>JAQQTP010000081.1:52702500-53952500 GCA_029884605.1 Ormosia emarginata | reverse complement strand
AGTATTTGTATAGGTACGGAAACAGTCAAACAGTCAAACCACTAGTTGTGAGGTGTATAACAAAGTGAACGAAGTTTAACATTTCAATGAATTTATAAAATAATGATACTTAATGGTCTTAAAAGTCAAAAACATAAGTGTTGTATAGGCTTCTGGCAAAACTGGCACTTAGTTCAAGTGGTGAAGTCTGTGGAGATTGAGTTTAAGGTGATTAGTTCAATTTCTGATGTTTCATGTACAAAATGTTTCTTTAATATATATATATATATATATATATATATATATATATATACACAAAATGTTTCTATTGCTTACGTGATATCTGTTTTCTTGAATTCATCTCAACACTTTAAGAAGTGTTATTTTTACACTACCATTTTGTGTTGTAAAAGTTATAATTTCAATTTTTAAATATGAAGATTCAATTTTTATACAGGAGATCAATCACCAATGTGGAACGTTATGCTGAGAAGAATCCCTTTACAAAGAAATTAGAGCATAGAAATACATAATAAAAAGCAGTATATGGCAAAAAAAAAAAGAAATAATAATAATAATAATAATAATAATAATAAAAGAAAATAACGAGTACCAAATGGTATTGTACGGTCATGATCTTTTAATAAACAATTCATTGAGTTCACCATCACTGAATAGGAGCAAACAATGGGAATCAACAAATTAATGCATAGGTTAAAATGTCCCACAAGGTTAGAGGAACAATCTATTAATCTAATAAAAAATAACATGTAAGTTTGTAAACTACGATTATATAGTATTAGTCCTAAACTTGTTGACGAGTTCATCAAACTTCTATGCTTAGAAACTTCATAAAGAAATAAAATAAGTTTGAAAAATCCGAACCAATCATAGTTTCATGTATCTTACCAACCGTACCTTACACATGGCTAACTCGTAAAATATTCCCAATCACAAATAACTTGACTTGATACAAAGTCATTTTCCTCCTCTCTTTTTTCTTTTTTTTCTGTCGGTGCGTTGGACAGCATAGTTTAACCAAGAAATTTCATAGGGAGATATCAGATGCATATGAACTACTAATCTTGGCTAATGACATATGCAATGTAGTACCTGAGTTATACAACTTCCAAGTCCCATGCCTTCAAAGAACTGATGGAAAGTCAACGCAGCTATCAGGGGCCTTATTGTTTTGGGACTCTCTGAAGCTCCCAAAGAAATCCCTATTATGACAGAATGAACAACAATCCCCAGCTCCAATACCTATAGTCAATGAAATCAGAACCGTCAATCACAATCTATGTGAATTAAAAATTCAAAAATTAATCAATATCAATTATATATGTTAAGAATCTCATATCGTCTGTTTCTATATTTTGGGTGGAATTTATATATTTATTAGATCACTTTACTTAATATTAATTGATTTTAAATTAAAATTTCACAATATAAAACTCAATTTGATACTTCATCATTTTGCATAATTTAATTCAAAATTAAAAATTAAATATATGTACGAAAAAATAAAAATAAAAATTGAATAGTACCTGTGCGATGACCCGATGACGAAGAAGTTCTGAGGACTCAGAAGAAAAAGGCCCATGTGCATGACCATGTGTTACATGGGTGTGAAGATGCACATGTCCTTCATGTCCTGCTTCCTTCTCCACATCTGTAGCCTCAACTTGGCCTCTCTTTAAATAAGATTTCTGAAAGTAAGCAGTGGCAAAAACATCAACCATAAGGGTTCCCATGGCAGTGCACATTGCCACAAAGCCGGTGAAGGGAAAGTCTCCCCATGGATGCTGTTTTAGACAAGGTGAGGTCAGTTTGTCAAAGGCATCAGGCAGCACATGAATGAAACCAGTGGACAATATCACACCCGCAGCAAAGGCCTTAATGATAAAGAAGAGATCCTTCTCAGGGCTTAGAGCAGGTATAACTTTGCCAAAGAAAGGGATACAAACACCAACTGCACTAGCAACTAGTATTGATACTAAAGCTGCTACTTTGTATCTGAGAGCTTTGGCTTTGTTGCGGTCTTCAAGTTCTTTGTCACATGTGCACTCTGCAAGAACTATAGTTGGGAGTACAAGGAAGATGAGGATCGAAAAAGTTAAGAGTTGGCTATTTATCTTAAGCCCATTCATGGTGGATAGATATATACGATGGAGCAAAAGCAAAGAAAACTAAAAGAATACAGGGAACAAGATAAAAAAGAATGATATGTATATGATATATGTGAACAATTCTCAAAAATTGGGATTCCCTTAAATCCGAGATTTCAAGATACCCAAATATTGTAACTGATGTAAACAACGTTAGAATATAGGTTCCGCCTTAATTATTTACTAATAGTGTCGTAAAATGTCGACATAATGTGCTAGCAACTAATAAAAAAAATAAATTAAGGGCTTAAATACAGAAAGTCCACGCATGAAAGGGGAAAAATAAGTCCATTGTGTTGAAACTTGATTTAGAATGTGCTAACGTAAACAACTGAAATACAGTTTATTGTCAACAACATCAGTTTCAAAAACTACGTGAATGGGACCCACAAAAGATTAAAGAACATCAAGAGGCGTTTTTATCATAATATAACTTTTTTTTTATTTATTTATCGTTTTAGAGTACCTTTCATATTATGTATCAAAATAGGTTTGCTTTACAATATATTCAGAAGTCGTTATAAGTGATGATAATTTTTGATTTGTGTAATTATTTTTTAATAAGTAGTTCAGAAGTCATCATGGGTGATAACGACTTCTGACTTATATATATATTTTTATTTTTTGTTAAGTAGCTTAGAAATTATCATGGTTAATGACAATTTTCAAATATTATATTTAAAAAAAATGCATTTTGTTCATAAAAGTCGCCATCTATGAGGGTGACTTTTATGCATGTAATAAATAAAAAAAATAAAATGCTCATAGAAACTGTCATCGTTTATGACGATTTTGTAGAAGATAAAATTAAAAGAAGAAGACTCTACCATATAGCATGCTTCTTAAGACATTTCGCTATGTGTTGCATGACTTGATTGACTACTTACTATTGCATTACATACATTTGCACAAGCTTCATTTTAAGATTCTTTGAATTATTATGCACATGATGTAATATCCTTTTCTAAATTATTAGTCTTAAAGATGGTTATAGTAGCTTATTAACCTTTGTGTGAATCATATGTTAATTTGTGTGTTTTTCTGAGTTAGTTTGAGCATAATGCTATAATATAAGACATGAAAAATAGCTCATAAATTAGCTAGAAATAAATATAAAAAATTTATTTCTAGAATATAAATAATTAGAATGAATTATGATAATTTTTGGGAAATTAAATAAATTATTTTGGTATTTTTAATAAATAAACTAAGTATTTAAAGACAAAAATTAAATAGGAGAGTAGTTCAAAAAATTATGAAAATTTGTGGAGCTGTTAAATAGATGATGGACTTTATTTTGAAAATGATTACAGGTTAAGATAAATACCTGTAAACAAATACGGGTTAGAGCAAATACGTATTAGTTACTTCCTTAAAGTTATGTTAACCTAAAGAAAAGTAATAGAGCTTATGTGATAGTTAATAATGTATAAGAAATTATGGAATGATGAGTATAATGACTAAATGAAGTCTTAGAATTTTCTATCATACTTATGAAAGTTAGAAAATTTGTTAATGTAAGATTAAAGTATCCCTAATAGATACAACACTTTCATTTAATCTTAAAAGTCAAACAAAGAATCTTTTGCTTCCTTTCATTCGTAAATAAGGTTGCTGAAAGAGATATGAACAAAAGAAAAGAAAGAAAAGTAGAGAAAGGAAAGAAAGGTAGAGGAAGGAAGGAAGAAAAACAAAGAAAGAGTAGGATAAAGGAAGAGAAGAAAGGAAGAAAAGGAAAACGAAAAAAGACTCCATCATCAAGAAAATTAGGTAGGAGGTTTCTGTGCTTCTTTACCATGCTTCATCTATTTTGTTTCTTGAACAGTTACAAAGATGGATAGTATAAGAGCTTCTAATGAATCTCTATATGGAACTAGTTATGATTGAATACATATAGAATTCATAGGATTTAATTTGAATATGTTTGATTGAATGTCATAGGATTTATATGGAACTAGTTATGATTGAATATCATTTCCATTAACGTGAGACATAGGATTTCTTGGACTCTCTATCTATTTTGTGCTTCTTGAATTCTTTAGATATATGATATGTTTGATATCATGGAAATGATTTGTATTTGGTTTATCATATGATTTAATTTGAATTTAAATATATGGTGATTTGTTTGGGTTGATAAATGATAACATGGGATGAATGTGGATATATGTTGGCTTGTGGCTATAAAACCATTTTCAATTCATCTGAAGCCTTCAACCGAAGATTGCTGCTTGTATTTTCATGTGTTCTTAACTTGAAAATGGCTTCACCACTGTTAGTGAGATTGTAAGATCAACATATATCTTCAGTTGTATATTAAGAGGTATATAAATTTTATAAATATTATCTTTATTACATTATTATTTTATATTATATAATTAATTCATTTAATTAATTGTGAATAGGATACTCGTCACATCTTACGTTCTAGGCAAATTAATTTTGACAATCCACATCCAAATATCATAAACCATTTAAAGGTAACTGGATTTTATCATGCAGCTCAAGTGCAGTGATTTTTGCTCATGCCAAATTTAATAAGTGCATTGATTGAACGATGAAGACCCAAGACACACACTTTTCATTTTCCGTGTGGTGAATGCATCGTGACTTTGGAAGATGTCGCGCTTCAGCTTGGACTTCCAGTGGATGGCATGGCAATTACTGGTGCAAGTTTATTGGATTGGGATGAGGTGTGTAAAAATTTATTAGGCATGGCACCTCCACCAGAGGAAGTGAGGGGATCAACATTGAAAATAAGTTGGTTGCAATCAACCTTTAAAAATGTCCTAGAAAATGCAAGTGAAGAAAAGATAAAATATGCTACTATAGCATATATTTTTTATTTGATTAGAGGAATGCTAATGCCCGACAAATCAGCCAGTTGGGTGAATTTAATGTATCTCCCATTACTTCGTAATTTGGAGTAGCCACAAAGCCATAACATAGTTGGATGTTTAGTGTTTTTGCAATCTTGGGCTTGGTATCGATCGCCATTTCTCGCATCATACGTGAGTGTTCCACTTGTATACCATCTTGCAAGCAAGTAGTATGCTTGACTAATTAATTTATAATGGATGATCAACTTATAATTTTTTATATGTATATTAAGATTTTATATGCATTTGAATAGATGGAGCACTCGTAAGGATCATAGTGGAATCCCCTCAGACCTTGAAAGTATTAGATTAAGACTGGATCGACTAGGATATGATAAGGTAAATATTCTTATATTTCAATTAAAGTATTTATGTATTTAACAATACACACACACACACTAATAATTTTTAATAATTATTTGCAGTTTGTGTGTATGTCATATTCTTCAAATGAAATTCAAGCATGCCTCCTATCGGATGCCTTTGAGCATTGCCATGTATGGAATGCAAATACAACACTGATATGTTTTGTAGTTGTGGAGTGGCACCACATCGATAGCATTATGCGGCAATTTGGGATGCAACAACCAATCAAAACTCGATGAACCTTGATGATGTTCACAAGATTGATATAAGTGGGCACCATGATGAATTTTGTCCCACCAAGCATAAATAATGGATTAAATGGTGGGATATATGTTCTCACCAAATTCCTCAAGGTTATCCCATTCTTGATAATAATTTCATACCATCTAATGATTGCATAAACTAGTATTTAGTTAAAGGCCGACCTTTTGTTTGTCCACCATTGGAATTTGAGGATGTTAGGAGTAGGCTATTTCCTGAACGAAATCTGAATCCAGCTTTCATTTTTGTATGAATTTTCACCTTCAGTTCCTCTAATGTGATGTCTTCATAAACACTAAAGCTTTTAGGACATTCACATTCAATGGTAACACCTTCATCACTAGTGCAAATTTGTCCATTAAAATAGAGACATACGACAAATTTGTTGCTCATGTTGCATAACCAACTTTAAACAAGAAAACTAAAATCATGTATATGGATTGTAAAACGACAAACTAAATAGCAAGAATGTTCAGTGACACTAGAAACAAAATAGATATACCTTTAACCTCTTAAGATATAAATTTATTTTTAAACAATAGACATAACAATAATGCTCATATTAAAATAGACATACCTAAGTGGCTCTTAAAATATAAATATGATTGAAACAAAATACCAAGAATATTTTTCATTAACACCTAAAGCCAACAAACAATAATGTGGAAGTAGAAGAACCAAGAAAATACATAAGTGGGAAGTAAATGAATGAGCAAGTAGATCAAAAATGAAGTAGGAAGATGCTTTCAATGGTTCTATCTATTTATCTCCAAAGGAGTAAAAAGATCTTGTATTTCAAGAAGGAATTTGATTCCTTCTTTGCAGTATACTTAGTCAACAACGTATCCGATTCTCATACTTTCTTCAGCATATCTTCAGAAGCGTGCTATACGGTAGATTCTTCCCCTTTTAATTTTATCTTCTACAAAACCATCATGAACGATGACGGTTTCTATGAGCATTTTGTTTTTTATTTATTTATTACATGTATAAAAGTTGCCCTTATAGAAGGTGACTTTTGTGAACAAAATGCAATTTTTTTTTAAAAATATAATGTTTGAAAACCACCATCACTCATGGCGATTTTTAAGCTACTTAACAAAAAATATAAATAAATGCACAAGTGAGAAGCCGCCATCACCTATGGCAGCTTCTAAACTACTTACTAAAAAAAAAATTAAACAAGTCAGAAGTTGCTTGATAATAACATATTTTATACATTAATAAACCCTCATTTTTAATCATTCACACTCTCTATGTACTTAATTAATTAAGTTTAGTCATGTTTTGTAAGTTTTGGTTCAAATTAGGGTTAATTGATCTTTTTCAGCATCATTGAGATTTTACACTGTTTTTGTATTTCGGTCATATCTTGAGTTCTAGATATGTAAAAATTATGAATTTTACCTTGTAAGAAAGTTGAGAGAAAGCTCTACAACTTTGATGAGAGCTCAAAGTCTCAATCAGACATATAGTGGAGCTAATTGGGCTTGGAAGTCAGAAAATGAGTTTTATCACTAGAACCCGAGCAATGTGCACTAATCAGGGCATAACTTGAGCTATAAGAGATGTTTTGCACTGGAACTGGTGCCATTTGACAGTTAAGACCCAAATATATAACTTTCATGAAGAACACAATGGCCAGTTCGGATGGCTTAGAGGCCATATTGGGCTTGTAAGTCGGAACAAAGGAGTTGTAGTTGGGCTTGAGCAATGTGCAGTGATTGAGCTGGAATTTGAATTATAGGAGTTGTATTTAGCTGAAACTGGTGGCATTGGAAAGTTAAGACAAAACCCTTCAACACTCATGAAGACCACTTTTCTATAAAATGATGTTTTAATAGAGTTATAATCATGTGGAGATAGTTGAATTAGTTGGTACAAGTGGAGAGACAAGCATCATTAATCATCCACTCACTCATTAATCATACAATCTTCATATACTTAATTAATTAAGTTTGGTCATGTTTTGTAAGTTTGAGCTCAAATTGGGTCTAATTGATTTTTTTCTAGCTTAAATGAGTTTTGACACTGTTTTTGTATTTTGGCCATAACTTGAGTTGCAAATCTCTGATTTTGATGTTCTTTATACGCTAGGAAAGATGAGAAAAAGATCTACAAGTTTTATGAAATGTCTAATTGGCAAATTATGGCATTTAAGTGGTCAAAGACAGCCTTGAAGTTGGACCAGTGATGTTGTCACATATTTCTGGACATACCTTCACTATTTTAGGCATATCTCACCTATTTCAAGCTCAAATTAAGCATATGAGCACTCCTTGGAAAGCTTATTTCAGGGGCTATCTGATTGGCTTGAGGTGGATTCGAAATTTGATAGAAATGACAATTATGAATGGGAAAAATATGATTGTAATTAGGTGGAAAAGTGAAAATTATTGGGTAGGTGGAAGAATCATTGCCATAATTCAAGGAAAGTGGGAGACACACTTTAGACATACTTTCATAATGGATGATAGTGGTTGAACCACATTTATAATGGAGAATTTGGGTGGATTGTTAGGAATAATGGCAATCATATTGTATTATAGGGAGGAGCTTATGCATTTTGGTTTTTTTGGTGTGTGTAGTCTGAGTTTGAAGAACTTTTCTTCTCCTTCTCTTTTTGTTACTTCATTTCCTCTATATTTCCTGAAGCTTCTCCAATGGTGATGGCTATGGAGGGCTAAACTGTGTAATCAATTCAGATAATCTTGAAGAAATTGCAGTTTGGTTTCTTGAGATCATTGGTTCTACTTATGTTTGAATTGCGTTTAATTTCCTCTTCTTCTTGATCTTGAATGCATGAATGGTAATTCTATTTATGTTTGATATGATTGGATCTTGATTTAAGATTGAGAATTGTGATGAAATTTATGATTGATTAATTTGAATTAATCATGAATAAAGAGGTTAGGTTACTGATTTGTGCATAAGTTAATTGAATTCGGTTCTTAAAATTAACACAGATCCAATATGAGTTGTGCGATTGTAAATTTATGTTTAAATTATTAATTGAATTCTAGGTAAAAGAAACATAATAGCAAATGATAACATACCTTTATGTACAATTTTCATGGCGTATCTTTATATTGCGCGTCAAGAGTGCAGTAGTGACATATCTTTATACTGCGAGTCACCAGTGCAGTAGACACTCACGTCCATTTATTCGAAGAAAGGAGAAAGAAGAAACCATCGTGGGTTTCCATCCTAGGTCTGGAACTTGGAGCGCTCACACTTGGGCTCGTAACATCAACAACGATGCTAAAATCTGAAACTCATAATGTCCAAGATCCAAAACGTCCCATCCCAGGGCGCTGAGAGCCCCTTGTAGTAAAAGAGAGGATCAAGCTCAGATGCCTCATACCCTTTGGCAGCCGCGGGTTACTTCTCACTAATAACTAGAGTGGGACGTTTCTGCCTATCCATCAACTCCACAGTGCCTAGATGGTAAACATTGGGTTATGGAGTGCGGCTCTCTACATAGCATGGTACACGAACTTTTTTAAGGACCAACGTGCAAAGGTCCACCCGAGTCAATGACAGGTCAGCCAAAGGCTGGGGCTCCATAACTAATTAAAGCCACGGTACTTCTTCCTGGATCGCCCTTATTCAAACATTTTTTTTTTTAATTTTTTTCTTTTTTTTTTTTTTTTTTTTTTTAAATTTTTTTTTGAAATATGACATGAAGAAGAAGATGATGATATGTACAGATTGTATGTGGATATGGCTCACATCTGCCTCTGGTTTAATGTCTAGTAACTGCTTAAACGTCTTCTATGAGTCGAGGATAAGCTTCCCATCCAATTTTCTTATAAATTGGCAAACATGGTCTTTCAGATTCCCAAGACTATAGCGTTTTTCTTCATCCTTGAAGAGATTCCATAAATTAAGAAGTTCACGATGCACCAATCCACAAGAATGCGTCTCAAGAGTCAATAAGATATCATCTAATGACTCCTTACTCAGTCCATTCTTAATGAAGAAAATTTTATCTTCTCTGTTTGTGGAAACTATCCCCAAAGAACGACATCGCTTGTTACAATTCCATCGTCCACATTTGTAACAGACTTGTAACTTTTTTGCTTTTCTCCTTTTAGAATACGAACTTCTTCCAAGACCTGGCATGTATGAGTTAAATGAAATTGAAGACTCACCTGCTAGTCGGACCTTTGCTTCAATTATCCAGCGTACATCTTTTGGCATACCTTTGTGCATTAACAGTCTCAATCTTTCACATCGAACTTTGTAGATTTTTTTCAGAGCATTTTGAGGGAGAGAAGGAAAATGTTTTCTCAGGTTTGAAAGAATGACATCCATTTTAAAGGAGAAGAAGGATTCAGTTATTTTGGGAAACTGAAAAACAAACCGACTTGAGAGTCACGGAGTACCATATCCGCCACTTAACCGGCAACACAAAGAACTGCAAAAACAAGGCAACAAAATTAGAGTGAATTCTATTCATAACAAGGATAAAAAAGAGAGATGAATCCTACCTCATCAACTTGGTTTTCTAGAAATAGTTTGAACCTTTATCCATTGACTTTAAACACATTACCATTCCTAGGATTCTCAATATCTATAGCCCCATGAGGATACACATGTTTGACAACAAAAGGACCACTCCACCTATATCTCAATTTTCTAGGGAATAGGTGCAAGCGAGAATCATAAAGCAAAACTTTTTGACCAATTTCAAAAGATTTTCTCAAAATTATCTTGTCATGAAAAGTTTTTGTTCTGACTTTATAAATCTTTGAGTTCTCCTATACATCATTTCTCAATTCCTCAAGTTCATTTAATTGCAATTTGCTTATCTTGCAAGCATCATCAAGATTTAGATTGAAAGCTTTAATGGCGCAGAATGCTTTATGTTCCAATTCTACAAGTAAGTGACAAGGTTTTCCACAGACTAACTGATAGGGTGACATACCTAAAGATGTTTTGAAAGCAGTACGGTAAGCCTAAAGTGTATCGTTTAGTCTTAAAGACCAATCTTTACGATTTGGGTTAACTGTTTTTTCCAAAATTTGTTTAATCTCCCTATTTGCCAATTCAACTTGTCCACTTATCTGAGGGTGATAAGGGGTGGCAATTTTGTGTGTAATACTATATTTCTTCATTAAAGATTCAAATGGTTTATTGCAAAAATGTGTTCTCCCATCACTTATGATAGCTCGAGGGATTCCAAATCGACACAAGATATTTTCTTTTAAAAATTTGAGAACAATTTTATGATCATTGTGTCGGCATGGAATCGCCTCAATCCATTTTGAGACATAATCAACTGCAATCAAGATATACACAAATCCAAATAAAGATGGAAATAGACCCATGAAATCAATTCCCTAACAATCAAAAATTTCAATGACAAGGATGGGGTTTAGAGGCATCATGTTTCTTTTTGAAATTGAGCCCAACTTTTGACAATTTTTACAACTTTTGCAAAAAGTATAGCAGTCCTTAAATAAAGTGGGCCAATAAAATCTACACTGTAAGATTTTCGCAGCTGTTTTCTTTGAAGAAAAGTGACCTCCACATACTTCTGAGTGACAAAATTTAATGATACTACCTACCTCACTGTCGGACACACATCTCTGAAAGATTTGGTCAGCACAATATTTGAACAAGTATGAGTCATCCCAATAAAAATTTTTCACCTCTGTCAAAAATTTCCTTCTAACTTGGTGCGTCCATTGGGCATCTTTCCTGTTACAAGAAAGTTGACTATGTTAGCAAACCAAGGCATGGAATTGACAGAAAAAAAAATTCATCAAGAAAATAATCATTGATAGGTGTGCTATCAAAAGGTGAGCCTATTGTAAGTCTGGATAAATGATCAGCGACAACATTTTCGGCTCCTTTCCTATCTTTTATTGTGATGTTGAATTCTTGAAGCAACAAGATCCATCTTATCAATCTTGGTTTGGCATCCTGCTTAGACATCAAATATCTAACAGCAGCATGATCGGTGAAAATCATAATAGAAGAACCAATTAAGTAAGATCGAAATTTGTCCAGTGCAAAAATTATAATAAGTAATTCCTTTTCAGTAGTGGTGTAATTCATTTATGCACTGTTTAAAGTTCTACTTGCGTAACAAATCACATGAGGCTTACCTTCCTTTCTTTGGCCTTGCCCACAGAAAAATCACTAGCATCACACATTAACTCAAAAGGCAAAGGCCAATCAAGAGATTGCATGATAGGAGCAGATGTCAGAAGACCAATTAATTTTTTAAAAGATTTTTGACATTCTTGAGTCTAATCAAATGGTGCATCTTTCAACAGAAGATTACATAATGATCTAGATATGGCACTAAAGTCCTTAATGAATCTTCTGTAAAATCCTACATGTCCTAAAAAGGAACGAACTTCTCTGACTGTTTTTGGGGAAGGCAAATGAGCAATTAATTCAACTTTAGCCTTATCAACTTCAATTCCTTTAGAAGATATCACATGACCTAACACTATTCCTGAGGTAACCATGTAATGACATTTTTCTCAGTTTAGCACAAATCCTTTTTCTTCGCATCTTTTAAGAACTTTTTCCAAATTATCAAGACAATTTTCAAAAGAATTTCCAAAAACTGTCAGATCATCCATGAAAACCTCTAAATAATGCTCAATCATGTCACTAAAAATGCTTAACATGCATCTTTGAAATGTTACCGGAGCATTACAAAGGCCAAAAGGCATTCTTCTATATGCAAAAGTACCAAAGGGACATGTAAAAGTGGTCTTTTCTTGATTTTTCAATGCAATTGGTATTTGATTATAACCCGAATAACCATCAAGAAAACAGTAGTATAGATGTCTTGCTACCCTTTCCAGAATTTGGTCAAGAAATGGTAAGGGAAAATGATCTTTCTTAGTAGCAACATTTAATTTTCTAAAATCAATACACATACGCCAACTAGATGAGACTCGCGTAGGTATTAATTCACCCTTATCATTTTCAACCACTGTTATTCTAGATTTTTTTGGCACAACTTGTGTAGGGCTTACCCATTGACTATCAAAGATAGGATAGATAATTCTAACATCAAGCAATTTAAGGACTTCAGCTCTAACTACCTCTTTCATGTGTAGATTTAATCTTCTTTGAGGTTGTTGAGAAATTTTAGCATTATCCTCTAAATGTATTCTATGTGTACAAATTAATAGATTAATACCTTATATGTCCTTTAATGTCCATCCAATTGCACTTTTATGCCTTTTAAGTACTTCTGTTAACATACCTTCTTATTCTTCAGTAAGAGACGAGGAAATTACCACTAGAAAGTTTTGCTTTTCCCCTAAAAATGTGTACTTCAACCCAACAGGTAATGGCTTTAGTTCCAGTGTGAGTATTTCTTCATGGGCATTATCATTCATGGGTTTTAGCTCTTCAAATCTTGGTTTCCATCCTTTGTACTCCATTGCCTGTGTACAATCAAGCAAAGAGCATATTTCAGAGATATCATCTTCTAATTGCAGGCCTAAATCAAATGAATTGACTAAACAAATTTCTAGTGGGTCAAAAGAACTCATTGTTTGAAGATGATCATCTATAATGGATTCAATTCCTTCAACTTCCTCCTTTTCATCAAGGACTTCCTGTGGTTGCTTGCACATGTTAAAAACATTGAGCACCAGTGTCATGTTTCCAAATGTTAGCTTCACCACTCCATTTCTGCAATTTATCAAAGCATTTGATGTTGCTAAAAATGGACGGCCTAAAATAATAGGAATTGACTTGCAACTATCAACCATATGTTCAGTATCCAAGACAATAAAATCCACAGGATATATGAATTTATCAACTTGAACCAACACATCTTCTACTATTCCTCTTAGAATTTTAATTGATCTATCGGTAAGTAGAAGAGTTATAGAAGTTGGTTTTAACTCACCCAAGTTGAGTTGCTGATAAACTGAATACGAAAGCAAATTGACACTAGCATCAAGATCAAGTAAAGCTTTTTCAATTTTATGTTCTCCAATAATGCATGAAACTGTAGGACAACCAGGGTCTTTATATGTCAACGCATTATTATTCTGAAGAATGGAGCTTACCTGTTCAGTCAAAAATGCTTTCTTTTTCACATTTAATTTCCTTTTAACAGTGCACAAGTCCTTCAAATATTTAGCATAACAAGGAATCTGTTTGATAGCATCTAACAAAGGAATATTGATCTTCACTTGTTTCAAAATTTCAAAAATTTCAGTGTAGTGGTCCAATTTCTTTGGATTATTCAATGCTTGAGGAAATGGGAGTGAAGGTGAGAGTTTGGTCGCCTTTTGGTGAACTTCTTCATTTTCTTAGGGAATTGGTTCATCTTCTTTCTCACAAGATTCGGGGATTTATTTTTCAACAACCTTTCCACTCCTAAGAGTTATCATTGACTTGACTTAGTCCATTTGTTGGTTTTCTGAACTCTCCTCATTTAGACTGTACTGACCCGTGGGATTTGGTTGAGGTTGAGAAGGAAATTTTCCTTTCTCGTGGATGGTGAGTGCAGAAGAAAGTTTAGCAAGAGTGTCTTTTATGTCATTCATGGTTTGATTGTTTTGTTTATTAACGGCCTCTTGCATTTCTATGAATGCATGCAGTGTTTCTTCAAAGTTTTTCCTATATGGTGGGACATAAAGTGCATATCCTTGAGAATTTTGAGAGTCTTGTTGTGCCTGAGGAGGTGGTGGTTGCATGAATTGTGACTGATTATTATTCCTCCAGCTGAAGTTCGGGTGATTTCTCCATCCCGGATTGTATGTATCTGAAAAAGAAGAAGTAAATGACTTTTTAAAATTATTCATTGCATTTACTTGCTCATGTACAACTTCTTTAAAAACAGGAATGTTAGGACATTCGTGTGTTGAGTGTCCTAAGTCATCACAAATGCCACAAATTTCTTCATTTTGCACAGATTTGATTTCTTTTGCTTTTCTTAATTCCATGGCTTCAACCTTTCTAGCCAAACTGGCAAATCTAACATTTAGATCTTCCTCTTGACTAAGGTGATATTTTCCTTTATTAGCACTTGCAAGATTAGATCTAATTGAATTTTCAGAAGTGTTAGTACTATGCCAAGATTGAGAATTTTCAGCCAACTGTTTCAAATAGTCTAAAGTTTCATCAGGTTCTTTAGCAAGAAACTCACCATTGCACATTGTTTCCACAAATTGTTTAGTTTTATGTATTAAACCTTCATAAAAGAAGCTTATAGTGCGCCATTTTTCAAAACCATGATGTGGGCAAAAATTTAACAAATCTTTAAATCGTTCCCAACATTAAAAATATGCTTCATTTGAATTTTGAGAAAAATTTTAGATTTGTCTTTTCATAGCATTGGTTTTATGTGTTGGAAAAAATTTCTTTAAGAACTCACCTTGCATTTCTTGCCATGTGCCAATTGATCTTGGTTTCAAAGTGTTAAGCTAAGATTTTGCTTTATCTTTTAAAGAAAAAGGAAACAATTTAAGCTTAACAATCTTTTTAGTGCAATTTTAGTCATTGAAAGCAATACATACTTTCTTAAATTCTTTCAGATGTAAATATGGACTTTCAGATTCTAAACCATGAAAATTAGGACGTAAAGAAATCATCCCTGGCTTAAATCTAAAATTGTTAACATTGAGTAGAAAGATAAAACATGATGGACTGGAATTTCAAGGTGGTTGCAAATATTCATGCATGGTTCGCAACGGTTGATTTTTATGTTCATCATGTACATTTTCATTGTCAGTCATTGTGTCAATTGTATGTGATTGTGATTCAAACAAATCAATATATAAAGTACCAGGATTAATTTTAACTAAACAACCAGAATTTAAATCACGATACCAATTAAGCATAAATACATAAATAACTTAAAATAAATAAACAAAAATAATGTACAGACTGGCGGTATAACCCGCCATTAAATATTAACAAGGATGTGGTATAAACCAACCACCAAATAACTATTAAAAAATAAAAAGTTAAAAATAAAATACAGAAAATAAAGTGCGAAAAGTAAATTACGGAAAGTAAATTGCAGAAAATAAATTTAAAATATGAAAATCGGAGAGAAGCAGAGCCCCATGTAGAGCCGCGAAAGAGAAGAGAAGAAAAAAAGATTATTTTGTTATGTTAGAAAGCAATAATAAATAACAGAAAATAAAAGTTAGTAGGCAGAAAATAAATGACAGAAATATAAAAGTTAGAAAGTTAGTATGTTAGCAAGTTAGTAGGTTAGTAAGTTAGATAATTAGAAAGTTAGAGAGTTAGTAAAGAAACCGAAGGATCGGCAAGCTGATCTTTTGCTCAGGTAAGGGAGAAGAGAGAATAGAGTTTATTAAATAAAAAGAACCTCAATAAATTAAAACTTCAAATCAAGTCCCCGGCAACAGCGCCAAAAACTTGACAGCGGGATTTAAGGATACAAACCCAAGTGCAGGTTGTCTCAAGTAGTAAATTTCTCGAGAGTCCGAGGTCGATTCACAGGGAATTGATGAAGAAAAATTAATTAAGGTAGGAAAGGATTTGTCACAATACCAAAAGTAATAGAAAATGTTCACAAATGAATTTAAGAACTTACTTGGGTTAGAAGATCCACTCTTGGTAATAAATTAAAGGTAAGATTATTTCTCTTTATAACTCAATTGAAATCCACACACAACAGAGGTTCCAATCGGAAAATATAACATTCAAAGTTCAATTATATATGCAATCATATTATGATTTTTTTAATTATCTACCAACATTTGTAAATGAGTTCAAGCATTTACTGTGCTAATCCTATTATCTATAATAAATCAAGATCTCCATTATACAAAGAAGGTTTCTAAATTAATTGAAAACAAAATACAACACATATAATGTCCATTTAATAATATATCTTTTAAGCACAAGAAATAGAATAATCTAGCCTTATTTCATTACCAAGAGCTTCACTCTTTCACCCAAGTAAGATGAAGATTTAGTTACTCATAGATAAGAAGAAAGAAAGAGAGAAGAAGAGAAAGATGAACATAGCTTCACTTTAGAACAAGAGAAAATTACAACAAAGTAAAATAAGAAACAAGCATAACCATAACTTGTAAAAACTAAGCCTAATACCAAGTGCCCAAATGATCAGCCAATGGTGCCTTTTATAGAGGATTAGGGATACAAAATGACAAGGGGGCTGATTAAGAGTAGGTGGATGAGTGGATGAATGAGTGGAAAATGCCAAATGGTGAGTTGGTGAGTGAAAAATTATTAAGATTCCTTGTCTTTGAAATCATTCATTGCTTAACTCATGGATTCCGTCATCAAATAGAAAAGTCATTTTCATGAAAGTTGTAGATCTGGATCTTAACTTTCAGATGTCCAAATTTCAGCTCATTTCATCACCTGCAGCCTGAGATATGGCCCAATTACTGCAAACTATTCAGGCTCAGTTTCAGCACCTCTGTTTTGACTTCCAGACTCAATATCACCTCCAAGCTGTCCGAATGAGCTCTTGTGTTCTTCGTGAAAGTTTTAGATCTGGGTATTAACTTTCAAATGTCCAAATTTCAGCCCAAGATAATTCCTACAGCCCGAGTTATGCTCTGATTACTGTACACTGTTCAGGTTCCAGACATAAAACTCGTGTTCTGTCTTCCAAGCCCAATTAGCTCCACTAGATGTCTGATTGAGACTTTGAGCTCTTCATCAAAGTTGTAGAGCTTTCTCTCAGCTTTCCTACAAGGTAAAATTCATAATTTCTAGACATCTAGAACTCAAGATATGACCAAAATACAGAAATAGTGTAAGACCTAAATAATACTAAAAAAATCAATTAAGTTCAATTTGAGTCCCATCTTACAAAACATAACCAGGCTTAATCAATTAAGTACATGAAGAGTGTAAATGACTAAAAATAAGGGTTTATTAATGTATAAAATATGTGATTATCAGTCAAACATCACCTTCCAATTAAGCTATGATTTAGACCTTTAAAGCAGCCTCCTAGACGTTTTATACCAGAGGTAGCTTTTAAGGTTAATGGGGAAATTGAAGGCTTGCTGAAAGCCAAAATTATCAAAACTGCCAGGTATGCTAAATGGATTTCCAATATAGTTCTAGAGGTTAAGATAAATGCCAAAATAAGAGTCTGTTTCAATTTTAGAGTTTTAAATTCGACAATGCCTAAGGATGAGTACCCAATGCTCATAGTTGATATTGTTGGTGAATGCTCTAGAGGCCAATTTATTTTAACCATACTTACTTACATTGTATTATACTAATTATTTAATACATGAGATATTTCATTTATTGTGTTATTTATAATAAACATAATAAAGTCCTTAGAATAGTAAGTTTAATGTCATAGGACATCAAGTGGATGACGTGATCGTGAGATCCTATTGGATAGAATCACAACAATATTCTTAAATGTCTCTATATTCTTAAACATAATTCGTTTGATATATTGTATGCAAAACCATGATGATGTTTTCGAAACCATGAATATGTTCATATGTTAATTTTGAAAACTGTTTTATATGTATGTATGTTTTCACAAAAGTTTTCTGGTATATATGTGATATATATAGCGTTCTGGAAACATTGTTTTTTTGGTCTGTGGCGGCATCAAGTGTTGATGTCAAGTAAACCTTATTTCTGGACAAGTGACAGTGGCATTAAGGGTTCCCCACGACATGAAGTGTTCATGTCCTCGTGGCTATAAGGGTTCAAATGTTGATGCCCTAACCATCAAGGAGGTGAAAGAGGCCCAGCAGGAACCCTGTGCTACCTCTGTGTTGAGCATCTTTTCTAAGGCACGATATTCAAATCCGTTTTTATGATTCACAAAGATAATAATATTGTTTTGAGTTTTTGTGTACTTTGTCATGTATGGTGCATAGTTATGGCCTTAGTCCTCTTATTTTGCACTTTTGGTTATTTTTAAATGTGGCCTGCATGTCATGCCTTTCTCTCTACATTCTGGTTGTACATTCTCTTCTCACCTAACTCCCCTCGTATGTAAATAAGGTTTCTTTATACTTTGTAATGTAATCTTGATATGGAGGCAAGAAGACGACATCAAATGAAGACTTTAGTGGGAGACACTTAGTGAAGCTGGTTCGGTCTCTAGGTTTAGTTACTCATACTCTCATTGGCTTGGGAGAATCAATGCGTTAGGGGTCATAACCATGTCATGTTCTTTTATGCTTTATATGTATAAGATGCATGGATGTTGATGGTATGTTAAATAGTTTAACAAATGGTGAGATCAAGTAATTTGAAAAAAAAATCCCTCAAAGCAAATATTAAGTCGTTGTGCGATGCCTTCCAATGCGTGACACTCGTCAAGGCTAGGATCGATTAAGTGTAGGTCTGCCAAAGCAGGATGGCTTCATCTATACTAGTAAGACGCAATAGGAAAAATGTAATATCCAACTGTCAACCATTGAATTTGAGTTAACTAGGTCATTTCAATAGGATTGAAGGCTTAGAGGCAAATAGTTAGACTTTAGTCCATTAGATGGATTAGAATAAGTGTTGTTCGCCTAACTATCCAAGAGTTGCATGTGATGTAATTGGAAAATGTTTCCCACCTAGGATATAAAATATAGATCTTAGCCCACTAGGAAATCTTACGATAGGATTTTTCGAGTCAATGTTGAGGGTTATTGATTTGAATAAAATAGTGTGAGGCATATTTAATTAAAGACCTTGTTAAATATGTGACGAGTGTCGAACTCAATCAAAATTGTAACCGAGTTATGCCTATGGCTTGTAGCATAGGAAACAACACCGGATGGTTTCTCAAGGATCTTAGTTGCAATTTAATCAAATCAAGCTGAGATTGGGGGGTTTTGGCAAGATTAAAAATGCACAAACAAAAACAGAATTTGATTTAAAAGATAAAACAAAATTAATAAAGCAACTAATTTTAGAGAATTAACCAATCTTGATTTTAATTCATCCTTGATTATTATAGGCCCATTCAATTATCAATCAAGTCCTTGGTCTTAGATCACTTCAAGATGCCTCTCAATGATCCACGGATCTTCTACTAGAAACGTTTTCAGAATTCAATTAATTGGGGTTAGACAAATTAAGCATCCATCTGAAACCCAACTTATCTTAAAAGCCAAGATCCAACCAAGTTAAATATTTCATCAAATACCTTCAATGCCTTGTTTAATCTTTTGAGTTCATATCTTTGCACATGATAATTAAGCAATTAACATATGAAAATTCTAATCAAACAACCAGAATTAACAAAGAGAAGAAAAAAAAGAGAAACTTGATTAATAGATGAATGTAAACAATTAAAGCAGAATCTCAAGATTAAGCATCAAGTATTGTTCAATCTTTTGGATTGATTTAAAGGCCCTACCCCTCCATGAGAAGGGGAGAACTCAAGAAAATAAAAGAAGGAAAAACGAAAATCTAGAGAGAAAGAGGAGAGAAGAGTTCTAGAGAGAGGAAGAAAGGTGTAGAATGAGAGGTGCCTCAGTTTCTGCCTTCTAACCCCCTAAACTACTCCTTATTTTGACTTCACATAATTAAAAACCCATTAATTACAAAGTTGGGTCCATTATGAAGAATTGGGCCTAAACCCCATGCAATTTGGAGGTCTACAACTCAAGTTATGTTCAAAACAATATCAAAGGGTCTTTAAACTCCTATTCTGACTTCCAGGCCCAATTAGGTCTACTAGATATCTGATTCTACCTTGGAGCTCCCATGAAAATTGCAGAGCTCTCTCTCATCTTTCCTACAAGGTAAAATGCATAATTTTCAGACATCTAGAACTCAAGTTATGGTTGAAATACAGAAACAATGTAAAACCTCAATAATGCTGAAAAAGATCAATTAAGCCCAATTTGAGCCCAAACTCACAAAACATGACCAAGCTCAATCAATTAAGAACATGGAGGGTGTAAATGACTAAACATGAGGGTTTATTAATGTATAAAATATGTGATTATCAAATTCTCCCACACTTAACTTGTTCCACTCCTAGACAAAACACAAAAGACCAAAACTAAGGAGCAATGAAAAACAAAACAACTTCAAAAGCTAAAAACTCTAAAAGACGTAATTTCCAATTACGTTCAAGAATACAAAAGTTTACAAGTAAGAAGAGCAAGAAAAGGTTTAAGGGAACATAACATTCATGAGTTAACATTTTTTTACATCTCAAACCAACAAGCAAGGTAGTTTCAAATTGAAAAACATGAATCAAGAATGATAGATCATCACAAGATACATTCTCAACCCCTCAAGTGTTTACAAGGTAAGTATTTCACTTAATTCAACCCATGAAAATTGCACTATCATAAGCTTGCTTATGTTCTACTTCTCCACTACTAAACACATGCACACAAAAATCAAGAGAACATTATTCAAGGTTGTAATGGGGTCAAGGTAAGGCAATGAAATAATATGGCTATGACAATTTAAGTACCCAAGAGAATAAAAGAGCAATGGGGAGGAACTCAAATGACAAGTAACAAGCATGAAATTTTATCCTAATTCTATATTATGCACATTCTCTTTACATATTCCTTCACTTATTTTTTTTATTTTTTTTTCAATTTTTTTTCTTTCACAACCTTTCTTGCATTTATTCTTTTTCTCTTCATTTTTTTATGATTTTCATTTTTTTATTTTATTTTTTTAATCAATCACCTTACATATTACACATCAATTTGCATAATCCCCACACTTGAACTATTAATTGCCCACAAGCAAAAGAACTCCTCAAATGAAAATGAATCAATGCTCTCTCATTCCCTAAAATAAGGTAAAAACATGATTTTTTACAAAAGACATATAATGAGCTAAGACAAAGAACAGACAAATAGGCTCAAGGGGGTTAATCAAAAGGAAATGATGTAAGGTTGGCTATTTGGCCAAAGTAGTTAATTAAGAAAGAAGGCCTCAATCATCTTTATGCATGCAAGTGAAATGTAGTCTAAAAAAGAATCAAAGCAAGTTCTAGAGTGATAAATTGACATGAGTGAAAATCACACAAGAAAGAAGAGAATGGTGCAATGTTAAATCCACCAATGGGCTCAAAATCTCATAATGCATGCATCCATCAAACTTAATCCATCAATTCAAACATCCAAAACCAAGCATATCAAATTCAAGAAAGAAGAAAATTCATTCAATCATGATGCAAAGAACCTTGAATTTCAATTGCTTGAAACTCATAAACTTCACAAATTCCAAAACATCATTGGAAAGCAATTAAATAGAAAAACACATTTTTTTATAAACATAAAATAGAATTTAAAAATAGCAAAAATAAAAAATTAGAAACAAAAAATAGTAGCAAAATTTTACAACAGAAACAGAAAATAGAAATAGAAATTAGAAATAGCAAAATTCAATAGCAGTAGAATTTAGTAGCAGCAAAAAATTAGCACAACAAAAATTTAGAACAGTAAAAAATTAAATATAGTAGAATGCAGAAATAGTAGAAAGCATGCTAAAATAGAATTATGTAGCCAAATAGAAAACAACAAAAACACAACAAATTATGCAGAAACAACAGAAACATCATGCTAAAATCTCTCCCCTACACTTAAATTTTGTATTGCCCTCAATATAAAGCTTAAAAATCATTAACAAACCATCAATAACATCAACAAATATGAGATAAGCAAAATAAAAGAGAGGGGAAAAAACATTCTTATCAAGTGGGGAGACTTCCACCTGGGTCTCATTGCTTGAAGTGGAATGACCAACTTATGCTTGAAGCATCATGAGAGCTTCCACTGGGGTCCCATTGACCTTATTTAATTTTCTTGGCTTCACCACTAGAATGCAATGTGTTTACTTCATTACCTTCATTTTCTTTGTTTAGTTGGACCATGGCCCAAAAACAAAATCCACTACAATGGTGACCGCCATCTTGTGCTCTTCTCCTTTCTCTAAAAATTCTTCAATGGCCTTTAACGCCACCTCCCCTTGTGTTTCAGATTCTACAACTACATTAAGAACATTGTTGATAGACCTGTTACGATCAGTCCCTGCGTAAACAAAATCATCAGCTTGCAGGAATGTAGAAATTTCAGCACAAATATCACATATCATATCACCATCACAATTAGTACATGAGTAGCAATGGATAGAATTATTAAAACTAATAAAATCAGAAAATTCATCACACAACTCATTAGAAGTTTCCTCAAACTTAACTAAATCAGCAAGTAAATCAATATGAAAAATAGAATGCTCCTCCATGGGATGCTTCATAGTATCAAAAATGTTAAATTGAACAATAAAGTCTCCGAACTCCATGGATAGAGTTCTTGCATGCACATTTATTTTGCTTCTTTCTATTTTGAGGAATGACCTCCCTAAAATGAGTAGGGCCTTGCTGGATGGTGACTTCCCTTCCATCTCCAGAATATAAAAATCTGCAGGAAAAATCAGTTCATTAACCTTTACCAACACTTCTTTAATCAAACTGGCTAGATGCGCAGTACTTCCATTAGCCAACTGAATCACAACACCTGTAGAATGCAAAGGGCCAAGTCTAAGAGAATTAAAAACATATATAGGCATTACATTAATAGAAGCACCTAAATCTAGTATGGCATGATCAAATTTGTAATTGCCTATAACACATGGAATTGTAAAAGTCCCTGGATCCTTGTATTTCTGAGGCATAGGTTGAATGAGGGCTGAAACATTTTGGCTCATATTGATTCTCTCATTACCCTTCAGCTTCCTCCTCTAGGTGCATAATTCCTTAAGAAACTTAGCATATTTTGGGATTTGCTTGATTGCATCCAGCAATGAAATATTAACTTCCACTTTGCTGAAGGTCTTAAGAAGCTCTCTATCCTTCTTAGCCTCATCTATCTTTCTGGTTTGAATGGCTCTCTGTGGAAAGGAAAGAGCTATGGCAGGCTACTGCAGCTCATCAACAAAAGTTGATTTCTTCTTACCCTCAGAAACTGATTTCTCTGCTAGTTGTTGCTTACTTGTAGGTTGAGGTTCAGTTAGTGTTTGTACAGACTTGCCAGGCCTCAGCATAATGGCACTCACATTCAGACTGGGAGTTGTTTGGGAAGGAACTTGGCTCGATCCTTGACTTTTCAACTCACTCACAGTGGTTGCCAACTGCCTAATCTGAGTCTGTAGATTCTGCATAGTGGCATTGACATTTTGCTGAAACTGAATGTTATTTGTGGTTATCTGTTTCATCAAGTCCTCAAAGGAAAGCTCAGATTTTGTGGCTACTAGACTTGGCTGCTGCTGCATAGGCTATTGGAATTGCCTACTTGGTTGCTGGAATGGCTGCTGGTATTGCAATGATTATTGCTGCTGTTGTGATGCTGCATTGCCATATCTTAGATTCAGATGGTCTCTCCAGCCAGGGTTGTATGTGTTGGAGAATGGATCATATCTAGGCTGTTGGGGTTGTTGATATTGGGGTCTACCAGGAAAAATGTCTGCTGCAGCAACAGGGTAGACTTGGTTGGCATAACTCTATTCCTGAAGTTTTGGACAAGCATTTATAGGATGAGATAGACAAGAGTAAATTCCACACATAGTTGTAACCATTTGCATAGGTTGTTGTTGTCCCAGTGCTAACTGTCTCACCAAAGAAGTCAATTCATCCAATCTGTGTTCCATTCTCTATTGGTCTACATGAGACACTTGAACTCAATAACTCCTCTGGTTGAGGTGATGATTTGAGTTCCAAACTGTTAGGTGTTGTCTGTCATGTTTGCTATCAAATCTCTTGCTGCAGCAGGGGTCTTGTCTACTAAGGCTCCTCCACTAGCAGCATCAATCATGCTTCTCTCCATTGGCATCAATCCCTCATAAAAGTATTGGATCAATAACTGATCACTAATTTAGTGGTGTAGACAACTTGAACACAACTTCTTGAATCTCTCCCAATACTCATACAAAGTTTCACCAAAAATCTGTCTAATGCCACATATGTCCTTCCTAATGGCAGCAGCTCTAGAGGCAGGGAAAAACTTCTCTAAAAACAGTCACTTTATATCATTCCAGCAAGTCATAGAACCTGGTGAAAGATAATAAAGCTAGTCCTTAGCTGCATCAGTAAAGGAGAATGGAAATGCCCTCAGCTTGATGTGTTCTCCATAGATGCCTTGAGATCTCATGGTTGAGCACACAACATGGAACTCATTCAAACACTTATGGGGATCCTCACCTGCAAGTCCATGAAACTTAGGCAGCAAATTGATTAGTCCAGACTTTAGCTCAAAGACAACATCAATCTCAGGATATTGAATACATAATGGTTGATAAGTGACATTAGGGCCAACAAGCTCTTTAAGAGTCCGATTATGCATGCATGTTATCAGTCATGGTTACAAAATCACTTAAACTTTCAAATTCAATGACAGATTCAATGTCAAAATTAAATGCAGAATCAATTCTTTGACTAATCTTACGAGCTCTTATCAATGCATGCAAAGTCTTATCAATCTCAAGATCAAAATCAAACAAGCTATGAGAATTAGACCTAGTCATGCACCAATCAGGGTTATAGAGGTGTCAGAATGCAAAAAAACTCAAGCACACACAAATCTACACCACAGAAATGACTAGAAAAAATAAAAAACATATCAAATGAATTTTAAAAATCATGGGACCACCATAGAATGAAAACTACACTTTTTAAAAAAATTATCATGCAAAGAAAATATTTCAAAAATTGAAAAGTGGTCTAAAGGATGGAATTTGGCCAAAAAATGAATATGCAGGCACATTATGGGTACTTGCACCTGTTTGTTGGATTTTTTTCCCTATTTTTTGGCAAAAAATTAAGTCATTTTGAGATACCAAAATAATTGTTAAAATTACCTCTATATCCCAATTTTCTCAAAAACCCTATCAGATGTTGGAATTTGGCTAAAATCTAAGGGGATGATCCCTAGTGGATAACTTTGCTCAGAATGGTTATTTAACCTTGGGGGCCAAGTTTCATCTCAAAACTCCACAGCCAGAATTGCACTAGTCTCCCCTGCACCAGAAAAAATCAGAAACTAGGTGAAAAAGTGCTAGCTTGGTATGAAACAGTGTTAGGCAGTTGGGAACACCTCCAAAATGATTGAATGACACTTATAAGGAGATCTTGCAATGCAATTATCAATAATGGCAGCAAAAGGATGGCTAACAGTAGCAAAAACTAATGGAACAGTAACCAAGCACCAAAATTGCAATGCAGTAGGTAAGTGAACAATTGTGTTAGTGTTGCAGTAGAATTATCAATTATGTTATGCTATGCAATGCAATTGTAAGAAAATCATGCAATGCATAGTAACAGAATACAATGCAATGTAGCAGAATCCAATGCAACAGTAACAGAATTATGCAACAAAATGCAGCAAAATGCAGAATGCAGCAAAGTTGTGCGATTGAAAAAGAGTTAATTATTAGTAAGAACAAGAGTTAGTAATGACACTTAATATGATCAGATTACAACTAAAGGTCTCCGGCAACGGTGCCAAAATTGTGACGAGCGCCGAACTCAATCAAAATTGTAACCGAGTTATGCATATGGCTTATAGCATAGGAAACAACATTGGATTGTCTCTCAAGGATCTTAGTTGCAATTTAATCAAATCAAACCGAGATTAGGGGAGGTTTTGGCAAGATGAAAAATGCACAAACAGAAACAAAATTCGATTTAAAAGATAAAACAGAATTAATAAAGCAACCAATCCAAGAGAATTAACCAATCTTGATTTTAATCCATCCTTGATTATTATAGGCCAATTCAATTGTCAATCAAGTCCTTGGTCTTAGATCACTTCAAGACGCCTCTCAATGATCCACAGATCTTCTACTAGAAATGCTTCCAGAATTCAATTAATTGAGGTTAGACAAATTAAGCATCCATCTGAAACCCAAATTAACTTAAAAGCCAAGATCCAACCAAGTTAAACATTTCATCAAACACCTTCAATGCCTTGTTTAATCTCTGAGTTCATCTCTTTGCACATGATAATTAAGCAATTAACATATGAAAATTCTAATCAAACAACTAGAATTAACAAAGAGAAGAAGAAGAAGAGAAACTTGATTAATAGATGAATGTAAACAATTAAAGTAGAATCTCAAGATTAAGCATCAAGTATTGTTCAATCTCTTGGATTGATTTAAAGGCCCTACCCCTCCATGAGAAGGGGAGAACTCAGAAAAATAAAAGAAAGGAAAATGAAAATCTAGAGAGAAGGAGGAGAAAAAAGTTCTAGAGAGAGGAAGAAAGGCGTAGAATGCGAGATGCCTTGGTTTCTGCCTTCGAACCTCTTAAACTGCTCCCTATTTTGGCTTCACATAATTAAAAACCTATTAATTACAAAGTTGGGTCCATTATGAGCAATTGGACCCAAACCCCATGCAATTTGGAGGTCTACAGCTCAAGTTATGATCAAAACAATATCAAAGGGTCTCTAAACTCGTATTCTGACTTCTAGGCCAAATTAGATCCACTAGATGTTCAATTCTGCCTTGGATCTCTTCATGAAAGTTGAAGAGCTCTCTCTCATCTTTTCTACAAAGAAAAATGCATAATTTTTAGACATTTAGAACTCAAGTTATGGCTAAAATACAGAAACAGTGTAAAACCTCAATAATGTTGAAAAAGATCAATTAAGCTAAATTTGAGCCCAAACTCACAAAACATGACCAAGCTCAATCAATTAAGAACATAGAGAGCGTAAATGACTAAACATGAAGGTTTATTAATGTTTAAAATATGTGATTATTAATATGTTTATGACATGATACTTATACTTTGGATATTTTTGTTGATACATTTCCATGGTAGCAAACACTTTGAATAACTTGTCATTGCGATTCGCCCTTGAGAAGGACAAATTTTCTAGACTAGTACAGGAATCTGAGGATTGTCCTCAAACATGAGATAAAGTTGTATATTCTAGAGTAGCTCATTCTTGAGCCACTTGCTATAAATGCCCTTACAGTTGACAAGGATGCTTATAAGAAGCATCAAGATGACACCTTGGATGTCGATTGTCTTATGCTAGCCATTGAACTTTGAGCTTTAGAAGCAACATGAGAACATGGAATCTTACAATATGATCACACACCTGAAAAGGCTCTATCAAGAGCAAGCTAGGCATGAGAAGTACGAAGTCTCAAAGGCATTATTTCAGTGCAAATTGGTAGAGGGAAGCCTTGTTGGTATTCATGTGCTCAAAATGATTGGATACATTGAGAACCTAGAGAGGCTTGGTTCCCCCATTGGGTCAAGAGTTAGCCACTGATTTAGTTCTGCAATCGTTATCAGAGAGTTACAGTCAATTCGTCATGAATTACTAATTACACCTAAAGAATAACGCGATAATTGTAGCATAGCTTTGGGGTATCGATTCCACAAAAAGACAAATTAAAAGAATAACTAAAGTAACAAAGAAACTGAAGAAAAATATCAAATGGTTAAAAATAAATAAATAATAATTTAAATGTAAATTAAAATAAAACAAAGTAAAGCAATTTGAGTTTAAGACCAGATGTAAGATGACTAAGATTCAGAATCCACCAAGATTTATTTCAACATTAACTATGTCAAATTATTATACCCACATAATTTAACTCATGAATATCTATTGACAAGTATGTGCTCATAGAAAATATATCAATAAAGCATTAAAAATAATAATCACATATATAATAAAATTTTCCTAATTAATAATAATTATCAAACTATCTAATGTATCCCTAAAAGAAAACCACAATTGATATCCTATAATTATCACTAACATTCAAATAACATAAATAAATTATCAAGTATAAAAAAATATGATTAAACTTATCTTAATATTTATTCATATAATCTGATAAAAAAAATAATATCAATAAATATTAAATCTTAAAATTAAATAAAAATAATTCAACATAATAATATTAAAATAATTAAAATTTTATTATTTTTTAATATAAAATATTTAATAAAATAAAATAAAATAAAAACACAATAAAAAAACGGGTTATTTCGCTTAAATTCTTCTATTGTATGAAACAGAAGTCACGCTGCACTGCACTTGCATCACTACATCTCCTTTTCTCTCCTCTCGTGTAACGCGCCCCCACACCCTTGATTATGTTTTCTTCCTTGTTTCTCTGTGTGCGACGCTGTTCACTCCCCTTTCTTCTATTTATAAATGACCTTCTTCTTTTTTTATTCAATTGCACTTGATTCTTTTTCTTTTCTTCCATTGGGCCGCGTGCTTTCTTTTCTAATTGCCAATCTTCAATTTTCACGTTTCACAGCCTGTGCCTTCTTTCTTTCTTTTAGAGTACCGTACGGCCCTGGTAGCATTTTATCTTTTTTTTTTTTTTTATTTTGAATTCTTATTCAATTTCGATTGGACTTTAACTTGCTTTTTATAAATTTTAAAATTAAACATAAAAGTTTATTTTAAAAAATTTTTTATCGCTAAAATTGAGAGAATTTTTTTAAATAAATAAAAATTTAATTTAAAAATACACATTAATTTTAATAATTTTTATTCATATTTTAATATTTTAGTTCAATAATAAAATATTTAAAGAATATTTTCGATACACTCATCAATTCTTAACTTATTAATTGTTAGTCCCTAACAATTTGTATGCAAAAGAGATTAAATAGACTAAGAAAATGATAAAATAGCCCATCGATTTACATTTCTCATATTCACATATATATCAAAACAATCTTAGGAATTCAATAAACATATCACAAACAATCCACTTATATTGTAGTCCACAATTGTTTCAAACTATATCCATCTAACTAGAAGCCTTGGCACATGCAATATCAAGAATATCTCAAGCAAAAGGTTCAACTCCATAACTCACAGGTATAAAAGTTTTTTGTGCGAGGATTCTTTCTATAAAGTTGACAATAGGTTAACACACACTCTCATGGGAAATTAAGCAATTATGTACAAACAACAAACAAACATTGATCTTATGATAGGAACACCGACAAATGAGACTTCCTCCACTCTTTCCAAAAGCTTACTCAAGATCAGAACGGTCAACGTAAAAGGTTGTAACGTGGCTTGGGTTTGTGAATATATAAAAAAAATAGAAAATGATTCAAAAAGACTTTCAAGTACATGCAAAAGGAATCTTATTAAATATCTCAGTAGATCACACTTCTCACTTGATGTACTTTTCAACTTTTCAGATCATCGAATAACAATGCTTGTCTTTCTTCTTCCTCTTTTTTTTTTTGAACTATTTGATGAACAAACACACACCACTTTGGTATTCTTGTTATTTCTTCCCAACTTTGACTTTTTTTCTCTCTTCTTTTTGTTACTTTTTTTTTACTAAACTCAAATGAAAGAAAAAGAAAATTCCACACTTAGCATGCACTTGGATGTAAAAAGGGTAGAAAAAAATTAGTGTATAGGCTATACTCCAATATAGAGAGGCATGGATGATGTAGGCATATGAAAAGAAAGGGCTATATGTGTTTTTTTTTTTTGCTCAAAGTTGGTTACTAGGGGCCTATGATGGAAAAAGGTTAGCTTGAAAAGCTCAGATGTTAATCCTGAGTTGACCTTCGTCATATCCCAAGTATATCCACTATCTTACCATAAACCATATGATGATGTTCTCAAAAGAAGTGTGTCATAATACTAATGGTGATAAAATTTGTTCACATATGAAAATGATTTGCTTGGGTTAGGAGATCCACTCTTGGTAATAAATTAAAGACAAGATTATTTCTTTTAATAACTCAATTAAAATCATATATAATGAATTGAGGCCTTCATGAAAGTTGTAGAAATTTGTCTTAACTTTAAAACAAGACCAAAATCACATCAATCAGATATTTGTAACTAAAATTATAGACAGTTTACTGAAAAAGCCAAGTGAGAAGATTATACAATGAATGAAATATATTGCTATCAATGTCTTCTTGTTTCAATAAATCTTTTAGAGTTTTTAGCTTTTGAGTCTATGTCGTTTTTCTTTGTTTCCTAGTTTTTTCTTATATGTTTTGCCCAAGAGTGCAAAAGTTTAATGTGGAGGAATTTGATAACAATGTATTTTATGCATTTTATATTCTTATCACTAGGCTTCTTAAGGTTCAATTTAGTTTAATTAAGTTGATTTTGTCATATTTTTTGAAATTAAACTTAATTGGATCATTGAAAAAATTATTGCTTAAATAATTTGATAACAATGTATTTTATTCATTTTATAATCCTCTCACTAGGCTTCTTAAGGTTCAATTTGGATTAATTAAGTTGATTTTGTCACATTTTATGAAATTAAACTTAATTGGATCATTGAAGAAATTATTGCTTGAATTATCATTAATTTGGGTAATTGCATTCCTAAGTAAAGTGACCACAATTTGAGTTGCAATTATCTGATTAATGTGATTCTGGTCTTGTTAGAAAGTTAAGATAATTCCCTAATAACTATTCACTTGATAGCAAGGACCACATTGATAGCAATTTATTTCATTCATTGTATAATCTTTTGACTTGGCTTTTTCAGTAAATTGACTATAATTTGAGTTACAAATATCTGATGGATGTAATTTTGGTATTGTTTTAAAGCTAAGACAAATTTCTACAACTTTCATGAAGGCCTCAAGACTGGGGACACATGTTTGGATAACTTAAATTGGAGTTGAAGCAAAATCTAGAGTTTTGAACCTGACAGCTTGACCTCTATGCACTCATTAGGCTATATCTCGGGCTATAGGAGTTCAGAAATTCTAAAATTTTGATAGTGGAAGGTTAAGATCTATATCTAAAACTTTCATAAGAACACAAAAGTTGGATCGGAAGTTTTGAAGGAGATATTGGTCTTGGAAGTCAGAACAGATGAACTGATGTTGGGCCTGACCCATGAGCAGTAATTGGGTCATATCTCAAGTTGTGGGTGTCCAATTGAGCTGAAACTGGCAACATTTGAAAGTTAAGACAATTCTCTAGAACTTTCATGAAGACCACTTAGCCAAAAATTGACGCATGCCATGAGTTCAGAAGTGAAACATTTCGGAGACAAGAATCCACCCATTCATCATCATCAAACAACTATTTTGGCATTTTGTTCTCATCATCCATCATCTCTTTTGGCATTTTGTACTCTTCTAACTCTATAAAAGGAGGAAAGGGTTGATCATTTTATGGTGTTAGCTTAGAGTTTACTTTCATGCTCGTATGTTAATTGTTTCTTTTGTGTAGTTTTCTATTATTTTTAATAGAAGTTATGTTCATCATCTTCTTCTTTCTTTCTTTCTTCTTAATTCATGAGTAACTAATTTTCGTTTTGCTTGGGTGAAAAGGTGAAACTCTTGGTAATAAGTTGATGTTAGATTAATTTTCTTCTTGTACTTAAATGATATATTTTTAAGTAATCATTATATGTGTTGTATGTTATTTCCAATCAATTTAGAAACTCTTCTTGTATAATGAATATCTTGATTCATTGTAGACAAGACGTTGGCACAATGGATTCTTGAGATCATTTACAAGTATTGGTAGATAATTAATGGAACCATAATATGATTACATGTATAATTTTAATTGAACTTTGAATGTTAAATCTTCTGATTAGAACCTTCATTATGTATGATTTCAATTGAGTTATTAAAAGAAATAATCTTGTCTTTAATTTATTACCAAGAGTGGATCTCCTAACCCAAGCAAATCCTTTTCATCTGTGAACAACTTTTATCACCTTTAGTGTTGTGACAAATCTGCTCTTTACCTCAAATAATTTGTCTTCATCAATTCCCTGTGGATCGACCTCGGACTCCCGAGAATTTACTACTTGAAACAACTTGCACTTAGGTTTGAAACTTTTAATTATTCCATCAAGCTTTTAGCGTCATTGCCGGGGACTTGAACCCGGGTCTCTCAGGTGAGAGCCGTGTATCTTAACTAACTAGACTACAACGGATAATGTGTGTGTATATTTATAAAAAAAAAAAGAAAAGAAAAAACAAATGTGTAAAGAAGGGCCAACGAGGCAAAAAAGGAAAGGAAAAGAATATGTAAAGTGAATTTTTATTAGGTGGAGATGGGATGAACTTTCATGCTTGTTAATTAAACTTAGCCCTCATGCCCTTTTATTCTCTTTGGTTTTCAACTTGTCAAATCCATATTACCACCCTTCTTTACCATGACCACATTACAACCTTGAATAAAGTCCTCATGATTTTTGTGTGCATGTGTTCTGAGTAGTGGACAAGTAGAAGATAAGCAAGCTTATGGTAGTGTAATTTTTCATGGGTTGAATTAAGTGAAATACTTACCTTTTTAATGCTTGAAAGATTAAGAGTGAATCCTGTGAGGATCTTTCATTCTTGATTCGTTCTTTTTAACTGAAGTTTCCTTACTTAATGGTTTGAGATGTGAAGAAATATTACCTCATTAATGCTTTGATCCCTTGAATGACTAGTTGCTCTTCTTGTTTCATTAAATCTTTCAGAGTTTTTAACTTTTGAGTCTGTGTCATTTTTCTTTGTTCTCTAGTTTTTTCTTATATGTTTTGCCCGGGAGTGCAAAAGTTTAATGTGGGGGAATTTGATAACAATGTATTTTAATCATTTTATAATCCTCTCACTAGGCTTCTTAAGGTTCAATTTGGCTTAATTAAGTTGATTTTGTCATATTTTATAAAATTAAGCTTAATTGGATCATTGAAGAAATTATTGCTTGAATTATCATTAATTTGGGTGATTACATTCTTAAGTAAAGTGACCACAATTTGCATTGTAATTATCTGATTAATGTGATTCTAGTCTTGTTGGAAAGTTAAGATAATTCCCTAATAACTATTCATTTGATAGCAAGAGCTACATTGATAGCAAGATATTTCATTCATTGTATAATTTTCTCACTTGGCTTTTTCAATAAAGTGGCTATAATTTGAGTTACAAATATTCGATGGATGTGATTTTAGTCTTGTTTTAAAGTTAAGATAAATTTCTACAACTTTTATGAAGGCCTCGAGACCGGGGACATACGTTTGGATAATTCAAATTGGAGTTGAAGTAAAATCTAGGGTTTTGAACATGACAGCTTGACCTCTATGCACTTATTAGACTATATCTTGGGCTATAGGAGTTCAGAAATTCTAAAATTTTGATAGTGGAAGATTTAAACCCATATCTACAACTTTTAGGAAGAATACAAAAGTTGAATCGAAAGTTTTGAAGGAGATATTGGGCTTAGAAGTCAGAACAGAGGAGCTGAAGTTGGGCTTGACCCATGAGCAGTAATTGGGTCATATCTCAGGATGTGGGTGTGCAATTAAGCTGAAACTAACGGCATTTGAAAGCTAAGATAATTCTCTATAACTTTCATGAAGACCACTTGGCCAAAAAATGACGCATGCCAGGAGGTCAGAAGTGAAACATTTCAGAGACAAGAATCCACTCATTCATCATCATCAAACAACTATTTTGGCATTTTGTTCTCATCATCCATCATCTCTTTTGGCATTTTGTATTCTTCTAACTCAATAAAAGGAGGTAAGGGCTGATCATTTCATGGTGTTAGCATAGAGTTTATTTTCATCCTTGTATGTTAATTGTTTTCTTTGTGTAGTTTTCTATTGTTCTTAATTGAAGTTATGTTCATCATCATATTCCTCTTTCTTTCTTTCTTCTTGATTTATGAGTAACTAATTTTTATTTTACTTGGGTGAAAGGGTGAAACTTTTAGTAATATGTTGAGGTTAGATTAATTTCCTTCTTGTACTTAAATGATAAATTTTTAAGTGATCATTATATGTGTTGTATGTTGTTTCCGATCAATTTAGAAACTCTTCTTGTATAATGAATATCTTGATTCAATGTAGACAAGACATTGGCATAATGGATGCTTGAGATCATTTACAAGTGTTGGTGGATAATTAAAGGAACCATAATATGATTACATGTATAATTTTAATTGAACTTTGAATATTATATTTTTCGATTGGAACCTTCATTATGTATGATTTCAATTGAGTTATAAAAAGAAATAATCTTATTTCTAATTTATTACCAAGAGTGGATCTCCTAACCCAAGTGAATCTTTTTAATCTGTGAACAACTTTTATCACCTTTAGTATTGTGACAAATCTGCTCCTTACCTCAAATAATTTATCCTCATCAATTCCCTATGGATTGACCTCAAACTCCTGAGAATTTACTACTTGAAACAACCTGCACTTGGGTTTGAAAATTTAATTATCCCTTGGCAACGACGCCAAAAACTTGATGGGATAATTAAAAGTTTCAAACCCAAGTGGTTGTTTCAAGTAGTAAATTCTCGAGAGTCCGAGGTCGATACACAGGGAATTGATGAACAAAAATTATTTGAGGTAAGGAGCAAATTTGTCACAATACTAAAGGTGATAAAAGTTGTTCACAGATGAAAAGGATTTGCTTGGGTTAAGAGATCCACTCTTGGTAATAAATTAAAGACAAGATTATTTCTTTTAATAACTCAATTGAAATCATACATAATGAAGGTTCCAATCAGAAGATTTAACATTCAAAGTTCAATTAAAATTATACATGTAATCATATTATGGTTCCTTTAATTATCTACCAACACTTGTAATTGGTCTCAAGCATCCACTGTGCCAACGTCTTATCTACAATGAATCAAGATCTTCATTATACAAGAAGAGTTTCTAAATTGATCGAAAACAACATACAACACATATAATGATCACTTAAAAATATATCATTTAAGCACAAGAAGGAAATTAATCTAACTTCAACTTATTACCAAGAGCTTCACCATTTCACCCAAGCAAAATAAAAATTAGTTACTTATGAATTAAGAAGAAAAAAAGAAAGAAGAAGAAGATGATGAACATAACTTTAATTAAGATCAATAAAAAACTACATAAAGAAAACAATTAACATACAAACATAAAAGTAAACTCTAAGCTAACACCACGAAATGATCAGTCATTGCCTCCTTTTATAGAGTTAGAAAAGTACAAAATGCCAAAAGAGATGATGGATGATGAGAACAAAATGCCAAAAAGAATAAAAGAGCATTATGGTACAGTTAGAGTGGAGAAGATATTTGAGAACATTCGTCATAAAGGATAATGACCAATATTTGACTAATGTTTTGTTGAAGATCAATCCCAAATTGGTGAGTTGAATTCATTGTTAGGCATGAACATTCTCCTTCTCTTCCTGATGTTTCCAAGCATTCATCTTTATTCTAGGTATGGATATGTCACATGGTTGGTAGATTGTATCCCACATGCGAGACAGTTAGTCGTATTATGACCACTTGTCCCTTTTGGAAGCCCTATGTTGTGCTGTTTTTGAATGGGTCTAATACTGGTCAACAATGCTTTGGCACAAAGCCGAAAGAGCAAACTACCTCCATCCCAATCTCAAGTGAGTATACACTCACCTTTCAACCCAAGTGTAGGTTGTTTCAAGTAGTATATTCTCGGGAGTCCGAGGTCGATCTACACGGAATTGATGAAGAAAAATTATTTGAGGTAAAGAGCAGATTTGTCATAATACTAAAGGTGATAAAAGTTGTTCACAGATGAAAAGGATTTGCTTGGGTAAGGAGATCCACTCTTGGTAATAAATTAAAGACAAGATTATTTTTTTTAATAACTCAATTGAAATCATACATAATGAAGGTTCTAATCAGAAGATTTAACATTCAAAGTTCAATTAAAATTATACATGTAATCATATTATGGTTCCTTTAATTATCTACCAATACTTGTAAATGGTCTCAAGCATCCACTGTGTCAACGTCTTGTCTACAATGAATCAAGATCTTCATTATACAAGAAGAGTTTCTAAATTGATCGAAAACAACATATAACACATATAATGATCACTTAAAAATATATCATTTAAGCACAAAAAGGAAATTAATCTAACATCAACTTACTACCAAGAGCTTCACCATTTCACTCAAGCAAAATAAAAATTAGTTACTCATGAATCAAGAAGAAAGAAAGAGAGAAGAAGATGATGATGAACATAACTTCAATTAAGAACAATAGAAAACTACACAAAGGAAACAATTAACATACAAACATAAAAGTAAACTCTAAGCTGATTTGAGTGAAATACTTACCTTTTTAATGCTTGAAAGATTAAGAGGGAATCATGTGAGGATCTTTCATTCTTGATTTGTTCTTTTTAACTGAAGTTTAATTACTTGATGGTTTGAGATGTTAAGAAATATTACCTCATTAATGCTTTGATCCCTTGAATGACTGGTTGCTCTTCTTGTTTCATTAAATCTTTTGGAGTTTTTAGGTTTTGAGTCTGTGTCATTTTTCTCTGTTTCCTAGTTTTTTTTCATATGTTTTGCCCGAGAGTGCAAAAGTTTAGTGTGAGAAAATTTAATAACAATGTATTTTATTCATTTTTTAATCCTCTCATTAGGCTTCTTAAGATTCAATTTGGCTTAATTAAGTTGATTTTGTCACATTTTATGAAATTAAGCTTAATTGGATCATTGAAGAAATTATTGCTTGAATTATCATTAATTTAGATGGTTGCATTCTTAAGTAAAGTGGCCACAATTTGAATTGCAATTATATGATTAATGTGATTCCGGTCTTGTTGAAAAGTTAAGATAATTCCCTAATAACTATTCACTTGATAGCAAGAGCCACATTGATAGTAATATATTTCATTCATTGTATAATCTTTTCACTTGGCTTTTTCAGTAAAGTGACTATAATTTGAGTTACAAATATCTGATTGATGTGATTTTGGTCTTGTTTTAAAGCTAAGACAAATTTCTACAACTTTCATGAACGCCTCAAGACCGAGAACACACGTTTGGATAACTCAAATTGGAGTTGAAGCAAAATCTAGAGTTTTGAACCTGACAGCTTGACCTCTATGCACTCATTAGTCTATATCTCGGGCTATAGGAGTTCAACAATTTTGAAATTTTGACTATGGAAGGTTAAGACCAATATTTATAGCTTTCATGAAGAACACAAAAGTTGGATCGAAAGTTTTGAATGAGATATTGGGCTTGGAAGTCAGAACAGAGGAGCTGAAGTTGGGCCTGACCCATGAGCAGTAATTGGGCCATATCTCGGGCTGTGGGTGTCCAATTGAGTTGAAACTAGCGGCATTTCAAAGCTAAGACAATTATCTAGAACTTTCATGCACTTGACCAAAAAATGACGCATGCCATGAGCTTAAAAGTGAAACATTTCGAAGACAAGAATCCACCTATTCATCATCATCAAACAACTATTTTGGCATTTTGTTCTCATCATCCATCATCTCTTTTGGCATTTTGTACTCTTCTAACTCTATAAATGGAGGCAAGGGCTGATCATTTCGTGGTGTTAGCTTAGAGTTTACTTTCATGCTTGTATGTTAATTGTTTCCTTTATGTAGTCTCCTGATACAACATGTGACATATTCATACTTAGAATAAAGATGGATGCTTAGAAACGACAGGAAGAGAAAGAGAAGGTTCAAGCCTAATAATGAATTCAACTCACTAATTTGGGATTGATCTTTAACAAAACATTAGTCAAATATTGGTCATTGCCCTTTATGGTGAATGTTCTCAAATATCTTATCCACTCTAATTGTACCATAATGCTCTTTTATTCTCTTTGGTATTTATCTTTTCATGCGCATATTATCCCTTCTATACCTTGACCCCATTACAACCTTGAATAAAGTCCTCATGATTTTTGTGTGCATATGTTCTAAGTAGTGAAGAAGTAGAAGATAAGCAAGCTTATGGTAGTACAATTTTTCATGGGTTGAATTGAGTAAAATACTTACCTTTTTAATGCTTGAAAGATTAAAAGTGAATCTTGTGAGGATCTTTCATTCTTGATTCGTTCTTTTTAACTGAAGTTTCCTTACTTGATGGTTTGAGATGTGAAGTAATATTACCTTATTAATGCTTTGATCCCTTGAATGACTGGTTGCTCTTCTTGTTTCATTAAATCTTTTAGAGTTTTTAGCTTTTGAGTATGTGTTGTTTTCCTTTGTTCCTTAGTTTTTTCTTATGTGTTTTGTCCGGGAGTGCAAAAGTTTAGTGTGGGGGAATTTGATAACAATGTATTTTATTCATTTTATAATCCTTTCACTAAGTTTCTTAAGATTTAATTTGACTTAATTAAGTTGATTTTGTCACATTTTATGAAATTAAACTTAATTGGATCATTGAAGAAATTATTGCTTGAATTATCATTAACTTAGGTGATTGCATTCTTAAGTAAAGTGGTCACAATTTGAGTTGCAATCATCTGATTAATGTGATTCTGACCTTGTTGGAAAGTTAAGATAATTCCCTAATAACTATTCACTTAATAGCAAGAGTTGTATTGATAGGAATATATTTCATTCGTTGTATAATATTTTCAATTGGCTTTTTTAGTAAACTGACTATAATTTAAGTTACAACTATCTGATGGATGTGATTTTGGTCTTGTTTTAAAACTAAGACAAATTTCTACAACTTTCATGAGACTTCAAGACCGGGAACACACGTTTGGATAACTCAAATTAGAGTTGAAGCAAAATCCAGAGTTTTGAACCTGACAGCTTGACCTATATGCACTCATTAGGCTATATCTTGGGCTATAGGAGTTCAACAATTCTAAAATTTTGACAGTGGAAGGTTAAGACCTATATTTATAATTGTTTCAAGTAGTAAATTCTCAAGAGTCTGAGGTCGATTCACAGGGAATTGATGAAGACAAATTATATGAGGTAAGGAGCAGATTTGTCACAATACTAAAGGTGATAAAAGTTTTTCACAGATGAAAAAGATTTGCTTGGGTTAGGTATCCACTCTTGGTAATAAATTAAATACAAGATTATTTCTTTTTATAACTCAATTGAAATCACACATAATGGAGGTTCCAATCTGAAGATTTAACATTCAAAGTTTAATTAAGATCATATATGTAATCATATTATGGTTCTATTAATTATCCACCAACACTTGTAAATGGTCTTAAACATCCACAGTGCCAACATCTTGTCTACAATGAATCAAGATCTTCATTATACAATAAGAGTTTCTAAATTGATCAGAAACAACATACAACACATATAAAGATCACATAAAATTATATCATTCAAGCACAAGAAGAAAATTAATCTAACATCAACTTATTACCAAGAGCTTCACCTTTTCACCCAAGCAAAATGAAAATTAGTTACTCATGAATTAAGAAGAAAGAAAGAAAGAAGAAGAAGATGATGAACATAACTTCAATTAAGAACAATAGAAAACTACAAAAAGGAAAAAATTAACATACAGACATGAAAGTAAACTCTAAGCTAACACCACAAAATGATCAGCCTTTGCCTCCTTTTATAGAGTTAGAAAAGTACAAAATGCCAAAAGAGATGATGGATGATGAGAACAAAATGCCAAAATGGTTATTAGATGATGATGAATGTGTTGAATTTCATGGTTTCAGAGTAAAGGAAGAAGAGAAAGATGAGAGAAATGGAAAAAACTGTATATTGATAGAATGAAAAAGTGAAAAATACAATGGGTAATCTTGGCTTATATAGCCAACTAATCCAAGTAAACTAACTAACCATTAAAACTAATTCTAACTAACTCTAATCAATTCTAACTATCTTAACAGCCCCTCGCAAGCTGGAAGGTGTACATAACACTTCCAGCTTGGGATGATCAATCCAAATGCATATCAAATGCATATCCAAAAGTATACGATGATAATTCCAAGAATTGGTAAGGCACGCAGGCCAACAAATGCTTAACCACCGTAAAAGGCAGAAGCTCCAAATGCTTAACTACCATACAAGGCAGAAGCTAAAATCATCAAAACCAACCAAGGGCAAAAGCTTAACCATTAAGCAGAAGCGATAACTCAAGGCTTAACCACTTAACAGAAGCAAGAACATCCATCAATGCTTAACCACCACCATGGGCAGAAGCTTACAACAAAAAATATCAATGCTTAACCATCCATGACAGAAGCTCACATCAACACTTAACCATCATGGACAGAAGCTTACAACAAAAAAAAATATCAAAGAAGCAAATCACCAAACAGTTGGTGTACACAGAACTTAAAAACATTAGAAATACATCTTGATCAAATCAAAGAACCCAGCCTGTGCTTCCAACTCATCAAACTAACCAAAGAACCACGTGAAACCAAAAAGAGCATTTTTCCAAGAACCAATATCAACGTCAGTACTTGCTGCCCTTCACAATTAATCACTTCATCTTATAGAAACGCATCAATTGCTTGTTTAATTTCCTGTATCTGAAGCTTTCTCCAAAGAGAACTTAGCACAAACATTATTCGAGCATTCAGCTATACTCAGCCTTGCAATATTAGTGCACCAGACATTACACACGCACTAAACCCTCGACCAAGTTATGGTCCACGATCACAAGACAACAAGAACAACGAACCAAGAAAATATATTTGGAAGAAAAAGTACTGAAAGAAGAGATCCACAAAATTTTCCCTTCATAGCCTTCAAACCATACACTAATTTTATAATATCTCAGATCCGCAACATAAGATGTCACTGGAACGCACTGCACAACAATGAGGTTGGAGCATCCATCACCAGCAAGAACTCAAGATCAAGGAATCACAATCGTGGTGAGTGAACAGTGGCGCAAGAATCAGCGTCAGAGAGCAAATTTTGATTACCGAGTGGAGAATCGAAAATCATGCAAAGGATCCGAAACTGAGATGTCAGATTCAAGATCAAGAGATCGAATTAAATGTTAGCGCCAGATCGATAACGATAGAGCTTGCCGAAGATGTGGAGAGCGGTAACGAAGCCGATGAAGCAGAGACTCATCACGAGCACCACCATCGGCGAGATCTTGAGGCCGGGGGTGTCGTCGGTGTAGAACCTCAGCATGTTGCTTCTGGCTCTGGAGCCGTCTCTGACGCCGGCGGAGTTGTTACCACTAGATCCTCGGCCTAGAAGGCGGCGGTGCATGCCAGCGGTTGCGGCTGCTGAGCCGCGGGGAGCCATGACTCCCGATCGCGTGGTGGTGGAGGAAGTTGTGGACTGAGATTGAGAGGCGCCTCTTGCCATGTTGTAGAGCAGCAAAGATCACGAGAGAAAAGTAGTGTAGAAGAGAGAACATAGTTCGGAATGGAAACTTGAAAGGGAAAAAAATTTATGGATTTTCTTGGGAAAGTGTAAAAGGAAAAGAAAAATAAACTAAGAAAGAGAAAAAGAAAAGAAAATACAAGTAGAAGAGTGTTCAAGGTAGGTGGAATGACTCTGATACCATGTTGAATTTCATGGTTTCAGAGTAAAGGAAGAAGAGAAAGATGAGAGAAATGGAAAAAACTGTATATTGATAGAATGAAAAAGTGAAAAATACAATGGGTAATCTTGGCTTATATAGCCAACTAATCCAAGTAAACTAACTAACCATTAAAACTAATTCTAACTAACTCTAATCAATTCTAACTATCTTAACAGAATGGGTGGATTCTTGTCTCCGAAATGTTTCATTTCTGAGCTTATGGCATGCATAATTTTTTGGCCAAGTGGTCTCATGAAATTTCTAGAGAATTATCTTAGCTTTCAAATGCTGTTGGTTTTAGCTCAATTGGACACCCACAACCCGAGATATTGCCCAATTACTGCTCATGGGTCAGGCCCAACTTCAGCTCCTTTGTTCTGACTTCCAAGCCTAATATCTCCTTCAAAAATTCTGATCCAACTTTTGTGTTCTTCATTAAAGTTGTAGATATGGTCTTAACCTTCTACTGTCAAAATTTTAGTATTGTTGAACTCCTATAGCCCTAGATATAGCCTAATGAGTGTATAGAGGTCAAGCTGTCAGGTTCAAAACTCTAGATTTTGCTTCAACTCTAATTTAAGTTATCCAAACGTGTGTTTCTGGTCTTGAGGCCTTCATGAAAGTTGTAGAAATTTGTCTTATCTTTAAAAAAAGACCAAAATCACATCCATCGAATATTTATAAGTCAAATTATAGCTAGTTTACTAAAAAAGCCAAGTGAGAATATTATACATTGAATGAAATATATTGCTATCAATGTGGCTCTTGTTATCAAGTGAATAGTTATTAGGGAATTATCTTAACTTTCCAACAAGACCAGAATCACATTAATCAGATAATTGCAACTCAAATTGTGGCCACTTTACTTAAGAATGCAATCACCCAAGTTAATAATAATTTAAGCAATAATTTCTTCAATTATCCAATTAAGCTTAATTTCATAAAATATGACAAAATCAACTTAATTAAGCCAAATTAAATCTTAAGAAGCCTAGTGAAAGGATTATAAAATGAATAAAATACATTGTTATCAAATTCCCCCACACTAAACTTTTGCACTCCCGGGCAAAACATATAAGAAAAAACTAGGGAACAAAGAAAAATGACACAGACTCAAAAGTTAAAAACTCTAAAAGATTTAATAAAACAAGAAGAGCAACCAATCGTTCAAAGGATCAAAGCATTAATAAAGTAATATTTCTTCTCCAACTGTCTTTCCAGTGATGTTCTTTTAAGTTAAAGGTCCAGGAATGACACATAAAACCTGACTGCCTCCTATAAAAGCAGCAAGTGATACAGCCCCCATTAACCCATGACAACCTCCCTCATATACAACATAAATTTTTCTCGTGGCAAGTGTTTGACCAAGAGCACTTACTGCAGTTACAAACTCTAAACCCTTCCCATAACTTGATCCCCAAAAAACACAGATATTTTTAAGGTTACGAACAAAAAGTCTCATTTCTATACTCTTCTTCCCTTTGAACGGTTATGAGTTAGAGGAAAGTGGAGAAAATGAAGTGTTTAAATAAAGAAAAGAATGGAAAAAATAATGATAACACCTATAAGGGTAGGTTGGCTGTTATCAGAAAAGTTTGAAATTAAGAAACACATAATCTTTTTTTTTTATTTTGTGTTTTTTTTGTTTTGTGTTTTTTTTAAATTTTTTTTAAGTTCAAGAAAACTATCAGGGTAAAGAAGTCTAGAAACCTTTGAAGGACCCTGCTCAAAGGATCGTCTGTCCAAAAATATAACAAAATCATACAAAGATAAAAGAAGTATAATAACAAATGAGGACATACATGTATGTACAGTTTTCATGGCGTATCTTTATACTGCATGTCATGAGTGCAGTAGTGGCAAGTCTTTGAGTTGCGTGTCACTAGTGCAACATAAGAACTCCATAAGGATTGTTGAACTGACAACAAGTGCCTTTGAATCCTTTCCATTCTGCTTACAAAATAACAACCCTCTATCTTCCTGCAAACCTAATTAAAGGCATGTATTCTAAGAAGATAGTACCCGATCGCAGCCAGTCAGAACTCGCCATTGAGGCCTACTAATTAAAGTAAGTATACAGCTAATTTAACAGTTTTTGTTCACTGCAAAGACGGGACACTTCTTTCTGTCCATCAGTGCTACAGAGCCTTGGTTCCAAGAACTGGGAATGTAGCACGCGGCTCTCTACAGAGCATGACACACGAACTTTATTTACATACTGGCATGTGAAAGTCTCTTCCTAAGTCTATGACAGGACGGGTCATCTTCCCAGGGCTCCTAATCTAATTAAAGGCCAAGTACAACCTCTGTTTGACAATAAGTGTTCGACTAAGAGCGCTTGCTGCATTTACAAACTCTAAACCCTTCCCGTAACTTGACCCACAAAAAACACAAATATTTTTACGGTTACGAACAGAAGGTCCCATTTCTATACTCTTCCTCCCTTTGAATGGTTATAAGTTGGAGGAAAGTGAAGAAAATAGAGTGTTTAAATAGGGAAAAGATTGGAAAAAGTAATGATAACACCTATAAGGGTAGGTTGGCTGTTGTCAGAAAAGTTTGAAACTAAGAAACACAGAATCTTTTTTTTATTATTTTGTGTATTTTTTTTTAACTTCAAGAAAACCATCAGGGTAAAGAAGTCTCGAAACCCTTGAAGGACCCTGCTCAAAGGATCGTTTGTCCAAAACCAAAATACAGTGAAATTATACAAAGATAAAAAATATATAATAACAAATGGGGATATACCTGTATGTACAGTTTTCATGGCGTATCTTTATACTGCGCATCATGAGTGCTATAGTGGCATATCTTTGAGTTGCATGTCATCAGTACAACATAAGAACTCCACAAAGATTGTCGAACCGACAACAAGAACCTGAGTCCATTCCGTCTTGCTTACGGAATAACAACCCTCTATCTTCCTACAAACCTAATTAAAGGCATGTATTCTAAGAAGATGGTACCTGACCAGAGCCAGTCATAACTTGCCATAGAGGCCTACTAATTAAAGTAAGTATACAACTCATGTAACAGTTTCCATTCATTGTAAAGACGGGACATTTTTTTTCTGTCCATCAGCGCTACAGAGCCTTGGTTCCAAGAACAGGGAATGTAGCACGCGGCTCTCTACAGAGCATGGCACACGAACTTTATTTACATACTTGTGTGTGATGTAACACCCCAAACTTCCTATGTATTAAACAATAATCTTGACAGTTAACAGAATTCTACTGTTTAGTGATTTCTGTGTACTGTAAAGTTATTTTGAATATTCTGTCTGCATATTTGATCGTTTTGAGTAATTTGCTTCGTGTCAAAAAATAATAATTTTCGGTAGGAAAAATCTACGTAAATTAATTTTTACTTGTTTAGTCTTAATTAATTTACGTAATCTGATTTGATATTTGTGAGTTTTGTAATTTTTATGATTTTATGTGTGATTTTGGAATTTTTACTGTTTGTAGGCCCCACGAGGTATATGTGGGCCAGTGGCCATACGTGGGCCCAGGTGGGTCCCAAAATGAAAAATTTTTCTACGTATAGAAAAATTTGTACTTGTTTAGACGGAGACAGGGGATCTTACTAAACCCGAATCCTAAAACAGCTTTTAGAAAATTTCTTTTATCAGTATTTTGTCTTGTATTTAATTATCGACGATAAAAATACAAGAATTATATTTTTGTGAGGTTATAATGGATAAAAATAAAATTCTATATTATTAAAATATTATTAAGATAACATTAGTGGTTTGGATATCCACTATTAATTTAATTACAGTTAGACATTTAATCTTGATTTAATTAACGGTGGAGATTTGATCTTAAAAGTAAATAGGATCAATTATAACCGTTGGATTGAAATTAAATCAAGGGTAGGGATTTAATCTTCTAAATGGCTATGACCATTATCAACCCTTGGATGTAAAATTAATCAATGGTGGAGATGGATCATTAATGACCATTGGATTTGGATTTAGATCAATGGTGGAGAATTGGTCATCAAAATGATTACAACCATTTTGGACCCTTGGATGAAAAGTTTGAAGGTGTAATCTTGACCATTCATTTTTGGAGACACATCTAAGGGATGGGGTTTAAAGAGAGAAGATCTAATGGTCCATAATAAGTCTTCTACCTATAATGCTTTTAATTAATACCTATTTTACCTATAATGTTTTAAATTAATATCTAAAATGACTAAAAACAAAATGACTATCAAATTGTCATATTTTTGCATGCATGAAGAAGGGGGGGGACGGTTGATGAAGCAAGGATGAAGGGAGACCAAGATAGAATAGGCTTTTTAGGCCAAAGAAAAAGGATAGAAAAGCTAAAGAAAATCACTTAAGTGTTAAGACAAAATACTATTGATCATAAATGCTATGTTTTCTTCAAATTCCACTTTGTGTTTCTCTAAGGCAATGCTACGGCAATGCCAATTTGAAGACCACTCCATATTTCATTTATCACCTCTTCACTTTATCATTTCAACTTCAAAGAAACCAAACCAAGAAAAAACTCCATTTCTCTCCTAAAAACATACCATTCGGCCAAGCACTCCAAGCACCTCTTCCTTCACTTTTTAATTTCATACAACCTAGTTTCTTGAACCTTTACCTTATTCTAAACAACTTTCATGTTGAAAACTTTCTCAAAATCTTCCATCTTGAAGGACTTTTACTAAAATCAAGTTCTAGGGTTCTTGTTGGTGAAGTGTAAGAAAACTTCATTTATTCTTCTCTTTTTCATGTTCTAAACCATGTTTGATCCATGGTTCTTCTTATTCAAGCTTGGTATACTAATTTTCTTGTATTTGTTTTATGTTTAAGAACTTGTATTGGTGGAGATCTTGCTCCAAAGACAAAGCAACAAGCTCTTTGGTGGTTCTTCAAGAGGTAAGAGGGAGATTCATCCCACCAACCAAGCATGGTGGTGAGGGATGGTTTTATATTTGATGGATGGTGAATCCATGTGAGGATTCCTATCCATGGTCATGTAATAATTTGTGTGTGTGTTATGTGCTTTAATTATTTTTACTTATGCTTGCTATGATTTGCATGATTTATTTGTGTATGCATGCTTAGTATAATTTTTAATTGCTTATATGGTAAGCTTATGATATGCATGATGATATATGTTGAATATGTTATGATGGATGGATGTTGAAATAAGCAAAATTTTGGCTCCAAAGGCCATGGAGGAGGTCACGGTTTTGAGCTTCCAAGTTTAGGGTTTTTATTGAAATTTTTCAAGAACAATGAAGTTGATTTTTAGTCCTTGAACTAAATAAATTTCAGCCAAGACACTAATTAAATTAGTGTTCACAAAAATGATATTTTCATAAATGATAAAATTGAAAGATTAGAGAAGTAAAGAAAATAAACAAGAGGGTTTGTTTTCTAAAATAAGTGTACACGGTTTTTAAGTAGTATTTTCATGAATTTATTTTGTGTAGAAACAAGAATGAAATTTGTTTAAGTTAGAAGAAAAATATTTCATGGTTCCAATGACCATCTATAAGGTTTTGATAATTTAGAAAAAAATGTTTTGATGCAACAAAATATTAGAATTTTCAAATAAGGATTTTGGAAAGGAATTTAAGTGTTGAACTTTAAATTATCTTAAGAAGAATTAATTTTTAGAAGTGATTTAGAAATATAAAAGAAAACGTTAGTAACTTAAACGTAGAATTTGATTTAATGTTTAGAAATGATTTAGAAATATAAAAGGAAACGTTTGTAACTTAAAATTTCTAACGTAGAATTTAAGTATTGGGTTTTGGAAAATGTTAAGAGATTTAAATTTTGAAATAGTAATTAAATCAATTAAATATGATTTGGTAAGATTAAATCAATAAAAAGTGATTTTGAGAAAATATAGTACGGAAGGGATTTTTGATTGAGAATAGAAAGAGAATAATGTAAGAAATTATATTTTTATAAGAAATGTTTAAAATAATATTTTTTAAAGTGAAGAAATATTTTGTGAAGGGTAAAAACGGTGAAAAACGATTTACGTAACTCAAAAACGAAATTTTTAAGTTACGCAATTTGAAAAAACGTTAAAATATTTCTACGCGATTTATAACGCATTTAAATATTTTACACGATCAAGATGTTGTAGAAACATTACTATGCGTTTAAAAATAAAAGATTATTTTTACGCAATTTAGAATACTGATGAGAAAATAGTTTTGCGATTTTTAAATGTAATGAAAAATGTTACAAATCATTACTTATGCGTAAAAACGTAACGAAAATATTTTGCGAATGAGAAAAACATAGTAATGTGATTTAACTGTTAATTATACAGTAAATTTTACAGTTAAGAATAGTATGTGAATACTGTACAAGAAATTGAGAAGTTAGCCTGTAATAGGCATTAATCCATGTTACAATCGAAAAACAGTATATGAGTCTGGAATGAGGAATTATATGATTTACCTTTGGTTGGTAATTAGTGCATTACACATGCATTGAAAATGGTCCAACGGACTGAATATGGCTAATTGCCTAGGAGAAACGTACACCTCTTGAGTGGGTGCGATATGCGTAGTGTAGGTCACTGGTTGACCTTGGGGGCATCGGGGTGCGGGTTGCTCGCAATGGGCGCTTGGTAGCTCTTACGCACCGTGAGTTAGACCGATGCAACACACCGATGATCCGGACCGAGACACTATTCTTAATCAAGATCTGACAAAGACTGTCGTGTATGTGCTAGATGTGCAAGATATAATTATAGCACTTGGTCTGAGGCACGAGATACCGGCGGATCTTTTCGATCAATTTCTCCGACTTGTGTATTAGCTCCATGGAGTAGGACATTGAGTCTATGTTCACATGCATGAATTTAACATATACATATGTGGTAGCATTACTGTAATTATTTGTGGTTCGAATAGTGATGATGGTAATTATTTTTACATTAGGATGATGCCATAATTGTGATCATGATATGATATTTTTGCATAACATGTTGTCTGTATTATCTCTGTGCTATCATGCTGGTAATGGTGTAGGTGATCTCACCTCTTTATATGTATATCTGTTTATTGTATTTATATTGGGTAAAGACGTTGAGGAAGACACGGTACTAGAAGGAGAAGAGGAATTACTTCTCACATCAGGAACCGCAGAGTTCTGACAACATGTCAACAGGAGCTAGTTTCTTCGGATATGTACGTTTACAGTTTCACGGAGGAGCTAGAGAGTGGAGGACAAGTCCAGATGAGCGAGGACTTATTTATGAGGGGTACCTGACTGTTAGTATTAGTAGGTTGTATCGTGGAGATCCGTTTTTCTGTGTGACTATCTTTGTTCATGTTGAATTTCCGTTGCATATCAGGCGACATTGGGACACTAGAAATTATGTCCCAACGGAAATCAGCATAGTGTCGTCAGCCCGGACACCTGTTCGTAGGGCTACTCGTCATAACGGATTCCTACCTGCTGAGGAACCCGAGGAGGACCCATCTGAGGGATCTTCTGCTTAGTTAAACTTGGGCATGTTTGAACTCTGATATAAATAAGGTCTGTAATTATTCAAGTGTGTTTGTTGTTTCAAGAAATGGTCTGTAATTAAACAAACTTGACAGCCATTGTGTAATATGTATAATGATGTATATTATGTGTGATGATGTATAATAGTTTCATTTTCTGCTAAGTTTATTTTATTGTTATAAAAAAAAAATTTACAACTCGTATTTTATTATAACATCATATTTTATAATTTGGGGTAATTTGGTAATAAGGTAACATAAATGTGGCACCCTACGGTGGGTGTTACATTAGTTGGTATCAGAGCCCAAGTTAGAGTCTTTTAGGGTTGTGGTTAGGTCTGTCTTGTTTGTGTTGTGTGATTCTCTGTTATTGTTTTCTGAAAAGAAACAATATTGTTTGAAGATTGACCTTGCTTTCCTTGTATTGTTCAGTTTGAGTAGAAAAAGTAATGACTGGACGAGGACGTGGACGTGGAAATACTACCACAGATATGGAACTGAATGGGAATGATAATGTGAACATGGCTGCAGCTGTAGCAGCTATGCAAAGAATGGCGGAAATGGTTGCACAACAAAATCAACGGGCTAATGAAAATGTGCACAGTTTATCGGAGTTTCGAAAGAATAATCCACCGAAATTTCATGGAGAGTTTGATCCGGAGAAAGCTGAACTTTGGATCCGAGAACTTGAAAAGATATTTGATGGTATGGGTTGTACTGATGAACGGAAGCTTACGTTGGCAACATTTATGCTAGTAGGAGATGGTGAACGTTGGTGGGCAGGAGCTAGAAGACTGTTGGAAGCTGAAGGTAGGATGGTGACATGGCAACTTTTCAAACAAATATTTCTGGAGAAATATTTTCCAGCAAGTGTGAGACATATGAAGGAGATGGAGTTTCTGGGTTTACGTCAAGGATTGATGTCTGTCAGTGAGTATGCGGCAAAATTTGAAAGTTTGTCTCAATTTTCAAGGTATTTGCAGATGAACCCAGATGAGGGCTGGAAATGTAGGAAATTTGAAGAAGGATTAAAGCTGGATATTAAGAGAGTCATGTAACGATGTTGGAGATTAATCAATTTCCAACTTTGATTGAAAAATGTCGTAAAGTTGAAGAGATTGATCATCAACGTGCGGCAAGAAACAAAAATTTTGGACCCGCAAGGTTCCAAAAAGGGAAGAATAATCAAGCAAGTCGCTCTCAACAAAAGCCGTATGTGAAACCGGCAGGACCGTATGTGAAACCGGCAGGAGGTCAGACCAAGAAGCAATTTGTGGGAGGAAGTTCTAGCAATAATAAAGCAAGTCAAGCTGGGACTCCTATTCGTTGTTTCAAATGTGGGAAGGATCATCTCACGAAGGATTGTCCACATAAGGAAGTTGTTTGTTTTAAGTGTGGACAACTTGGACATTTCTCCAAAGACTGTGATCAGATAAAGAAGGAATCCTCTGTGGGAAACGTCCGTACAGCAAGGCCACAAAGGGTGGTCGTGTCTATACAATGAGCGGGGAGGAAGCCGCTAAATCTGGAGACTTGATAATGGAGGAGTGTGCAATTGAAGGTAATCCTTTAACTGTACTCTATGATTCGGGAGCAACACATTCTTTCATTGCATGTGATTGTGTTGAACGTTTGGGTTTGACTGTGACTGAATTGCCATATGATCTGAGTGTTGCTACTCCTACTGATAAGCCTGTAGTTACATCAACAGTATGCCTGAATTGTCCTGTCTGTGTTAGGGATAGAATCTTTTATGTGGATTTGATCTGTTTGCCTCTTTCCAAGATTAATGTAATCTTGGGAATGGATTGGTTGTCTTCTAACCATATCCTAATTGATTGTTCGAATAAAACATTAGTATTTCCTGAGGCTAAGGATTCTAGATTCCTAACGGCTACTCAAGTGGAAGCTTGTCTGAAAGAAGGAGATCGTGGGTATTTATTATTATCTTCTTTGGAAGTGCAATGCGAAGATGCTTTGAAGGATATTTATGTGGTCAACGAATTTCCTAAAGTGTTTCCTGAAGATATACCGGACTACCACCGAGAAAGGGAAATCGAGTTTGCCATTGATCTTGTACCGGAGCTGGACCGATATCTATAGCGCCCTATCGGATGTCGTCGGTAGAATTAGCCGAATCAAGAAACACTGGAGGATTTATTGGAAAAGCAATTTGTGAGACCAAGTGTGTCACCTTGGGGAGCTCCAGTTTTATTGGTTAAGAAGAAGGATGGAACTTCACGTCTATGTGTAGACTATCGACAATTGAACAAGGTTACGATTAAGAATAAATATCCACTTCCAAGGATAGATGATCTAATGGATCAGTTGCGAGGAGCCGCGATATTTTCCAAGATTGACCTACGTTCTGGGTATCACCAGATACGTGTGAAAGCAGAGGATATTCCCAAGACTGCATTTCGGACGCGCTATGGCCATTACGAATATCTTGTGATGCCATTCGGTGTAACAAATGCACCAGCCATATTCATGGACTTCATGAATAGAATTTTTCGTTCATACTTGGACAAGTTCGTTGTTGTCTTTATTGATGACATCTTGATCTATTCTCAAAGTCAGGAGGAACATGCTGAACATCTCAGGGTGGTTCTACAGATTTTAAAGGAGAATAAGTTATATGCCAAGTTATCCAAATGTGAATTTTGGTTGAGTGAAGTGCAATTTTTGGGACACGTAATATCGAAGGATGGAATTGAGGTTGATGCTTCCAAGGTGGAGACAGTTTTGGAGTGGGAAAGACCAAAGACTGTAACTGAAATCCGTAGTTTTGTCGGATTAGCTGGTTACTATAGACGGTTCATTGAGGGGTTTTCAAAGATTGTAGGACCTCTTACCCAACTTACACGAAAGAATCAACCGTTCGTGTGGACTGATGCATGCGAAGAAAGTTTTCAAGAGTTGAAAAGACGATTGACTACTTCACCGGTATTGATTCTACCTGATCCAAACGAAACTTTCGAAGTATATTGTGATGCTTCATACCAAGGATTGGGTTGTGTACTTATGCAGAATCGTAAAGTGGTGGCTTATGCTTCAAGGCAATTGAAAAATCATGAGAGGAATTATCCAACTCATGACTTGGAGTTGGCAGCTGTGGTGTTCGCGTTGAAAGTGTGGAGACATTTTCTCTATGGAGCTACGTTCACTGTTTTTAGTGATCATAAAAGTTTAAAATATCTGTTTGATCAGAAAGAGTTAAACATGAGGCAAAGGCGTTGGTTAGAATTTCGAAAGATTATGACTTTCAATTGCGGTATCATCCCTAAAAGCGAATGTCGTAGCGGATGCGTTGAGTAGAAAAATACTTAGTGCCTCTGTTATGATGATCAAAGAGAAGGAGTTGATAGAAGGATTTCGGGATATGCGATTATCTCAGTAAATTGACGCCGGGCAAGATGCGTTTAAATATGATCACCATTTCAAATGATTTGATGGATAGAATTCGTGAAGGACAAAACAGTGATCAGTATTTGCAAGAAGCAAAAGAAGCAAAGAGCCAAGGAGCAGTGTTAGAATTTAGCGAAGGTGCTAAGGGAATTTTGAAGTTTCAAGGAAGAGTTTGTGTACCTAACAACCCAGATCTTAAGAGATTGATTTTGGACGAGGCTCACAAGAGTAAGTTGAGTATGCATCCAGGAGCCACAAAGATGTACCAGGATTTAAAACAATTATATTGGTGGCAAGGAATGAAGAAAGATGTTGCAGAGTATGTATCATCCTGTTTAGTTTGTCAGAAGGCTAAGGTGGAACATCAAAGACCTTCGGGAATGTTGCAACCTTTGCCTATTCCTGAATGGAAATGGGATGACATAGCAATGGATTTTGTGACGGGACTACCAAAGACTCGGAAGGGTCATGATGCCATTTGGGTAATTGTTGATCGGCTTACAAAGTCGGCGCACTTTTTGCCGATTAATATTAAGTACTCAATGAAAAAGTTGGCTCAAGTGTACATCAGTGAAATTGTTAGACTTCATGGTGTACCATCCAGTATTATTTCGGATCGAGATCCAAGGTTTACATCGAGATTTTGGACTAGTTTGCAAGAAGCAATGGGAACAAAACTACGTCTCAGTTCTCTTACCATCCACAAACAGATGGTCAATCGAAAGAACAATTCAATCTCTCGAAGATTTATTGAGAGCTTGTGTATTGGAGCAACCTGGAGGTTGGGATGAATTCTTACCATTGATAGAATTCACATATAACAACAGCTTCCATTCAAGTATAGGGATGGCACCTTATGAAGCATTATATGGGAGGCGATGCGAGTAACACCGTTATGTTGGTATCAAGACGGTGAGAGTCTTTGTGTTAGGACCGTAAATTGTCCACAGACAACCGAGAAAGTGAAGATGATACAAGACAAAATGAGAATGAGTCAAACTCGGAAAAGAGTTATCTTGATAAAAGGAGAAAATCTCTTGAGTTTGAAGAAGGTGACCATGTATTTTTGCGAGTGACGCTATGACGGGTGTTGGACGAGTGCTTAAGTCCAAGAAGCTCACTCCAAAATTTATTGGGCCATATCAAATTTTACGTCGAGTAGGTCCGATGGCATATCGATTGCATTACCACCTTTTCTGTCAAATCTTCACAATGTATTTCACGTATCACAATTACGGAAATATATTTCTCGATCCTACTCATGTTATCAAGCCGTACACAAGATACTGGTGAAAGAGAATTTAACCTATGAAACGTTTCCAAATCAAGATTGAGGATCGAAAGACAAAGCAACTTCGAGGTAAGGAAATTTCATTGGTTAAAATTATCCGGGATGATGTAAGCGGGGAAGCTACATGGGAACTAGAAGAAAAGATAAAAGAAACAAGATATCCTATTTATTCTGAGGATGTGAAATCAAGTTCATCAAGTTTCGAGGACGAAACTTTTGTAGAGGGGGAGAGTTGTAACACCCCAAACTTCCTATGTATTAAACAATAATCTTGACACCAATTAATTCTACTTTTGTTTAGTGATTTCTGTGTCTTGTAAAGTTATTTTGAATATTCTGTCTGCATATTTGATCGTTTTGAGTAATTTGCTCCGTGTCAAGAAAATAATAATTTTCGGGCCGGAAAAATCTACGTAAATTAATTTTTACTGTTTAGTCTTAATTAATTTACGTAATCTGATTTGATATTTGTGAGTTTTGTAATTTTTATGATTTTATGTGTGATTTTGGAATTTTTACTTGTTTGTAGGCCCCACGAGGTATATGTGGGCCCAGGTGGCCATACGTGGGCCCAGGTGGGTCCCAAAAATGAAAAATTTTTCTACGTATAGAAAAATTTGTATGCTTTTTTACGGAGACGGGGGATCTTACTAAACTCGAATCCGGAAACAGCTTTTAGAAAATTTCTTTTATCTTGTATTTTGTATCTTGTATTTAATTATCGAGACGATAAAAATACAAAGAAATTATATTTTTGTGAGGTTATAATGGATAAAAATAAAATTCTATATTATTAAAATATTATTAAGATAACATTAGTGGTTTGGATATCCACTATTAATTTAATTACAGATTAGACATTTAATCTTGATTTAATTAACGGTGGAGATTTGATCTTAAAAGTAAATAGGATCAATTATAACCGTTGGATTGAAATTAAATCAAGGGTAGGGATTTAATCTTCTAAATGGCTATGACCATTATCAACCCTTGGATGTAAAATTAATCAATGGTGGAGATGGATCATTAATGACCATTGGATTTGGATTTAGATCAATGGTGGAGAATTGGTCATCAAAATGATTACAACCATTTTGGACCCTTGGATGAAAAGTTTGAAGGTGTAATCTTGACCATTCATTTTTGGAGACACATCTAAGGGATGGGGTTTAAAGAGAAGAAGATCTAATGGTCATAATAAGTCTTCTACCTATAATGCTTTTAATTAATACCTATTTTACCTATAATGTTTTAAATTAATATCTAAAATGACTAAAAACAAAATGACTATCAAATTGTCATATTTTTGCATGCATGAAGAAGGGGGGGGACGGTTGATGAAGCAAGGATGAAGGGAGACCAAGATAGAATAGGCTTTTTAGGCCAAAGAAAAAGGATAGAAAAGGCTAAGGAAAATTGCCAAGTGTTAAGACAAAATACTATTGATCATAAATGCTATGTTTTCTTCAAATTCCACTTTGTGTTTCTCTAAGGCAATGCTACGGCAATGCCAATTTGAAGACCACTCCATATTTCATTTATCACCTCTTCACTTTATCATTTCAACTTCAAAGAAACCAAACCAAGAAAAAACTCCATTTCTCTCCTAAAAACATACCATTCGGCCAAGCACTCCAAGCACCTCTTCCTTCACTTTTTAATTTCATACAACCTAGTTTCTTGAACCTTTACCTTATTCTAAACAACTTTCATGTTGAAAACTTTCTCAAAATCTTCCATCTTGAAGGACTTTTACTAAAATCAAGTTCTAGGGTTCTTGTTGGTGAAGTGTAAGAAAACTTCATTTATTCTTCTCTTTTCATGTTCTAAACCATGTTTGATCCATGGTTCTTCTTATTCAAGCTTGGTATACTAATTTTCTTGTATTTGTTTTATGTTTAAGAACTTGTATTGGTGGAGATCTTGCTCCAAAGACAAAGCAACAAGCTCTTTGGTGGTTCTTCAAGAGGTAAGAGGAGATTCATCCCACCAACCAAGCATGGTGGTGAGGGATGGTTTTATATTTGATGGATGGTGAATCCATGTGAGGATTCCTATCCATGGTCATGTAATAATTTGTGTGTGTGTTATGTGCTTTAATTATTTTTACTTATGCTTGCTATGATTTGCATGATTTATTTGTGTATGCATGCTTAGTATAATTTTTAATTGCTTATATGGTAAGCTTATGATATGCATGATGATATATGTTGAATATGTTATGATGGATGGATGTTGAAATAAGCAAAATTTTGGCTCCAAAGGCCATGGAGGAGGTCACGGTTTTGAGCTTCCAAGTTTAGGGTTTTTATTGAAATTTTTCAAGAACAATGAAGTTGATTTTTAGTCCTTGAACTAAATAAATTTCAGCCAAGACACTAATTAAATTAGTGTTCACAAAAATGATATTTTCATAAATGATAAAATTGAAAGATTAGAGAAGTAAAGAAAATAAACAAGAGGGTTTGTTTTCTAAAATAAGTGTACACGGTTTTTAAGTAGTATTTTCATGAATTTATTTTGTGTAGAAACAAGAATGAAATTTGTTTAAGTTAGAAGAAAAATATTTCATGGTTCCAATGACCATCTATAAGGTTTTGATAATTTAGAAAAAATGTTTTGATGCAACAAAATATTAGAATTTTCAAATAAGGATTTTGGAAAGGAATTTAAGTGTTGAACTTTAAATTATCTTAAGAAGAATTAATTTTTAGAAGTGATTTAGAAATATAAAAGAAAACGTTAGTAACTTAAACGTAGAATTTGATTTAATGTTTAGAAATGATTTAGAAATATAAAAGGAAACGTTTGTAACTTAAAATTTCTAACGTAGAATTTAAGTATTGGGTTTTGGAAAATGTTAAGAGATTTAAATTTTGAAATAGTAATTAAATCAATTAAATATGATTTGGTAAGATTAAATCAATAAAAAGTGATTTTGAGAAAATATAGTACGGAAGGGATTTTTGATTGAGAATAGAAAGAGAATAATGTAAGAAATTATATTTTATAAGAAATGTTTAAAATAATATTTTTTAAAGTGAAGAAATATTTTGTGAAGGGTAAAAACGGTGAAAAACGATTTACGTAACTCAAAAACGAAATTTTTAAGTTACGCAATTTGAAAAAACGTTAAAATATTTCTACGCGATTTATAACGCATTTAAATATTTTACACGATCAAGATGTTGTAGAAACATTACTATGCGTTTTAAAAATAAAAGATTATTTTTACGCAATTTAGAATACAATAGAAAATAGTTTTGCGATTTTTAAATGTAATATAAAATGTTACAAATCATTACTGTACGTAAAAACGTAACGAAAAATATTTTGCGAATGAGAAAAACATAGTAATGTGATTTAACTGTTAATTATACAGTAAATTTTACAGTTAAGAATAGTATGTGAATACTGTACAAGAAATTGAGAAGTTAGCCTGTAATAGGCATTAATCCATGTTACAATCGAAAAACAGTATATGAGTCTGGAATGAGGAATTATGTGATTTACCTTTGGTTGGTAATTAGTGCATTACACATGCATTGAAAATGGTCCAACGGACTGAATATGGCTAATTGCCTAGGAGAAACGTACACCTCTTGAGTGGGTGCGATATGCGTAGTGTAGGTCACTGGTTGACCTTGGGGGCATCGGGGTGCGGGTTGCTCGCAATGGGCAGTTGGTAGCTCTTCTGCACCGTGAGTTAGACCGATGCAACACACCGATGATCCGGACCGAGACACTATTCTTAATCAAGATCTGACAAAGACTGTCGTGTATGTGCTAGATGTGCAAGATATAATTATAGCACTTGGTCTGAGGCACGAGATACCGGCGGATCTTTTCGATCAATTTCTCCGACTTGAGTATTAGCTCCATGGAGTAGGACATTGAGTCTATGTTCACATGCATGAATTTAACATATACATATGTGGTAGCATTACTGTAATTATTTGTGGTTCGAATAGTGATGATGGTAATTATTTTTACATTAGGATGATGCCATAATTGTGATCATGATATGATATTTTTGCATAACATGTTGTCTGTATTATCTCTGTGCTATCATGCTGGTAATGGTGTAGGTGATCTCACCTCTTTATATGTATATCTGTTTATTGTATTTATATTGGGTAAAGACGTTGAGGAAGACACGGTACTAGAAGGAGAAGAGGAATTACTTCTCACATCAGGAACCGCAGAGTTCTGACAACATGTCAACAGGAGCTAGTTTCTTCGGATATGTACGTTTACAGTTTCACGGAGGAGCTAGAGAGTGGAGGACAAGTCCAGATGAGCGAGGACTTATTTATGAGGGGTACCTGACTGTTAGTATTAGTAGGTTGTATCGTGGAGATCCGTTTTTCGTGTGACTATCTTTGTTCATGTTGAATTTCCGTTGCATATCGGGCGACATTGGGACACTAGAAATTATGTCCCAACGGAAATCGAGCATAGTGTCGTCGGCCGGACACTGTTCGTAGGGCTACTCGTCATAACGATTCCTACCGTTGAGGAACCCGAGGAGGACCCATCTGAGGGATCTTCTGCTTAGTTAAACTTGGGCATGTTTGAACTCTGATATAAATAAGGTCTGTAATTATTCAAGTGTGTTTGTTGTTTCAAGAAATGGTCTGTAATTAAACAAACTTGACAGCCATTGTGTAATATGTATAATGATGTATATTATGTGTGATGATGTATAATAGTTTCATTTTCTGCTAAGTTTATTTTATTGTTATAAAAAAAAAATTTACAACTCGTATTTTATTATAACATCATATTTTATAATTTGGGGTAATTTGGTAATAAGGTAACATAAATGTGGCACCCTACGGTGGGTGTTACATGTGAAGGTCTCCTCCTGAGTCTATAACAGGATAGGTCATCTGTCCGGGGTTCCTAATCTAATTAAAGACCAAGTACAACCGTAGTTTCTCTCTTTTTTTCAAGTTATTAGAAACTTGATGAAAGGTGAGTGTATACTCACTTGAGATTAGGATAGAGGTAGTCTGCTCTTTCGGCTTTGTGTCAAAGCATTGTTAACTAGTATTAGACCCATTCAAGACCAGCTCAACATAGGGCTCCCAAAAGGGATAAGTGGCCATAATGCGACTGGCTACCTCACATGTGAGATACAATCTACCTACTTTGTTTTTCAATTAAGAAGGCTGGATCAGGATGCGTGCATTTCTACGTTCATGTTTTGTGTTACCAAAGCCAAACCCAAGATGTATACATACTTTTTTTTCTTTTTTTTCTCTTTTTTTTTAAGAAGAAGAAGAAGAAGAAGAAGAAGAAGAAAATATGTACATGTTGTTGTGGATGTGGCTCACATCTACTTCTAGTTTCACGTCCAGAAACGGCTTAAACGCCTTCTATGAGTCGATGATAAGCTTCCCATCCAATTTTCTTATAAATTGACAAACACTTTTAGAGTCAGATTCTCAAGACTGTATTGCTTTTGTTCCTCCTTGAAGAGATTCCACAAGTTAAGAAGTTCACGATGCACAAAACCACAAGAATGTGTATCAAGAGTCAATAAGATATCATCTAATGACTCCTTACTCAGTCCATTCTTAATGAAGAAAATTTTATCTTCTCTGTTTGCGAAAACCATCCCCAAAGAATGACATCACTTGTTACAATTTTATCGTGCACATTTGTAACAGACTTGTAATCTTTTTGCTCTTCTCCTTTTAGATTATGAACCATTAAAGTGCCCAATTCAACAGATCAATGAACGCTTATCACAATTTACTGCATTTATAGGCTCTCAATTCTCTCCAAAATTAACATGAATACTTAAGCCAAAGAATTCTCTAGCTACATGTGTCAAACCACCATCTTACCACAAAGCTTGGATGAGTGCATTAGAGGTTCTGTGGATGCTTCAGCAAAAATGATTATGGTAGGTAATGAATTCACAAAGATGGTTATGAATGAGAATGAGAAAACATGTGATAAAGATGCACATGTGACGCAAATTTAAAAAAAAATTGACACAAAAATATGCCACAGAGTTCCAAAAAGCATTTTAAATCCTAAATTTGCATCACCACTACCCTCCCAACTTAAATGAAACATTGTCCTCAATGTGTAAGATTCAAAATTGAATGGGAAATAGCTAAAAAGGTTAGAATACACTTGATAAGTGACGTGAGTAGCTTGCTAAACACCAAGGATGATAACCTGATACGATAAAATGAAACCAACCTGCAAACAAAAATAAAATAAAATAAAACAAAAATAAAACAAAACAAACAAAACAAATAAAGAAAAACATACTTGCGGGATGTGGTCAAGGTTGATAGACCGGATCCACAAGTGGAATGTCTTCCACATTCGAAATTTGCCTATCAATTAAAACTTTAAGGCGCTGACCATTTATTTTAAAAATATGACCATCCTTAGGATCCTCTATTTCTACCGCCCCATGTGCAAAAACATTCTTCATTACAAAAATGGCTAGTCCATCTAGACCGAAGTTTTCTTGGATGCTTATGGAGTTTAGAATCATATAAGAACACTCGATCATTAGGCTTAAATGTTTTTCTTAAAATATTTTCATCATGAAATGCTTTCATTTTAACCTTATAAATTTTAGAGTTTTCATAAGCATCATTTCTCAACTCCTCTAACTCGGTCAACTGAAATTTTCGAAGCTTACTTGCTTCTCCCATATCAAAATTGAAATTTTAATGGCCCAATAAGCTCGATGTTCGAGTTCCACAGGTAAGTGACAAGGCTTTCAAAAAATAAGTCTAAAAGGTGACATGCCTAAAGGAGTTTTGAAAGTTGTACGGTAAGCCCAAAGTGCATCCATTAATCTCAAAGACCAATATTTGCAATTCAGGTTGATCGTTTTATCTAAAATTTGCTTAATCTCTGGATTTGCAAGTTCTACCTATCCACTTGTCTGGGGGTGGTATGTAATAGAAATCTTATGGACCACCCCGTATTTTTTCATCAAAGCCTCAAAAGAACGATTGCAAAAATATATACCTTGGTCACTAATAATACCACGTGGTATACCAAATCGAGATAACACATTCTCTTTGAGATATTTAATTACCGTTTTACTATCATTACTCTTGCAAGCTGTTACTTCCACCCATTTTGACACATAATCTACTGCCACAATAATATATTGATATCCAAAAGAAGGAGGAAACGGTCCCATAAAGTCAATGTCCCAACAATCAAAAATTTTAATCACTAAAATTGGGTTTAAAGGCATCATATTACGATGGGACATAACTCCTAACTTTTGACACTTTTCACATAAGCGATAGTAATTGTTTGCATCCTTAAATAATGTGGGCTAATAAAATCCATACTGCAAAATTTTTCCTGCGATTTCTTCATTGAAAAGTGGCCCCCACAAGCTTGGGAGTGACAAAATTCCAAGATGCTAGCAATCTCTTCATCAAGGATGCAATGCCTTAAAATTTGATCAGGACAGTATTTGAAAAGAAAAGGATCATCCCAATAGAAATTACGCACCTCAACCATGAACTTCCTCTTATCATGAGCGTTCCGATCCATTAGTATCTCACCTGTAGCCAATAATTCACAATATGAGCAAACTATGATAGAGAAGTAACAAAAAATAAATGCTCATCAGAAAAATCATCTCTAATTGGCAGGTGGTCATAAATGTCCTCAAATGTGAGCCTTGAAAAATGGTTAGCCACTCTGTTCCCCACTCCTTTCTTGTCTTTAATGGTGATGTCAATTCCTGCAAAAGTAAAATCCACCGTATTAGTCGTGCTATAACATCCTTTTTTATAAGAAGGTACTTAAGGGTTGTATGATCTATGAAAATAATAATAGGGAAACCAATCAAGTAAGCACAAAACTTATTCAAAGCAAACACTACAGCTACTAACTCTTTTTCAGTGATGGAATAATTCATTTGAGCACTATTTAAAGTTCTACTAGCATAGTAAATGACAAAAGGCTTCCTATCCCTTCGTTGTCCAAGAACAGCACCTACAATAAAATCACTAGCATCATACATGATCTCGAAAGGTGAAGTCCAAATAGGTGGCTGCATTATTTGTGCTAAGGTAAGCTTGCCAATTAGCATTTTAAAGGCTTCTTGACAAGCTTGTGTCCCTTCAAATGGGGTATCTTTAGCTAAGAGGTCACATAGTGGTCTAGATATAGTAGAAAAATTCTGTATGAACCTCCTATAAAAGCCCACATGACCAAGAAAAGATCTCATATCCTTTACTGTCCTAGGTGTAGGCAACTTAGAGATTAATTAGATCTTCGATTGATCAACCTTTATCCCCCTAGAAGAAATAGTATGCCCTAAAACAATACCTGAAGATACCATAAAGTGCTATTTTTTCCAATTCAAAACTAATTCCTTCTCTTCATAATGAATCAACACCCTCTCTAAATTCAATAAGCATTCATCAAAAGAAGATCCAAAAACAGACAAGTCATCCAAAAAAACTTCTATGCAATTTTCAACCATGTCACAAAAAATGCTCATCATGCGACATTGAAAAGTACCAGGTGCATTACACAATCCAAATGGCATTCTACAAAAAGCATAAGTACCAAAAGGACAAGTGAAAATGATTTTATCTTGGTCTTCTAATGCAATTTCAATTTGATAATAACCAGAATAACCATCTAAGAAGTAATAGAATGGATGACCAGCTACACACTCAAGAATTTGATCAAAAAGGGAGAGGAAAATGGATTTTTCAAGTAGCAGCATTCAACTTTCTGTAATCAATGCACATCCGTCACCTAGTCACAAGTTTTGTAGGGACTAACTCTCCCAGATCATTCTTTATCACAGTAACACCTGAATTTTTAGGAACAACCTATGTAGGACTTACTCATTTACTATCAGCAATAGGATATATGATTCCTGCATCCAATAGTTTCAACACTTCATTCTTCATAACTTCTTTCATAGTGGGATTAAGCCTACGTTGGGGGTCTCTACGAGGGATAATTCCTTCCTCCAACTTAATTTTATGAGAACAGACCAGAGGACTAATACCTTTTATATTAGCAATGCTCCAACCTAAAGTTGACTTGTGCTCACTTAGGGTCTGAATTAACTTCTCACTTTTAGATTCAAACAATTCAGATGAGATAATAACAGGAAAAGTATCATCTGGACCAAGGAAAGCATGCTTTAAACCCTTAGGCAGACGCTTTAATTCAACTTTGGGTGCTTCCATACTCGAAGGAACTTGTTTTTCACCTTTCTCGGGCAATTCTTCAAACTTTGGTTGCCATACTCGAGTGTCATAATCCTAAGTTCTATAAAAAATAGTGATAATCGCATACTTGATTCATTAATAAACCCTCATGGTTAGTCAATTGCACTTTTTATATTCTTAATTGATTGAGTTTGGGCATGATTTGTGAGTTTGGGCTTAATTTGGGCCTAATTGAATTTTTCCAGCATTATTGGACTTTGACATTGTTTCTGTATTTTGGACATAACTTGAGTTCTAGATATCTGATAATCATGAATTTTACCTTGTAGGAAAGCTAAGAGGAAGCTCTACAACTTTGATGAGTGCTCGAAGTCTCATTCAAACGTCTAGTGGGCCTAATTTTGCATGGAAGTCAGAATATGAGTTCAGAGACCCTTTGATGTTGTTTTAGTCATAACTTGAGTTATAGACCTCCAAATTGCATGGGGTTTGGGCCCAAATGTTCATAACTGACCGAACTTTGTAATTAATAGGTTTTTAATTATGTAAAGTCAAAATAGGGGGTAGTTTAGGGGGTGGAAAGTCAGAAACCGAGGCACCCCTCATTTGACTTTTTTCTTTCTTCTCTCTAGAACTTTCTTCTTCCTCTTTCTCTCTAATTTTCATTTTCTTCTTATTTTATTTTTCTGAGTTCTCCCATTCTCATGGAGGGGTAGAGCCTTTAGATCAATTCAAGAGATTGAACATGCTTGATTGTTAATCTTGATATTTCATTTTTAATGCTTAAGTTTATCTATTAATCAAGTTTCTCTTCTTCTTCTTCTCTTTGTTAATTCTGGTTGCTTAATTAGAATTTTTATATGATAATTGCTTAATTACCATGTGCAAAGAGATGAACTCAGAAATTAAAAAAGGCATTGAAAGTGTTTGATGAAATGTTTAACTTGGTTGAATCTTGGCTTTTAAGTTGATTTCGGTTTTGATGAGTGCTTAACTTGTCTAATCTTAATTAATTGAAATCTAGGAGCATTTCTAGTAGAAGATTCATGATCATTGAGAGGCTTCTTGATGTGGTCTAAGACCAAGGACTTGATTAATAATTGAATGGACCTTTAGTAATCAAGGATGAATTAAAATCAAGTTTGGACAATTTTCTTGGACTAGTTGCTTTCTTAATCTTGATTAATTCGAATTTTGTTTGTTTGTTAATTCTGTTTGTTATTTTTGCTTCTTAATCTTGCCTAACCCCCCCCATTTTAACTCGATTTGATCAAATTACATTTTATAATCCTCGAGAGACGATCCAATGTTACTTCCTATGCTACAAGCCGTAGGCGTAACTTGGTTATAATTTTGGTGAGTTCGGCGCTTGTCAAATAGCACTAATATCAACTACATCAGATAGATCACTGATAGAATCAAACTCATAATTAACAAGAAAATACTTGAGAGGATAAAAATCATGAGTTGTAGAAACTCTCTTATCCATAAGTGAGTCAATCATGTATATCTGGTGGCCCGTATCATCATCTTCTGGTTGTTTCGTAATATGAAAGATATTCACCTCAAGAGTTATGTTTCTAAAAGACAACTTCATGAGCTCATTCCTGCAATTAATAAGAGCATGAGCAGTGGCAAGAAAAGGTCTATCTAAAATCAAAGGAATTTTGGAAGTAGTTTCAATAGCAGAGTTAGTATCGAGGTACTCTGACTGAACAGTCAGCCAATTGCAATACCACAGTGGTTGGTTTGAGTTCTCCCAACCCCAACTACAAATAAATAGAATATGGCATTAGATTCATGCTAGCTCCTAAATCTAGCAAAGCTTGCCCAAACTCATGATTTTCGATGCTGCATGCAATGGTTAGACAACTAGGATCTTTGTACTTGGGAGGAATCTGCTGCTCAATTAAAGCACTAACTTGTTCGGTCAGGAATGTTGTCTTCTTTACATGGTGCTTCCTCTTAACTGTACACAAATCCTTGAGAACTTTTGCATAAGTAAGAACTTGCTTAATCACATGCAAAAGAGGAAGACTGATTTTCACCTATCTTAGATTCTCTTAGATTTCATTGTTAGGATCCAGAATTCGCTTGCTTGATTTTAAAACTTGAGGGAATGGTACCTTAACAGAATTCTTTGTCACCTCAGGTTCCTTGGGCAGCTCGGCATCACTATTGTCTTGATTCTTGTCAATATCCTATAAGTTGTTTGTTGTTGGGATGTGTAACGATGTACCACTTCGTGTCACAATGGCATTCACATCCTTCAACTTCTCTTGCGCCATATGTTGACCATGGGGTGCGGACTGAGCTTGAGAAGGGAACTTACCTCGCTCATTCACACTCAAGGAGTTCATCAATTTGGACATTTGGCTCTTCATCTCCTTATTTTCTTCAACAACTTGCGTAATCAAATATTCAAACTTTTGGTTCATCTTGCCCTGTGCCTTAATAAAAGCATGCAAAGTGTCTTCTAAAGGACTCCTAGAAGATGAAGGTGCATGATATGGTGTAGGATATGATCTAAGGGGCTGTGCAGGCGGCTGATTTTCAGACTTCCAGCTGAAATTGTGGTGATTGTGCCACCCCAGATTATATGTATCAGAGAAAGGTGTAAAATGTTTCTTGTACATACTTCAAACATTACATTATTCCTCATACATCCCTCTCATCTCAGCAAATGTAGGACAATCTTGGGCAAGGTGATTTACCCCGCCAAACACAAAACATGGCCCAAAAGACTCTGCATGATTAACCATGTGTTGGCTTTAAGTCCTTAGTCTTTAATGCCTCTAGCTCCCTAGTGAGCATCTCAACCTTAGCCTTCAGGTTATCCTCTTCCCTAAGATGGTAGATTCCACCTCCATTTGGGTTTCTTGCAGGTCGTGACCTATTTGTGCTCTTAGTAGCACTAGGTCTAGTCCAAGTGTGAGCTTTTTCAGCAAGCTCATTGAGGTATTCTATGGTCTCATCAGGATCTTTCTGTAAGAACTTGCCATTACACATCATCTCCACAAATTAGCGCTATCTATATGTAAGTCCCTCATAAAAATAGCTCACTAAACGTCAATTCTCATATCCATGGTGAGGACATATACTCAGTAACTCTTTAAATCTTTCCCAAAATTGATACAAAGTCTCATTGTCCTTTTGTACAAAGTTGGAGATTTACCTTTTAAAAGCATTGGTCTTATGTTGGGGAAAATGTTTATTGAAGAAGGCCTGAGTCATCTCATTCCATGACCTAATAAATCGTGGTCTCAGTGAGTATAGCCAACTCTTAGCTCTATCCTTCAAAGAGAAAGGAAAGAACTTAAGTCTCACAACGTCATTAGTTGTATTTTGACTATGAAAAGTCACAACTACTTCTTCAAACTCCCTAATGTGCAAATATGGATTTTCAATTTTCAAGCCATGAAAAGTAAGGAGCAACTATATCATTCCTGTTTTAAAATCCAATCAGGTAGCATTAGCTGGAAACATGATGCATGATAGTATGGCTATGCGTGTAGGGTGGAGGTAATCCTCAAAGGTCCTAGTGGGTTGATCTCCGTGTTCACTCATTTTCTTATAATCAGAAGTATCAAATAAATAAATAAAAAAATTAGACTCAAACTTTGACACAGGTTTACAAGTAAATCGACCCAAAGAGTGTCTATACATGTGCATGCAAAATAAAATAAAATAAAATAAAGATGCAGTAAGATAAGAGCGGGAACAAAGTTACCGCTTTTACAAACTGTTGAAAAAGAAAATTGTCTAGCAATTCTTTTACTGTCTCCTCGACAACGGTGTCAAAAATTTGATTACGCCCAAAGACTAACGCGATAATTGTAGTAGAGTTTTGAGGTGTCGATTTTACATACAGACAAATTAAAAGAATAACTAAAGAAACAAAAAAACCAAAGAAAAATATCAAATAGTTAAAAATAAATAAATAATAATTTAAATGTAAATTAAAATAAAACAAAGTGAAGCAATTTGGGTTTAAGACCATATGTAAGATGATTAAGGTTCAGAATCCACTAAGATTTATTTCAATATTAACTATGTCAAATTATTATACCCATATAATTTAACTCATGAACATCTAGCGACAAACATGTGTTCACAAAAAATATATTAATAAAATAGTAAAAATAATAATCACATGTATGATAAAATTTTTCTAACTAATAGTAATTATCAAACTATCAAATGTATCTCTAAAAAAAAATCAAAATTGATATCTCACAATTACCACTAACATTCATATAACATAAATAAATTATCAAACATGAGAAAAACATGACTGAACTCATTTTAATATTTATTCATATAATCTGATAAAAAAATAAAATTAATAAGCACTAAATCTTAAAACTATATAAAAATAATTCAACATAATAATATAAAAATAATTAATATTTTATCATTTCTTTAGTATAAAGAATTAATAAGATATAATAAAATTAAAACACAATAAAATTATCTTATTAAAATTTTTCGTTGTATGAAACAGAAATCACGCTGCACTGCACTTGCGTCACTACGTCTCCTTTTATAAATAACCTTCTTTTTTTATTCAATTGCACTTGATTCTTTTTCTTTTTCTTCAATTGGGCCGCGTGCTTTCTTTTCTAATTGCAAATCTTCAATTTTCACGTTTCATAGCCCGTGCCTTCTTTCTTTTTTATTTTTATTTTCCCACGGTCGTACGGCCCAGCTAGCATTTTATCTCTCTTTTTTATTTTTATTTTTTTCACTTTGAATTCTCTTTCGAATTCGATTGAGCTTTGACATTTTTTTATAAATTCTGAAATTAAACATAAAAATTATTTTTAAATATTTTTTAAAATAAATAAAAATTTAATTTAAAAATACACATTAATTCTAATAATTTTTATTATATTTTAATATTTTAGTCTAATAATAAAGTATTTAGAGAGTACTTTCGTACACTCATCAATTAGAATATGAACAAAATTGACAAATATCTGCCAGAGCTATTAAGCATGTTAAGAATTGCTGAATAAAATATTAATAAAAGAAAAAAAAAAGTCATTATGATAGTCCAACAAAGTAAGGACAACTAAAGAAACCCAAAGACAACTGGAAGGACAAAGGCAAGGATAAATTCAAGCCCAACACTTCCATCTTGAAACCTATGGGTGGGGTGGCTAAGGAAGGTGTGTGCTTCCAATATGGTTAGACCAGACATTAGGAGAGGAATTGTGACAGGTACTTGGAGGAACTTAAGAAGAAGAAAGGAAGTGAGACTTCAACTTCAAGTATTTTTGTTATAGAAGTCAATTTATCTACTTCTGTATCTTGGGTATTAGATACTGGATGTGAGTCTCACATTTGTGCAAATGTGTAGGATCTAAAAAGGAGTAGACTGTTGGTTAAGGGTGAAGTCAACCTACGAGTTGGAAATGGAGCAAAAGTTGTTGTTTTAGCTGTAGGGATTTATTTTTTTTATCTTTGCCAACTGGGCTTGTCATTAAGTTGGAGAATTGTTATTTTGTGTTTGCTCTTAGTAGGAATATCATTTATGTTTCTTGTTTGGACAAAAAAGGTTTTTATTTATAATAAAAGACAAATTGTTCTATTTATTTGAATGATATTTTTATGGTAGTGCACAACTGAGTAATGGATTTTATGTCCTCGATCTCGAAATGTTCATCTATAACATAAATACCAAGAGGTTCAAATCAAATAATATGACCCCAACTTATCTCTAGCACTATTGTTTGGTCCACATAAATGAGAAACGCATATCCAAACTCCATAAAGATGGATTCTTAGACTCATTTGATTTTGAATCATATAACATATGTGAGCCTTATTTATTGGGGAAGATGACTAAAGCCACATTCACTAGACAAGGTAAAAGGGTTGGGGATCTTTTAGGCCACATACATAGTGATGTACGAGGATCCCTAAACACACTAGCTAAAGGTGATTTTCAATGTTTCATTACATTTACTGATGATTTCAGTAGATATGTGTCTGTATATCTTATGAAATACAAATTAGAATCCTTTGAAAAATTCAAGGAATTCAAGAATTAGGTACAAAACTAACTTGACAAGAGTATTAAAGTCCTTCGATCAGATCAAGGTGGTGAATACTTAAGCTAACAATTTGATGATCATTTGAAAAAGTGTAGGATAATATCTCAACTTACTCCTCTTGGAGCACCACAATAGAATAATGTTTCTGAAAGGAGGAACTGAACCTTGTTGGACATGATTAGATCCATGATGAGTTATGCAGACCTTTCAAACTCCTTCTGGGGATATGCTCTATTAACAACAACTTTCACACTTAACTGTGTTCCATCTAAGATGGTTCAAAAGACACCATATGAGATACGGACTAGGAAACGACCCAATATGTCTTTCATGAAGATTTGGGGTTGCGAAACTTATGTGAAATGTTAAGTTTCTGATAAGCTTTGACCCAAATCAGACAAATGCTTCTTTGTGAGGTATCCCAAAGAAACTAAGGGATACTATTTCTATAATCCTATCGAGGGCAAAGTGTTTATCGAACGGACTGCTGTGTTCCTAGAAAAGGAGTTTATCTCCAAAGGAATCATTAGGAGGAAAATAGAACTTGAAGAAATTCAAAATTCATAGAGTAGCAATAAACCGATAGTGGAAATAGAGCAGCCTTCACAAAACGATGTGGAGCAACAACTTGTTGTAATAGCACAAGACCCGTGTAGGTTTAACAGGATACGTCATCAACCAGAGAGATATGGATTTCTCATGACCTAACAAGGTGACATATTGCTCATGGATCAAAATGAGCCTGTGACTTACTAAGAAGCCATAATGAGCCCAGAATATGAGAAATGGCTTGAGGCCATGAGATCTGAGATAAAATCTATGTATGCCAACCATATATGGACCTTGGTTGACCTACCTGAAAAGGTAAAGCCCATTGGGTGCAAGTGAGTTTTCAAAAAGAAAACTGACATAGATGATAACGTGCATACCTTTAAGGCGCGATTGATAGCTACACAACAAGAATTTTAGAAATTAGCTACCAAAATTAGCTACGAATATTTTCCGTAGCTAATCTATAGCTAATTAGCTGTGGATTAGCTACGGAACAAATTTCCGTAGCAAATTTATGAATGGATGGGAAAATAAATTTACGAAGCAAATAGCTAGGGAATAACTACGATTTAGCTACGAAATTTAGTTACGGAAATTTTTTGCAACTAATCCGTAGCTAATTAGCTATGGATTAGCTATGGAATAAAATTTCGTAGCTAAACATTAAATGTAAATTTTTTTGACAATTAGCTACAAAATAGCTATAATTTAGCTACAGAATTTAGCTAGAAATTTTTTTCGTAGCTAATCCGTAGCTACTTAGCTACAGATTAACTACAGATTAGCTATGAAATAAATTTTAAGAAAAAAATTATCAAACAAATAGTTACAAAATAACTACAATTTAACTATAAAATTTAACTAAGAAAATATTTGATAACTAATTCGTAACTAATTTAGCTATGAATTAGCTACCAAATATTTTAGCTACGGATTAGCTACCAAATATTTCTCTAGCTAAATTTTTATTGAATAACGAAATTAGCTTCTGCCAATTACGCGCCCTCCCTCCACTTTCCCAAAATAAGAAAGAAAATTCAAAGACCCAAAAATGTCAGTCACCAATTACACGAAACACGAACATCACTCTCTCAGATCCAAAATCTATTTCTTCATCGCCGTGAGCAATCCGGACCTCGGTCTCCGAATTCGAGTCCTCGACCCAGTTCTGTTCTCCTCATTGATAGATCTCATTTGCTCCTTCAATTCAATTGGATCTGTTTGAGCTTCCCGAGAGCTTCGCCACGGATCCAATCATGAATCTGTTCTCTTCAAGCACACATCTGAGGTAAGCAATGGAAATCATGCTATTATTTTTTCTGTGTAGATAGATGTTCGTGAAGAACCATTGCCCACTGAGAAAAAGCTCAAAATTTGTGAAATTGTTTATGGATTTTAGAACCTATGCAACTAGTGAAGGATTAAGCTGACTAGTAACTATTGTGGCATAATTTTATTTTATTTTATTTATTTTTTGGATTCATTAAGTTCTACAGACAGAAGACAAAAGACATTGCCAATGACCAGATCCTATATGACTATTGCTTGAAAATTGTTGCACATTAATATGGCATGTTAAATATATGGTATGGGTCAAAGGAAGTTATTTGTTTACTTACTCAAAATAGTTTAGTTTCTTGTTGGAAAGAGAGGATAAGTGAGACCACGTTTATGCCTGCTTCGTGTTGATGCAATGTGCATTGTTACTTGAAAGGGGGTTTATTGCTACTGTAGAAAAGGGTAAGAAGAAAACGAGGAGAAGGGAACTTCTTAATGTTTAGGAGTTTTATATAATCCTCCAAAATCTCCGCTGCTTGCTTCTATTTTACAGTTCTCCCAATTTTGGAGGATTTTAAACATCAAATAAAGGGAAGGAAAATTATTCTTTGACCATTTCATTCTCTTCCCTTCCCTTCCCCTCCCAACATCCAAACAAAGTATTGAACTTAGTCTGGTGCATGTTAGCATATCAATTAAAGTTGATTGGAATAACTACAGTAGACATTGCATACCTTCACTCAGTAAATGTTGCATACCTTCAAAGATTCTTTCCTATATTTCTAAAACAATTGGAAGATGGACAACAATGTAGAAAGGTCAACTGTACCATGTAGAAAGGTGCGGAGAATTGACCATGTACTTGTGCAATTTAGTTTTTCATTGTCTTCGTAGATGAAAAATAGAATATCTACTTGTACTACTACTTAACAGAATATATATATATATAAATATATAAATATATAAATATATAAATATATAAATATAAATATATAAATATATAAATATAAATATATAAATATATAAATATATAAATATATAAATATATATATATATATATATATATATATATATATATATAGATAGATAGATAGATAGCAATTGCAAACCAGCGACCATATGAGAATATATATATATACCATGTACTTGTGCAATTTAGTTTTTCATTGTCTTCGTAGATGAAAAATAGAATATCTACTTGTACTACTACTTAACAGAATGTGTGTATATATATATATATATATATATATATATATATATATATATAATAGAATATCTACTTGCATGCTTGTACAAAGTGAAGCCTCACTTGCATGCTTGTACTGTGCTTTTGAATTCTTTGGTGAAGGATGGGATTATTAATATGGTGTGGAAGGTTCACAAGAGAATGGTTCAAGTCAGGGTTGTTCCTAATATTCACATTTACAATTGTTTAATCCATGCTTGTTCCAAATCAGGAGATGTGGAGAGGGCAAAACAGTTGCTAAATGAGATGGAAGTGAAGGGTGTGCTTCCTGATATTTTCATATACAATACTTTGATATCATTATATTGCAAGAAAGGTATGCACTATGAGGCTTTGTCCATCCAGGACAAGATGGAAAGAGAGGGAATAAATCTTGATATTGTTAGTTATAATTCTCTTATTTATGGATTTTGTAGAGAAGGTAGGATGAGAGAAAGAGATTGTACCCTGGGGTTGTTACTTATAATTCAATTTTGCGCAAGCTGTGTCAAGATGGCAGGATAAGGGATGCAAACAAACTCTTGAATGAGATGACTGAAAGAAAAGTTCAAGCTGATAATATCACATGTAATACATTGATTAATGCTTACTGCAAGATAGGAGATTTGAAATCTGCTTTAAAGTTTAAGAACAAAATGTTAGAAGCTGGACTAAAGCTTGACCCTTTTACATATAAAGCACTAATTCATGGGTTCTGCAAGATGAATGAGCTGGAAAATGCCAAGGAGCTATTGTCAAAATTGAAAAAATAGCTAGCCATTATAGCCTCACCTTATTCTGATTAAGATTAGTAAATGATCTATGCTGAAAGCCTTTTGATTATCTAGTAGCAAAGTACAGGTAAGAAATAACATAGTCAACATAATAAAATGGTTTTTATCATTATCACAACTTAAAGCTGATATCTATACTGATAAATGCAATATGAGAGCAATGGATAACTTTAATGTTGTTGGATAAATCTACCACCAACTTTCTTCCTTGTTTGAAATCTGAATGCTAATGGTCCTGCATTGTTACCTTCTTCAATAACAATTGATATTGTAGGTATGCTTCTGTGCAAACTAGTGATTGTTCTGAGTTGGTCTTTACTCTGCTAAAGTTATACTATGAATAAAGTAATCTAAGTTTAGATATAATGAGGGTTACAGGAGCAGGAGATTTTTTTGTAAAATGTTTTATATTTTATTGTTATTCTAATGTAATGCTTAATTTTAGATGGAATAGACCATGACAGTGAATTAGACCAACTATTTAATGGTGTTGATAATTTTCTGCTCTCTTCACATCAGATTGTTTATTGGAAGAGTGTAGTTTGGCATTCCTTGGTGTTAGAAAAGAGTAAAAGTTTGCCTATATGGTTTAGCATTTCTTTTCTTTGTAAATATGCTTTAAAGGTGTTTGGGACTTAAATAGCAGGAAACACAAAAATGATATTTCCTATAACTAGAACTTTGGAAGAGCATTCTTGATATTTAAATTAAGAAGCTTGCAGTACTAATAAACTATGACAAAAATGACATTATGATTTGGAGGCATAACCAGGACCAAAGTACTGACTTGGCTTTATGCAATATCCATAAAGCAACAACGGAAGTTAATTTCCTATTAGTCACTGAGTCTCTCAACTTGATACTAATAAACCAGTGCTGCTTGAACTGAAGGTGTCCCTCGAGCAGAAAAAATAATAAAGATATCAACAGAATTACTAAATTTATTGAAGGGGGCAGGTGTTAAGTTACTTAGAAAGTTCGTTGAACATTATTAGGTGACCGAGACTCCAAGTCTACCCTTTCTAGCACATGACAAACTCTTTAATATAAGCCCCTACAAATGTTATGCGTACCTTTATAAGTGATGCCTTTTATACAATGATTTTATTATAATCTAATTAATGCAGTATTGGTTATTAATTAGAAGTCATATACTGTAATACACTGATATTTAATTGTTTATTACACTCTTTCATAACTATACTAAATGCAGTATTGACTATTAGTGCATATATTTAAATGTAGCATATGAGATTTAAAAACCAACACTCAAAATATTAGTGCCAAAGATAGTACTTTAGTACCTAATTTATTTCATTTATTTCATTTTTTAATATCAAATTCGCTAAGGGAGACAAATTCTAGTATCTCCGAAGATCAAATATTGGAACTTCGGGATAAGGACTTCAGTAGGTGGCTAAAACATATAGTGAGTCCTTTCAAAGATAGTAAGACATTTTATGGTATTTACACTGAAATATCATATTTATATTTTGAGATTTTTTGACAATATTGATGTATATAGTTTGTTAACATGTTATGTTTCATTATTGCAGACATTTATCATGGCAATCCGAGGTAGGGGCAATGGACGTGGTCGAGGGACCGGTCGCAACAATCCACCTGATTTTTCTCAACCACGCACTAGTTCATCACCATTGCAGCCTTCTCCTCGCTCCCCAGGTATACCTATATAATAATCTTTTTTTTTTGTTAACTCTTGATCAATATTTATTTATGAATTCAGATTGCCTATAATTATGTTACGTGTTATTTCAGCTACTAGTCCCTTGATCATTGGTGACCCATCAACTGTTGTTCCACCTTCCACTACTGTCTCTGTCCCTGTCTCTGTCCCACCCACCACTGTTGATGTCTCTGTCCTACCCTCCACTGTGCCTCTAACTAGTGACCCAATTTCTATGCCTTCAAGTGGAGCATCCCAAACAGAAACTGATAGAAGGCTAGTTATATCTGTGGAAGATATCTCTCAACCGTGAGTAATAGTGTGAATGTCATGTTTTATTACATTTATTTTACTTTTAGATTATTAACATATCGTGGACTTGTAGGAGGAGGTTTGTCCTGCAGTCTGTGACTCATGAGATTATGGCCACTGTGATCACACGAATGCCCATTCCAGCTGAAAAATGGAAAAATTATCATGTTAACTTGAAGGATGAACTATTTCAAGATTTTATGATAAGTAATTATGTTTCTAGCCACATTGTATTATACAATTACCTATATAGAGACTAACATGAATTTGTTTTAGAATAAATATCGATTTGCATCAGATTATGATCATTGCATGGCAAGAACTGTTTGGGACAGAACATGCATGGACCGTTATTCAGATGATTTGAAGAATCATAGGAAGGCAATCATGAAAAAGTTGGGGACATCAAACATCGCTGACTTTAAGGGCCATGGCCCCCCAGTTTTGAAGTCAGAAGTGTGGGATGGCCTAGCTGACATTTGGTTAACGCCAGAATGGCAAAAGAAGTCTGTTGCTGGTCGAAGCAATAGAGCGGTTGTGCCTGATGCTATGCTGCACACTGCAGGCTCAATAAGCTTCGGTCAACATAAGAAGAAGATGGTAATATAAAAAATTTCTTATGTATTTGTTGCAATATCCTAATAATTCTATTTTATAGTATTGTATAATTATAGTACAAGTGAGTTAAGGTTCTAGCAACTTGTATGTTGTGTTATCCACTTTGGCTGTGTGAATCTAAATTGTATGAAATTGGTCTCATTTTAAAAATAAGATACAAGGTTTTTTGTGATTTTTGAATTTTATATTCTAATAGATGTTGATTACAGGAGGTAGAGTTGAGTCGTCCAGTCCCTTTCAGAGACTTGTATGAGAGTGTACATAAGAGGAAAAATGGAGATTATGTCACTCAATGCTCGAAGGATTTCATTGTAAGTGTCTTTAAAATTAAAACTAATCATATTTAAGTTGATTGTTTTGATAAAATTTTCTACATTTTTTGTCTCAGGACTCTTATGACACTACAATATTAGAAAAGTATGAAGAAGACTCTTCACTGCATCCTATGGTAGATCAAGAGGTGTGGATGCAAGTGACGGGTCCCAACAAGAAGGGACGAGTCCATGGCATGAGTCACAGTTTAGGTATTAACATTTATGGATCTAGCTTTGCTTCTTCCTCACATGTTAGTGGTTCTTGCTTTGCCTTTGTTCGACACAAGCCATAAAGGAAGTTGTTAATGAAGCGATTGCTTCCTTTGTCCAAACACAGCTGGGGCCCATCCTCCGTGACATTGTTGGTTCTCAAGGAAGAAGTGGTGTCTTGCAAACATCATCACAAGGCAATGCAGTTGGAGATGATGACGAAGTTAATGATGATGAGACTAACTTAGATTGATTTTGTACTTATTGATTAGTTATCCTTTCTTTGTACGTGGAACATGTTTTGAACTAATGTAATTATAATATTTTGTTGTTTTGTACAAACTATTTGTTGGGTTTCTTTATTTGGATTTGAATTTTGTTAGATTGAATTTTGTTTGAATTGAATTCTATTTACAGGTATAATTTTAAAATTTATTAATATTATTATAAAATTAATTTTGGTTTGCTACTGGATTTGTTAGGAATTTGCTAGGGATTAGCTATTGAATTGCTACGAATTAGCTACGGAACATTGCTACGAATTACCTACGGAATTGTTACGGGTTTAACAACATAATAGTTATCAAATAGCTATGGAATTGCTACGGATTAGCTTAGAAATTGCTACGGAATTACCAACGTAATAGCTAGGAAATAGCTACGGAATTGTTAGGGATAATTGCTATGGATTAGCTACGGAATTGCTAGGAATTTAGCAACATAATAGCTAGGGAATAACTACGGAATTGCTAGGGATAATTGCTACGGATTAGCTACGGAATTGTTGCAGATTCAACAATATAATAGTTATGAAATAGCTACAAAATTGCTACAGATTGTTAAAATTAACTACGGAATCGCTACGAAATATTTTCGTAGCTAATTCCCTACGAAAATGTAGAAAGTCTTTAAACAAAGATTAGTTACAGATTTGCTACAAAAATTTTTTATTTAGCTACGGATTAGCTACGGAATGTTTTGGTAGCTAATTAGCTACCAATATTTTACTACGGACCAATCCATAGCTAATTCGTAGCTAATTCGTAGCCAACCAATTTAGCTACAGATTAGCTACGGATTTTTCCGTAGCTAATCAATAAATTTCTTGTAGTGCTAAAGGTTTCTAGCAAATTCATAGTGTAGACTATGATGAGACTTTTTCCCCAGTTACTATGCTTAAATCCATTTTAATCTTGCTTGCTATTGCAGTATACCATAATTATGAAATCTAGCAAATGGATGTCAAGACTTCTTTTCTTAGTGGAAATCTTCTCGAGGATATGTACATGACACAACCTGAGAGTTTTGCTACTCCATAGAATGTTGGAAAAGTGTGCAAGTTGCAACGATCTATTTATGGATTAAATCAAGCTTCTAGAAGTTGGAATCTTCATTTTAATGATACAATAAAATAATTTGGTTTCATCAAGAATGAAGATGAACCTTGTGTCTACAAGAAGGTTAATGGGAGCACAATTGTCTTTCTAGTGTTATATGTAGATGACATACTACTCATCGGAAATGACATCCCTAACCTATAGTCTGTAAAGACTTGGTTAGGGAAATGTTTTTCCATGAAGGACTTGGGCAAAGCTACCTATGTATTAGGTATCAGGATCTATAGAGATAGATCATAGAGATTGATTGGCTTAAGTCAGAGTACCTATATAGACAAAATATGAAGATGGTTTAACATACATGAATCCAAGAAAGGAATTTTGCCTATGTCACATGGTGTAAGTCTATCTAAGGCTTAATTCCCCTCCACCCAGGATGAGAGGGATTGCATGAGCTAGATTCCATATGCATCGTAATTGGATTTATCATGTATGTCATGTTATGTACTTGATTAGACATCTCATATGCTTTAAGCATGACAAGTAGGTACTAGTTTGATCCTAATGAGAGTCACTGGACTATTGTCAAGAACATCCTTAAGTACTTAAGAAGGACTAAGGATTCGTTCTTAGTATATGGAACCTAGGAAGAACTAGTTGTAAAAGGGTTACACTAATGCTAGCTTCCAGACCGATAAAGATGACTCTATATCGCAGTTGAGTTTTGTTTTTTACCTGAATGGTGGGGCTGTGAGCTGGAAGAGCTCAAAGCAAGAGAAAGTCGCCAATTCTACCACAGAGGCTAAATATATTGCTACCTCCAATGCAACAAAAGAGGTTGTTTGGATCAGGAAGTTCATTACTGAGCTTGGTGCAGTTTTTAGCATTGTGGACCCAGTAGACCTCTATTGTGATAATAATGGAGTCATTGCACAAGCTAAGGAGCCTAGATCTTACTAGAGATCTAAACATATACTTAGACACTTCCATTTCATTTGTGAGATCATCGATAAAGGAGATGTGAAGATATGCAGAGTACCAACAAATGATAATATCGTTGATCCACTGACAAAGCTTCTTGTCCAGCAAAAGTATGAGGATCACACTAGATCTTTAGGCATTAGACATATGCTTGATTGGCTCTAGTGCAAGTGTGAGATTGTTAGTGTATGCCCTAGAGGTCAATTTATTTTGATCGTACGTACATATATTGCATTATGATATTTATTTAATACATGAGGTATTTTATTTTATAATAAACATAATAAAGTCCTTAGAATAGTAAGTTTAATTCTATAAGACATCAAATGGATGATTTGATCGTGAGATCCTATTGGATAGAATCAGAATACTATTCTTAAATGTCCCTAGTTGAACTTTATTGTTAATTATGACAACAATAATGCATTAAGACTAGTATATGCGTAGACTGATGGTCATATCTCATAGGTCATGGATATGAGATATCAAGTCTTCACATGGGTACATATTAAAATAATGATGTATTAGACTAACCCACCATGAGAACGCTGCATGGATCATTACATGAGTGTTATAAGCGATTCTCAAAGTGACAATGATGTATGCGGTTCTTTGATTTGAAATCACTATGATTATTACATGAGGAGTTGTATGTTTTAATGCCATCATACATCTATAACAAAGTGATTATAAAGTTAGTTATTGGACATACCGCGAATCATGCAGAGGGATGTGAGTGACCTAGATGGAATTTGTCCCTCCTACATAACCGGAGCGATATCTTCGTTGCCCCAGATTGAGTGAGACTACGAAATACATGACCATGCTCAAATGAGTCAATACGAGATATTGATCTCATTTGTTATTACTAAGTCTACTTGAGTATCAGGAAATTGAAGATTGAATTATACAAAGGTGACATATTCCATGCCTTGTGTTCAATCTAGATATCTAGACAAAGAAACTAAACTACACAAAAATATTGATCATAGAAAGGTTATGTCAAATCATTGACATTCTCATTACTTAGGTAGCAGCGATGTATTGTTAGATACCACTCACTTCTTGTAATATTAAAATATGATTTTAATATTACTGCCAATATCATGAGAACCTACGGGGTCACACACATAGAACAAACTGAATTGAAACAATGAGAATCCAAGTTGAACTGGGATTCTATTGTGGGCCAAACTCATAACAAATGAGCCCAAGGTAGCCTAGCTAGCCCTGCTGCTACTCTCACTCACATAAGGCAGTCACTATTATAAATAGCACTACTAAGGGGCTGCCAAAGTGTATGCATCACAAACTCTAGCCACACCATAACAGAAACAGTGAGTGACAGAGTAATATATTTTTCTTCTGTTCGCAACTAGCACTATGCTAAAGACGTGGGACTCCAAGATTGCGGACATTGGACATTTGTGAGCTGTTCGTGTGGATAGCGTAGAGGCATTGTCGTTGCTGCTGTGCTGGTGATTTGCATTGATTGTTTTTCTTCTGACTTCAAGAGATAAACTTGAAAAATCATGAATCATGGCCCCCCTTTTTCATATAGATCCTTGGTGGGAATTCTTCTTTCCGTTGTGCTTTTGTTTCCATTATGCCCAACAGATATGTTAATAGATTCGGCTTCAGGCCATCAAATAATGAGTTTTACGGACAGACACTCTGGTAATAATCAAATTTTTATAGTCAAGGAAGACATTCCAAAGACAAAATTTAGATGCCCTGGGGCATTGGGGACTTATGAATAGGTAGTTATGTCTTTTGGATTGAAGAGTGTATGAGCAACTTACAAAATGATAATAAATGCCATTTTTCATGACATGATTAGTAAATTTATAGAAGTTTATATTAGATGATGTGGTGGTAAAATCTGACTCAGATGATGATCACTTAAGGGATTTGAAAAATGCTTTTGAATGGATGAGAAAGCATAACTTGAAAATGAACCCTCTTAAGTGTAGTTTTGGTGCATCTACAAGTAATTTCTTAGGATTCCTAGTGCAACACAAAGGGATAAAGGTCGACAAGAATAAGACTAGAGCTATAATGGAGGCCTCACCACCAAGGAACAAAAAGGATTTTCAATCTTTACTCGGCAAGATTAATTTCTTGTGACACTTCATTTCAAATTTGGCTAGCAAGCTAAAAATCTATTCCTCTTTGCTTAAGTTAAAGAATGAGGAGGAGATTAATTGGAATCAGGAACACTAAAGAGCTTTTGATGAAATCAAGCAATATCTGGTAAATCCATATGTCATAACTCTCCCAATTACAAAAGACCCTTACAGATATATTTGTCAGCTAATGACGACACTATAGGTTGTTTTTTAGCTCAAGATGATGAAAATGGTTTTGAAAGGTCTTTCTTTTATTTTAGTCACATGCGAATAGAAGTCGAAAGAAATTATAGCGAATTAGAGAAACAATGCTTAGCTTTAACTTGTATGAAACTTAAATATTACATGATTCTGATTACAATTTATGTGTATTCTGATGTTAATATAATCAAATATATGTTGACTAAACCTATGACCCATAATAGAATAGGTTGATGGGCCATTGCACTTTTGAAGTTTTATTTGCAATTCGTACCCGAAAACCCGTGAAAGGTCAAGTCTTGGTTGATTTTGTAGTTGACCATTTCCCAAATGTCATAGTAAGTTAAGTGGGCTTAAGAAAATGCAAGCTATATCTTGATGGTTCGAGTAATCAATTCGGCACAGGTATGCAATTTCATTGTTGACTTGTTTGGGAAACTAATACATCTAATTTTCACTTGAACGGAACCTTCTCAAATAATGAGGTCGAATATGAGGCCTTGATAATTGGGTTAGATTTCATTCTCAGGATGGTAGATAGAAATATTGAAATATATGGTGACTCAATGCTAGTCATTAAACAGATTACACAAGAATATAAATGCATCAATACAAGTTTGATGCAGTATTTAGCTATAGCAGCACAATTATTATATACGTTCGATGAGGTGGATATCCAACAAATTCCAACAATGTCGAACTATGTTTCAAACGCTTTAGCTCAATTAGCTTTTGGCTATCTGGTTCCACTTGTGGAATTGGGGAGCTTGATGGAGATTAAAGATGAAATCTTACCCGTAAAGGAAAGGGAAATATTGAATGCCAAAGCTTATAATGATGGGAAGGATGATTGGATGCTAGAATTAAGGTCTTATTTGGCCAACCAAAATGGCAATGTCGAACGCAAAATAAGATTCTGGGTCATTAATTATCTTCTACTCAATAAAGAAGTGCTCTTTAAAAGTCTCGACGACCAGTTGTTGCAGTGTTTAACCTATAGAGAGGTTGCTCAAGCAATGACAAAGGTTCATGAAATAATTTATGGAGCTCATGAAAATATTTATGGAGCTCATGAAGGTTTTAACCAAATCCTTAGTTACGCTATTCTTACATAACCATTTTTATTACATCATTCTTACATTACTTTCTTTTCATAATAAAATAAGGAAAACATAAATTCTAACACCGGTAATGTTATTTATATACCATTTTTTGCACACAATGTTTATATTATTTCCTTTTACATAATAAAATAAAATAAACACATTTTTCAAAATACATTCTCTGTCTCTTTCTTTTTTCCTATCGACGTAAGTGTGCAAAAAAAATGAAAAGATAGGGTGAAATAATCATTTTCCTCTAACACTCTTTCTATCTTTATTTTCCCATTAAAAAAAAAGTGTATAAATATTGTTGTGCAAATATCAACACTAAAAAGGATGGATGACACAATAGATAATCATGAAGAACTCCATTTTTAAGCTGTTTTCAATGTCTGTTTACTTCAGCATGATCCCCAGCAAAAGCTCTATTGGTGTTTGCATATTTAGAAAATTCAAGGACTTTGAATGAAAGTATTATCCCATTCTGTAACACAGACAGTAAAACAAACCCAGTTGGGCCGTACAGAAGGATAAGAAATAGGCAATAACTCCAAATCGAAAAAAGGCAACAATTTGGCAGAAAAAAATAAAAAAAATATATGAACAACTTGGCCTTAAGCCCATTTGGCCAGAAGAGACATACAACCAGCTCCCAGCAAAATAAATAGATTTGCCCCTATTTGAAGCTTGCCACTTTTTTGCATCCTTGGATGGATAAAATCAGCTGCAAGAAGATCTACAAGTGCCATATAGATTAAGATCCCAACTGATGCTGCACTGAAGATGCCTTCCACAATAAGGGCAGTTGGACTGCTTTCATCGTAAACATTAGTGATCCCTATACCGACTCCAGAGCGAAGAACAATCCCATGATTATAACTGATAGGCTCTTTAATTTTGCTTGCAATAATTTCACTTCCCAAAGTCAGAAAACAATGCATGTGTTTTTTTCTACTTTTCACTCAAGGTGCACAAAGTTCTGAAATCTGCAAATATAACACAGCTCTTAGGAATAGTTAAGTTTCGTTTACTATTTTCTGGTTCAAGTCCCTCTTTGTTTCAATTTTATTTCGTTTCACAATAGAAATATAAAATATAATAACTTCTATAGCTCTAAAGTATTTGTATAGGTACGGAAACAGTCAAACGGTCAAACCACTAGTTGTGAGGTGGATAACAAAGTGAACGAAGTTTAACATTTCAATGAATTTAACCAATAATGATACTTGATGGTTCTTAAAAGTCAAACAACATAAGTGTTACATAGGCTTCTGGTAAAACTGGCACTTAGTTCAAGTGGTGAAGTCTGTGGAGATTGGGTTTAAGGTGATGAGTTCAATTTCTGATGTTTCCTACACAAAATGTTTCTTTAATATATATATATATGAGGAGGGATCCGTTTACATATTTTTTTTCTTTTATACTGTTAGTTCAAGAGTTTTTATTAAAGGTAACCATTGGGATTAGATGAGTAAATCTAACTGAGAGTGTAGAAGAGAAATCAACTTACACTACAAATTGATCCTCCCTCTATATATATATATATATATATATATATGGGGCATGGAGAGAAATTTTTATTGGAAAAGATGAAAGAGTAAATCTTGAAAAACCATACATGGATGGTCAAATTAAAAGTTACTTAAATGTATGTGACCACTTAAAAAGTCACATGTATTTATGTTTTAATCTTGATCATTCATGTAAAATTTAATAATTAATATTTATTCCTCTCATCTCTCTATAACAAATACTTCTTTCACTAGAGTAAGATGATATATATATATATATATATACACACACAAAATGTTTCTATTGCTTACGTAATATCTGTTTTCTTGAATTCATCTTAACACTTTAAAAAGTGTTATTTTTAGACTACTATTTTGTGGTGTAAAAGTTATATTTTCAATTTTTAAATATGAAGGTTCAATTTTTATACAGGAGATCAATCACCAATGTGCAACGTTATGCAGAGAGGAATCCCTTTACAAAGAAATTAGAGCATAGAAATACATAATAAAAAGCAGTATATGACCAAAAAAAAGAAATAATAATAATAATAATAATAAATAATAATAATAATAATAATAATAATAATAATAATAATAATAATAATAATAAAGAGTACCAAATGGTATAGTACGGTCATGATCTTTTAATAAACAATTCATTGAGTTCACCATCACTGAATAGAAACAAACGATGACAATCAACAAATTAATGCATAGGTTAAAATGTCCCACAAGGTTAGAGGAAAAATCTATTAATCTCATAAAAAATAACATGTAAGTTAGTAAACTATGATTATATAGTATTAGTCCTAAACTTGTTGACGAGTTCATCAAACTTCTATGCTTTATAACTTCTGTGCATGACCATGTGTTGCATGGGTTTGAAGATGCACATGTCCTTCATGCCCTGCTTCCTTCTCCACATCTGTAGCCTCAACTTGGCCTCTCTTGAAATAAGATTTCTGAAAATAAGCAGTGGCAAAAACATCAACCATAAGGGTTCCCATGGCAGTGCACATTGCCACAAAGCCGGTGAAGGGAAAGTCTCCCCATGGATGCTGATTTAGACAAGGTGAGGTGAGTTTGTCAAAGGCATCAGGCAGCCCATGAATGAAACCAGTGGACAATATCACACCCGCAGCAAAGGCCTTAATGATAAAGAAGATATCCTTCTCAGGGCTTAGAGCAGGTATAACTTTGCCAAGGAAAGGAATACAAACACCAATTGCAGCAACTAGTATTGATACTAAAGCTGCTACTCTGAATCTGAGAGCTTTGGCTTTGTTGCGGTCTTCAAGTTCTTTGTCACATGTGCACTCTGCAATAACTATAGTTGGGAGTACAAGGACGATGAGGATCGAAAAAGTTAAGAGTTGGCCATTTATCTTAAACCCATTCATGGTGGATAGATATATACGATGGAGCAAAAGCAAAGAAAACTAAAAGAGTACAGGGAAGAAGAGAAAAAAGAATGATATTTATATGATATGTGAACAATCCTAAAAAATTGGGATTTCCTTAAATCCGAGATTTCAAGATACCCAAATATTGTAACTGATGTAAACAACGTTGGAATATAGTTTCTGCCTTAATTATTTACTAATAGTGTCGTAAAATGTCGACATAATATGCTAGCAACTAATAAAAAAAAATTAACGGGCTTAAATAGAGAAAGTCCACGCATGAAAGGGGAAATCTAAGTCCATCGTGTTGAAACTTGATTTAAAATGTGCTAACGTAAACTACTGAAATTCAGCTCATTGTCAACAATATCAGTTTCAAAAACCACGGGAATGGGACCCACAAAAGATAAAAGAACATGATAGGAATCACCTAAGAAAAGAAAAAAAGACAATACAAAAATGTGTTCCATGCCTACGGTCTTACGCCCGAGTAATTATTATTATTATACAAAAAATTCAACTTTGTTGTCTATCAATTTAACAAAGGAGAATCTTAATAACCTACTTTGTTAATGTGTATAATAGCACTTTGTTTCCATCAATTTTTGTTAACTAATCGATGGTTTGATTTCAAATATTAATTCGGGGAAGGAAATCATTTTTTTTATAAGATTTTCATTCATTACAAGAAATTAATAGATTAGTGATGGAAACATTTGTAACTAATTTGTAGTTAATTCTTAGCTGATCAATTTAGTTACGAATGGGTTCGTAGTCAAATTTTTGTCGCTAATTAATTTTTAAAATTTAGTAGCTAATCCGAAATTAATTTGTAACTAATTTTTGTTCAAAACTTCATTATTTTCCATAGCTACTTAGCTATGAAATATCTATAGGTAATTCCATAGCTAATTTCATAGCTAATTTTTAACAATCTGTAGCAAGTTTGTAACAAATCCATAGTTAGATCAAAACAAAATACATGACAGTATGTAGTTGTTGCGCAACAAATCCATAGTTATTGTGTTGTTAAATCGCTAGCAGTTTTGTAGTTATTTCCTAGCTATTAGTATTGCTAAGTTCCTAACAGTTTCGTAGCTATTTCATAGCTATTATTTTGTTAAATCTTTAGCAATTCCGTAACTATTCTAAAGCGAACCCGAATTAATTTTATAATGATAATTAGTATATTTTAAAATTATACCTGTATAAATATTTCAATCCAAACAGAAAAACTCAGCAAATAAGTTATGCAAAGTAACAAAATATCATAATTGCATTAATAAGTTCAAATCATGTTCTATGATGAGTGCAAAATACACTCATCTTTTGGGTTTATTTATTAGGATTTTTAATTTATATTTATTTAATTTTTGTTTTTTATTTTTATTTTTAAATAATTATCTCTTCACTTAGGATTATTTGAATTTTTAGGATAAATCATCAGATTTTGTGCAAAAATAAAAAATTCCTAAAGATAAAATATTTGAAGAATTTGAGTACTTTGAGATAAGAACTATGCTATTTATTTATGATATTGAGTGAATTATGGGCCGGCTGAATTAAATATATTTTTGTTGTGTTTTGTAGGAATTTAAGAAAGAATTAAGTTCGATTATTGATTGGAGTACAAACAATTTCTACTTGATGATCAAGTATCTCTGCGTTTAATGTATAAGGATCTCAAGGAGTTTCTTAATTTGAGTGAGATATTTGTTTTCTAATTTATTTAGATTCAACAAAAAGAAATATGAAATAAGAGATTTGATCAAAGATTAATTAAGGAAAATATCGTTATCAAACTTATTTCAGTAAATTAGGGATAACTTTCTCTATAAATAAGCGATTTACCTAATTCTGGTGGCATTTGAAAGTTAAGAAAGAGATTTACAAATCTCATGTTGAAAACTTTCTGTAATTAAGCTGCCATTAATATTGAAGATTGGATAAGGATTCTCAAAGAGATTTGATTCGGATTCTCGCACTATTCTGACCATTTCTCATTAATTAAGTCATATCTTGGGCTACAGATATCAGATTGATGCGCTGTTTGCGGTATTGAAAAGTTAACAGAAAATCCTGCAAATTATTTGTTGAGATCGATGGCAGATTCAACCATATGAAGGGTGAGAAAAATTATGCAAATTAGATACGAAAAGTTATCAGTTTTTCTTTAAAAAGGAAAAAATGAGTTTAGCAAAGTAGCTCTCTTTTGGTTTAGAAAATACATAAAAAAAAAAATAGATTTTTGAGAGTCTCAAAGGCGGTGAGGGGACGAGCCCTAAGAAAGGAGTAGGAACAATCATGGAGCTATCATGGAGTTGGAGAACGAATCACCATTAAAGGCGCTTTGGTTTCTTCTCTACGGTTCTATCATGATGAATTATCTTTCATCTTTCTATCTCTTCTTCTCTTTTATCATGTATAGCTAAATTCATGTGCTTCTAGTGTGAAGATGTAACTTGATTCAATCGACATGTATTAGGATTGAATTTTTAATTAATTTCTTTTCTATTCAATTTGAGTGCTTATTATGGTTATTAATACTTTTATGAATTGACCACTCATAAATTGATCTAGTGAGATGTATGTAGAATTGGAAGGTTTGTATATGACTTAGACCATAAATAATAAGTTCCATTATTTATAATCTTCTAGGAATAGAGATTATAGGTTGTGTGGGAGAATTGTGATATTTTCTATGAGAATCCATAGAGTGAAGGTCATGCCTTTAAGAGTTGGGGTTTAGATCAAAGAATTGACTAGGTTTTGATAATTAAAGATAATCAACTCTCCAAGGAATTAGGTTTTAATTAATTAAGGGATTCTCCCCATCAATTGAGTGACTAGAAATTAATTAGAATAAAGGTCTCAAAGCTACTTATTGTCTATGATAGATTGTTGAATTAAGTGAAGTTAGATCCCTAGTGTTTTAATTTTGTGTGTTTACATTCTTAATATGTTTTGAATTTGAGTGTTTTGTTATCTCTTTTCTCTCTTAATTTTGTGCGTTTTTGTGTGTTTTTGGCTTTTATAATTTGTATCTTTAATTGTTTTGAATCACTCTTAATTATTGGTTGCCTAGATAGTATTAATATTGGAGAAGTAGTACTTGGTAAACTAATTCCTCGTGGGAACAATATCTTACTCATCATTTATTACTTTTGCGATTTGGTGCACTTGCCAATATCACAAGTTTTTGGTGCTGTTGTCGAGAAATTAGGCTTTTATCAATATCATTAGTATCTAGGAAGAGTACTACTCTAGGCTTTGTTTTTATTTTGGTTTTGTTACTTTTGCTTTAATTGTTAATTTCTATTTTTAATCATTAGCGGTATTTTATTTTATGCAAGGTACAAGTACCCTAGTTCACTACTATTTGATCAGGAGATTGAAAGGATAATAAGAGAAAACAAAAGGAAACATTGAGCTAATGACATTAAACAAGTGCTTCTTGGGAAGCAACCCAAGTTTTTTTTTCTTTACTCATTCATCCTTTCAATTTCGGTTAGTTATTTGTTTTTGCTATTATTTTATTATTTCTTATTTTGTTGACTAATATTTTTCTGTTTTTTGTTTTGAAGTTTGCTGATGTTGAGTCGGCTTAGGTTCTTCCCCGAGTTTGGAGCCTTTGTAGGGGGATGCCCAAAAAGATTTTGTCTTCTCTTTCCTTTAGCATTTTATTTTCGTATTTATTTTTTTGTTCTTATTGATTTTATTTTGTCATTATCACCCTATTGTGTTTTGAGTCATTTTGTTAAAACTGTGCATATCGATTTGTTGAATTGAATATCTGATGACTGCATAACCTGTGAATTGATCTCTTTTCTTGGGAAATCACATAAGAATTTGAGAGTTATGTTTTTCTCTATTGTTTCAATTATGTATGAATGTATTTCCCATCTTTATGTTTGGTAGACCATGAGGTATGATTGCATGTCAAGCTTAGAGAAAGTTTATAGGAATGCATGTGTGTAGATTTCTTGCATCTAGAAGTTGTTAGATTCTCTCTTGAGGCGAAATCCTAGACAATGCATGATTAAGGAATATTATATCTTTTGGTCCAATTTTGTAGCCTTGTTTATATTTAGTCTTTATTTCTTTTCTTTACCCATATTTTCCTTTTCCCAAACCCACCCGAAAAAAAATATTCATCTCTTGCACACCATTTGTTGAATGCATATCTTGTATTATTTTACTATTCAAGCTTTAGTCATTCTTTGTGCATGAAGTATTTAAGGAGCTAAAAAAAAAAAGTCCACCCAGAGTATTGCAAAGAAATAAGTTTGGGGGTGAAGGTTATATAAAAAAAAAGAAAAAAGAGAAAAATTCATAAAAAAAAATGCAAATCAAGTGATGGATTCCTATGCTCCGTTTTGCGCTTGTTCAACATTTTGAGGCTTGAATTTTGAAATATGCATGATCTTATGTTTCAACTTTTGTTTTATTTATCTTACCCATTCTTTCTTAACCCTTACCCTTAGTCTTATATTACAAGGTTTGTAAAGTCCCTTTTGATCCTTTGATTGTGTGTTGTTTACATTAATAGAGAGAGAGAGATGAAAAATAACCATATGGATGCGGGTTTGATGTGCATTTGCATTTTGATAAACTTATCCGGGTTTGTACTTTATTAGTAGGAATTGGTCTTACATTCATGTTTGTGAGAAGTTGTTTATGTATAAAAGTTGCATGTGAGAGTCGATGTAATAATTGAATTACAAATGTGTGACATCTTGAAATGAGGTTGTAAAGCAGTTTGAGGATATGAATGATTTTCAGTATTCGATATTTTCATTTTTGAGTCTGCATATTTTGAGTTTTAGTTGTGTTCTTTTCTTTTCTTGTTTTTAATTCTTCTTTTTCTTTATTATTTGAGGACAAACAATATTTAAGTTTGGGAGTATTTGATGAGTATAAAATACACTCATCTTTTGAGTTTATTTATTAGGATTTTTATTTTATATTTATTTAATTTTTATTTATTTTTATTTATTTTTAAATAATTATCTCTTCACCTATGATTATTTGAATTTTTAGGATAAATTATCAGATTTTGTGCAAAAATAAGAAATTCATAAAGATAAAATATTTGAAGGATTTGAGATAAGAATTATGCTATTTATTTATGATATTGAGTAAATTCTGGGCCCACTGAATTAAATGTACTGTTATTGTGTTTAATAAGCATTTAAGGAAGGATCAAGTTAAATTCTTAATTGGAGTGCAAACAATCTCCACTTGATGACCAAGTATATCTGTTTTTAATGTAAGGATCTCAAGGAGTTTCTTAATTTGAGTGTGATATTTGTTTCCTAATTTATATGGATTCAACAAAAGGAAATAGGAAACAAGAGATTTGGTCAAAGATTAATTAAGGAAAGTATCGCTATTAAACTTGTCTCGGTAAATCAGAGATAACTTTCTCTATAAATATGCGATTTACCTAATTCTAGTGGCATTTGAAAGCTAAGAAAAAGATATACAAATCTCATGTTGTCAACTTTTTGTAATTAAGTTGCCATTAATATTAAAGATTGGATAAGGATTCTCAGAGAAATTTGATTCAGATTCCTATACTATTCTGATCATTCCTCATTAATTGAGTCATATCTTGGGTTACAAAGATCAGATTAATGCACTATTTATTGAAAAGCTAACAGAAAATCCTACAAATTATATGTTGAGATTGATGGCATATTCAGCCATATGGGGGTGAGAAAAATCATGCAAGTTAGATACAAAAACTTGTCAGCTTTTCTATAAAAAGGGAAAAACGAGTTTAGTAAAGTAACTCTCTTTTGGTTTTGAAAATACATAAAAAAAATAGAGTTTTAAGAGTCTCAAAGGCAGTGAGGGAACGAGCCATAGGAGAGGAGGATGAGCAGTCATGGAGCTCTCATGGAATTGGAGATCGAATCACTATTGAAGGTGCTTTGGTTTCTTCTTTACAGTTCTATCATGATGAATTCTCTTTCCTCTTCCTATCTCTTCTTCTCTTTTGTCATGTATAGCTAAATTCGTATGTTTCTAGGGTGAAGATGTAACTTGATTCAATCAAAATGTAAAGATTAGATTTTTAATTAATTTCTTTTCTATTGAATTTGAGTGCTTAATATAGTTCTTAATGCTTTTATGAATTGACATCTCATAAATTGATCTAGTGAGATATGTGTAGAATCAGAAGGTTTGCATATGACTTAGACCATAAATAATAAGTGTCATGATTTATAATCATCTAGGAATAAAGGTTATAGGTTGTGTGGGAGAATTGTGATATTTTCCATGAGAATTCACAGAGTGAAGGTCATGCCTTTAAGAGTTAGGGTTTAGATCAAGGAATTGACTAGGTTTTGATAATTAAAGAGAATTAACTCACCAAGGAATTGAGTTTTAATTAATTAAGGGATTCTCTCAATCAATTGAATAACTAGAAATTAATTAGAATGAAGGTCCTAAAGCTACTCTATTGTCTATGATAGATTTTGAATTAAGTGAAGTCAGATCCATGGTGTTTTAATTTTGTGTGTTTACATTCTTAATGTGTTTTGCATTCATGTGTTTTGTTCTCTCTTTTCCCTTTTAATTTTGTGCGTTTTTGTGTGTTTTTGTGTTTTATAATGTTGTGTCTTAAATTACTTTGAATCACTCTTAATTATTGGTTGCCTAGATAGTATTAACATTCGAGAAGTGGTACTTGGTAAACTAATTCCTTATGGGAACGATATCTTACTCATCATTTATTACTTTTGTGATTTGGTTCACTTGTCAATATCACATTCTACAAAGAAAGCATAGCTAATCAATAAGTCTAAGTTAATACAAATAGTTCAAAACAAGTTAGCCCCATCATCATTATCATCAGTAAGCACAACTAATCAATCCAAGTTAGTCTCATCATCATCAACTTCATGATCCTCCCCAACTGCGTTGCCTTATGATGGTGCCTACGTACACCACTTCCTACTTAGGAGCCAACAATCATATAGAGGATGACCTCCAATATAGACACTAGCTGCGTCTGGACAAAGGAAGTCATCGCTTCATTAACAGCTTCTTTTATGGCTTCTTATGTCGGAGCAGTGCTGGAGGAACTAGTAACTTGTGAGAATGAAACAGAGCTAGACCCATGAATGTCATTATCTAAGTTGTGACTCATGTCATGGACTTGTCTCTTCTTGTTGGGACCTGTCACCTGCAGTCACACCTCCTAATCAACCATAAGATGTATTGAAGAGTCTTCTCCATACTTCTCTAACATTGTGGTGTCATAAGAGTCTTGAAACAAAAAATGTAAAAAACTTTATCAAAACAATCAACAACTTAACAAATATGATTAGTTTTAATTTTAAAGACACCTTTTATCAAAGTCAGCAATGATGGTCAAGAATCTTTAGCATTTTTGAGAAATAAAAATTAAATATCTAGTGTAAGCAAAAATATATAATTAATAAATAATGCAGAAGTGGAACAACAAATTATTCAAATCTAATCTAAATTCCATTTTAGATAAAACTTACTACAAAAAAACAATTCTGCTTTCTTTCTAACAAATTCTCTCACTAGATTTCTCATCTAATGTATCACATAGTTTGACTCAAGTCAAAGTCCTTGAGCACATATCCTAACTGCTAAAAATTTGTAATATAGTATTGTATTATTCATGGTTACCCACTTTACTATCATTATTAGTAATATGAAAAAAAAAGATATACAAAAAAAATACCACCATCTAAAAGGTTATATACAATCTTCTTAGTGAATTATACATCAAGGGAAGACATCTTTAAGAAAAATGATAAACTAACTAGATCTATGCTTCAAACCCATTGTCACAACCGTCTCGAAAGGGCACTTGAAATTAAAAAGAAGGAGGAAATGACTTTGAGGTGTTGGAAGTCGCTACCAATCGCTTTATTCATTAAATAGAATGGTGCAATTGGACACTTAAAAGATGATCTGTATTTCTGAGTTCGAGGTTTGATGGTTGATTATGAAGAGAGAATGTATTAGCACCCTACGTCGTCCGTTCTAAGAACGGTTACCTATTTAATCTAGTGCTATTTGCAAGATTAATTTAATTGGTCCTTTATTATTAAAAGAAAATAATTGTTTTTATTTATGTTGACATGTCCCATTTGTCAGCATGTTATCAAAGATGATAAATGACTAAGACATGGAATGTGTGGCTAAATAACCATTATTTTGGAACAAATTCTAGGCCTGTAACATACTATATAAAAGTGATGAATTGAAATTGTGTTAATTTCGCAAGGAAAAGAATTTTTAAAATATTTATTTTTGATGGGATGTTTTTGAATAAAATGATTTAAAAGGAATTTAGCAAAGAAAAAAAATTATTTTTGAATGTGAAAAAGAAAAGATTTTTGAATTCATCACAATCATAATGTTAAGACTATGTGAAATTGTTCACTTTTATTGAAGGATTTTTATTTGATTTTATTTTGGTTTATAAAAATGTTATATTTTAGTTTGTGAAAATATTTTAGTTTTAATGTGAGAATTAGACCTCACTAGTGCTCATAGTAAGATCCAATATAAAGGCTTCAAGAGTATTGGGAAGAACCTAATTGATTGGTACTCCAATCTTCTAAAAAAATTTTCATCGTCGGCCAATTTTAAATTGTTTGATTTATATATTAATGCAAAATTGAGTGAGTTAAATTAAAACACAAGTACAAATGTATAATGATATTGTTACAAAGAGCAATATGGAATAAGATTATTTGAAGATTATTATAACTTCACCAGCGCTCCTAGCAAAATCATAAAATTTCTCCTCACCTCAAGAAAGTCAAGATGTCGTCACTATCGTGGCTAATCTTGATTATTTCGTCCTTGGAATCTTATCTCATATTTATAATTTATTTTATGAAAACATGGATGACAACAGAGGGAACATAATAAACATATCAAATTCAAATCATCAATAAAAAATAAACCACTATCCTTTTTTTATTTTTTTTATATGAAATTTCCCTAATTTGCTTATTTGTTTCCAAAATTTTAAAAAAAGAAAAGTCAATCTTAAGTTACCAATAAGGCTTCCTCTTCTCAGCCCAAGATAACAAACAAACAAGCATTAAAAAAAGAAACAAGTGGCCCAAATCAGCAAATGCATATCAATCCAAAAGAATAAATAAATAAAAATAAAAGAAACAACAAGTCAAGAAGAAAGAGACTTTTAATCTCTGTAAGTGAAAAACGAAGCAAAGAAAAGGGGGGGGTTTGAGGGTGGCTCATGGTGGTGCTTGGTTGGACGGGAGATGCGTGCTTGGTCGTACACGGCTGATGCAGATTAAAGGATATAAACCCAAGTATAAGTTATCTCAAGTAATAAATTTCTCCGGAGTTCGAGATCGATCCACGGGGAATTAATGAAAAAAAAATTCTTTGAGGTAAAGGAAGGTTTTGTCACAATAATAAAGATAATAAAACTTGTTTATAATTAAATTAAAGAACTTGCTTAAGATAGGAGATCCACTTTTGGTAATAAATTAAGGATAAGATTAATTCTTTTTATAACTCAATTGAAATCCACACACAACGGAGGTTCCAATCGGAGAATAAAACATTCAAAGTTCATTTAGAATTATATATGTAGTTATATTATGGTTCATTTAATTATTTACTAATACTTACACTTGTAAATGAGTTTGAGTATTCATTGTGCCAAACCACTTGTCTACAATGAATCAAGAACTCCACTTTACAAGGAGCGTTTCTAAATTGATTGGAAACAAAATACAACGTGTATAATGATCACTTGATAATATATCATTTAAGCACAAGAAAGAAATTAATCTAATCTTATTTTATTACCAAAAGTTTTACTCCTTCACCTAAACAAGATGAAAATTAATTACCCATGAGCAAGAAGAAAGAAAGAGAAAAGAAGAAGAAGATGATCATAACTTCGATTTACAACAAAAGAAAATTACTATAAGTAAATAACATAATAACATGAACTTAATCTAAAACCAAGATTCTTCAAATGATCTGCCTATAGTCTCTTTTATAGAGGATTAGGGATACAAAATGACAAGGGAATTGATTAATGAGTGAGTGGATGAGTGGAAAATGCCAAAGAACTTTTATGAGTGGAAAATTATTGAAATTTCTTGTCTCTGAAATCATTTAGTGATGAACTCATGGATAACGTCAAGACTAAGCAAAGTGGTCTTCATGAAAGTTTTAAGAAATTGTCTCAGCTTTCCAATGCCACCAGAATCATCTAAAAATTCATCTTATAGCCTAAGATATGACCCAATTACTGTAGATTACTCAGGTCCAGTTTCAGCACCTTTGTTTTAATTTTCAGACCCAATATGACCTCCAAGCTGTTCGAATGAGGTCTTGTGTTCTTCATGAAAGTTATAGATATGGCTCTTAACTTTCAGATGCCAATTTTTCATCCCATTTTAGTTCCTTCTGTAACATCCTAAAAATTTCGTATCTCTTAACTAGTAATTTTGACAGTTAATAGAATTTTACTATTTAATAATTTCTGGATACTATAAAATTATTTTAATTATTCCGTCAGCGTATTTGATCATTTTGAGTGATTTACTCCGTGTCAGGAAAATAAAAATTTTCGGGCCAGGGAAAACTTTACGTAATTTAAATTTTACCATTAGGTTTTAATTATTTTACGTAATCTGATTTGATATTTGTGCGTTTTCTAATTTTTGTGATTTTTGTGGATGATTATGAAATTTTTTTACTGTTTGTGGGCCCAGGGGGTATATGTGGGCCCAGGTGAGTCTTGCAAAGTGAAAATTTTTCTACGCATAAAAAAATTTGTACTGTTTAGACGGAGACAGGGGATCTTACTAAACCTAAATTCAGAAACAGTTTTAGAAAATTTCTTGTACTGTGTTTTGTACTGTATTAATTATCGAGCGATAAAAATACAGTAAATATAATTTTTGTGGGATTTAGCAGATAAAAATAAATATTATACTGTTAAGTCAACATTAATGGTTATGATTATGGACCAATAGGAAACAAGTCTAATATTGGAGACTTTGATATCAACCGTCGATTTAATCAACGATGTAGGATAAGTCTAATATAATGGCTATGACCATTTATAACCATTGGATTTAGAATTGATCCAGGGTGGAGATTTGGTCTTGCAAAGTGGCTAGGGCCATTTGTGACCGTTGGATTTGAATCTAATCAACGGTGCAGATGGATCAATTATGACCATTGGATTTGGATTTAATTTATGGTGGAGATTTGGTCTTAAAAAGTAACAAGAATCATTTATGACCATTGGATGAAGATTTAATCAATGGTGAAGATTTAGCCTTAAAAAGTAACAAAGACCATTTATGACCATTGGATGTAAAGTAAGAAGGAGTAATCTTGACCCTTCATTTTGGAGACACATCTAATGACTAGAATTTAAAGGAGAAAGATCCAATGACCTAGATTTAGTCTTCTAACTTAAAGTCTACCTTAATCCTAACCATTGAATTAATCAATGGCCTAGAATGCTCTAGATGGTGGCTAATTATTATGACAAATAATTGAATGCATTATGAAGAGGGGGGGGGGGACGGTTTTTGGTGGCTTAAGAGAGTAGCAAAGTGGAAGATCACCATTATCACTCATTCTTGGTCTTTCTTTATCAATTTCAAGAAGCTAACACTTCAAAAATTTCTCTCCATTTCTCTTCTCCTCCATGTTTCGGCCAAGCACCCAAGAGTACCCTCCATCACTCTTTAATTTCATACAATCATATTTCTTGAATCCTTACCTTATTCTAAGCAACTTTCATGTTGGAGACTTTCTCTAAATCATTCATCTTCATGGACTTTCTTCAAGATCCATGTTATGGAGTATTTATGGTGAAGTGTAAGGAAACTTCATTTCTTCTCTCTTTTTCATGATCTAAACCATGTTTGATCCATGGTTCCTCTTAATAAAGCTTAGTATACTAATTTTTATGTATTTTATTTTGTATTTGAGAAGCCCTTGGTGGTGAAGGACTTGGAAAAAGAAGCAAAACAAAGAGCTTTTGAGGATCTTCAAGAGGTAAGAGGGAGATCCACCTCACCAACCAAGTATGGTGGTGAGAGATGGTTTTATATTTGGTGGATGGTGAATCCATGTGAGGATTCATATCCATGGTGTTGTAATTTATTTGTGGGTGTTTATGTGCTTTAATTATTTGTCTATGCTTGGCATGCTTTGCATGATTTTATGGCTTTGATGGTATGCTTATATTATGCATGATGAGTATATGGCATGCTTGTAGTATTTATGATGAAATATGTATGTGTATGCCATGATGTTTTGATGGAAAGGAAATCAATTTTTGGCTCCAATGGCCAAGGAAGGGCTACGGTTTTGATGCCCTTGATTAGGGTTCATGTTGAAATTTTTCAAGAATAAGGGAATTGATTTTTGGGTCTCGTAGAACATGGTGAATTTCGGCCAAGACACCTCAAAATAGGTGTTCACAAATTAATATTTTCATGAATGATGAAAATAGATGATTTGAAGAATATGGAAAATACACAAAGAGTTTGTTTTTCAAGAGAACAAGAACACGATTTTGAAGGGACTTTTATTGATTTATTTTGTGTAAAAAGTTTCTAAGTGTTTATTAAACTTGATTTCAAAAAACGAAACGGGCAAACGTTGATTTTAAAGATTTGCAAAGAAAGTGAAAAAGGATTTGCAAAGAAAGTGAAAAAGGATTTACAAAAAAAGTAAAAATGAATTTGAACAAATGGGTTTGGTTTTATAACCATATGTCTTGCGGTTTTGAAAACAAAGATTTTAATGGTTTTGTTTGTGTGAAAATAGAAATGATAAATAATTGAGTTAGAAGGAAAAATGTTTGATGGCTTCAATGGCCAAATACCCTACGGTTTTGAAAAACTGGTTATGCCTAAATTTTTATGGAACAAAATGATATTTTATAAAACGAAGTGTTTTGTTACTTGAAAGATTTGACAGTTTTCAATGAACACGTTCACGGTTTTTGTAAAGGATTTTTAATGGTTTTGTTTGTGTAAAACCATATCAATTTAGAAGGAAAAAAATATTTGATGGTTTCAATAGTCATGTCCACGTTTTTGAAGGCTTGTAATGCCTTGATTTTTATGAACAAAGTGATTTTCAAAGTGGAAACGTAACTTGATTTAATACAAGGAATTTGGAAAGGGAATCAGAGTATTTTATCACTTGAGAGAATTTTGTAAACGAAAGACAAAGAGAGGTTGAACACGTTTGAACTTCAATTTATTTTGAAGAAGGTTGTGTTTGGAAATGATTTGGGAAAAATGAAGAATATAATGGTGTTTTGAAATTTTACTAACATATAACTTATTTTTGAGTTTTGAAATACGTTAGAAAATGTTAAGTTTTGCAACGTTGATTTATATCAATGGAAAAGTGATTTTTTGTGGATTATATTTTGGAAAAGGATTTCTTGAGTAAAGAAATGTGAAAAAAGATTTTCTTGAGTAAGAAAATGTGAAAAATGAAATACAAAGCCATATTATTTTGAGAAAGGTTGAAAAGAAATTTTTGAAGGTTAAGAAATATTTTCTGTAATGAAATGGTGATGAAAAATGTTTTACGTATCTTAAAAACGTGATTTTTATGCTACGCAATTTGAAAAATGTGTTGAAAATGATATTGATTTATTTAAGTCCAAAATAATGTTTGGAATATTGAGGAATATTTTACGTGATTGTAAAATGTTAAAAAATATTTTACGTATCTTAAAAATGATTTGAAATACAGTAAAATATTTCTACGCAATTTGAAATACGTTAAAATATTTCTATGCAATTTGAATTATGTTTAAATATTTTACGTAATTTGTACTACTATTGAAAAATCAATATGTGATTTAAAAGTGATAGAATATTTTTACGTGATTGTGAAAATGACGGAAAATCGTTATGTGATTTGGAAAGTGTTTTAAATATTTTGAGAATGATGGAAAATGATTTACGCGACTTAAAAGAATGATTTTTAAGTTACCCGATTTTGAATCAGTGGAAAAAAACTATGCGATCTGAGAAACGTATATTTTTACGCGATTGAGAAAAACATTGAAAAATTAGTACGTGGTTTAAAAGTGCAATAGAAGAGTTGCAGCATTTTGAAAACGTAACAGAAATGTTACGAAATTTTTGTAAATATAACAGTAGTGTTATGATATTGTGAAAACGTAATAAAAACATTTTAGGAATTTATAAAAACGTAACAAAAGTGTTACGGTATTTTGAAAATGCAACAGAAGTGTTGTGGAATTGTGAAAACATAACGGGAATGTTGCACAATTTTGTGAAAACACGACAAAAGTGTTTTACAACTATGAAAATGTGATAACATGATTTTCGTTGTTGAAAGTACAGTATGAACACTGTATGAGAAAATGACGAGTTTTGCCAGTGATTGGTATTTGGTGGATTTTATATGCATTGGAATGATATGCCTGTGATTGGCATTGGTGCATTATACATGCATTGGAAAAATATGCATTAAGGCATATGATTAAATTGAACAAATGAAATTGAAAAGATTTGGCCCTTGTGGTTGGACTTGCACTGATATATTCGTGCATTGTATAAAGTATAGCTAATAAGCTATTTTGGCCCTTGTGGTTGAAATATATTCGGTATAAAGTAATAATAAGATTTTGGCCCTTGTGGTTGAAAAGGGAATGAGAATTGGTAATGAGGTCTATGATTGATCTTGGGGGCGTTAAGGCGCGGCGGTCGACCAGTGGAAATCTGTCTGTGGGCTAAGGTTGGACCATATGCCACTTGGCGATGCAGTCTGTTGTAACGCATTGACGATACCCGACAAGAACACGATTCTTTTCAACGACTGGGAGATTGTCGTGGGCTTAGGCTGGACAATTAACCAGAGCATTCTTCTCGAAATTGTGAAAACCTCCATGGAGTTGTTTTTGAAAAACTGAGTCTATGTGCATATGCATAAATCTGAGCATTTATATCTGTTTGATATATTAATTGAGGAATATTGGCTATGACAATTGTTTTGAATACTTGGATGATGATGATGATAATTAGACAATGTTGAGGGCATTATCGTAATTGTTGTTTATGATAATTGAATTGATATATGATTGGATGATGATAGTTGATTAATATTGAATATATTATTAGAAGTCTGGTATGATATCCTTGTATGATATTGTTGTTTGTGTTATCTCTGTGCTGCTATGTTGGTATTGGTGTAGGTGATCTCACTTCTTTGTTATGTTGTCTTGTTGTGTCTATATTGTTAAAATTAAACAGTAGAAGGAATGAGTTGTCTTAGACATACCGGGAGGTAGATATTCTGAGTTCGGAGACAACATCAGAGAATGACTATTCCAGAGTCGATAGCGTGCAGTGTTGACAAGGAACAGATGTCTGATGCATCAAGAGAGATACAAAAAGAATAAGTATGTTAAGTTTTCTCGTTAGTGTTGTACCGTGCTATTAAGTAGGACCCGTCATAGGGTTTGTTACTGTTAAAAAAAAAGAGTCTGTTAGTTTTATATTTCTCTTTAAATTGTTAAATATTAAGTGGTGTCAATATTATATATTAATCAGTTTAAATATATTTTTAGTAATACTTATGGATTTCAGTAAGTTTATGTTTCTGTAATAAGAAGAAATTTTAAAATTCACATTTTATAACTCAAACCTTGTGCGAACTTCTTTTCAGATTATGAGTCGGGAGTCAAACATGTGATACCCTAAGGAGGGTGTTACATTAGTTAGTATCAGAGCACGGTTTGAGTCTTTTGGGGTTTGTGGTTAGGTCTATTTTGCTTGTGTTGTGCTCTTTGTGTTTTTGTTTTCCGAAAGGAAACCATGTTTGCACTGGATATCAGATCCATTGTATTTTGGTTCGTCTGTCTTTGAAGGAAGAAAATGACTCGTGGTAGATGTACGCGTGTGGAAGCGGAACATGTTACTAGTAATGCAATTGTAGCTATGAGAGCAACAGGAGCAATGTGGAAAGACGACTGCACGAACAGAGGATCGCTGAACAGCGGAAACTGGAAGTTGAAGTTCAGGATCTGATGGAAGAGAATCAGTCTTGGAATATAAGATTTCGTAATTTTTGGAACCTGGTATTTCTTTCTTAGGGATATTAGGAAAGTGATTGATTTCGACGGAAGATGTATTCACAACCATTGAGGAAACCAAAAGCAGTAAGTGATGTGAAAGAACGTACTTAATGAAAGACTGTACATTAAGGAAATAATTTGTTTTAAGTGCGGGAAGTTTGGAACACAATCTCTGAAAATAGAGTTCCTTTGAAAATAGAGTTTTCTGTTAGTAAAATCTCGGATAGTAAGGAAAGTTGTTACTCTAAGCAGAATGGGAGTGTTTTGAGCTGAAGACTTAATCAAGGGAGACTGTACTGCAAGAGGTAATTCTTTGATCATATTGTATATCTTTGGGAGGAAACCTGTTCTTTGTGTAATATGATTGAGTAGATCAATTATATTTTAGAGTTATCCGTAATCCTCTGGTTTGTTTCATTCTGTTTCTATTCTTAGCCGATCGAGTTACTTGTGTTATTCAAATATTGTTATAGATCAAATTTTTGTGTTAGTTTGATCTGTCATTCAAAATTTTTGTGTTAGTTTAATCTATTTTATAAACAGATGTGATCTTTGAAAATGGATTGGTTATTTTTCAACCATATCCTATTAGATTATTTCAACAAAGTGTGAGTAATCCAGAGAAAATTCATTTTTGAAAATCAGGTTACATCCAATTCTTTGCTGGATATGTTCGATAACATATTCAATTCGTTTTGTTATTTTCCATTATATTTTCTTTCATCTACTGCAATTGAAGGAATATCTTGCAAGGAAGGAAATTCCTATATTTATATTCGTGTCATCGTATCAAAGTGGCGCAGTGGAAGCGTGATGGATTCTTCAAAAGTTGAAGAAGTTGGTCAATGTGAAAAGTTAAGACGGTAATGGAAAACCGTAGAAGAAAATTTATTGAGATATTTGTTTGATCAGGAGAAGTGAACAAGAGATAAAGAACTTTCATTGGTTAAAATCGTTTAGAATGACGCAAGAGGTGAAATTACATGAAAGCTGGAAGAAAAGATAGAAGAAGGACATTTATATTTATTCTGAGGGTGTGAAATCATGGTTATGAAATTTCGAGGACGAAATTTCCGTAAGAGGGGGAGTATTGTAACATCCTAAAAATTTTGTATCTCTTAACCAGTAATTTTGACAGTTAACAGAATTTTACTGTTTAGTAATTTCTGGATACTGTAAAATTATTTTGATTATTCCATCAGCGTATTTGATCGTTTTGAGTGATTTACTCCGTGTCAGGAAAATAAAAATTTTCGGGCCAGGAAAAACTTTACGTAATTTAATTTTTACCGCTAGGTTTTAATTATTTTACGTAATCTGATTTGATATTTGTGTGTTTTCTAATTTTTGTGATTTTTGTGGATGATTATAAAATTTTTTTACTGTTTGTGGGCCCAGGTGGCCATACGTGGGCCCAGGTGGGTCCCGCAAAGTGAAAATTTTTCTACGCATAGAAAAATTTGTACTGTTTAGACGGAGACAGGGGATCTTACTAAACCTGAATCCAAAAATAGTTTTAGAAAATTTCTTGTACTGTGTTTTGTACTGTATTAATTATCGGGTGATAAAAATACAATAAATATAATTTTTGTGGGGTTTAGCAGATAAAAATAAATATTATACTGTTAAGTCAACATTAGTGGTTATGATAATGGACTAATAGGAAACAAGTCTAATATTGGAGACTTTGATATCAACCGTCGATTTAATCAACGATGTAGGATAAGTCTAATATAATGGCTATGACCATTTATAACCATTGGATTTAGAATTGATCTAGGGTGGAGATTTGGTCTTGCAAAGTAGCTAGGACCATTTGTGACCATTGGATTTGAATCTAATCAACTGTGGAGATGGATCAATTATGACCATTGGATTTAGATTTAATCTATGGTGGAGATTTGGTCTTAAAAAGTAATAAGAATCATTTATGACCATTGGATGAAGATTTAATCAATGGTGAAGATTTAGCCTTAAAAAGTAACAAAGACCATTTATGACCATTGGATGTAAAGTAAGAAGGAGTAATCTTGACCCTTCATTTTGGAGACACATCTAATGACTAGAATTTAAAGGAGAAAGATCCAATGGCCTAGATTTAGTCTTCTAACTTAAAGTCTATCTTAATCCTAACCATTGAATTAATCAATGGCCTAGAATGCTCTAGATGGTGGCTAATTATGATGACAAATAATTGAATGCATTATGAAGAGGGGGGGGACGGTTTTTGGTGGTTTAAGATAGTAGCAAAGTGGAAGACCACCATTATTACTCATTCTTGGTCTTTCTTTGTCAATTTCAAGAAGCTAACACTTCAAAAATTTCTCTCCATTTCTCTTCTCCTCCATGTTTCGGCCAAGCACCCAAGAGTACCCTCCATCACTCTTTAATTTCATACAACCATATTTCTTGAATCCTTACCTTATTCTAAGCAACTTTCATGTTGGAGACTTTCTCTAAATCATTCATCTTCATGGACTTTCTTCAAGATCCATGTTATGGAGTATTTATGGTGAAGTGTAAGGAAACTTCATTTCTTCTCTCTTTTTCATGATCTAAACCATGTTTGATCCATGGTTCCTCTTAATAAAGCTTAGTATACTAATTTTTATGTATTTTGTTTTGTATTTGAGAAGCCCTTGGTGGTGAAGGACTTGGAAAAAGAAGCAAAACAAAGAGCTTTTGAGGATCTTCAAGAGGTAAGAGGGAGATCCACCTCACCAACCAAGTATGGTGGTGAGAGATGGTTTTATATTTGGTGGATGGTGAATCTATGTGAGGATTCATATCCATGGTCTTATAATTTATTTGTGGGTGTTTATGTGCTTTAATTATTTGTCTATGCTTGACATGCTTTGCATGATTTTATGGCTTTGATGGTATGCTTATATTATGCATGATGAGTATATGGCATGCTTGTAGTATTTATGATAAAATATGTATGTGTATGCCATGATGTGTTGATGGAAAGGAAATCAATTTTTGGCTCCAATGGCCAAGGAAGGGCTACGGTTTTGATGCCCTTGATTAGGGTTCATGTTGAAAATTTTCAAGAACAAGGGAATTGATTTTTGGGTCCCATAGAACATGGTGAATTTCGGCCAAGACACCTCAAAATAGGTGTTCACAAATTAATATTTTCATGAATGATGAAAATGGATGATTTGGTGAATATGGAAAATACACAAAGAGTTTGTTTTTCAAGAGAACAAGAACACAATTTTGAAGGGACTTTTATTGATTTATTTTGTGTAAAAAGTTTCCAAGTGTTTATTAAACTTGATTTCGAAAAACGAAACGGGCAAACGTTGATTTTAAAGATTTGCAAAGAAAGTGAAAAAGGATTTGCAAAGAAAGTGAAAAAGGATTTACAAAGAAAGTAAAAATGAATTTGAACAAATGAGTTTGGTTTTATAACCATATGTTTTGTGGTTTTGAAAACAAAGATTTTAATGATTTTGTTTGTGTGAAAACAGAAATGATAAACAACTGAGTTAGAAGGAAAAATGTTTGATGGCTTCAATGGCCAAATATTCTATGGTTTTGAAAAATTGGTTATGCCTAAATTTTTATGGAACAAAATGATATTTTATAAAACGAAGTGTTTTGTTATTCGAAAGATTTGACAATTTTCAATAAACACGTTCACGGTTTTTGTAAAGGATTTTTAATGGTTTTATTTGTGTAAAACCATATCAATTTAGAAGGAAAAAAATATTTGATGGTTTCAATAGTCATGTCCATGTTTTTGAAGGCTTGTAATGCCTTGATTTTTATGAACAAAGTGATTTTCAAAGTGGAAACGTAACTTGATTTAATACAAGGAATTTGGAAAGGGCATTAGAGTATTTTATCACTTGAGAGAATTTTGTAAACGAAAGACAAAGAGAGGTTGAACACGTTTGAACTTCAATTTATTTTGAAGAAGGTTGTGTTTGGAAATGATTTGGGAAAAATGAAGAATATAATGGTGTTTTGAAAATTTACTAACATATAACTTATTTTTGAGTTTTGAAATACGTTAGAAAATGTTAAGTTTTGAAACGTTGATTTATATCAATGGAAAAGTGATTTTTTGTGGATTATATTTTGGAAAAGGATTTCTTGAGTAAAGAAATGTGGAAAAAGATTTTCTTGAGTAAGAAAATGTGAAAAATGAAATATAAAGTCATATTATTTTGAGAAAGGTTGAAAAGAAATTTTTGAAGGTTAAGAAATATTTTTTGTAATGAAATGGTGATGAAAAATGTTTTACATATCTTAAAAACGTGATTTTTAAGCTACACAATTTGAAAAATATGTTAAAAATGATATTGATTTATTTAAGTCCAAAATAATGTTTGGAATATTGAGGAATATTTTACGTGATTGTAAAATGTTGAAAAATATTTTACGTATCTTAAAAATGATTTGAAATACAGTAAAAAATTTCTACGCGATTTGAAATACTTTAAAATATTTCTACATGATTTGAATTACGTTTAAATATTTTACGTAATTTGAACTACTGTTGAAAAATTAATATGTGATTTAAAAGTGATAGAATATTTTTACGTGATTGTGAAAATGACAAAAAATCGTTATGTGATTTGGAAAGTGTTTTAAATATTTTGAGAATGATGGAAAATGATTTACGCGACTTAAAAGAATGATTTTTAAGTTACGCGATTTTGAAACAATGAAAAAATACTATGCGATTTGAGAAACGTATATTTTTACACGATTGAAAAAAACGTTAAAAAATTAGTACGTGGTTTAAAAGTGCAACAGAAGAGTTGCAACATTTTGAAAACGTAATAGAAATGTTACGAAATTTTTGTAAACGTAACAATAGTGTTATAGTATTGTGAAAACGTAATAAAAATGTTTTAGGAATTTTAAAAACGTAACAAAAGTGTTACGGTATTTTGAAAATGCAACAGAAGTGTTGTGGAATTGTGAAAACGTAACGAGAATGTTGCGAAATTTTGTGAAAACACGACGAAAGTGTTTTATAACTATGAAAATGTGATAACATGATTTTCACTGTTGAAAGTGCAGTATGAACACTGTATGAGAAAATGACGAGTTTTGCCTGTGATTGGTATTTGGTGCATTTTATATGCATTGGAATGATATGCCTGTGATTGGCATTGGTGCATTATACATGCATTGGAAAAATATGCATTGAGGCATATGATTAAATTGAACAAATGAAATTGAAAAGATTTGGCCCTTGTGGTTGGACTTGCACTGATATATTCGTGCATTGTATAAAGCATAACTAATAAGCTATTTTGGCCCTTGTGGTTGGACTTGCACTGATATATTCGTGCATTGTATAAAGTATAGCTAATAAGCTATTTTGGCCCTTGTGGTTGAAGAGGGAATGAGAATTGATAGTGAGGTCTATGATGGATCTTGGGGGCGTCAAGGCGCGGCGGTCGACCAGTGGATATCTGTCTGTGGGCTAAGGCTGGACCATATGCCACTTGGCGATGCAGTCCGTTGCAACGCATTGACGATACCCGACAAGAACACGATTCTTTTCAACGACTGAGAGATTGTCTGTGGGCTTAGGCTGGGCAATTAACCAAAGCATTCTTCTCGAAATTGTGAAAACTTCCATGGAGTTGTTTTTGAAAAATTGAGTCTATGTGCGTATGCATAAATCTGAGTATTTATATCTATTTGATATATTAATTGAGGAATATTAGTTATGACAATTGTTTTGAATACTTGGATGATGATGATGATAATTAGACAATGTTGAGGGCATTATCGTAATTATTGTTTATGATAATTGAATTGATATATGATTGGATGATGATAGTTGATTAATATTGAATATATTATTGGAAGTTTGGTATGATATCCTTGTATAATATTGCTGTTTGTGTTATCTCTGTGCTGCCATGTTGGTATTGGTGTAGGTGATCTCACCTCTTTGTTATGTTGTCTTGTCATTGTCTCCGTATTGTTAAAATTAAACAAGAGAAGGAATGAGTTGTCTTAGACATACCGGGAGGTAGATATTCGAGTTCGGAGACAACATCGAGAAATGACTATTCCAGAGTCGATAGCGTGCGAAGTGTTGACAAGGAACAGATGTCCGATGCATCAAGAGGATACAAAAAGATATAAGTATGTTAAGTTTTCTCGTTAGTGTTGTACCGTGCTATTAAGTAGGACCCGTCATAGGGTTTGATACTGTTAAAAAAAAAAGAGTCGTTAGTTTTATATTTCTCTTTAAATTGTTAAATATTAAGTGGTGTCAATATTGTATATTAATCAGTTTAAATATATTTTTAGTAATACTTATGGATTTCAGTAAGTTTATGTTTCTGTAATAAGAAGAAATTTTAAAACTGACATTTTATAACTCAATCCTTGTGCAAACTTCTTTTCAGATTATGAGTCGGGAGTCAGACATGTGATACCCTAAGGAGGGTGTTACACCTTCAACTCGAATTATGCAATGATTACTGCACACTGTTCGGGTTCCAGTCACAAAACTCGTGTTCTGACTTCCAAGCCCAATTAGCTCTACTAGATGTCCGATTTTTACCTGGAGCTCTTCATGAAAGTTGTAGAGCTCTCTCTTATCTTTCCTACAAGGTAAGATACATAATTATAAGACATCTAGAACTCAAGATATGAGTGAAATACAGAAACAATGCAAGACCAAAATAATGCTGAAAAAAATCAATTAAGTGTAATTTGGGTCCAAACTTACGAAACACAACTAAGCTTAATCAATTAAGTACATGGAGAGTGTAAATAACTAAAAATGAGAGTTTATTAATGTATAAAATATATGATTATTAGCGGCAAGGCAACGTGGTGGAGCTCTAGTCTGAGGTGATTGCTAGTCTGGGTTCGACAACAATGTGAGGTTGTAGGGCGGAGATTTGGCGAGGCGCGATGAGTTGTGGATTTGTGGTGGCCGTACAATGTCACAGATTTGTGAAGGTGGCATAGCATGGTGGTGGCTTAGGGACGTTGGGTCTTGGTTGGCTTGGAGGCGCGACGCAGACCAACGTCTGAGGCGGACAGTGCATGGTGGTTCGATGGCTTGGGGTTTCTGCGTTGGGGGAAGTAGTTCACGAATGGGTGATGTGTGGTGGTCACGAGTGGTTCTGTTTTAGGGGTTGTAGAGGTTGTGGTGGACGACACCTATGGCTGTGGTGATATATGTACGGGGTCGCTGGTGGTTGCACGGCGTGGGTGGAAAGCAGTGGTTACGATGTTGGCCGTTGGTTAATGGTGATGAGGGATAAGGATGACGATGAAGATTGAAGGGATGGTTCTTTGTGGTGGCTTGGGTCAAATGTTGATAATGGTGTTTTGGGTGAAGATAGGTGGTTGTTGATGTTGAAATGGTTCAAATGTGGAAGGTGTTTGGTGATGCTTGGTATGTGGATGATGGTGTGGCCGCTGGTTGAAAGTGGTGGCTATTGATGGTGAAGGTTGGAGGCAAGGGTTTTTTCGTGTGATGGCTCTGTCCATTGCTTCTCTACTTTGTTTGGGATTTATAGGGTTAAATCTGCAAAAATTTCTCCCTAATTCCTTGGTGATTGGAAAACAAATGGAGGAAGAAATGCTATCAAGGATTTCAATCAAAACCGAAAAGGAAAGTTGTCATTCCAATTGGGTTATGCAGCTGCTTGATGTGTAGGGTTTGGAGGGTAATGGTAGCTAGGGTTCTTGGATTGCAGCAGTAAGAATGAGTGCCGAGTAGAGAAGGAGATTGGGTCATGGGTTGATCCGTAGCTTTATAATTTATTTTTTTATTTTTTATTTATTCTTTATTCTTTATTTTTCTTTATTTATTCTTAAAAGCAAATTCATCATAATTTTTTTTCTTGAAATCTAGACTAAGGTGGGTCATACGTTTAGGCCTAAGGAAAATTTGAATCAAAGTTAAAGATCGGGCAAATTAAATTCATTTTAACAAAATAGTTTTAATGACCCAGACAAAAATAAGTATTTACACCTTGGTAAAAATAAAAGGAAAATTATAGACAAAATTGAGTATCAACACCCATAATATTTGTATTGTTATGGTGGAGCTTGCTCCTTCTCATTTTGCTGAAATAGAATTACTTCTAGATGAGATGGTGAACAAATTAAGACCATGCTGGGAGGTTATGGTTTTGGACAAAATGTAAAAACTATTTCTTTTAAAAACCAGGTAATGAGGATACACCACTATCAAGCAGCTTTAGATACCTAGTTGTCATAAATATTAGGATTTAGAGGTTTCAAGGACAACATAGAAAAGGTAATAATAACATCGAAATGATGTGTTGAAGGGTTAATGAGTAGAAGAATAAAATGTAAGAAAATAATCATGGTTTTGAAACTCAAGGAATGAAAAAAAAGAAAGAATTCCCTTTTGCTGCATACGTATTCTACTTAACCTTAACCTTACTAAACAATTAATGAAATTAACAAAAGATTGTAAGGCATTAGATGATTAGATCTTCAGTAATTTATATGTAAAACAAGTAGGAAGCACTGCTAGGGGAAAGGTATCCCAGGTTCTAAAAATGCACACCTGAATAAGAATGATGCTTTCAATCCCCTTCCTTTCCCCTCATTGTGGTGGGAAGAGTAGTACCCTCCTGCTCTTTTGATAATTTTTTCTACTGCTACTATGCATGGAATTAGACAATTAAAGAAGGAACATAATTTCCAAAGAACTTGAAGACAACTAGAGTTTTATATGGATTGCATATATATGCTTCATTCATTAGGCTCTATATACATGTTTCCATCTTTTTGGATAAATTATATTGAGCTATTTACATTTGCAGTCAAAACAACAAAAAAGCTAAGAAACCTACAACAACAAAAAAGCTAAGAAACCTTGTCACATGGAAGTAGGCCCAAACTTCTATCCATTGTTTAGAATCAAAACAATCAAGATTGTTGAACTAAACCTTACCAAGCAGGTACATGCACGTGAGAGGCATTAGTATAGACCTGTCCAAAGATTTATCTATTTTGCATCCATAATAATAATAATAAAAATCCCTCCTCCCCTCATGAGTTTTAACATGCTACCAAGATGATAAAATCATAAAATACCTCTAATATTTTACACACAGAAGAATGAAATAACAAAAAAATAACAATAATAGAGACAGAGGGAAGCCCACACGTGCGGTGATATTTTCAACTTTAGCTTCAGGAACAATTCAGTGGAATTATTATTTCAGAAAAAAATAGCTAACAATCGCTTTATCTAGTTTAAAGTAATTATCTGTATATATAAGGATCAACCTCCATGAGATTGCAAGAAAAAACAAAGAGAAGATTAGAAGACTAATCAACAATTAATGAAAATTTTAGAATGGTTTTGATGCCTAGGCAACCTAACCGTACGATGAATACTAGGAAGGCAAATTATTCCGGTATGTTCAGTTAAGTGACACATGGGTACCATCACCCGGTACTAACCATGTTAATTCGTACCTTGAAGCAAACCTTAACCAATGAAGCAATAGAGAAGGTAAAACAACCCTAAAAAATTAAACCATAATCAAGCAAATGAAAAGCAAAGGATTATCATATGATATCTAATGACTTATCACAAACAAATAAATTAAAACATCAAATTGGGCTAAGGAATAAGTCAGAAAATATCAGAGTAATGCTCAACAATAAATAATTTTTAAAAGAGGAGAAAGTTCCTCTCTGTAATGCTCAATTTCCCAAACAACTAGGCAAATAACTCTCCTAGATTGCCCATGCGGCACTATTAGAAGTGTTGCCCGAAAATGTAGCCAAGACAACTCTATAAATCTGATGCAAAGGAGGTGAAATACTCAAATGACGTCTCAGCTTTGTGGATGGCAGACTTGCAGTATGGGATAACACAATAGAAAAAACATAAAGGTTGAAGACTGAAATTGTTTAGAAAGTGAGAAAGTTAGTATTTATATATAGTACAAATTTATCCCTGCACAGAAATGTGGAAAAAAAAATCATTGGAAAATTTGGAAAAATAAATTTAGACACTAGAAAGGAAGAAAATACAAATTCAAATTAGAGTAACATGATTCAAATTAGAAAATCTAATAGCATAGAGATGGAAAGAACTAAAATAAGCATTCAGTATAACAGACTACATCATTATTTTGCCATAAATAATCAAAATAACTTGTTGGATTATGGTACAAAAAGAATCTGGGACAACCTATGTAAAACCTCATGCAAAGATTTAATCAAATCTACATAGTGCCATTTTCTTCAAAGTTCACAATTTGCTCTACTAATGCAATAATTTAATGTGGAATATGAATTCTATTAGCCTGAAAGTTATTAGGAATGCGAAACAGAACTCATTGTTAAAAAATGTGTGGCTATCATAATCTTCTTCATAATTCAATAGCCAAGGTTATGCAACGATCATAAAAGTTACATTTTGAACTTTCAAAACTAAAACAGGACAGAGGAGAGGAGAAGAGAAAATGTTTTACAACAAAGGCTTCACACACAAGCTTTCATTGATATGTGCTGGTACATGTATAGAAGAGGAGTTTTACAACACATAGTAGTTTTATGGGTAGTACAACTTTTCACAAAATATGGATAATCTTTGTTACTAACCTACTAAAGTTTCTTTTAACCAAAACTACGCACAAACTCAACTTAAACCAAAAACAACACTAAAACTCTATTTTAACTAAAGCAACTCTCAAACTCAAAAATATGCAAAAATGTATCCTTCCCAGACAGGTTTCTTTTATCAGTTATCACTCAAAATCCAACAAGCAATATCATCCAACCTCTAAAACATCAAGATAAGAATTCAATGTACAAATTATCATATAGGTCTTCTGTAAGGGCCCTACATGATGACATGGCAGCTGGAGTAAATGAAGATGGACAGATACTAGAGAATTCTGTTAGAGATTCGCAAAATGTGGGAGTGAGAAGGGGCCAAAGAGTGAGAGTAACTAACTCTAGGCTGAGGGATTTCCATGTGGGGTACGGTTATAAAAGATAGAGAGTAGAGAAGGGAAAGGTGTGGAATGTATGATGTAATCTTCCCCTTTCTAGATTCTGTTTCCGTCTCCCTCTTCCTTATATCTCTGTTTGTTAATTGTATAGTTGCTAGTCTTCCTTAGTGATATACTGGGAATTGATTCACATATATAAAATAACACAGCAACTCTTTCTTAATTTCACTAGCATTATTTCATTCTCTGATCTGAATCATTACAATTTGGTGCTTTCATTGTCACCATGGCTGAGAACACAGGGATGAAGACGATGGAATCCTTGCTGTCTCAGCTACACGAGACTGTTTCTTCCCTACTGCGACCTCAAATGACTCAGTTAACGGAGACAGTAGCTACCCACAGCGTTAGCATCGCCGAGACATCTACTTACATGCAGCGCATGGAGTCTCTGCTGCAAACCCTTGTTACGAAAGTGGAGTCAGTGTCTTCCTCCCCCCATGGTGGTCCGAACTCACAATCCGCGGCCGACAAACACCCATTTCAGATCCGAAATGTAAAATTGGAGTTTCCACGCTTCGACGGAACTCATGCATTGGAATGGATCTTCAAAGCGGAGCAGTTCTTTGACTACTACGACATCGCTGACCATGAGCGCCTTATAATCGCTGCAGTTCACATGGATCAATAAGTGGTTCCCTGGTTCCAGATGCTCCAACAGGCCAACCCATTTCAGTCGTGGTCCACTCTAACCCGTGCCATTGAACTAGAATTTGGTACTTCTGCGTTTGATCGCCCACGCGCGTCTCTGTTCAAGCTATCACAGACCGGATCTCTCAGTGATTACTACCTGGAGTTTACAGCTCTGGCGAATCGGGTTACAGGGCTCGATTCGGAGGCGGTGGTGGACTGCTTCATCAATGGCTTGCAGAACGACTTACATCGTGAGGTATTATCTAAGGCTCCTACCTCCTTGATTCAAGTTGTGTCAATTGCTAGATTATTTGAAGACAAGTTTAACCTAACCAAACTGTCCGTCCCATATGCCATCCCTATATCTCATTCCACCAGCTTCCCCACCCCACATAGAACCACCACCCACACACAAGCCAAACCCTCCCTTCCACCTCTACTACCTACACCGCCAACACCACCCATCAAACAGACTGCCTTCAATCCAAAACCATCCAGCATCAAACGTATCAGCCCTGCTGAAATGCAAGTGAGGCGTGACAAGGGGCTTTGTTATTATTGTGATGACAAATTCTCATTTCAGCATCGTTGTCCTAATAAACACCTTTTTTTGTTGCAATTGGATGATGTGGACTCGGCTGATCCCGACCCAAAACCTCCTGATGACTCCCTTGTACCACCTGATTCAGAGCCTGAACATCATATCTCTTTGAATGCCATGCGAGGAAATGGTGGTGTAGGGACATTGAGGTTCACCGGACAAGTGGCTGGCTTGCCAATCCAGATCTTGATAGATGGTGGCAGCTCAGATAGTTTTCTTCAACCCAGAATTGCTCACTTGCTTCATTTACTTATTGAGACGGTTCCCAGCTTCAAGGTGTTAGTGGGCAATGGTCAAATAATCATGGTTGAGGGCTAAATTTCAAATTTAGTTGTTACCATTCAGGGACATCATCTCACAATTCCTGTATTTCTTTTACCTGTGGTTGGGGCTGATTTGATCATTGGCTCCCCTTGGCTTGCTACACTTGGTCCTCATGTTGTGGATTATGCCTCATTGAGCCTGAAATTCTTTTTGGGAAACAAATTTATCACACTTCAGGGTCAGAAAGATGATATTCTAGCACAAGCCCAATTACATCATCTTCGACGACTCCAACACACCAGGGCTATTTCAGAGGTGTTCACCATCCAAGTTGTTCCCCGGGTATCCAACCAGGACTCTTCTTTGATTTTTCCTCCGGACATGGATCCTTCTTTGAGCAAGTTGTTGCGGCAATATAGCATGGTTTTTTAGGAACTTAAGGGTTTGCCTCCTACTAGACACCAAGATCATGCCATTCCTCTCCTGGATGAGTCAAAAATTATGAAAGTCAGGCCATACCGATATCCTCATAGCCAGAAGGAACAAATTGAGAAGATGGTTACTGAAATGCTTGAGCAAGGTATCATCCAACCTAGCATTAGTCCTTTCTCTTCTCCAATTATTTTAGTCAAAAAGAAAGATGGCACTTGGAGATTTTGTACGGACTACCGGGCCTTGAATGCTTTAACTATCAAGGATAGTTTTCCCATGCCCACGGTTGATGAACTATTGGATGAACTAAATGGAGCCAAATATTTTTCCAAGCTTGATTTGCGATCCGGCTATCACCAAATTCTCATGAAGCCAGAGGATAGACACAAAACGACTTTCAAGACCCACATAGCCACTATGAATGGCTTGTGATGCCTTTTGGGCTCTCCAATGCCCCTACTTCTTTTCAATGGTTGATGAATAAGGTTTTTTAATATACTCTTCGTAAGTTTGTTCTTGTTTTTTTTTTTATGATATATTGATATACAGTCCCTCTTAGCTTGTGCATCTACATCATTTGGAAAGTGTTTTGCATACACTACAACAACATGCTTTATATGTGAAACTCTCTAAATGCTCATTTGGACTATTAGAGGTGGATTATCTAGGCCACATTGTGTCCGGTACTGGTGTTTCTATGGATAAATCCAAAGTCCAGGCTGTTATTGATTGGCCTTAGCCTCATAATATAAAGCAATTGAGGGGATTTCTGGGTCTCACTGGCTACTATAGGAAGTTTATTCGTTCCTATGCTTCAATTGCCCTACCATTGACAAATCTGTTAAAAAAGGATAATTTTCATTGGGATACACAAACTGAACAAGCCTTCATTCATCTGAAACATGCTGTCACTTCTGCCCTTGTTCTTGCACTACCTAATTTCCAGCAGCCCTTTGTGTTGGAGACAGATGCTTCGGGTTCAAGCATTGGAGCCGTTTTAAGCTAGGCAGGCCACCCCATCGCCTTCTTTTCGAAGAAATTGGCTCCTACAGCTCAGAAAAATCAGCTTATGCTAGGGAATTCATGGCCATCACTGCTGCATTGGCTAAATTATGGCACTACCTCTTGGGCCATCATTTTATAATCCGCACAGATCAGCAGAGTCTCAAGGCATTACTAGATCAATCTTTACAAACCCCAGAGCAGCAGGCTTGGCTCCATAAATTCATTGGTTTTGATTTTGAGATTGAATACAAACCGGGACAAGAAAATCTAGCTGCAGATGCTGTCTCCAGAATCATGCACCTAGCCTAGTCCAAACCTCATAATCAGTTTTTACAGCAACTGAAAGTTGAGTTATAGCAACAGCCAGCCTTGGCTGCCCTTTTACAAACATGTTTCGATCAGACTTGCCAAGACACAAATTATTCAGCATGAGATGGTCTACTATTTTGGAAAGGTCGCTTATGCATCCCTCAAAACAGTCCACTCATACAAACGATTTTGGGTGAATACCACTCATCTCCTATAGGTGGTCATTCGGGCATCACTAGGACATTGGCAAGGATCTCTGCTCAGTTTTATTGGCCCCATATGAAATCAGATATCAGGGATTTTATTCACCAATGCTCTGTGTGTCAACAAGCTAAATCTTCCAATCAATTGCCTGCGGGTCTCTTACAACCGTTACCTATCCCTCATCAGATGTAGGATGATATTGCCATGGATTTCATTACAGGATTGCCCTTTTCCTTTGGATTCTCTATGATCATGGTTGTGGTGGATAGGCTTACTAAATATGGGCATTTCTTTGCTCTCAAGTCAGATTATGACAGTAGAAAAGTGGCTGAGGTGTTTTTCCAACAGGTGGTCAAATTGCATGGCCTTCCCAAATCTATTGTCTCCGATAGAGATAAAGTTTTTACAAGCAAATTTTGGCAACATTTATTTCAACTTTCTGGAACTACTTTGGCTATGAGCACGACCTACCACCTTCAAACGGATGGCCAATCTGAGGCCTTTAACAAATGTTTAGAGATGTATCTACGATGCCTGACTTTCCACAATCCAAAGAATTGGTACAAGGCCCTTCCTTGGGCTGAATATTGGTACAACACATCACACCACCTTAGTGCTGGTATGACCCCCTTCAAAGCTTTATATGGTCGCAACCCTCCCACATTGGTTCGCTATCACCCTAGCACAGAGGATCCACTAGAGGTGCAAACTCTCTTGGCTGCTAGAGAAGAGTTATTACAGCTCCTGCAACGCAATTTGATGCACGCTCAATAAGCCATGAAGTTTCAAGCTGATAAGAAAAGACTACCACTTGCTTTTGCTGTTGGGGACCAGGTACTAGTGCGGCTGCAACCTTATAGACAGACATCTGTGGCACTTCGCAAACACCAGAAATTAGGCGTGCGTTACTTTGGGCCATTCCCTATAGTTGCTAAGATTGGTGTTGTGGCTTATAAATTGCAGTTACCACCAACTACAAAAATCCATCCTGTTTTCCATGTGTCACAGCTGAAATTATTCAAGGGCCATGTCGACACTCCTTACTTGTCGTTGCTACTCACTACTGTTGAAGAGGGTCCTATTCTACAACCAGAGGCTGTGTTAGCGCATCGTACCATTATTCAGGGGACAGTTCCAGTGTCTCAGGTGCTAATCAAATGGACTGGTTTGGGAATAGATGCTGCTACTTGGGAGAATACCACTGAAATTTCTGGGAGTTACCCGAACTTCAACCTTGAGGATAAGGTTGTTTTTATAGCGAAAGCCAATGTAAGGGCCCCACATGATGACATGGCAGCTGGAGTAAATGAAGATGGACAGATACTAGAGAATTCTGTTAGAGATTCGCAAAATATGGGAGTGAGAAGGGGCCAAAGAGTGAGAGTAACTAACTCTAGGCTGAGGGATTTCCATGTGGGGTATGGTTATAAAAGATAGAGAGTAGAGAAGGGAAAGGTGTGGAATGTATGATGTAATCTTCCCCTTTCTAGATTCTGTTTCCATCTCCCTCTTCCTTATATCTTTGTTTGTTAATTGTATAGTTGTTAGTCTTCCTTAGTGATATACTGGGAATTGATTCACATATATAAAATAACACAACAACTCTTTCTTAATTTCACTGGCATTATTTCATTCTCTGATCTAAATCATTACATCTTCCATTAATTTCAGAGAGTTAAAAATGGAGGATAAAATATCTTGATGAAAGCTTGCCTCGACATTTGGTAAAAAATTGTCTATGAAAGCATATTTAATAGTTTAATTTACCATAACAAATATTACCTAACTTTTTGTAATTTACAAACTAATGACTAGGTGTCCTTTGTCATCTTAAAGATAATGGCATATACAAATTCTGATGTAACTCCTTCTCTTATTATGTGGCCCATCTGCTTGCTTGTCAATATAGAGATTGTAAAAAATAAAATTATTGACTTGAATATTAGAACCCAGAAACCAACAATTCAATCTACCTTTAAAACAGGATTCAAATCAATCACCATTAGACAATTTAGTAATTAAGCATTACATGAGAACTAAAATTTGGGGAACTTATATTGTTTAAAAAAAAGTGGTGGTTGATTGCTCTCAGATGAATGGCCAAATTTTTCCACAAGAGAAAACTTGAGATGGGTAAGCTCCTTTCATTTAAGCCAAAACTACTTCAAATGCTTGACAAAACCTTCTCTTAATCTCTAAAAGAAGAGGAAACTAGACCATCTCATACATTGGACCTCTCATAAGGCAAAACCATTTACTTTGTGTAGTAATTATACATGTGTTACCAAGTGGCTTCAACACTCAAGATGGGGTGAATTGAGTTTATAAAAACATTTTGTAAACTTTTCACAAAATACTTAAATATCAATTTTCATTGAAGCTATTAGTTAATTGAGGTGAATAGATAGATGAGATTGAAAACTTCACTCACAAATAAACAAGCCAAGATAGAAAGTATTCAAGCAAGCATACAAAATTAAAGCACAAATGTAAAGGAGTTTGAGTTTAGAAGAGCAAACACAATATTTATCCTGGTTCAGTCACTCCTTGTGACTTACGTCCAGTCCTTAATAAATCACCCGAGATTTTCACTATCACTTCAAGCTTGAATAGGTGCTTGCTATCTTTACAAACTAAAGCACTCAACATATCTTGGGATGCCTCACCCTTTGTGCTTAAGCCTCAACAACAAGGGATACCTCACCCTTACAATTCTTGAGAAATACCCCACCTTATTTACAAATAATCAAAGTATAGATGAATAGGAAACTCTCACAAGAGTGGATAATACAAATTGAAGCTCAATGGGTATAAGGATTGATCACACTTTAAGCTCAAAAATAGAGGTTTAAAGATATTGGCTGTAAGAACTCGTATTAATGCTCAACAATGATTTTCACATTATTTTCCTCACAAACTTTAATACCTAACAACTTGTATTTATAGCCCAAAGCATTAAAGATCCGTTGAGGGGTGGTTGGAGCATTAAATGCAGCCATACTAGCTTTTTTTTTTGTTTATGGAAAAGTGTTTATTCAAATACCAAAACCTCTATTCGAATAAATGCATTTTTTGCACAAGCTGGAAATGGTTTCTTGAACACGTTATTTGAATAACCATAGTGTTATTCAAATAAAACTTTTTAAAAACATAAGGGCGCGTAGCCTATTTTAAGCTTTTATTCAAATAGGGCCCTGTTCTATTCGAATAAAGCTTAATGGATTAGAAAATTGGGCATTCTGACTTTAGTTATTCGAATAGGGAAACCCTTTATTCGAATAAACCTATTTGAAAAATACTTTAATAAGCTTTTAAACCTTGCCAAATGATCCAACAAGCTTTTAGACACTTAAAGGCTATTTCTTAAGAAACCCAAAAACCATTTTAAAGCCTTGAAACTATTTGTGCTAATTGGGTCCTTTGAAAAATAAGTTTAGAGCTTAAGTGTCAACCTTTTTTACCTTTACAAAAAGATCTAGTCCTAAAGCTATTCTTGAAGGTCTTGGACTTGATCTTGCTATAATCTTCATGCTTGTTATCATCAAAACAATCTTCAATGGCCAATAGCCAATTACAACCTAAAGTTTTCATACATCGGATTACATTTTTTTCTCTCAATAATTACAGCCACAAGAATAACATTGAATGAAAGCATTTCACTACTAAAAGTAAGGGTAGGTTTACTTTCTAATTCATTTTTATTTCTTGTTAGGAATTATTTCTCTGTAAATACAACTAAAGCCCTTGTTTAAGCAGCCAAAGATCTGCAAGAGTAATAAAACCATAGCCCTTTTTTTTTTCTTGGAAGCCCAATGAGCAATCCTACTTATGATCCTATTGATTATTAACAGTGGTATTTGTAAAGGAATCCCATTTTCTTGGTGACATATTTAAGGTAGATTTGGATATGTGTTGTCCTCATCCCCTCCCCTTTTAACTTAATCACCAACTATAGGATTCTAACTTAGGAAGTTATCGCCGAAATAAGTATTAAAATGCATTTGTATGAAGAATAACAATCAAACCTCAAATCCACTCCACTAATCAAACACAATTAACAAAACCAAACTAAATGGAACCCACTTACATATAAATGGAAGAGTTGTACCATAATCTTACCAAGATGAAAAAGTTACAACAGAGAGGTGCTGTGATGGAAAGCTGCTACGATGGAGAAGAGCTGTGACAGAGAGGTGGTGGCCGGAGCAACTAAGACGAAGAAGGTGCAACTCGTGTGGTTGGTGGTTCAGTGCAACTTGAAGTAGAGCCTGGTTCGTGTCAAAGTTAGGGTAGAGCGTTGCAGAGAATGAGAGGGAAAGAAACTGAAATTGAAAATGAAAAATGAGAATGAAAAAGATAAGTGACTGCGGGATTTAAGGATGCAAACCCAAGTGCAGGTTGTCTCAAGTAGTAAATTTCTCGGGAGTCCGAGGTCGATCCACAGGGAATTGATGAAGAAAAATTAATTGAGGTAGGAAAAGATTTGTCACAACACCAAAAGTAATAGAAGATGTTCACAAATGAATTTAAGAACTTGCTTGGGTTAAAAGATCCACTCTTGGTAATAAATTAAAGGCGAGATTATTTCTCTTTATAACTCAATTGAAATCCATCACACAACGGAGGTTCCAATCGAAAAATATAACATTCAAAGTTCAATTATATATGCAATCATAGTATGATTCCTTTAATTATCTACCAACATTTGTAAATGAGTTCAAGCATTCACTGTGCCAATCCTATTGTCTACAATAAATCAAGATCTCCATTATACAACGAAGGTTTCTAAATTAATTGGAAACAAAATACAGCACATATAATGTCCATTTAATAATATATCTTTTAAGCACAAGAAATAGAATAATCTAACCTTATTTCATTACCAAGAGCTTCACTCTTTCGCCCAAGCAAGATGAAGATTTAGTTACTCATAGATAAGAAGAAAGAAAGAGAGAAGAAGAGAAAGATGAACATAGCTTCACTTTAGAACAAGAGAAAATTACAACAAAGTAAAACAAGAAACAAGCATAACCATAACTTGTAAAAACTAAGCCTAACACCAAGTACCCCAAATGGTCAGCCAATGGTGCCTTTTATAGAGGATTAGGAATACAAAATGACAAAGGGGCTAATTTAGAGTAGGTGGATGAGTGGATGAATGAGTGAAAAATGCCAAATGGTGAGGATAAGAGTGAAAAATCATTGAGATTTATTGTCTCTGAAATCATTCATTGCTTAAGTCATGGATTCCATCATCAAATAGAAAATTAATCTTCATAAAAGTTGTAGATCTTGATCTTAACTTTCAGATGTCCAAATTTCAGCCCAAGATAATTCTTACAGCCCGAGATATGGCCCAATTACTGCAGACTATTCAGGCCCAGTTTCAGCACCTCTGTTTTGACTTCCAGACCCAATATCACCTCCAAGCTGTCCGAATTAGCTCTTGTGTTCTCATGAAAGTTGTAGATCTGGGTCTTAACTTTCAAATGTCCAAATTTCAGCCCAAGATAATTCTTACAGCCCGAGTTATGCTCTGATTACTGTACACTGTTCAGGTTCCAGACACAAAACTCGTGTTCTATCTTCCAAGCCCATTTAGCTCTTCTAGATGTCCATATTTTACCTGGAGCTCTTCATGAAAGTTGTAGAGCTTTCTCTCAGCTTTTCTTCAAGGTAAAATTCATAATTGTTAGACATCTAGAACTTAAGATATGACTAAAATACAGAAATAGTGTAAGACCCAAATAATGCTGAAAAAATCAATTAAGTCCAATTTGAGTCCAATCTTACAAAACATAATCAGGCTTAATCAATTAAGTACATGAAGAGTGTAAATGACTAAAAATGAGGGTTTATTAATGTTTAAAATATATGCTCATCAAATTCCCCCACACTTAGCCTTTTGTACTCCTGGGCAAAACACATAAGACCAAGGTTAGGAGACAAAGAAAAATGACACAGACTCAAAAGCTAAAAACTCTAAAAAACTCGATGAAGCAAGAAGAGCAACAAGAAATTCAAGGTATCAAAGCATTAATGAGGTAACATTTCTTCATATCTCAAACCAACAAACAAGGAAACTTCAGTTGAAAAGAATGAATCAAGAACGATAGATCCTCACAGAATGCACTCTTAATCTCTCAAGTGTTTAAATGGTAAGTATTTCACTCTATTCAACCCATGAACAATTGCACTACCATAAGCTTGCTTATCTTCTACTTCTCTGCTACTCAAAACACATGCATACAAAAATCAAGATGACTTTATTCAAGGTTGTAATGGGGTCATGGTAAAGGAGAGGGGATAATATGGATATGAAAAGATAAATACCAAAGAGAATAAAAGAGCATTAGTTAGAGTGGAGAAAATGTTTGAGAACATTCATCATAAAGGACAATCACCAATATTTGACAAATATTTTATTGAAGATCAATCCCAAATTGGTGAATTGAATTCATTGTTAGACTTGAACATTCTCCTTTTCTTCCTGTTGTTTCCAAGCATCCACCTTTATTCTAAACTCTGATAATCCTTTAATTGCAATGGTCAAACAATTTTTTTTTGTTGATCATTTTACACACACACCCCCACACTTGTTCAAGAACAAGGTCAATGCTCTCTTATTCCCTAAGGTTGGGTAAAAACATATTTTTTTTTTCTTTTTTTTTTTGAAGGATGAAATGAGCTAAAAACAAGGAATGATCAAAGTTCAAAGGGGTTACACAATGGAAAATATACAAAGATGGATATTTGGTCAAAGTAGCTATTTCAAAATGCCTCAATCATATTAATGTATGCATGTGAAAATGTAGCTTCAAAAAGAATCAAAGCAAGTTCTAGAGTAACAATTCCATGAGTGAAAACCACACAAGAAAGAAGAGAATGGTACAGATATTCAATACATTCATCAATAGGCTCAAAATCTCACAAGGCATATTTCTATCATTCTCAATCCATCATATCAACATTCATATCCAAGCTTGTGATTTTAAGAAAGAAGACAATTATGCTAAGATCCAAGAATCCATTTGCTACTTCTACACAAAATAGTTATTTCCTCAACTAAGATGCGTCTCAAGAGTAATAAATTGTTTCCAAAATTTACTCCTTACTCTGTCATCCTTAATTGGTTTTACTACGAATAGGTTTCTGATAGTCATATCACTAAACATACTTCCCAATTTAGATACGTCTCAGAAGTAAAATTACTCCTTACTCTGCCATCATTCATTGGTTTAATCAGTCCATGACAATCATATCATACTTTCTAAAAAAGAAAAGAAAAGAAAAATTAGTAGTCAACTCTCCTTCCCCCCCAACTAGATTACAACATTGTCCTCAATGTTAAAATATAGATGAGTAAAGGATAGAAGATATTACCTGTTGGAGAAATCTGACACAAATTTAAACAAAAACAAAGTACGATAAATAAAATCAAGAGTAAAGAAAAGCTATAACCGAAGTGTCAAATTTGGCTCCTTTTTCATCCTGTTTCCCTCACTGCTTCCTACTAACCAATCTATCTGTGCTATTGCTAGGTCAGGTTATGAACAAAAGCTTGTAATTTATTAATCAACTCATCAATAGTGGAAGTAGAGATAAGAAGTTGTCTTGCCGAAGGTGTGATAAATTTCTGTTCCACAGCATGGTCAAGAAAGATTAATAAAATGTCAAAGAAATTATTTACATTCAACAAACCTATGGGTTTATGGTGGATGTTCAGTTGGGCCCAAGAGACAATTTGAAAAACTTCTTCCAAGGTACCAAAATCACCTGGTAAGGCAATGAATGCATCAGAGTTTTCAAGTATTATCTTCATTCGTTCATGCATTGATGATACCTTAAGTTCCTCTCCAATTGTCTTTCTAGTAATGTTCTGTTGAGCTAAAGGTTCAGGAATGACACCTAAAACCCGACTGCCTCCTATATATGCAGCAAATGACGCAACCCTCATTAACCCATGACAACCTCCCCCATATACAAGATGAATAGTCCTCACAACAAGTGATCGACCAAGAGTGGTAGTTGTGTTTACAAACTCTAAACCCTTCCCATACTTAGATCCACAAAATACACAAATATTTTTAAGTTGACGAACAAAAACACTTTCCATTTCTATTCTCACCTTCCCTTTTATTAATTCTAAGATGGAAGAAAGTGGAGAAAGTGGAGGGTTTAAATAGGAAAAAGAATAGAAAGGGTATTAATTGCACCTATAAGGGTAGGTTAGCTGTTGTTAGAAGAGTTTGAAATTGAGGAACATAGAATCTCTTCTCTTTTTTTTTTTCTTTTTTTTGTTGTTTTTTTTGTTGTTTTTTTGTTTTTTTTTGTTTTTTTTGTTTTGTTTCTTTTTTTTGACTTCAAGAAAACCATTAGGGTAAAGAATTCTAGAAACCCCTGAAGGACCTTGCTCAAAGGATCGTCTGTCCAAAATCAAAATGCAGCAAAATCATACAAAGATAAAAGAAATATAATAGCAAATGATGACATACCTGTATGTACAGCTTTCGTGGCGTATCTTTATACTGCGCGTCATGAGTGCAGTAGTGGCATATCTTTATACTGCGTGTCACCAGTGCAGTAGATACTCACGTCCGTTTATTTGAAGAAAGGAGAAAGAAAAAACCATTGTGGGTTTCCATCCTGGGTCTGGAACCTGGAGCGCTTACACTTGGGCTCGTAACATCAATAAAGATGCTAAAATCTGAAACCCGTAATGTCCAAGATCCAAAACATCCCATCCCAGAGTGCTGAGAGCCCCTTCTAATAAAAGAGAGGATCAAGCTCAGATGCCTCATACGCTTTGGCCGCCGCGGGTTACTTCTCACTAATAACCAGAGTGGGACGCTTCTGCCTGTCCATTAACTCCACAGTGCCTAGATGGTAAACATTGGGTTATGGAGTGCGGCTCTATACAGAGCATGGTACGCGAACTTTTTTAAAGACCAGCGTGCAAAGGTCCCACCCGAGTCAATGACGGGTCAGCTAAAGGCTGAGGCTCCACAACTAATTAAAGCCATAGTACTCCTTCCGGATCGCCCTTGTTCAAACATTTTTTTTTCTTTTTTTTTGTTTTTTTTTCTCTTTTTTTTTAAAGATGACATGAAGAAGAAGAGGATGATATGTACATATTGTTTGTGGATATGACTCACATCTGCCTCTAGTTTAACGTCCAGTAACGGCTTAAATGCCTTCTATGAGTCAAGGATAAGCTTCCCATCCAATTTTCTTATAAATTGACAAACAGGGTCTTTTAGAGTCAGATTCCCAAGACTGTAGCATTTTTCTTCATCCTTGAAGAGATTCCACAAATTAAGAATTTCACGATGCACCAATCCACAAGAATGTGTCTTAAGAGTCAATAAGATATCATCTAATGACTCCTTACTCAGTCCATTCTTAATGAAGAAAATTTTATCTTTTCTGTTTGCGGAAACCATCCCCAAAGTACGACATCGCTTGTTACAATTCCATCATCCACATTTGTAACAGACTTGTAACCTTTTTGGTCTTCTCCTTTTAGAATACAAACTTCTTCCAAGACCTGACATGTATGAGTCAAATGAAATTGAAGACTCACCTGCTAGTCAGACCTTTGCTTCGATTATCCAGCGTACATCTTCTGGCATACCTTTGTGCATTAACAGTCTCAATCTTTCACATCGAACTTTGTAGATTTTTTTTAAGAGCATTTTGAGGGAGAGAAGGAAAATATTTTCTCAGGTTTGAAAGAATGACATCCATTTTAAAGGAGAAGAAGGATTCAGTTATTTTGGGAAATTGAAAAACAAACCGACTTGAGAGTCACGGAGTACCATATCCGCCACTTAACCGGCAACACAAAGAACTGTAAAAACAAGGCAACAAAATTAAAGTGAATTCTATTCATAACAAAGATCAAAAAGCGAGATCAATTCTACCTCATTAACTTGGTTTTCCAGAAATGGTTTGAGCCTTTGTCCATTGACTTTAAACACATTTACCATTCCTAGGATTCTCAATATTTACGGCTCCATGAGAATACACGTGTTTAACAACAAAAGGACCACTCTACCTAGATCTCAATTTTCCAGCGAATAGGTGCAGGCGAGAATCATAAAGCAGAACTTTTTGACCAATTTCAAAAGATTTTCTCAAAATTGTCTTGTCATGAAAAGCTTTTGTTCTGGCTTTATAAATCTTTGAGTTCTCATGTGCATCATTTCTCAATTCCTCAAGTTCATTTAATTGCAATTTGCGTATCTTGCAATCATCATCATGATTTAGATTGAAAGCTTTAATGGCCCATAATGCTTTATGTTCCAATTCTACAGGCAAGTGACAAGGTTTTCCATAGACTAACCGATAGGGTGACATGCCCAAAGATGTTTTGAAAGCAGTACGGTAAGCCCAAAGTGCATCGTTTAGTCTTAAAGACCAATCTTTGCGATTTGGGTTAACCGTTTTTTTCAAAATTTGTTTAATCTCTCTATTTGCCTATTCAACTTGTCCACTTGTCTGAGGGTGATAAGGGGTGAAAATTTTGTGTGTAATACTATATTTCTTCATTAAAGATTCAAATGGTTTATTGCAAAAATGTGTTCCTCCATCACTTATGATAGCTCGAGGGATTCCAAATAGACACAAGATATTTTCTTTTAAAAATTTGAGAACAGTTTTATGATCATTGTGTCGGCATGGAATCGCCTCAATCCATTTTGAAACATAATCAACTGCAACCAAAATATACACAAATCCAAATGAAGATGGAAATGGACCCATGAAATCAATTCCCCAACAATCAAAAATTTCAATGACAAGGATGGGGTTCAGAGGCATCATGTTTCTTTTTGAAATTGAGCCCAACTTTTGACAATTTTCACAACTTTTGCAAAAAGTATAGCAGTCCTTAAATAAAGTGGGCCAATAAAATCCACACTGCAAGATTTTCGCAGCTGTTTTCTTTGAAGAGAAGTGACCTCCACATGCTTCTGAGTGACAAAATTTAATGACACTACCTACCTCACTATCGGGCACACATCTCCGAAAGATTTGATCAGCACAATATTTGAACAAGTATTGGTCATCCCAATAAAAATTTTTCACCTCTGTCAAAAATTTCCTTATATCTTGGTGCGTCCATTGAGGTGGCATCTTTCCTGTTACAAGAAAGTTGACTATGTTAGCAAACCAAGGCATGGAATTAACAGAAAATAAAAATTTATCAGGAAAAGAATCATTGATAGGTGTGCTATCAAAACGTGAGCCTATTGTAAGTCTGGACAAATGATCAGCGACAACATTTTCGGCTCTTTTCTTATCTTTTATTGTGATGTTGAATTCTTGAAGCAACAAGATCCACTGTATCAATCTTGGTTTGGCAGCTTGCTTAGACATCAAATATCTAACAACAGAATGATCAGTGAAAATCATAATAGAAGAGCCAATTAAGTAAGATCAAAATTTGTCCAGTGCAAAAATTACAGCAAGTAGTTCTTTTTCAGTAGTGATGTAATTCATTTGTGCACTGTTTAAAGTTCTACTTATGTAACAAATCACATGAGGCTTACCTTCCTTTCTTTGGCCTAAAACAAATACCACAAGAAAATCACTAGCATCACACATTAACTCAAAAGGCAAAGGCCTGTCGGAGATTGCATGATAGGAGCGATGTCAGAAGACCAATTAATTTTTCAAAAGATTTTTGACATTCTTGAGTCCAATCAAATGGTGCATCTTTCAACAGAAGATTACATAATGGTCTAGATATGACACTAAAGTCCTTAATGAATCTTCTGTAAAATCCTATATGTCCTAAAAAGGAATGAACTTCTCTGGCTGTTTTTAGGGAAGGCAAATGAGCAATTAATTCAACTTTGGCCTTCTCAACTTCAATTCCTTTAGAAGAGATGACATGACCTAACACTATTCCTGAGGTAACCATGTAATGACATTTTTTCCAATTTAGCACAAATCCTTTTTCTTCGCATCTTTTAAGAACTTTTTCCAAATTATCAAGACAATTTTCAAAAGAATTTCCAAATACTGTCAAATCATCCATGAAAACCTCTAAATAATGCTATATCATGTCACTAAAAATGCTTAACATGCATCTTTGAAATGTTACCGGAGCATTACAAAGGCCAAAAGACATTCTTCTGTATGCAAAAGTACCAAAAGGACATGTAAAAGTGGTCTTTTCTTGATCTTTCAATGCAATTGGTATTTGATTATAACCCGAAAAACCATCAAGAAAACAGTAGTATGGATATCATGCCGCCCTTTCTAGAATTTGATCAAGAAATAGCAAGGGAAAATGATCTTTCCTAGTAGCAGCATTTAATTTTCTAAAATCAATACACATACGCCAACTAGATGAGACTCGCGTAGGTATCAATTCACCTTTATCATTTTCAACCACTGTTATTCCAGATTTCTTAGGCACAATTTGTGTAGGGCTTACCCATTGGCTATGAGAGATAGGATAGATAATTCCAACATCAAGTAATTTGAGGACTTCAGCTCTAACTACCTCTTTCATGTGTGGATTTAATCTTTTTTGAGGTTGTTGAGAAGTTTTAGCATTATCTTCTAAATGTATTCTATGTATACAAATTAATGGATTAATACCTTTTATGTCCTTTAATGTCCATCCAATTGCACTTTTATGCCTTTTAAGTACTTCTGTTAACATACCTTCTTGTTCTTCAGTAAGAGACGAGGAAATGACCACTGGAAAGTTTTGCTTTTCTCCCAAAAATGTGTACTTCAACCCGGCAGGTAATGACTTTAGTTCCAGAGTGGGTACTTCTTCATGGGCATTATCATTCATGGGTTTTAGTTCTTCAAATCTTGGCTTCCATCCCTTGTACTCCATTGCCTGTGTACAATCAAGCAAAGAACATATTTCAGAGATATCATCTTCTAATTGCATGCCTGAATCCAATGAATTGACTAAACAAATTTCTAATGGATCAGAAAAACTCTTTGTTTGAAGATGATCATCTATAATGGCTTCAATTCCTTCAATTTCCTCCTTTTCATCAAGGACTTCCTGTGGTTGCTTGCACATGTTAAAAACATTGAGCTCCAGTGTCATGTTTCCAAATTTTAGCTTCACCACTCCATTTCTGCAATTTATCAAAGCATTAGATGTTGCTAAAAATGGACGGCCTAAAATAACAGGAATTGACTTGCAACTATCAACCATAGGTTCAGTATCCAAGACAATAAAATCCACAGGATATATGAATTTATCAACTTGAACTAACACATCTTCTACTATTCCTCTAGGAATTTTGATTGATCTATCTGTAAGTAGAAGAGTTACAGAAGTTATTTTTAACTCACCTAAGTTGAGTTGTTGATAAACTGAATATGGAAGCAAATTGACACTAGCACCAAGATCAAGTAAAGCTTTTTCAATTTTATGTTCTCCAATAATGCATGAAACTATAGGACAACCAGGGTCTTTATATTTCAACACATTATTATTCTGAAGAACGGAGCTTACCTGTTCAGCCAAAAATGCTTTCTTTTTCACATTTAATTTCCTTTTAACAGTGCATAAGTCCTTCAAATATTTGGCATAAGAAGGAATCTGTTTGATAGCATCTAACAGAGGAATATTGATCTTCACTTGTTTCAAAATTTCAAAAATTTCAGTGTGGTGGTCCAATTTCTTTGGGTTATTCAATGCTTGAGGAAATGGGGGTGAAGGCGAGAGTTTGGTCACCTTTTGGTCAACTTCTTCATTTTCTTGGGGAATTGGTTCAACTTCTTTCTCACAAGATTCGAGGATTTGTTTTTCAACAACATTTCCACTCCTAAGAGTTATCACTGACTTGACTTAGTCCATTTGTTGATTTTCTGAACTCTCCCCATTTAGACTATACTGACCTTTGGGATTTGATTGAGATTGAGAAGGAAATTTTCCTTTCTCGTGAATGGTGAGTGCAGAAGAAAGTTTAGCAAGAGTGTCTTTTATGTCATTCATGGTTTGATTGTTTTGTTTATTAATGGCCTCTTGCTTTTCTATGAATGCATGTAGTGTTTCTTCAAGGTTTTTCCTATATGGTGGGACATAAGGTACATATCCTTGAGAATTTTGAGAGTCCTGCTGTGCTTGAGGAGGTGGTGGTTGCACGAATTATGACTGATTATTATTCCTCCAGCTGAAGTTCGGGTGATTTCTCCATCCCGGATTATATATATCTGAAAAAGAAGAAGGAAATGGCTTTTTAAAATTATTCATTGCATTTACTTTCTCATGTACAACTTCTTTTAAAACAGGAATATTAGGACATTCGTGTGTTGAGTGTCCTAAGTCATCACAAATGCCACAATTTTTTTCATTTTGCATAGATTTGATTTCTTTTGTTTTTCTTAATTCCATGGCTTCAACCTTTCTAGCCAAACTGTCAAACCTAGCATTTAGATCTTCCTCTTGACTAAGGTGATATTTTCCTTTATTAGCACTTGCAAGATTAGATCTAATTGAATTTTCAGAAGTGTTAGTACTATGCCAAGATTGAGAATTTTCAGCCAACTGGTTCAAATAGTCTAAAGCTTCATCAGGTTCTTTATCAAGAAACACACCATTGCACATTGTTTCCACAAATTGTTTAGTTTCAGGAGTTAAACCCTCATAAAAGAAGTTTATAGTGCGCCATTTTTCAAAACCATGATGTGGGCAAGAATTTAACAAATCTTTAAATCATTCCCAACATTGAAAATATGCTTCATTTGAATTTTGGGAAAAATTTTGGATTTGTCTTTTCATAGCATTGGTTTTATGTGTTGGAAAAAATTTCTTCAAGAACTCACCTTGCATTTCTTGCCATGTGCCAATTGATCTTGGTTTCAAAGTGTTAAGCCAAGATTTTGCTTTATCTTTTAAAGAAAAAGGAAACAATTTAAGCTTAATAATCTTTTCAGTATAATTTTGATCATTGAAGGCAATACATACTTCCTCAAATTCTTTCAGATGTAAATATGGACTTTTAGATTCTAAACCATGAAAATTAGGAAGTAAAGAAATCATACCTGGCTTAAATCTAAAATTGTTGGCATTGAGTGGAAAGATAAAACATGATGGACTAGAATTTCGAGGTGGTTGCAAATATTCACGCATGGTTCACAACGGTTGATTTTCAGGTTCATCATGTACACTTTCATTGTCAGCCATTGTGTCAATTGTGTGTGATTGTGATTCAAATAAATCAATATATAAAGTACCAAGATTAATTTTGACTAAACGACCAGAATTTAAATCACGATACTAATTAAGCATAAATACATAAATAACTTAAAATAAATAAACAAAAATAATGTACAAGCTGGCGGTGTAACCCACGATTAAATATTAACAAGGATGTGGTACAAACTAACCACCCAATAAAAATTAAAAAAAAAATGGTGTGGTAGAAACCAACCACCAAAAATATATATATATAACAAAGGTGGGGTAATAAACCAACCACCCAAAAATAAAAATAAAAAAAAAATGAAAAATAAAGTGCATAAATTAAAATACAAAAAATAAATTGCAGAAAGTAAATTTAAAATATGAAAATCGGAGAGAAAAGCCCTACCACAACAAAAAAAGAAGAAAGAAGAAAGATTATTTCATTATGTTAGAAAGCAATAATAAATAATAGAAATTATAAAGTTAAAGTACGAGAAAATAAAAGTTAGTAAGCGAGAAAATAAATAACAGAAAATAAATGACATAAATTAAAAGTTAGAAAGTTAGTATGTTAGCAAGTTAGTAGGTTTGTAAGTTAGATAGTTAGAGAGTTAGTAAAGAAACTGAAGGATCGGTAAGCCGATCTTTTACTCCAGTGAGGGAGAAGAGAGAATAGATTTTATTAAAGAAAATGAACCTCAATAAATTAAAACTTCAAATCAAGTCCCAAGAATCTATGCGCCAAAAACTTGATCAAGCGGGATTTAAGGATGCAAACCCAAGTGCAAGTTGTCTCAAGTAGTAAATTTCTCGGGAGTCCGAGGTCTATCCACAGGGAATTGACGAAGAAAAATTAATTGAGGTAGGAAAGGATTTGTCATAACACCAAAAGTAATAGAAGATGCTCACAAATGAATTTAAGAACTTGCTTGGGTTAAAAGATCCACTCTTGGTAATAAATTAAAGGCAAGATTATTTCTCTTTATAACTTAATTGAAATCCACACACAACGGAGGTTCCAATCGGAAAATATAACATTCAAAGTTCAATTATATATGCAATCATATTATGATTCCTTTAATTATCTACCAATATTTGTAAATGAGTTCAAGCATTCACTGTGCCAATCCTATTGTCTACAATAAATCAAGATCTCCATTATACAAAGAAGGTTTCTAAATTAATTGGAAATAAAATACAACACATATAATGTCCATTTAATAATATATCTTTTAAGCACAAGAAATAGAATAATCTAACCTTATTTCATTACCAAGAGTTTCACTCTTTCACCCAAGCAAGATGAAGATTTAGTTACTCATAGATAAGAAGAAAGAAAGAGAGAAGAAGAGAAAGATGAACATAGCTTCACTTTAGAACAAGAGAAAATTACAACAAAGTAAAACAAGAAACAAGCATAACCATAACTTGTAAAAACTAAGCCTAACACCAAGTGCCCCAAATGGTCAACCAATGGTGCCTTTTATAGAGGATTAGGAATACAAAATGACAAAGGGGCTAATTAAGAGTAGGTGGATGAGTGGATGAATGAGTGAAAAATGCCAAATGGTGAGGATAAGAGTGAAAAATCATTGAGATTTCTTATCTCCGAAATCATTCATTGCTTAAGTCATGGATTCCGTCATCAAATAGAAAAGTTATCTTCATGAAAGTTGTAGATCTTGATCTTAACTTTCAGATGTCCAAAGTTTAGCCCAAGATAATTCTTACAGCCCAAATTATGCTCTAATTACTGTACACTATTCAGGTTCTAGACACAAAACTCATGTTCTGTCTTTCGAGCCCATTTAGCTCTTCTAGATGTCCATATTTTACCTGGAGCTCTTCATGAAAGTTGTAGAGCTTTCTCTCAGCTTTTCTTCAAGGTAAAATTCATAATTGTTAGACATCTAGAACTCAAGATATAACTAAAATACAGAAATAGTGTAAGACCCAAATAATGCTGAAAAAAATCAATTAAGTCCAATTTGAGTCAAATCTTACAAAACATAATTAGGCTTAATCAATTAAGTACATGAAGAGTGTAAATGACTAAAAATGAAAGTTTATTAATGTATAAAATATATGCTCATCAATAAGCAATTCGCATTGCAGAGAATGAGAGGGAATGAAATTGAAATTTCAACACATCACTGAGTTAGAGCAAAGAATAAGAGGGAATGGAAAAAAATGGAGGGAATGAAATTTTAGAGAGAAAAATGAATTGATGTATTAAAAAAACTGGATAATTAGCTTCGGAATAGCTAAGTTTTTCCCGCTAAATTCTTAGTTAAAATTTACTTTGAGCTAAATTTTTTCAACTATCAAATAATTCCTAGCTAACTTAGTTAACTACAAAATTTTATTTAACTACGAAAATTTTTGTAGCTAAATCGTAGCTATTTTGTGCTTGTTAATTTTTTTCTCTAGACATTCGAAATTTAGTTAGGAAAACTTATTTTATAGCTAATCTGTAGCTAATTAGCTATGGATTAGCTACAAAAAAATTTCATAACTAAATTTCATAGCAAATTTGTAAAATTCTTGTTGTGATTTTCACATAATGTCTATGTGTATAAGTGTAAGTGTCATGAATACAAAATGCACCAAACAAACCAATAGCGTGTAATAAATGAATATTATATTGAACTAAAAAAAGGAAGAGTACAACTTACAAAGTTACATAGTTGATAATGAAATTGAAAAGAAAATTGAATAAAAAGTGCTAGAAAGGTAAAACGCTTAAGAGACTCTTTTCTTGCTTATACGTACATGAGGAGTGTCGAGTGTCAAGCTTTTAACTAAGCCCTGAAACATCCTATTTATAGATGGTTGACAATCGCCTCCTTCTCGCTGTCATTTAAAATTTTGAACGTAGGTTTTTAGAGCACCTCTTCGACAATTTTATGCTCTTTGGCCATTTCTTAGTAACTGCCCTAGGCTTTCATCTGGCAACCGCTTGCACATTTTGCACATGTTTGTCCTTGTCGATGTCATTTTGAACTTTATGGATTTTCTCTTTGTCACTTATACGTTAGCAGAAATCTGGGTTGCCCCCAATATTTGCCTTCAAGTGTTGCCTTCGATAGGGCCAATCAAGAGGCAACACTTATATAGGTACTAATGGCTTTATCTTGGCACCACCCGAATATGTATGTTCCCTATGTGGGTACTAAATGTACCTTCTTATTTCACCAATAGCACCTTTGTCATGCTTATTATAAAAAGGGCTTTACCAAATCTCCTTGTTTGCATCATGTAACACCCCAAAATTTCATGCTTCTCAGTAATGAGATTTTACAGTTTTGTGATTTCTGTGCCCTACTTAATTTATTTTGGTTGTTCTGTGATTGTTTTTGAACTTTTTATGTGTTTTACTCAGTATCAGGAAAATAAAATTATTCGGGCCGGGGAAAATCTTTGATGGTTTATTCTGGGCCGGGGGAGCTTACTAAACCTGAAACCGAAAGACATAGCTCTCAATTTTATAATTTTTAGAATTTATCTGTCAAATAAATTTTTTTGCGTTTTATTATCCATTGGGTAAAGCTATTATCCATTGGATAATAAACATTGGTTTTTTTAAGCAGTAGCTATTATTCCCTCGCTTGATGCCTACATTTGTTCTTATGGATGCCTTTTTGTATTAACTGTGACTCTTTCAATCCACTTTGGAGGCATTTTCTTTATGCAGCCACGTTCAATGTCTTCAGTGATCACAAAAGTCTGCAATATTTGTTTGATCAAAAGGAGTTGAACATGAGGCAGAGGCGGTGCTTAGAATTTTTGAAGGATTACGACTTTCAACTTCAATATCATCCAGGAAAGGCGAATGTCGTAGCAGATGCTTTGAGTAGGAAGATGCTTAGTGTCTCTACTATGATGATCAAAGAAGGTGAGTTGATAGAATAGTTTAGGGATATGTGGTTATCCGTAGAATTGGCGCCAGGAAGAATTCATTTGAATATGGTTACTATTTTGAATAATCTACTGGAAGAGATCCAAGAGGAGCAGGAAAGTGACAATTTTTTGCAAAATGATAGGGAGCAAATGAAGCAAAGTCTTGTGTCAACAGTCGAGGAAGGATTTCATGGAGTTTTAAAATTCAAGGTTAGGATCTGTATACCCAATGACCTGGAGCTTAGGAAGTCGATTCTTGATGAAGCCCATACCAGCAGGTTGAGTATGCATCCGGGAATAACCAAGATGTATCAGGATCTGAAGCAGTTGTTTTGGTGCCAAGGGATAAAGAGAGATGTTGCCACGCATGTATCATGTGCTTAGTTTGTCAGAAGGCTAAAGTAGAGTATCAGAGACCAACATGAATGTTACAGCCTCTAACTATTCCAGAATGGAAATGGGATAACATTGCCATGGATTTTGTCATCAGATTTTGAAAGACTAGGAAGGGTTATGATTCTATATAGGTCATTATTGATCGGCTTACGAAGTCTACGTACTTCTTTCTAATTAACATAAAGTATTCAATGGAGAGATTGACTCAGGTATACATTAGTGAAATTGTTAGACTTCATGGTGTACCCTCTAGTATCATTTTCGATAGAGACCCAAGGTTTACATCGAGGTTTTGGTAGAGTTTACAAGAAGCTATGGGGATGAAACTTCATCTAAGTTTTGCTTATCATCCATAAACCGATGGTCAGACAGAGAGGACTATTCAGTCGCTGGAGGATTTATTAGGGGCTTGTGTGCTAGAACAGTCTGGAAGTTAGGATGAATTCTTGCCTCTGATAGAATTCACCTACAATAATAGTTTTCATTCAAGCATAGGGATGGCACCCTATAGGGCGTTGAATGGTGACAATACAGAACCTTTTTATGTTGGTACCAAGATGGAGAAAATGTGACCATAGGACCTGAGCTTGTACAACAAATGACGGAAAATATTAAGATGATTCAGGAGAAAATGTGGATAACTCAGAGCCGGCAGAAAAGCTATGCGGATAAGAGAAGGAGATCTTTTGAATTTGAGGAAGGTGAGCATGTGTTTTTGCGAGTTACACCCATGATTGGAGTCAGAAGGGCTATTAAAAACATAAAACTCACTCCCAAGTTCATTGGACCATATCAAATTCTTCGTCAGATAGGTCTAGTAGCCTACCAAATAGCTTTACGTACCACCCTTTCTTTCCAACCTTCAGAATGTCTTTCATGTGTCACAATTGCGAAAGTATATTCCTGATCCAACTCATGTCATCCAACTGGATACGGTACAATTAAAAGAAAATTTGACTTATGAGACACTTCCTGTTAAGATTGAGGACAAGAGAGTGAAATAACTCAGAGGGAAAGAGATTGTATTAGTGAAAGTGATATGGAATGAGGTGACGGGAGATGCTACCTGGGAGTTGAAAGATAAATGAAGGAGCAATATCCACAACTATCCAAAGGTACAATAAATTTCGAGGACCAAATTTTTTTTTAGAGGGGGAGAGTTGTAACACCCTAAAATTTCATGTTTCTCAGTAATATGGGATTTAACAATTTTTTGATTTCTGTTCCTTGCTTAATTTATTTTGGTTGTTCTGTGATTGTTTTTGAACTTTTTGTGTGTTTTACTCGGTACCGGGAAAACAAAATTTTTTAGGCCGGGGAAAATCTTTGACAGTTTATTTGGGACCTGGGGAGCTTACTAAACCCAAAATCGAAAGACATAGTTCTCAATTTTATAATTTTTAGAATTTATCTATCAAATAAGAAATTTTTGTGTTTTATTATCCATTGGGTAAAGCTATTATCCATTGGACAATAGACACTGATTTTTTTAAGCAGTAACTATTATTCATTGGGTAATAACTACTAGAGAAATATCTTAATGACTAGTCAGACTTGATGGTTATGACATCTTTATGATAGACCAATTAGAAACTAGTTGATGATCATATATTTTATACATTAATAAACCCTTATTTTTAGTCATTTACACTCTCTATGTACTTAATTGATTGAGTTTGGTTATGTTTTGTAAGTTTGGACTCAAATTAGACTTAATTGATTTTTCCAGCATTATTTGGGTCTTACACTGTTTCTGTATTTCCGCCATATCTTGAGTTCTAGATGTGTAAAATGTATCTTACCTTGTAGGAAAGATAAAAGAGAGCTCTACAACTTTCATGAGAGCTCCAGGTAAAATATGGACATCTAGTGGAGCTAAATGGGCTTGGAAGTCAGAACACGGGTTTTGTGACTAGAACCTGAAAAATGTGCAGTAATTAGAGCATAACTCGGGCTGTAGGAACTTTCTTGGGCTGAAATTTCGACACTTGAAAGTTAAGACCCATATATACAACTTTCATGAAGAACATAAGAGCTCATTCAGACAACTTGGAGGTGATATTGGGTCGGGAAGTCAAAATAGAGGTGCTGAAATTGGGCCTAAATAGTCTGCAGTAATTGGGTCATATCTTGGGCTGTAAGACGAATTTTTCAATGATTTTGGTGGCATTGGAAAGCTGAGACAAAATGCTACAACTTTTATGAAGACCACATTACTTCATTCTGATGGCATCCATGAGATCAACACTGAATGATTTCGGAGACAAAGAATCTCAATAATTTTCCACTCACCAACTCACCATTTGGCATTTTCCACTCATCCACCTACTCCTCATCCACTCATTAATCAGCCCCCTTGTCATTTTGTATCTCTAATCCTCTATAAAAGGCTCTATTGGCTGATCATTTAGGAGACTTTTGTCTTAGGCTTGGTTAGGAGAAATTATGTTCATACTTATATATTGCCTTCCTTTGTTATAATTTTCTTTTGTTCTAATTTGAAGTTATGTTCATCTTTCTTTTCTTCTCTCTTTCTTTCTTCTTGTCTATGAGTAACTAAATCTTTATCTTGCTTGGGTGAAAGAGTGAAGCTCTTGGTAATAAAATAAGGTTAAATTATTCTATTTCATGTGCTTAAATGATATATTATCAAGTGGATATTATATGTGTTATATTTTTTTTTAATCAATTTAGAAACCTTCTTTGTATAATGGAGATCCTGATTTATTGTAGACAAGAGGATTGGCACAGTGAATACTTGAACTCATTTACAAATGTTGGTAGATAATTAAAGGAATCATAATATGATTGCATATATAATTAAACTTTGAATGTTATATTTTCCGATTGGAACCTCCGTTGTGTGTGGATTTCAATTGAGTTATAAAGAGAAATAATCTTGCCTTTAATTTATTACTAAGAGTGGATCTCCTAACTCAAGCAAGTTCTTAAATTTAATAGTGAACAAGTTTTATTATTTTTATTATTGTGACAAATCATTTCTTTGCCTCAAATAATTTTTCTTCATCAATTCCCTGTGGATCGACCTCGGACTCTTGAGAATTTATTACTTGAGACAACCTGCACTTGGGTTTGCATCATTTAATCCCGCATCACTAGTCTCCTTAAAATGAACTAATGAGAACTAGTCAATAGTAGTGGCTTTGATTTTTTTTGTGTTGTACCATTGGATGAAAAGCTTGGAGGAAGAAACTTTGACCCTTCATTTCGATGAGTTCCACGGCCAAGGCATGAAGGAGGGAGTTCAAAGGCTTAATTTCATTTCTATCTCCTATAGTAAATATTTATGCCTCCAAAAATATCTCTATAGTAAGATATCTACAACAAATATCTCACTCCTCTCTTCTAGAGCACACCACGACAAATGGGTAAAAGGAAGGGTCAATAGATTTGATTTCATTTCTATCTTCACTTTCATCTTTTCACACAAAGAAAATTACACAAAGTTCTCTCATTTTCTCTTCTCCATAGTCACAGCCAAACCCTCCAAAACCATCATCCAATCTCTCTTAATTCCATCTAACCTTATTTTCTAAACCTACATATCATTCTAAGACTCTTTCATGTTAAGAGCATAAGCTAAATCATTCATCTTCTACCTTTATTACAAGCTAGGGTTCTTAAGCTTTCAAGGTAAAGTTCTTGATTTTTGTTTTTAAGTTTGATTTTAAAGTTCTAAACCATCTTTGATCCATGGTTTTCTTTTCAAGTCTTGTTTGTAACTTTAGTATGGTTTAAAGATTTCTAGGGTTTGAGTTCTTGGTGTATGAAATCTTCAAGAGGACAAGCAAGGACTTGATTGATCTTCCCTTAAGGTAAGAGGGAGATTAACCTCATTAACCATGTGTGGTGGTGAGTGATGATATTGGTTGTTAGTGAAAAATTCATATAAGGATTTATTCACTTGTACGTATAAGTTTTATGCTTTGTGATTGTTTTGATTCATATGCTTTTATTGTTTTAATAGTATACATGAATATGTGATAGTTGAAGCATGATAATTTATGTGCAATATAGGATGTGAATCACATGAAAAGGAAAGAGATTTTGGTTCCAAAGAACCTAGAGGCTCATGGCCTCCACACTTATTTTGGAGCAAACCAATTAAAAAAATTGTATCAAGTATGGATTTATGTGATTAGGTAATAAGTAAAGGAATTAAGGATTTTTCAAAGAAAAGGAAATAGAAAATGAACAAATATTTTGTGAGGAAACACTACTTGATTTTCGGCCAACATGCCAAGAATTGTAAATCTAGATCAAAAATAATTTCTTAACTGTAGTCATAGAGGATTAAGTAACAAGAATTTAAATTAGTGAATTTTGAGGTATAAAAAGGAAATAAACAAATTTTTGGAACAATTTGGAAAGTAGATTTCGGCTATGACGGGAATCAATTTAAAAGAACTTGGGTTTACTGACGTATAGCTCACCTATTTGGGTTTTGTAGCGCATTGGTAGACTTTGATCTATAAGGTTGGATAAAATCAAAGAAATGTGAATTTTTATAAGGAATAGTAGAAAACATTATTTAAAGGAATTTTAAGTAAGAAAATATTTTAAAAAGGGTTATTTGTATACTAAATATAAAAGTGTTAAAAGTTTATTTTAGAAAATCAAGAAATAATTTACGCGATTGAAAAATAGTGATAAAGCTTTTTACGGTTCCAAAATAATGATTTTTGAGCTACGTGATTAAGAAAATGATTTAAAATCACTACGCGATTGAGAAAATGTTCAAAAATCTCTACGCGATTTAGAAAACATTTGAAAATATTTATGTTGTTGAGCAAATGTTAGAAAATACATACGCAATTTGAAAACGTAACAAAAATGTTATGCGTTTGTAAAAACGCGATAAAAGTATTATGCGATTAAAAATAACACCAGTTTACTGTCGGGCCAACGTAGTGGACCCAGATATGTTGGAAAATAGTTTCGCCAAGTAATGACATGTTTTTGTGATAAACTGTGATATGAATGTATGTATGTGTATTAGATCATAAATTATACATCGAGAAGCGTGTCAGTCTTGTTTGGTAAAGACGAAATGCCTAGGAGATGAAATACACCTTAGTGCGGGTGTGATATATGTAGCGTTGATCACTAGTTGATCAATGGAGGTGTCGGGGCAAGGATTCCATAAGTGGACAGTTGGAAGCACCACTGGGTCGTGGTGTACTGTGCAATGCACCTACGATCTCAACAAAAGACTATCCTTAATCATGATCTGGCGTAGACTGTCTTGTATAAGCCATGTTGCGTGTGCTGCAATTCTATTTTAGCACTTCATCTGAGGCTAATGAGATACAGATAGATCTTCTAGATCATTCTCTCCGAAATTGTGATTAGCTCCATGGAGTAAGAATTAGTCTGTGTTCATATGCATAGTGGGTCAGCATATTGATGTGACAAATATATTTATCTGTTATTTTATTTGTGATATGATAACATGAATTTATCTATTAATGTTATATATGTATGTTTATGGTTATTCCTATACTGCCGTACTGATATTAATGTAGGGGATCTCACTACTTCATGTTATGTCTATTATGTTGTATGTTTATCTTAAATAAAGACAGTGTAGAAGACGAGTCAGGATCGCCCAGATTCTGTTTGGGATAGTTTATCTGTTATATGTTATGGCATATCAATAAGACATCATCAGGTTTATGCGTGTGCAATTCCATGAGGATACTGATGCTTGGACTATAGACTTAGAGAGGGATCGTGTTGTTTATCTTGGGGACCTGACCTTGACCTTTAGTGGGACCCGTAATGAGAACCCTATTTTGTATACTAATGTTTATTTACATTTAGAGTTCTCGATGCCCATGAGGGATTTGTGGGGTATTCCTTCTTACACCCCTAGAGATAACTCTATGGTGTTGTCTGTGCATACACCTATTCCTAGGTCTGCATAGAACCCAGGCTCTTTGTCTTCGGAGGAGACTGAGGAAGATCATTCTGAGGAACTTTCTCATTGGAAGTTTTAACTTTGGATAGTTTAATGTTTTGAAGTAACAGTTTTACATATTTACTTTTTGAAGTACAATCTTATGTATGTAAATTATTTGTGAACCAAGTTTTATATTTTTGTATATTATGACTGAGTATTATTCAATTATGTATTGTATGGTTTTATTTATTTATCTAATTTAATATTATTCGTAAAATGGAATTTTACAATCAGTATCGTTACAAGATTAATTCTTTACAACTCGGGTAAGCTATATAAGTTTTAGTCTTAAATATGATACCCTATGGTAGGTGTTACATTAATTAGTATCAGAGCCCCGGTTAGAGTCTTTTGGGGTTTTAGTGGCTAGGTTTATTTTTGCTTGTGTTGTATGATTCTCTGTGTTTAGTTTCCAAATGGTTACATCTGACTTTATTGTGTTTTGTTTGGTTGGTTTTGAAGAAAGAAATGTCTCGTAACAAAACACTATTCTTAATCATGATCTAGCATAGACTGTCTTGTACAAGCCATGTTGCGTACGCTGAAATTCTATTTTAGCACTTTATCTGAGGCTAACGAGATACAGACAGGTCTTCTGGATCATTCTCTCCGAAATTGTAATTAGCTCCATAGAGTAGGAATTAGCTTGTATTCATATGCATAGTGGGTCAGCATATTGATGTGACAATTGTAACATCAACAGTAGGGTATCACATTTAAGACTAAAACTTATATAACTTACCCAAGTTGTAAAAGAATTAATCTTGTAACGATACTAATTTTAAAATTTCGTTTGCGAATAATATAAAAATTAGATAAATAATTAAATAAAACCATACAATACACAATTGACCATTACTCGCTCATAATATACAGAAATATAAAACTCAGTTTACAAATAATTTACATATATAAGATTGTACTTCAAAAAGTAAATATATACAACTATTGCTTCAAAACATTAAACTACCTAAAGATAAAACTTCTAGTGAGAAAGTTCCTCAGAAGGATCTTCCTTAGTCTCCTCCGAAGACAAAAACCCTGGGTTCTGCGCAGACCTAGGAATAGGAGTACGCGTAAACAACACCATAGAATTCTCTCTAGGGATGTAAACAGGAATACCCCACAAATCCCTCATGGGCATTGAGAACTCTAAATGTAAAGAAACAGTAGTAGACAAAATAGGGTTCCCATTACGAGTCCCACTAAAAGTTAGGGTCAGCTCCCCAACATAAACCACATGATCCCGCTCTAAATCTATGGACCAAGCATTCGCATCCTCGTGGAACTGAACACGCAAAAATCCGATGATGCCTCGTCGATACGCCATAACATATACTAGATACATTATCTCAAATAGAATCCATGTGATCCCGACTCTTCTTATACACCGTCTTTATTTAATATAAACATACAACATAACAGACATAACATGAAGAGGGGAGATCCCCTACATCAATACCAGTATGGTAGTATAGAAATGACAGTAAACATACAGATATAGTATTAATACATTGAATCATGTTATCACATCACAGATAATATATTAGATAAATATATTCGTCACATCAATATGTTGACCCACTATGCAAATATACACAGACCAATTCTTACTCCATGGAGCTAATCACAATTTCGGAGAGAATGATCCAAAAAATTTGTCTGTATCTTCTTAGCCTCCAATAAAGTATTAAAATAGAATTTCAGCATACGTAACATGGCTTATACACGACAGTTTACACCAGATCGTGATTAAGAATAGTGCTTTGTCGAGATTATTAGTGCATTGCCTAGTACCACGGCCTAGAAGACCTACCAACTGGCCATATGTGGAATCCTCTACACACTAACGCCTCCAAGTTCAACCAGTGAACAATACTATGCATATCTCACCCACACTAAGGTGTAATTCATCTCCTAGGTAACTCACTTTTACCAAATAAAAGCTGACATGCTTTTCAATGCATGATGTATGATTCAAACACGCCTACAAATATCAATATCACTGTTTTTCATTAAAACACACCATCACATGGTAGTACTACTTTCCAACACAACTAGGTCCACAACGTCGGCCCAACAGCAACTTGTTATTTTCAATCGCATAGTACTTTTATCGCTTTTTCACAATTGCGTACTATTTTTCTTACATTTTCAAATCGCGTAAGTATTTTTCCACGTTTTTGCAATGGAAAAAATATTTTCAAACATTTTCTAAATTGCGTAGAGATTTTTAAACGTTTTCTCAATTGCGTAGCGATTTTAATTTATTTTCTCAATCACGTAAGTTGAAAATCACTATTTTAGAAACGCGTAAGATTTTATCACTATTTTTTTTTCAATTGCGAAAAATATTTCTTAGCTTTCTAAATTAAATTTTGAAACTTTCTGTATAATATATATACTTTGGCCTTACTTATAATATTTTCTCATTAATATTCCTTTAAAGAGTATTTTCTACTACTTCTCACAAAATTCACATTTTTTTAATTTAATCCAATATCATAGCTCAAAGCTTACTAACGAGCCTCAAAACCCAATGGGTGAGCTATACGTCAGTAAACTTTAAGTTATAAATTTATTTCCCTTTTATAACTGAATTTCTTTTCCATTTAATTCCAAAAACTTGTTTCTTTTCTTTTTATATCTTAAAATCCACTAATTTAAATTCTGATTACTTAAACCCCTAAATTTACTCTTAAGAAATTATTTTTGACCTAGATTAATCAAACTTGGCATGTTGGCCAAAATTCACCTAATGTTTCATTATAAAATATTTATTCATTTTCTAATTTATATCTCTTTATAAAAGAAATCTCTAATCCAATTACTTGTAATTAAATCACTTAATTTCATGATTAGTAAAGTAATTTAGAAAGATTTGCTCCAAAAATGAGGTTGAGGCTGCGAGCCTCTAGGTTCTTTAGAACCTTCATACTCTTCCTTTTCATGTGAATCACATCCTATATTACACATACATCATCATGCTTCTATAAACACATATTCATGCTTATCATCAAAGCAATAAAGCATACAAATTCAAACAATCACAAATAATGAAGGCCTAAACAATCAAGTGAATAAATCCTTATGGATTTTTCCACCACAAACAATCCATTTCCTCACCACCAACACATGGTTGATGAGGTTAATATCCCTCTTACCTCAAAGAAGACCAATAACTCCTCTTGATGCCTTCTTGGTGATTTCATGTAACACTACAACCAAACCCTAGAAAACTTAAACCATGATAAAGTCACAAATCAAGCTTGAAAACAAGAAAACCATGGATCAATCATGGTCTAGAAACTTAAAAATCAATTTTAGAATCAAGAAACAAGAACTTTACCTTGAAGATTAGAAAACCCTAACTTGGATTCAAGGTAGTAAATGGAAAAACTAGGCTAGGTTCACAACATGAAAAGGTCTTAGAATAGTGTATAGGTTAAGAAAATGAGGTTAGATAGAATTTTGAATGCTTGCATGATGTTTTATGGTGATGTAGCCGAGAGCTTCATGAAGGAGAAAGGTAAGGTTTTTCTTTGTGTTTAGAAGAGAGAGAATGGACAGAAAAGCTCTTGATCACAAAATGTGATATGCTTAAATGAAATATCCTAAAACTAAAGCTCCTAGTCGTGGAGTGCTATAGCATGGAGAATCAAATACTTAGCTAATAAGTTTATGAATGAGCACATGGTGTTGGTCACAAGTTTGTCATGCTTTGGTCACTTGGTTTTCTATTGGTTTATGCTTAAGGAGTCATGGCATGAATCACAAGTTCTAGATGGTGCAAGAACCCTCCTTGGCCATGGAACTCAAGGAGAAAGGTAACTAAGTTTTGATTCAATTTAGTTCCAATTATGCTTAGGTTAACTAGTTAGTTACTCTAGGTTTATGACTAAATTTTCAAGCCATTAACATTGACCAATTTCCATTGGTTCACCTTAAGCATCAAGCCTTCTAATTAGTTCACAAAATAAGTCATCAAGACTTTTTCCAAAGGCTATTGTCCAATGGACAAAAGTTACAGAAACTATTACCTAATAGACATAAGCTACTGCTCACAAGTCAGTAGGTATTGTCCAATGGATAATAAAATACAAATTTTTTTTATTTGACAGATAAATTCTAAAAATTGTAAAATTGAGAACTGTGTCTTTCAGTTTCGAGTTTAGTAAGCTCCCCCGACCCTAAATAAACTGTGCCTGAAAATTTTTATTTTCCCGGTCCATAGTAAAACACACAAAACGTTCAAAAATAATCACAGAACAGTCAAAATAAATTTAACAATGCACAAAAACCACAAAATAGTACAACCAGGCATTACAGAGAAATAGCAAATTTAAGGGTGTTACAACAATTATATTTATCTGTTATTTTATTTGTGACATGATAACATGATTTTATCTATTAATGTTATATCTGTATGTTTATGGTTATTCCTATACTGTCGTACTGGTATTGATGTAGGGGATCTCACCTCTTCATGTTATGTCTGTTATGTTGTATGTTTATATTAAATAAAGACAGTGTAGAAGATGAGTCAGGATCACCCGGATTCTGTTTGGGATAGTTTATCTGTTATATGTTATGGCATATCAACGAGGCATCATCGGGTTTATACGTGTGCAATTCCATGAGGATACTGATGCTTGGACTATAGACTTGGAGAGGGATAGTGTTGTTTATCTTGGGGAGCTGACCCTGACCTTTAGTAGGACCCGTAATGGGAACTCTATTTTGCCTACTACTGTTTCTTTATATTTAGAGTTCTCGATGCTCATGAGGGATTTGTCAGGTATTCCTTCTTACACCCCTAGAGATAACTCTATGGTGTCATTTGCACGTACACCTGTTCCTAGGTCTGCGCAGAACCCGAGGTCTTTGTCTTCGGAGGAGACTGAGGAAGATCCTTCTGAGGAACTTTCTCACTAGAAGTTTTAACTTCGATTAGTTTAATGTTTTGAAGTAACAATTGTACATATTTACTTTTTGAAGTACAATCTTATGTATGTAAATTATTTGTGAACTGAGTTTTATATTTCTGTATATTATGAGTGAGTATTATTCAGTTATGTATTTCAACAAAGGATGGTCTACTCTCAAGTTTCTCCATTCTTTGGTAGTAAGACCTCGCCAGTTGGGGTTGACTGTTTTGTACCTATGCAACGCTGTTAAATTTCGTGATTATTAATCAAGGATAAGGAGGCAAGAAGCTGACACTAGAAAAAGAGTCGACGCCAAAAGAAGGAATTGACGCCAGGGAAGGAGTCAACGCAAGTTAAGAGCATGTCAACCAAGGTAAAGAGTTTCCAACCACTTGGAACCCCTAAAAACCACCTGAAATTGAAAGTTACCACCATAGGCACGTTGTTAGATAGAAAACATGGGATCTAACCTTGATAAAAAAGAGCAACTACTATGAAGGCACCTAAGCTATAGAATTTTTGAATTCAGAAGGAAGGCAAGAATGATGGAAAGTTTGAAGGGCATAAATAGTAAATCTAAGGAAAGAAAAAGGGCTTGACACTCGTTACTCCTTACACACTTATAGTAGGAAAGAGGATAATAAAGGTGAATAAACCAAGCAGGTTGATAAATATGACAAGCTTGTTGCAAAAGCACTAAAAAGCCTTGAGAGAGAATATGCTCACCTATCAGACATTGAGATTGATATAGAAGTTAATAATCTGTTGGAAGAGGAATTAACAGAATTCTTGAAGGAGACAACAATGTCGGAGAAGCCAAAAGAACCTGAGGCTCGACTAAATATAGTATTGGTGCTGCCTCGCGACATCAATTCCAATGGGCCCTGGGTACTGGAGCAATGAATGGTGACAATCTTTTCTCAAGAGGCTAGTTAGTTTTACTAAGCCTTCACATGAAGAGATGGAACATTTGAAGCCACTACATATAAAAGCTCATGTCAATGGTAGACCTATCAACAAAGTGTTGATTGATAGAGGAGCTGCATTGAGCCTAATCTTGATGTCGATGTTTAACATGCTAGGAAGGAAACTGTCAAAGTTGGTGCCTACAAATATAGTGCTAACCAATATTAATGGGGGAAGGACCCCTTTAGGAAAGACAGTTATGTTAAATATTAAAGTAGGAACTACTAAAAGGTAGACTTGGTCATGCCGTTGAAATCTTCAACATGCTACTTGGTAAAGATTGAATTCATGTTGTGGGTGTCATTCCTTCAGCAGTGCACTAGAAATTAGTCTTGTGGAACAAGGAAGCTAATATCAAAGTCATTCTCACAAATGATTGCCCCTACTTTACCCAACAATGCAATATGAACTATAAGGAATATAGTCCCCCAATGAAGCTCGTAATTCTATATTCCAATAGCTTCAGTCGTAAAACAATTGAATTATGCCTCCTTGATAGGGGAGGTTTTAGGATGATTCCTAAGGCTGAATCACGGTCATTTGGTTAGGATGACAAGTACTGAAAAAACATTATAGAGATTATCGGCCTATGTGGCTGACAATGCTATTAGGGAAATCAATTGCAAAATCCCTGACTATATTTATGAAGAAGAATGTGAAAGACCTAAGGGTTTTGATGAGTCTCCTCTGTTAGAAGACATTAAGAAAGTGGAGATACAGGATCCTATAGAGGAAGTGAATTTACGAATTGAAGAGGAGAAAATACTAACTTATATAAGCAAGTTGCTTACACCTCAAATGAGAGGAAGAATGGTTGAATAGTTAAAGCAGTACCAAGATTGCATCACATGGGATTATCCTAAGATGCTTGGTCAAAGTAGGGAGATGGTCGAACATTGCCTTCTAATTATGCCAGGATTTAGACCTTTAAAGTAGCCTCTTAGACGCTTCATCCCATAGGTAGGTTTTAAGGTTAAGGAGGAAATTGAAGGCTTGCTGAAAGATAAATTTATCAAAACTTCTAGGTATGTTGAAAGGATTTCTAATATAGTTCTAGTGGCTAAGAAAAATGGCAAAATAAAAGTTTGTTTCGATTTTAGAGTTTTAAATTCAGTAACGCCTAATGATGAGTACCCAATGCCTATAGTTTATATGTTGATAGATTTGACTTCAGGCCATCAAATAATGAGTTTTATGGACAAACACTCTAGTTATAATCAAATCTTTATAGTTGAGGAAGATATCCTAAAGACAACATTTAGATGTCCTGGGGCATTAGGGACTTATGAATAGGTAGTTATGCCCTTTGGATTGAAGAATGCGGGAGCAACTTACCAAATGACAATAAATGTCATTTTTCATGATATGATTGTTAAATTTATAGAAGTTTATCTTAGATGATGTGGTGATAAAATCTGATTCAGATGATGATCACTTAAGAGATTTAAAAAATGCTTTTGAATGGATAAGAAAGCATAACCTAAAAATGAACCCCCTTAAGTGTAGTTTTGGTGCATCTATAAGTAATTTCTTAGGATTCCTAGTGCAACGCAAAGGGATAAAGGTCAACAAGAATAAGACTAGAGCTATAATGGAGGCCTCACCACCAAGGAACAAAAAAGAGTTACAATCTTTGCTCGACAAGAATAATTTCTGGTGCTAGCAAGCTAAAAATATGTTCCTCTTTGCTTAAGTTAAAGAATGAGGAGGAGTTTAATTAGAATGAAGAACACCAAAGACTTTTTTATGAAATCAAGCAATATCTAGTAAATCCACATGGCATAACTCTCCTAATTACAAAAGACCCTTAAAGCTATATTTGTCAGCTAATGACGACACTATAGGTTGTATTTTAGCTCAAGATGATGAAAATGGTTTTGAAAGGTCTATCTTAAATTTTAGTCGCAAGCGAATAGAAGCTGAAAGAAATTATAGAGAATTACAGAAACAATGCTTAACTTTATATTCGACTTGTATGAAACTTAAATATTACATGATTCTAACTACAATTTATGTGTATTCTAATGTCAATATAATCAAATATATGTTGACTAAACTTGTGACCTATAATAGAATAGGTCGATGGGCAATTGCACTTTTGGAGTTTTCTTTGCAATTCGCACCTCGAAAAGCCATGAAAGGTCAAGTCATGGTTGATTTTGCAGTTGACCATTTCCTAAAAGTCATAGTAAGTTACGTGGGTGATGGTGTAATTAAAAGTTTCAAAGCCAAGTGCAGGTTGTTTCAAGTAGTAAATTATCGGGAGTTTGACGTCGATCCACCGGGAATTGATGAAGAGAAAATTATTTGAGGTAAGGGGAAGATTTGCCAAAATACTAAAGATGATATAAGTTGTTCACAAATGAAAAAGATTTGCTTGGGTTAGGAGATCTACTCTTGGTAATAAATTAAAGATAAGATTATTTCTTTTTATAACTCAATTGAAATCATACATAATGAAGGTTCCAATCGGAAGATTTAACATTCAAAGTTCAATTTAGATTATACATGTAATCATATTATGGTTCCAATAATTATCTACTAATACTTGTAAATGATCTCAATCATCCATTGTGCCAACGTCTTGTCTACAATGAATCAAGATATTCATTCTACAAGAAGAGTTTCTAAATTAATCGGAAACAACATACAACACATATAAAGATCACATAAAAATATATCATTCAAGTACAAGAAGGAAATTAATCTAATCTCAACATATTACCAAGAGCTTCACTCTTTCACCCAAGCAAGATGAAGATTTAGTTACTCATAGACAAGAAGAAAGAAAGAGAGAAGAAGATGATGATGAACATAACTTCAATTAAGAACAATAGAAAATTACACAAAGGAAACAATTAACATACAAACATGAAAGTAAACTCTAAGCTAAGCTAACACCCTTAAATGATCAGTTTTTGCCTCCTTTTATAGAGTTCAAGGAGTGCAAGAAGACAATGGAGTTGTTTGATGATGAGAAGTAAAATCAAAATAGATGATGAATGAGCTGAAATTATGGACTTTCTTGGCTCCGAAATGTCTCTGCTCTTAGCTCATGGCATACGTCAGAATTCCATCAAGTGGTCTTCATGAAAGTTCTAGGAAATTGTCTCAGCTTTCCATAGACACCTATTTCATCCAAATCCAACAACCACAACTCGAGATATGGCCCAATTATTGATCATGGGTCAGGCCCAACACCAGCACCTCTCTTCTGACTTCCAAGCCCAATATCACCTTCAAGGAATCCAAATTGAATTTTGCATTCTTCATGAAAGTTGTAAATATGGGTCTTAACCTTCCACTATCAAAATTTCAGAATTGTTGAACTCCTATAGCCCGAGATATAGCCTAATGAGTGCATAGAGGTCAGGCTGTCAGGTTTAAAACTCTAGATTTTGCTTCAACTTCAATTTGAGTTATCCAAACATGTGTCCCTAGTCTTGAGGCCTTCATGAAAGTTGTAGAAATTTATCTTAGCTTAAAAACAAGACCAAAATCACATCTATCAGATATTTGTAACTCAAATTATAGCCAGTTTATTGAAAAAGTCAAGTGAGAAAGTTATACAATAAATGAAATATGTTGCTATTAGTGTGACTCTTGCTATCAAGTGAATAATTATTAGAGATTTATCTAAACTTTCTAACAAGACTAGAATCATATTAATCAGATAATTGCAACTCAAATTGTGACCACTTTACTTAAGAATACAATCACCCAAATTAATGATAATTCAAACAATAATTCCTTCAATGATCCAATTAAGCTTAATTTTATAAAATGTGACAAAATCAACTTAATTAAGCCAAATTGAATCTTAAGAAGCCTAGCGAGAGGATTATAAAATGAATAAAATACATTGTATTAAATTCCCCCACACTAAACTTTTGCACTCCTAGGCAAAACATATAAGAAAAAATTAAGGAACAAAGAAAAACGACACAGACTCAAAAGTTAAAAATTCTAAAAGATTTAATGAAACAAAAAGAGCAACCAATCATTTAAGGGATCAAAGCATTTTTGAGGTAATATTTCTTCACATCGTAAACCATCAAGCAAGGAAACATCAGTTAAAAAGAACGAATCAAGAATGAAAGATCCTCACAGTATTCACTCTCAATCCCTCAAGTGTTTTAAAATGGTAGATATTTCACTCAATTCAACCCATGAAAAATTGCACTATCATAAGCTTGCTTATCTTCCACTTCTCCACTACTCAGAACATATGCACACAAAAATCATGAGGACTTTATTCAAGGTTGTAATGAGGTCATGGTAAAGAAGGAGGGATAATATGGATATAAGAAGATAAATACCAAAGAGAATAAAAGAGCATTATGATACAGTTAAAGCGAAAAAGATATTTGAAAACATTCATCATAAAGGACAATGACCAATATTTGACTAATGTTTTGTTGAAGATCAATCCCAAATTGGTGAGTTGAATTCATTGTTAGGCATGAACCTTCTCTTTCTCTTCCTGTTGTTTCCAAGCATCCATCTTTATTCTAGATATGGATATGTCACATGGTGTATCAAGAGACTCTGATAATCCTTTGATTGTAGCGGTGGTCAGCTCTTTCTTTCTTTTCTTTTCTTTTTTTTCAACATTTTGCACACACACCCCCACACTTGTTTAAGAACAAGGCCAATGCTCTCTTATTCCCTAAGGTTGGGTAAAAACATGTTCTCTTTTTTTTTTAAAGGCACGTAATGAGTTAAAAACAAGGAATAGTCAAATAAACTCAAAGGGGTTACACAAGGGAAAATATACAAGGATGACTATTTAGTCAAAGTAGCTATTTCAAAATGCCTCAATTATATTTATGTATGCATATGGAAATGTAGCCTCAAAAAGAAACAAAGCAAGTTCTAGAGTAACAATTTCATGAGTGAAAATCACACAAGAAAGAAGAGATTGGTACAAATGTTCAATCCATTCATCAATAGGCTCAAAATCTCACAAGGCATATTTCTATCATTCTCAATCCATCAATTCAACATTCATATCCAAGCATGTGATTTATAAGAAAGAAGAAAATTTATGTTATGACCCAAGATATGCTTTTTGCTACTTATAAAACAGTTATTTCCTCAACTAAGATGTGTCTCAAGAATAAAATTACCTCAAGGGCAAAATTTACTCCTTACTCTGCCATCCTTAATTGGTTTTGTTGTAGGTTTCTGACAGTCATCTCACTAAACATACTTTCTTCAACTAAAATGCATCTCAGGAGTAAAATTACTCCTTACTCTGCCATTATTCATTGGTTTAGTAAGTTCATGACAATCATATCATACTTCCCTACTTTTTTTTAAACTATCCTTCCCCCCAACCAGATCACAACATTGTCCGCAATGTTAAAATATAGATGAGTAAATGATAGAAGATAGTACCTGTTTGGAGAAATCTGACACAAATTTAAACAGAAACAAAGTACGATAAATAAAATTAAAAGTAAAGGAAAATTAAAGATGAAGTGTTAGATCTGGTTTTCTTTGCTTGCTACTTCTTGCACTGCTTCCTGTTGACCAATCTATCTGAGCTGTTGTTTTATTAGATTCATAAACAATAGCTTCTAATTTATCAATCAGCTCATTAGTAGTGGAGGCAGAGATAAGAAGTTTTCTTGCCGAATGTGTGATAAATTTCTGTTCCACAACTTTGTCTAGAAAAATTAACAAAAGATCAAAGAAATTATTAACATTCAACAAACCAATGAGTTTATGGTGGATGTTCAGTTGAGCCCAAGAGACAATTTGAAAAATTTCTTCCAAAGTACCAAATCCACCTAGTAAGGCAATGAATGCATCAGAGTTGTCAAGCATTATTTTCATTCATCCTTGCATAGATGATACCTGAATTTCTTCTCCAACTGTCTTTCCAGTGATTTTATTTTGAGCTAAAGGTTCAGGAATGACACCTAAAACCTGACTACCTCCTACAAATGCAAAGAGTGATACAGTCCCCATTAACCCATGGCAACCTCCCCCATATATAACATGAATATTTCTCGCAGCAAGTGTTCGACCAAGAACGCTTGCTGCACCTACAAACTTTAAACCCTTCCCATAACTTGACCCACAAAAAACACAGACATTTTTAAGGTTATGAACAGGAGGTCCCATAATTTCACCTTCCCTCTGAATGATTATGAGTTGGAGGAAAGTTGAGAGAATGAAGTGTTTAAATAGGGAAAAGAAGGAGAAAAGTAATCATAGCACCTATATGGATAGGTTGGCTGTTGTCAGAAAAGTTTGAAATTAAGAAACACAGAATCTTTTTTTTTTTTTTTTTTTTTTATTTTTTTTTTTTTTAACTTCAAGAAAATCATCAGGGTAAAGAAGTCTAGAAACCCCTAAAGGACCCTGCTCAAAGGATCGTCTATCCAAAAAAAAAACAAAATACAACAAAATCATACAAAGATAAAAGAAATATAATAACAAATGAGGACATACCTGTATGTACAGTTTTCATGGCGTATATTTATACTGCGCGTCATGAATGCAGTAGTGGCATGTCATTGAGTTGCGTGTCACTAGTGCAACATGAGAACTCCATAAGGATTGCCGAACCGACAACAAGAACCTTTGAATCCTTTCTGTCCTGCTTACGGAATAACAACCCTTTATCTTCCTGCAAACCTAATTAAAACCTTGTATTCTAAGAAGATGGTACCTGACCGCAACCAGTCAGAACTCGCCATAGAGGCCTACTAATTAAAGTAAGTATATGGCTTAGTTAACAGTTTTCGTTCACTGTAAAGACGAGACGCTTCTTTCTGTCTATCAGCGCTACAGAGCCTTAGTTCCAAGAATTGGGAATGTAGCACGCGGCTCTCTACAGAGCATGACACATGAATTTTATTTATATACTGGCATGTGAAGGTCTCCTCCTGAGTCTATGACAGGACGGGCATCCACTCGGGGCTCTTAATCTAATTAAAGAACACGTACAACCGTAGTTTCGCCTCTTTTTTTTAAGTTGTTAGAAACTTGATGAAAGATAGGTGTATACTCACTTGAGATTGGGATGGAGGTAGTCTACTCTTTTGGCTTTGTACTAAAGCATTGTTGACCAGTATTAGACCCATTTAAGACCAGCGCAACATAGGGCTCCCAAAAGGGACACATAATGCGATTGGCTGCCTCGCATGTGGGATACAATCTACCTACTTTGTTTTTCAATTAAGAAGGCTGAATCAAGATGCATGCATTTCTCCATTCACGTTTTGTGTTACTAAAGCCAAACCCAAGATGTATACATATTTTTTTTTCTTTTTTTTTTGAACATGAAGAAGAAGAAGAAGAAAATATATACATATTATTGTGGATGTGGCTCATATCTGCCTTTGGTTTCACGTCCAGAAATGGCTTAAACGGCTTCTATGAGTCAAGGATAAGCTTCCCATCCAATTTTCTTATAAATTGGCAAACATGGTCTTTTTGAGTCAGATTCCTAAGACTGTATTGTTTTTGTTCATCCTTGAAGAGATTTCACAAGTTAAGCAGTTCATGATGCACTAAACCACAAGAATGCATATCAAGAGTCAATAAGATATCATCTAATGACTCCTTACTCAGTCTATTCTTAATGAAGAAAATTTTATCTTCTCTGTTTGCGAAAACCATCCCCAAAGAATGACATCGCTTGTTACAATTCTATCGTACACATATGTGACAGACTTGTAATCTTTTTGCTCTTCTCCTTTTAGAATATGAACTTCTACCAAGACTTGGCATGTATGAGTCAAATGAAATTGAAGACTCACCTACTAGTCAGACCTCTGCTTTGATTATCCAACGTACATCTTCTAGAATACCTTTATGCATTAACAATCTCAATCTTTCATATCTAGCTTTGTAAATTTTTGTTAGAGCATTTTGAGGAAGAGAAGGAAAATGTTTTCTCAGGTTTGAGAGAATGATATCCCTTTTGAAGGAGAAGGAATCAGTTATTTTGAGAAACTGAAAAGAACAAACCGACTTGAGAGTCACGGAGTACCGTCATCCGCCATTTAACCGGGGAGCTAAAGAACTACAAAACAAAATAAAGCCACAAAATTAGAGTAAATTATTCTCATAACAAGGATCAGAAAGAGAAATGAATTCTACCTCAGTAGCTTGATTTTCCAGAAATGGTTTAAGTCCTTGTCATGAAAAGCTTTTGTTCTTTCTTTATAAATTTTTGAGTTTTCATATGCATTATTTCTCAATTCCTCAAGTTCATTTATTTGCAATTGCGTAACTTGCAAGCATCATCAAGATTTAAATTGAAAGCTTTAATGGCCCAAAATGCTTTATGTTCCAGTTCTACAGGTAAGTGACAAGGTTTTCCATAGACTAACCGATAGGGTGATATGCCTAAAGATATTTTAAAAGCAGTACGGTAAGCCCAAAGTGCATCGTTTAGTCTTAAAGACCAATCTTTACGATTTGGGTTAACCATTTTTTCCAAAATTTGTTTAATTTCCCTATTTGCTAATTCTACTTATCCACTTGTCTGAGGGTGATAAGGGGTGGCAACTTTATAAGTAATACCATATTTCTTCATTAAAGATTCAAATGGTTTATTGTAAAAATGTGTTTCCCCATCACTGATGATAGCTCAAGGGATTCTAAATCGACTTAAGACATTTTCTTTTAAAAAATTGAAAATAGTTTTATGATCATTTTGTCGACATAGAATCACCTCAATCCATTTTGAGACATAATCAACTGCAACTAAAATATACACAAATCCAAATGAGGATGGAAACAGACTCATGAAATCAATTCCCCAACAATCAAAATTTAAATGACAAGGATAAGGTTCAGAAGCATCATATTTCTTTTAGAAATGGAACTTAATTTCTAATAATTTTCGTAACTTTTGCAAAAGGTATAGTTGTCTTTAAATAAAGTGGGCCAATAAAATCTATACTACAAGATTTTTGCAACTGTTTTCTTTGAAGAAAAATGACCTCCACGTGCTTCTGAGTGACTAAATTTAATGACACTACCTACCTCATTGTCGGGTACACATCTCCAAAAGATTTGATCAGGACAATATTTGAACAAATATAGGTCATCCCAATAAAAAATTTTCACCTTAGTCAAAAACTTTTTTCTGTCTTGATGTGACCACTGAGGCGACATCTTTTTTGTCACAAGAAAATTGACTATATTAGCAAACCAAGGCATGAAATTGACAGAAAATAAAAACTCATCAGGAAAAGAATCATTGATAGGTGTGCTATCAAAAGGTGAGCCTATTGTAAGTCTGGACAAATGATCTGCGACAACATTTTCGGTTCCTTTCTTATCTTTTATTGTGATGTTGAATTCTTGAAGCAACAAGATCCACCGTATCAACCTAGGTTTGGCATCCTGCTTAGACATTAAATATCTAACAGCAACATGATCAGTGAAAACAACAGTAGAAAAACTAATTAAATAAGCTCGAAATTTATCCAATACAAAAATTATAGCAAGCAGTTCTTTTTCAGTAGTGGTATAATTCATTTGTGCACTATTTAAAGTTCTACTTACATAACAAATCGCATGAGGCTTACCTTTCTTTCTTTGGCCTAAAACAGCGCCAACAACAAAATCACTTGTATCACACATTAATTCAAAAGGCAAAGACCAGTCAGGGGATTGCATGATAGGAGCTAATGTCAGAAGACCAATTAATTTTTTAAAAGATTTTTGGCATTCTTGAGTCCAATCAAATGGTGTATCTTTTATCAGAAGATTACATAATAGTCTATATATAACACTAAAGTCCTTAATGAATCTTCAATAAAATTCTGCATGTCCTAAAAAGGAACGAACTTCTCTGACTGTTTTTGGGGAAGGCAAATGAGCAATTAATTCAACTTTGGCCTTATCAACTTCAATTCCTTCAAAAAATATCACATGACCTAACACGATTCCTGAGGTAACCATGTAATGACATTTTTCCCAATTTAAAACAAATCTTTTTTATTCACATCTTTTAAGAACTTTATCCAAATTATCAAGACAATTTTCAAAAGAATTTCCAAAAGCTGTCAGATCATCCATGAAAACCTCTAAATAATGTTCAATCATGTCACTAAAAATACTTAGCATGCATCTTTGAAAAGTTGCCGAAGTATTACAAAGACCGAAAGACATTCTTCTATAAGCAAAAGTGTCAAATAGGCACGTAAAAATAGTCTTTTCTTGATCCTCTAATGCAATTGGTATTTGATTATACCCCGAATAACCATCAAGACAACAATAGTAGGGATGTCCTGTTACTCTTTCTAGAATTTGATCAAGAAATGGTAAGGGAAAATGATCTTTCCTAGTGGCTGCATTCAATTTTCTAAAATCAATACACATACGCCAACTGGATGAAACTCGCGTAGGTATTAACTCACCTTTTTCGTTTTCAACCACTGTTATTCCAAATTTCTTAGGCACAACTTGTGTAGGGCTTACCCACTAGCTATCGAAAATAGGGTAAATCATTCCAACATCAAGTAATTTAAGAACTTCAACCCTAACTACCTCTTTCATGTGCAGATTTAATCTTCTTTGAGGTTGTTGTGATGTTTTAGCATTATCCTCTAAATGTATTTTATGTGTACAAATTAATGGATTAATGCCTTTTATATCTGTTAATGTCTATCCAATTGCACTTTTATGCCTTTTAAGTACTTCTATCAACATACCTTCTTGTTCTTCAGTAAGGATTAATGAAATTGCTACTGGAAAGCTTTGTTCTTCTCCCAAAAATATGTACTTCAACCCAGCAGGTAACGGCTTTAGTTTTAGTATGGGTACTTCTTCATGAATATTATCATTCATGGGTTGTAGCTCTTCGAATCTCGGCTTCCATCCCTTGTATTCCATTGCCTGTGTATAATCAAGCAAAGAGCATATTTCAAAAATATCATCATTTACTTGTGTAGATGAATCAAATGAATTAATTAAACAAACCTCTAATGGATCAGAAGAACTCCTTTTTAGAAGATGAACATCTACAATGGCTTCAATCCCGTCAGCTTCCTCATTTTCATCATTGACTTCATGTGGTTGCTTGCATATGTTGAAAACATTAAGCTCAAGTGTCATGTTTCTAAATGTTAGCTTTATCACTCCATTTCTGCAATTTATTAAAGCATTTGATGTTGCTAAAAATGGGCGACCTAAAATAATAGGAATTGACTTGGAACTATTAACCATAAGTTCAGTTTCCAAGACAATAAAATCCACAGGATAAATGAATTTATCAACTTGTACTAACACATCTTCCACTATTCCTTTTGGAATTTTAATTGATCTATCAGCAAGTAGAAGATTACAGAAATTGGTTTTAACTCACCAAGGTTGAGTTGTTGATAAACTGAATATGGAAGCAAATTAACGCTAGCACCAAGATCAAGTAAAGCTTGATCAATTTTATGTTCTCTAATAATGCATGAAACCGTAGGACAACTAGGGTCTTTATGTTTCAAAACATTATTACTTTGAATAATGGAACTTACATGTTCGGTCAAAAAGGCATTCTTTTTCGCATTTAATTTCCTTTTAACAATACATAAGTCCTTCAAAAATTTGGCATAAGAAGGAAACTATTTAATAGCATCTAACAGTGGAATATTGATCTTCACTTGTTTAAAAATTTCAAAAATTTCAATTTAGTAGTCTAATTTCCTTGGTTTGCTTAATGCTTGAGGAAATGGGGGTGGAGGAGACGAGAATTTGGTCTCATTTTGGGCAGATGGCTTATCAACCTTTTCCTTATCTTAGGGAATTGATTCACCATCTTTCTCACAAGGTTCAAAAATTTCTTTTTCAACAACTTTTTCACTCCTAAGAGTTATTATAGAATTGACTTGATTTATTTGTTGGCTTTCTGAACTACCCTCATTTAGACTATATTGACCTTTGGGATTCGGTTGAGGTTGAGAAGGAAATTTTCCTTTCTCGTGAATGGTGAGTGCAGAAGTCAGTTTGGAAAGAGTGTCTTTTATGTCAATCATGGTTTTAGTGTTTTGTTTATTGATGGCCTCTTGCTTTTCTATGAATGCATTCAATGTTCCTTCAAGGTTTTTCCTATATGGTGGGACATAAGATGCATATCCTTGAGAATTTTGAGAATCCTGTTGTTCCTGAGGAGGCGATGGTTGTATAAATTGTGCTTAATTATTATTCCTCCAACTGAAGTTCAGGTGATTTCTCCATCTCAGATTGTAAGAATTTGAAAAAGAAGAGGTGAATGGCTTTTTAAAATTGTTCATTGCATTTACTTGCTCATGCACAACTTCTTTAAAAACAGGAATATTAGGACATTCATTGTCGAGTGTCCTAATTCATCACAAATGCCACAAATTTCTTCATTTTTCACAGATTTGACTTCTTTTACTTTGCTTAATTCCATGGATTCAACCTTTCTAGCCAAACTAGCATACCTTGCATTTAGATCTTCTTCTTGACTAAGATGATATTTTTCTTTACCAACATTTGCAAGGTTATATCTAATTGAATTTTCAGAAGGATTAGTACCATGCCAAGATTGAGAATTTTCAGCCAAATGATTTAAATAATCTAAAGCTTCTTCGGGTTCTTTATCAAGAAACTCGCCATTACACATTGTTTCCACAAATTGTTTAGTTTCAGGTGTTAAACTTTCATAAAAGAAAGCTTATAAGCCGCCATTTTTCAAAACCATGATGTGGGCAAGAATTTAACAAATCTTTAAAACGTTCCCAACTTTGAAAATACGCTTCATTTGAATTTTGGAAAAAAATTTGGATTTGTCTTTTCAAAACATTGGTTTTATGTGTTAGAAAAAATTTCTTTAAAAACTCACTTTGCATATCTTTCCATATGCCAATTGATCTTGGTTTCAAAGCATTAAGCCAAGTTTTTGCTTTATCTTTCAAAGAAAAAGGAAACAATTTAAGCTTAACAATCTCTTCAGTGCAATTTTGATCATTGAAAGCAATACAGACTTCCTCAAATTCTTTTAGATGTAAATATGAGCTTTCAGATTCTAAACCATGGAAATTAGGAAGTAAAGAAATCATACTTGGCTTAAATCTAAAATTATTAGCAGTGACTGGAAAGATAAAACATGATGGACTAGAATTTCGAGGTGGTTGTAAATATGCACGCATAGTTCGCAACAGTTGATTTTCCTGTTCATCATGTATACTTTCATTTTCAGTAGTTCGCAACAGTTGATTTTCCGGTTCATCATGTATACTTTCATTTTCAGCTTGTTGCGTTTGATTTTCATGTTCAACATGTGCACCTTCAATTTTAGTCATTGTGTCAATTGTGTGTGACTGTGATTCTAACAAATCAATATATAAAGTACCAAGATTAATTTTAACCAAACGACCATAATTTGAATCACGATACCAGTTAAGCATAAATAAGTGACGTAAAATAAAAATAATGTACAAGTCGGTTGTTTACACAAGCCATTAAATATTAACAATGATGTAGTATAAACCAGCCACCAAATAAATATTAACAAGTAAAAAGTTAGAAAGTTAGAGAATTAATAATATACAAAAAAATAAAATACAAAAAATAAAGTATAGAAAGTAAATTTAAAATATGAAAAGCTGGAGAGTGGCAGAGCCCCACAGAGTGACGAAAGAGAAGAGAAGAAGAAAAAGATTATTTTATTATATTAGAAAGTAATAATAAATGAATGAAATTAAAAAATTAGAGGGTAGAAAATAAATGACGTAAATTAAAAAAGTTAAAGAGCAAAAAAATAAATGACATAAAATAAAAGCGAAAAGCGTAAATAAATAAAAAAAAATAAAAAAATTTAAAAAAAAAGTTAAGCAAAAAATGTACATAACTAAATAAAAATTAAAAAGCAAAAAAATGACATAAATATAAAAATTAGTTAATAAGTTAGTAAGTAGTAAGTTAATTAGTAAGTTAGTTAGTAAATTAGTAAATTAAAAAGTGAAAAAAGTAGAGGAAGAATATACCTGTTGGTGAAGTTTACTTATAGAAAGAGAACCTCAAAGAATTAGGACTTCAAATCAAGTCCCCGCAACGGCGCCAAAAACTTGATGGTGTAATTAAAAGTTTCAAACCCAAGTGTAGGTTGTTTCAAGTAGTAAATTCTCGGGAGTCCGATGTCGATCCACAGGGAATTGATGAAGAGAAAATTAGTTGAGGTAAGAAGAAAATTTGTCACAATACTAAAGATGATATAAGTTGTTCACAAATGAAAAAGATTTGCTTGGGTTAGGAGATCTACTCTTGGTAATAAATTAAAGACAATATTATTTCTTTTTATAATTCAATTGAAATCATACATAATGAAGGTTCCAATCGGAAGATTTAACATTCAAAGTTCAATTTAGATTATACATGTAATCATATTATGGTTCCAATAATTATCTATCAATACTTGTAAATGGTCTCAAGCATCTACTGTGCTAACGTCTTATCTACAATGAATCAAGATATTCATTCTACAAGAAGAGTTTCTAAATTAATCGGAAACAACATACAACACATATAAAGATCACATAAAAATATATCATCCAAGCACATGAAGGAAATTAATCTAACCTCAACATATTACCAAGAGCTTCACTCTTTCACCCAAGCAAGATGAAGATTTAGTTACTCATAGACAAGAAGAAAGAAAGAGAGAAGAAGAAGATGATGAACATAACTTCAATTAAGAACAATAGAAAACTACACAAAGGAAACAATTAACATACAAACATGAAAGTAAACTCTAAGCTAAGCTAACACCCTTAAATGATCAGCCTTTGCCTCCTTTCATAGAGTTCAAGGAGTACAAGAAGACAATGGAGTTGTTTTATGATGAGAAGTAAAATCAAAATAGATGATGAATGAGCTGAAATTATGGACTTTCTTGGCTCCGAAATGTCTCTGCTCTTAGCTCATGGCATGCATCAGAATTCCTTCAAGTAGTCTTCATGAAAGTTCTAGGAAATTGTCTCAGCTTTCCATAGACACCTATTTCATCCAAATCCAACAACCATAGCCCGAGATATGGCCCAATTACTACTCATGGGTCAGGCCCAACTCCAGCACCTTTGTTCTGATTTCAAAGCCTAATATCACCTTCAAGGAATCCGAATTGAATTTTGTGTTCTTCATGAAAGTTGTAGATATGGGTCTTAACCTTTGCCTATCAAAATTTCAGAATTGTTGAACTCCTATAACCCGAGATATATCCTAATGAGTGCATAGAGGTCAAGCTGTCAAGTTCAAAACTCTAGATTTTGCTTCAACTCCAATTTGAGTTATCCAAACATGTGTCCCTAGTCTTAAGGCCTTCATGAAAGTTGTAAAAATTTATCTTAGCTTAAAAACAAGACCAAAATCACATCCATCGGATATTTGTAACTCAAATTATAGCCAGTTTACTAAAAAAGCCAAGTAAGAAAGTTATACAATGAATGAAATATATTGCTATCAGTGTGACTCATGCTATCAAGTGAATAGTTATTAGAGATTTATCTAAACTTTCTAACAAGACCAGAATCACATTAATCAGATAATTGCAACTCAAATTGTGGCCACTTTACTTAAGAATACAATCACCCAAATTAATGATAATTCAAGCAATAATTCCTTCAATGATCCAATTAAGCTTAATTTCATAAAATGTGACAAAATCAACTTAATTAAGTCAAATTGAACCTTAAGAAGCCTAGTGAGAGGATTATAAAATGAATAAAATAGATTGTTATCAGTGGGCTTAAGAAAATGGAAGCTATATTTTGATGGTTCAAGTAATCAATTTAGCACAGGTACATGCAATTTCATTATCGACCTATCTGGAAAACTAATGCATTTTAATTTTCACATGAATAGAACGTTCTCAAATAATGAGGTCGAATATGAGGCCTTGATAATTGGGTTAGATTTCATTCACAGAATGGGAGGTAGAAACATTAAAATATATTATGACTCGATGCTAGTCATTAAACATATTACACGAGAATATAAATGTGTAAATACAAGTTTAATGCAGTATTTAGCTATAACAACGTAATTATTATATAAGTTCGATGAGGTGGATATCCAACATATCCCAAGGATGTCGAATTATGTTTCAAACACTTTAGCTCAATTAGCTTTTGGCTATCTAGTTCCACTTGTGGAATTGGAGAGCTTGATGGAGATTAAAGATGAAATCTTACCCGTAAAGGAAAGGGAAATATTTAATGTCGAAGTTTATAATGATGGGGAGGATGATTGGATGCTAGAATTAAAGTCTCATTTGGCTAACCTAAATGGCAATGTGAAACGCAAAATAAGACTCAGGGCCATTAATTAACTTTTACTCAATAAAGAATTGTTCTTTAAACGTCTCAATGGCTAGTTGTTGCAGTGTTTAACCCATAGAGAGGTTGCTATATTGATGGTGTAACATCCTGAAAAATATCTGTTTAATTATAAATAATCATTTTATAATATTCTTGATTTTTAGAAATTTTTCTAGAATTTTTCGGAAACGATGAATATTTTAATATATTTCTCATTTTGCGTGCACACTGAGCTGAGAATTGCTGAGGTCAGTGTAACGCTCCGGAAATTAATTATTTTACCACAAATAGTCATTTTCTAATATTTGTGATTTGTGTGAATTCTTTCAGAATTTTTCGGAAATGACGAATATTTTAATATATTTTTCGTTTTACGCGAATATCGAGCAAAGTCGGGAAAACGACTGTAACGCTTCAAAAATTAGAAAATTTTATGATGGATAGTCGTTTTATAATAATTGTAATTTTTGAGAATTTTTCAAGAATTTTCCGGAGACGTGGAATATTTTAGTATATTCTTCGTTTTACGTGCGCACTGAGCAGAACTGGAGAAACGCGATGTTTCCTCCGGGAGCCTTGGACTATGGACATGTCGACGGGGGATCTTACTAAACCCGAGGTTGGATACAGTTTACGAGGTTTCACGTTTTTTGAGAAATTTTAACAGATGAAATAAAATAATACTGCGTAAAATTCATCTGCCAGATTAATTAAATACTGATTTCTGTCAACTGAAACTATTATCCATTGGGTAATAGTGTATACTAAAAAATCTTATCACATTATCCTAATACAATATACTTTATGTCTAATCAATTCACTTTAATTTAAATTTAATGTAAAATAATCAAAGCTTCTTTGAGAAGCTTTGACCAAATAATGACCAAATGGCCTTTAGCTTCCAAAGGAAGCCAAAAACTCTCTCCTCCCTCTCTCCTCAAACTCTACAGCAGCAGCCCAAAACAAGGGGGAATTGATTTGCTTCATTTAATTAATTTTACCACACAAATTCATTTTTACCTAAAACACTTTCTCTCTCTTCCTTTCTTCTTTCTTCTTCACAAAACTTTTCTCCTCCTTCTCTCTAGAACCCTCCACGGCCAGCCCCTCTTCTTCCACTCAATCTTCACAAAAATTACAACCAACCACATTTTATTAATCCTCTTCCTCTCCTAAACACCTTTCTTGCTTGGAGCATCTTGAGATTCCACCATTTTCACCACTTCCTTCAAGCTTCAAGCTTTGAGTTCTTGGGTAAGATTTTGATTCTTCCTCCCCTCTCTTCATTTTCGTGTTCATGGTCCTCTTGGTGACCATCCATCCTTTATTTTTCAAGCATTGGTGTTGTTTTAACCAAGTTGAAATTTCTAGGGTTTTGGTGGCACCCAATCCGAATTTGCAAGGAGTTTCTTGGTGGCTCTTCTTGATTTCTACATTTAGGTAAGAGGAAGACACTCCTCCTCAACCTCTATTAGCATCTAGGAACCTTGGTTGTGTTGTTTGTGGAAAAACCCTAATGAGGGTTATTCTTTAATTTGATGACTATTATGTTTACATATTGATTTTATGATATTTATGACATTGGATTGATTGGTTGTGTATATTAATATTTTGGATTGGATTGGATGGCTTGAAATGGAAGAAAAAGAATTTGGAATGGCTCTTGGGTGGCCACGGTTTTGAGGTGTAAATTGATATGTTCTTGGTGAACAAATTTTAACAAGTGAATGACTAAATTAATCAAGTGTGTAATATAAAATCCATGGAATGGAAAAAATTGAGAATTGAACCCACTAGGGAGGCCACGGCCTCTAGGGCTCTTTAGAACTTAATTATGTAATTTTTGGTGATCTTGGAATTTAGAAAATTAAATGATTGGAACATAGGCAATAAGTTAGTAAGGTAGCAAATTTGGAAGAATTAAATACAATTGGTGATTTATAAATTTTAAAGGATTAAGGAAGGAACTCGTCATGAAACTTGAGAAAATTTTACAAGAGTAAGAACAAGAGAGTGTGAGATTTTGAGATTTTGGAATAACCACTCTAAGTGTATGAGAATAAATTACTTTAGAAAATTCAATTAACTATGGGAACTTACTTAGTGTCGGATTCTTGTATGATTGGCAAAACTTGAATAAGAATGCATAATGGACCTTAGAAAGGTATTACCGTATTTGATTTCAATATTATGACATTATGAGTCTATGTGAGTGACCATTTATGTGTTGATGCTTATCTTGGCCAACTGTGGCATATTATGGAATTGTATGAAATTGTGAATCATACATGCTCATGCATATAGTCTTATGCATTGTGAATGTCCTGTGGACAGTTGTAAGGCCAAGTTGCCTAGGAGATTGAACACACCTTAGTACGGGTGTGAGTAGACTTCTGTAGGTCATGTTACGACCTTGGGGGCTTCAAGGTGCGGGTACCTAACAATGGGCAGTTGGTAGCTCTCTTGTCCGTGGGGCAAACCGATGCAAATGCACCGACGATCCAGACCGAGACACTGTCCTATATCGTGATCTAGCATGGACTGTCTGTACAATGCCTGATGTGCACGTGGAAATTATTGATGTATAGCACTTTGGCCGCAGCAACTGAGTTACAGGCATGTCTCCTGATCTTTCTCTCCGACTGTTTGTGTCTAGCTCCATGGAGTAGGAATTTGGGAAAGTATGCATGTGCATCATGAAATAATCTGTCATTGTAAATTATTATTGCCTGGAACTGTTTATTTGCTTACTGTTGGATTTACTGCTTATTGTTTGGAAATGTTGTTCTAAACTATTATCTGGGCGCGTTGCGCCATTTTGTTTCTAGCTGTTATAATTGGTAATGATGGTAGGATGTCTTACCTCTTTCCTGTATTTCTATTATTTGCTACCTATGTGTACACTGTATTGATCGAAGAAAACGGCAAGGAGGCGGAAGATCCTGATTTCCTGGCTTCTGGCCCAAACGGGACTAGCATCTACTGAGGTGATGGAGGCACGCATGCGCAGATTTCTAGGTGATGTGCGTCTGACCTTCCTCAGAGGGCCAGAGTGTTGGCACATCAACTTGAGTTCCGATCATGCGTCTATCTGGGGGACGTGTCGATTTCTCTAGCCTGGAGACGTCATGAGGCGCCGATCCTCACCTGCCATGTCAGCCTGCGACTGGAGTTCTACTTACCCATCCAAGAGATGTGGGGTGAACGTTACTACACCCCTTGGGAGGACTCTTTTGATTCTACTGCTCGGGCTCCTGCCCGTGGTTCCGTGGTTCCCATGGAGGTTTCCTCTGAAGAGGAGGATCCTGCTAAGGACCCGGATACGGTCCCTCCTCCACTGAGGGACTGATTTTACTGGTAGCTGCTGATGGCTGCCAGTGTTTTATTTTGGGGGCCTGATGTATATGTAAAATCCTTAGGAAGGTATAGTTTTGCTTTTTGGGAGTTGCCGGGCTTGTATCTAAAATACGATTGTTATTTATATATATATATATATATATATATATATATATATATATATATATATATATATATATATATATATATATATATGTGTGTGTGTGTGTGTGTGTGTGTGTGTGTGTGTGTGTGTGTGTGTCATTCGAGATGCTGAATTTTGGTTGCCTTCGTCTCACACTTTTTGTCTTGTTCAAGCTTTGTCACTTAGTTCTATTTATTAATTAACAAAAAAATATATATATACTTGCCATTTTTATTCACGTATTAAAGTACCGAACAAGTTAACCTTAAACTAATGAACCGGGTCTCATTATCTAGAAAAATTTTATTTTCTGCATTTTCATTTATGTTTAATAATGTGACGTTCCCTCCCAAAAAAGGACGTTACATTAAGTTGGTATCAGAGCCCCGGTTTGTGTTACTTTGGGTCTTGCGTGTGAGTCTGTCTTGTTTGTGCTGTGTGAAATCTCAGTGATTGGTGTTTTGAAATAAATCTCTCTGACCTTCCTTGTGCTTTTCAGCTAATCTGATTTAAGAAAAAGCGAGATGGCGAGAGGTGGAGAAATGGCAGCTACTGTAGAGGCGATGCAGCGGATGGCGGAAGTCATCGCGGAGCAAAATGAACGTGCTGCTCAGCAACAAGAGAGAGCTACCCAACAACTTGAGGCAACTGCAGATGCACAAAACTTAGTAGAGTTTCGTCGTCACAACCCTCCACAATTCAAGGGAGAATTTGATCCAGACAAGGCTAGTTTATGGATCAAGGAGCTCGAGAAGGTTTTCCATGGCATGAATTGTGCCGAAGACAAGAAGGTGAATTACACTACCTTTATGCTTGTCGGCAACGCCGAAGACTGGTGGAACGAAGCCCAAAGAGCATTGAAGGCCGAAGGGCGCGACATCACATGGGACTTGTTCAAGGAAAAATTCTTGGATAAGTACTTTCCTACTAGTGCAAGACATGCAAAGGAGATGGAATTCCTCAACCTGAGACAAGGAGGCATGACCATCAGTGAGTATGCAGCCAAGTTTGAGAACTTGGAGAAGTTTTCGACGCATTATCGGCATCAGACCGATGAATCTTGGAAGTGTTGGAAGTTCACTGAGGGACTAAGATATGAGGTGAAGAAAGCCATCATCACTCTGAAAATCAAAGTATTCTCAGAACTGTTGGACACGTGCTGTGAAGTTGAGGCCTTGGAACAAGCTAGAGACTCGAGGAGCAAGAACTTTGGACCTGCGAGGTTCCAAAAAGGTGGAGGCAATAGTTCAAACCGCTTCCAAAAGAAACCCTATTCTCGACTAGCGGGAAATCAACAACAAACTGGTGGGAGTTCTGGTGGAGGTTCTTCTAGGAACCGGACTGGTCAGACGGTGGCATATCCCTCTAAATGCCTAAAGTGTGGGAAAGATCATCACACGAGAGACTGCACGATCAAAGGGATTATCTGCTTCAGATGTGGCAAACCGGGCCACATGTCCAGAGATTGCAACCAGACAAAGGTTGAACCCTCAGTCAATGCGACTCGAGCCAAAAAATCGCAAGCTGGAGGTCGAGTTTACACCATGAGCAGAGCTGAAGCCTCTGAATCCGAAGACTTGATTCAAGGAGAAGGCACCATAGAAGGTAATCTTTTAAAAGTACTATATGACTCTGGGGCAACCTATTCTTTCATATCATATGACTGTGTGCTACGACTTGACTTACCAATGTCTACCTTACCTTTTGATTTGACTGTCTCAACCCTTACTGATAAACCGGTGGTTACTACCAAAGTCTGTTTGAAGTGTCCCCTACTTGTTGAAGGTCGAGCCTTTTCTGTCGATTTAATCTGTCTACCTTTGTCACAATTAGACATAATCTTAGGGATGGACTGGTTGTCTTCCAACCATATTTTGTTAGATTGTTCTAGAAAAACCATAGTTTTCCCTGTGGATGATGATTCTAGATACTTGACGGCCAACCAAGTACGAGCTTTCTTGAAAGAAGGAGCTCAGGGATACATATTGCTATCTTCTTTGAAAATCGAGAGCGAGGCTGATCTGAATACTATTCCAGTAGTGAAGGAGTTCTCTGAAGTCTTTCCGGAAGATGTACCTAGTACCTGGTTTACCACCGATGCCTGAGATAGAGTTTGCTATTGACCTTGTACCAGGAGCTGGTCCCGTGTCTATAGCATCTTATCGGATGTCGCCAACAGAGTTGGTAGAGCTTAAGAAATAGCTAGAGGAGCTTTTGGAGAAATAGTTTGTCAGGTCGAGTGTATCACCGTGGGGAGCGCCAGTGTTGTTAGTTCGAAAGAAGGACGATACCTCAAGATTGTGTGTGGACTATAGGCAGTTGAACAAGCTGACGATTAAGAACAAGTATCCACTCCCAAGAATCAACGATTTGATGGACCAATTGAAGGGAGCAGCGGTATTTTCGAAGATCGATCTGAGATCTGGGTACCATCAGATAAGAGAGAAAACGGAGGATATACCCAAGACTGCTTTTCGTACTCGATACGGTCATTACGAATACCTCGTGATGTCGTTTAGTGTGACGAATGCCCCTGCTATCTTCATGGACTACATGAACAGAATCTTTCATCCGTACTTGGACACGTTCGTTGTCATCTTCATTGACGATATCTTGATATATTCCCCAAACCGAGAGGATCATGCTGAACACCTCAGCATAGTTCTCCAGATTCTGAAGGAGAAGGAACTGTACGCCAAGCTGTCGAAGTGTGAGTTTTGGCTAGATGAGGTTAAGTTTTTAGGCCATGTGATCTTGAAGGAAGGGATTGTAGTGGATCCGTCGAAAGTAGAGGCAGTGCTACAGTGGGAAAGGCCGAAGTCAGTGACGGAGATTCGTAGCTTCATGGGTTTAGCTGGATATTACAGAAGGTTCATAGAAGGATTTTCCAAAATTGCTGGACCACTCACTCAGCTGACAAAGAAGGACAAGGCTTTTGAATGGACTGATAGCTGCGAGCAGAGTTTCCAAGAGTTGAAGAGACAACTAACTACCTCACTAGTATTAGTACTACCTGATCCGAATGAGCCATTTGAGGTGTACTGTGACGCCTCATACCAAGGATTGGGATCGGTTCTTATGCAACACAGAAGAGTGGTGGATTATGCTTCGCGATAGTTGCGAGTGCATGAAAAGAACTACCCCACACATGATTTGGAACTAGCACCTGTGGTTTTTGCTCTGAAGATATGGAGACATTTTCTCTATGAAGCAACATTCAACATCTTCAGTGATCACAAGAGTTTGAAATACTTGTATGATCAGAAGGAGCTGAACATGAGGCAGCGAAGATGGCTAGAATTCCTGAAGGACTATGATTTCCAGCTGTTGTATCACCCTGGCAAGGCGAACGTCATGGCAGACGCCTTGAGTAGGAAGACCATCAGTGTTTCCGCCTTGATGATCAAGGAAAGAGACCTCATAGAACAGTTTAGAGATGTTTAGTAATTTGTTAAGTTGGAACCCGAAAGGATTTGTATGAACATGGTCACCATCTCAAATGAACTAATGGATGACATACGAGAAAAGCAGAAGGTCGATGAATTCTTGCAAGGAGTGAGAGAACTGATGAGGCAAGGTAAAGAAACAGAATTTGAGGAAGGAACGGATGGAATTCTGAGATTCCGTGGTAAAGTCTGTATTCCCCGTGACCAAGAGCTTAAAAGATATATTGTGGATCATGCTCACACCAGCAAACTGAATATGCACCCGGGCATAACGAAGATGTACCAAGACTTGAAGAAGTTGTTCTGGTGGCATGGGATGAAGAGCGACATCTCTAGATGCGTATCGACTTGTCTAGTTTATCAAAAAGCTAAAGTAGAACATCAAAGACCTGCAGGATTGCTGCAACCATTGTCTATTCCTGAATGGAAATGGGACAACATTGCAATGGATTTTGATGTGGGTTTGCCAAGGACAAAGAAAGGACACGACTCGATTTGGGTAATAGTGGATCGACTCACAAAGTTAACTCATTTTCTCCCGATCAACATAAGGTACAGCTTGGAGAAGTTAACCCAGCTATATATAGGAGAGATCGTTAGGCTGCATGGTGTGCCTACGAGTATTGTTTCGGATAGGAATCCGAGATTCACTTCAAAATTTTGTCAGAGTCTACAGGCATCGTTGGGAACGAAATTACGTCTAAGTTTGGCGTACCACCCACAAACCGATGGTCAATCGGAAAGAACGATCCAATCTTTAGAAGATTTGCTTAGAGCTTGTACTATGGAACAGACTAGAAGTTGGGATGAATATCTACCACTGATAGAGTTCACCTACAACAACAGTTATCATTCGAGTACAGGGATGGCACCCTATGAAGCTCTGTATGGACGATGGTGTCGGACACCATTGTGTTGGTACCAAGACGGTGAACGTCTCACGATTGGACCATATATCATTCAACAGACAACTGAGAAGGTCAAAATGATTCAAGAGAAGATGAAAATTGCTCAGAGCCGGCAGAAGAGTTATGCAGATAAGAGGAGAAAGCCCCTTGAGTTTGAAGAAGGTGAGCATGTATTCTTGAAAGTCACACCCACGACTGGGGTCGGTCGGGCTTTGAAATCTAGAAAACTCACCCTAAAATTTCTTGGACCTAACCAAATTCTTCGCCGGATAGGCCCAGTAGCTTACCAGATAGCCTTACCCCCTTTTCTTTCTAACATACACAATGTCTTTCATGTGTCACAACTGCGTAAATATTTACCTGACCCAAGTCATGTCATAGCACTGGACACAGTACAGTTAAAAGAAAACTTGACCTATGAGGCACCTCCTGCGAGAATCGAGGACCAACGGATAAAGCAACTTAGAGGCAAGGAGATCCCATTAGTAAAGGTGATTTGGAACGAAACAGCTGGTAATGCGACTTGGGAGCCGGAAGACAAGATGAAGGAGCAACATCCAGAACTATTTTGAGGTACGTAAATTTCGAGGACGAAATTTCTTTTTAGTTGGGGAGTATTGTAACATCCCGAAAAATATCTGTTTAATTATAAATAATCATTTTATAATATTCTTTATTTTTAGGAATTTTTCTGGAATTTTTCGGAAACGACGAATATTTTAATATATTTCTCATTTTACGTGCACACTGAGCTGAGAATTGCTGAGGTCAGTGTAACGCTCCGGAAATTAATTATTTTACCACAAATAGTCATTTTCTAATATTTGTGATTTATGTGAATTCTTTCGGAATTTTCCGGGAACGACGAATATTTTAATATATTTCTCGTTTTGCACAAATATCGAGCAAAGTCGGGAAAATGACTGTAACGCTTCAAAAATTGGAAAATTTTATGACGGATAGTCGTTTATTAATAATTACAATTTTTGAAAATTTTTCGGGAATTTTCCAAAGACGTGGAATATTTTAATATATTTCTCGTTTTGCGTGCGCACTGAGCAGAACTGGAGAAACGCGATGTTTCCTCTAGGAGCCTTGGATTATGGACATGTCGACGGGGTATCTTACTAAACCCAAGGCTGGATACAGTTTACGAGGTTTTACATTTTTTGAGAAATTTTAACAGATGAAATAAAATAATACTACGTGAAATTCATCTGTCAGATTAATTAAATACTGATTTCTGTTAACTGAAACTATTATACATTGGGTAATAGTGTGTAATAAAAAATCTTATCACATTATCCTAATACAATCTACTTTATGTCTAATCAATTCACTTTAATTCAAATTTAATGTAAAATAATCAAAGCTTCTTTGAGAAGCTTTGATCAAATAATGACCAAATGGCCTTTAGTTTCCAAAGGAAGCCAAAAACTCTCTCCTCCCTCTCTCCTCAAACTCGGCAGCAGCAGCCCAAAACAAGGGGGAATTGATTTGCTTCATTTAATTAATTTTACCACACAAATTCATTTTTACCTAAAACACTTTCTCTCTCTTCCTTTCTTCTTCCTTCTTCACAAAACTTTTCTCCTCCTTCTCTCTAGAACCCTCCACGGCCAGCCCCTCTTCTTCCACTCAATCTTCACAAAAATTACAACCAACCAAATTTTATTAATCCTCTCCCTCTCCTAAACACCTTTCTTGCTTGGAGCATCTTGAGATTCCACCATTTTCACCACTTCCTTCAAGCTTCAATCTTTGAGTTCTTGGGTAAGATTTTGATTCTTCCTCCCCTCTCTTCATTTTCGTGTTCATGGTCCTCTTGGTGACCATCCATGCTTTATTTTTCAAGCATTGATGTTGTTTTAACCAAGTTGAAATTTCTAGGGTTTTGGTGGCACCCAATCCAAATTTGCAAGGAGTTTCTTGGTGGCTCTTCTTGATTTCTACATTTAGGTAAGAGGAAGACACTCCTCCTCAACCTCTATTAGCATCTAGGAACCTTGGTTGTGTTGTTTGTGGAAAAACCCTAATGAGGGTTATTCTTTAATTTGATGACTATTATGTTTACATATTGATTTTATGATATTTATGACATTGGATTGATTGGTTGTGTATATTAATATTTTGGATTGGATTGGATGGCTTGAAATGGAAGAAAATGAATTTGGAATGGCTCTTGGGTGGCCACGGTTTTGAGGTGTAAATTGATGTGTTCTTGGTGAACAAATTTTAACAAGTGAATGACTAAATTAATCAAGTGTGTAATATAAAATCCATGGAATGGAAAAAATTGAGAATTGAACCCACTAGGGAGGCCACGGCCTCTAGGGCTATTTAGGACTTAATTATGTAATTTTTGGTGATCTTGGAATTTAGAAAATTAAATGATTGGAACATAGGCAATAAGTTAGTAAGGTAGCAAATTTGGAAGAATTAAATACAATTGGTGATTCATAAATTTTAAAGGACTAAGGAAGGAACTCGTCATGAAACTTGAGAAAATTTTACAAGAATAAGAACAAGAGAGTGTGAGATTTTAAGATCTCGGAATAACCATTCTAAGTGTATGAGAATAAATTACTTTAGAAAATTCAATTAACTATGGGAACTTACTTAGTGTTGGATTCTTGTATAATTGGCAAAACTTGAATAAGAATGCATAATGGACCTTAGAAAGGTATTACCGTATTTTATTTCAATATTATGACATTATGAGTCTATGTGAGTGACCATTTATGTGTTGATGCTTATCTTGGCCAACTGTGTCATATTATGGAATTGTATGAAATTGTGAATCATACATGCTCATGCATATAGTCTTATGCATTGTGAATGTCCTGTGGACAGTTGTAAGGCCAAGTTGCCTAGGAGATTGAACACACCTTAGTGCAGGTGCGAGTAGACTTCTGTAGGTCATGTTACGACCTTGGGGGCATCGGGGTGCGGGTACCTAACAATGGGCAGTTGGTAGCTCTCTTGTCTGTGGGGCAAACCGATGCAAATGCACTGACGATCCAGACCGAGACACTGTCCTATATCGTGATCTAGCATGGACTGTCTGTACAATGCCTGATGTGCACGTGAAAATTATTGATGTATAGCACTTTGGCCGCAGCAGCCGAGTTACAGACATGTCTCCTGATCTTTCTCTCCGACTGTTTGTGTCTAGCTCCATGGAGTAGGAATTTGGGAAAGTATGCATGTGCATCATGAAATAATCTGTCATTGTAAATTATTATTTTCCGTAAATACGAATTGTTTGACCATTACTGTAATGAATGTTTGCCTGGAACTGTTTATTTGCTTACTGTTAGATTTACTGCTTATTGTTTGGAAATGTTGTTCTGAACTATTATCTGGGCGCGTTGCGCCATTTTGTTTCTAGCTGCTATAATTGGTAATGATGGTAGGATGTCTTACCTCTTTCCTGTATTTCTATTATTTGCTACCTATGTGTACACTGTATTGATCGAAGAAAATGGCAAGGAGGCAGAAGATCCCGATTTCCTGGCTTCTGGCCCAAACGGGACTAGCATCTACTGAGGCGATGGAGGCACGCATGCGCAGATTTCTAGGTGATGTGCGTCTGACCTTCCTCAGAGGGCCAGAGTGTTGGCACATCAACTTGAGTTCCGATCACTGCGTCTATCTGGGGGACGTGTCGATTTCTCTAGCCTGGAGACGTCATGAGGCGCCGATCCTCACCTGCCATGTCAGCCTGTGACTGGAGTTCTACTTACCCATCCAAGAGATGTGGGGTGAACGTTACTACACCCCTTGGGAGGAATCTTTTGATTCTACTCTCGGGCTCCTGCCCGTGGTTCCGTGGTTCCCATGGAGGTTTCCTCTGAAGAGGAGGATCCTGCTAAGGACCCGGATATGGTCCTCCTCCACTGAGGGACTGATTTTATTGGTAGTGGCTGATGGCTGCCAATGTTTTATTTTGGGGGCCTGATGTATTATTTTTGGTAGGCTGTATATTTTGATATTCTAGGGGGATGTATATGTAAAATCCTTAGGCAGGTATAGTTTTGCTTTTTGGGTATTCCAGGCTTGTATCTAAAATACAATTGGTATCTAAATATATATATATATATATATATATATATATATATATATATATATATATATATATATATATATATATATATATATATATATATGTATATATATATATATATATGTCATTCGATGCTCATTTTGGTTCTTTGCTCTCACTTTTTGCTGCTGTTCAAGCTTTGTCACTTAGTTGTATTTATTAATTAACAAAAAAAATATATACTGCCATTTTTATTCACGTATTAAAGTACCGAACAAGTTAACCTCAAACTAATGAACCGGGTCTATTATCTAGAAAAATTTTATTTTCTGCATTTTCATTTATGTTTAATAATGTGACGTTCCCTCCCAAAAAGGGACGTTACATTAAGTTGGTATCAGAGCCCCGGTTTGTGTTACTTTGGGTCTTGCGTGTGAGTCTGTCTTGTTTGTGCTGTGTGAAATCTCAGTGATTGGTGTTTTGAAATAAATCTCTCTGACCTTCCTTGTGCTTTTCAGCTAATCTGATTTAAGAAAAAGCGAGATGGCGAGAGGTGGAGTAATGGCAGCTGCTGTAGAGGCGATGCAGCGGATGGCAAAGTCATCGCGGAGCAAAATGAACGTGCTGCTCAGCAACAAGAGAGAGCTACCCAACGACTTGAGGCAACTGCAGATGCACAAAACTTAGTAGAGTTTCGTCGTCACAACCCTCCACAATCAAGGGAGAATTTGATCCAGACAAGGCTAGTTTGTGGATCAAGGAGCTCGAGAAGGTTTTTCATGGCATGAACTGTGCCGAAGATAAGAAGGTGAATTACGCTACCTTTATGCTTGTCGGCAACGCCGAAGACTGGTGGAACGAAGCCCAGAGAGCATTGGAGGCCGAAGGGCGCGACATCACATGGGACTTGTTCAAGGAAAAATTCTTGGATAAGTACTTTCCTACTAGTGCAAGACATGCAAAGGAGATGGAATTCCTCAACCTGAGACAAGGAGGCATGACCATCAGTGAGTATGCAGCCAAGTTTGAGAACTTGGAGAAGTTTTCGACGCATTATCGGCATCAGACCGATGAATCTTGGAAGTGCTGGAAGTTCACTGAGGGACTAAGATATGAGGTGAAGAAAGCCGTCATCACTCTGAAAATCAAAGTATTCTCAGAACTGTTGGACACGTGCTGTGAAGTTGAGGCCTTGGAACAAGCTAGAGACTCGAGGAGCAAGAACTTTGGACCTGCGAGGTTCCAAAAAGGTTGAGGCAATAGTTCAAACCGCTTCCAAAAGAAACCCTATTCCCGACTAGCGGGAAATCAACAACAAACTGGTGGGAGTTTTGGTGGAGGTTCTTCTGGGAACCGGACTGATCAGACGGTGGCATATCCCTCTAAATGCCTAAAGTGTGGGAAAGATCATCACACGAGAGACTGCACAATCAAAGGGATTATCTGCTTCAGATGTGGCAAACCGGGCCACATGTCCAGAGATTGCAACCAGACAAAGGCTGAACCCTCAGTCAATGCGACTCGAGCTAAAAAATCGCAAGCTGGAGGTTGAGTTTAAACCATGAGCAGAGCTGAAGCCTCCGAATCCGAAGACTTGATTCAAGGAGAAGGCACCATAGAAGGTAATCTTTTAAAAGTACTATATGACTCTGGGGCAACCTATTCTTTCATATCATATGACTGTGTGCTACGACTTGACTTACCAATGTCTACCTTACCTTTTGATTTGACTGTCTCAACCTTTACTGATAAACCGGTAGTTACTACCAAAGTCTGTTTGAAGTGTCCCCTAGTTGTTGAAGGTCGAGCCTTTTCTGTCGATTTAATCTATCTACCTTTGTCACAATTAGACATAATCTTAGGGATGGACTGGTTGTCTTCCAACCATGTTCTGTTAGATTGTTCTAGAAAAATCATAGTTTTCCCTGTGGATGAAGATTCTAGATACTTGACGGCCAACCAAGTATGAGCTTTCTTGAAAGAAGGAGCTCAGGGATACATGCTGCTATCTTCTTTGAAAATCGAGAGCGAGGCTGATCTGAATACTATTCCAGTAGTGAAGGAGTTCTCTGAAGTCTTTCCGGAAGATGTACCTGGTACTTGGTTTACCACCGATGCCTGAGATAGAGTTTGCTATTGACCTTGTACCGGGAGCTGGTCCCGTGTCTATAGCACCTTATTGGATGTCGCCAACGGAGTTGGTAGAGCTTAAGAAACAGCTAGAGGAGCTTTTGGAGAAACAGTTCGTCAGGCCGAGTGTATCACCGTGGGGAGCGCCAGTGTTGTTAGTTCGAAAGAAGGACGATACCTTAAGATTGTGTGTGGACTATAGGCAATTGAACAAGCTGACAATTAAGAACAAGTATCCACTCCCAAGAATCAACGATTTGATGGACCAATTGAAGGGAGCAGCAGTATTTTCGAAGATCGATCTGAGATCTGGGTACCATCAGATAAGAGTGAAAATGGAGGATATACCCAAGACTGCTTTTCGTACCCGATACGGTCATTACGAATACCTCGTGATGCCGTTTGGTGTGACGAATGCCCCTGCTATCTTCATGGACTACATGAACAGAATCTTTCGTCCGTACTTGGACAAGTTCGTTGTCATCTTCATTGACGATATCTTGATATATTCCCCAAACCGGGAGGATCATGCTGAACACCTCAGCATAGTTGTCCAGATTCTGAAGGAGAAGGAACTGTACGCCAAGCTGTCGAAGTGTGAGTTTTGGCTAGATGAGGTTAAGTTTTTAGGCCATGTGATCTTGAAGGAAGGGATTGTAGTGGATCCGTCGAAAGTAGAGGCAGTGCTACAGTGGGAAAGGCCGAAGTCAGTGACGGAGATTCGTAGCTTCATGGGTTTAGCTGGATATTACAGAAGGTTCATAGAAGGATTTTCCAAAATTGCTAGACCACTCACTCAGCTGACAAAGAAGGACAAGGCTTTTGAATAGACTGATAGCTGCGAGCAGAGTTTCCAAGAGTTGAAGAGACGACTAACTACCTCACTAGTATTAGTACTACCTGATTCGAATGAGCCATTTGAGGTGTACTGTGACGCTTTATACCAAGGATTGGGATCAGTTCTTATGCAACACAGAAGAGTGGTGGCTTATGCTTCGCGATAGTTGCGAGTGCATGAAAAGAACTACCCCACACATGATTTGGAACTAGCAGTTGTGGTTTTTGCTCTGAAGATATGGAGACATTTTCTCTATGGAGCAACATTCAACATCTTCAGTGATCACAAGAGTTTGAAATACTTGTATGATCAGAAGGAGCTGAACATGAGGCAACGAAGATGGCTAGAATTCCTGAAGGACTATGATTTCCAGCTGTTGTATCACCCTGGCAAGGCGAACGTCATGGCAGACGCCTTGAGTAGGAAGACCATCAGTGTTTCCGCCCTGATGATCAAGGAAAGAGACCTCATAGAACAGTTTAGAGATGTTTAGTAATTTGTTAAGTTGGAACCCGGAAGGATTTGTATGAACATGGTCACCATCTCAAATGAACTAATGGATGACATACGGGAAAAGCAGAAGGTCGATGAATTCTTGCAAGGAATGAGAGAACTGATGAGGCAAGGTAAAGAAATGGAATTTGAGGAAGGAACGGACGGAATTCTGAGATTCCATGGTAAAGTCTGTATTCCCCGTGACCAAGAGCTTAAAAGATATATTGTGGATCATGCTCACACCAGCAAGCTGAATATGCACCCGGGCATAACGAAGATGTACCAAGACTTGAAGAAGTTGTTCTGGTGGCATGGGATGAAGAACGACGTCACTAGATGCGTATCGACTTGTCTAGTTTATCAAAAAGCTAAAGTAGAACATCAAAGACCTGCAGGATTGCTGCAACCATTGCCTATTCCTGAATGGAAATGGGACAACATTGCAATGGATTTTGTTGTGGGTTTGCCAAGGACAAAGAAAGGACACGACTCGATTTGGGTAATAGTGGATCGACTCACAAAGTCAACTCATTTTCTCCCGATCAACATAAGGTATAGCCTGGGAAGTTGACCCAGCTGTATATGGGAGAGATCGTTAGGCTGCATGGTGTGCCTACGAGTATTGTTTCGGATAGGGATCCGAGATTCACTTCAAAATTTTGTCAGAGTCTACAGGCATCGTTGGGAACAAAATTACGTCTAAGTTTGGCGTACCACCCACAAACCGATGGTCAATCGGAAAGAACGATCCAATCTTTAGAAGATTTGCTTAGAGCTTGTACTATGGAATAGACTAGAAGTTGGGATGAATATCTACCACTGATAAAGTTCACCTACAACAACAGTTATCATTCGAGTACAGGGATGGCACCCTATGAAGCTCTGTATGGACGACGGTGTCGGACATCATTGTGTTGGTACCAAGATGGTGAGTGTCTCACGATTGGACCAGATATCATTCAAGAGACAACTGAGAAAGTCAAAATGATTCAAGAGAAGATGAGAACTGCTCAGAGCCGGCAGAAGAGTTATGCGGATAAGAGGAGAAAGCCCCTTGAGTTTGAAGAAGGTGAGCATGTATTCTTGAAAGTCACACCCACGACTAGGGTCGGTCGGGCTTTGAAATCTAGAAAACTCACCCTAAAATTTCTTGGACCTTATCAAATTCTTCGCCGGATAGGTCCAGTAGCTTACCAGATAGCCTTACCCTCTTTTCTTTCTAACATACATAATGTCTTCCATGTGTCACAACTGCGTAAATATATACCTGACCCAAGTCATGTCATAGCACCAGACACAGTACAGTTAAAAGAAAACTTGACCTATGAGGCGCCTCTTGCGAGAATCGAGGACCAACGGATAAAGCAACTTAGAGGCAAGGAGATCCAATTAGTAAAGGTGATTTGGAACGATACAACTGGTAATGCGACTTGGGAGCCGAAAGACAAGATGAAGGAGCAACATCCAGAACTATTTTGAGGTACGTAAATTTCGAGGACGAAATTCCTTTTTAGTTGGGGAGTGTTGTAACATCCCGAAAAATATCTGTTTAATTATAAATAATCATTTTATAATATTCTTGTGTAATTGGCTAGCTATCATGAATAATAGTTTTGATGATAACAAACGTGAAGACAAAGATGAAGATGATGAGAAGACCAAGTCCAAGATCTTCAAAGAATAGCTTTAGGACTTAGGATCTTTGTAAAGTGCCTTTTGGATATCTCATTATTTGGCGTTGCAAAGAAATGTTTTCAAAATTGTTTTTTTTTCAAACTTAAACAACCATTTTCTGGACATTTGAAAGCATTTAAAACTGTTTTTATAGCAGAGGTATTCGAATACCCTGTTAGGTATTCGAATAGAATGGTTTTCAAATTCATACGTTTTCTGTTTTTCAAAATGGTATTCGAATACCCCTCTAAAGTATTCGAATAACCTGATTCCAATTCGAATGTTTCGTTTCTTCAAACAGAGTATTTGAATACCTCTTATGGTATTCGAATAACTCGATTTCATAATATACCTCTTTAACTATTCGAATACCATTTTTAACTCATTCGAATAACCTAGCTCTAGTCGATTTTTTTTTAAAAGTGTTTTGGCAAGAGGTATTCGAATACCTCATAAGGCATTCGAATCTTGTATTCCGGTAATTGATTTCACGAAGCTTTCGAAAATGGCAAAGAACGGCCATAATTTCAATAATTACATGGTTTTAATTGCTCCAACGGCTATTTTCTCTCATTGCTCTAAAAATAGAGACCTTGGGTCTCTTCTGAAAAGGCCCCAACCATTTGAATTATTTGCTTGTGTTAAAACGTGATTCTTTCATATTTTCTGTGCTCTTTTCGCCAAAACCTTGAGATATCCTTTAGAGAGCTTATTAGCACTTCAATTTGTAATATCTGCTCTAAGTGAGAGTTTATTTTTTAACTATTCTCTGCTTCTGTAAAAGGGTGAGGTATCCCTTGTTGTAAAGAAGGTGAGGTATCCTTCAAAGGGGGTGAGGTATCCCTCTAGTAAATAGGGTGAGGTATCCCTATTGTGTAAAGGTTGCAAGCACATGTTTTTAAGCTTGTATTGAATAGTGAAAAATCTCAAACTGTGTTTTGGGGACTGGACGTAGGCCACAAGTGGTTGGTGGTCGAACCAGGATAAATATCGTGCCTGCTTTTCTACCCTTAATCTTTTATCTTTATGCACTTTATTTATTCTTGCAATTTAATTATTAATTGTTTTTCTTATCTTCATCTTATTCACGACTTTTAATAATTAAATTCAGTATAGTTTATTTGTTTAGGCTTTTGCAAAAAATCCTTAATTACTCAATTCACCCCCCTCTTGAGTACTGAAGCCACTTGGGTAACATCTTGATTTTTAGGATTTTTTTTGGAATTTTTCGGAAGACTTGGTTCATGATAGGACACAATGGCGTCGTCTGATCCATGTAGCTGACCCTACCTAGTGGGAAAAGGCTTGGTTGTTGTTGTTGTTGTTGTTTTCGGAAATGATGAATATTTTAATATATTCTTCATTTTGCGTGCACACTGAGCTGAGAATTGCTGAGGTCAGTGTAACGCTCCGGAAATTAATTATTTTACCACAAATAGTGATTTTCTAATATTTGTGATTTATGTGAATTCTTTCGGAGTTTTCTGGGAATGACGAATATTTTAATATATTCCTCGTTTTGCGCGAATATCGAGCAAAGTCGGGAAAATGACTGTAACGCTTCAAAAATTGGAAAATTTTATGACGGAAAGTCGTTTTACAATAATTACAATTTTTGAAAATTTTTCGGGAATTTTCTAGAGATGTGAAATATTTTAGTATATTCCTCGTTTTGCGTGTGCACTGAGCAAAACTGGAGAAACGCGATATTTCCTCCGGGAGCCTTGGATTATGGACATGTCGACGGGAGATCTTACTAAACCCGAGGTTGGACACAATTTACGAGGTTTCACATTTTTTGAGAAATTTTAACAGATGAAATAAAATAATACTACATGAAATTCATCTGTCAGATTAATTAAATACTGATTTCTGTCAACTGAAACTATTATCCATTGGGTAATAGTATGTAATAAAAAATCCTATCACATTATCCTAATGCAATCTACTTTATGTCTAATCAATTTACTTTAATTCAAATTTAATGTAAAATAATCAAAGCTTCTTTGAGAAGCTTTGACCAAATAATGACCAAATGGCCTTTAGTTTCCAAAGGAAGCCAAAAACTCTCTCCTCCCTCTCTCCTCAAACTCGGCATCAGCAACCCAAAACAAGGGGGGAATTGATTTGATTCATTTAATTAATTTTACCACACAAATTCATTTTTACCTAAAACACTTTCTCTCTCTTCCTTTCTTCTTCCTTCTTCACAAAACTTTTCTCCTCCTTCTCTCTAGAACCCTCCACGGCCAGCCCCTCTTCTTCCACTCAATCTTCACAAAAATTACAACCAACCACATTTTATTAATCCTCTCCCTCTCCTAAACACCTTTCTTGCTTGGAGCATCTTGAAATTCCACCATTTTCACCACTTCCTTCAAGCTTCAAGCTTTGAGTTCTTGGGTAAGATTTTGATTCTTCCTCCCCTCTCTTCATTTTCGTGTTCATGGTCCTCTTGGTGACCATCCATGCTTTATTTTTCAAGCATTGGTGTTGTTTTAACCAAGTTGAAATTTCTAGGGTTTTGGTGGCACCCAATCCGAATTTGCAAGGAGTTTCTTGGTGGCTCTTCTTGATTTCTACATTTAGGTAAGAGGAAGACACTCCTCCTCAACCTTTATTAGCATCTAGAAACCTTGGTTGTGTTGTTTGTGGAAAAACCCTAATGAGGGTTATTCTTTAATTTGATGACTATTATGTTTACATATTGATTTTATGATATTTATGACATTGGATTGATTGGTTGTGTATATTAATATTTTGGATTGGATTGGATGGCTTGAAATGGAAGAAAATAAATTTGGAATGGCTCTTGGGTGGCCACGGTTTTGAGGTGTAAATTGATGTGTTCTTGGTGAACAAATTTTAACAAGTGAATGACTAAATTAATCAAGTGTGTAATATAAAATCCATGGAATGGAAAAAATTGAGAATTGAACCCACTAGGGAGGCCACGGCCTCTAGGGCTATTTAGGACTTAATTATGTAATTTTTGGTGATCTTGGAATTTAGAAAATTAAATGATTGGAACATAGGCAATAAGTTAGTAAGGTAGCAAATTTGGAAGAATTAAATACAATTGGTGATTCATAAATTTTAAAGGACTAAGGAAGGAACTCGTCATGAAACTTGAGAAAATTTTACAAGAGTAAGAACAAGAGAGTGTGAGATTTTGAGATCTCGGAATAACCATTCTAAGTGTATGAGAATAAATTACTTTAGAAAATTCAATTAACTATGGGAACTTACTTAGTGTTGGATTCTTGTATGATTGGCAAAACTTGAATAAGAATGCATAATGGACCTTAGAAAGGTATTACCGTATATGATTTCAATATTATGACATTATGAGTCTATGTGAGTGACCATTTATGTGTTGATGCTTATCTTGGCCAATTGTGTCATATTATGAAATTGTGAATCATACATGCTCATGCATATAGTCTTATGCATTGTAAATATCCTGTGGACTGTTGTAAGGCCAAGTTTCCTAGGAGATTGAACACACCTTAGTGCGGGTGCGAGTAGACTAGTATAGGTCATGTTACGACCTTAGGGACGTCGGGGTGCGGGTACCTCGCATTGGGCAGTTGGTAGCTCTCCTGTCCATGGAATAAATTGATGCAAACGCACCGACAATCCAGACCTAGACATTGTCCTATATCGTGATCTAGCGTGGACTGTCTGTACAATGCCTGATGTGCACGTGGAAATTATTGATGTATAGCACTTTGGCCGCAGCAGTCGAGTTACAGGCATGTCTCCTAATCTTTCTCTCCGACTGTTTGTGTCTAGCTCCATGGAGTGGGAATTTGGGAAAGTATGCATGTGCATCATGAAATAATCTGTCATTGTAAATTATTATTTTTCGTAAATATGAATTGTTTGACCATTACTGTAATGAATGTCTGCCTGGAACTGTTTATTTGCTTACTGTTGGATTTACTGCTTATTGTTTGGAAATGTTGTTCTGAACTATTATCTGGGCGCGTTGCGCCATTTTGTTTCTAGCTGCTATAATTGGTAATGATGGTAGGATGTCTTACCTCCTTCCTGTATTTCTATTATTTCCTACCTATGTGTACACTGTATTGATCGAAGACGACGACAAGGAGACGGAAGATCCCGATTTTCCTGGCTTCTGGCCCAAACGGGACTAGCATCTACTGAGGCGATGGAGGCACGCATGTGCGGATTTCTAGGTGATGTGCGTCTGACCTTCCTCGGAGGGCCAGAGTGTTGGCACATCAACTTGATTTCCAATCGCTGTGTCTATCTGGGGGACGTGTCGATTTCTCTAGCCCGAAGACGTCATGAGGCGTCGATCCTCACCTGCCATGTCAGCCTGCGACTGGAGTTCTACTTACCTATCCGAGAGATGTGGGGTGATCGTTACTACACCCCTTGGGAGGACTCTTTTGATTCTACTGCTCGGGCTCCTGCCCGTGGTTCCATGGTTCCCATGGAGGTTTCCTCTGAAGAGGAGGATCCTGCTGAGGACCCGGATACGGTCCCTCCTCCATTGAGGGACTAATTTTACTGGTAGCTGCTGATGGCTGCCAATGTTTTATTTTGGGGGCCTGATGTATTATTTTTGGTGGGCTGTATATTTTGATATTCTGGGAGATGTATATGTAAAATCCTTAGGCAGGTATAGTTTTGCTTTTTGGGAGTTGCCAGGCTTGTATCTAAAATACAGTTGTTATTTAAATATATATATATATATATATATATATATATATATATATATGTGTGTGTGTGTGTGTGTGTGTGTGTGTGTGTGTGTGTGTGTGTGTGTGTGTCATTTAGATGTGAATTTTGGTTGCTGTCTCACTTTTTGCTGCTGTTCAAGCTTTGTCACTTAGTTGTATTTATTAATTAAAAAATATATATATATACTGCCATTTTTATTCACGTATTAAAGTACCGAACAAGTTAACCTTAAACTAATGAACCGGGTCTATTATCTTGAAAAATTTTATTTTCCACATTTTTATTTATGTTTAATAATGTGACGTTCCCTCCCAAAAAGGGACGTTACAGATGGCAGAGGTTCATGAAGGTATTTATGGAGCTCATGAATGTATTTATAGAGCTCATCAAGATGGGAACAAAATGAGTTGGACTTTGCATCGCCAAGGTTGCTACTGGCCTTCCATGTGTTGAGACTGCATGGAGTATGTCAGGAGTTGCTAGGAATGTCAGCGATATAGACCTCTGTAGCATGTTTCATTGAGTGACATGCACACAATCATCAACCCCTAGCCATTTTAGGGGTTGGGCCATGGACATTATTGGGCAAATTTATTTGGCCTCATCAAAGAGGAACCAGTATATATTGGTTGCCATCGATTATTTTAGCAAGTTGGTAGAAGTAGTTCCCTTAAGAAATGTGACTCAACAAGATGTTATTGAGTTTATTGAGAATAACATCCTTTGCAGGTTTGGAATCTCTAAGACAATTACGACCGATCAAGGCATTATTTTCACTGGAACTAAATTTAGGGATTATGTATCCTTTAGAGGTATAAGATTGTTGACTTCAAGTCCTTATCATGCACAAGCTAATGGTCATGCCGAAGCTATGAGTAAAATTGTCATAAATTTAATTAAGAAAAGCATGGCCAGTATCCAAAGAATTGGCATAACATGCTAAACCAAGTCCTATGGGCAAGTCGAACATTTCTGAATGAGGCTACTGGTTCCACTCCATATAAATTAACTTACGGTTATGATCCATTTCTTCTAGTTGAAGTTAGGTCCCAATCGACTTGTATTCTATATCAAGCTAATTTGTGTATAGAGTAGTATTAGCAAATGATATACGACAATTTAGATAACTTAGCCGAAGGAAAGATTGATGCGTTAAATCATCTAGTATGTTACAAAGACAAAGTCTTAACGATTTATAACAAAAAGGTAAAATTGAAAATCTTCCAAGTAGGAGATTTTGTTTGGAAAGTTATTTTACCTATAGTTCAAAGATCCAAGACATATGGAAAATGGATCCTTCGTTGGGAAGGGCTATACCTGATAGAGCAAAAATATGATGGTAATGCATATACCTTGACAGATGTTAAGACAAAAAGGGATTGTGAAATCGCTAATGGCAAATACTTAAAGAAATATCATCCAAAATATAAAGTGCCAATTATCCAAAAATAAAGAGAGTAAAATGAAAAATGAAACTAATCTAGCATACGCTTTAATCCTTGAAGTGTCTTAAGGAGCTCAGCAAAGGCTTGTAGCTTACCAGTTTATTGTTTCAAATGGCCTAATTCAAATGTCCTTTGGGAAGCGGCAGTGATCTGGTTTTCTATTTCTGTCTCTTGAGCCTTTGTGGATGCGGTCATCACTTTGACTATTTTCTGCCTATCTTGACCAAGATTGACATCCTTAAGTATTGTCAGGAGAGTATGGTGAGACATTTGTGTTGCTCTAAGGTGGTTTTAACTGTATCAAAAGTCGTGAGGATTGGACTGAAAGCAGAAAGAGCTTTAGTGAAACCCTGGCATACTTTGACAAACAAAGGGGCAATGTCGCGACTGTGATTACAGCGGGAGTGGCGAACAAAATAAATTGTTAGGAGTCGCCACCAATTTTATTGAAAGTAGGAAAAATTGGAAAACCCTTTTAGAAAATAGTCTTTGGAACCATATTGGATTCGGGAGTCATTTATGCATAGGGAATGGTGGAGACTTAACCCCACAGCACCCCTAATACATCCGTTCTAAAACGGTTACCCTAAATTAATTATGCAAAAACATAATAATCTTATAATATATTTGTTTTACCTCATTTATTAAAAAAACTAAAAAAATAAATAATTTGTGAAAATTTAAAATTTGGCTTGACAGAATAAAGATTATGCTCTTACGTACCCTTATGTGCAATGAGGAACTCAAAGTCATGTAGTTCTTTATAAAATATTTGTGGGTTGATTATTTTTAATTTTAAAAAAGAATCATCAACCTGTCACAACTTAGATGATTATAAAAAAAATATAGGATCAATAAGCTGTCACAACTCAGTTAACCTTAATTTATTTCTTTAAAAAATATTTAATTTTTTGTATATTTTTACTTTTTAATTATAGGTGATGTATGTGAAACAACACCATATTTTGTTCTTGTTTTGCATGCATTTTTAGGCATTTTAGTTTTCCTTTTTGTTTGCTTTTCTTTTAGTTCGGATAATTGCAGTGTTTGTGATGTTGTTGTACAAAATTGGTGCTAAATTGGCTTAGAAATGGGTGGAAAGCTTGCATGATTGAAGTTGGAGTTTAAAGGATAGCAAATTGGGACAAAAGGATCATTCTAGAGGCATCCACGACCTAGCCGTGGAATTTTCCATGGCCATGGATCGAGTAGCTATGCAGAAGAACCAAACATGGTTTGGTAGAAGAGTCCACATCCTGGCCGTGGAATTGTCCACAGCCGTGGATCGCGATCTGACACAATTTTAAAAATTCATTTTTCTTTCTTTTTATGGGCTTGGACCAGTTTAGACCCCTAGGGTATAGATAGTTGTTCTGAATACAATTGAGGGGAATGGAATTCTATTGCAAGGAGGCAAGTTTGGAGGCTCTAGATCTTCATCTTCCTCTTCTCTTCTCCCTTCGCTATGGGTTTGGATGTTCTTTATTATGTTTTCTCGTTTCTTCTTCTCCATGTCTGAGCAATTTCCTTTGTTTCTAAGATTGGGCAATGCCCTTTGATACATTGATGATGATTAATTGACTTGGTTTACCCTTTTTATTAATTTGAATGTTCTTTGATTCAATCCTTATTGAGCTTATTCATGTGAATTTGCTGGCCATATATTTGCATCTCATAGATATTTAGGGACGTACTGAGAGGTGAACCTAGGTGTTTGAACTATAAGAATTGAACTTAAGGTTTAAATCACAAGAGTAGATTTAGCCCTTCGAGGACTTAATGAATTACCACAAAGCATAAATGGTTCAATTTAAATTCAATTACCACGAGAGTAGGAATTGGTTTAATTGGGTACGATTCTTGTCTCTTGAGAAAGAACATTAATTAACTAATTTAGGGGAATTCACCTTCAATTGAATTTCAATTTTAAAAAAAGGTTGTCAATTAGGATTTGTCTCGTATCATTGTGGTTTTCCCCAATCTTGAAAGCTTTCTTGAATTTGAAAACCTTTCTTAACAACTTGCTATTTTTGTTCTCAATTTTGCACTTTAATATTTATTTATTTAATTGCTTGGTTACTACGTTCTTATCACTCAATAATTATATTTCTTTTGTTTAATTTAATTGAATTAATTAATTAATTAGTATTCATAAACATAGTCCTTGTGGATTCGATCTTTTTATTACTTGACGACGAAATTATACACTTGTGGATTTCACGTACCAAGTTTTTGGCGCCATTGCCGGGGACTTTATTTTTCTTGAATATCAGTTTAATTTTTAATTCAATTATTTTAAACCTTTTTTTCTTGTTTAATTTAATTATTTTTCTTGTTTTCTCTTTGACTCTCTGTAGGTAATTTCTCTTGTTTATATGAAGTACTAGACATTCTGAGACTCTTATTGAAGCAAATCCTGAAATTGAAAAAACTTTTTGTAGAAAGAGAAGAAAACAAAGGCAAAGAGCGAGAGAAATACTTGAACCAACACGTATCATGGCTGAACCTGTGGACAATAGACCACTAAAAGAGTATCCAACCCCTAATTCTTGAGGTTTGCGGTCTGGAATTGCTTGGCCAACCATTGAAGCTGGACACTTCATTATACCACCTGCTTTACTCTCTATGATAAGGCATAACCTATTTAGAGGATTGCCATCAGAGGACCCGAATGATCATGTGGATATGTTCTTGGAGTTCTGTGAGACCCTCAAGATTGAAGGCGCCTCTGTTGATGCTATTCACCTCTGCCTATTTCCATTATCACTGAGAGATAGAGCTAGAGCTTAGTTGAAGTCTATTCTTGCTGAAACAATCACTACTTAGGACTAAGTGGAGCAAGCTTTCTTGGACAAATTCTTCCCACATTCCAAGACTGCTCATCTTAGGACCCAAATCACAAGCTTCATTCAAAAAGATAGAGAGTCATTGTCAGAAGCTTGTGATAGATATAAGGCTTTGCTGGAAGCCTGCCCACATCATGGGTTAGAAAAATGGTTGATCGTCCACACCTTCTATAATGGTCTAGAATATTCTTCAAAGGTGTCTCTTGACTCCGCAGTTGGTGGAGCTTTGATGAACAGAAGGCTAATAGAAGCTTATGAGATCATTGAGAGTGTTGCTGTAAATCATCACCAATGGGCAAATAAAAGAGGTAATAACCCGAGAAAACTCTCGGGAGGTAAGTTTGAGGTAGACGGTGTTGATTTGATTATGTCAAAATTTGATTCTTTGAATAAGTGTTTTGACAAACTTGAAAAAGCTAATGTTAATGCCATATGTGCTTCTAACATTTTTTGTGAGATTTGTGGAGCATAAGGACACATGAGTGTCGAATGCCAAGTTGGAATTAGGTCCTCACAAGGTGCACCGGTGGAGCAAGTGGAATCATGCCATAATTTTCATGACTTCAACCAAACGAGGAGAAATGATCCATATTCTCAAACTTACAACCCCAGTTGGAGGTCACATCCTAACTTCTCCTACCGGAATAGTCAACACTAAGCTGGGAAAGGTAGTGTTAAACCTTCTTCTGGATTCCAATAGGTACAAAAATCTAGACTTGAGTCTCTTCTTGAGAACTTTATTGAGAGTCAATCTAAGCAAAATGAAAAGTTTAGACAACATGGGCAAGTTGTGACTTAGGCCATTAGAAAGTTGTCATGTAAGGTTGACAATTTGCCCATTCATAATAAGATGTTGAAAACTCAGATTGCCCAACTAGCTGGCACTTCACATAGGCAACAGGGTAAGTTTCCTGGTCAACCTGAAATAAATCTAGGTAATGAACATTGTAACGCTGTGAGTTTGAGAAGTGGTAAGAAATTAGAAGATCTCAAGGGTAAGAGGGAGAGCGACAAAGATGAAGGGAATGAGGAAAAAGAGACTAAGACACAGCCCTTAGAAGAGGAGGAAACTAATGAGAATGTGTCTAAGTATGTACCCCTTAAACCATACCAACCCCAGTGCCCTTCCCTCAATGATTGGCTAAGGCCAAGCTAGATAGGCAATTTGGGAAGTTCTTAGAAGTCCTTAAGAAATTGTACATTAATGTACCCTTCACTAAGGCGTTGCAACAAATGCCTACCTATGCTAAATTTCTTAAAGATATTTTGTCTAATAAGAGAAAGCTAGAGGAATATGAGACAGTAGCTTTAACTGAGGAGTGTAATGCTTTAATTCAAAATAAATTACCTCCTAAGCTAAAAGATCTAGGTAGCTTCTCTATTCCTTGTTTGATTGGTAACACTAGTTTTGATAAAGCTTTGTGTGATTTGGGGGCTAGTGTAAGTCTTATGCCCCTTTCTGTGTGTAAGAAGTTGGAGGTGGGTGAACTAAAACCCACAACTATCTCCCTTCAATTGGCAGATCAGTATGTTAAATACCCCGTAGGAATCTTGGAGGATGTTCCTATTAGAGTGGGTAAGTTTTTCATACTTGCTGATTTTGTTGTGCTTGACATGGAGGTAGATATTCAGATCCCAATCATACTTGGGTGTCCATTCCTCGCCACTGGAAGGATAATTATTGATGTCCATGAAAGGAAATTGTCTTTACGATTGAATAATGAGGAAGTAGTTTTTAATGTTTTCAATTCTGAAAAAAATCCTAATTCCTTTAATTCATGTAATCGTATAGATGCTATTGATGTTGTAGACAGTGTTGTGCTTTCAGATATGCAGGAATCTGTGACTGATGCTATGTTAGAGGAGACCTTGCCCAAGGCTGCTACCAAGTTCGAGAAGGCCAAGCCCTATAAGAAGGGACCAAAGAAGCAGAATGACAAGTGTATCATGCAGCATGCGTTTAAGCTTGGGGATAAAGTTCTTGTCGATAACTCGCTTCTACATTTCTGTCCAGGTAAGTTGTGGTCGAAATGGTCTAGACCATAGGGTCTTATCCCACAGTGTGCTTGAGGTGAAGACAGAAGGCCATAAGACATTCATGATAAATGACCAGAGAGTGCAACACTATGAAGAATGAGTGGGGACTGAGTACCACTCCATTGACATCACATAAGCATAGAACCAGCTCATAGTCAAGCTAATGACTATAACTTAGCGCTTCTTGGGAGGCAACCCAAAATTTTCTCTCTTTTTTCTTTATTTTCTTATTTTTATTGATTAACACTTTTCTGTTTTTGTTTCATAGTTAGCTAATGTTGAGTCAGCTTAGGTGTCTCCCTAAGTTCGGAGCCTTTGTAGGGGGATGTATATAGTTGTCGGCTGCCAAAAAGATTTTTCTTCTATTTCCTTTAGTTTTTCTTTATTTTCGCATTTCATTCTTTTATTTTGTTTTTTAATTTTTGATTTATTTTTCTTGTGCGCTTTTAGACCGGATGTTTGAGTTCATGGCTACACGCTCCCTTTCCTACCACCGCCGTGAGTCCTTTTCTTTTATCCTTTCTCTTGTTATAGATTTTTACATTGGGGACAATGTAAATTTCTAAGCTTGAGGGGGGTATTTTCATTTTCATTTTTATCTTTATTTTTATTTTTCATTTTATTTTGATTCTCATGTCTCTCATGTCTCATATTGCATTACATCTTCATATTGCATTTTCACACCATCATATCTCTCGACTTTTTGGTTGAACCTTGTGCCCCTCTCTTTTGGGGATTTTGAGACGGTATTGATTTGGAACCCAACTTGTTGATTCTTGTGGTAAGCAACCGGCATTGTTTTAATTGATAGTGGAGGTGATTTCTTGATAGTTGATAAGTAGCATATGTTTTTTGAATTTGTGTTTTTCATTAATATGTGAACCTCTAAATGTGAGTTTTGAGCCTATATGGGATTTATGCACTACATGATTTTTGCTCCCATTCATTGTGTTAAGTGATAATTCCTCATTGATTTTGTGCTCTAGAACTTGATTTAAAGCCATTTTGAGGCAAAATTTTTGTTTGTATGCTTGAATGTGATTAAGGCATCTTAGGTATTTTCTGGCCTTCTGAAATAATTGTCACACTTTCATCCACTAGTTGCCCATCTTGAGCCTATTGCATAATTGTTTTTCTTGATGCCTATGATGATACATCGTCGGTAATCATTTAGAATATTAAATGGAGCAAATTAGGTTTGAAAATTATGTTGAGAATCATATGTTTTTTAGCCTTCTCTTTCTCAAATAAAAAAGAGAGAGAGAGAAAAATATAAGGGGAAAGGGAAAAGAAAATAAAAGAAAATCATGAGATGAAAGCTTGAAAAAGAAGAAAAAGAGAGGAAGGAAAAGAAAGAAGGAAAAGAAAGGAAGAAAATGCTTGGAAATGTGGAGTTATGCTCTTGATTGAAAAATGCCTTTGCTCCATTTATGTTCTAGTGGGTTTCTTGTGCTTATTGAAAATTTTGTTAGCCTTTTGTGCATACCTTCCTTTCTTTACCCTACCTTACATCATTCCCATAGCTCCATTACAACCCTTGAAAGACCTTTTGATGCTTGCATGCATGTAAATTATTAGTGAAAATTAGGTTTTTTATCAAGTTTATGGAAGTGCTTTTTCTTTGAGGAATCTTGAATGCATTGTCTTTAGCCTTAAACACTTTAAGTGTGGTTAGTAGAGTGAACCTAATTCAGTGAGGAGCATGATTTATGAGAACTTTAGCCTCTTATTAGACTTGATTTTGATTACCTCTCTAACTCTTGGTTTGCCTTTGCCTATTGCTTAGTTAGTTGTTTTCTCAGGTTCCTCATTCATTGTTGTTTCTTGATCCCACTTCTTGGTTTGGCCTTAGTTATTGTTTTATGACAAGCAAAATCTTAAGCTTAAGGGGATTTGATGTGTGTGAAACAACACTATATTTTGTTCTTGTTTTGCATGCATTTTTAGACATTTTAGGCATTTTAGTTTCCCTTTTTATTTGTTTTTCTTTTAGTTTGAATAATTGTGGTGTTTGTGGTGTTGTTATGCAGGATTAGTGCTAAATTGGCTTAGAAATGATGGAAAGCTTGCATGATTGAAGTTGGAGCTTAAAGGATAGCAAATTGGGACAAACGGATCATTCTAGAGGCATCCATGGCCTGGCCGTGGAATTTTCCATGGCCATGGATCGAGTAGCTATGCAGAAGAACCAAACATGGTTTGGCAGAAGAGTCCACGGCCTAGCCGTGGAATTATCCACGGTTGTGGATTGAGCAACTGTAGCAAACATGGCTTGACAGAAGAGTCCACGGCCTGGACGTGGAATTGTACACGGCCATGGATCGCGGTCTGACGCAATTTTTAAAATTCATTTTTCTTTCTTTTTATGGGCTTGGACCAGTTTAGACCCCTAGGGTATAGATAGTTATTCTGAATACAATTGAGGGGACTGGAATTCTGTTGGAAGAAGGCACGTTTAGAGGCTCTATATCTTCATCTTCCTCCTCTTTTTTCCCTTCGCTATGGGTTTGGATGTTCTTTATTATGTTTTCTCATTTCTTTTTCTCCATGTCTGAGTAGTTTCCTTTGTTTCTAGGATTAGGCAATGCCCTTTGATACATTGATGATGATTCATTGACTTGGTTTACCCATTTTATTAATTTTGAATGTTCTTTGATTCAATCCTTATTGCGCTTATTCATGTGAATTTGCTGGCCACATATTTGCATCTCATAGATATTTAGGGACATATTGAGAGGTGAACCTAGGTGTTTGAACCATAAGAATTGAACTTAAGGTTTAAATCACGAGAGTAGATTTAGCCTTTCGAGGACTTAATAAATTACCACAAAGCGTAAAGAGTTCAATTTAAATTCAATTACCACAAGAGTAGGAATTGGTTTAATTGGGCACGGTTCTTGTCTCTTGAGAAAGAATATTAATTAATTTAGGGGAATTCACCTTCAATTGAATTTCAATTTAAAAAAAAGGTTGTCAATTAGGATTTGTCTTGTATCATTGTGGTTACCCCCAATCTTGGAAGCTTTCTTGAATTTGAAAACCTTTCTTAACAATTTACTATTTTTATTCTCAATTTTGCACTTTAATATTTATTTATTTAATTAGGATTTGTCTTGTATCATTGTGGTTACTCTCAATTAGGTTATCAATATTTATTTACTACTATTAGTTAATCTTTTTTTTTTAATTTTTAATTATTTATATTTTTCACTTCAATCCCTTTTTTAACTTTGTTTTCCTCTTCTTATTTTTTTTTATCTTTTTTAGCTTGGCCCATTAAGTTATAACCCCATTTCTCCCCAAACAACAAAGAAAAAAGAAATACTAAAACTAAAACTAATCAGAACAAAAAATAATAATAATATAAAAACTACAATAGGCCTTACGAAAAGCAAGAAAACAAAAATGTGGCTCTTGTTTTTTAAAGTTACAGAAACAGGGAAGATGAAGGCCCGACGGTGAGCTTGGTGAAGTGCCGACGGAGGCGGTGCACGGTGCGGATGGTGCTCCGGTTGCTGGTCTGGGTCACGATCGGGTCTGGACCGTTTTAGGCGGCGCGTCGGTCAGGTCGACGAAGCTGGTCCAGAGTCGATGGTTCTGCATCACAGCTCTGCGTGAGTTGGCACGGACAGGTTTGGCGAAGCTCGCGGCTCGGGTGGATGGCGACTAGACTGCTGACGAGACTGCGACAGAATGGATCTGGGTTTAGCGCCGGATCTGGGTTCAGTGGCGTCAATGACGGTGGTCCGCACTTAGGGGCTTCTTGTAGCGTTGGTGATGGTGGTCTGCGGTGGGTAAGAAAGGACGGATGTGGTGATGTAAGATAAGGATGAATATGATAAAATGAAGAATATGAAGACTTGGGTTATTTAGAGAGTGTTGTTATGGGTATTGGTGGTGGTGGTGATATTAATGGAGGTTGGAGAAGGATGATGGGTTGTTTGTGATGTGTTGTAAAATGGTGGTATTGAGGATGGTGGGGTTTGGAGGTTGGAGATGTGTTGATGGTGATGAAGTTATTGATGGTGCTTGGTTATGGAAGCTTGGTGGCTGAGATGGTGTTGGAATGGTGATTCTGGTGAAGTTGATGAAGGCTAGAGGGCTGTTATGGTGATAAAGATAATGGCTTGTGATAGTGAAAGTAGTGGACAGTGAAGGTGAAGCTTGGACGTAGCAAGGGTAATTTGTGAAGGTTGAGAAATTAAATGTATTAAAGCTGAGGTCTATAGGTTGGTTCAGGTTTTTTTCTGTGTGTGGGTTATAGATTTTATAGGCATGAATTAAGTTGAAGAGTTTGAGTTAAAGTGGGATTAGAATTGGTTTAGGATGAATGTTAGGATTTGTTTAGGATGAGTATGTTTAGGATAACTGATGGGATTTGGTTAGGATGATGAGTTTGAGTTGTAGTAGAATGAGTCAATGGGTTAATGGGTCAGGTTATGGGTTAATGGGTTAATGGGCCAATTGGGTTGGATAATGAGGTAGTGGGTAAGATAATGGATTATGGATACTGGGTCAATAGGTTGGATACTGGGACAATCTTCAAAACTAGGAGGTTGTTCCATACACACCTCTTCTTGGATAAAACCATTTAAAAAGGCACTTTTAACATCCATTTGAAAGAGTTTAAAATCCATGATGTATGCAAATGCAAGTAGTATTTTAATGGCCTCTAATCTAGCTACAAGTGCCTAGGTTTCTTCATAGTCTATTTCTTCTTCTTGATTATATCCTTTTGCAACCAACTTAACTTTATTTCTTATTATTAGGCTAATTTCATCGAGTTTATTTCTAAAGACCTATCTGGTGCTAATTATGGGATGATCAGTAGGCCTTGGAACTAAATCTTAAACTTGATTTCTTTCAAATTGGTTTTTTCTTCTTGTATAGCTAAGATCCAATGTTCATCACTAATGGCCTCATCTATGTCTTTAGGTTTAACTTGAGAAACAAAAGTCATGTGATTACATGCATCTCTAAGAGAGTTTCTAATAGTTACCCCTTTTATGACATCACCTATAACCTTGTAAAGAGGATGGTGCCTTGAAGTTCTCCACTCTCTTGGAAAACTATTTGATTGTTACTCCTCTTATTGTGGTGGTACTTCCTTTCTTTGACTTTCTCTCTTTTGCTTTTCTTCTTTACTTCTCAAGTAGGTGTTGGACAAAGTTGTTGCAACATCATTAATATCATCCTTTTCCAATCCATTGGGGTTAGTTTTATCAAATGCAACGTGTATTGATTCCTTAATAGTCATAGTTCTCTTATTATAATTCTAAAGGATTTAATACTAAGAGAATAACCAAGAAATATTCCCTCATCAGATTTAACATCAAACTTACCTAAGTTATCTTTTTCATTGTTTAAAACAAAGCAATTGCAACCAAAAACATGAAAGTGGGAAATGTTTGGTTTCCTTCCTTTGTATAGTTCATCGGGGGTTTTCTTTAAAATTGACCTTATTAAAGCCCTATTCATAATATAACAAGTGGTACTTATTGCATCTGCCCAAAAATACTTATGAAGGTTTATTTCATTGAGCATAGTTCTTACTAACTCCTCTAAGGATCTATTTTTCCTTTCAACTACTCCATTTTGTTGTGGAGTTCTAGGAGTAGAAAAATTATGCACAATGCCATTTTTATTGCAAAATATTTTAGACTCTTGGTTTTCAAATTCCCTACCATGATCACTTCTTATGGATACAATGCTACAATTTTTCTTATTTTGAATAATCTTTGCAAGTTTTCTAAATGCATGAAAGGCATCATTCTTATGAGCAAGGAATAGAGTCCATGTATATGTAGAGTAATCATCCACAATCACAAAAGCATAGCAATTACCGGCAAAGCTCATTGTTCTTGATGGTCTAAAAAGATCCATGTGCAAAAGTAAATGTCTAGTAGTGGAAACAACATTTTTAGATTTGAAAGAGACCTTTACTTACTTACCTTTTTGACATGCATCACAAAGTTTATCTTTCTCAAAATTGAGCTTTAGAATATAAATTACTAATTCTTTAGAAACAAGTTTGTTTAGGTGATCCATGTGAATGTAGGCAATTCTCCTATGCTAGTCATGAATCACTCTCTTTTCCCATAAGACATCTAGCATCTTGAGAGGTAATATCATCAAGGTTAATCATATATATATTATCAACTCTATACCCCTCAAACTTAACCTGTTTATCACCTTTACCTTTAATTATACAATAGTTAGAGTCAAAGATCACTTTATTTCCCTTATCACATAATTGACTTATGCTTAGTAAGTTGTGTTTTAGTCTTTCCACATACAAGACATTATCTATTGAAGTAGAAGGATTCTTACCAACTTTTCCAACTCCAAGAATCATTCATTTATTGTTGTCCCCATAAATGACATGACCATTCTTCTTGGGGGCTAAAAAGGAGAACTTGGATCCATCACCCATCATGTGCTTGGAGAAGCCACTATCAAGGTACCATTGTGAGCTATTGGCTTTCAAGCATAACTACAAAACATGTTCAAATTTTGGTTTTAGGTACTCAAACCTTCTTGGGTCCTTGGGTGTTAGTCTTGGGCAAGAAACCCTTTGGAAGCCATGTCTTCTTTTGTCCAACATGTGATTTCTTCCTAATTCTACATGTAGATGCATTGTGTCCTTTTCTTCCACAATGAAAGCATGTAATAAATGGACTACTTGACGTACATGAAGAAATAAAGAAGTTCTTATAAAATTTATGTTATTTCTTAGGATTGTAACCCAATCCAGCTTTATCAAACACACATATTTATTTTCCAAGTATGATATTCAAGTTTTCTCTACCAAAAGTAAATTTAGCAAGAGTATTTTTCAAATCTTTAACTTCTTTATCTAAAGATAAGCATGAATGACATGAAGAAGATGAAGAAGGAACATCTTTATATGAAGAGCAAGAAGTGCAAGAGGAATTTGTATCAATTAGCCCAATAGTTTCATTTTCTAATTTCAATTCCTCTACTTTTTTGTTCAAAACAAAGATTTAACTCTTAAGAGAGGAAATTGTATTCTTTGACAAATAAACCATTTTTGCAAGCCTCAAGGACTCTTCATGCAATTCCTCAAAGACTTCTTGCAATTCATCATAAGAGTGTTGGGATTTAAGGATTTGAGAATCTACCTCAAGATTATCCTTGGCCAAGAGATAAAGGTTGGCTACTTCATCTTCCGATTCATTTGAGGAGTCCATGTCATTGTCCTTGATAATCACATATTTTATTCATTAAGAAACCCTTATGTTTAGTCATTTACACTCTCCATATTCTTAATTGATTGAGTTTGGTATGATTTTGTGAGTTTGAGCTCAAATTGGTCCTAATTGAATATTTCCAGCATTATTGAGATTTGACACTGTTTCTGTATTTTGGCCATAACTTGAGTTCCTAATATCTGATGAACATGAATTTTACCTTGTAGGAAATCTAAGAGGAAGCTCTACAACTTTGATGAAGAGCTCGAAGTCTGATTCAGATGTCTAAGGGACCTAAGTTGACATGGAAGTCAGAATACGGGTTCTGTCAGTAGAATCCGAATAGTGTGCACTCAAAAAAATCATATCTCAAGATCTAATAATGGGGATGGGCTGAAATTTGGACATTGGATAGTCAAGATCCAAATAAACAACTTTCATGAAGAAAACATTTTGAGAAAAAGAAGTCTAGTAGGTCATTTTGAGCTTGCAAATCGGAACAGAGGTGCTGAAGTTGAGTTTGAGCAACCTACGGTATTTGGGACATATCTTGGGCTTAAGGAAGCCAAATTGGACGAACCAGCTATCCATTTTATAGCCAAGACAAGGATCTACAACTTTCATGAAGAACACTTTTCGTGGTTCTGAAGTATAGTGGGTCGTTTTTGGCTTCCAAGTCAGACACGAAATTTTCGTCCTCAACCATCCACTCATCCATCCACTAATCCACTCATCCATCCACTAATCCACTAATCCACTCATCCACTCATCCACTAACTCACCCACTCATCCACTCATACACTAATCCAACCACTTAACCACTCCACCCACTCATCCACTAATCCATCCACTCATCCATCCACTCACCCATTCATGTCCATAATTTCCCACTCACCAAAAGTCCTTTGGCATTTTTCACTAATTCAACCACTCAACCATTCCACTCACTCATCCACTAAACTAATCCACTAAACCAACCCACTAATCCATCCACTCAAACACTCCACTCACTCACCCACTCATCCACCCACTTCCCTTTGTCATTTTGTTACCTTAGACTTCTATAAAAGGCACCATTTATCATGAACAAGATGTAATTCTCCTTCATTTCTCTCTAAGTTTCTTCTTGCTTCTTCATAGTTTCTCATAGTTTTGTATATTTTGATGCTCCCTTTCATGGTAATGGAGGGCTAAGCTACTTTGGGTCAATTTAGAACTCTTGAAGAGATTGTGGTTTGGATTCTTGAGACCTTGGTTATGCATTGTATTTGATTTGTAATTGAATTCCTCTTTTCTTTTTCTTTCTTCTTCTTCTTGATCTTGAATGCATGAATGGTGATTCTATTTATGTTGATCTAATTTGATCTTAGTTTAAGATTGAGATTTGTGATGAAACTTAGAACTAATTGATCTAAACTAATCACATAAATGAAGATTGAGATTTGTGATGAAACTTAGAACTGATTGATCTAAATTAATCACGTAATGAAGAGGTTAGGTTACTTGATTTGTGCCTAAGTTAATTGAATTCGGTACTTGAAATTAACATAGATTTTCATGAATGGTGCGATTATGGATTTGTGTTTATCACTTGTTAATTGAATTCTAGACGATCGCCTAGTATGAATTCTGATTTGATGCAGAGATCTCGATTAGATCCAAATTAACAATTCAATTGCGCTCAAGTGTTCTATGAAGGGTCTATGATTGAATCCACCCAATCTTGGATAGGTTTCTAAATTGATCGCTTTTTAATTGGTATTTCTTCTTTTAATTTTGTTAAGTGCGATCTTAAACTCACAAACCCCCTTTTTGCTAACTTTCACTTGATTTGATCAAATTGCATTTACGATCCTTGAGGAGACGATCCGGTGTTGTCACGTGCTACAAGCTTAGGTAATAACTTCGGTTATAATTTTGATCGAGTTCTACGCATCAAAATTTTGATGCGCCGTGTCGGGAATAGTAAGTGTAATCTTTTCATTTTAAGTGTTTTTACTAACCTTTGCTTTTTATTAACTTTTCTAACAATGGACCATGCATAATGGAGTCAAAACTTGAGGAGTTGACTTCTTTGGTAAGACATATAGTAGTGAGACAACAATTACCTATGCAGGAAGCTACACTTGTGTGTAACATTTGTTTTTGTTCATCTCACCCCACATATGCATGCCCTACACTTCAGTATGGTAGTTCTATTTTTCCAGATCAATTTGTTGCAGCAGCTGGTTATTTTCCTGATGAACCACGCTTCAAAGAAGAAGAACAGAGTTATGACCCCTTCTTCAACACATACAACCCTAGTGGGCATACTATCCGATCTGGAATATGGCAATACGGCATCACTACAAAGAACAATCATTTCAATATGAGCAGCCATTCCAAAGCAGATAACAAGTCCATCAACCACAAAACTTGAGCCTTCATGGGAGGACTTGATGAAAACCCAAATTGAGTTCCAAAGAGAGTTTCACTGCCACTATTCAGATTTAACAACCCAAATTGAGCAGATGACAACCACTATTAATGAACTGAGAAGTCAAGAGTCAGACCAGCTCTCTTCCCAAACAATTCCCAACTCCCTACATTCTAATTGTCATATTGATTTACCTGCAGATTTAGTTGAGGAAACTCATGATGAGTCAGTGTGTCAATTTCCTGATTTAATTGGTTTTGATGATTCTATCAATTGCAACTCATGTACCGATTGTGATGGTGATATAAAATGTGTTATGTGTGCCGAGATTTCTCAGCATATTTGAAAGTCGATGATTCTTTACGCAAAGATCTAATGATATTGAAGGGTCTATCAACAATGCAATTGCAGAATCTGAAACACATAGGGAGGTGGAGTTGAAGGCCATTAAGGAATTTTCAAAGAAGGAGGAAAGACAGCATATGACAATAATTACTGAAGTGGATTTTGTTTTTGGGCCATGGTCCAGCATTATCAATGAAAGCAGGATTGCAAAATTACACGTATTGCATGCCATTGGTGAAGTCAAGGAAGACCAATGGGACCCCAATGTGAACCCTCATGCTTCAAGCTTCACTTGGTCATTACACTTCAACCAATGGGACCGTAGTGGAAGCTATCATGTTGTGTCAACCATAACCTGGTCATCACGTTTCAACCAATGGGATCCTGGTGGAGTCTTTTCACCAACTTCACTTAATAAGACCAATGGACACCGCCTCAAACAGTATCATGAACTTCCAAAGAATGCAGAAGTGGAGGTGATGAACCTTCTCCATCCGCATTATGAATGAAAAAAAATAAAAAGAAAAAAAAAGAAAAAAAAATAGTTGTGTCTGACAATGAGGTAGGTAGTGCCATTAAATTTTGTCGCTCGGAAGCAAGTGGAGGTCACTTTTTCTTCAACGACAACAACTGCGAAAATCTTGCAGTATGGATTTTATTGACCCACATTATTCAAGGTCTGTTACACCTTTTGCAAAAGTTGCGGAAATTGGTCAAAAATGTTCTCGCTTTGAGATTATCATCTGCACCTACTCCTTGAAAAATTGAGATCTAGGTGGCGCGGCTTCTTTTGTCAAACACGTGTATCCTCTGGGGCCGAAGATATTGAGGATCCTAGGAATGGTAATGCGCTTAAAGTTAATGGACAAAGACTCAACCATTCCTGGAAAACCAAGTTCTTGAGTTCTTTGTGTTGCCGGTTAAGTGGCGGATACGGTACTCCGTGACTCTCAAGTCGGTTTATTTTTCAGTTTCCCAAAATAACTGAATCCTTCTTCTCCTTCAAAATGGATGTCATTCTTTCAAACCTGAGAAAATATTTTCCTTCTCTTCCTCAAAATGCTCTGAGAAAAATCTACAAAGTTCGATGTGAAAGATTGAGACTGTTAATGCACAAAGGTATGCCAGAAGATGTACGCTGGATAATTGAAGCGAAGGTCCGATTAACAGTGAGTCCTCAATTTCATTTGACTCATATATGCCCGGTCTTGGAAGAAGTTCATATTCTAAAAGGAGAAGAGCAAAAAGGTTACAAGTCTGTTACAAATGTGGACGATGGAATTGTAACAGACAATGTCGTTCTTTGGGGATGATTTCCGCAAATAAATCCTTCATTAAGAATGGACTGAGTAAGGAGTCATTAGATGATATCTTATTGACTCTTAAGACGCGTTCTTATGGATTGATGCGGGGTGAAATTCTTAATTTGTGGAATCTCTTCAAGGATGAAGAAAAACGCTACAGTCTTGGGAATCTGAATCTAAAAGACCCTGTTTGCCAATTTATAAGAAAATTGGATGGGAAGCTTATCCTCGACTCATAGAAGATGTTTAAGCTGTTACTGGACGTTAAACCAGAGGCAGATGTGAGCCATATCCATAAACAATCTGTACATATCATCATCTTCTTCTTCTTCATGTCATCTCTAAAAAAAAAAAAAAAAAAAAAAAAAAAAAAAAAAAAAAAAAAAATGTATACTTCTTAGGGTTGGCTTTGGACACACACCGTGAATGGGGAAATGCATGCATCCTCGATCCAGCCTTCTTAATTGAAAAACAAAGAAGGTAGATTGTATTCCACATGTGAGGCAACCAGTCGTATTATGGCCACTTGTCCCTTTTGGGAGCCCTATGTTACGCTGGTCTTGAATGGATCGAATACTGGTCAACAATGCTTTGGCACAAAGCCGAAAGAGCAGACTACCTCCATCCCAATCTTAAGTAAGTATACACTCATTTTTCATTAAGTTTTTCTAACAATTTCAAAAAAGAAAAAAAAAAGGGACGTGATGTCTACTGCACTCATGACGCGCAGTATAAAGATACGCCATGGAAACTGTACATACAGGTATGTCATCATTTTCTATTTCTTTTATCTTTGTATTATTTTGTTGTATTTTGATTTTTTGTACAGACGATCCTTTGAGCAGGGTCCTTCAGGGGTTTCTAGACTTCTTTACCTTGATGGTTTTCTTGAAGTCAGTCAAAAAAAAAGAAAAAAAAAAAAAGATTCTGTGTTTCTTAATTTCAACCTTTTCTGACAACATCCAACCTACCCTTATAGGTGCAATTATTCCCCTTTCCATTCTTTTTCTTATTTAAACACTCCATTTTCCTTCAACTAAGAAACACTCAAAGGGAGGAAAAGTATAGAATGGGACCTCCTATTCGTAACCTCAAAAATGTCTCGTGTTTTTGTGGGTCGAGTTATGGGAAGGGATTAGAATTTAGTAAACGCAGCTAGCACTCTTGGTCGATCACTTGTGCGAGGAATATTCATCTTGTATATGGGGGAGGTTGTCATGGGTTAATGGGGGGTCATATTGTCGCTTTTTTTTAGGAGGCAAAGTTTTTAGGTGTTATTCCTAAACCTTTAGCTGAAAATAACATCACTTTGGAAGGACAATTGGAGAAGAAATTCGGGTAACATCTATGCATGGACGAATGAAAACAATGGTTGACAATTCGATGCATTTCTTGTCTTACCTGGTGGTTTTGGTACTTTGGAAGAGATTTTTCAAATTGTCTCTGTCAATTGAATCGAACATCCACCATAAACCCATTGGTTTGTTGAATGTTAATAATTTCTTTGATCTTTTGTTATTTTTTCTTGACAAAGTTGTGGAACAAATTTATCACTCCTTCGACAAGACAACTTCTTATCTCTGCCTCCACTATTGATGAGCTCATTGATAAATTAGAAGCTTTTGAGTATGTACCTGATAAGGTATTAGCTCAGATAGATTGGTCAACAGAAGCAAATAAGGAGTAATAAGAAACAAAAGCCCGATCTGACACTTTCTCTTTAATGGGTTTGATTTTATTAAAAAAAAAAATTGTTGTTTTGTTTGGAAAGTATGATATGATTGTCATGGACTTATTAAACCAATTAGTGATGGCAGAGTAAGGAGTAATTTTACTCTTGAGACGCATCTTAATTAGTGGCGAGTAAGGAGTTTTTTTAGGTAGTAATTAATTAGTATTAAATTGTGGAAGTACTAACGTTTTCTTGTTTGATTTCTTTTCAGGGTCTGATGCGTAACTGACAGTGTGCTTCTTTTCTGCTTGGCGTTGATTCACTCCTCATCGTTTGTGTTGCTCTTTTCTTTCTGTTTTATTTATCACTTTCACATTGAGGACAATGTCTATATTAAGTGTGGGGGAGAGATTTTAGCAAGTTTCTTTTTTGTTAAAAAAAAAAGGGTTCATTGCATGATTGAATAACTTTTCTCCCTTCTTGAACTGATATGCTTGGAGATGGATGATTGAATTGATGAATTGAGTTTGATGGATGCATACCTTGTGAGATTTTGAGCCTAATGGATGGATTTAACATTTATGCCATTCTCTTCTTTCTTGTGTGATTTTCACTCATGTTAATGACCACTCTAGAACTTGCTTTGATTCTTTTTTAGGCTACATTTCACTTGCATGCATGAACATGATTGAGGCCCTCTTTCTTAATTAGCTAGTTTAACCAAATAGCCAACCTTGTTTTCAATATGATATCAAGCACTCTTTTGACTTCTTGAAAATTCTCTGATTCCTGCCAACCTTGTATATTTTCCTTTGCTTAACCCCTTTGAGCTTATTTGACCATTCCTTGTTTCTAGCTCATTATGTGCCTTAAATGAGAAATCGTGTTCTTACTTTACCTTAGGGAATAAAAGAACATTAGCTTGGTTAATGGATGAGTTTTTGAACAAGTGTGGGGGTGTGTGTACAAAATGGTTGTTAAAAAAGAAAAGAGTGCCCAAAAAGAAAAAAAAAATGTATGTATATAGTTATGTTCATATATATAAAAGAAAAAGAAAAAAAAAAAAAAAAAAAAAAAGAAAAAAAAAACCAAGTGTTTAAAAAAAAAAAAAGATTGGGAAATGAATATGTAAAGGGATATACACTAGAGTTGGGATGAACTTTTATGCTTGTTATTTGAACTCACTTTCTCATTTGCTTTTATTCTCTTTAGTATTTATCTTCTCATATCCATTTTATCCTCTCCTGTACCTTGACCTCACTACAACCTTGAATAAAGTCCTCATGATTTGTGTGTGCATGTGTTTTGAGTAGTGGAGAAGTAGAAGATAAGCAAGCTTATGTAAGTGCAATTTTCATGGGTTGAATTGAGTGAAATACCTACCCTTTAAACACTTGAGAGATTGAGAGGGAATCTTGTGAAGATCTATCATTCTCGATTCATGTTGAAGATACCTTGCTTGTTGGTTTGAGATGTGGAGAATTGTTAACTCATGAATGTTTTGATCCCTTGAACCTTTGGTTGTTCTTCTTGATTGTAAAATTTTGGTCTTGAGTTTTGCCCAGAGTGCAAAAAGCTAAGTGTGGGGAATTTGATAATCACATATTTTATTCATTAAGAAACCCTTATGTTTAGTCATTTACACTCTCCATATTCTTAATTGATTGAGTTTGGTATGATTTTGTGAGTTTGAGCTCAAATTGGTCCTAATTGAATATTTTCAGCATTATTGAGATTTGACACTGTTTCTGTATTTTGGCCATAACTTGAGTTCCTAATATCTGATGAACATGAATTTTACCTTGTAGGAAAGCTAAGAGGAAGCTCTACAACTTTGATGAAGAGCTCGAAGTCTGATTCAGATGTCTAAGGGACCTAAGTTGACATGGAAGTCAGAATACGGGTTCTGTCAGTAGAATCCGAACAGTGTGCACTCAAAAAATCATATCTCAAGATGTAATAATGGAGATGGGCTGAAATTTGGACATTGGATAGTCAAGATCCAAATAAACAACTTTCATGAAGAACACATTTTGAGAAAAAGAATTCTAGTAGGTCATTTTGAGCTTGCAAATCGGAACAGAGGTGCTGAAGTTGGGTTTGAGCAACCTACGGTATTTGGGACATATCTTGGGCTTAAGGAAGCCAAATTGGATGAACCAGCTATCCATTTTATAGCCAAGACAAGGATCTACAACTTTCATGAAGAACACTTTTCGTGGTTCTGAAGTATAGTGGGTCGTTTTTGGCTTCCAAGTCAGACACGAAATTTTCGTCCTCAACCATCCACTCATCCATCCACTAATCCACTCATCCATCCACTAATCCACTAATCCACTCATCCACTCATCCACTAACTCACCCACTCATCCACTCATACACTAATCCAACCACTTAACCACTCCACCCACTCATCCACTAATCCATCCACTCATCCATCCACTCACCCATTCATGTCCATAATTTCCCACTCACCAAAAGTCCTTTGGCATTTTTCACTAATTCAACCACTCAACCATTCCACTCACTCATCCACTAAACTAATCCACTAAACCAACCCACTAATCCATCCACTCAAACACTCCACTCACTCACCCACTCATCCACCCACTTCCCTTTGTCATTTTGTTACCTTAGACTTCTATAAAAGGCACCATTTATCATGAACAAGATGTAATTCTCCTTCATTTCTCTCTAAGTTTCTTCTTGCTTCTTCATAGTTTCTCATAGTTTTGTATATTTTGATGCTCCCTTTCATGGTAATGGAGGGCTAAGCTACTTTGGGTCAATTTAGAACTCTTGAAGAGATTGTGGTTTGGATTCTTGAGACCTTGGTTATGCATTGTATTTGATTTGTAATTGAATTCCTCTTTTCTTCTTCTTTCTTCTTCTTCTTGATCTTGAATGCATGAATGGTGATTCTATTTATGTTGATCTAATTTGATCTTAGTTTAAGATTGAGATTTGTGATGAAACTTAGAACTAATTGATCTAAACTAATCACATAAATGAAGATTGAGATTTGTGATGAAACTTAGAACTGATTGATCTAAATTAATCACGTAATTGAAGAGGTTAGGTTACGATTTGTGCCTAAGTTAATTGAATTCGGTACTTGAAATTAACATAGATTTTCATGAATGGTGCGATTGCGGATTTGTGTTTATCACTTGTTAATTGAATTCTAGACGATCGTCTAGTATGAATTCTGGATTTGATGCAGAGATCTCGATTAGATCCAAATAACAATTCAATTGCGCTCAAGTGTTCTATGAAGGGTCTATGATTGAATCCACCCAATCTTGGATAGGTTTCTAAATTGACTGCTCTTTAATTGGTATTTCTTCTTTTAATTTTGTTAAGTGCGATCTTAAACTGTCAAACCCCCCTTTTTGCTAACTTTCACTTGATTTGATCAAATTGCATTTACGATCCTTGAGGAGACGATCCTGTTGTCACTGTGCTACAAGCTTAGGTAATAACTTCGGTTATAATTTTGACTGAGTTCGGCGCTCGTCAGTCCTCCTAAGCAATATACGCTCTTCTCCCTTTGCTTTCTTTGTTGGGCCTTCTTTCAAACTTTTCTCCCTTCTTTTGGCCTAGAGGGCAATCTATCCTCATATGGCCAGGTTTCCCACATCCAAAGCAAGTAGAAGGAGTTGGAGTGGAGCTTTCACCCTTTACATAGTTCTTCTTTGGAGGGAAGTGTGGTCTTGTCCCATTTCCTTTCTTCTTTAGAAACTTTTCAAATCTTCTAACAAGAAGTTGAAGGTCTCTTCATTCATCTCCAAGTCCTCTACCTCATCTTCATCATTATCTTCATCAATGTGGGATAAGGAGGCCTTGAGTGCTAGACCCTTCTACTTTCTATCACCATCTTCATTTAGGTGAAGCCTTGATAATTCCATTTCATGCTCTTGTAGCTTCCCAAAGAGTATTGGAAGAGTCATTGTGGCAAGGTTCCTTGATTTAGCAATTGCGGTCACCTTGGGTTGCTACTCTTTGATTAAACATCTCAAAACTTTATTAATTATATATTTATTTGGAAAAGTTTTTCCTAATGAGGAAAGATGATTAACTATGTGAGTAAATCTCTTCTGCATATCTTGTATGCTCTTACCTTGATTCATTCTAAATAATTCATACTTATGTGTGAGAGTGTTTATTCTAACCATCTTCACCTCACTAGTTCCCTCATGAGTGACTTGAAGAGCGTCCCACATTTCTTTGTGTTGTTTTACAATTAGAAATGCGAAAGTATTAATCATACCCAAGGGCACTAGTGATGATGTTCTTGGCTCTAGCATTATATTGCACTCTCCTTTTATCATCATCAGTCCATTTAGGTCTTAGTTTATTAACTTGTCTACCATCAACAAATTTGGTAAGAACAAAGGGACTATTTTCAATGGCATCCCAAACATCAAGATTAATAGCTTCAATAAAAATTTTCATTCTCTCTTTCTAGTAAGTATAACCAGTGCCATTAAAAGTTGGGGCCTATTAATTGAGGCACCTTCAGGTAAAACATTTTGAAAAGAAGCCATCACTCCTCTTAAAGCTATTAAGCTTTTTAAACAAAAGTCTAACTCTGATACGACTTGTTACCAAGTGGCTTCAAGACTCAAGAAGGAGGTGCACTATAAGAATTTTATAGATTAACGAGGGATATTTCTGTCACTAATCCCTCACTAATTTGTGAGGGAATTGTGAGGGATTAGCTAGAAAAAGTTTATCCCTTGCTAAATTCCAAAAACATATTCAAGGTGGAAAAAACTAGTGATTAGTGAGTGATTTGCGACGAAAAGTTTCCCTCTCTAAAAAAATTCCCTCGCTAAATTAGCGAGGGAAATATCCCTCGTTAACCTAATAAAATTTTAGCGAAGGATAATTTCGCCCTAAATCCCTCGCAAAATCTGATAAATAAAGAGAAGAAAAACTTAGTAAAGTTAGAATTAGAAAGTAAGAAATTCAGAAAGAAAGAAATCGGGAAACTCGATAAAGTTGTGCCCTTCCCCTGAAGAAAAACTTGGTAAAGTTATAATTAGAAAGTGAGAAATTCAGAAAGAAAGAAATCTGGAAACTTGGTAAAGTTGTGCCCTTCCCCTCCTTATGTAGCGACGAGTGACGAGCGAGGCAGCGACGCGACCACCCAGCATAGTGACGCGATGCGACCACCAGGTAAGCCTTCTTCCATTTTTCTTCTTTAGTTTTTGCTCATAGGTTTTTGAGTGTTTCTCGGGCATACATGCAAAGGGACTGGGTTATTCTTAGAGTTGATTTCTTTTCTTTCTTTTCTTTGCTGCTTCCATTGTAGCTTTAGGAGGATTCATGATTCACCAACTTTAGGTTGCATCCAAATTTTAATTGTTTCTTTTTCCAATTTTTGGGTCCCTCATTCCTTTCTAAATCGCAAACACCTGAACATCAAATCCCATGGCGATCTCAACATTATATAAGAGATCTATCATCTGCATAGTTGAGTAGGTGAAAAGTGGGAACGAAAAATAGAGGATATAATGAAAATGATTTTCAACCAAAGTTTTGGTTCATAGCGAAAATGAGTACACTTTATTTTTCACCTTATATTTCTGTTACACCAAGCAAGTATAAAGTTATTTTCATTCCAAATTTTCCACTTACTCAACCAAGTAAAGATACAAATCAATGACTAAGAAGGGTGGTTTTGTCATATGTATCATTGATTGTTGCAGACTGAGGGCCACTTAAGTGGAAAATTTCAAGACCCTTAAACAATTTCACATCTTTGGGAAACAACTACAATTCTAAGTTTACAATGCATGAAATTTACATTAATAGCAGTTTCGCACCCACTAAGGACCTGTTTGTTTTAGATTTTAGGAGCTTGAGAATCACGTTTGAGCTCTCAAAATCAATTCCCACAATAACCGATCCTGTGTGGCTTCTCTTACACGCGGTAACTAAAATTGATTTTAGATTCTAAAATCAATTCTTCCAAGATCAACATTGAAGTTTATTTTCTTGTGGAAAGAACCAATTCCACATCACATAAATGAGTTTCCTATATACCTAAATTGATGTTTCCTAAACTTCATTTTCATTATTTGGGGATATGAGTAAAATCGATACTTTTTCTGTAGGTAAGCCTTCTCCCACCCGTTCCCTCACATAGCCACACGATGGTGGACGACATCTACATTTTTCTACAGAATTTGCACATAGTGACGCCGCCACATAGCTACGCATCTCTCTTCCCTCTTGCGACTTCTTCAGTTTTCTGCATCACACAGTCACAACCCTGCAAGTAAGCCTTCTTCCTCTGCTTTTTTCATGTAAAACACTTTGCAAATAGTGATTGGGTAACTCTCAAGTTGGTTTTGTTGTTCTTCTTCCTTATTGACAACCATCTCTATATTGGGTACCTAGCTTAATTTTCTTTGTGACTTGGAAGAGTTTTTTCTATTAGAAGGAAGGCCTGAAATGCAAACCAATTTATAGAGAGCGCAAGTGTAGGAATCATAGGCAATTTCTTTGATTTTGATACAATTTAATATGGGTAGGGTTCTGTAATGGAGTTGTTGGTGGACTTGTGATATTGTTGCAGCTTTTTGATTGTCAAATTTTACCAAACACATGTTTTCCTAAAGTTGAAATGAAAACCCCCACCCAAATGCTATCTTGTATTATGTTTTTTTATTTTCTTCTTAGTTTTTGGTTACAAATTGATTATGATGTTTTTTACTTTAAATTTATGGTGTTTTTTTCGATGATGAAATGCTATAATGTTGTTCCTTTTTCTAGGTTGTTGGTTTTTTTTTTGTAATGCATGTGTTTGAGCTTGATCTTCCTTGTTTTACTATTTATTTTGAAGAGAAAGGACTGTGTTGTGCTTTGACTTCAAACTTCATTTTGTTGTTTCAGAAGTGAAGCGTTTTTCCTTGAAATTTCTCATAGTTTTTTAGTTTACTATTTACTTTGTACTTTCTGTCATCTCACTCTAATAAGGCCTTTTTTATACATAATTTTCATTCTTTTTTTTTTTTTAAAGTGAAATGATATACTGGTTTGGAATGTAACACCCTAAAACTTAGCTATTTGATAGTAATGACAAAATTGTACTATTTTGTGATTTTTGTATGCTGTAAAATTATTTTGACTGCTCCGTGATTATATTTCATCGTTTTGTGTGATTTGCTTTAAGTCAGGAAAATAATATTTTTCGGGCCGTGGAAAATCTTTGCGTATTTATTCGGAACCGGGGGATCTTACTAAACCTAATTCCTAGAGATACGTGACATAATCTTTTAATTTTTAGAAATTATCTATGAAATAAAAATATACTGTATTTTTATTTTACAACGGACAAATATTTACTGACTTGTGAGCAGTAATATCCTATTCATTGAGTAATAATTTATGTAGCTATTGTCTAGAAAATAACTATTGTACATCAATAGGAAGAAAACCTAAAGGGTAAGCAAGGTTTAGTCTAACATAGTAGCTATGACTCCATTATGGACCAATAGGAAATGGTCAACAAAGATGGTTAGACTAGTTAACTATGTAACTAAATGGAACTAGAAAACTTAAACTAAGTTAGCATAATGTCTATGTAGTAACTAAATGGAACAAACCTAGTTTGCATCTCATTAGGCTTCACGATTTTGGAAGGATGTAGGAGCTTCTAGAAGTTTTGTGAATTACACTTAAAGTAACTAGGTAGTTAGCAAAGAAACTAGAAAATCTAACTAAGTTAGCTTAATTAAGTTAAGAAGTAATGGAATTGGAAACTTGGTTAGTTTATATTGAACTCTATAGTTAGAAAATTTCAACCATCATCTAGAAACTATTTGACTACTTTATCTAAGCCTATAGAAAACAAGCTTAGAGGCAAAGGCTTTGAAGATTAACCATTGATTCAATCTATGGCTATTGAAGCCCCAAAAAGTGGCTAGATGAATTTAGACACTCCCTTGGTGTCCAAGGGGGGGGGGAGGCCTCACAGTTTTAGGCCTTAGGAAAGCTATAGGAAGACTCTTGCTTCATTTGACTACATTTTCATCATTTCCTAAAGCCAAGCTTCACAAAATTCTCTCCATTCTCTCAACAACACCCCACGGCCAAAGCTCCCTAAACCACCTTCCATCACTCTGCAATTCTAAATAACCACATATCTAGCATCTTTACACCAAATCAAGACACCTTATAGTTTAGAGCTAAGACTAGATCATCCATCTTCACCTTGTTCTTCATAGATCAAAGTTTGAAGCTTTTGAGGTGAAGTTCACAAAAAACTTCACTATTGGTTTCATCTTCTTACTCTAAGACCATATATTGATCCATGGTCTTTCTTGTTCAAGCTTCAGATGCTAATAATAAATATGTGTTTGTTTTTTTATGTTCAAGAAGCTCTTGGTAGTGAAGGACTAGTACAAAAAACAAAGCAAGGAGCTTTGTAGGCTTCACCACAAAGTAAGAGGGAGATCTATCTCACCAACCAAGTATGGTGGTGAGAGATGAATTTGTATGTGATGGGTGGTGAATCCATGTGAGGATTCATATCCATGGTTGTGTAAATTATTTATGTGTGTTTATGTGCTTTGAATTTATTTATTTATGCTTTATATGATTTCATTGCTTTAAAGGTATGCTTGATATATAGTATGATGATTATATGCCATGATAGAAGTTGAAAAGCAAAAATAAATTTGATTCCAAAGATCATGAGGCTCACGGCCTCAACACCTCAAAATAGGTGTTTCCAAGTTAATATTTTTATGAATGGTAAAATTGGATGTTTAGATGAGCAAAGGAAAATGAATAAATATTTGGGTTCCAATGACCATGCACCTCACGGCCATGAAGGCTAAAATGGATTTGTTTGTGTAAAAATATGATTTATAAATGGTAACTTAGTTGATTAGATGCAAGGAAATTAATACAAGGATTTAAGAAATAAAAATAGAAACAAAACAATTATTATTTGAAAAAGGGAGATTTCGTTTTATGAAAAGAAAAGTGAAGGTTGAAAGTGTTTGAACCTCAAAATATTTATACAATAAACAAATCTTTTAGAATTAATATAGTTATGATGAGAAATAAATTGGTGACTTAAAGTTTACTGACATATAGCTCACCCTCTAGGTTTTTGGAGTGCGTTAGGAAATTTTAAGCTAGAACCATTGATTTAAATCAATGAAAAGGTGATTTTGTGGAATATATTGTGGAAAGGATTTCTTAAGTAAGAAAATGTGGAGAAATGAAGTTAGAAGTCATATTAATTTTTAGAAAGGCCAAAATGATGTTTAGAATTTTAAGAAATATTTTACGCAGTTGAAAAATGATGAAAAATGTGTTACGCTACTTAAAAATGTGATTTTTAAGCTACTCAATTTCAAAAATGTTGAAAAATCGCTACGTGATTTAGGAAACGTTTAAATATTTTTACGTGATTGAGAAAACAATGAAAAATTAATACATAATTTGAAAACGCGACAGAAATATTGTGCCATTGTGAAAATGCAGTAAAATGATTACGCGATTAAAAATACAGTAAAATTACTGTTGGGCCAATGTGTGGACCCCTGTATGTGAAATTGTGACTTTGACCTGTAATTGGTCTGTGTGCATTAAATATGCATTGTGGAAGTCCGATGGACTATGTTAAGGTCAATGGCCTAGGAGAGAATTACACCTTTGTGTGGTGTGATATGCGTAGTGTACGTCACTTATTGACCTTGAGGGCATCGAGGTGCGAGTTTTTCACAATGAGCAGTTGGTAGCTCTACTGTACAATGGATTGGACCGATGCAACACACTGACGATCCGGACCGAGACACTATTCTTAATCAAGATCTGGCGTAGACTGTCGTGTATAATGCTAGATGTGTAAAACTGATAAAAGTTGTAGCACTTGGTCTGAAGCAATTGTGGTATCGACAGATCTTCTAGATCAATCTCTCCGACTTGTGTTTTAGCTCCATGGAGTAGGAAATTGAGTCCGTGTGCATATGCATAGTCTGTACATCTATATCTGTGTGATATTTTATTTGTCAAATATTGATTAATGTTTGATGCCATGATTATAATTATTGTTTGTTATATATGTATTATTATTTGTTATATCTGTATGACATTACTGTCATTCCTATCTCTTTACTGCCATGTTGGTACTGGTGTTGGTAATATCACCTCTTTGCATGTTATTCTTGTACTGTATTTATATTCGGTAAGACGGTGAGCAAGACCTTGAGCAAGAAGGTGAGGAGCAAATTCCTGTTGAGGAAGCTGATTTCTGAATCGATGGCGATGCCAAGTTTTCTTGGGTACCTAAGGCTACAATTCTGAGGAGGTTCAGAGGCTTCGCGTGTTCTCCTAGATAGAGAGTGTATTATCTATATGGGAGATCTGACTATTTCCCTAAGTAGAGTTTATCATGGGAACCTTTACTTTACTGTCAATATCTACGTACATTTGGAGTTTCTGTTATCCATTAGACAGTACTGGGGTGGTTGCTATTATGCCCCTAGTGAGATTAGCATTGTGTCGTCTGCTCGGACACTTGTCCATAGGACTACGCGTCATCCAGGGTTCCTATCTTCCGAGGATCCATAAGAGGATTTGTCGGAGGGTCAGAACTTTTAGTTATGCACTTGGGCTAGTCTGTAGTTTATTTTGAGTCAAACAGTTTATAGTTCTGTCTAAGAGTGTGTACATATATATATCATTAGAAACAAAATTATATGTATAATTATGGTGTGTTATATTCAGTAATTGTATTTCATGTTATGTCTTATTTATTTAATTATGTTATCCGCAAAAATAAAAATTTTACAACTCGTACTATTATATTAAATATTATTTTATAACTTGGGAAATTTGGAAATGAATAACATTAAAATGTGATACCCTATGGTGGGTGTTACATGGAATAACTCACATACTAAGCTATTTTTGGGCATTTGTATTCAGAAGCTAGTTTTAGCTTCAGGATCGCTGATTTTGCAGTCATAGCTTGAGGTTCCAATGTTTCAGATTTGGTGTCATGTTTTTTCAATTGGGTCAGTCGGAGAGAATGGTTTAAACCATTGGTCTTGGCTCGAGCTAATAGTCTAAAAATTCGAGTTACATTTTCCCTTTGATAATAGATGATAAACTTGCTTATGGATATGTTGTTCTGTTTTGATCATATTCTTAACCTTGACACGTCTAGTAATTTTATAATATGTCTGATGTTGATATTTGGAAATGGTAAAACAAGTTGAGCATGACATGATTCTTTGTCTAAGCTTGCTAATGATCTGGTGAGGCAATTTCTTAAGAATTAAGATGTTAGGCTCATTCATGTTGTTTCATGGACTTATCACTGATTTTAGATTTCATTTGCTTTGCTTTGCATAACTAAAAAATGTATTAACTGCTGGGTTAGTGTTGTTTAGTGGATAACATGCCAAGTAAAATGTTGAACTTGTTTTGTTGGGGTTCTAATGCATGTGCCATAATGATTGTAATGCTTACACAAAATATCAAAAATTGAATGCCAATCTTGTTGGTGGTGGTGTTATGTTCTTTGTAAATAATATGTTTTTATAATGTTTTGCCTTACGAGACTTTTATTTCTTGTGCTTATTGCTCTATCTGTTTTGGTGCCAAAATCAACTAGTAAGTAGGTGCTCTTAATCATGCTTAGTGCCACCCAAATGCTATCTTGTATTATCTTTTTTTATTTTCTTCTTAGTTTTTGGTTACAAATTGTGCTTGTAACCAAAAGCTTCCTTTTCTATTATTCACCAAATATATTCCTTTCTTTTTTTTTGGTACAATATATGTTCTCTCCTTTGGCCGTAGGAACCAATTCCATGATGTCCTGTGTCTCAGAGACAAGTTGCTTTCGATCACAAATTCGTGGAAACTATTTGGGAGTAGGAGAGGCTAAGAAGTGTTGGGAATCACGGATACATCACGTAGCGGAAAACAAAATTCCCACCAAGGATCCATATGAAAAAGCCATAATCCGAGTTTTTAAAATTGTTTACCTTTTGAAGCGTGATCAAAACAAGTGATGTGAATCACCAACACCATAACAGCAACAATGTCTCTGTGGTATCCACCCGAACAGACTCATGAACATCTAACATCCGCAAATAGGAGTCATGCCTCTATCAAATAGTGCTAGCTGCGAAAAGAAGAGAAGAAACCTGTCACTCTCCCACTCACTGTTTCTATCAAGTACGGCCAGGGTTAGTAATGCATGCCTTGACAACCCCTTAGTAGTGCTATTTATGATAGCTACTGCCTTATGCGAGTGAGAGCAGCAGTAAGGTAAGTTGTGCAACCCTAGACTTATCTGTTATGAGTCCGGTCCACAACTGAATCCAAGTCCAACTTGGATCCTAATTACCCCAATTTAGTCTGCTCTATGCGTGTGACCCTGCAGTTTCCCTTAACGTTGGCAGTAATATTAAAATTCTATTTTAATATTATAAGCAGTGAGCAGTATCTAGCAACACATCGTTGCCACTCAAGTAATGAGAATGTCAGTGATTTGACATAACCTTTCCGTGTCCAATGTTTCTGTGTAGTTTATTCCCTTTGTCTAGATATCTAGATTGAACACAAGGCATGGAATACATCACCCTTGTATAATTCAATGCTTCATTTCTTGATACTCGTGTAGACTTAATAACAACAAATGAGATCGATATCTCATATCGATTCATTTGAGCATGACCATACATTTCGCAATCTCACTCAATCAGGGCCCCCGAAGATATCACTCTTGTTATGTAGGAGGGACAAATCCCATCTAGATCACTCACATTGCTTTGCATGATTAGCAGTATGTCTAATAACCGACTTTATAATCAACTTGTTACAAATGACGTTTGATGGCATTAAAACGCACGACTCTGCATGTAGGAATCGTAGTGATTTCAGGTCAAAGGACCACATACACCATTGTCACTATGAGAATCGCTTATGACTCCCACGTAACGATCCATGTAGCATTCTCATGGCGGGTTTGTCCAGTATATTATTACTCTAATATATACCCATGTGAAGACTTGATATCTCATATCCATGACCCGTGAGATGTGACCTTTAGTCTACGCACATATTAGTCTCAATGCATTATTGTTGCCCTAATTAACAATAATACTTAACTAAGGACATTTAAGAATAGTGTTTTATCCTATAGGATCTCACGATCAAGTCATCCACTTGATGTCCTATGGCATCAAACTTACTATTCTAAGGACTTTATTATGTTTATCATAAAGAACACAATAAATAAAATGTCTCATTTATTAAAAAATAGTATAATACAATGTATGTAAATATAGACAAAATGTATCTGCCTCAGGGCATACACCAACAAGAAGTTGGGTCCTGAAGATTTGCATCCTCAATAGGAATAAGATTATATTATGGGGTTTGTTCTGGAAGGGGTAGCAAAGATTGGGTTTTGGAGGGGCTGAGGAAGTGTTTGCGACAAAAACGGTGAATCCATCTACAGCTGTAGCTAAGAGAAATTGCCACTTTGAGATCAGGATTGATTGGAAGACTAAGAAGCGTGCCAAATTCAACCAAGAGCCTCATAGGCACATACTCACACTTTTTTTTTTGGATAGGCCTCACACCTCACACTCCCACTCACACTTTACATACTCAACAAATGAACAAACCAAATCAACTCCACCTCTCTCTGCATTCAAACAAGAGTTATGGTTGGTGGGTAGGACTGGACTAGAAAGAAGTAGCTGGCAGTAGTAAGGAGTTTACAAGTTACAAATTAGAGATATAACTGTCTCAAAGTTCCACCTTTTGATGTTTGATCTTTTGCATCACGTGCTTCCCCATTCTATCCATTTTGACTTTGGTATTCCCAATTTCCCTAGCCCACTATCTGTTATCTAGGATTATTTTTGCCACAAATCATGTAGGATTAGTGTCAATTGTCAAATAGGATTATTTTGATTCTTTGAAAATAATCCTAGACAACAATAATTTTATGAAAAAATTTGTAGCAATAATCTTTGAGTTATTTAATAATCAGTATTGCATCAATGATTAAAATTAAAGTGTTATCTATATGTGATTTTTGTGAAATGATCATATAACTTTTTTTTCAAAACATTTTCAAATTGATCCTCATCCTTACAATCATTTGCAAGAAACTTTCCATCAATGAATGTGTTTGTGTTTTGCTTTTAGTCATCGCGTTTCACATCTATGTTTCCAACTTCTTTTGTTAGTCCATTCATTTCATCTAATTGTCTGAACATGTGTGTTTTAGATTAGTTTTAGATAATTGTGTCTATGCTTCCCACTTTCGATCCCCATTTCCTAGTTACTAACTTAGAATCTTGCCCTTGTTCTAGATTTCTTTTCTTAAATTTTTCTTCTGTTTCCCCATATACTATATTTTTATTACCATATTCATACATATAACCTTTGTTGCTTATTAGTATCATAATTTGAATATTGGCAGAGTCGTAAATAAATAAAGTCTTGATTTTTTATTGTCCAAACCAAAACTATTTCCTCTTCTGGGTTGTAGATAATTTGATCATCCAAAATGACTATATAGGTGGTTGCTTGTTAGGCACTAAAGTGCATGTTACGGAAATAAAAAGGATAACAGGGGAGTAGTAGCCTATACAGCTAATGAGGAAAATGTGAAGGAAGAGCTTCTTAGGGATTTGAATTGTAACTACTTGCACACGTGGCAGTTGGGTAGGAAGGCAAGGGAGGGAATTAGGTAAAGTATAAGGGAGAGCAGGGAGAAAGAAAATCTAAGGAAGATTTGAGTATAATGTTGGGAGGGAGGAAGTAGGTTCCTTAAAGTGCCTGCAACATTTCTGTTATTTTCTTCTTGTTCTTTCCTTTTCAATGTTTATAGATCCATTTATGGACTGTTGTCACACTGATATCAGTACCAGGAAGCATGTATAGAGAGTTAATTCAATAAAATCACAGTCTAGATTCTAGTAAAATACTTAATTTTTCTTTATGGTTATATTTATGTATGTGTGTGTGTATATATTAATTTAAAGCATTCATCCTACTTGCATTATGACTTAAGTATGACTTCATATATGCTACCTATTTAACAACATGAAGACTATCCAGTCCAAAATATTTGGTTTAAACAACAAAATATATTTATATCTTTTAGTTACCATATCTTTGTACTTAAAATTTTGTTGTGGAGAATATTATTATATATGAGTAAAAAATGCAGTATTAAAACTAGAATTCTGAATTGTATTGATGACAAATCAAATACATGCACACTTCTACAGCTGATTTTCATTTTTTTTCCTTTTTTTTGGAAATATTTTTGTTACTCTATTGGATTTAGACAGGTATTGGAAACAGAAATCATATTGATTGTAGTTTTACCTAACTACCATCCCAAGCATGGAATTGCATGTTCTACTAAAAAAATTAAAATCAAGAGAGATTTGTGACATATATTAGTTATACTTAAGTAACATAAGCAGTATACTATTTCAAATTTATAAACCAGTCAAAAAAAACTTCACAGGTTATCACACCATGTAAAAGAGAAGCAATATACTATTTCCCAAATAGAAGACATACTAGAAAATATAAAAATATTTGGGAATTTGAACAAAGTACCCCTAAACTCTCTATTTTTAGGAGAATAGTATCTATATCTAGATCACATTCTCAAAAAACTAATAACCATAGCTAAACGAAATTTTACCATCCAATAAGCCATTCTCATCACTAGAGAATATTTCTATTTCTTTTGTTTAATTCCCACCCTTTATATTTTTCTACATTTGATTATGTACTTATACTCAATCTATTCCCCTCTCCTTTTCAGCAACATCTGGGCAAACTCTAAAGCGAAAGCAACATCATCTCCTCATAAGTGATCACTGTAAGTTATCAATATTTCAACCCCACTTTTATTACAATACCCAGAAGTTAGAACAACCATAATTATATTCTCACTATAGATTTTTCATGAAATAGATATACGTATTTTTAGCTTTAATTGTCTTGGCTCAATTAATACTACAACTTCTATACAATTTTGAAACTTCATTCTGCACATGCGCTTTTCTATGACAATTTCTAGTTTTCTTTTACACTGTTAAGATGTCTTTTTGTAATCTATATAGATCGCTTCCGTAAGGTACTGGAATATATTTATGGTAATGGAATCCTTTTTGTCTTCTTCTGTCTACAATTACATAAAATTGTAGTAGTCTATATTGTGTTTTCAACTATAGCCTTATTACATGTCTCATCTCAAGTACTTACATATTTGCATGTTGTATAGTTAAAATTAACGCTTTGTTTTTTTTTCGCAATTTGAGCGAAGCCTTGGTTTCCCGTTTGAGATTCAATATTAGTGAGCATGTGTACTTTTTTAAGGTACTGCTCATTATATTGAATCTTGAATTGTCAAAGTTGGACAGTTTGGGAAGAAACTTTTTCTTCAGTTGGTTAATGGTTATTCCTCAAATCTCATTTTTTATACTTGATGAAATTTTGTTCTGTTACATTTTCTTTTATTCTCTGGGTGCATACTTGATCGTGGTAGATGTCACCATGTTCGAGTCATGCACTTGGAGACTAAAGGGAAATACTGCTGAAATTTCATCAAGTATAAGATTTGTGATTTTTTATGAATTCTATCAACCAAGTGTTGAAAATGTGTCTTTTTGAATGGGATAGTGACATACCATGTTAAAAGAGAGGTGAAGATTTTGAAAAGGATTTTATTAATTTGCTAAACTAATTTCAGCAATCATAAGATCCGATCGAAGTTGGATGTTACGAAGAACTGATCCTACTGGCTATATAAGTGAAGAATTCAAGAATAAAGTTGATAATTTCATTAAGGTTGCTCAAGGAGACCCGACGGATACTGATGCATTAGGTTGCATCCTTTGTCCCTGTGCTAGATGTAAGAATCGTGTTAGGCTTAAACTTTTTTCTTAAAATATTTTTATCATGAAATGCTTTCATTTTAACATTATAGATTCTAGAGTTTTCATAAGCATCATTCCTCAATTCCTCTAACTCGGCCAACTAAAATTTTCTAAGCTTACCTGCTTCTCCCATATCAAAATTGAAATGCTTAATGGCCTAATAAGCTCGATGCTCAAGCTCCATAGGTAAGTGGCAAGGCTTTCCAAAAATAAGCCTATAAGGTGACATTCTTAAGGGAGTTTTGAAAGTTGTACGGTAGGCCTAAAATGCATTAACTAGTCTCAAAGACCAATCTTTGCGATATGGGTTAACTGTTTTTTTCTAAAATTTACTTAATTTTCCTATTTGCAAGTTCTACTTGTCCAATTGTCTGGGGTGGTAGGCAGAAGAGATCTTAAGTACCAGCCCATATTTTTTCATCAAAGCCTCAAAAGAATGGTTGCAAAACTGTATACCCCAATCATTAATGATAGCACATGGTGTACCAAATCGAGATAACATATTCTCTTTAAAAAATTTAATTATTGTCATATTATCATTGCTCCTACAAGCTGCTGCCTCTACCTATTTTGACACATCATAATCTATGGCCACAATAATATATTGATTCCAAAAGAAAAAGGAAATAATCCCATAAAATCAATGTCCCAACAATAATAAATTTCAATCACTAAAATTGGGTTTAAGGGCATCATATTACGACGAGATATAACTCCTGACTTTTGATATTTTTTACATAAGTGACAATAAATGTTTGCATACTTAAACAAGGTGTGCTAATAAAATCCACACTACAAAATTTTTGCAGTAGTTTTCTTCATTGAAAAGTGGCCCCCACAAGCTTGGGGGTGACAAAATTCCAAGATGCTAGCAATATCTTCATCAGAGATGCAACGCCTTAAAATTTGGTTAAGGCAGTATTTGAAAAGAAAGGGTCATCTCAATAGAAATTATGTACCTCAATCATGAACTTCCTCTTGTCCTGAGCGCTCCAATCCACCAGTATCTCACCTACAGCCAAATAATTCATAATATCAATAAACTATGGTAGATAAGTAATAGAAAATAAATGCTCATCGGGAAAATCATCCTTGATTGGCAAGTGGTTAGAGGTGTCCTCAAAAGTGAGCCTTGAGAGATGGTCAGCTACTACATTCTCCACTCTTTTCTTATCTTTGATGGTGATGTCAAATTCTTACAAAAGTAAAATCTACCGTATTAGTCGCACCTTAGCATCCTTCTTTGTAAGAAGGTACTTAAGGGTTGCATGATCTATGAAAATAATAATAGGAGAACCAATCAAGTAAGCACAAAACTTATCCAAAGCAAACATTATAGCTAGGAACTCTTTTTCAGTAGTGAAGTAATTCATCTGAGCAGTATTTAGAGTTCTACTAGCATAACAAATAACAAAAGGCTTCCCCTCCCTTCACTATCTAAGAACAGCACCTGCAGCAAAATCACTAGCATCACACATGAACTCAAAAGGTAAAGCCCAATTAGGTGGCTGCATTATTGGTGCTGAGGTAAGTTTGCCAATTAGCGTTTTAAAGGCCTCTTGACAAGCTTATGTCCACTCAAATAGGGTATCTTTAGCTAAGAATGAAAGATTTAATTTAAATTTTATAAACTTAGATCAATTATAGACACAAGATTATAGCATATTAAATATATTGTATTCAAGAAATTGATCAAGAATGTGTACCTGGTATGATTTCGCAATCCATTGTTGTTCAGTGAAGAAATCAAGAGAATTAACGTGTGTGAGAAAAATTGCCCTCAATCCTGGTAGGTTTTCTATGCATCCTAAAAACTGCCTAATGAGAAAACAGTTTATAACTTACCAGATGAGAGTAGGGACTTCTCAACGGGCTACTAAATGAACAGCCCAAACCCATCACGGGCTATTCACAACAAAAGTCCAAATACAATATTCATAAACTGACCAAGTGCTATATTATAAACATAATTCCATAATTAATATATTAATAATTTAAATAATATTTTAATTATTGATTAATGCTAATCCACATAACATTTATATTTGAATTAAAATTTAACAATTCTCCCACTTGGATAGCATTAGTCAATCATTAAAATACAAGAATCATTAACACTAGAATACTAACTATGGTCAAAGCACGTGTCAACCAACAGTCTTAGAAATATAAGCTTTAACGCTGCAGAAATAGTATCTGATAGGGAAGTAGATCATACATGTTAAATGCTCATATTTCACGTAAGGAATAATGAATATGGAAAAACATAATTAATTAAGAGAAATATGCAATCCAAGAATAGTCCAAGCATCTGAAAATGATATAAGAGATATGATAATAAAAGTAACGTCATCTCGTACATATCTCATAAGAATGACAATAAGTAAATATAAAATTTCAGACTCCCACTAACCCAAAACATCAAAAGACTTAACTAAACCCATATGAGCTACGTGATTCTGAAAAGCTCCAACAGTTAAGCCATTAGTTAGTGGATCTGCTAACATGTTCTCTGTAGCAAAATACTCAATTCGAGTCTGAAACTCCAGAATTTTCTCTCTAACAAACAAATATTTAATATCAAAATGCTTTGAGCTAGAAGAGCTTCTGTTGTTTTGAGAGAAATGCACAGCAGCAGTATTGTCGCAATATATCACAAGTGGCCTAGATATGCTTTCAACAATATGAAAGCCAGAGATTAAGTTTTTTAGCCACATCGCTTGACAAGTAGCCTCATAACAAGCGACATACTCTGCCTCCAAGGTAGAAGTAGCTGCAAGAGTTTGTTTGACACTCTTCCAAGAGATAGCTCCTCTTGCCATCATAAAAATAGAGTCGGAAGTAGACTTTCGATCGTCAGGGCAACCTGCGAAATCAGAATTAGAATAACCAGTGACCTGAAGTTGATCAGACTTCTTATAGGTCAACAAATAATCCTTGGTTCCCTGCAAATATCTCATGACCTTTTTCACGGCTTTCCAATGACCCAAACCTGGGTTGCTCAAGTATCTCCCTAAAGCATTAACAACAAAAGCAATATCGGGACGAGTACAAACTTGAGCATATATTAAACTGCCAACAGCGGAAGCATATGGGACCTTTTTCATTTCAACTATCTCTATATTATTTTAAGGACATTGAGATTTAGAAAGTTTATCACCTTTTTGAACAGGTGCAGCACATGGGGAGCAAGAATGCATATTAAACCACTTGAGGATCTTTTCAATATATCCTCTCTGAGACAATCCAAGAATGCCACGTGACCTATCACGGAAAATCTGGATGCCTAAAACAACTGAAGCATCACCAAGGTCCTTCATATCAAAGTGGTTACTCAACATCAGTTTTGTTTCAGTCAAAAGTTTAACGCAGCTGCTAGCAAGAAGAATATCATCGACATATAGAACAAGAATTATAAAATTGCTCCCACTTGTTTTCAAATAAATGCACTGATCTGAGGCATTTTCTTTGAAGCCAAAAGAAGTGACAACCTGATCAAATTTCAAATACCATTGCCTGGATGCCTGTTTCAGTCCATAAATGGACTTTTTAAGTCTGCAAACCGAATGCTCCTTACCTGTTTCAACAAAACCATCAGGCTGAACCATATAAACATCCTCGGCTAGATCTCCATTCAGAAAAGCCGTCTTCACGTCCATCTGATGAAGTTCTAAATCAAAGTGAGCTACCAAAGCCATAACAACTCGAAATGCATCTTTTGTAGAGATCGGTGAGAAAGTCTCCTTATAATCAATGCCTTCTCTTTGACTATAGCCTTTTGCTACTAGTCTAGCTTTGTACCTCTCAACTCTACCATCTGGACTACGCTTGGTTTTGAATACCCATTTGCACCCAATAGGTTTACAACCAACTGGCAATTGTACGAGATCCCAAACAGTATTATGAGACATAGAAGAGAATTCATCATGCATAGCATTCAGCTAATCGGAAGCATGAGAACTAGAGATTGCCTCCTTAAAGGTTATAGGATTGTCGTCATCATGAAGATCAAACTCGTGCTCCTGAAGATACACTACATAGTCATCCGGTATAGAAGGCCTGTGTACTCTCTGAGATCGTCTTAATGAGACTACTTCAGCAGTGTCATCTGGTTCCTGTTCATCAGCTGGTGGTGCCACAACATCATCTTCTCCTCGAAGAGCCTGATCATCATAATAATTGACTGAAACCATGATATCTGTAGGAAGTGAAACAACCGGTACAGGAATTATGGTCCGATCTTCTTTAAGAGTGATTGGTCGTGGTGTATGGATCCCACTATCCAAATCATCCTCAAAGAATATCGCTCGGTCAAACTCGATGACTCGCATGGAGTAAGAAGGACAATAGAATCTACAACCTCTAGAGCTCACACAGTAGCCAATGAAGAAGCTACTAATAGTCTTAAGATCAAGCTTCTTATGCTGAGGATTATAAGGTCTAACTTCTACCTTACAACCCCACACATGAAAGTGTTTCAAACTCGGTTTCCTTCTAGTCATCAGCTCATATGGAGTTTTTGGTACAGACTTGCTGGGTACTTGATTAAGAATGTACATAGCAGTCTTCAAAGCATCTCCCTAAAGAAAATCTGGCAATGACGAATGGCTCAGCATGCATCTCACCATATCCATAAGCGTGCGGTTACGTCTCTCTGCAACTCCATTCTGCTCAAGAGTACCAGGCATAGTATATTGAGCTTCAATTCCACATTCATCAAGAAATCAAGCAAACGGTCTTGGATTTCTTCCAGTTTCATCATATCTGTCGTAATACTCACCTCCTCTGTCAGACCTCACACATTTGATCTTCTTTCCTATCTTCAATTCAACAGTAGCCTTGAAGGATCTGAAGGCATCCAAAGAACCAGATTTTTCCTGGAGAAGATCTATCCAACAGAATCTAGAGAAGTCATCTATGAAGGTAATAAAATACCTATATCCACCCATGGCAGTGGGTGTAATGGGTCCACACATATCTGTGTGAATTAACTGTAGCACATCATCACACATGTTTGCTCCTGTATTCCTAGTTTTGGCAGTGAACTTGCCTTTAACACAATCAACACAAGTATCAAAATCAGAGAAGTCAAGATTATGAAGAATACTTTCGCTAATCAGTCTTTTAATCCGAGGCCTAGAGATTTGCCCCAAGCGTCTATGCCAACTCTCATCAGTCCTACTACGCTTACTTCTAACAACGGAGTTAACAGACATATCATTCAAATTCAACATATATAGTCCATCACACAAAACTCCTGAACCAACGGCAACGGAATTAAAACAAACAACAACTTTTCCATTACCAAATTCAAAAGTGTAGCCATATTTATCCAAAGCTAAAACTGAAATCAAATTCCTTCTCATGGAAGGTACATAAACAGCATCTTTCAATAATAAAGTATGTCCAGAAGGTAAATTCAAGGTAACTACTCCTATTTCTTCCACTGGTACTCTAGCTCCATCTCCCACAATGATCTTGGATTCAGCATTACTTGGCTTCTTTAGGCTTATGAACCCCTATAAAGAATTCACAATGTGAATAGTTGCACCTGAGTCAAACCACCAAGTATTGGGAGCAACATCAATCACATTTGATTCAAAACAAGCTAGAGCTAAGAGTGTACCTTGCTTCTCAATTTTCTTCTTGAGAATGTAACAATTATCCACTTTATCGCCATACTTCTTGCAATACTTGCAGTTTCCCTTGAAGAAATTCTTCTTAGGCTCTAAGTGTTGAGATACATTCCCTCCTTTCTTCTTATCATGTTGAAACTTGCCTTTGTAACCTTTCTTTTTCTCATTTTTAGTACCAGAAGCAGAAGCAACAAACTGAACACTGTGTAATTTCCCTTTCCTTATAGATTCCTCTTCTTGAGAGACAATAGCAATCATTTCATCAACTGTCCATTCATCTTTTTTAGTGTTATAAGAGGTCTTCAGAACATCAAATTGAGAAGGGAGCGACTCCAGAGCCTGCCAGATCAGATAACTCTCACCGAGATCAACCTTGAGAGACTTTAGTTTATTAAAATAGTGCACTAACTTCATGATGTGCTCACGAACTCCACCAACACCATCATATTTAGTCTTCTCAATCAAAGAAAGATATTGACCGTTCTGAGTTTTATCAAAAGTCGTGAATTTCTCACCAACAAATTTCAGAAATTCCTTAGCCTTCTCGCTGTCTAGATTGCTCTGTCTAATTGACTTCTCCATAGTGTATTTCATCACCTTAAGACACACCCTGTTTGAGTGCTCCCATTTTTCACGAGAAGCCTTTTCAGCAGCAGTAGACTCAGAAGTAAGAGCAGCAAGCTCTTCTTCTCTCAAAGTCAAGTCCATATTAGTGATAGCCAAATAAAGATCCAAAGATTCTTTCCAATCCTCAAAGTTAGTCTCATTCAAAGTCTTGACAGAAGTCAATTGCATAAGCAAAGAGGCTGGCATGAAAACAACAAAAGGAAACATTTAATATGCACGATGTTATCATGCAACAAGAGAATTAAATGGTTCCGTATGTACAACCAAACAAGCCATTTAGAAAAATTTCTTACTTATCATGATGCCGCCTAAGGGTCCCGAACCATAATAAATAAGAAATATAATAATACAATGCACAAATTTTATATCACCAAAATTTCTAATACCGATAGGGTACTCGAAAGATAATTGACATAAACATAAATTTAACAGCACATTGTATAATAACAAATTACATTAATAACAACACACCGATAGGATGTAATTACTATTAATGTAATAAAAAATTATGATAAAAAAAATATTTAATCATTCAACTCACAAAATTTACACAATTATATCCACAATAGGTGAGCTCACAGTTATACAAATTATCAACATTTATGCTTAATAGAATCTGATAAACTCATATTATATATGATAAAAATTCAATTCGTATATAGATTAAAAAATTAATTTCATGACTATGACACATTAAGGGAGAGTGTCATATATAATCTATTATTCATGAACCATTTTTCATATTAGACAAATCCACGTTAATTACTAACATATTGGTTTTATTTTTTAATTATTATTTTTATTTTACTTCAAAATTGGACTCGGGACAGAACAAGCACAAAAGAACAAAATTTTCAATTTAAAGGCCAAAATTTGACAATTAGTTATAACTAACACTGGATTATAAGGCATTGCATATTTGAATGCATTTAAGCATTGAAAAATAATCACCTCTGAATGAATTTCAGCATTCCAACGAATGGATCAATCAATCAATCAAATTGAAAACACCAATGAATTGCAATACTCCAAGCACACCCACAGATCACAAAAGTGATGAAAACAAATTGCTTTCAAAGATTATTACAGCATACGGAAAAACCAATGAATGGCCCACACATCACAAAGGTGATGAAAGCAAATTGTTTTCAAGGATTATTATAGCATACGGAGCCAATTTTTCGCACAATCAAAGGTTCCCGATTGAAGCAATTTTTCGATCGATACGTGTACCCGATTGGAACAATTTTTCAAACAATCAAAGGTACGATCAATCTTAAAAAAAAATTATTTATATAATAATCATAATTTCTATCTATTTATTTCTGATATCAATTGAAAGATTTAATTTAATTTTTATAAACTTAGATCAATTATAGATTTAAGATTATAACATATTAAATATATTGTATTCAAAAAATTGATCAAGAATGTGTATCTGGTATGATTCCGTAATCTATTATTGTTCAGTAAAGAAATCAAGAGAATTAACGTGTGTGAGAAAAACTGCCCTCAATCCTGGTAAGTTTTCTATGCGTCCTAAAAACTGCCTAATAGGAAAACAATTTATAACTTACCGCATGAGAGAGTAGGACTTCTCAACAATACTAAATGAATAAATTCAAACTCATCACGAGCCATTCACAACAAAAGCCCAAATACAATATTCATAAACTAACCAAGTGCTATATTATAAACATAATTCTATAATTAATATATTAATGATTTAAATAATATTTTAATTATTGATTAATGTTAATCCACATAACATTTATATTTGAATTAAAATTTAACAAAGAAGTCACATAATGGTCTAGATATGATGGAGAAATTTTGTATGAACCTCTTATAAAAGCCTGCATGACCAAGAAAATATCTTACATCCTTTACTGTCCTAGGTGTAGGCAACGTAGAGATTAATTTGGTTTTAGATTGATCAACCTCTATCCCCCTAGAAGAAATAATATGTCCTAAGACAATACTTGAAGATATCATAAAGTGACATTTTTCCCAATTCAGAACCAATTCCTTTTCCTCACAATGAGTCAACACTATCTCTAAATTAAATAAGCATACATCAAAAGAAAATCCAAAAACAACCAAGCTATCCATAAAAACTTCCATGCAATTTTCAACCATATCACTAAAAATGCTCACCACGCAACATTGAAAAGTAGCAGGTGCATTACACAATCCAAATGACATTCTACGAAAAGCTTAAGTACCAAAAGAACGAGTGAAAGTGATTTTATCCTAGTCTTCTAATGCAATTTCACTATGATAATAACTAGAATAACCATCCAAGAAATAATAGAAAGGATGACCAGCCACACGCTCAAGAATTTGATAAATAAAAGGGAATGAAAAATGGTCTTTCCAAGTGACAGCATTCAACTTTCTGTAATCAATGCACATCTGCCACCTAGTCACAAGTTTTGTAAGGACTAACTCTCCCAGGTCATTCTTCACCACAGTAACACCTAACTTTTTAAGAACAACTTACGTAGGACTTACCCATTTACTATCAGCAATAGGATATATGATTCCTACATCTAATAATTTCAGCACTTTATTCTTCACCACTTCTTTCTTAGTGGGATTAAGCCTACGCTGGGGGTCTCTACGAGGGATAGTTCCTTCCTTCTAAGGCTGACTTATGCTCACTTAGGGTCAAATTAATTTCTCATTTTGAGACTCAGACAATTCACATGAGATAATAACAAGAAAAATATCACTTAGACCAAGAAAAACATGCTTTAAACCCTTATGCAGAGGCTTCAATTCAACATTGGGTGCTTCCACACTTGAAGGAATTTGTTTTTCACTTTTCTCAAGCAACTCCTCAAACTTTGGTTGCCATGCCCGAGTGCCATAATCATAAGTTCTATAAAAAAATAGCATAAATTATAACTACATCAAATGGATTACTGATAGAATCAAACTCAAAATTAACAAGAAAATACTCAAAGGGATCAAAATCATTGGATGTAAAAACTCTCATATTCATGAGTGAGTCAATCATGTATATCTGGTGGCTCTCGTCATCATCTTCTGGTTATTTTGTAATATGAAAGATATTCACCTTGAGAGTTATGTTTCTGAAAGACAGCTTCATGAGCTCATTTCTGCAATTAATAAGTGCATTAGCAGTGGCAATGAAAGGCCTACCTAAAATCAAAGGAATTTTAGAAGTAGTATAAATAGCAGAGTTAGTATCGAGGATTTGGAAATCAATAAGATAATAAAATTTGTTAATTTGAATTAGAACATCCTCTACCACACCCCACAGAACGTTGAATGAATGATCAACCAATTGCAATACCACAGTGGTTGGTTTCATTTCTCCAACCCAACTGCAAATAAATAGAATATGGTATTAGATTCACTCTAGCTCCTAAATCTAGCAAAGCTTGCTCAATGGTTGGACAACTAGGATCTTTGTACTTGGGAGGAATCTACTGCTCAATTAGAGCACTAACTTGTTCTGTCAGGTACATTATCTTCTTCACATGGTTCTTCCTCTTAACTGCACACAAATCATTGAGAACTTTTGTATAAGTATGAACTTGTTTAATCACATGCAAAATAGGAAGATTGATTTTTACCTGCCTTAGTTTCTCAAAGATTTCTTTGTTATGATCTAGAGTTTACTTGCTTGATTTTAAGCTTGAGGGAATGGAACCTTAACAGGACTTTTTGTCACCTTAGGTTCCTGGAGCAGCTCGGCATCACGACTATCTTGATTCTTTTTCACGTCCTCTAATTTATCCGTTGTTGGGATATGTAATGATGTACCACTTCGTGTCAAATTAGCATTCACATCCTTTAAATTTTCTTGCACCATGTGTTGACCATGAGGTATGGACTGAGCTTGAGAAGGGAACTTACCTCACTCATTCACACTCAAGGAGTTTATTAATTTGGACACTTGGCTCTTTATCTCCTTGTTTTCTTCAACAACCTATGTATTCAAATATTTAAACTTTTAGTTAGTCTTACCATGTGTCTCAATAAAAGCCTTCAAAGTGTCTTCTAAAGGGCTTTTAGAAGATGAAGGTGCATGATATGGTGCAGGATATGATCTAGGAGGTTGTGCAGGCGACTGGTTTTTAGACTTCCAGCTAAAATTGGGGTGATTTCGCCACTCTAAATTATAAGTATCAAAGAAAGGTGTAAAAGGCTTCTTGTACATACCTAAGGCATTACATTGTTCCTTATACATTCTTCTCATCTCAACAAATATGGGACACTCTTGGGCAAGTTGATCTACTCGCCACACACAAAACATTATCTGAAAGACTCTGCATGACTAGCCACATGTGTTGGCTTTAAGTCCTTGGTCTTTAACACCTCTAGCTCCTTAGTGAGCATCTCAACCTTAGCCTTTTGGTTATCCTCTTCCTTGAGATGGTAAATTCCACCACCATTTAGGTTTCCTGTAGGTCATGACCTATTTGTGCTCTCAGTAACACTAAGTCCAGTTCAAGTGTAATCTTTTTCAAAAAGCTCATTAAGGTATTCTATGACCTCATTAGGATATTTTTGTAAGAACTCACCATTACACTTCATCTCCACAAATTGGTGCTCTCTAGGTGTAAGTCCTTCATAAAAATAGCTCATTAAGTGTCAATTCTCATTCCCATGGTGAGGACATATACTCAACAACTCCTTAAATCTCTCTCAAGACTGATACAAAGTTTCATTGTCCTTTTGACGCCGGGATTTAAGGATGCAAACCCAAGTGCAGGTTGTCTCAAGTAATAAATTTTTTGGGAGTCTGAGGTCGATCCACAGGGAATCGATGAAGAAAAATTAATTGAGGTAAGAAAAGGATTTGTCACAACACCAAAAGTAATAAAAGATGTTCACAAGTGAATTTAAGAACTTGCTTGGGTTAGAAGATCCACTCTTGGTAATAAATTAAATGCAAGATTATTTCTCTTTATAACTCAATTGAAATCCACACACAACGGAGGTTCCAATCGAAAAATATAACATTCAAAGTTTAATTATATATGCAATCATATTATGATTCCTTTAATTATCTACCAATATTTGTATATAAGTTCAAGCATTCACTATGCCAATCCTATTGTCTACAATAAATCAAGATCTCCATTATACAAAGAAGGTTTCTAAATTAATTGGAAATAAAATACAACACATATAATGTCCATTTGATAATATGTAATTTAAGCACAAGAAATAGAATAATCTAACCTTATTTCATTACCAAGAGCTTCACTCTTTCACCCAAGCAAGATGAAGATTTAGTTACTCATAGATAAGAAGAAAGAAAGAGACAATAAGAGAAAGATGAACATAGCTTCAATTTAGAGCAAGAGAAAATTACAACAAAAGAAAACAATAAACAAGCATAACCATAACTTCTAAAAACTAAGCCTAACACCAAGAGCACTAAATGATCAGCTAATGGTGCCTTTTATAGAGGATTAAGGATACAAAATGACAAGGGAGCTGATTAAGAGTAGGTGGATGAGTGGGTGAATGAGTGGAAAATACCAAATGGTGAGTTGGTGAGTAGAAAATTATTGAGATTCTTTGTCTCCAAAATCATTCAGTACTGATCTCATGGATGCCATCAGAATGAAGCAACTTGGTCTTCATGAAAGTTGTAGCATTTTGTCTTAGCTTTCCAATGTCACCAAGATCAACTAAAAATTCATCCTACAGCCCAAGATATGACCTAATTACTGCAGACTATTCAGGCCCAGTTTCAGCACCTCTGTTTTGAATTCCAGACCCAATATCACCTCCAAGATGTCCGAATGAGCTCTTGTGTTCTTCATGAAAGTTGTAGATATGGATCTTAACTTTTAAATTTACAAATTTCAGCCCAAGATAATTCATACAACCTAAGTTATGCTCTGATTACTGTACACTATTCAGGTTCCAGACACAAAACTCATATTCTGACTTCCAAGCCCATTTAGCTGCTCTAGATGTCCATATTTTACCTGGAGCTCTTCATGAAAGTTGTAGAGCTCTCTCTTGTCTTTCCTACAAGGTAAGATACATAATTTTTGCACATCTAGAACTCAAGATATGGCAGAAATACAGAAATAGTGTAAGACCCAAATAGTACTGAAAAAATCAATTAAGTCCAATTTGAGTCCAAACTTACAAAACATAACTAGGCTTAATCAATTAAGTACATGGAGAGTGTAAATGACTAAAAATGAGGGTTTATTAATGTATAAAATATGTGATCATCAAATTCCCCCACACTTAGCTTTTTGCACTCTTGGGCAAAACACATAAGACCAAAGTTAGGAAACAAAGAAAAACGACATAGACTCAAAAGCTAAAAACTCTAAAAGACTCAATGAAGCAAGAAGAGCAACCAGAAATTCAAGGGATCAAAGCATTAATGAGGTAACATTTCTTCACATCTGAAACCAACAAGCAAGAAAACTTCAGTTGAAAAGAATGAATCAAGAATGATAGATCCTCACAGAATTCACTTTCAATCTCTCAAGTGTTGAAAAGGTAAGTATTTCACTTTATTCAACTCATGAACAATTACACTATCATAAGCTTGCTTATCCTCTACTTCTCCATTACTCAAAACACATGCACACAAAAATCAAGAAGATTTTATTCAAGGTTGTAATAGGGTCATGGTAAAGGAGAGGGGATAATATGAATGTGAGAAGATAAATACCGAAGAGAATAAAAGAGCATTATGGTACAATTAGAGTGGAGAAAATGTTTGAGAACATTCATCATAAAAGACAATCACCAATATTTGACTAATGTTTTGTTGAAGATCAATCCTAAATTAGTGAATTGAATTCATTGTTAGACCTGAACCTTCTCATTTTCTTCCTGTTGTTTCCAAGCATCCACCTTTATTCTAGACTCTGATAATCCTTTGATTGCAACGGTGGTCAGTTTTTTTTTCATTTTGCACATACACCCCCCCACTTGTTCAAGAACAATGTCAATGCTCTCTTATTCTCTAAGGTTGGGTAAAAATATGTTTTTTTTTTGCAGGCACGTAATGAGCTAAAAATAAGGAATGACCAAATAAGCTCAAAAGGGTTACACAAGGAAAAATATACAAGGATGACTATTTGGTCAAAGTAGCTATTTCAAAATGCCTCAATCATGTTTCTATATGCATGTTAAAATGTAACCTAAAAAAGAATCAAAGCAAGTTCTAGAGTAACAATTCCATGAGTGAAAATCACACAAGAAAGAAGAGAATGGTACAGATATTCAATTCATTCATCAATAGGCTCAAAATCTCACAAGGCATATTTCTATCATTCTCAATCCACCATATCAACATTCATATCCAGACTTGTGATTTTTAAGAAAGGGACAATTTATGCTCAGATCCAAGAATCCATTTGCTACTTCTACAAATAAACACTAAATAGTTACTACCCCAACTAAGATGCGTCTCAAGAGTAAAATTACCTCCAAGGCAAAATTTACTCCTTACTCTACCATCCTTAATTGGTTTTACTACGAATAGGTTTCTGATAGTCATATCACTAAACATACTTCCCAATTTAGATGCGTCTCAGAAGTAAAATTACTTCTTACTCTGCCATCATTCATTGGTTTAGTAAGTCCATGACAATCATATCATACTTCTCAAAAAAAAAAATTTTTTTTGGTCAACTATTTTTCCCCCTCAACTAGATCACAACATTGTCCTCAATGTTAAAATATAGATGAGTAAATGATAGAAGATATTACCTATTAGAGAAATCTGACACAAATTTAAATAAAAACAAAGTACAATAAATAAAACCAAAGCTTAATATTATTTAAATAACTAGAGTGTCTGATCAGGCTTGCGATGCATATTGCTTCCCTTATTGCTTCCCGCTGACCAATCTATCTGAGCTATTGCTGGGTCAGGTTTATGAACAAAAGCTTCTAATTTATCAATCAACTCATCAATAGCGGAAGTAGAGATAAGAAGTTGTCTTGCCGAAGGTATGATAAATTTCTGTTCCACAGCATAGTCAAGAAAGAGTTACAAAATATCAAAGAAATTATTTACATTTAACAAACCTATGGGTTTATGGTGGATGTTCAGTTGGGCCCAAGAGACAATTTGAAAAACTTCTTCCAAGGTACCAAAATCACCTAGTAACGCAATGAATGCATTAGAGTTTTCAAGCATTATTTTCATTCATTCATGCATTGATGATACCTTAAGTTCCTCCCCAATTGTCTTTCCCATGATGTTCTGTTGAGCTAAAAGTTCAGGAATGATACCTAAAACCTGACTGCCTCCTATATATGCAGCAAGTGATATAGCCCCCATTAACCCACGGTAACCTCCCCCATATACAAGATGAATACTCCTCGCAGCAAGTGATCGACCAAGAGTGGTAGCTGCGTTTACAAACTCTAAACCCTTCCCATACTTAGACCCACAAAATACACAAATATTTTTAAGTTGACGAACAAAAACACCTTCCATTTCTATACTCACATTCCCCTTGAATGATTCTGAGTTTGAAGAAAATAGAGAAAATTGAGTGTTTAAATAGGAAAAAGAATGGAAAGGATAATAATAGCACCTATAAGGGTAGGTTGGTTGTTGTCAGAAAAGTTTGAAATTAAGAAACACAGAATCTTTTTTTTTTTTTTTTTTTTTTTTTTTTTTTACTTCAAGAAAACCATCAGGGTAAAGAAGTCTAGAAACCCCTGAAGGACCCTACTCAAAGGATCGTCTGTCCAAAACTAAAATACAACAAAATCATACAAAGATAAAAGAAATATAATAGCAAATGATGACATACCTTTATGTACAGTTTTCATGGCGTATCTTTATACTGTGCGTCATGAGTGCAGTAGTGGCATATCTTTATACTGCGTGTCACCAGTGCAGTAGACACTCACGTCCGTTTATTTGAAGAAAAGAGAAAGAAGAAACCATCGTGGGTTTCCATCCTGAGTCTGGAACCTGGAGAGCTCACACTTGGGCTCGTAACATCAATAAAGATGCTAAAATCTGAAACCCGTAATGTCTAAGATCCAGAACATCCCATCCTAGGACGCTGAGAGCCCCTTCTAATAAAAGAGAGGAATAAGCTCAGATGCCTCATACACTTTGGCAGCCGCGGGTTACTTCTCACTAATAACCAGAGTGGGACGCTTCTGCATGTCCATCAACTCCACAGTGCCTAGATGGTAAACATTGGGTTTTAGAGTGCGGCTCTCTACAGAGCATGGTACACGAACTTTTTTTAAGGATCAGTGTGCAAAGGTCCAACCATGTCAATGACGAGTCAACCAAAGGCTAGGGCTCCACAACTAATTAAAGTCATGGTACTCCTTCCGGATCGCTCTTACTCAAATTTTTTTTTCTATTTTTTTTTTTTTTTTTTTTTTTAGAAAACATGAAAAAAAAGAAGAAGAAGAAGAAGATAATATGTACAGATTGTTGTGAATATGACTCACATCTGCCTCTGGTTTCACGTCCAGTAACGGCTTAAACGCCTTCTATGAGTCGAGGATAAGCTTCCCATCCAATTTTCTTATAAATTGGCAAACAGGGTCTTTTAGAGTCAGATTTCCAAGACTGTAGCGTTTTTCTTCATCCTTGAAGAGATTCCACAAATTAAGAAGTTCACGATGCACAAATCCACAAGAATGTGTCTCAAGAGTTAATAAGATATCATCTAATGACTCTTTACTCAATCTATTCTTAATGAAGAAAATTTTATCTTCTCTGCTTGCGGAAACCATCCCCAAAGAACGACATCGCTTGTTACAATTCCATCGTCTACATTTATGATAGACTTGTAACCTTTTTGCTCTTCTCCTTTTAGAATACAAACTTCTTACAAGACCTGGCATGTATGGGTCAAATGAAATTGAAGACTCACCTGCTAGTCAGACCTTTGCTTCAATTATCCAGCGTATATCTTCTGGTATACCCTTGTGCATTAACAGTCTCAATTTTTTACATCTAACTTTGTAGATTTTTTTCAGAGCATTTTGAGGGAGAGAAGGAAAATATTTTCTCAGGTTTGAAAGAATGACATCCATTTTAAAGGAGAAGAAGGATTCAATTATTTTGGAAAACTAAAAAACAAACCGACTTGAGAGTCATGGAGTACCGTTATCCGCCACTTAACCGGCAACACAAAGAACTGCAAAAACAAGGCAACAAAAATTAGAATAAATTCTATTCATAACAAGGATCAGAAAGAGAGATGAATTCTACCTCATCAACTTGGTTTTCCAGAAATAGTTTGAGCCTTTGTCCAATGACTTTAAACACATTACCATTCCTAGGTTTCTCAATATCTACGGCCCTATGAGGATACACATGTTTGACAACAAAAGGACCATTCCACCTAGATCTCAATTTTCGAGGGAATAGGTGCAGGCAAGAATTATAAAGCAGAACTTTTTGTCCAATTTCAAAAGATTTTCTCGAAATTGTCTTATCATGAAAAGCTTTTGTTTTGGCTTTATAAATCTTTGAGTTCTCATATGCGTCATTTCTCAATTCCTCAAGTTCATTTAATTGTAATTTGCGTATCTTGCAAGCATCATCAAGATTTATATTGAAAGCTTTAATGGCCCAAAATGCTTTATGTTCCAATTCTACAGGCAAATGACAAGGTTTTCCATAGAATAACCGATAGGGTGACATGCCCAAAGATGTTTTGAAAGCAGTACGGTAAGCCCAAAGTGCATTATTTAGTCTTAAAGACCAATCTTTACGATTTGGGTTAACCATTTTTTCCAAAATTTGTTGAATCTCCCTATTTGCCAATTCAACTTGTCCACTTGTCTAAGGGTGATAAAGGGTGGCAATTTTGTGTGTAATACCATATTTTTTTATTAAAAATTCAAATGGTTTATTGCAAAAATGTGTTCCCCCATCACTGATGATAGCTTGAGGGATTCCAAATCGACACAAGATATTTTCTTTTAAAAATTTGAGAATAGTTTTATGATCATTGTGTCGGCATGGAATCGCCTCAATCCATTTTGAGACATAATCAACTGCAACCAAAATATACACAAATCCAAATGAGAATGGAAATGGACCCATGAAATCAATTCCCCAACAATCAAAAATTTCAGTGACAAGGATGAGGTTCAGAGGCATTATGTTTCTTTTTGAAATTGAGCCCATTTTTTGACAATTTTCACAACTTTTGCAAAAAGTATAGCAGTCCTTAAATAAAGTGGGCCAATAAAATCCACACTGCAAGATTTTTGCAGCTGTTTTCTTTGAAGAAAAGTGACCTCCACATGCTTCTGAGTGACAAAATTTAATGACACTACCTACCTCACTGTCGGGCACACATCTCCGAAAGATTTGGTCAAGATAATATTTGAACAAGTATGGTCATCCTAATAAAAAAATTTCACCTCTGTCAAAAATTTCTTCCTATCTTGGTGCGTCCATTGAGGCGACATCTTTCCTGTTACAAGAAAGTTGACTATGTTAGCAAACCAAGGCATGGAATTGACAGAAAATAAAAATTCATCGGGAAAAGAATCATTGATAGGTGTGCTATCAAAAGGTGAGCCTGTTGTAAGTCTGGACAAATGATCAGCGACAACATTTTCGGCTCCTTTCTTATCTTTTATTGTGATGTTGAATTCTTGAAGCAACAAGATCCACCGTATCAATCTTGGTTTGGCATCCTGCTTAGACATCAAATATCTAACAACAACATGATCGGTGAAAGTCACAATAGAAGAACCAATTAAGTAAGATCAAAATTTATCCAGTGCAAAAATTACAGCAAGTAGTTCTTTTTCAGTAGTGGTATAATTCATTTGTGCACTATTTAAAGTTCTACTTGCATAACAAATCACATAAGGCTTACCTTCCTTTCTTTGGCCTGAAATAGCGCTCACAACATAATCACTAGCATCACACATTAACTCAAAAGGCAAAGACTAGTCAGGAGATTGGATGATAGGGGCAGATGTTAGAAGACCAATTAATTTTTCAAAAGATTTTTGACATTCTTGAGTCCAATCAAATGGTGCATCTTTCAACAGAAGACTACATAATGGTCTAGATATATCACTAAAGTCCTTTATGAATCTTCTGTAAAATCCTGCATGTCCTAAAAAGGAACGAACTTCTCTGACTGTTTTTGGGGAAGGCAAATGAGCAATTAATTCAACTTTGGCCTTATCAACTTCAATTCCTTTAGAAGATATCACATGACCTAACACTATTCCTGAGGTAACCATGTAATGACATTTTTCCTAATTTAACACAAATCCTTTTTCTTCGCATCTTTTAAGAACTTTTTCCAAATTATCAAGACAATTTTCAAAAGAATTTCCAAAAACTGTTAGATCATCCATAAAAACCTCTAAATAATGCTCAATCATGTCACTAAAAATGCTTAACATGCATCTTTGAAATGTTGTCGGAGCATTACAAAGGCCAAAAGGCATTCTTCTATATACAAAAGTACCAAAGGGACATGTAAAAGTGGTCTTTTCTTGATCTTCCAATGCAATTGGTATTTGATTATAACCAGAAAAACTATCAAGAAAATAGTAGTATGGATGTCCTGCTACCCTTTCCAGAATTTGATCAAGAAATAGCAAAGGAAAATGATCTTTCCTAGTAGTAGCATTTAATTTTCTAAAATCAATACACATACGCCAACTGGATGAGACTCGCGTAGGTATTAATTCACCTTTATCATTTTTAATCACTGTTATTCCAGATTTCTTAGGCACAACTTGTGTAGGGCTTACCCATTGACTATCAGAGATAGGATAGATAATTCCAACATCAAGCAATTTAAGGACTTCAGCTCTAACTACCTCTGTCATGTGTGGATTTAATCTTCTTTGAGGTTGTTGAGAAGTTTTAGCATTATCCTCTAAATGTATTCTATGTGTACAAATTAATAGATTAATGTCTTTTATGTCCTTTAATGTCCATCCAATTGCACTTTTATGCCTTTTAAGTACTTCTGTTAACATATCTTCTTGTCCTTCAGTAAGAGACGAGAAAATTATCACTGGAAAGTTTTGCTCTTCTCCCAAAAATGTGTACTTCAACTTAGCAGGTAATGGCTTTAGTTCTGGTCTGAGTACTTTTTCATGGGCATTATCATTCATGGGTTTTAGCTCTTCAAATCTTGGCTTCCATCCCTTGTACTCTATTACCTGTGTACAATCAAGCAAAGAGCATATTTCAGAGATATCATCTTCTAATTGTATGCCTGACTCAAATGAATTGACTAAACAAATTTCTAATGAGTCATAAGAACACCTTGTTTGAAGATGATCATCTACGATAGCTTCAATTCCTTCAACTTCCTTCTTTTCATCAAGGACTTCCTGTGGTTGCTTGCACTTGTTAAAAATATTGAGCTCCAGTGTCATGTTTCTAAATGTTAGTTTCACCACTCCATTTCTGTAATTTATCAAAGCATTTGATGTTGCTAAAAATGGACGGCCTAAAATAACAGGAATTGACTTGCAACTATCAACCATAGGTTCAGTATCCAAGACAATAAAATCCACAAGATATATGAATTTATCAACTTGAACTGACAAATCTTCCACTATTCCTCTTAGAATTTTAATTGATCTATCGGCAAGTAGAAGAGTTACAAAAGTTGGTTTTAACTCACCCAAGTTGAGCTGTTGATAAACTGAATATGGAATTAAATTGACACTAGCACCAAGATCAAGTAAAGCTTTTTCAATTTTATGTTCTCCAATAATGCATGAAACTGTAGGACAACCAGGGTCTTTATATTTCAACGCATTATTATTCTGAAGAATGGAGCTTACGTGTTCAGCCAAAAATGCTTTTTTTCACATTTCGTTTCCTTTTAATAGTGCACAAGTCCTTCAAATATTTGGCATAACAAGGAATCTGTTTGATAGCATCTAACAAAGGAATATTGACCTTTACTTGTTCCAAAATTTCAAAAATTTCAGTGTAGTGGTCCAATTTCTTTGGATTATTCAATGCTTGAGGAAATGAGGGTGAAGGCAAGAGTTTGGTCTCCTTTTGGTTAACTTCTTGATCTTCTTGGGGAATTGATTCATTTACTTTCTCACAAGGTACATGAATTTGTTTTTCAACAACCTTTCTACTCCTAAGATTTATCACTGACTTGACTTAGTCCATTTGTTGGTTTTCTGAACTCCCCTCATTTAGACTGTACTGACCCTTAGGATTTGGTTGAGGTTGAGAAGGAAATTTTCCTTTCTTGTGAATGGTGAGTACAGAAGAAAGTTTAGCAAGAGTGTCTTTTATGTCATTCATAGTTTGATTGTTTTGTTTATTAATGGCCTCTTGCTTTTCTATGAATGCATGCAGTGTTTTTTCAATATTTTTCTTATATGGTGGGACATAAGGTGCATATCCTTGAGAATTTTGAGAGTCCTGTTGTGCTTGAGGAGGTGGTGGTTGCATGAATTGTGACTGATTATTATTCCTCCAACTGAAATTCGGGTGATTTCTCCATCCCGGATTGTATGTATCTGAAAAAGAAGAAGTAAATGGCTTTTTAAAATTATTCATTGCATTTACTTGCTCATGTACAACTTCTTTAAAAATAGGAATATTGGGACATTCATGTGTTGAGTGTCCTAAGTCATCACAAATGCCACAAATTTCTTCATTTTGCGCAGATTTGATTTCTTTTGCTTTTTTTAATTCCATGGCTTCAACCTTTCTAGTCAAACTAGCAAACCTAGCATTTAGATCTTCCTCTTGACTAAGGTGATATTTTCTTTTATTAGCACTTGCAAGGTTAGATCTAATTGAATTTTCAGAAAGGTTAGTACTATGTCAAGATTGCGAATTTTCAGCCAACTGGTTTAAATAGTCTAAAGCTTCATCAGGTTCTTTATCAAGAAACTCACCATTGCACATTATTTCCACAAATTGTTTAGTTTTAGGTGTTAAACCTTCATAAAAGAAGCTTATAGTGCACCATTTTTCAAAACCATGATGTGGGCAAGAATTTAACAAATCTTTAAACCGTTCCCAACATTGAAAATATGCTTCATTTGAATTTTGGGAAAAATTTTGGATTTGTCTTTTCATATTGTTGGTTTTATGTGTTGGAAAAAATTTCTTTAAGAACTCACTTTACATTTCTTGCCATGTGCCAATTGATCTTGGTTTCAAAGTGTTAAGTTAAGATTTTGCTTTATCTTTTAAAGAAAAAGGAAACAATTTAAGCTTAACAATCTCTTCAGTGCAATTTTGGTAATTGAAAGCAATACATACTTCCTCAAATTCTTTCAGATGTAAATATGGGCTTTCAGATTCTAAACCATGAAAATTAGGAAGTAAAGAAATCATACATGGCTTAAATCTAAAATTGTTGGCTTTGAGTGGAAAGATAAAACATGATGGACTAAAATTTCAAGGTGGTTGCAAATATTCAAGCATGGTTCGCAACGGTTAATTTTTATGTTCATCAAGTACACTTTCATTTTTAGTCATTGTGTCAATTGTGTGTGATTGTGATTCAAACAAATCAATATATAAAGTACCAAGATTAATTTTAACTAAACGACCAGAATTTAAATCACGATACTAATTAAGCATAAATAAATGACTTAAAATGAAAAAAATAATGTATAAGTCGGCAGTTTACACCAGCATTAAATATTAACAAGGATATGGTATAAACCAACCACCCAATAAATATTAACAAGTAAAAAGTTAGATAACTGATAAAGTAAAAAGTTAGATAATTAGAGAGTTAATATTTAGTAAGTTAGAAAGTGCAGAAAGTAAAATGCAGAAAATAAAGTGCAGAAAGTAAAATTACAAAAAATAAAGTGCATAAAGTAAATTACGAAAAATAAATTGCAAAAAATAAATTGCAAAAATAAATTACGTAAAAATAAATTTAAAATATGAAAACCGGAGAGAGGCGAGCCCCACCAAAGTGGCGAAAGAGAAGAAAAAAAGAAAGATTATTTCATTATGTTAGAAAACAATAATAAATAATAGAAATTTAAAAGTTAGAGTATAGAAAATAAAAAGACGTAAATTAAAAAGTTAGAGTGCGAAAATTAAAAGTTAGTAAGCAGAAAATAAATGACATAAATTAAAAGTTAGTAAGCAAAAATAAATGACATAAATTAAAAGTTAGTAAGCAGAAAATAAATGACATAAATTAAAAGTTAGAAAGTTAGTAAGTTAGCAAGTTAGTAGGTTAGTAAGTTAGATAGTTAGAAAGTTAGAGAGTTAGTAAAGAAATCAAGGATCGGCAAGTCCGATCTTTTGCTCCGGTGAGGGAGAAGAGAGAATAGATTTTATTAAAGAAAAAGAACATCAATAAATTAAAACTTCAAATCAAGTCCCCGGCAACGGCGCCAAAAACTTGACTGCGGGATTTAAGGATGCAAACTCAAGTGCAGGTTGTCTTAAGTAATAAATTTCTCGGGAGTCTGAAGTCGATCCACAGGGAATTGATGAAGAAAAATTAATTGAGGTAAGAAAAGGATTTGTCACAACACCAAAAGTAATAAAAGATGTTCACAAGTGAATTTAAGAACTTGCTTGGGTTAGAAGATCTACTCTTGGTAATAAATTAAAGGCAAGATTATTTCTCTTTATAACTCAATTGAAATCCACACATAACGGAGGTTCCAATTGGAAAATATAACATTCAAAGTTCAATTATATATGCAATCATATTATGATTCCTTTAATTATCTACCAACATTTATAAATGAGTTCAAGCATTCACTATGTCAATCCTATTGTCTACAATAAATCAAGATCTCCATTATACAAAGAAGGTTTCTAAATTAATTGGAAACAAAATACAACACATATAATGTCCATTTGATAATATGTAATTTAAGCACAAGAAATAGAATAATCTAACCTTATTTCATTACCAAGAGCTTCACTCTTTCACCCAAGCAAGATGAAGATTTAGTTACTCATAGATAAGAAGAAAGAAAGAGAGAAGAAGAGAAAGATGAACATAGCTTCAATTTAGAGCAAAAAAAAATTACAACAAAGGAAAACAATAAACAAGCATAACCATAACTTCTAAAAACTAAGCCTAACACCAAGAGCACCAAATGATCAGCTAATGGTGCCTTTTAAAGAGGATTAGGGATACAAAATGACAAGGGGGCTGATTAAGAGTAGGTGGATGAGTGGGTGAATGAGTGGAAAATGCCAAATGGTGAGTTGGTGAGTGAAAAATTATTAAGATTCTTTGTCTTCGAAATCATTCAGTGCTGATCTCATGGATGCCATCAGAATAAAGCAATGTGGTCTCCATGAAAGTTGTATCATTTTGTCTCAGATTTCCAATGTCACCAAGATCAACTAAAAATTCGTCCTACAGCCCAAGATATGACCCAATTACTGCAGACTGTTTAGGCCCAGTTTCAGCACCTCTATTTTGACTTCCAGACCCAATATCACCTCTATGCTATCCGAATGAGCTCTTGTGTTCTCATGAAAGTTGTAAATATGAGTCTTAACTTTCAAATGACCAAATTTCAGCCCAAGATAATTCCTACAGCCCGCGTTATGCTCTGATTAATGTACACTATTCAGGTTCCAAACACAAAACTCGTGTTCTGACTTCCAAGCCCATTTAGCTCCTCTAGATGTCCATATTTTACCTGGAGCTCTCATGAAAGTTGTAGAGCTATCTCTTATCTTTCCTACAAGGTAAGATACATAATTTTTACTCATCTAGAACTCAAGATATGGCGAAAATAAAGAAATAGTGTAAGACCTAAATAGTGCTGAAAAAATCAATTAAGTCTAATTTGAGTCCAAACTTACAAAACATAACTAGGCTTAATCAATTAAGTACATGGAGAGTGTAAATGACTAAAAATGAGGGATTATTAATGTATAAAATAAGTGATCATCACCTTTTGTGCAAAGGTGGAGATTTACCTTTTTAAATTGTTGGTCTTATGTTGCCAAAAATATTTATTAAAGAAGACTCGAGTTATCATATTCTATGACCTAATAGATTGTGGTCTCAACGAGTATAGCCAACTCTTAGCTCTATCCTTCAAAGAGAACGGAAAGAACTTAAGTCTCACAATGTTATCAGTTGTATTTTAACTATGAAAAATCGTAACTACTTCAAACTCCCTAATGTGCAAATATGAATTTTCATTTTCCAAGTCATGAATAGTAGGGAGTAAATGTATCATCCCTATTTTAAAATCTAGTTGGCGAGTATTAGCTAGAAACATGATACATGATGGTGTGGTTGTGTGTGTAGGGTGAAGGCAATCTTGAAAGTTCCTAGTGGGTTGATCTCTGTGTTCGCTCATTTTTCTCAGAATTAGAAGAAGCATCAAACAAATGATTTGAAAAATCAAACTCTAACTTTGACTTTGACTTTGACACAAGTCTACAAGCAAACCGACCTAAGGCGTCTCTATAAATGTTTATGCAAAGTAAAGAAAAGATGCAACACTAAAAAAAAATCTACAAAAGGAAAAGAAAATAAATTTAAGATGCAGTAGGCTAAAAGAGGGAATGAAGTTACTACCTTTACAAACTGCTAAAAAGAAAAATTTGATTAGCAATTCTTCTATCGTCTCCTCAGTAACAGCGCTAAAATTTGATTAAACCCAAAGAATAACATAGTAGTTGTAGCATAACTTTGGGGTGTCGATTCCACAGAGAGACAAATTAAAAGAATATCCGAAGGAACAAAGAAACTGAAGAAAAATATTAAATGATTAATGATAAATAAAGATTAATTTTGAATGCAAATTAAAGTGAAGCAAAGTAAACAAATTGGGTTTCTACTAGATGCAAGATGACTAAGGTTCAGAATCCACCATGATTAACTTTAACATTAACTATGCTAAGCTATTATACCCTAATATTTTAACTCATGAACATCTATCGGTAAAGCATATGACAACGGAAAATCTATCAATAAAGCACTAATAATAATAATAAAGTGTATAATAAAATTTTCCTAATTAATAGTAAATTATCAAATCATCAAATGTATCCCTAATAAGAAATCACAATTAATATCCAACAATTACCACCAACACTCAGATAATACAAATAAATTGCAAAGCATGAGAAAAATATGACCGAACTCATCTAAAAATTCATTCATATAATCTTATAGGAAAATAGAATAAGTAAGCATTAAATCCTAAAATTGGGTAACAACAATTCAACAAAGCAATGCTAAAATAATCATGGTTTCATCATCCCCTTAGTATAGACAATTTAGCAAGACATAGTAAAATTAGAACATAACAAAATCATCTCACTAATATTCTCCATTGCACACAACTTTCTCTTTTTCTCTGCACTACAATGTTGTTGCGTTGCGCCTCTTTCTTTTCTTTTCTTTTCTCTCTCACTCCTTGCGGCATTGTTGTTGTATGTTTTTCCCCAATCTATTTCTCTTTTTTTAAAAAATTTTCTTCTCGAGCGACTTGCTTCCATTTTCAATTTGCGTTGTACATTCTTATCTTCCTTTTATAGCGCTATCGTCACATCTTTTTCTTCTTTTTTATTTAATTACCTGTTGTGGGTCTAATTGAACTTTTGTCTTCTTCTCTATTCTTTGCTCATATTAATCTATAAAGAAAGATGATTAAATAGTGAGACTAAATTGATTAAAAAAAATACAAGAATAGAAAAATTATCAAATTTAAATATATAAAATATATATATATATATATATATAAATTATTTCTTAAGAGTATTCCAAAGTAAATAGAAACTCAATTTAAAATTACACTTTAATTCCAATGATTTCTATTCACATTTTGGCATTTTAGTCTAATAATAGGGTATTTAGATAGCTCTTTCATACACTCATCAGGTGTTACTTATAATATTGATTTATTACTCTTAATTCAAGTATCTTTATTTTCTTTTTCTTTTTTTGTGAGTGCTTTACCTTGGTGCATGCAAAGTACTTATAGCGTATCCCGGTTTCCTTACGATCTTGAGATTGAAAGGATCTTCTGGAGATTGCGAAGAGAACAACTACAAGCTCAAGCACTTGATTTTGACCAAGTATCTGACTTAGCGGGTGAAGAGCATCCTAAGAGACTCCTCAAGGACTTTGTCACTCCTAATGTTTAGTTCATTCGATCTAGTATCCGCAGACTAACTATTCAAGTCCACACATTTGAGATAAAGCTAGCTATTATTCAGATAGTCCAGTCCACCTTGTAATTTTCAGACCTACCTTATGAAGATCCCAATGCCCATTTGGCCAATTTCTTGGAGATTTGTGACACTTTTAGGCATAATGGGATGTCCAAAGATGCAACTAGATTGAGACTCTTCTCCTGCTTCTTGACAGATAAGCCAAAGACTTGGCTTCAATCCTTACCTGATGACTCTATCACCACTTGGGATGAGCTAACTAAGACGTTCCTAGATAGGTTCTTCCCCCCAATGAAAGCAATGAAGTTTAGAAATTTATTATGTCCTTCAAATAATTTGAGGGTAAGACTTTATTTGAGGCTTAGGAGCGATTCAAGAAGATACTAAGGATTGCTTCCATCATGGTTTAGCTAAATGGATGTTGGTTCATACTTTCTATAGTGGATTTACTGCACCGATTTGATCTACTATAGATGGAACTATTGGTGGTGCTCTTATGAGAAGGATTGTGGATGTGGTATACAATCTTCTAGAGGAAATGACAACCAACAACTACCAATGGCCTACACAATGAGTTATCTCTAGGAGGGTGGTAGCTGGTGTACATGAGGTAGATTCCCTTACCTCTCTTTCCGTTCAAGTGGCTGCACTCTCCAAGAAGGTTGACACTTTAATAGTCAATTAAGTGGCAAGCAAACCTAGTAGCTTGATTGAAACTTATGAGCATTATGGGGACTTACACTCTATATCTAATTGCACAACTAGTTTGGAAAATGTACAATATACCAATTAGTTCCATTAACTTGGTCTTAACAATGCTTTAGGTAACACATACAACCCAAGTTGGCAGAACCACCTAAATTTCTCTTAGAGTGGAAACTTTCAAGGTGCTTTTTCCTTTCAACCCAAAGAAGCACCTCGTGTCCCTCATGGATTTCAAAAACAAAGTTTCGGTCAAGATCAAACTCCAACTTCCAACTGGAGAAAATGTTTGCTTAATTTATGACAAGCAAACATGACAACATGACTAGGACTGACTCCAAGCTTGCTGCCCATGATGCTATGATGCAAAGTCAAGTAGTTTCTTTAAGAAATTTGGAGACTCAAGTTGGCCAGGTAGCTCAAGCTTTGAACAATAGGCCCCAAGCGAGCTTCCTAAGCAACACCATTAATAACCCTAAGGGTGTCTCTAATGAGTATTTCAAGGCTATATCCTTAAGGAGTGGGAAGGAAATTGAAGGGAATCCAAAGATCAAGTTACTTGAGGAAGAAAGAGTGGTTATAAAAGAAGAGATGATTGAGAGCAAAGAAGCTGAGAAGAACAAGGAAGTTGAAAAGAGTACGGAAGTTGTAAAGAAGAAAGTAAAGGACATGAAGAAGGAAGACAAGTCTCATACTCTACCCCTACCATTCCCCAACCGGCTAGCTAAGCACAAACTAGATGCCCAATTCCAAAAGTTTCTAGAAGTGTTCAAGAAGCTTCACATTAACATTCCATTTGCAGAAGCATTGGACCAAATGCCTAGCTATGTCAAGTTTATAAAGAACATCCGTTCCAAGAAAAGGAGGTTAGGAGATTATGAGACTGTAGCTTTCACAGAAGAGTGTAGTGTCATCTTGCAAAATAAACTAGCACCTAAGTTAAAAGACCTTGAAAGCTTCACCATACCGTGCACTATTATGAGTCAATTCTTTAGTAAAGCTTTGTCCGATCTTAGGGAAAGCATCAATTTGATGCCCCTTTCTATCTTTCAACATCTAGGTTTAGGGGAGGTTAAGCTAATTTCAGTTACTTTACAATTAATCGACCACTCCCTAACTTATCCTAAGAGGGTAATAGAGGATTGTTAGGAATTATGGGAACAAAAGCACAGCGGAAAAAGAATTCCCACCAAGGATCCATGCGAAAAGGGGTTCATGATTCATGATTTTTTGAGTTTACCTCTTGAAGCTAAATGAAAAAATGATTAATGCAAATCACTAGCATCGCAGCAACGACAGTGCCTCTCTATTATCCACACGAACAAACTCATAAATGTCTAATGTCCACAATCTTGGAGTCCCATGTCTTTAGCACAGTGATAGCTGCGAAGAAAAGAAAGACATGTTACTCTCTCGGTCATTATTTCTGTTAGGGTGGGACTGGGGTTTGTGATGCACTACCTTTGGAAGCCTCCTTAGTAGTCCTATTTATAACAGTGATTGCCTTAGGCGAGTGAAAGTAGCAATAGGGCTAGCTAGGCTACCTTGGACTCATCTGTTACGAGTCTGACCCACGATAGAATTCCAGTTCAACTTGGATTCTCATTGCTCCAATTCAGTTTGTTCTACGTGTGTGACCCTACAGATTCTCATGACGTTGGCAGTAATATTAAAATCCTATTTTAATATTACAAGCAGTAAGTGGTATCTAGCAACACATCGCTACTACCCAAGTAAGGAGAATGCCAATGATTTAACATAACCTTTCAGTGATTAATGTTTTTGTGTAGTTTAGTCCCTTTGTCCAGATATCTAGATTGAACACAAGGCATGAAATGTGTCACCTTTGTATAGTTCAATCTTCTGTTTCCTGACATTTGAGTAGACTTAGTAATAACAAATAAGGTCAATATCTCATATTGACTCATTTGAGTATAATCATGCATTTCGTAGTCTCATTCAATCAGGGAACCCAAAGATATCACTCATGTTATGTAGGAGGGACAAATCTCATCTAGGTCACTCATATCCCTCTGCATGATTCACGGTATGTCCAATAACTAATTTTATAATCACCTTGTTACAGATGATCTTTGAGGGCATTAAAACATACAACTCATCATGTAGGAATCGTAGTGATTTCAGGTCAAAGAACTATATACACTATTGTCATAATGAGAATTGTTTATAACACTCACATAATGATCCATGCAGCGTTCTCATAGTGGATCAGTCCAATACATCATTACTCGAATATGTACCTATATGAAGACTTGATACCTTATATCCATGACTCGTGAGAAGTGCCATCAGTCTACACACATACTAGTCTCAATGCATTATTGTTTTCCTAATTAACAATAATACTTGACTAGGGACATTTAAGAATAGTGTTCTGATTATATCCAATAGGTTCTCACAATCAAGTCATCCACTTGATGTCCTATGGCATTAAACTTACTATTCTAAGGACTTTATTTTATTTATTATAAATAACACAATAAATGAAATGTCTTATGTATTAAATAAATAGCATAATACAATGTAAGGAAGTACGGTCATAATAAATTGGCCTCTAGGGCGTACACCAACAATCTCCTACTTGCACTAGAGCCAATCAGGCATATGTCTAATGCCTAAAGATCTAGTGTGACCCTCATGCTTTTGCTGCACAAGAGGCTTTGTCAGTGGATCAACGATATTATCATCTGTTGGTACTCTGCATATCTTCACATCTCTTCTATTGATGATCTCACGAATGAGATGGAAGCGCTTAAGCATATGTTTAGATCACTGGTGAGATCTAGTCTCCTTAGCTTGTGCAATGACTCTATTATTGTCACAATAGATGTCCACTGGGTCCACAATGCTAGGAACTGCACCAAGCTCAGTAATGAACTTCTTGATCCAAACAGCCTCCTTTGCTATGTTGGAAGTAGCAATATACTCAACCTCTATGGTAGAATCGGTGACAGTCTCCTATTTTGAGCTCTTCTAGCTCATAGCCCCACCATTAAGCAAAAAACAAAAGTCAATTGCGATCTAGAGTCGTCCTTATCAATCTGGAAGCTAGCATTAATGTAACCCTTTACAACTAGCTCTTCCTTGGCTGCATATACCAAGAACGAATCCTTAGTCTTTCTTAAGTACTTAAGGATGTTCTTGACAACAATCTAGTGACTCTCACCAGGATCGGACTGGTACTTGCTCGTCATGCTTAAAGCATATGAGATGTCTAGTCAAGTACACAACATGGTATACATGATAGATCCAATTGCAGATGCATATAGAATCCTGCTCATGCGATCCCTCTCGTCCTGGGTAGAGGGGGATTGAGCCTTATATAGGCTTACATCGTGTGACATGACAAGAGTCCTTTCTTGGATTCATGCATGTTAAATTGTCTTAATACTATGTCTATGTATGTATTCTGACTTAGGCCAAGCAGTCTCTGTGATCTATCTCTGTAGATCCTAATACCTAATACATAGGTGGTTTCATCCAAGTAGTTCAAGGAAAAGCATTTCCCTAACTAAGTCTTTACAGACTGTAGTGTAAGGATGTCATTTCTGATAAGTAGTATGTCATCATACAACACCAAAAGGAAAATTGTGCTCTCATTAACCTTCTTGTAGACACAAGGTTCTTCTTCATTCTTGATGAAACCAAATTATTTTATTATATCATCAAAATGAAAATTCCAACTTCTAGAAGCTTGCTTCAATCTATAAATAGATCGTTGCAATTTGCACACCTCTTCAGCATTCTATGGAGTGGCAAAACCCTCAAGTTGTGTCATGTACACATCTTAGAGAAGATTCTCATTAAGGAAAGTAGCCTTGACATCCATTTGCCTGGTTTCATAATCATGGTATGCTGCAATAGCAAGTAAGATCAGAATGGATTTAAGCATAGCAACAGGGGAAAAAGTCTCATCATAGTCTACACCATGAATTTACTTGAAACTTTTAGCCACCAATCGTGCCATAAAGATATGCACGCTACCATCCATGTCAATTTTATTTTTGAAAACCCACTTGCATCCAATGGATTTTACCCCTTCAAGTAGGTCAACCAAGGTCCATATCTAGTTGGCATACATGGATTCCAACTCATGGCCTCAAGCCATTTCTCATATTATGGGCCTATTATGGCTTCCTGGTAAGTCACAGGCTCATCATGATCTATGAGCAATATGTCACCTTATTGAGTCACGAGAAATTTATATCTCTTTGGTTGATGACGTATCCTATTAGACCTACGCAGGTCTTGTGCTACTAGAGCAGGTTGTTGTTCTACATCGTTTTGTGGAGGCTGCTCTATTTCCACCATCGGTTCGTTGTTACTCTGTGAATTTTGAATTTCTTCAAGTTTTATTTTACTCCCACTGGTTCCTTTGGAGATAAACTCATTTTCTAGGAACACAACAGTCCGTTCAATAAACATTTTACCCTCGGTAGGATTATAGAAATAGCATCCCTTAGTTTCCTTGGGATACCCCACAAAGAAGTATTTATCTTATTTGGTTTCAAGCTTATCAGAAACTTGACATTTCACATAAGCTTCACAACCCCCAATCTTCATGAAAGATATACTGGGTCGTCAACCAGTCCATATCTCATATGGTGTCTTTTGAACAGTCTTAGATGGAACACGGTTAAGTGTCAAAGTTACTGTTAATATAGCATATCCCTAGAAGGAGTCTGAAAGGTATGAATGAATCATCATGGATTAGACCATGTCCAATAAGGTCTGATTCCTCTTTTTAGAAACACCATTCTATTATGGTGTTCCAGGATAAGTGAGTAGAGATATTATCCCACATTCTTTCAGATGATCATCAAATTGTTGCCTTAAGTATTCACCACCACGATCGGATCGAAGGACTTTAATACTCTTTCTAAGTTGGTTTTGTACCTTATTCTTGAATTCCTTGAATTTTTCAAAGGATTATGATTTGTGTTTCATAAGATATACAAACCTATATCTATTGAAATCATCAGTAAATGTAATGAAGTATTGAAAACCACTTCTATCCAATGTGTTTAGGGGTCTACATACATCACTATATATGAGGCCCAAAAGATCACTAGCCCTTTCACCTTGTCCAGTGAATAGGGCTTTAGTTATCTTCCCCAATAAACAAGGCTCACATATCTCATATGATTCAAAATCAAATGAGTCCAATAATCCATCTTTATGGAGTTTGGAGATGCGTACCTTATTTATGTGGCCCAAATGATAATGTCATAGATAAGTTAGGTTCATATTATTTGATTTGAACATCTTAGTATTTATGTTATAGATGGGCATTTCGAGATTAAGGACATAAAGTCCATTACTCGATTATGCACTACCATAAAAATTATCATTCAAATATAGAGAATAACTTTTGTCCTTTATTATAAATGAAAAACCTCTCTTACCCAAACAAGAAATAGAAATGATATTCCTACTAATAGCAGACACTTCCTTTGGCAACTCCTTTAACAGGCACTCATTGTTTCTGTTAGGGTGCGGCTAGGGTTCTTGATGCACTTCCTTTGGTAGCCCCCTTAGTAGTGCTGTTTATAACAGTGACTACCTTATACGAGTAAGAGTAGTAGCAGGGCTAGTTAGGCTGCCTTGGACTCATCTGTTATGAGTCTGGCCCATGATAGAATTCCAGTTCAACTAGGATTCTCATTGCTCCAATTCAGTTTGCTCTATGTGTGTGACCCTACAGGTTCTTATGACGTTAGCAGTTATATTAAAATCCTATTTTAATATTACAAGTAGTGAGTGGTATCTAGCAATATATCATTGCTACCCACGTAATGAGTATGTCAGTGATTTGACATAACCTTTTCATGATCAATGTTTTCGTGTAGTTTAGTCCATTTGTCCATATATCTAGATTGAACACAAGGTATGGAATGTGTCACCTTTGTATAGTTCAATCTTATGTTTCATGATACTTGAGTAGACTTTGTAATAACAAATGAGATCAATATCTCATATTGACTCATTTGAGCATAGTCATGCATTTCGTAGTCTCACTCAATCAGGCGGCCCAAAAATATCACCCCTGTTGTGTAGGAGTGACAAATCTCATCTAGGTCACTCACATCCCTCTGCATGATTCGCGGTATGTCCAATAACTAACTTTATAATCACCTTGTTACAGTTTGATGGCATTAAAACATACAACTCCTCATGTAAAAATCACCTTGTCACTTTAAGAATTGCTTATGACACTCACGTAACGTTCCATGCAGTGTTCTCATGGTGGGTCAGTCCAATACATCATTACTCTAATGTGTACCCATGTGAAGACTTGATATCTCATATCCATGACCAGTGAGATATACCCATCAGTCTATACGCATATACAAGTCTCATTGCATTATTGTTGTCCTAATTAATAATAATACTTAACTAAGAACATTTAAGAATAGTGTTCTGATTCTATCCAATATGATCTCATGATCAAGTCATCCACTTGATGTCCTATGGCATTAAACTTACTATTCTAAATACTTTATTATGTTTATTAAATATAACATAATAAATGAAATGCCTCATGTATGAAATAAATAGCATAATACAATATAAGGAAGTACGGTCAAAATAAATTGGCCTCTAGGGCATACACCAACAATCTCTCACTTGCACTAGAGCCAATCAGGCATATGTCTAATGCCTAAAGATCTAGCGTGACCCTCATGCTTTTGCTGTACAAGAGGCTTTGTCAGTGGATGAACGATACTATCATCTATTGGTACTCTGCATATCTTCACGTCTCCTCTATCGATGATATCACGAATGAGATGGAAGTGCCTAAGTATATGTTTAGATCACTGGTGAGATCTAGGCTCCTTAGCTTTTGCAATGGCTCCATTATTATCACAATAGAGGTCTACTGGGTCCACAATACTAGGAACTACACCAAGCTCAATAATGAACTTCCTGATCCAAACAGTCTCCTTTGCTGCATTGGAGGCAGTAATATACTCAGCCTCTGTGGTAGAATCGGTGAATGTCTCCTAATTGCAAAAAATAAAATTTGATTGCTATCTGGAGTCGTCCTTATCGGTCTGGAAGTTAGCATTAGTGTAACCCTTTACAACTAGCTCTTCCTCAACTCTATATACCAAGAACAAATCCTTCCTTAGTCCTTCTTTAGTACTTAAGGATGTTCTTGACAGCAGTCCAATGACTCTCACCAGGATCGAACTGGTACTTGCTCGTCCTGCTTAAAGCATACGAGATGTCTAGTCGAGTACATAAAATGGCATACATGATAGATCCAATTGCAGATGCATATGGAATCTTGTTCATGCGATCCCTCTCATCCTGGGTGGAGGGGGATTGAGCCTTACATAGGCTTACCCCATATGGCATAGGCAAGAGTCCTTTCTTGGATTCATGCATGTTAAACTGTCTTAATACTTTGTCTATGTATGTACTCTGACTTAGGCCAAGTAGTCTCTGTGGACTATATCTGTAGATCTTGATACCTAATACATAGGTGGCTTCGCCCAAGTCCTTCATGGAAAAGTATTTCCCTAACCAAGTCTTTACAGATTGTAAGGTAGGGATGTAATTTTTTATAAGTAGTATGTCATCAACATACAACACCAAAAAGATAATTGTGCTCCCATTAACCTTCTTGTAGACACAAGGTTCTTCTTCATTCTTGATGAAACCAAATTATTTTATTGTATCATCAAAACGAAGATTCCAGCTTCTAGAAGCTTCCTTCACTCCATAAATAGATCGTTGCAACTTGCACACCTTTTCCGCATTTTATGGAGTGGCAAAACCCTCAAGTTGTGTCATGTACATATCTTGGAAAAGATTCCCATTATGGAAAGTAGACTTGATATCCATTTGTCAGGTTTCATAATCATAGTATATTGTAATAGCAAGCAAGATCTGAATGGATTTAAGTATAGCAACTGGGGAAAAAGTCTCATCTTAGGCTATACCATGAATTTGCATGAAACTCTTAGCCACCAAATGCACCTTAAAGGTATGCACACTACCATCCATGTCAGTTTTCTTTTTGAAAACCCACATGCATCCAATGGGTTTTACCCCTTCAGGTGGGTCAACTAAGGTCTATACCTGATTGGCATGCTTGGATTCGATCTTAGATCTCTTGGCCTCAAGTCATTTCTCAAATTATGGGCCCATTATGGTTTCTTGGTAAGTCACAGGCTCATCTTGATCCATGAGCAATATGTCACCTTGTTGGGTCACGAGAAATTCATATCTCTTTGGTGATGACATATCCTGTTAGACCTACGCAGATTGTAATGCACCTAGATCTAACAACCGCGGCACAATCGTCATTACACCACAGTTACTAAATCCAAGTGTGTCACAGTCATGATAACAGTCATTTAAATTCTCAAGAGTCTATAGTTTTTTTTTTGATAATTTGCATAAGTAGAAAATACGAGCCTCGAATGAAATATAAATATATTCAACCATAATACAACCAAAAAATAAAATCATATTCCTTATATATATTTTATAGTCAATTTACACAAATCACTGATGACATAGAATATAATAATTACAGAGTCCAATAAAATACAGCGGGAATAAAAACACCAAAGGAGAAAAAGCAGTAACCCAGGGATGGGTAGTACCAGCAGACCGAGCCACAACCCCATATGTATATGACGCACGGCGTCCCAGTTGACATAACAGGCATCAATGCCACCACGCGGCCGCACTCTTACGTAGTCGAAGAAATCTTGTCCAGACGCTCAAGCCAATCAACCAAGGTATGGTCGCTCTTTATCTTCCTCACGATCTTTTATCAAATATAAATGTAAAACAGAAATGCACAAATATAGGAAAGAGGTGAGACACCCGTCTTTCATTACCACTATTGGCAGTAAGAAAACAGCACGGCGCAAAGCGCCCACCAAGTAATACAGTTCATATGTTCGTTAATAGCAACAACGAATTTACAATAAAAACAATTCAATTCTAATCAATACTCAGAGTCAATAATAACAATGATATTTATAGTAAAGGTAGAACAACAGTAAGCAATAGCAAGCAGATCACAATAGTATTTCCAAGAATCAGCACAACAATCAGACAATCATTTACAGAAATACAACAGTTATCTTCACATTCACAGGTGTTCATGCTTAATAGTTTATGAGACCGATAATGAACGATGCACAATGCATTATGATACCACAATTCCTACTCCATAGAGCTAGACATAAACAGTCGGAGATAAAGATTAGGAGACATGTCTATAACTCGGCTGCCGTGGCCAAGGTGCTAAAACTCAACAGTTTTCTACGTGCACATCAGGCATTGTACAGACAGCCCGCGCTCGATCACGATATAGGACAGTGTCTCAGTCAGGATCGTTAGTGCATTTGCATCGGTTTGCCCCACGGACAGAAGAGCTACCAACTGCCCATTGTGAAGGACCGCACCCCGACGCCCCCAATGTCATAACATGACCTACACTAGTCTATTCGCACCCGCACCAAGGTATGTTTAATCTCCTAGACAACTTGGCCTTACAATAGTCCACAGGACATTCACAATGCATAAGACTCTATGCATGAACATGTATGATCAACATCACATACTATTCCATAATGTGCCACAATTGGCTCAAATAAGCATCAACACAACATTGGTCATTCATATGGACCCACAATATCATAATATTGAAATCAAATAAGGTAATACATTTTTAAGGTCCATTATGCGTTCTCATTCAAGATTTTCCATTCTTACAAGTATCCATCACTAAGTAAGTTTCCATAATCGATTGAATTTCCTAACGTAGTCCATTCTCATAAAATCTCCCTCTCTAGAGGAATTTCCTTAACAAATCCAATTCCTTACCTTATTCTATTACTTTTTTTTTTTGTAATATCTTCATATGGAAGTCTTGATCAATTATGCAAACCTTTAGGTTAACTAACCTTTAAAACCGTAGCCTCACAATCCCTCAAGGTTCTAAGTTCCTTCTCGCATTATACTCTAGTCTCTTGATACCAATCACTTAGTTTTTATTTTACATGGGATCAATCTAATTCCTAAAGTTCAATGCCAAAATCATGACTTCAAATTGAGTTAATAAATCCTTAAAACTTTCCATCTCCAATCCCAACATTAACATTCAGATCTTCAATTACGTAGCTTCATCTCACAATTACCTAGCTGGTTCTGTTTTGGGCGCCTAGACGCTATATCTGGAGCGCCTGAGTGCTAGTGGAGCGCCTAGTCGCTGACCATGAAGCGCCTGAGCACTAACCAGGCAGCGTCACAGGGAAAACTTTCGGGGCATAGAGCGTCTAGGCACTTTATGCACAGCGCCTGAGCGCTAGTGCATTAACAAGGGTTCTGCAGAATTCGTTTCTGCAGAACCTTGGCCCTTCCTTCATCAAAGCGTCTCATTCATTTTCCAACATCCCAAAATATGATTCATGACCTCTAAATACAAACTAACAATATATAGGTTCGTAATCATCAAAGCACACAATGCAATTCCATATATTCATACAAATCAAACAACCACAAAATCATGGAAATGACACAATATAACAAAGAGAGAAACCCAACATGGATTCCCTCATCAGCAACAATACACAAGACATTTCCTTACTACCAAGATTGGTTGAAGAGGATCATCTCCCTCTTACCTAAATGAAGACAATCACAAGGATGCTTCTCCTTTTTGCTCTTGATTTTCGTTTTCCCCCTTCAAGAAAACCCTAGGGTGAGAAATTCCCAAAGTATTCACTTAAATCATGGAAAAATGACTCCTTGGCCACATAGGTGACCAATAAAACAAAAATGAGAAGAAGATAGAAGAAACTTGAAGACTTTACCTCAAAAGCTCCAAGCTTTAGCTTCAATGGTGAAAAATGGAAGAAGAAAAAGAAGAAGAACCAAGGATGGCCACAAGGAAAATAGTCTTAGAATGATGGATGAAAGGTAGATATGGAAGTGGTGAAGCAAGAAAGTGAAGATGGTGAATGGTGAGGGTGTACGGTTGAGAGGAGGAAGAAGAAGAAGAAGAAGAAGAAGAAGAAGAAGAAGAAGAAGAAGAAGAAGAAGAAGAAGAAGAAGAAAGGAACGTGATTATTGGCTCCAAGGGAGCCTCCTGCAGTAGAAGAGGGGAGAGGGAAGAGAGAGAGAGAGATGTGAAATGGGAGGAAATTTCCTGGAAGTTTCCCAAAAGAGTTTTTGAAATTAATTTAATCTTTTATTTTGAACATAAAGCTAAAGGAGTTTGACACAAGATAAATTTTGAATAATGTGATAAGATTTTTATTACATGTTATTATTTATTGGACAACAGTTACAGTTGACCGAAATCAGTATTAATTTATCTGACAGATAAAATTTATATAGCAATTATAATTTCATCTGTTAAAACTTTTTGAAAAACGTGAAACCTCATAAACTGTGTCCAGCCTTGGGTTTAGTAAAATCTCCCGTCGATGTTTCCACAGATCAAGGTTATCGAGAAAAATATTTTATTTTCCCAGTTCGGCTCAATGTGCACGCAAAACGAGAAACATATTAAAATATTCATCGTTTCTGAAAAATTCTAAAAGAATTCACTTAAATCACAAATATTTGAAAATAACTATTCGTAATAAAATTTTCCAACTTTGGGAGCGTTACAGTCGTTTTGCCAATACTGCCCAATGTGTACGCAAAACAAGGAATAATATTAAAACATTTCGCATTCTCAGAAAAATCCAGAAAAATTCTTAAAAATCCCAAATATTGTAAAATGATCATTTATCCTAAAATTATTAATTTTCGAGATGTTACAACACTCCCCTTCAAATAGAAATTTCATCCTCGAAATTTTCATTTCTTAGAGTAAACATAGACATAATTCTGTCACCTTGCTTTCCAACTTTCATATCGTGCTTCTAGTCGCGTTAATTCAGATCATCCTTACTAATGTGATCTTCCTGCCTCCATGTGGTTTTGTTCTCCTACTCTCGATCTTACAGGAAGCATTCCATGGGTCAGACTCTCTTTCAACCGTACTGTGTCCTGTTCGATGATATGGCTGGGTCCAGGGATATACTTTCGTGATCGTGACATACGGAAGACATCATGAAGATTTAAAAAGAAAGGATAGCAAAGATTAGTTATGGATACTGAACCAGTCCGAAAAAGAATTTAGGATAGTCCGTAGAATTTAAGAGTGAGTTTGCTGGTAACTTAGACAAGATGACACACATTTAACAACGTCTTTCTTCATCCCTTGTTACCATCACTTCTGTTTTAGATTTTGATATACCTTGATTATTCTGGTGTGTAAACTCGGTTTATTCTCGTGAGTTTCATTGGGAATAAACTCCTTAAGTTCTTAATCATCTGGTATTGCAACCTTCACTTGTGAACATTAAGATTCCATCGAGTTCCTTCCTCACATTCTGACACCATGCTTTGTCTTAATAGCTTCTTCTTGTCTTGTAGAAATTGGTTACTATTCTACTTCTCTTGAATCCTTCCCAACAGATCATTCGAAATAGCGACTATATCTAGACACACCTCATCCAGTGTCATTTCTAATGACAGCCACCTGTCCTCGAATTACTCTACTAATTGATAATCACATATTTTATTCATTAAGAAACCCTTATGTTTAGTCATTTACACTCTCCATATTCTTAATTGATTGAGTTTGGTATGATTTTGTGAGTTTAAGCTCAAATTGGTCCTAATTGAATATTTTCAGCATTATTGAGACTTGATACTATTTCTGTATTTTGGCCATAACTTGAGTTCCTAATATCTGATAAACATGAATTTTACCTTGTAGGAAAGCTAAGAGGAAGCTCTACAACTTTGATGAAGAGCTCAAAGTCCCAAACAAATGTCTTAAGGACCTAAGTTTACATGGAAGTCAGAATACGGGTTCTGTCACTAGAATCCGAACAATGTGCACTCATAAAATCATATCTCAAGCTGTAATAATGGAGATGAGCTGAAATTTGGATAGTTGATAGTCAAGATCCAAATAAACAACTTTCAAGAAAACTTTTTGAAAAAATGAAGTCTAATAGGTCAGTTTGAGCTTGCAAGTCGGAACAGAGGTGCTGAAGTTGGGTTTGAGTAACCTACGGTATTTGGAACATATCTTGGGCTCAAGGAAGCCAAATTGGACAAACCAGATGTGCATTTTATAGCCAAGACAAAGATCTACAACTTTCATGAAGAGTACTTTTCATGGATCTAAAGTATAGTTAGTCGTTTTTGGCTTCCAAGTCAGACACGAAATTTTCATCCTCAACCACCCACTCATCCATCCACTAATCCACTCATCCACTCATCCACTTATCCACTCATCCACCCACTCATCCACTTATCCACTAATCCAACCACTCAACCACTCCACCCACTCATCCACTAATCCACCCACTCATCCATCCACTCACCCATTCATCTCCATAATCTCCCACTCACCAAAAGTCCTTTACCATTTTCCACTCAACCAACCCACTCAACCACTCCACTCAAACACTCCACTCACTCACCCACTCATCCACCTATTCCCCTTTGTCATTTTGTTACCCTAGACTTCTATAAAAGGCACCATTGGTTATCATGAATAAGTGGTATTCTCCTTCATTTCTCTCATAGTTTCTTCTTGTTTCTTCATAGTTTCTCATAGCTTTTGTATATTTTGATGCTCCCCTTCATGGTAATGGAAGGCTAAGCTACTTTCGGTCAATTTAGAACTCTTGAAGAGATTGTGGTTTGGATTCTTGAGATCTTGGTTATGTATTGTATTTGATTTGTAATTGAATTCCTTTTTTCTTCTTCTTGATCTTGAATGCATGAATGGTGATTCTATTTATGTTGATCTGATTTGATCTTGGTTTAAGATTGAGATTTGTGATGAAACTTAGAACTGATTGATCTAAATTAATCACAGAATTGAAAGGGTTAGGTTACTGATTTGTGCCTAAGTTAATTGAATTCGGTACTTGAAATTAACATAGATCTTCATGAATGGTGTGATTGCGGATTTGTGATTATCACTTGTTAATTAAATTCTAGACGATCGTCTAGTATGAATTCTGGATTTGATGCGAGAGATCTCGCTAGATCCAAATTAACAATTCAATTGCGCTTCAAGTGTTCTATGAAGGGTCTATGATTGAATCCACCCAATCTTGGATAGGTTTCTAAATTGATCGCTTCTTTAATTGTTATTTCTTCCTTTAATTTTGTTGAGTGCGATCTTAAACTCACAAACTCCCTTTGCTAATTTTCACTTGATTTGATTAAATTGCATCTACAATCCTCGTGAAGATGATCCGGTGTTGTCACCGTATGCTACAAGCTTAGGTAATAACTTCGGTTATAATTTTGACCGAGTTCGGCGCTCGTCAAAATTTTGGCGCCGCTGTCTTAGGGGATTAGTAAGTGTAATCTTTTCATTTTAAGTGTTTTTACTAACCTTTGCTTTTTATTAACTTTTCTAACATTTTTATCCATTGTCTAGTGTATTTGCTTATTTATTTGTTTTTGTGAGATGCATGACTAGGTCCAAGCCTGATAACTTGGTTGACTTTGATCTTGAGATTGATAGAACCTTGCATAGGTTGATTAGAGCTCGTAGGCTAAGTGCAAGAATTGCTTCTGAATTTGATCTTAATATTGGGAGTGAACTTGAGATCTTGAATAATTAAAACCATGGATGATAACATGCGAGAATAGAACTCTTAAGGAACTTCTTGCTCCCGATATAACTAACTGGTCTTTGTGTATTCAATACCCAGATCTTGATGCTGATTTTGAGTTAAAATCTGGATTGATACATTTGTTGCCCAAGTTTCACGGTTTTGCAGGTGAGGATCCCCATAAGCATCTAAAGGAGTTCCATTTGGTTTGTTCAACCATGAAGCCACATGGGATCTCAGAAGAGCACATCAAGCTGAGGGCATTTCCTTTCTCACTTGCTGATACAGCCAAGGATTGGTTATTTTATCTTTCACCAGGTTCAGTAACAAGTTAGACTGACATGAAGCGGTTGTTCTTAGAGAAATTTTTCCCCCTCTAGAGCTGCTTTTGCCATTAGAAAAGATATATGTGGCATAAGATAAATGACAGAGAGAGACCTTGCATGAATATTGGGAAAGATTCAAAAAGTCGTGCTCGAGCCGTCCCCACCACCAAATCACCGATCAACTCTTAATTCAATATTTCTATGAAGGCTTGTTGCCAAATGACGTAAGCATGGTGGATGCTTGCCTCCGGAGGAGCCTTAGTAGACAAGACCCTGCAGCAATGAGAGATTTGATAGCAAACATGACACCAATACCCAACAATTTGGCACACGAATTATTACCTCAACCGGAGGAGTCAATGAGATTCAATCATCTCATGTAGACTAACAGAGAATGGAACACGTACTTGATGAATTGACTTCTTTGGTGAGGCGCTTAGCGTGGGACAACAAGCACCAATGCAGATAGTCGCAAATCGTGTGTGGCATTTGCTCTTGTTCATCTCATCCCACTCGATGCATGCCCCACACTTCAGGATGGTGGTTCTATTTTTCCGAGCAATCATGCAGGCGAAATGGTATCTTTCCCCGGTAGACCCCAATATCAACAATCACAAGAAGAAGCCCGGATATGATCCATTTTCTAATACCTATAACCCCGGGCCGAGGGACCATCCCAACCCGAGATATGGAAATTCGGTCAACAACAACAACAAGACTACCAACAAGAAGAACCACGCTTTAGATACCAAGCTACAGTGCCCTAGCAACAAGTACCAACCACCTGCATTTAGGCAAGCACAACTGCGTCGCCACCCATGCAAGCAGCCCTTCCAGCTACTACTTGCTCCAAAGCCAGCCACTCCACCGAGCCGCCTTTCGAAGACTTGATGAAACAAGCCAGCAGAATGTCAATGCCACCATCCAGAATTTACAAACTCAAATCAAGGGCGGATGGCAACCACTCGAGTGAGTGAAAAGTCAAGGATCGAACCAATTGCCTTCACAAACAGTCAACAACCCTAGAGGCAATGTAAGTGCCATTAGCTTGAGAAGTGGCAGAGAAGTTGATGGTCCTACTCCACCACAACCTGAACTACAAGTGCAGTAACCAGAAGGTGACCAGAAACAGAAGAAAATGGATAGTTCAGTCCAAAAATCATGACACGAAGAAATGTGCGAGAATTCAAATCTGGTCATTCCACTACCTTTTCCAAACAGAGTCACACAGTCCAAGCATACTGTGCAAACAGAAATAGAAAGAGAAGTCATAGACACATTCAGGAAGGTGAAAATCAATATTCCTCTCTTGGATGCAATCAAGCAAATTCCTAAGTATGCCAAATTCCTCAAGGAGTTGTGCACTCATAAGAGAAGGTTGAAGGGAAATGAGAAGATTAGCATAGGCAGAAATGTTTCTGCAATGATTCTGCCAAGCATGCCACAGAAATGCAAAGATCCTGGAACTTTCACAATTCCTTGCACGATAGGCAACTTCAGATTTGAACATGCAATGCTAGATTTGGGTGCTTCAATCAATGTCATGCCTATGTCAGTTTATAAGTCATTAAACATTGGCACTTTGCAACCCACTGGTATCGTGATTCAGTTGGCGAATATGACCACTGCTCATCCAGCAGAGTCTTTGAAGATGTGTTAGTTCGGGTGAATGAGTTAATTTTTCCAGCTGACTTCTACGTCTTGGACATGGAAGATGAGTCTTCAGCAAACCATGCTCCATTGATTCTAGGCAGACCATTCCTCAAGACCGCCAAGACCAAGATAGATGTGCATGCTGGCACCCTTTCTATGGAGTTTGGCGATGATTTGGTACAGTTTAACATTTTTGATGCCATGAGACATCCCCTAGAGGAGCATTCTGTTTTCCATATTGATGTGATTGAGATGCTGGTTGATGATGTTTATGCTGATTTATATGCTGAATTCCCTGATATTGTTGACTTTCTGGATTCTGTTTCTTGTGATACATGTACTGCTTGTGATATTGAGCCGTGTGCTGCATGTGCTGAGATTTATGCTGGTATGAGTGATGATGCAACTGCTGACTTGAATGATACCGCATGTGAAAATAGAAGTCAGAACTGTGCTGAATTTAATGTTGCTGAATTAGTTGTTTCAAATAGCTTGCTGCCTTCCATTGTACAGCCCCCATCCTTAGAGTTGAAGACTTTGCCAGACCATCTTAAATATGCATATTTAGGAGATGGTGAGAAGCTGCGATGATTGTTGCTAAGAATCAAACCCGAACAAGAAGAAAAATTGTTGCGTTGTTTTTGAGGCGTAATAAGCAAGCCATCGGATGGACACTTGCAGATCTTCCTGATATTAGTCCCTCTACATGCATGTATAGGATTTTATTGGAGGAGGACACGAAACTAATAAGGCAACCCCAAAGGAGACTGAACCCCTTGATTCTAGATGTGGTGAAGAAGGAAGTGACCAAGCTACTTCAAGCTGGCATTATTTATCCCATATCAGACAGTAAATGGGTGAGCCCCGTGCAAGTTGTTCCCAAGAAATCTGGGGTCACAGTAGTTGAGAATAAGAATAATGAACTTTTACCCACAAGAGTTCAGAACAGTTGGCGGGTTTGCATTGATTATAGGCGGCTTAACCAGGCTACCAGAAAAGATCATTTTTCGCTACCTTTCATTGATCAGATGTTGGAGAGGCTAGCTGGCAAGTCGCATTATTGTTTCCTGGATGGATATTCGGGCTATTTTTAGATTCATATAGCCCCAGAAGACCAAGAGAAGACTACTTTCACTTGTCCATTTGGCACATTTGCATACGAGAGGATGCCTTTTGTCTCAGGCAATGCTCCGGGCACCTTTCAAAGGTGTATGGTAAGTATCTTTTTTGACTTTTTAGAGAATTGTATGGATGTGTTTATGGATGATTTTACTATCTATGGCTCTTCCTTTGATGCATGTCTGGATAGTTTGGCTCAGGTTTTACATAGATGCATTGAAACTAACCTTGTTCTGAATTTTGAGAAATGTCATTTCATGGTAGAACAAGGCATAGTTTTAGGGCATATAATATCTAGCAAGGGTATTGAGGTAGATCCTGCGAAAATAGATGTTATTTCATGCCTATCTTACCCCACATGCGTGCGGGAGGTTCGTTCTTTCCTTGGTCATGCAGGTTTCTATAGGCAATTCATAAAAGATTTCAAAGAAAATTGCTCTTCCACTATCCAACTTGCTACAAAAAGAAGTGGAGTTCCATTTTGACCAGAAATGCAAGGGTGCCTTCAATCACTTGAAGCAAGCATTGATCAATACACCTATCATCCAACCACCGATTGGACACTCCCATTTGAGCTCATGTGTGATGCCTCTAATTATGCTTTGGGAGTCGTTCTTGCACAAAGGGTCGGCAAAATATCTCATGTCATCTCCTATGCTTCAAGAACTTTAGATCCTCGCACAAGTCAACTACACCACCACCGAAAAGGAACTTTTAGCAATTGTTTTTGCTTTAGACAAATTTCGATCATATTTGCTTGGTTCTAGAGTGGTTGTGTTTTCGATCATACAGCCTCTGAAGTTTCTCCCGAAGAAGCTTGATGCAAAGCCTAGGTTGATTAGGTGGATTTTGCTCCTCCAAGAGTTCGATATTGAAATCCGTGATAAATGTGGAGCGAGAATTTAGTGGCCGATCACCTAAGCCGAATTGAAAGGGAGGCGATACTTTTCCTATCCATGATGTCTTCTCGATGAGCAAACTTTTCAAGTCACAAGGTAACACTCCTTGGTTTGTCGATTTGATAAATTTCTTAGTTGCTGGTGTTTTCCCTGCACATTTTATTAGGGCTCAGATTGATAAATTGAAGAGTGAGTCAAAATATTATGTGTGGGACGACCCTTATCTATGGAAATTTTGTAGTGGCCAAGTCATTAGGAGATGCATGCCTGATAATGAATTCCATTCTATTCTTAGCTTTTGTCATACACTTGCATGTGGCGGTCATTTTGGTCCCCAAAGGACTGCTAGGAAAGTTTTAGAATCTGGATTATATTGGCCCACTCTATTTCATGATGCATATTTGTTTTGTAAATCTTGTGATCAATGCCAAAGAACAGGAAACACTTCTCGAAGGAATGAGATGCCCCAGAAATCCTTATTGTTCTGTGAGATTTTTGATGTATGGGGTATTGATTTTATGGGACCCTTTTCCTGTTTCTTTTGGTTTTGTTTACATTTTGCTAGTTGTTGATTATGTATCCAAGTGGGTGGAAGCGAAAGCTACTCGGACTGATGATTCCAAAGTTGTTGTGGATTTTGTTAGATCACGATTTTCTCGCAGTTTGGAGTTCAAGGCCATCATCGTGATCGTGGTTCACATTTTTGTAATCGAAGCATGGAAGCTTTGATGAAAAAGTATGGAGTCTTGCACAGAGTTTCTACACCTTACCATCCCCAAACTAATGGGCAAGCCGAGATTTCCAACAAGGAGATCAAGCGATACTCCATAAGACAATTCAACCTAACGAAAAGACTGGAGCAAGAGGCTTGAGGATGCTTTATGGGCTTACCGGACGCTTATAAGACACCAATCGGGATGTCTCCGTATCGATTGTTTTTGAAAAGCCTCACCACCCGCTTAGGGAAATTGAGCATCATGCATTCTCGGCGGTGAAAAGGTGCAACTTGGACCTCGATCAAGCGTGTATGGAGAGGAAGCTGCAAACCGCAAAGAATTGGAGGAGATCCGCTTGGAGGCTTATGAAAGTTCTAAACTTTATAAGGAGAAGACCAAAGCCTTCCATGATAAGATGATTCTGAGGAAAACATTTGAGATTGGTCAAAAAGTTCTCCTCTATAACTCCCGCCTCTGACTCATGCCTGGCAAATTAAGGTCTAGATGGGATGGACCATTTATTGTTACTAAGGTTTTTCCTTCTGGTGTTGTTCGATTAAAAGTGAGGTCACTGCCAAAGCTTTCATCGTAAATGGACACCGCCTCAAACAAGATCATGAACTTCCGAGAATGCAAAAATGGAGGTGATAAACCTTCTCCATCCGCATTATGAATAAAAAAAAAAGAAAAAAAAAATAGAAAAAAATAGAGAAAAAAAAGAAAAGAAAAGAAAAGAAAAACAGTTGTGTGCCCGACAATGAGGTAGGTAGTGTCATTAAATTTTGTCACTCGGAAGCACGTGGAGGTCATTTTTTTTCTTCAACGACAACAACTGCGAAAAATCTTACAATATGGATTTTATTGGCCTACTTTATTCAAGGTCTGTTACACCTTTTGCAAAAGCTGTGGAAATTGGTCAAAAAAGTTCTGCTTTGAGATTATCATCTGCACCTACTCCTTGGGAAATTGAGATATAGTGGCGCGGTTCTTTTGTTGTCAAACACGTGTATCCTCTGGGGCCGTAGATATTGAGGATCCTAGGAATGGTAATGTGCTCAAAGTTAATGGACAGAGACTCAACCATTCCTGGAAAACCAAGTTCTTGAGTTCTTTGTGTTGCCGGTTAAGTGGCGGATACGGTACTCCGTGACTCTCAAGTCGGTTTATTTTTCAGTTTCCCAAAATAACTGAACCCTTCTTCTCCTTCAAAATGGATGTCATTCTTTCAAACCTGAGAAAACATTTTCCTTCTCTTCCTCAAAATGCTCTGAGAAAGATCTACAAAGTTCGATGTGAAAGATTGAGACTATTAATGCACAAAGGTATGCCAGAAGATGTACGCTGGATAATTGAAGCAAAGGTCCGATTAGCAGGTGAGTCCTCAATTTCATTTGACTCATATATGCCCGGTCTTGGAAGAAGTTCATATTCTAAAAGGAGAAGAGCAAAAAGGTTACAAGTTTGTCACAAATGTGGACGATGGAACTGTAACAAGCGATGTCGTACTTTGGGGATGGTTTTCGCAAATAGAGAAGATAAAATTTTCTTCATTAAGAATGGATTGAGTAAGGAGTCATTAGATGATATCTTATTGAATCTTGAGACGCATTCTTGTGGATTGGTGCATCGTGAAATTCTTAAATTGTGGAATCTCTTCAAGGATGAAAAAAAACGCTACAGTCTTGGGAATCTGACTCTAAAAGACCCTATTTGCCAATTTATAAGAAAAATGGATGGGAAGCTTATCCTCGACTCATAGAAGACATTTAAGCCGTTACTGGACGTTAAACCAGAGGCAGATGTGAGCCATATCCACAAACAATCTGTACATATCATCTTCTTCTTCTTCTCATGTCATCTTTCAAAAAATAAAAAAAAAACAAAAAAAATAATAAAAAAACAACAAAAAAAATTATGTATACATCTTAGGGTTGGCTTTGGTAACACAAACCGTGAATGGGAAAATGCATGCATCCTGATCCAGCCTTCTTAATTGAAAAACAAAGAAGGTAGATTGTATCCCACATGTGAGGCAGCTAGTCGTATTATGGCCACTTGTCCCTTTTGGGAGCCCTATGTTGCGCTGGCCTTGAATGGGTCGAATACTGGTCAACAATGCTTTGGCACAAAGCCGAAAGAGCAGACTACCTCTATCCCAATCTTAAGTAAGTATACACTCATCTTTCATCAAGTTTTTCTAACAATTTCAAAGAAAAAAAAGAAAAAAAAACGGACGTGATGTCTACTACACTCATGACGCGCAGTATAAAGATACGCCATGGAAACTGTACATACAGGTATGTCATCATTTTCTATTTCTTTTATCTTTGTATCATTTTGTTGTATTTTGATTTTTGTACAGACGATCCTTTGAGCAGGGTCCTTCAGGGGTTTCTAGACCTATTTACTTTGATGGTTTTCTTGAAGTCAAAAAAAAAAAGATTCTGTGTTTCTTAATTTTAACCTTTTTCTGACAACAGCCAACCTACCCTTATAGGTCCAATTATTTCCCTTTCCATTCTTTTTCTTATTTAAACACTCCATTTTCTCTATTTTCCTTCAACTCAGAAACACTCAAAGGGAGGAAAAGTATAGAATGGGGCCTTTTATTCGTAACCTCAAAAATGTCTGTGTTTTTTATGGGTCGAGTTATGGGAAGGGATTAGAGTTTGTAAACGCAGCTAGCACTCTTGGTCGATCACTTGCTGCGAGGAATATTCATCTTGTATATGGGGGAGGTTATCGTGGGTTAATGGGGGTTGTATCACTTGCAGCTTTTATAGGAGGCAGTCAGGTTTTAGGTGTTATTCCTAAACCTTTAGCTGAAAATAACATCACTGGAAAAGGACAGCTTGGAAAAGAAATTGTGTAACATCCATGCATGGATGAATGAAAACAATGGTTGACAATTCGATGCATTTATTGTCTTACCCTATGGTTTTGGTATTTTGGAAGAAATTTTTCAAATCGTCTCTTGGGCGAACCGAACATCCACCATAGACCCATTGGTTTATTGAATGTTAATAATTTCTTTGATCTTTTGTTATTTTTTCTTGACAAAGTCAGGAACGTAAATTTATCACTCCTTCTAAGAAGACAACTTCTTATCTCTGCTCCGCTATTGATGAGCTCATTGATAAATTAGAAGCTTTTGAGTATGTACCGATAAGGTATTAGCTCGAGATAGATTGATCAACAGAAGCAAAGGAAGTAACAAGAAAAAAAAAGCCGATCTGAAACTTTATCTTTAATGGGTTTGATTTTATTGTACTTTGTTTCGTTTTTAAATTTTTATCACTTTTTCCAACAGTAATATCTTCTATCCTTTACTCATCTATATTTTAACATTGAGGACAATGTTGTGATCTAGTTGGGGGGGAAGGATAGTTGACCAAAAAATAAATAAAAAATAAAAAATAAAAAATAAAAAAAATAAAAAAAATAAAAATATTTTTTGTTGTTTTGTTTGGAAAGTATGATATGATTGTCATAGACTTATTAAACCAATTAGTGATGGTAGAGTAAGGAGTAATTTTACTCTTGAGACGCATCTTAATTAGTGGCAGAGTAAGGAGTTTTTTTAGGTAGTAATTAATTAGTATTAAATTGTGGAAGTACTAGAGTTTTATTGTTTGATTTCTTTTCAGGGTCTGATGCGTCACTGACATTGTGCTTCTTTTCTGCTTGGCGTTGATTCACTTCTTATCAGGTTGTGATGCGCTTTTCTACATCTCTCTTTCACATTGAAGGCAATGTTATATTAAGTGTGGGGGAGAGATTTTAGCATTTTAAAAAAAATAAAATAAAAATAAAAAAGGGGGTTCATTGCATGATTGAATAACTTTTCTCCCTTCTTGAACTGATATGCTCGGTGATGGATGATTGAATTGATGAATTGAGTTTGATGGATGCATACCTTGTGAGATTTTGAGCCTAATGGATGGATTCAACATTTATGCCATTCTCTTCTTTCTTGTGTGATTTTCACTCATGTTAATGACCACTCTAGAACTTGCTTTGATTCTTTTTGAGGCTATATTTCACTTGCATGCATGAACATGATTGAGGCCCTCTTTCTTAATTAGCTAGTTTAACCAAATAGCCAACCTTGTTTTCAATATGATATCAAGCACTCTTTTGACTTCTTGAAAATTCTCTGATTCCTGCTAACCTTGTATATTTTCCTTTGCTTAACCCCTTTGAGCTTATTTGACCATTCCTTGTTTCTAGCTCATTATGTGCCTTAAATAAAAAATCGTGTTCTTACTTTACCTTAGGGAATAAAAGAACATTAGCTTGGTTAATGGATGAGTTTTTGAACAAGTGTGGGGGTGTGTGTACAAAATGGTTGTTGAAAAAGGAAAGAGTGCCCAAAAAAAATGTATGTATATAGTTATGTTCATATTAAAAAAAAAAAGAGGATTGGGAAATGAATATGTAAAGGGATATACATTAGAGTTGGGATAAACTTTTATGCTTGTTATTTGAACTCAGCTCTCATTTGCTTCTATTCTCTTTGGTATTTATCTTCTCATATCCATTTTATCCTCTTCTGTTACCTTGACCTCACTACAACCTTGAATAAAGTCCTCATGATTTGTGTGTGCATGTGTTTTGAGTAGTAGAGAAGTAGAAGATAAGCAAGCTTATGGTAGTGCAATTTTCATGGGTTGAATTGAATGAAATACCTACCTTTTAAACACTTGAGAGATTGAGGGGGAATCTTGTGAAGATCTATCATTCTCGATTCATGTTGAAGATACCTTGCTTGTTGGTTTGAGATGTGGAGAATTGTTAACTCATGAATGTTTTGATCCCTTGAACCTTTGGTTGTTCTTCTTGATTGTAAAATTTTGGTCCTGAGTTTTGCCCAGGAGTGCCAAAAGCTAAGTGTGGGGAAATTTGATAATCACATATTTTATTCATTAAGAAACCCTTATGTTTAGTCATTTACACTCTCCATATTCTTAATTGATTGAGTTTGGTATGATTTTGTGAGTTTAAGCTCAAATTGGTCCTACTTGAATATTTTCAGCATTATTGAGACTTGATACTGTTTCTGTATTTTGGCCATAACTTGAGTTCCTAATATCTGATAAACATGAATTTTACCTTGTAGGAAAGCTAAGAGGAAGCTCTACAACTTTGATGAAGAGCTCGGAGTCCCAAACAAATGTCTTAAGGACCTAAGTTTACATGGAAGTCAGAATACGGGTTCTGTCACTAGAATCCGAACAATGTGCACTCATAAAATCATATCTCAAGCTGTAATAATGGAGATGGGCTGAAATTTGGATAGTTGATAGTCAAGATCCAAATAAACAACTTTCAAGAAAACTTTTTGAAAAAATGAAGTCTAATAGGTCAGTTTGAGCTTGCAAGTCGGAACAGAGGTGCTGAAGTTGGGTTTGAGTAACCTACAGTATTTGGAACATATCTTGGGCTCAAGGAAGCCAAATTGGACGAACCAGATGTGCATTTTATAGCCAAGACAAAGATCTACAACTTTCATGAAGAGTACTTTTCATGGATCTGAAGTATAGTTGGTCGTTTTTGGCTTCCAAGTCAGACACAAAATTTTCATCCTCAACCACCCACTCATCCATCCACTAATCCACTCATCGACTCATCCACTTATCTACTCATCCACCCACTCATCCACTCATCCACTAATCCAACCACTCCACCCACTCATCCACTAATCCACCCACTCATCCATCCACTCACCCATTCATCTCCATAATTTCCCACTCACCAAAAGTCCTTTACCATTTTCCACTCAACCAACCCACTCAACCACTCCACTCAAACACTCCACTCACTCCACCCACTCATCCACCATCACCCCCTTTGTCATTTTGTTACCCTAGACTTCTATAAAAGGCACCATTGGTTATCATGAATAAGTGGTATTCTCCTTCATTTCTCTCATAGTTTCTTCTTGTTTCTTCATAGTTTCTCATAGCTTTTGTATATTTTGATGCTCCCCTTCATGGTAATGGAGGGCTAAGCTACTTTCTTTGTCAATTTAGAACTCTTGAAGAGATTGTGGTTTGGATTCTTGAGATCTTGGTTATGTATTGTATTTGATTTGTAATTGAATTCCTTTTTTTTCTTCTTCTTGATCTTGAATGCATGAATGGTGATTCTATTTATGTTGATCTGATTTGATCTTGGTTTAAGATTGAGATTTGTGATGAAACTTAAAACTGATTGATCTAAATTAATCACGTAATTGAAAAGGTTAGGTTACTGATTTGTGCCTAAGTTAATTGAATTCGGTACTTGAAATTAACATAGATCTTCATGAATGGTGTGATTGCGGATTTGTGATTATCACTTGTTAATTAAATTCTAGACGATCGTCTAGTATGAATTCTGGATTTGATGCAGAGATCTCGGTTAGATCCAAATTAACAATTCAATTGCGCTTCAAGTGTTCTATGAAGGGTCTATGATTGAATCCACCCAATCTTGGATAGGTTTCTAAATTGACTCGCTTCTTTAATTGTTATTTCTTCCTTTAATTTTGTTGAGTGCGATCTTAAACTGTCAAACCCCCTTTGCTAATTTTCACTTGATTTGATTAAATTGCATCTACAATCCTCGTGGAGATGATCCGGTGTTGTCACTGTGCTACAAGCTTAGGTAATAACTTCGGTTATAATTTTGACTGAGTTCGGCGCTCGTCACTAATTCTTTCTTCTCGACCATCATAATGAAGGTATTAGGCAGTTTCCAGTTCAAAGCGTCCGCCATGGCATTTTCTTTTCCAAGATGACTCTAAAGTTAGAGATCATGTTCCTTCAAAATCTTTAGTCACTTTCTCTGCCTCATATTTGGTTCCTTCTCATCGAATAAATACTCCAGGTTCTTGTGACAGCGAAGGGCATTGAATATTGCTCCATATAGAAAGTGTCTCTATATTTTCAGAGCAGATACAACAGCGGTCAATCACAAGTCACGGATCGGGTAACTCTCCTCACGCACCCTCAACTACCGTAAGGCGCAAGGCACAACTCCCCAGCTTTGCATGAGTGCGCATCCCAAACCTTGATGTGAAGCATCACAAAACACTTTGAATGTTTCGTTGGGATCGGGCAGTATCAAAATCGGAATATTTCCTCAATCTTTGAAAACTTTCTTCGCCTGTGATGGTCCATAAAGTTTTGATTCTCCTTTTTGTAATCTGAGCAAGTTGTCCTACTATCTTCGAGAATCTGTCGATACTCCTTCGATAAAAACCACTGATCCCACTAGCTATGAACCTCTCTCACGGTTTCCGATCTTTCCTTTTGAAGAACTGCTTCAACCCTTTTTTTTTTTTAATCCACAACAATTCCTCCCTTTGGAATTCCATGTTCCAAAACGGAACCTCCTTAAACGAGAATTCGCACTTTGATACTTTGGCACTTACTTCCTCTTCTTTAAAGTTAGGAAAACTATATTGAGAAGTCCAACGTATCTCCCCATATCTTCGAGAATAGGTCAGAATGTCATCATTAATGACAACGACGATTCTGTTCAAGGTAAGGATAGAAGATACAATTCAGGTTGTTCATGAATATGACAGGAGCGTTCGTCACCCTGATTGACATCACAAGATACCCACAATGTCGAAAGCACGTTCAAAAAAATTCATTTTGTGAACATGCCCAATTCCCACGAATTCATCGATGACCAGGGCGTACATCGATCTTGGAGAGAACAACGACTTCCTTCTCGCAGATCCATCAAATCATTTACCTTCCTCCGAGAATACTCATCTTTGATCTTAATCTTATTTAACTGGCGATAGTCCTCGTATCACCGAGAAGTTCCATTCTTCTCCTTAACTGACAGCATCGTAGCTCAACATGCGAAATTCTCTGACTACAAGAGTGGCATTTGTATTCCACTTACTCTTGGTCCCCTACGGAATACATTCTCATGTGTCCTCAGGCTCTTTTCCCTCCCAAAGCTTAGACTTTGTTGGTCGTTACGAATTCAAAAGCCTTAATTTCAACAATTACCAAGGTGTTGATCGGAACGCTCTAGTAGATAATAACCAGAAAATGACTGATCAATTTCTAAAATCATAAACTCTAACTGGTATGATTTTAGGTAAGCATGATGGATCAACAAAAGATTCAATATTTAGTAGAAATAGGATAGATTAAACAAACTTAGGCATCAACGACAGGTCTTAACAACAGAAATAGAAACAACTAAGCCGAAGATAATAAAGATACAGATGAATCCAAATGATCCATACAGTCACAAATTGTAAAAGGACGGATTACCCCCAGAATTATACAGCACGATTATGGGATCATCATTTGAGGTATAACTTCCACTGTTTATATCTCCAAATTTAGAATTCTCAGCATCTCCCAGGGTATAAGTTCTGGCTTCTGCTTGTGGTTCCACAGCCCTTACAGCATTGACTAAAGAATTTGCCTTTGCTTGGTTGCAGTTGCGAGAGATGTGTCCAGGCTTTCCACATTTAAAACAGATTATCCATTTGATCTTACACTCCCTCGTGAAGTGTTCCTTTCCGCATTTCATACATCTTGGCGAAGATGTCGGGGTCTGACTGGATATACCACCACTAGTACTTTGTCCAGGAGTTGGATGTTGTTGTTGTTTCCCTGATACCCATGCGTATGGTTTCCGCTTAAATTGGTTAATTTTTCTATTATTCCTCTTTTGGAATCTAGGCAGTCCAAGGTTGCTCCAAAGCCGACTTTCCTCCAACAGATTCTGAACCTCAACTTCCAATTCTCGTTGTTGCATGGCCCTCTGATCCTGGCGAGTTGTCACCTCAGCTATCATTTGCCTTTCTTCTGCAGTCGCAGCCATACTCCTATTGTCTTGTCCCGTGCTCATATGTATACGTCTGTCACGAGCCATCGCCCTTGCATGTCTACTGCGAGCCATTGAATCTCTCTGAAGACGGACATAAATACAACAAACACAAAATTACTTCAAACAGCGTTATCTCCCTATGAAAACCAAATACAGAGAGTCACACAATTCATACAATTCAAGCAAGACAAGTTCAATTCCATACATCCTAACAATCTCCAGCTCGAACTTCTTTATTCTGCTTCCACAGCGTAATCCCTCGTAAGCTGCCAACTTACAAACTGCTTCTCTTATCTAGTTTACACCAACTATTTCTTTCTCCAAAAGATCGATTTTCCAAAATCTTTTGATCTCCTCACAAAAGAAATCCTATTTTCCTAATACAGTACGCCTAGGTGAAGTCATAGTTTCCTGTACACACAGAACATTACATATTGAGTAGGCCAGTCCTCAATATCATGCAACTGTATAACAATAGCCATTAACATTCAACTTACGACAAGTCATGCATTCCTTTCCCATCATCTCAATCAAGAGACAAGGAAGTGCACAACAGACCAAATCCTAATATGCCTAAACATAGCAAGTCCATACCCCGACTCAATAGGATGAACTGCTCTGATACCACCTAATGTAACGCACCTAGATCTAACAACCGCAGCATAATCGTCATTACACCACAGTTACTAAATCCAAGTGTGTCACAGTCATGGTAATAGTCATTTAAATTCTCAAGAGTCTATATTTTTTTTTTGATAATTTACATAAGTAGAAAATACGAGCCTCGAATAAAATATAAATATATTCAACCCATAATACAACCACAAAATAAAATCATATTCCTTATATATATTTTATAGTTAATTTACATAAATCACTGATCACATAGAATATAATAATTACAGAGTCCAATAAAATACAGCGGGAATAAAAACACTAAAGGGGAAAAAGTAGTAACCCAGGGATGGGTACTACCAGCAGACCGAGCCGCAACCCCATATGTATATGACGCACGGCGTCCCAGTTGACACGACAGGCATCAATGCCACCACGCGGTCGCACTCTTACGTAGTAGAAGAAATCTTGTCCAGACGCTCAAGCCAATCAACCAAGGTATGGTCCCTCTTTATCTTCCTCACGATCTTTTATCAAATATAAATGTAAAACAGAAATGCACAAATATAGGAAAGAGGTGAGACACCTGTCTTTCATTACCACTATTGGCAGTAAGAAAACAGCACGGCGCAAAGCGCGCACCAAGTAATACAGTTCATATGTTCGTTAATAGCAACGACGGAATTTACAATAAAAACAATTCAATTCTAATCAATAATCAGAGTCAATAATAACAATGATATTTATAGTAAAGGTAGAACAACAAGAAGTAACAACAAAGCAGTGATCACAATAGTATTTCCAGAATCAAGCACAACAATCGATAATCATTTACGTAAATACAACGGTTATCTTCACATTCACAGGTGTTCATGCTCAATAGTTTATGAGACCGATAATGGACGATGCACAATGCATTATGATACCACAATTCCTACTCCATGGAGCTAGACATAAACAGTCGGAGAGAAAGAATAGGAGACATGTCTGTAACTCGGCTGCCGCGGCCAAGGTGCTAAAACTCAACAGTTTTCTACGTGCACATCAGGCATTGTACATGTAACACCCCAAAATTTTCAATCTCTTAAACAGTAATTTTGACAGTTAACAGAATTTCACTGTTTAGTGATTTCTGAGTGCTGTAAAATTAATTTGATTATTCCGTCACATTTGATCGTTTTGAGTGATTTACTCAAGTGTCGAAAAATAAAATTTTCGGTAGGAAAAACTTTACGTAATTTAATTTTTACCGTTAGGTAATTAATTTACGTAATCTGATTGGATATTTGTGAATTTTCTAATTTTTGTGATTTTATGTGTGATTTTGAAATTTTTATGGTTTGTGGGCCCCACGAGGGGTATGTGGGCCCAGGTGGCCATACGTGGGCCCAGGTGGGTCCCGCAAAGTGAAAAAATTTTCTACGCATAGAAAAATTTGTACTGTTTAGACGGAGACAGGGGATCTTACTAAACCTGAATCCGGAAACAGTTTTAGAAAATTTTATTATGCTGTGTTTTGTACTGTATTTAATTATCGGATGATAAAAAATACAAGAAAATATTATTTGTAAGATACAAGAATAAATATTATACTGTGTAGTCAACAAAGAGAGCTTGACTTAATTTATACCCTTGGATGAGAATACTTAGTTTAAATATTAACCATTGATTTAATCAAAGGTTAAGAAACAAACTTAATAAAGAAGCCTTTGAAAATAACCATTGATTTAATCAATGGTGTGAGAATAAGCTTAGTTAGGAAGGCTTTGATATCAACCATAGATATAATCAAAGGTGTAGAATTGGTTTTGAAAAGTGACAAAGACCATTTATAACCATTGGATTTAGATTAAATCAAGGGTGGAGATTTAATCTTAAAAAGTAACAAAGACATTTATGACCATTGGATGAAGAATTAATCAATGGTGGAAATTTGGTCTTCTAAAGTAAGCAAAGACTAATTAGAACCCTTGGATTAAAAGTTTGAAGGAGTAATCTTAACCATTAATTTTGGAGACACATCTAATGGTTAAATTTAAAGGAGAAAAAATCCAATGGCTTAGATTTAGTCTTCTAAAATTAAAAATCTACCTAAATCCTAACCATTGAATTAATCAATGGCTAGAAATGCTTCAAATGGTGGCAAATAATGAAGACAACTTTATTGAATGCATTATGAAGAGAAGGTGATGGTTTTGGAGTGTTTAGAAGACAAAGAGACAAGCTTTTGTGTCGTTTTTGCATGTCTTGGTCAATGTTTCACCATAATTGATCATTATTGATCAATTTGCACTCAAGGAGAATGCATTGGAGGGGAGCCACGAAATTGAGAAGCTTTAGGACATAGGAAAAAGTTTGAAGACCATTATTGTCATCCTTGGTCATCATTAGACATTTTCAAGAAGCTAAGTTACCAAGTTTTCTCCATTTCTCTCCTTCTTCATGTTTTTGCCAAGCACTCCAAGAGCACCTTCCATCACTCAAAAATTTCATCCAACTTGATTTTCTAAACCTAAACACCATTCTAAGAACATCTCTAGTTATGAGTTTTTCCAAAATCATTCATCTTGATCTTCAAATTCAAGCTTCAAGTTTCTATCAAAAATCAAAAATTTCATCTTTGTTCTTCAAAATACACCATTCGGTCATACTACCTAAAATCACCATCCAAGCTCTTTTAATTTCATCCAACCTTAGATCTTGAATCTCCATGATATTCTAAGCAACTTTCATGTTGAAGATTTCTTCTAAATCATTCATCTTCAAGGAGTTTCTTCAAGATCAAAGTTATTGGGTTTTTGAGGTGAAGTATAAGGAAACTACATTTCTTCTCTTCTTTTCATGATCTAAACCATGTTTGATCCATGGTTCCTCTTAATCAAGCTTAGTATACTAATTTTTATGTATTTTGTTTTGTATTTGAGAAGCTCTTGATGATGAAGGACTTGAAAAAGAAGCAAAACAAGAAGTTTTTGAGGATCTTCAAGAGGTAAGAGGAGATCCATCTCACCAACCAAGCATGGTGGTGAGAGATGGTATTTTATTTGATGGATGTGGAATCCATGTGAGGATTCATATCCATGGTCATGTAATTAATTTGTGGGTGTTTATGAGCTTTGATTAATTTTTATGCTTGATATGCTTTGCATGATTTTATAGCTTTGATGATATGCTTGATATGCTATACATGCTTTTATGGCTTTGATGGTATGCTTATATTATTTATGATGAAATATATATGTATATGCCATGACTTGATGGTGGAAAGGAAATTGATTTTTGGCTCCAATAGCCAAGGAAGAGCTACGGTTTTGATGCCCTTGATTAGGGTTCATGTTGAAAAATTTTAAGAACAAAAGAATTGATTTTTGAGTACTTAGAACATGGTGGATTTCGAACAAGACACCTCATTATAGGTGTTTATAACTTAAGATTTTCATGAATGATGAAAATGGATGATTTGAAGAATTTGGAAAATAAACAAAGGGTTTGTTTTTCAAGAGAACAAGAACACGGTTTTTAGAAGGATTTTTATTAATTTATTTTGTGTAAAAAGTTTCTAAGTGTTTAACTAAACATGAGATTTAAATGAAAATAGCAATGATGATTTTAAGGATTTGCAAAGAAAGTGAAAAAGGATTTGTAAAGAAAGTGAAAATGGATTTGCAAAGAAAGTGAAAAATTGAAAATGAACAAATGATTTGATTTTCAAAGACTATGAGTCTTACGCTTTTGTAAAGGATTTTTAATGGTTTTGTTTGTGTAAAACCATATCAATTTAAAAGGAAAAATATTTGATGGTTTCAATAGTCATGTCCACGTTTTTTTAGGCTTGTAATGCCTTGATTTTTTATGAACAAAGTGAATTTCCAAGTGGAAACGTGAATCGGATTTAATACAAGGATTTTGGAAAGGGAATCCGAGCATTTATCACTTGAGAAAAATCAAGTTTTTGTAAACGAAAATGTTTTCAACTTCAATTTATTTTGAAGAAGGTTGAGTTTGGAAATGATTTGGGAAAATGAAGAATATAATGGTATTCTGAAAATTTACTAACGTATAACTTATTTTCAAGTTTTGAAATACGTTAGAAAAATGTTAAGTTTTGAAACGTTGATTTACATCAATGGAAAAGTGATTTACTGAAGTATATTTTGAAAAGAATTTCTTGAGTAAAGATTGTGGAAAAATATTTTCTTGAGTAAGAAAATATATTAAATGAAATATAAAGTTATATTATTTTGAAAAAAGTTGAAGAGGAATTTTTGAAGGTTAAGAAGTATTTTCTCGTAATGAAATTGTGACGAAAAATATTTTACGATCTTAAAAACGTGATTTTTAAGCTACGCAATTTTGAACAATGTGTTAAAAATGATATTGATTTATTTAAGTCCAAAATAATGTTTGGAATATTGAGGAATATTTTATGTGATTGAAAAATGTTGAAAAATATTTTACGATCTTAAAAACAATTTGAAATACAGTAAAATATTTCTACGCGATTTGAAAAATGTTTAAATATTTCTACACGATTTGAAAAGCGTTTAAATATTTTACGCGACTGAAATATTGTTGAAAAATCACTACGTGATTTGAATAGTGATAGAATATTTTTACGTGATTGTGAAAATGATAGAACATTGTTATGAGATTTGGAAAGTATTTTAAATATTTTGAGAATGATAGAAAATGATTTACGTGACGTAAAAGAATGATTTTTAAGTTACGCGATTTTGAAACAGTGGAAAAATACTATGCGATTTGAGAAACGTATGTTTTTACGCGATTGAGAAAAATGTTAAAAATTAGTACGTGGTTTAAAAGTGCAACAGAAGAGTTACAACATTTTGAAAACGTAATATAAATGTTACGAAATTTTGTAAACGTAATGTTGAGTGTTACAAAGATTGTAAAAACGTAATAAAAATGTTTTGGAATTTTAAAAACGTAACAAAAATGTTACGGTATTGTGAAAATATAAAAGAAGTGTTATGGTATTGTGAAAACATAACAGAAAAGTTTTTGGATTGTGAAAACATAACAGAAATGTTACGCGATTGTGAAAATACGGTAAAAGTGTTTTACAACTATGAAAACGTGATAACATGATTTTCGCTGTTGAAAGTACAGTATGATTACTGTTGAACCAAAGGTCCATACACTGTTTGTGAGAAAATGACATATTTGATTGGATTTGGTGCATTATACATGCATTGGAATGGTCCGATGAGGACTGGATATGGCTGATTGCCTAGGAGAAACACACCTCTTGAGTGGGTGCGATATGCGTAGTGTAGGTCACTTGTTGACCTTGGGGCATCGGGTGCGGGTTGCCTACATGGGTGGTTGGTCGCGCTTCTTCCCGTAGGTTAGACCGATGCAACACACCGATGATCCGGACCGAGACACTATTCTTAATCAAGATCTGATAAAGACTGTCGTGTATATGCTAGATGTGCAAAATCAAAATGAGGATTATAGCACGTGGTCTGAGGCATGTGGTACCGGCAGATCTTTTCGATCATTTCTCCGACCTGAGTTTTAGCTCCATGGAGTAGGAAATCGAGTCTTGTGTACATGCATAATCTGAACATTTATATCTGTGTGATATATTAATTGAGGAATATTGGCTATGACAATTGTTTTGAATACTTGGATGATGATGATGATAATTAGGACATTATCGTAATTGTTGTTTATAATAATTGAATTGATAAATGATTTGATGATGATAGTTGATTAATATTGAATATATTATTGGAAGTTTGATATGATATCCCTGTAAAATATTGCTGCTTGTGTTATCTCTGTGCTGCCATGTTGGTATTGGTGTAGGTGATCTCACCTCTTTGTTATGTTGTCTTGCTGTGTCTGTATTGTTAAAATTAAACAGTAGAAAGAATGAGTTGTCTTAGACATAACGGGCGATGGACACTCAGAGATTGATGAAAACATTGAAGAGTGGCTGTCTCAAGTTCGAAGGTGTTCTGAGTAGACAAGGAGTAGAGTTCTGATGCAACAAGCTGGATACAAGATAAGGAATGAGTATGTTAAGTTTTAACGTTAGTGTTGTACCGTGCTATTAAGTAGGACCCGTCATGGGGTCTGCTACTGTTAAAAAAAAAGAGTCTGTTAATTTTATATTTCTCTTTAAATTGTGAAATATTAATTGGTGTCAATGTTGTATATGAATTAGTTTAAATATATTTTCAGTAATACTTATGGATTACAGTAAGTTTATATTTCAGCAAGAAAGAAATTTTTTTTTTAAACCCACGTTTTTAACTCAAACCTTTTATGAAAACATTTTCAGATTATGAGTCGGAAGTCAGACATGTGATACCCTAGGGAGAGTGTTACAGTACAGACAGCCCGCGCTCGATCACGATATAGGACAGTGTCTCGGTCCGGATCGTCGGTGCGTTTGCATTGGTTTGCCCCACGGATAGAAGAGCTACCAACTGCCCATTGTGAAGGACCGCACCCCGACGCCCCCAAGGTCATAAAACGACCTACACTAGTCTATTCGCACCCGCACCAAGGTGTGTTCAATCTCCTAGGCAACTTGGCCTTACAACAGTCCACAGGACATTCACAATGCATAAGACTCTATGCATGAACATGTATGATCAACATCACATACTATACCATAATGTGCCACAATTGGCTCAAATAAGCATCAACACAACATTGTTCATTCATATAGACGCACAATATCATAATATTAAAATCAAATAAGGTAATACATTTTTAAGGTCCATTATGCGTTCTCATTCAAGACTTTCCATTCTTACAAGTATCCATCACTAAGTAAGTTTCCATAATCGATTGAATTTCCTAACGTAGTCCATTCTTGTAAAATCTCCCTCTCTAGAGGAATTCCCTTAACAAATCTAATTCCTTACCTTATTCTATTACTTCTTTTTTTTGTAATATCTTCATATGGAAGTCTTGATCAATTATGCAAACCTTTAGGTTAACTAACCTTTAAAATCGTAGCCTCACAATCCCTCAAGGTTCTAAGTTCCTTATCGCATTATGCTCTAGTCTCTTGATACCAATCACTTAGTTTTTATTTTACATGGGATCAATCCAATTCCTAAAGTTCAATGCCAAAATCGTGACTTCAAATTGAGTTAATAAATCCTTAAAACTTTCCATCTCCAATCCCAACATTAACATTCAGATCTTCAATTACGTAGCTTCATCTCATAGTTACCTAGCTGGCTCTGTTCTGGGCGCCTAGGCGCCATATCTGGAGCGCCAGAGCGCTGGTGGAGCGCCTGGGCACTGACCATGAAGCGCCTGAGCGCTAACCAGGCCGCGTCACAGGGAAAATTTTCAGGGCATAAAGCGCCTAGGCCACTCTATGCACAACGCCTGAGCGCTAGTGCATTAACAAGGGTTCTGCAGAATTCGTTTCTGCAGAACCTTGGCCCTTCCTTCATCAAAGCCTCTCATTCATTTTCCAACAGCCCAAAATATGATTCATGACCTCTAAGTACAAACTAACAATATATAGATTCATAATCATCAAAGCACACAATGCAATTCCATATATTCATATAAATCAAACAACCACAAAATCATGGAAATGACACAATATAACAAAGAGAGAAACCCAACATGGATTCCCTCATCAACAACAATACACAAGACATTTCCTTACTACCAAGATTGGTTGAAGAGGATCATCTCCCTCTTACCTAAATGAAGACAATCACAAGGATGATTCTCCTTTTTGCTCTTGATTTTCGTTTTCCCCCTTCAAGAAAACCCTAGGGTGAGAAATTCCCAAAGTATTCACTTAAATCATGGAAAAATGACTCCTTGGCCACATAGGTGACCAATAAAATGAAAATGAGAAGAAGATAGAAGAAACTTGAAGACTTTACCTCAAAAGCTCCAAGCTTTAGCTTCAATGGTGAAAAATGGAAGAAGAAAAAGAAGAAAAACCAAGGATGGCCACAAGGAAAATGGTCTTAGAATGATGGACGAAAGGTAGATATGGAAGTGGTGAAGCAAGAAAGTGAAGATGGTGAATGGTGAGGGTGTACGATTGAGGAGGAAGAAGAAGAAGAAGAAGAAGAAGAAGAAGAAGAAGAAGAAGAAGAAGAAGAAGAAGAAGAAGAAGAAGAAGAAGAAGAAGAAGAAGAAGAAGAAGAAGAAGAAGAAGAAGAAGAAGAAGAAGAAAGGAACGTGATTATTGGCTCCAAGGGAGCCTCTGCCGTGTAGAAGAGGGGAGAGGGAAGAGAGAGAGAGATGTGAAATGGGAGGAAATTTCCTGGAAGTTTCCCAAAAGAGTTTTTGAAATTAATTTAATCTTTTATTTTGAAAATAAAGCTAAAGGAGTTTGACACAAGATAAATTTTGAATAATGTGATAAGATTTTTATTACATGCTATTATTTATTGGACAACAGTTACAGTTGACTGAAATCAGTATTAATTTATCTGACAGATAAAATTTATACAGCAATTATAATTACATCTGTTAAAACTTCTTGAAAAACGTGAAACCTCATAAACTGTGTCCAGCCTCGGGTTTAGTAAAATCTCCTGTCGACGTTTCCACAGATCAAGGTTATCTGGAAAAATATTTCATTTTCCCGGTTCGGCTCAGTGTGCACGCAAAACGAAGAATATAATAAAATATTCGTCGTTTCCAAAGAATTCTGAAAGAATTCACATAAATCACAAATATTTAAAAATAACTATTCGTAATAAAATTTTCCAACTTTGGGAGCGTTACAGTCGTTTTGCCAATATTGCCCAATGTGCACGTAAAACGAGGAATAATATTAAAACATTCTGCGTTCTCAGAAAAATTCAGAAAAATTCTTAAAAATCTGAAATATTGTAAAATGATCATTTATCCTGAAATTATTAATTTTCAGGATGTTACAACGCTCCCCTTCAAATAGAAATTTCGTCCTCGAAATTTTCATTTCTTAGAGTAAACATGGACATAATTCTGTCACCTTGCTTTCCAACTTTCATATCGTGCTTCTAGTTGCGTCAATTCAAATCACCCTTACTAATGTGATCTCCCTGCCTCCATGTGGTTTTGCTCTCCTACTCTCGATCTTACAAGAAGCATTCCATGGGTCAGACTTTCTTTCAACCGTACTGTGTCCTGTTCGATGATATGGCTGGGTCCAGGGATATATTTTCGTGATCATGACATACGGAAGACATCATGAAGATTTAAAAAGAAAGAATAGCAAAGATTAGTTATGGATATTGAACCAGTCCGAAAAAGAATTTAGGATAGTCCGTAGAATTTAAGAGTGAGTTTGCTGGTAACTTAGACAAGATGACACACATTTAACGTCTTTCTTCATCCCTTGTTACCATCACTTCTGTTTTAGATTTTGATATACCTTGATCACTCTGGTGTGTAAACTCGGTTTACTCTCGTGAGTTTCATTGGGAATAAACTCCTTAAGTTCTTAATCATCTGGTATTGCAACCTTCACTTGTGAACATTAAGATTCCATCGAGTTCCTTCCTCACATTCTGACACCATGCTTTGTCTTAATAGCTTCTTCTTGTCTTATAGAAATTGGTCACTATTCTACTTCTCTTGAATCCTTCCCAACAGATCATTCGAAATAGCGACTATATCTAGACACACCTCACCCAGTGTCATTTCTAATGACAGCCACCTGTCCTCGAATTACTCTACTAATTCCTTCTTCTCAACCATCATAATGAAGGTATTAGGCAGTTTCCGGTTCAAAGCGTCCGCCATGGCGTTTTCTTCTCCAAGATGACTCTAAAGTTAGAGATCATGTTCCTTCAAAATCTTTAGTCACTTTCTCTGACTCATATTTAGTTCCTTCTCATCGAATAAATACTTCAGGTTCTTGTGACAGCGAAGGGCATTGAATATTGCTCCATATAGAAAGTGTCTCTATATTCTCAGAGCAGATACAACAGCGGTCAATTACAAGTCACGGATCGGGTAACTCTCCTCACGCACCCTCAACTACCGTAAGGCGCAAGGCACAACTCCCCAGCTTTGCATGAGCGCGCATCCTAAACCTTGATGTGAAGCATCACAAAACACTTCAAATGTTTCGTTGGGATCGGGCAGTATCAAAATCGGAATATTTCCTCAATCTTTGAAAACTTTCTCCGCCTGTGATAGTCCGTAAAGTTTTGATTCTCCTTTTTGTAATCTGAGCAAGTTGTCCTACTATCTTTGAGAATCTGTCGATACTCCTTCGATAAAAACCAACTGATCCCACTAGCTATGAACCTCTCTCACGGTTTCTGATCTTTCCTTTTGAAGAACTGCTTCAACCCCCCCCCCTTTTTTTGAATCCACAACAATTCCTCCCTTTGGAATTCCATGTTCCAAAATGGAACCTCCTTAAATGAGAATTCGCACTCTGATACTTTGGAACTTACTTCCTCTTCTTTAAAGTCAGGAAAACTATATTGAGAAGTCCAACGTATCTCCCCATATCTTCGAGAATAGGTCAGAATGTCATCATTAATGACAACGACGATTCTGTTCAAGGTAAGGATAGAAGATACAATTCAGGTTGTTCATGAATATGACAGGAGCGTTCGTCACCCTGATTGACATCACAAGATACCCACAATGTCGAAATCACGTTCAAAAAAATTCATTTTGTGAACATTCCCAATTCCCACGAATTCATCGATGACCAGGGCGTACATCGATCTTTGAGAGAACAACGACTTCCTTCTCGCAGATCCCTCAAATCATTTACCTTCCTCCGAGAATACTCATCTTTGATCATAATCTTGTTTAACTGGCGATAGTCCTCGTATCACTGAGAAGTTCCATTCTTCTCCTTAACTGACAGCATCGTAGCTCAACATGCGAAATTCTTCAACTACAAGAGTGGCATTTATATTCCACTTACTCTTGGTCCCCTACGGAATACATTCTCATGTGTCCTCAGGCTTCTTTCCCTCCCAAAGCTTAGACTTTGTTGGTCGTTATGAATTCAAAAGCCTTAATTTCAACAATTACCAAGGTGTTGATCGGAACGCTCTAGCAGATAATAACCAGAAAATGACTGATCAATTTCTAAAATCATAAACTCTAACTGGTATGATTTTAGGTAAGCACGATGGATCAACAAAAGATTCAATCTTTAGTAGAAATAGAATAGATTAAACAAACTTAGGCATCAACGACAAGTCTTAACAACAGAAATAGAAACAACTAAGCCGAAGATAATAAAGATACAGATGAATCCAAATGATCCATACAGTCATAAATTGTAAAAGGAGGGGTTACCCCCAGAATTATACAGCACGATTATGGGATCATCATTTGAGGTATAACTTCCACTATTTAGATCTCCAAATTTAGAAGTCTCAACACCTCCCGGGGTATATGTTCTGGCTTCTGCTTGTGGTTCCACAGCCCTTACAGCATTGACTAAAGAATTTGCCTTTGCTTGGTTGCAGTTGCGGGAGATGTGTCCAGGCTTTCCACATTTAAAACAGATTATCCCTCTGATCTTACACTCCCTCGTGAAGTGTTCCTTTCCGCATTTCATACATCTTGGCGAAGATGTCGGGGTCTGACTGGATACACCACCACTAGTACTTTGTCCAGGAGTTGGATGTTGTTGTTGTTTCCCTGATACCCATGCGTATGGTTTCCGCTTAAATTGGTTAATTTTTCTATTATTCCTCTTTTGGAATCTAGGCAGTCCAAGGTTGCTCCAAAGCCGACTTTCCTCCAACAGATTCTGAACCTCAACTTCCAATTCTCGTTGTTGCATGGCCCTCTGATCCTGGCGAGTTGTCACCTCAGCTATCATTTGCCTTTCTTCTCGCAGTCGCAGCCATACTCCTATTGTCTTGTCCCGTGCTCATATGTATACGTCATCACGAGCCATCGCCCTTGCATGTCTACAGCGAGCCATTGAATCTCTCTCAAGACAGTACATAAATACAACAAACACAAAATTACTTCAAACAACGTTATCTCCCTATGAAAACCAAATACAGAGAGTCACACAATTCATACAATTCAAGCAAGACAAGTTCAATTCTATACATCCTAACAATCTCCAGCTCGAACTTCTTTATTCTGCTTCCACAGCATAATCCCTCGTAAGCTGCCAACTTACAAACTGCTTCTCGAATCTAGTTTACACCAACTATTTCTTTCTCCAGAAGATCGGTTTTCCAAAACCTTTTGATCTCCTCACAAAAGAAATCATATTTTCCTAATACAGTACGCCTAGGTGAAGTCATAGTTTCCTGTACACACAGAACATTACATATTGAGTAGGCCAGTCCTCAATATCATGTAACTGTATAACAATAGCCATTAACATTCAACCTACGGCAAGTCATGCATTCCCTTCCCATCATCTCAATCAAGAGACAAGGAAGTGCACAACAGACCAAATCCTAATATGCCTAAACATAACAAGTCCATACCCCGGCTCAATAGGATGAACTGCTCTGATACCACCTAATGTAACACACCAAGATCTAACAACTGCGGCACAATCGTCATTACACCACAGTTACTAAATCCAAGTGTGTCACAGTCATGATAACAGTCATTTAAATTCTCAAGAGTCTATATTTTTTTTTTTTGATAATTTGCATAGGTAGAAAATACGAGCCTCGAATGAAATATAAATATATTCAACCCATAATACAACCACAAAATAAAATCATATTCCTTATATATATTTGATAGTCAATTTACACAAATCACTGATGACATAGAATATAATAATTACAGAGTCCAATAAAATACAACGGGAATAAAAACACTAAAGGGGAAAAAGTAGTAACCTAGGGATGGGTACTACCAGTAGACCGAGCCGCAACCCCATATGTATATGACGCACGGCGTCCCAGTTGACACGACACGCATCAATGCCACCACGCGGACGCACTCTTACGTAGTCGAAGAAATCTTGTCCAGACGCTCAAGCCAATCAACCAAGGTATGGTCCCTCTTTATCTTCCTCACGATCTTTTATCAAATATAAATGTAAAACAGAAATGCACAAATATAGGAAAGAGGTGAGACACCTGTCTTTCATTACCACTATTGCGAAGAAAACAAAGACCACGCGCAAAGCGCCCACCAAGTAATACAGTTCATATGTTCGTTAATAGCAACGACGGAATTTACAATAAAAACAATTCAATTCTAAGCAATAATCAGAGACAATAATAACAATGATATTTATAGTAAAGGTAGAACAACAATAAGCAACAGCAGGCAGATCACAATAGTATTTCCAGGAATCAGCATAATAATCAGATAATCATTTACAGAAATACAACAGTTATCTTCACATTCATAGGTGTTCATGCTCAATAGTTTATGAGACCGATAATGGACGATGCACAATGCATTATGATGCCACAATTCCTACTCCATGGAGCTAGACATAAACAATCGGAGAGAAAGATTAGGAGACATGTCTGTAACTGGGCTGCTGCGGCCAAGGTGCTAAAACTCAACAGTTTTCTACGTGTACATCAAGCATTGTACAGACAGTCCGCGCTCGATCATGATATAGGACAGTGTCTCGGTCCGGATCGTCGGTGCATTTGCATCGGTTTGTCCTACGGACAGAAGAGCTACCAACTGCCCATTGTGAAGGACCGCACCCCGACGCTCCTAAGGTCATAACACGACCTACACTAGTCTATTCGCACCCGCACCAAGGTGTGTTCAATCTCCTAGACAACTTCGCCTTACAACAGTCCACAGGACATTCACAATGCATAAGACTCTATGCATGAACATGTATGATCAACATCACATACTATTCCATAATGTGCCACAATTGGCTTAAATAAGCATCAACACAACATTGGTTATTCATATGGACCCACATTATCATAATATTGAAATCAAATAAGGTAATACATTTTTAAGGTCCATTATGCGTTCTCATTCAAGATTTTCCATTCTTACAAGTATCCATCACTAAGTAAGTTTCCATAATCGATTGAATTTCCTAACGTAGTCCATTCTCATAAAATCTCCCTCTCTAGAGGAATTCCCTTAACAAATCCAATTCCTTACCTTATTCTATTACTTTTTTTTTTGTAATATCTTCATATGGAAGTCTTGATCAATTATGCAAACCTTTAGGTTAACTAACCTTTAAAACCGTAGCCTCACAATCCCTCAAGGTTCTAAGTTCCTTATCGCATTATGCTCTAGTCTCTTGATACCAATCACTTAGTTTTTATTTTACATGGGATCAATCCAATTCCTAAAGTTCAATGCCAAAATCGTGACTTCAAATTGAGTTAATAAATCCTTAAAACTTTCCATCTCCAATCCCAACATTAACATTCAGATCTTCAATTACGTAGCTTCATCTCACAGTTACCTAGCTGGTTCTGTTCTGGGCGCCTAGGCGCCATATCTGGAGCGCCTGAGCGTTGGTGGAGCGCCTGGGCGCTGACCATGAAGCGCCTGAGCGCTAACCAGGCCGCGTCACAGGGAAAAAGAGCGCTAGTGCATTAACAAGGGTTCTGCAGAATTCGTTTCTGCAGAACCTTGGCCCTTCCTTCATCAAAGCCTCTCTTTCATTTTCCAACAGCCCAAAATATGATTCATGACCTCTAAATACAAACTAACAATATATAGATTCATAATCATCAAAGCACACAATGCAATTCCATATATTCATACAAATCAAACAACCACAAAATCATGGAAATGACACAACATAACAAAGAGGGAAACCCAACATGGATTCCCTCATCAACAACAATACACAAGATATTTCCTTACTACCAAGATTGGTTGAAGAGGATCATCTCCCTCTTACCTAAATGAAGACAATCACAAGGATGCTTCTCCTTTTTGCTCTTGATTTTCGTTTTCCCCCTTCAAGAAAACCCTAGGGTGAGAAATTCCCAAAGTATTCACTTAAATCATGGAAAAATGACTCCTTGGCCACATAGGTGACTACTCAAACGAAAATGAGAAGAAGATAGAAGAAACTTGAAGACTTTACCTCAAAAGCTCCAAGCTTTAGCTTCAATGGTGAAAAATGGAAGAAAAAGAAGAAGAACCAATGGTGAAAAATGGAAGAAGAAAAAAAAGAAGAACCAAGGATGGCCACAAGGAAAATGGTCTTGGAATGATGGATGAAAGGTAGATATGGAAGTGGTGAAGCAAGAAAGTGAAGATGGTGAATGGTGAGGGTGTACGGTTGAGGAGGAAGAAGAAGAAGAAGAAGAAAAAAAGAAGAAGAAGAAGAAGAAGAAGAAGAAGAAGAAAGGAACGTGATTATTGACTCCAAGGGAGCCTCTGCCGTGTAGAAGAGGGGAGAGGGAAGAGAGAGAGAGATGTGAAATGGGAGAAAATTTCCTGGAAGTTTCCCACAAGAGTTTTTGAAATTAATTTAATCTTTTATTTTGAAAATAAAGCTAAAGGAGTTTGACACAAGGTAAATTTTGAATAATGTGACAAGATTTTTATTACATGTTATTATTTATTGGACAACAGTTACAGTTGACAGAAATCAGTATTAATTTATCTGACAGATAAAATTTATACAGCAATTATAATTTCATCTGTTAAAACTTCTTGAAAAACGTGAAACCTCATAAATTGTGTCCAGCCTCGGGTTTAGTAAGATCCACCGTCGACGTTTCCACAGATCAAGGTTATCGAGAAAAATATTTCATTTTCTCGGTTCGGCTCAGTGTGCATGCAAAACGAGAAATATATTAAAATATTCATCATTTCCGAAAAATTCTTAAAGAATTCACATAAATCACAAATATTTGAAAATAACTATTCGTAATAAAATTTTCTAACTTTGGGAGCGTTACAGTCGTTTTGCCAATACTGCCCAATGTGCACGTAAAATGAGAAATAATATTAAAATATTCCGCGTTCTCAGAAAAATCCAGAAAAATTCCTAAAAATCCCAAATATTGTAAAATGATCATTTATCCTGAAATTATTAATTTTCGGGATGTTACACAGGTCTTGTGCTACTAGAGCAGGTTGTTATTCCACATTGTTTTGTGGAGGTTGCTCTATTTCCACCATCGATTCATTGCTACTCTGTGAATTTTGAATTTCTTTAAGTTCTATTTTCCTCCTGCAGGTTCCTTTGGAGATAAACTCATTTTCTAGGAACACGGTAGTTTGTGCGACAAACATTTTGCCCTCGGTAGGATTATAGAAATAGTATCCCTTGGTTTCCTTGGGATACCCCACAAAGAAGCATTTATCTGATTTGGGTCTAAGCTTATCAGAAACTTAACATTTCACATAAGCTTCACAACCTCAAATCTTCATGAAAGACAAACTGGGTCGTCTCCCAGTCCATATCTCATATGGTGTCTTTTGAACCATCTTAGATGGAACACAATTAAGTGTCAAAGCTATTATTAATAGAGCACGTCCCCAGAAGAATTCTAAAAGGTCTGCATCACTCATCATGGATCGGACCATATCCAACAAGGTCCTGTTCCTCCTTTCAGAAACATCATTCTATTGTAGTATTCCAGGATGAGTGAGTTGAGATATTTTCTTACACTCTTTCAGATAATCATCAAATTGTTGGCTTAAGTATTCACCACCTCGATCTGATCAAAGGACTTTAATACTCTTGCCAAGTTGGTTTTGTACCTCATTCTTGAATTCCTTGAATTTTTCAAAGGATTCTGATTTGTGTTTCATAACATATAAAAACCTATATCTACTGAAATCATCAGTAAATGTAATGAAGTATTGAAAACCACTTCTAGCTAGTGTGTTTAGAGGTCTACATACATCACTATGTATGAGGCCCAAAAGATCACTAGCCTTTTCTCCTTGTCCAGTGAATAGGGCTTTAGTCATCTTCCCCAATAAACAAGGCTCACATATCTCATATGATTCAAAATCAAATGAGTCCAATAATCCATCTTTATGGAGTTTGGAGATGTGTTTCTCATTTATGTGGCCCAAACGATAATGCCATAGATAAGTTGGGTTCATATTATTTGATTTGAACATCTTAGTATTTATGTTATAGATGGGCATTTCGAGATTGAGGACATAAAGTCCATTACTCGGTTATGCACTACCATAAAAAATATCATTCAAATATATAGAATAACTTTTGTCCTTTATTATAAATGAAAAACCTCTCTTACCCAAACAAGAAACAGAAATGATATTCCTACTAATAGCAGGCACAAAATAGCAGTTCTCCAACTCAATAACAAGCCAATGGGTAAAGATAAAAAATAAGTCCTTACGGCTAAAGCAGCAACTTTTGCTCTATTTCCAACTCATAGGTCGACTTAACCCTTAGCTAACGGTCTATTCCTTTTTAGATCCTGTACATTTACACAAATGTGAGACCCACATCCAGTATCTAATACCCAAGATCTAGAAATAGATAAATTGACTTCTATAACAAAAATACCTAAAGTGGAAGTCTCACTTCCTTTCTTTTTCTTAAGCTCCTACTAGTACCTACCACAATTCTTCTTCCATTGTCTGGTCTGACCACAGTGGAAGCATACACCTTCCTTTGCCACCCCAGCCATAGGTTTCAAGCTAGATGTGTTGGGCTTGAATTACACTTGCCCTTGCCCTTGCCCTTGCCCTTGCCCTTGCCCTTATCCTTGGGCTTCTTTTGCTGTTTTCTGCCCTTACTCTATTAGACCATCATAATGGTCTTTCATTTTTCTTTATTAATATTCTGCTTAACAGTTCTTAACATGCTTAACAGTTTTGGCAAAAGTTTGTCAATTTCGTTCATATTGTAATTCATGACGAAATGACTGTAACTCTTTGACAATAATTGTAGGACTAAATTAGTAGCCAACTCTTGACCCAATAAGAAACCAAGCCTCTCTAGGTTCTCAATATATCTAATCATTTTAAGCACATGAGTACTAACAGGGCTTCCCTCTACCAATTTACACTGAAACAGTACCTTTGAGACTTCGTACCTCTTATGTATAACCTACACTTAATAGAGCCATTTTAAGTGTACGATCATATTGTAAGATTATATATTCTAATGTTGTTTCTGAATCTTAGAGTTTGTGGCGGCTTGTATGAGACAGCCGACGTCCAAGGCATCATCTTGATGCTTCTTCTAAGCTTCCTTGTCAACTCTAGGGGCATTTGCAGCAGGTGGCTCAAGAATATGCTGCTCTAGAACATAAAGTTTTTTCTCATGTTTGAGGACAATCCTCAGATTTCTATACTAGTTTAGAAAATTTGTTCCAGACAATTTGTCCTTCTCAAGGACGGATCGCAATGACAAGTTATTCGAAGTATTTGTTGCCATGGTAATCTATCAACAAAAATATGCAAAGTATAAGTATCATGTCATAAACATATTTAACAAGGTCTTTAATTAAATATGTCTTTCATTATTTTATTCAAATCAATAATCCTCAATATTGACTTAGAAAATCCTATCGTAAAATTTCCTAGTGGGCCAACATTTATATTTCACCTAGCTTTGAGTCAGCTTTGGCTGATCACTCAAAATTTGGTTATTTAAATAAGAAATATTTTCTAATTACATCACATGCAACTCTTTGATAGTTAGGTGAATAACACTTATTCTAATCTATCTAATGGACTAAAGCCCAACTTTATGCCTCTAAGCATTCAATCCTATTTAAATGGCCTAGTTAAGTCAGACTCAATGGTTGACAGTTGGATATTACCTTTATCCTATCGCGTCTTACTAATATAGATAAAGGTATCCTGCTTTGGTAGACCTACACTTAATCGATCCTAGCCTTGACGAGTGTCACGCATTGGAAGGCATCACACAACAACTTAATATTTGCTTTGAGAGATTTTTTATTATTAATTACTTGATCTCACCATTTGTTAAACTATTTAACATACCATCAACATCCATGCATCTCATACATGTAAATCATAAAAAGAATGTGACATGGTTATGGCCCCTAACGCATTGATTCTCCTAAGCTAATGAGAGTATCAGTAACTAAAACTAGAGAGCAAACCAGCTTCACCAAGCACCTCCCACTAACGTCCTTGTTTGATGTCGTCTTCTTGCCTGCACATCAAGATTACATTACAAAGAATAAAGAAACCTCGTTTTACATACAATGGGAGTTAGGTGAGAAAAGAATGTACAATCAGAATGTAGAGAGAAAGGCACGAAACATAGGTCACATTTAAAAAATAACCAAAAGAGCAAAATAAAAGGACTAAGGTCATAACCATGCACCATACACCACAAAGTACATAAAAACTCAAAACAATATTATTATCTTTGTGAATCATAAGAATTAATTTTGAATATCGCACCATAGAAAAGACGCTCTACGCAGAGGTAGCACGAGGTTCCCGTGGTAGCACGAGGTAGAAAAGATGGTTAGGGTATCAACATTTGAACCCTCATAGCCACGAGGACATGAACACTTCATGTCACGGGGAACCCTTAACGCCGTTGTCACGTGTCAACAAACAAGGTTTGTAACATCCTCTTTTAACACATGTAAGGCTTGTATAAGGTTACAGAGGTAGCTTAATACTTGTTTAACATGTTCATCAAATTTTGTGACGTTTTGAGTTAATTTAGGCACTTTACCGCAACGCAGAACATGCAAAATGACTATTTTAACACAGGAAAAATAGCATAAATACGATATTAAAGAAAATGGATATGGAGAAGTTATTTCTAGGTCATAAATGTGTGAAAGAAGATGTGGTTAAATTTTGAGGGCAAACAGAGTCAATTTGGTATTTTTAAGGATACCGAGTGAGTATTTAAGTACCAGATTGAGACATAGCAAATATGAAAAATTATAGAAATAATGAAACAAGAATTTTGGTGGATCTTATAATTTATTCTAAGATTATTGGAAAGCAGGAAACTTGATTTAGTTAAATCAAAATGTTTTTAACAGATACAAAATTTTGGTAAAAGACTAAAATGCCCCTAAGTTATTATGTTTTAAAAGTGAGTTTCACTCACTTTCTCTCTTCATTTTCGGTTGGAAGCAGAAGGCAGAAAACGAAAGGAGAAAAGAGAAAGAAGAGGAGGAGAAGAGAAGGAAGAAAAGGGGAAGAAGGAAAAAGAAAGAACAAGGCCAAGAGTCATCAACCAAGGTAGGGGAAAACATTTTCATAGCTTCTCTTCTTCTTCTTCTTTGTGAATCATTTTGATGGCAAAAACCAAAAATGGGTTTTGAATGTGAAAGGTGATTTCTATGTTGGATTCCTATTGTTTTAGACTTAATGATTGTTTGTTCTTGTTTTATAGATTATGGTTGCGCATTTGAAGTTTTTGTATTTCCATGAGAGATTAAGTTTCAAAAATGAGTTTTTCATGTTGGATGATTGATCCTTAATTTATGTATGATTGTGTTAAAGATGTGTAATGGAGATACAAAGTAATTTGAGATCATTATTGATCATTGCTGATGCTTGAATATTGATTTTTGGTGATGGTTTTTGGTTTGGAATCAAATGAAAGCAGAAACCACGTTTCTGCATAATTTTCTGGTGCTGGTCACACCTAGGTGTAGGTTTTCCATGCCTAGGCATGGACTAATTAGTTTGTGAGACAGAGAGCACCACACTTATGCGTGGTAAAACCAAGCCTAGGCGTGAGACAGAACAACATCCTGACAGCTTGTAGTGTTTGTTTCACAACTTAAGTTATAGATATCGAAATGACCTGATTCCAGAGGCATTTGAAAGTTAACATGTGAGGCTATATGCCTATAAAATTTCATAATGTTTTAAGTTAGGATGCACATTTGGTGCAATCTTGAAAATCATCCTTTTTTAGGCAAATATTGAGGTGTTTTGGGATAATTGAGGTTGAATGGTTTGTGAACTATGTTTTATTTCTTTTTGGCTAAGATTGAGTTAGGATGCTGTGATATAAGGGTGTTGGATCCCTATATGATGGATTTTTCTAGGTAATGTATTATGTGTTGTTAATAAATGATGTAATAAGACACATTATGGTTTGATTAAGGATATGATGGTATAATATGAACTTAGATTTGTTAGATTGGGAAATTGATTTCTAATGTAATGTTATGTCAAATTGATATATTTAAAAGATGTGCATCAAAGTTTATACTTTGTAAGAAATAAATGATTATCATGATGATTAATATGTTAAATGAGACAATGAGCCATGATATGGTATAATGTAAAGAAGTATATTGATTTATACATGTTATCAAATAATGTTGATGATCATGATATTGGGAAGCAATATAAAAGGATGGTAAAGGTAGATGAGGTTGAGTGAGTCCCTCTCTACAAGCATGTATGATAATGTAAAAGAGAAAGTTTAATGATTATGGTATTGTTTCCCTATTATGTTATGGAAGATATGATTAAGTAAAAGTTAAAGAAAGAAAGGTTTTAATATTATGCATATTTTATTTTCAAACTTATTTTTTGATATTTCTATGTATTGTAAATCTATTGCTTAGACAAAAGGGCGCCAAACAGCTTGGACAAAAGGGCTCCAATTGTCATGTTTGGTAGTGCAACGAACAAAAGGGCGTCCTGCCTACCTAGAAAATAATACAAGGAACAAAAGGGCTTCCTTGAAATATTCAAATAACATGAATTTTTCTAAAACAAAATCTTTTAAAAATCATTGCATGAGCATACTTTAGGGTTTCATTAGGCATAATTATACATCAACATGCATTGCATAAAATTGGCAATTGTATAGGCAATTGTCTTGTTTTTATTAAATGTGAAGTTTAAGGATAAAAGTTGGTTAGAAAAGGTTGAAGGTCAAAGTGTAGCTTAATGGTGTGTAATGGAAGGAATGAGTATGCTTGCTAGCCTCTATAACTGTTATAGTGAATATATGTTGACTCATGTTGAGTTTTTATATATTGATTGAACTGTTTTCTTTATTAAATGAATTGTTTGCTTTGAGAATGGAAAGGAATGAGTTTTTGGCTTATACCACCTTTCCAAATGATTAAGTACAATTTGTGTTTTACCAAAGCAGTTGGATTTAGCATGATGTCATGATTTAAATTTTACTATTGAGAATTATTAATTCTCACCCCAGTTCCATTTATGTTTTTCATGATAAATCCAGAGGAGAACCAAAGCAAGCGCAAGACAAGGCGATGAAGATTTAGTTAAGTAGTTTATATAAATGTATTCGTTTTGTAATTATATTTATGGTTATGTAATTAATCTTATTCGATTAGTGTTGTAAAAATTTGTAGTCTCAAACATATTAAATAAATGTTTTAGTAAAGAACAAGTTTTCTAAGGTGTAAAATGTCTTGCTCTCTTACTTCTGTAAAGGCTCTATATATTTACTCGTTAATAGATATTGAACAAGTTGTGAATTACGTTAAGTAAGAAAGTGGCATACTAATTCTATTTACTTAGTATACATAGGATATACTATAGTGAATGGGATTAGGGTGTTACATTTTGGTATTAGAGCAGTTCTTCTGGTTGAGCCAGGGATTAGACTGACTATGCTTTTGAGTATGGTTACTTGTTTTTGTTTGTGTTGTGCATTTTTTTATCTCAATGTGAGATATATAAATAGGATTGCAGGACAGCCTTAGGATTAGATGTTAATAATTTCTGGCACACTATTACATGATATCATGTCTGACCAACTCAATATGTAATGTTCAATGTGAGCAAGAAATTATAACACCTCCTAAAGGAAAATGGGACAATAGAAAAGCTTTCTAAAAGGGTAATTGTGATATGTTTGAGATAGTTAGGCCGTTGATGAAAGCGATGAGAGAACGAAGCGCCGTCGCAGGAAAATAAATAGAAGTTATTAATGGAATGATGTGAGAGCAGACTGAGGCTATTAGTAGCATAAGAAAAAGAAGGATACTAAATTCGTTGATTGAGGATGACAAGATTGATTTTGAGAGAATGTGTGAAATAGAGTTAGTAGTTATTTGATGTTGTTTCCTCCATGGTGTGATAAAACAGAATAGCTTAAGGTTTGAATAATGAAGATGATAAAAGAACTAAAGAATTGAAATGTCAGCAAGAAACATGTCTCAAGGGATCTTGAGGATACACAATTAGCTGAAATGTTGAAGTTTTATAATAGAGAGGCTAAGTGCAAGAAAGAAGATATTCGAGGTAATAAGTTGTCTAGACAAATAAATTGATGAGTTTAAGGCGATTAATGGAAGCTATTAGTATATAGATGAATTGGAAGGTATTTAGAGTGACCTCTTTGGATAAATATTTCCTAAAGAACAAGTGAGAAGATAAGAAAGTGGAATTCTTGAATTGAAGTAAAGTAGTATGTTTATAAGGTAACATGAAGTAAAAGTATGATGAATAATGGAGTTTATTCTAATGCTCGAAGTAAAATCATTATATATAGTAACGTTAAGTTGTGAATTATGAGATTCACTAGAGATGATACCGGTGATATGTTGAGAGAATTATGGTGGTGACAATTACTATAAGGGAACAGGTCGTTGCTATTAATAACATTTCACAAGGATGGGAGTCAACCCACGTCTGCAAATGGGATTAGGATTCACATAATTAACTAGAGCTTAGGGAGGAGAATTTATTATTAATCAGAATAGATACAACATAGTGATAGACAAGGAATAGAGTGAAGTAGTGAAGCTTCTGAGAGAGTAAAAGGTCAAATTTTGAAGTTAGATTTCAATTTCTACAATATAAAGGAAAACAAATTCAAGTTGGAATATGGAGCCAGAAGTGAGCTAAATGTAGAGGGTAATGTGGAAGTAAGTCTAGATTGATAGACCAGATGGTATGTTATAAGTGAAATAAAAACATGATACTATATGAAGAATTGTCTACAGAGGATTGTTTATTAAGACACCGAATAATATGATCTTTCAATCTATTTTGAGGTAACTTTTGAAGATTAAATGGAGTCATGTTTCATAAAAATATATGGTAAAGGTATGCTTATAAATGTGGAGGTATTCAACAAAGTTTATTGTAGAGTTCCAATTCGATTCTACATGAGATGTGGTGTCGTTAGATCCAGTAGAATTAAGATATTGGTGTAGAAGTGAAAGAGCACAAAAGTGGTCATTTTAAAGTTTTCAGTTTGTTTTTCTCTAGTGTTCTTTCCAAATGAGATCAAGTGGTAACCCGAAAAGAATAATATAAAAAGTTGTAGGCTTGAGATTATCATAAACCATATGTATATTACTGCTATGTTTCTTCAAATGGGAGATTGAGGTTCAAGGATATAACACATGAACACACTCGCATTAATCTTTAGGTGATGACAATGTTTTGGTTGTTAAAGTTGTTGTATATAAGAATATAAGAAGTTTTAAGACCAGTGTTCAAGAAGTTGATGCTTTCTATAGGAAAATTAGAAATGAAGAAAGACCCAGTGACTTCTCTTGTGAAATGTTATTGTCTTAGAATGGAAGTATATTCTTCTGAAAATGAGAAAGTATTTTACATTTTGTTAAATAAGACAATGTTTGAAGCTAGATCATTATTCATATATGCTCATATGTTAGCTAATGTGGACGAGTATATGGCTAGAGTTATTCTTATTTTGTTAAGACCTTAACACTCAAAATTGACTTAGTAACTTCAAAGGTTTAAGTTATTGAAGATATATACTGTTAGCATGAAAATTGCAACATTGTATATGATAAGTAAAAGCTATGTATTCACATGGATAGAAGTCTTGAAAGATTTGGCAATGTTTTGCTTTTGCAATGTAAGGGAAGGAAGGCACTTAAAGAACAAATAAATTAAGGGAATTCTTAATATGGTCGAACTTTTAAGACAACGAGCAAAGCAGAGTATTGGTAGAAGAGTTAAATAAAACTATTGGGAGTTGTATGTACTTATGTAATGTGGGAGGCATGTCCATTGTATAATATGAAGTGAAATGAAGTTTGGAGAACTTTTCAAGTTTTCTTCATATGTTAGGATCAATCCAAACGGAAACCAAGAGTGTGTTGATTTGAGCAGAGCATTAGGAATCTTCAAAAGAGGAAAAAGGATAGGCAATGAGAATAAGGAATGTGATTCTACACCCAGTGAATCACAAAATGGAAATAAGCCAAAAATTAAATGGAAATTGTGGAGTTTAAATGTTCTAAGGATGAAAAAAGGTAACATGACGACAAACTTTGTTTGTTGCGTTATGAGTACAATCAACTAGGGTGCTATGTTGGTAGGTGTCAGTAAAGACAGCAAGTTATACCCAATCCTAGACAACTGGTTCTGGGAAGGGTATATACTTTAAGAAGGAAACAAGAGAAGTTCAATAATTTCAACTTTTTACAAGGTAACCCTCATCAGAAATAAAAGAATATGAATATCTAAGTTTAGTAAAAGTTGGAATGGATAAGATGAATATAGTGAAGAGACAACTGTTATGATTCTCTAAACTATTAGTATGAGCAACTAAATTTTGGGGACAAAATTTTTAAAAGGAAGGGAGAATTATAACATCCTCTTTTTACACATGTTAGGCTTGTATAAGATTACAGAGGTAGCTTAATACTTGTTTAACATGTCTATCAAATTTTGTGACGTTTTGAGTTAATTTAGGCACTTTGCCGCAACACAGAACGTGTAAAATAACTATTAACTCAGGAAAAATAGCATAAATATGATATTAAAGAAAATGGATATGGAGAAATTATTTCTAGGTCATAAATATGTGAAATAAGATGTGGTTAAATGATAATCACATATTTTATACATTAATAAACCCTCATTTTTAGTCATTTACACTCTTCATGTACTTAATTGATTAAGTCTGGTTATGTTTTGTAAGTTTGGGCTCAAATTAGACTTAATTAATTTTTTCAGCACTATTTTGGTCTTACATTATTTCTGTATTTCGGTCGTATCTTGAGTTTTAGATATCTTATAATTATGTATCTTACCTTATAAGAAAAATAAGAGAGAGCTCTACAACTTTCATGAGAGCTCTAGGGCTCAATCAGACATCTAGTGGAGTTAAATAGGCTTGGAAGTCAGAACACGAGTTTTGTGATTGGAACCTGAACAGTGTGCAGTAATCAGAGCATAACTCAGGTTGTAGGAACTTTCTTGGGCTGAAATTTGGATACTTGAAAAGACCCATATCTACAACTTTCATGAAGAACACAAAACTCAGATCGGACTCCTTGAAGGTGATATTTGGCTTTGAAGTCAGAACAGAGGTGTTGTACTTAGGCCTAAACACTGTTCAGTAATTGGGTCATATCTCGGGCTATAGGTGACTTTTGGAGCTGAAACTGGTGCCATTGAGAAGATAATACAAAATGCTACAACTTTCATGAAGATTATTTTGCCATTTTCTAATGTCATCCATGAGATCAAAGCTGAATGATTTCGGTGACAAAGAATCTCACTAATTTTTCACTCATCAACTCACTATTTGGCATTTTTCACTCTTCCACCCACTCATCCACCTACTCTTAATCACCTCCTTTGTCATTTTGTATCCCTAATCCTCTATAAAAGGCACTATTGGCTGATCATTTAGTACTCTTGGTGTTAGGCTTAGTTTTTAGAAGTTATGGTTATGCTTGTTTATTGTTTTCCTTTGTTGTAATTTTCTCTTGCTCTAAATTGAAGTTATGTTCATCTTTCTCTTCTTCTCTCTTTCTTTCTTCTTGTCTATGAGTAACTAATTTTGATTTTGCTTAGGTGAAAGAGTGAAGCTTTTGGTAATGAAATAAAGTTAGATTATTCTATTTCTTGTGCTTAAATGATATATTATCAAGTGGACATTATATGTGTTATATTTTGTTTCCAATCAATTTAGAAACCTTCTGTGTATAATGGAGATCTTGATTTATTATAGACAAGAGGATTGGCACGGTGAATGCTTGAACTCATTTATAAATGCTGGTAGATAATTAAAGGAATCATAATATGATTGTATATATAATTGAACTTTGAATGTTATATTTTCTTATTGGAACTTCCTTTATGTGTAGATTTCAATTGAGTTATAAAGAGAAATAATATTGCCTTTAATTTATTACCAAGAGTGGATCTTCTAACCCAAGTAAATCATTTTTCATTTGTGAACAACTTTTATTACCTTTGGTGTTGTGACAAATCATTTTCTTACCTCAAATAATTTCTCTTCATTAATTCCTTGTGGATCAACCTCGGACTCTCGAGAATTTATTACTTGATACAACCTGTACTTGGATTTGCATCGTTTAATTCACATCATTAAATTTTGAAGGCAAATAGAGTCGGTTTGGTATTTTTAAGGATACCAAATGAGTATTTAAGTACCAGATTGAGATACAGCAGATATGAAAAATTATAGAAATGACAAAACAAGAATTTTGATGGATCTTATAATTTATTCTAAGGTTGTTGGAAAGCAGGAAACTTGATTTAGTTAAATCAAAATGTTTTTAACAAATACAAATTTTTAATAAAAGACTAAAATGTCCCTAAGTTATTATGTTTTAAAAGTGAGTTTCACTCACTTTCTCTGTTCATTTTTAGCTGGAAGCAGAAGGCAGAAAACGAAAGGAGGAAAGAGAAAGAAGAGTAGGAGAAGAGAAGGAAGAAGAGGGGATGAAGGAAGAAGAAAGAACAAGGCCAAAAGTCATCAACTAAGGTAGAGGAAAACATTTTCATAACTTCTCTTCTTCTTTTTTGTGAATCATTTGATGGCAAAAACCAAAAATGGGTTTTGAATGTGAAAGGTGATTTCTATGTTGGATTCCTATTGTTTTAGACTTAATGATGGTTCGTTCTTGGTTTATGGATCATGGTTGAGCATTTGATTTTTTGTATTTCCATGAGAGATTGAGTTTCAAAAATGGGTTTTTCATGATGGATGATTGATCTTTAATTTATGTATGATTGTGTTAAAGATGTGTAATGGATATACAAAGTGATTTGAGATCATTGTTGATCATTGTTGATGCTTGAATATTGATTTTTGGTGATGGTTTTTGGTTTGGAATCAAAGGAAAGCAGAAACCACGTTTCTATAATTTTTTGGTGTTGGTCACGCCTAGGCACAGGTTTTCCATGCCTAGGCATGGACTGATCAGTTTGTGAGACAGAGAGCACCACACCTAGGTGTGGAAAAACCAAGCCTAGGTGTGAGACAAGACAACCTCCTGACAGCTTGTAGTGTTTGTTTTATAACTTGAGTTATAGATATCAGAATGACCTGATTCTGGAGGCATTTGAAAGCTAACATATAAGGCTAGATGCCTATAAAATTTCATAATGTTTTAAGTTATGATGCATATTTAGTGCAATCTTGAAAATCATCCTTTTTGAGGTAAATATTGAGGTGTTTTGGGATAATTGAGGTTGAATGGTTTGTAAACTATGTTTTATTTTCTTTTTCGTTAAGATTGAGTTAGGATGATGTGATATAAGGGTGTTGGATCCCTATATGAAGGATTTTTCTAGGTAATGTATTATTGTTATTAATAAATGATGTAATGAGACACATTATGGTTTGATTAAGGATATGATGATAGTATAATATGAACTTAGATTTGTTTGATTGGGAAATCGATTTCCAATGTAATGTTATGTCAAATTGATATATTTAAAATATGTGCATCAAAGTTTATACTTTGTAAGAAATAAATGATCATCATAATGATTAAGATATTAAATAAGACAATGAGCCATGATGTGGTGTAATGTAAAGAAGTATATTGATTTATACATGCTATCAAATAATGTTGATGATCATGATATTGGGAAGTAATATAAAAGGTTGGTAAAAGTAGATGAGGTTGAGTGAGTCCCTCTCTACAAGCATGTATGATAATGTAAAAGAGAAAGTTTAATGATTATGGTATTGCTTCCCTATTATGTAATGGAAGATATGATTAAGTAAAAGTTAAAGAAAGAAAGGTTTTAATATTATGCATGTTTTTTTTTCAAACTTGTTATTTAATGTTTTCATGTATTGTAAATTTATTGCTTGGACAAAAGGGCACCAAGCGACTTGGACAAAAGGGCTCCAAGTGTCGTGTTTGGTAGTGCAAGAAACAAAAGGGCGTCCTGCCTACCCAGAAAACAATCCAAGGAACAAAAGGGCTTCTTAGAACAAAATGGCTTCCTGAAAATATTCAAATAACATGAGTTTTTCTAAAACAAAATCTTTTAAAAATCATTGCATGAGCATACTTTAGGGTTTCATTAGGCATAATCATACATCAACATGCATTGCATAAAATTGGCAATGGTATAGGCAATTGTCTTGTTTTTATTAAATGTGAAGTTTAAGGATAAAAGTTGGTTAGAAAAGGTTGAAGGTCAAAGTGTAGCTTAAAGGTGTGTAATGGAGGGAATGAGTATGTTTGCTAGCCTCTATAACTATTACAGTGAATAGATGTTGACTCATGTTGAGTTTCTATATAATGATTGAACTGTTTTCTTTATTATATGAATTGTCTGTTTTGGGAATGGAAATGAATGAGTTTTTAGCTTATACCACCTTTCCAAATGATTAAGTACAATTTGTGTTTTATCCAAAGCAGCGGAATTTACCATGATATCATGATTTAAATTTTACTACTGAGAATTATTAATTGTCACCCCAACTCTTCTTATGTTTTCCATGATAAATCCATAGGAGAACCAAAGCAAGCGTAAGACAAGACGATGAAGACTTAGTTAAGTAGTTTATATAAATGTATTTGTTTTGTAATTATATTTATGGTTATGTAATTAATCTTATTCGATTAATGTTGTAAAAATTTGTAATCTCAGACATATCAGATAGATGTTTTAGTAAAGAGCAAGTTTCCTGAGATGTAAAATGTCTTGCTCTCTTGCTTTTGTAAAGGTTTTATATATTTACTCGTTAATAGATGTTGAACAGGTTGTGAATTACGTTAAGAAAGAAAATGGCATACTAATTCTATTTACTTAGTATACGTAGAATATACTATAGTGAATGGGATTAGGGTGTTACAAGGTTTACTTGACATCAATTCTTGATGTCGCCGTAGACCAAAATAAGGTTTCCAGAACGTTGTGTATATCACATATATACCAGAATACATCACTGTATATATCACATATATATCACATAAATCGATTTGCATAATCAACATATGAACATATTCATGGTTTCGAAAACATCATCATGGTTTCACTTATAAAATATCGAACATATTATGTTTTCACAAAGGATTCTTTCGATTTCTAAAATAACACTTTAAAGATCATATATTTTACTAAAAAGAGAACAACTAATCATGTTATTTCATACAACACGTAAACAGAAAAGACTGAATCATTATTTTGCAAGTGTCTCTAATACTTCTATTGGGAATTACAGGATCAAAAGCACAATAGAAAGAGAATTACCACCAAGGATCCATGTGAAAAAGGGGCCATGATTCATGATTTTTTGAGTTTGCTTCTTGAAGCCAGATGAAAAACGATCAATGCAAATCACCAGCACCACAGCAACAACACTACCTCTATATTATCCACACGAACAGACTCACAAATGTCCAACATCCACAATCTTGGAGTCCCACGTCTCTAGCACAGTACTAGCTGTGAAGAGAAGAGAAACTTGTTACTCTCTCACTCACTGTTTCTGTTTGGGGGTGGCTAAGATTCGTGATGAACTTCATTTGGCAACCCCCTTAGCATTGCTATTTATAACAGTGACTGCCTTATACGAGTGAGAGTAGCAGTAGGGCTACCTTAGACTCATCTGTTATGAGTCTGGCCACGATAGAATTCTAGTTCAACTGGGATTCTCATTGCTTTAATTCAATCTGTTCTATGTGTGTGACCCTGTAGGTTCTCATGACGTTGATAGTAATATTAAAATCATGTTTTAATATTACAAGTAGTGAGCGATATCTAACAACACATCGCTGCTGTCCAAGTAATGAGAATGTCAGTGATTTGACTTAACCTTTCCATGATCAATGTTTTCGTGTAGTTTAGTCCCTTTGTCCAAATATCTAGATTGAACATAAGGCATGGAATTTGTCACCTTTGTATAGTCCAATCTTCTGTTTCATGATACTCAAGTAGACTTAGTAATAACAAATGAGATCAATATCTCATATTGACTCATTTGAGTATAGTCATGCATTTCGTAGTCTCACTCAATCAGGGGGCCCAAAGATGTCACCCATGTTATATAGAAGGGACAAATCTCATTTAGGTCACTCACTTCCCTCTGCATGATTCGCGGCATGTCCAATAACTAAATTTATAATCATCTTGTTACAAATGATGTTTGATGGCATTAAAACATACAACTCCTCATATAGGAATCGTAGTGATTCCAGGTCAAAGAACCACATATACCATTGTCACTTTGAGAATCGCTTACAACACTCACGTAACGATCTATGCAGTGTTCTCATAGTGTGTCAATCCAATACATCATTACTCTAATATATACCTATGTGAAGACTTGATATCTCATATCCATGACCCGTGAGATATGGCCATCAGTCCACGCACATACTAATCTCAATGCATTATTGTTATCATAATTAACAATAATATTTGACTAGGGACATTTAAGAATAGTGTTCTGATTATATCCAATAGGATCTCATGATCAAGTCATCCACTTGATGTCCTATGGCATTAAACTTACTATTCTAAGGACTTTATTATGTTTATTATAAATAACACAATAAATGAAATGCCTTATGTATTAAATAAATAGCATAATACAATATAAGGAAGTACAGTTAAAATAAATTAGCCTCTAAGGCATACACCAACATGGATGTCATGGTTAAAGCTGACAAATTCATTTTTCTTACTAACTTCATCATCATAGACATGGAGGAGCATCGAAATGTACCATTGATTCTTGAGAGGCCCTTCTTGGCCACCGGCAGAACTATGATTGATGTGCAAAAAGGTGAACTTACCATGCAAGTATAAAATGAAAAAAGTAACATTTAATCTTTACAAAGTCATGAAGTTCCCAAATGATCATTGTTGGGAATTTGCGGATCAAAAGTCTCGCAGTGGAATAACAGAATTCCCTCACAGGATCCATGCGAAAAATCCATAATCCGAGTTTTTAATTTTTTTACCTCTTGAAGCGTGATAGACACAAGCGAGGTGAATCACCAACACCGTAATAGCGACGATGTTTCTGCGGTATCCACACGAACAGACTTGCAAAAGGAGTCACGCCTCTGTTTTCGTAGTGCTAGCTGCGAAGAGAGGAGAAGAAGACCTCACTATCTCTCACTCACTTTCTGTAGGTGCGGCTAGGGTTGTGAAGTAACCTAGTAGCAGCCCCTTAACAGATATTATTTATAACAAAGGCTGCCTTAAGTGAGTGTGAGCAAGTAGCAAGGTAAGTGGTGCAACCCTAAACCCATCCGTCATGAGTTAGGGCCACAGTTGAATCCGAGTCCAACTTGGATTCTCGATTACTCCAATTTAGTCTGTTCCAAGTGTGCGACCACGCAGTTCTCATGACGTTGGTAGTAATATTAAAATCTCATTTTAATATTACAAACAAGGAGCGGTATCTAGCAACACATCACTCTACCCAAGTAATGAGAATGTCAGTGATTTGACATAACCTATCTGTGACCAATGTTTCCGTGTAGTTTAGTCCCTTTGTCCAGATATCCAAATTGAACACAAGGCATGGAATGTGTCACCCTTGTTTAGTTCAATCTTCAGTTTCCTGATTCCCGAGTAGACATAGTAATAGCAAATAAGATCAATATCTCATATTGACTCATTTGAGCATGGCCATGCATTTCGTAGTCTTACTCAATCAGGGGGCCCGAAGATATCGCTCCTGTTATGTAGGAGGGACAAATCCCATCTAGGTCACTCACATTCCTCCACATGTATTGCGGCATGTCTAATAACCAACGTTATGATCATCTTGTTACAGATGACGTTTGATGGCATTAAAACACACAACTCCTCATGTAGGAATCGTAGTGATTTCAGGTCAAAGGACCACATACACCATTATCACTATGAGAATCGCTTATGACACTCACGTAACGATCCACGTAGCGTTCTCATGGCGAGTCTGTCCAATACATCATTACTCTAATATGTATCCATGTGTAGACTTGATATCTCATATCCATGACCCGTGAGATGTGGTCATCGGGCTACGCACATACTAGCCTCAATGTATTATTGTTGTCCTAATTAACAATAATACTTGACTAGTGGACATTTAAGAATAGTATTTTATCCAATAGATCTCACGATCAAGTCATCCACTTGATGTCCTATGGTATCAAACTTACTATTCTAAGGACTTTATTATGTCTACCAAAAAGAACACAATAAATGAAATGCCTCATATAAAATAACATAATATAATGTATGTAAATACAAACAAAATGTATTGGCCACTAGGGCATACACCAACAATCTCCCACTTGCACTAGAGCCAATCAAGCATATTTCTAATGCCTAAAGACCTAGTGTGACCCTCATGCTTCTGTTGTGCAAGAGGCTTCGTCAGTGGATCAGACAATGTTATCATCTGTTGGTACTCAGTATCTTCACATCTCCTCTATCGATGATTTCTCGAATGAGATGGAAGCGCCTAAGTATATGTTTGGATCGGCCGGTGAGATCTAGGCTCCTTAGCTTGTGCAATGGCTCCATTATTATCACAATAGAGGTCCACCGGGTCCACAATGCTAGGAACTACACCAAGCTCAATAATGAACTTTCTAATCCAAACGGCCTCCTTTCGCATTGGAGGCAAGAATATACTCACCTCTGTGGTAGAATCAACGACTGTCTCCTCGCTTTGAACTCTTCCACTCACGGCCCCCACCATTCGTGCAATAAACAAAACCCGATTGCGATCCGGAGTCGTCCTTATCGGTTTGGAAGCTAGCATCGTGTAACCCTTTACTACTAGTTCCTCTTCGGCTCCATATACCAAAAACGAATCCTTAGTTCTTCTCAAGTACTTAAGGATGTTCTTGACAAAGACTCGGTGACTCTCACCGGATCGACCGGTACCTGCTCGTCATGCTCAAAGCATAGGAGATATCTCGGTCGAGTACATAACATGGCATACATGATAGATCCAATTGCGATGCATATGGAATCTTACTCATGCGATCCCTCTCATCCTGGGTGGAAGGGGATTGAGCCTTAGATAGGCTTATACCATGCGACATAGGCAAGAGTCCTTTCTTGGATTCATGCATGTTAAAACGTCTTAACACTTTGTCTATGTATGTACTCTGACTTAGGCCAAGCAATCTCTACGACCTATCTCTATAGATCCTGATACCTAATACATAGGTGGCTTCGCCTAAGTCCTTCATAGAAAAGCACTTCCCTAACCAAGTCTTTACTTGACCGTAGGGTAGGGATGTCATTTCCAATTAGTAGTATGTCATCTACATACAATACTAGAAAGACAACTGTGCTCCCACTAACCTTCTTGTAGACACAAGATTCTTCTTCATTTTTGATAAAACCAAACTGTTTGATTGTATCATCAAAACGAAGATTCTAGCTTCTGGAAGCTTGCTTCAATCCATAAATAGATCGTTGCAACTTGCATACCTTTGTAGCATCCTGTGGAGTGGCAAAACCCTCAGGTTGTGTCATGTACACATCCTCGAGAAGATTTCCATTAAGGAAAGCAGCTTTGACATCCATTTGCCGATTTCATAATCATGGTATGCTGCAATAGCAAGCAAGATCCGAATGTATTTAAGCATCGCAACCGGGGAAAAAGTCTCATCATAGTCTACACCATGAATTTGCTTGAAACCTTTAGCCACCAATCGCGCCTTAAAGGTATGCACATTACCATCCATGTCGGTTTTCTTCTTAAAAACCCACTTGCACCCAATGGGTTTTATCCCTTCAAAGTGGGTCAACCAAGGTCCATACCTGGTTGGTATACATGGATTCCATTTCGATCTCATGGCCTCAAGCCATTTTTCGATTTTGGGCCAATAATGGCTTCCCGGTAAGTCACAGCTCATCTTGATCCATGAGTAATACGTCACCTTGTTGAGTCATGAGAAATCCATATCTCTCTCGGTTGACGACGTATCCCGTTAGACCTACGCGGGTCTTGTGCTACTAGAGCAAATTGTGGTTCCACAACGATTTGTAGAGGCTCGCTTCTATTTCCACCATTGGTTCATTGCTACTTTGTGAACTTTGAATTTCTTCAAGTTCTACTTTCCTCCCACTGATTCCTTTGGAGATAAACTCCTTTTCTAGGAATACAAAGCAGCCCGTGCGACAAACACTTTGCCCTCGGTAGGATTATAGAAATAGTATCCCTTGGTTTCCTTAGGATACCCCACAAAGAAGCATTTATCTCGATTTTGGGCCAAGCTTATCGAAAACTTGACGTTTCACATAAGCTTCGCAACCTCAAATCTTCATAAAAGACATACTGGTCTTCTCCCAGTCCACATCTCATATGGTGTCTGTTGAACCGTCTTAGATGGAACACGGTTAAGTGTGAAAGCCGCATTAATGCAGCATGTCCCCGCAAGGAGCCTGGAAGGTCTCGCATGACTCATCATGGATCGGACCATGTCCAACAAGGTCCTGGTTCCTCCTTTCGAAACACCATTCCATTGTGGTGTTCCAGGAGGAGTGAGTTGAGATATTATCCCACACTCTTTCGGATGATCATCAAACCGTTGGCTTAAGTATTCACCTCCTCGATCCGATCGAAGGATTTTAATACTCTTGCCAAGTTGGTTTTGTACTTCATTCTTGAACTCTTTGAACTTTTCAAAGGATTCTGATTTGTGCTTCATAAGATATACAAATCCATATCTACCGAAATCATCAAAATGTAATGAAGTACCGAAAACCGCCTCTAGCTAGTGTGTTTAGTGGCCCACATACATCACTATGTATGAGGCCCAAAAGATCACTAGCCCTTTCACCTTGTCCAAAGAATGGGGCCTTAGTCATCTTTCCCAATAAACAAGATTCACATGTCTCATATGATTCGTAATCAAACGAGTCCAAGAATCCATCTTTATGGAGTTTGGAAATGCGTTTCTCATTTATATGGCCCAAACGACAATGCCGAGATAAGTCGGGTTCATATCATTTGACTTGAACCTCTTTGTATTTACGTTATAAATGGGCGTTTCGAGATCAAGGACATAAAGTCCATTACTCAAATGTGCACTACCATAGAAAATATCATTCAAATAAAGAGAACAACTTTTGTTCTTAATTATAAAAGTAAAACCCTTCTTGTCCAAACAAGAAACAGAATGATATTCTCGCTAATAGCAGCACAAAATAACAATTATCCAATTCAATTACAAGCCCAAGTTGGCAAAGCTAATAAATAAGTCCCTACGGCTAGTGCAAGCAACCTTTGCTCCATTTCCCACTCGTAGGTCGACTTCGCCCTTAGTCAATGGTCTATCGCTTTTTAGATCCCGCACATTTACACAAATGTGAGATCCACATCCAAGATCTAATACCCATGATGCGAAGTAGATAAATTGACTTCTATAACAAAAATACCCGAAGTGGAAGTCTCACTTCCTTCTTCTTCTTGAGCTCCTCTAGGTACTTGGCAGTTCCTCTTCCAATGTCCTGGTCCCGACCGCATGGAAGCATGTACCTTCCTTAGCCACTCCACCCACTCGGTTTCAAGCTAGAAGTGCTAGGCTTGGACTTTTCCTTGCCCTTACCCTTCCACTTGTCCCGGGGCTTTTTTGCTATTTCTTGCCCTTATTCTTATGGACCATCATTATGGCCTTTCCTTTGCCTTTGTTTATGTTCTCGCTCGCCAGTTCTCAACATGCTTAGCAGCTCTGTAGTGGTTTGTCAATTTCATTCATGTTGTAGTTCATGACAAATTGACTAAAACTATCCCAAGCAACGATTGCAGACTAAGTCGGTGGCCAACTCTTGGCCCATAGGAAAACCTAGTCTCTCAAGGTTTTCAATGTACCTAATCATCTTGAGTACATGAGCACCAACAGGGGCTTCCTCTACCAAATTACACCGAAAGAGTGCTTTGGAGACCTCATATCTCTCATGTCTAGCCTGCTCTTGATAAAGCTTTTTGAGGTGTACGATCATATCGTATGCTTCCATGTTCTCGTGTTGCTTTTGGAGCTCGTAGTTCATGGTGGCTAGCATTAGACATCCAATGTCCAAGGCATCATCTTGATGCTTCTTATAAGCATCTCTTTCACTCTAGGGGCATTAGCAGCAGTGGTTCAGAATAGGTTGTTCTAAAACATACAGCTTTTTCTCTTGCTTGAGGACAATCCTCAAGTTCCCGTACTCAGCCTAGGAAATTTGTCCCAGCACAACTTGTCCTTCTCAAGGACCGATCGTAATGATAAGTTACTTGATGTGTTTGTTGCCATGGTAATCTATCAACGTAAATATGCAAAATATAAGTATTATGCTATAAACATATTTAACAAGGTCTTTTAATTAAATACGTCTCCCACTATTTTATTCAAATCAATGACCCTCAACATTGACTTGGAAAATCCCATTGGAAGATTTCCTAGTGGGCCAAGATCCATATTTCACCTAGTTTTGAGTCGCCTTTGGTGATCACCCAAAATTCAGCTTATTTAGGTAGGAAACTCTTTCCAATTACATCACATGCAACTCTTGGATAGTTGGGTGAATAACACTTATTCTAATCCATCTAATGGACTAAAGCCCAACTTCATGCCTCTAAGCCTTCAATCCTATTGAAATGGCCTAGTTAAGTCAAACCCAATGGTTGACAATTGGATATTACTATTATCCTATCGCATCTTACTAATATAGATAAAGGCACCCTTTGGCGTGACCTACACTTGATCGATATTAGTCTTGACGAGTGTCACGCATTGGAAGGCATCACATAATGACTTAATATTTTCTTTGAGGGAATTTTATTATTAGATCTCACCATTTATTAAACTTGTTTAACATACCATAAACATAATCCATGCATCTCATACATATAAAGCATATAATAAATGTGACATGGTTATGGCCTCTAAGAGAGTAGCATTAATTAATGCCAGCTTCACCAAGTGTCTCCCACCAACGTCCTCACTTGATGTCGTCTCCTTGTCTCCACATGAAGATTACATTATAGAAACCTCTTTTACATTCGAGGGGAGTTAGATGAGAAGAGAATGTACAATCAGAATGTAGAGAGAAAGGCACGACACGCAGGTCGTATTTAAAATAACCAAAAAGCATAAAATAAAGACTAAGGCCATAACCATGCACCATGCATCTCTAAGAATACATAAACACAAAGCAATAACACATTTTTATTTTGCGAATTATAAAAACAGTTTTGAATATTGTACTTTTGAATATCACACACCACGAAACGGGGTTCGGGGCAGCGCCCCGACGGGGGTCCCGCTGCCCGGTCAGCGGGCAGGGGTCAAGGGGAGGCCGCCCCTTGCAGGGTGCGGGGCAGCGCCCCAGTTCAAAATTTTTCATTCATGTACCACCATTGGTTACTTAAACAAAAATTCGAGTTGGACCCCTCCTGCCTCTATGACGGCTAGGGCAACAACACTTGAACCCTAAGGCCCGCAAACACATGAACGCTTCATGTGCCGCAGGGGTTCCTCACAGCCGTCATCGCCTATCCAGAAACAAGGTTTCCAGAATGCGTGAAGACATGAACACTTCATGTCATGAGGAAGCTTCATGGCCGTCGCAACACGGAAACAAGGTTTCCAAAACCTTGTGTCGCGCTGCTGTGTATATCGCATTCATACAGAAAATATGCAGAAATAGAAAGCATTCAAAACAGTTTTTCGTAGAATCATACATATCACATATGTATATACCAGAAAAACGCAAAAACAGAAAGCATTCAAAAATAGTTTTCGCAAAAACATATGAACATCTTCATGGTTTCAGAAACAACATATAAAGATCATATCTTTTATCAAAAGAAAGCAACGAATCATGTTATCGCATATAACAAGAAAAGCAAAAAACCGAATCATGGTTTCGCAAGTGGCTCTGATACCACTGTTGGGAATTTGTGGATCAAAAGTCTCGCAGCGGAATAACAGAATTCCCTCACAGGATCCATGCGAAAAATCCATAATCCGAGTTTTTAATTTTTTTTACCTCTTGAAGCGTGATAGACACAAGCGAGGTGAATCACCAACACCGTAATAGCGACGATGTTTCTGCGGTATCCACACGAATAGACTTGCAAAAGGAGTCACGCCTCTGTTTTCGTAGTGCTAGCTGCGAAGAGAGGAGAAGAAGACCTCACTATCTCTCACTCACTTTCTGTAAGTGCGGCTAGGGTTGTGAAGTAACCTAGTAGCAGCCCCTTAACAAAGATTATTTATAACAAAGGCTGCCTTAAGTGAGTGTGAGCAAGTAGCAAGGTAAGTGGTGCAACCCTAAACCCATCCGTCATGAGTTAGGCCCACAGCTTGAATCCGAGTCCAACTTGGATTCGATTACTCCAATTTAGTCTGTTCCAAGTGTGCGACCCTCTGTGTTCTCATGACGTTGGTAGTAATATTAAAATCTCATTTTAATATTACAAACAAGATGAGCGGTATCTAGCAACACATCACCGCTACCCAAGTAATGAGAATGTCGGTGATTTGACATAACCTATCTGTGACCAATGTTTCCGTGTAGTTTAGTCCATTTGTCCGGATATCCGCATTGAACACAAGGCATGGAATGTGTCACCCTTGTTTAGTTCAATCTTCGGTTCCCGATTCCCGAGTAGACATAGTAATAGCAAATAAGATCAATATCTCATATTGACTCATTTGAGCATGGCCATGCATTTCGTAGTCTTACTCAATCAAATTGAAGATATCGCTCCCGTTATGTAGGAGGGACAAATCCCATCTAGGTCACTCACATTCCTCCACGTGTATTGCGGCATGTCTAATAACCAACGTTATGATCATCTTGTTACGTATGACGTTTGATGGCATTAAAACACACAACTCCTCATGTAGGAATCGTAGTGATTTCAGGTCAAAGGACCACATACACCATTATCACTATGAGAATCGCTTATGACACTCACGTAACGATCCACGTAGCGTTCTCATGGCGGGTCCGTCCAATACATCATTACTCTAATATGTATCCATGTGTAGACTTGATATCTCATATCCATGACCCGTGAGATGGGTCATCGCCTACGCACATACTAGCCTCAATGTATTATTGTTGTCCTAATTAACAATAATACTTGACTAGTGGACATTTAAGAATAGTATTTTATCCAATAGGATCTCACGATCAAGTCATCCACTTGATGTCCTATGGTATCAAACTTACTATTCTAAGGACTTTATTATGTCTACCAAAAAGAACACAATAAATGAAATGCCTCATATAAAATAACATAATATAATGTATGTAAATACAAACAAAATGTATTGGCCACTAGGGCATACACCAACAATCATGAAGAATGCTCCTATATACGTATGATAGATCAGGCAGTCAATAATGCATTTCATACTAGCTTTCCTAATGATCCCCTTGCATTATCATTAATATTAGCATGTGAGCATGTAGATAGGGTGTGTTAAGTTGTTTGATTCTTCTCCTAAGTTTGGCACGATTCCCAAGTTTGAACCATTGGATATACCTCTTAATAAGCCCATTCTACAATCTTCTATTATCACTACAGCCAAGTTAGAGCTCAAGCCACTTCTTGATCATTTGCAGTATGCATATTTAGGAGATTCTTCTAACTTGTCAGTCATCATTTCATCATCTTTATCAAAGAAGAAAAAAGCCAAATTGTTAAGGGTGCTTCAAGAATACAAAATGACTTTGAGGTGGTCTATTGCAGATATCAAAGGCATCAACCCTAATAATGGCATGTATAAATCTTGTTGGAAGCTTATCACAAGCCATCCATTGAGCATCAGAGGTGCCTTAATCACATTATAAAGGAGGTGGTCAAGAAGGAGATCATCAAATAGCTTGATGCAAGCATCATATACCCTATCTTTGATAGCAAGTGGGTGAGCCAAGTCTAGTATATACATAAAAGATGAGGGATGATTGTAGTTGCCAACGAGAATAACGACTTGATTCTTACCAGAACAGTCTCAGGTTGGCACATTTGTATGGATTATATGAAGCTAAACACTACAACCCGACAAGATCATTTTTCGTTGCCTTTTATTGATCAAATGTCGGATAAGTTGGCAGGTCGTGCTTATTATTGTTTTATTAATGGTTATTCAGGGCATAACCAAATTGATATTAGCCCAGAGGACCCAGAGAAAACTACTTTCACCTGCCTTTATGGTACTTATGCTTTCCGTTGAATGTCATTTGGGTTGTGCAATGCACCAACCACTTTTCAGAGGTGCATGATAGCCATTTTTGCTGACATGGTTGAGTAATTTTTAGAGATATTCATGGATGATTTCTCGGTCTTGGTGATTCTTTTAATGGGTGTCTAACCATTTGGCTCTTTGTGTTAAAAAAGTGTGTGGAGACTAACTTGGTGCTCAATTGGGAAAAATGTCATTTCATGGTCCAAAAAGGCATTGTCTTAGGCCATAAGGTGTCATATAAGGGTATTGGAGTTAATCGGTCAAAGATCTTAGTTATTGAGAAGCTTCCTCCACCCACATCTATGAAGGGAGTTTGAAGATTTTTGGGCCATGCTAGATTTTACTGTTGGTTTATCAATGACTTCTCAAAGATAGGAAAACTGTCGTGTAACTTGTTGGAGAAAGAGGTACTTTCAAGTTTGATGACACTTGTATGAAGGCTTTTATAGATTTAAAGGAATGACTTGTTTTGTCTCCCATCATCACTACTCCTTATTGGAGTTTACCATTCGAGTATATATATGACACCAGTGACTATGACATAGGAGTAGTGTTGGGTCAAATGAAGGACAAAGTGTTTCACTCTATTTACTATGCGAGTAGAACACTCAATGAGGCTTAATTGAACTATATCACCACCGTAAATGAGCTCCTGGCTCTTGTGTTTGCCTATGATAAGTTTCGGCCATATCTTATTGGTGCTAAAGTCATTGTCTTCATGGATTATTCAACCATAAGGTATCTTGTGAGCTAAACGGAAGTCAAGCCACAGTTGATTCGTTGGGTTCTACTATTGTAAAAGTTTGACTTGGAGATTAGGGATTGAAAAGGTACTGAAAACTAGGTGGCAGATCATCTTTCTAGGTTGGAAAATGAATAATATCAAAGAGAGCCGGTTCTGATTCATGATACATTTCTAGATGAGCAGTTGTTTGTAGTTTCTAACTCTTCTGATCCATGGTATGCTGGTTTTGTGAACTTCATTGTTTGTGGCATGATTCCACCATAACTATCTAGTCACCAAAGGCAGAAGTTCTGGCATGATGCCCAGTTCTTTATTTGAGATGAGTTTTTTTCTCTTTAAATAGTGTGCTAATCAAGTGCTTCGAAGATGCAGTACGATGGAAGAGAGTGGTTTTATACTTGAGGAATATCATACTTCACTATATAGGGGTCATTTTGGAGGTGAGTGAACTGCTGCTAAAGTGTTACAATCAGGATTCTGTTGGCCTTCTTTGTTTTAAGATGCTTATGCTTTTATGGCTAGATGTGGTAGGTACCAAACGGCTAGCAACATTTCTAGGAGAAATAAATTACCCTTGAATCCTATTTTGGAGGTGGAGATTTTTTATGTATGAGGGATCAATTTCATGGGGGCATTTGTCCCCTCTTTTGGTAACTAGTACATTTTTGTAGCGGTGGACTATGCGTCTAAATGGGTGGAAGCTTGTATAAATGATTCTAAGGTTGCAGTCAACTTCCTTAAGAAGAGTGTTTTAACCCATTTTGGCACTCCCCGAGCTATCATTAGTGATGAGGGATCCTATTTTTACAATAAATACGTTGAAGCTCTTTTGGCTAAGTATGGGGTTACTCATAGAGTTGCCACTACTTACCATCCTCAGATGAGTGGTCAAGCAAAGATTTCTAATAGGGAACTAAAGAGAATTATGGAGAAAATTGTGTGTCCGAGTAGGAAAGACTGGTCTAGGAGATTAGATGATACATTATAGGCCTAAAGGACCATATATAAAACCTTCATTGGGATGTCCCCCTACAAGCTTGTCTTTAAGAAAGCTTGCCACCTTCTAGTTAAATTAGAGCATCACACCTATTGGGTAATCAAAAAGCTAAACTTTGACTTGCAAGCAGCTGGTGAGAACTACCTTCTCTAACTCAGTGAACTTAATGAACTTAGGCTTCAAGTTTATGCAAATGCCAAGTTGTATAAAGAGAAAACTAAAGGTGGCATGATAAACAAATCCTTCCATGAAGCTTTGCACCAGGTCAAAAACTCCTACTCTTCAACTAAAGATTGAAATTGTTCCCAAGAAAGCTCAAATTTATGTGGTCATGCCCATTTTTAGTGGTGAAAGTGTTTTCCCATGGAGCGGTGGAGTTAGCTAATCTGGATAGAAAGTCAACCTTCAAGGTCAACGAGTAGCGATTGAAGCATTATTTAAGAGGAGAGGTGGACAGGCACAAAACCTCCCTCTGCTTAGCCCCATCTTCATGAGTACAACAAAGTCAACCTTTGATATTGATTGTGGACTATTTTTGTAAGTGAAGAATCAAATAAAACTAGAAAAAATAGGTTATGGGCAATTTGCTGCATAATTCTTCAGATCAAGCACCCACGCCTAGGCATGGTTGTCTCAGCCTATTAATATTTTTTTTCCAGAGAGGTTTAGACCTAGGTGAGGCCTTGTCATGCCTACGCTCGCCTCCTCTTAGCTTCTAAAGTCCTTATGGACCCGTAAGCATGGCGCCTAAGCGCGATGCAGTGACACCTATGCGTGGGTTTTTTCAAAAAAACAGAAAAGAAAAAAATTGGAATTTCAGATTTTTTTGGGTTCCCAGACACTGGATTAAAGTCCCAAGTTAGTTTTTTTTTCGTCATTTCCCATTTTCCCCTTTCCTCCTCTAGTTTTCTCCTAAGCCCCACACTATTTCCCAACACCACCCGCTAACACCACTGTCCTCCCTCCACCGTCGGTCACCTTTGGCCTCTCATCCGATGACCACCATGTCGACGCGTTCACCCAATGCCCCACCACATCTAACCTTCACCAGTTACCTCCTTCTACCTCCAAAACCCTACACCTATTCAACCCACCATCTCCTCCAACATTGACACCATCTTCCAAATGTGTTCCACAAATTTTTGCACCATTTTTGCAACTTCTTTCTCCTCTATTCTGGTTTGCTTCCTCTTCATTTCCTCCTTGTTTTTATTTTTTTAGTTTTATTTTGTTTTATTTTTATTTTTATTTTGGTTTTTTATAACTTGCATTATTTTTGCTTTTACAAGCATATTGCTCTTGCTAAAAAATCTTGTTTTTACTTTATTTTAGATGGTGATTGTTGCTTATTTGCCTTCTATTTTGTGGTTTTGTTGTGACCCTTTAGGAAGTTTGTTGCTTTGTGGTATTTTGGTGTTGATGTTGGTAGATTGAGGGTGCAAAATGTGGTACCTTGCTGCTTTAAGGTCACTTTTGTGTTGATGTTGGTAGATTGGGGTTGCAAAGTATAGAACTTTGAGTTGTTAAGTAATGAATTTGGTATAACTAATTATGAAATTTGGTTATGCATCTTTTAGTAGTTATGAACTTGGACACGTTTAGATTGAGTTGTATTTTGAAATTTCTTCAATTTTTGTGAGGCTTGTAGAGTGCTTTGAAGTTCATGTTTAGAAATCTTTGATATGTATAAGTATTATACATGGTTTAGGTTGCTCGTTATGAATATGAATTTTTCATTTTTTTTATTTTTGGATTTAAACCATGAGCATTTGTATTCCAAAGCATCGTCTTTAATCCATTGTTGACTGTTGTGTTGTGCACTTTTTAGAAGGAACACTTTACTGAACTTGGACCACTTGTGTAGTGTGAGTGACCTATGTGCTTGCACTAGACGTAAGGATAGTGGGCTGTGAAGTAAACTCAATTTTTATAGATGGGTAATGCTTTGGTAGGCATTATGTTAATTGTTTGATATGGGGAGAACTTTTAAGCATGATTGTTGTTTCTATTTGATGAGTTTGTTGTTTGGTTTGTTTATTCTCTACTTATGATTTATGCAATCTTGTTCATTGTTGGTGAATCTTGTTGAGTTGGGAACAACTAAGGGTATTCACATATAATCATGTTGGGGATTGCTTTGACTCTATTTACTAGATAGGTTTGGGGGAAACATAACATTGAGTTTTGTTCTTCTTATGTTTTAATTTTGGTAGGCACTAATTTGAGTTTATGTTTATTTTAGGACCACTTTCATCATGTCAAAATATCAAACGAAGATTTCAGCAGTAGAGCCAAGTAATGCAACTGACTTGGAGGATATTCTTGACTATGATCCAATAATTTTCATCTCCTAAGAAGCCTTCGTTTACTATTGCACCAAAATACGAAAGTTGTCTATTAATCCTTAGCATAGATTCCTAGACATTAACCCTATCCATAATCCTGACTTGGGAGAACCCATTGTTGCACTTCATTAGAAATACTTTTATCATCAACCTACTGAGGAACCTGTGGCAGCAGTGGTGTAGGAGTTTTATGCCAATGCTCATTATAAGAAGAACTCTAAAATTGTTGTCAAGTTTCGTGGGAGAATGGTTCACTATGAAAACTTGGCCCTCTCTTACCTGATTATGCTTATGCTGCTAGGAATTTACCTCCACATAGTCATCGATACCATCTGTGATCAGACTTTTCCTCACAGATGTAGCTTCACTCAGATGGTTCTATCAGACATTCATGCTTTATGTGATCCAACTGCGTTAGCCAGTGGACACTGCACAAATCCTTTGTATGATGAGATGTGTCGATGCATAGGCGAGAAAATAATTTTTTTTTGTTTTTCCCTTGTCATATTTCTCACCTATGTGAGGCAGCAAAGGTGACATGGCAGGACACTAAGGATAGGGTGAAGCTGAAGACACCCATGACATAGAAGGCGATGTAGAAAATCCTGAATAAGCATCTTTGTTGTCGCCAGGCTCCAACCCTAGCTCCAACACCAGCCCCTACACCTGCTCATGCTCCGCAGCCTATTCCTACACTTGGACCAGTTTATGATGTTGTGTGGGCAGCATCTGTCGATTAGAGATTAGCACAACAATCCACCATCCTGACCCAGATAACAACTACTCAAGACCAACACACGGCCATACGAGCATCCATTTATCAGGGCCTTCATTAGTTAGCCTTGCATGAGGGCCATCTGACCCATGACTTTCCACCATTAGCTCCCTTCCCACAAGCTATAGCGGGATCCTCCTCCTCAGGCCCCGAAGGGAGGTGAGGATACCACAGACGCAAAGATGGTGGATGATGGCTCTAAGGGGGTTGATACTGATTTGTTTAATAGGGATGATCTATTTTGAGGCACCAGGGCTTCCTTTGCTCTCTTCTCTATCTCTTTATACTTTCTATTTTTCTTTATTATTGGCTCTATAACTTTTCATAATAAGGACATTGTTTTACCTTTGGTTTGGGAGGGGGCAGTTGATTTATTTTTAAATATATGCTAATTTATTTTGGTTGTGATGTAATCTTGATCATCTCTCTTTCCCATGTGCACAGTTGACTTGGTATTTGGTGTATGTATAGCTAATTGCTTTTTGAATTCTTGAATGTTCTAGTTGTTTTAGCTACTTTGTTTTGGTCTATAAATGTGAATTTAGGGTCTTGACAATATGTCAATTAGTGTGTATGGTAAGTTGAATGTAGACTAGTGGCATTCATGGCTACAAATGATGTTGAGCCTCATAGATAAATTAGAGACGAACATCCAATGATGAAATGAAGCATGGAATGACTTGAATTTATGTAGGAGTTTCATATTTGGTTCTAGCTTGCATGAATAAACCCTTTAGGTTTTTTGTGCATACTCATATAAGATCAGTGCAGATATGTGAGATTTTGGATTAAAGGTGAAATTGCATATTTGAGAAAGGGTTTTAAAAATTCTCTTATGTAATGAAATTTTATGTGTTATTTTGGTCCCATAAATCTCTCTTAAATTGATATCTTGGGTAGCTTTCCTTTGAAAGAGATCATTTTGCTCTTTTCAAAACCTTTAAAAAAAAAAAACAAGTGTGTGAATAAAAAAAGGTGAACGAATGAGTAGGGGGCGAAAGGTTGTGATGTGTGGAAGAGGCGCATGATTATAGCTTTAAGCCTTTATACTAGGGTTGTAACATGTGGATGAGGTGCACGATCATTACTCAAGTCACTACAAATCCAAACCTTCTTTAAAAAAAAGAAAGAAAACAAGAGAGAAAATAAAATTGATAAATGTTGAGGCAATAAAGATTGAATACGTAGATAATAATCTTCAAAGAAAGTTATTGAGATTGATGTGGAAGAAAGAAGATTGAAACCTTGAGATGCATAAATGAAATTGCACAATTTTTTTTTAATCCTATCTTAATATGTGTTTTGTGTTTAGGAAGAAATTCTACATAAATGTATTTGATTCAAGATGCGTAAGTGTGGAATACTTTAGGGTGAAAGCATGTGAAGTGAATCATAAATGTTTTCACATTTTAGTTGAAGTCATGATGTGCTCCTTGAGGATGTGGATGAATCTTGAGTTTGAAAGTGTAGGCTTGATACTAATATTTTTTGACCTTACTGTTACTTCTCCTTCTTGCTTGATTTTAATTTGCTCGATGACTAGCAAAAATCTAGATTTGGAGATGTGATAACTCTAGAAATTGGAGTTATTTTGCTTTCATTTGAGTATTAACTGCACTCTAATCCTATATTTTCAAAACAATTTAGTCCAGTTTGTTTAATTCGAAGCAACTAAACTTCCCTGCTCAAATAGATTGAAAAATTCAGCTTTTAGTGATTTTCATATAAAAGAATGGAATAATTCTTAGATTCTTACACATCAGTTGATGCTTTATTGCAGGAATGGAAGATGAAGGAATGCTTGGAAGAGCTTAGAGAAGTGAGAAAAAGCTGAAACATGGAAGAAAGCAAGGAAGGAGCTTAGTCAAGAAGTCCACACCTAGGCATGGCATAAACATGCCTAGGCGAATCAATCTTTGTCCAAGAGCATCTATTAGCTAAGAATCCCACATCTAGGCATAGGAATGTTGTGCCTAGGCTTGGGAATGGTGCCTAGGCGTGGGTCCCTAACTGACATTGTACTTGCAAGGACCACCTCCAAGCGTCTAATAGACCTCCCTTAGGCATGGGAAAGACCATAATGCGTATTTTAGACTTTATTATATGATTTTTTTAGACCATTTAAGGGATTTTTAACATTTGGGTGAACCCTAGTCTTGGGAGAAAAACTTGGAGGATTGAGTTCAACTTGGGAAAAGAGAAGATTTGAAGAGGAAATGAAGACAAGGAAGAAGATCAAGCTTGGATTCTCCATTTTTGTTCTTTTTTCTCTCTTTTCTTACTCTTGATTTGTAATTTGATGGATTCTACTCTTCTTTATGTTACAATGTCCTCCATGACGAGTAGCTAAACTTGTAACTAGGGGTTTCCTAGGATCTTCCTAAGGATATGGGTGATTTGTAATGTTCCTCAATTATTTAATCAATGGATTGATTTAACTTAAAAATAAAGAAGATAAGTAAAATTGATTATAGCTAAATTGCTTGAGTGAATTTCACTTTGCATACATGTATTTATATACATGAAAAATTAAATACAACATCTATATACAAGAAAAATAATTAAAGACTTAAACCATTCCCCATGACTTTATTGTTTCCAAAACTAATTATCATAATTCCCATGCTAACTAATTCAATATTCAACATTTCTCCTCAAGCTAGAGCATATAAATCATATGCACCAAGCTTGTTACATATGAACTATACCCGAAGACCCCTAAGAGATTTGATGAAAATATCTGTGAGATGATTATTTGAGCTGACAAAGGCAGTCACTACTTCTCCACTTTGTATCTTCTCTCTCACAAAATGACAATCACTTTCTATGTGTTTGGTCCTCTCATGAAACACCAGGTTAGAGGCGATATGTAAGGTTGCCTGATTATCACATATAAGCTCCATCTTGCCTGGTTCACACAATTTGAGTTCATTGATTAATCGTTTCAGCCATATTAGCTCACATGTTGCAAGTGTCATAGCATGATATTCTGCTTCTGCACTTGATCTTGCCACAACACTTTGTTTCTTACTTTTCCATGATATTAGGTTTCCACCAAAAAGAACACAATAACCTAATGTAAAACGTCTATCGAATAGAGAACTTGCCCAATCTACATCTATGTATCCCACAATCTGAGTATATCATTTATTTTCATACAATAGGCCTTTTCCTGGAGCCCCTTTAATATATCTAGGAACTCTAATGGCTACATCCCAATGTCCTTCACATGGTGAGTCGAGAAATTGACTAAGGATGCTCATAGCAAATGATATATCTGATCGGGTAATAGTTAAATAATTTAATCGGCCAATCAACCTACGATATTTGGCTGGATCAAATAATGGTTCTCCTTGATCTGGACTGAGTTTGGCATTTGGATCCATTGGTGTATCTATTGGCCTAGAATCCAACATTCCAGTTTCCTTGAGAATGTCTAATGCATACTTTCTCTGTGAGATACAAATCCCTGCATTAGATTGTGCCACTTCTATTCCTAGGAAATATTTCAACCTTCCAAGATCCTTAGTCTGAAAGTGATCAAATAGGTGTTGTTTCAACTTCACAATTCCTTGTTGATCATCTCCAGTGATAACAATATCATTGACATAAATAATCAAATATATATAAGTTCCAGATGAGGAATGATGATAGAAAACTGAGTGATTAACCTCACTACGAACCATACCAAAATTTGATATAGCAGTACTGAATCTACCAAACCAAGCTCGAGGAGACTATTTCAAGTCATATAAAGATTTGCACAAATGATATACCAAGCCAGACTCCCCTGAGCAACAAACCCCGGAGGTTGCTCCATCTACACCTCTTCTTGGAGATCACCATGTAAGAATGCATTCTTAAAATCAAGCTGATAAAGTGGCCAGTGGCGGATGGCTGTCATAGAAAGGAAAAGACGAATGGATGCCATTTTTGCAACCGGAGAGAAAGTATCACCATAATCAAGGCCAAAAATTTGAGTGAAACCTTTAGCAACAAGACGAGCTTTCAATCGATCAACAGCTCCATCAGGTCTCACCTTAACTGTGTAAATCCATCGACAACCCACAGTAGATTTGCCAGGTGGCAATGGAACAAGTTCCCAAGTACCATTGGCATGTAATGCAAACATCTCTTCTAACATTGTCTGGCGCCAATCTGGATGGGAGAGGGCTTCGACTATTGTTTTTGGTATAGTCATAGAAGACAAAGAAGAGATAAAAGCATAATGGGAAGAAGACAAACAATGATAACTCAAAATTATAAATGGGATGAGGATTGCGAGTAGAACAAATACCTTTTCGGGTAGCAATGGGAGGACTGGAGATAACACCTAGAGCAGGATCTAAGAAGGGTTCAGCCACTGGTTATGGTGGTGAATCAGTAAGGATTGCATCTAAACCATTAGCCATACGAGGTCGACGATGATAAACTTGGAGAGGTTTATCTGTAAGGACAGATGGGGTAGAAGCCGGAGTGGGGATAGGAGGTCCATCTAAGTAAGGAACAAGTAAAACCTCAATGACAGAAGGAGAGATAATATCATATGTAGAGAAAAAGGGAGTATTTTGAAGAAAAGTAACATCTGCAAACACAATAAAATGGTTAAGTTCAGGGGAATAACATCGATATCCTTTTTAGAATATAGTATATCCCAAGAAGACACACTTAATAGAACGAGCGGTTAACTTATCTTTCCCTGGTGCAAGATCATGAACAAAATAAGTGCAACCAAATATGCATAGTGGAAGAGAGAAAATAGGCTCGTGAGGAAATAAAATCAAATGAGGGATTTGATTTTGCAAGACAGAGGAGGACATATGATTAATAAGGTAGCATGCAGTAAGGATAGCTTCACTCAAAAACTGAAGGGGAACATGAGTATGAATAAGCAGAGTGCGAGCAGTTTCTAGTAAGTGGCGGTGTTTGCGCTTAGCAACTCCATTTTGTTGTGGAGTGTGTGGATAAGAAGACTGATGGAGAATTCACTATACAAAATTTTAATAGTAGTATTGAATTGTGTATGAATTTCAGAACAAAAGGATTTGAATATAGAAAACAATTCAGATCTTTCTTTCATTAAATATAACCAAGTACAACGAGAATAGTCATCAATAAAGGTAACAAAATAACATAATCCTTGACAAAAGGGAACACAACTTGGACCCCAAACATTGAATGAAAAATGGCAAATGGAGACGCAGCTCTCTTATTGACACAATTAGAAAAGGAAGTGCGAACATGTTTTCCCAATTGACAGGACTCACACTCTAAGTTATTAAGACTCGATAAATTAGGAACCCTAGTTTGGAGCTTAGATAAGATGGGATGTCCCAAGCAACAATGAATCAATTTTGGAGACTCAATAGCAGCACAAAATACTAAAAAACATGGTATGGTCAGACGATACAATCCTTGAGATTCACATATGATACCAATCATCTGTCCCATTCCCCAATCCTACAATAACAGAATCAGTAAAAAAAGTAATAGAACAATTAAGAGAACGAGTAAGTTAGCTAACAGAAATTAAATTAAAGGGATAGTTAGGCATATAGAGAACATAATTTAAAGGCAATGTGGGAAAAGGATTAACTTAACCTATCCCTTTAACATCAATTTTAGAACCATCAACCAGAGTAATGGATGGAAGAAAAGCAAGTTGTTCAAGTTTAGAAAGGACATAAGAAGTACTAGAAATGTGATCAGAAGCACCTAAATCAAGGACCTATGGTCTAAGAGAGGAAGAATGAGAAATATAGGCAACAGGATTACCATAATGTGCAACCGAAGCAATGGGAGTAGAAGCCTGCTTAGATGCTTGGTACTTGAGAAAGTCATTATAGTCATTTCCTGAAACATAAATACCATGTGTTTCTTGTGGGTTGGAATGAGCTTTAGAAGTCTCATCAAATTGTACCATATTAGTGACCTATGGAGGACGACCATGAAGTGCATAACATCGGTCTTGGGTATGGCCTACTCGATAGGGCTGCATAACCCGACCCGCGAACCCGAACAACCTGACCCGACCCGATCATATATATCTGGGTTGGTTCGGGTAGACGGGTCAGTTCGGGTTAGACCCAATAAACCTGTCTAGCTATCGGTTCGAGTGACGGGTTTGGTGAACCAACCCGATGACCCGATGATCCAAATATGATGTCATTTTGAGTAATTTCTATTAGAAAATGTTCATGGATCGGTCTAACCCGACCAACCCGACCACTTAACCCGACCAACCCGACTACTAACCCGACCGACCCGACCAACTCGATTACCTGACCCGAACCAACCCGATTATCATCGGGTTGGTTCGGGTCGGGTTACATGAAAAAATTAACAAAACCCGACCCAAATCGACCCGACTTCAATTGATTGGTTTGGACATTTTTCTCCCAAACCCAACCCAACCCAACCCGACCCATGTGCACCCCTACTACTCGATGGCAATAAGTACAAGTGAGTCGTGAAGCACAATTACCACGATTGTTACCATAACCACGACCACTTCCACATCCTCCTTGAGTAGAAACCTGGGAAGAGGATTGGGATGCTAATGCGACATGTTCAACATTGCTAGCTTCAAGTGAGGGCCTGATTGCAGAAGTTGTGCAAAGACATTTTCAATGGAGGGAATAGGTGTGGTGCCTAAGATTTGTTGCCAAAGATATTCAAGTTCTGTTGGAAGCCCCAACAGAGTAATTATCAAAAATAATTTTTGTTGTTGAGCACTATGAGCATTAGCATCAGCAGCATAGGGAAACAAGTTTGAATATTCCTCCATAACAGCTTCTACAGCTCCAACATACGATTCCATATCTATACCTTCAAGCTTCAAACTATGCATCTTTTGGATAATGTTATACATCCTTGCAATATCATTTGAATACAAGGCTTTAGCACGATCCCATACCTTTTTGCATGTCTTGTATGCCCGAAACATTGAGATTTTCTTTGGATCAATGGACTGCCACATCAGATTACATAATTGGGCATCAACTTTCTTTCAAATTGCTCGATCAGCTGCTAGAATATCATCTTCTTTTGTAGAAAGATGATCTTCATATCCTTGACCCATGAACCAAAGTTCCACAAAATCAGCCCATGCTAAATAATTCTTACCACCCGTCAATTTTTCAGTAGTCATAGTTGTACTTCCAGAAATAACAGAGGTTAGTACAGGTGATTTCTCACCATTGGAAGATGTTACCTTAGATCCTGACATGCTGGAATAGGAATAAAGAGACTAGGTAGAGGTTTATAAGGGCCAAAAATAACCTGGAAATGATGCTGGAATAACAAGGCACAATAGAAAGCAGTAAACCACCACAAAAAATTACCAACAATCCAAACGGTGACAGAAAAAGGCAAGATAATCCTGAAGCAAATCCAAGAGCACAGCAATAGAGGCACAACAGAGGGCCATACAGGGGATTTGCACAAGATAAAGACCAAACACAGCGAGGACTGGGGCTTCACCAAAAATGGCACGACGAGTTAGCTGGCAGAAGCAGCGGCCGGAAAGAGGATCTCACACGCTTCCACGCACACAAAAGACTGAAATTGGGCAGATTCTGATGATCGGCACGTGGCGGTGCTTCCAAGCTCTCGCAGTAGCACGGTTCCTATGGCAGGCCGAGCGGAAGGCGACGAACACGGTGATGTGGTCAACAGAGTGTAGAGGTGCAGATCGGAGAAAGCAGCCGCATGAGGAAAGAGAAAAATGGAGACGCGGCGGAGAAAAATGGACAGCATCGAGAGGAAAGAGAAAATGGACACACAGTAGGAAAAAAAAAAGAAGAAGTTAAGAACTGACACAGCTAAAAGTGGTTCAATCAGAAGCAGGGAAAACTAGAGTCGGGTCGGGACTCGCTCTGACACCAACTTGAAAATAAAGAAGATCAGTAAAACTGATTATAGCTGAATTGCTTGAATGAATTTCACTCAGCATACATGTATTTATATACATGAGAAATTAAATACAACATATATTTACAAGAATAATTAATGACTTAACCCATTCCCCATGACTTTATTGTTTCTAAAACTAACTATCATATTTCTCATGCTAACTAATTCAATATTCAACAATTTAGTTCTCTCATACTCATGCTTAATGCTTGCTTTTGAATGACCACCAATTATATGATTAAAATGTTTTCACATGAATTAGACATAGAGATTTGAGAATGTGGAATTGGTATGATGGTTGTATGTTCAACTTCATTTTACTTGGTTGAATGTGTTGACTAGCCAACGGGATGGACACTTACCAATTGGTCATGCATAACAAGTGTTAGAAACTTTATCTTAATGAGTGTTTCTTATGCTACTTACATGGACACATAATGGGTTAGGTAAGAGTCATATGAGTAATTAACCTAAACATAGGCAATTAGCTACTTTTGTGTTTTAGCTAACTAATTCAATCCTTTGATGAAAGTTTGTGAACATTGCATGAACCCATAGAAATAGGAAGTGAATGAGGATCCCCTAGGCCTTAACCTTGATACTTTTCTCTTGAGTTTTTGGTTTGCTTGTATTGCTTCTTTGTGTTTTTCTTTGTTTATTTTTTTTTTCTTGTTGCTTCCATTTGCCTTTATATTCTTGAAAATACGGTTGGTCGGAAAATATTTTTGTCAAGATTGATTGGACGTTAACATCTTTCTTTGATTTCAATCTCTTGGGACACAATACTTCATCTTTCACTTTATTACTTATTTGACATGTGCACTTGCAGACTAAACAACGTGGCAATGATGTGGCACAATCAATGAATGACACATCATCACTTATGTTAGAAAGATGACAGAATTGTAACGAGAAGATCACATTGATAAATAATTTGTAAGATATGTAACCAAATTGAAAAAAAAAAAAGATAGCAGTCGAATTAAAGAAAGAAATAAAGATAAGGGATGATAATATTTATTTTGCCTATAAACTATTATTGGATGACCGAATACATGACAATTGTACCATTCGAGGACCAAAATAGATATTTAATATAAAACATATGTAAATATAAATATGTACAATTATCATAACACTATTAAGAGTAGACATATTTTATACCGAAGCCAAAAGCTCTCCATTGCATTACCTTAACTGAATTGCCATTCTTCAGTGATGATGAAAATTTGAGAGGGGCATGCAAGGCTCGATTGTCATACGAGTTATAGTTATTATATGGTTAATTTAAAATACTGCACTTTGCCCGCAAGGAACACTGCTTTTTCTTCTACTTTCTTTTCTTTTTTTTATTATTATTATTATTATTATTATTATTATTATTATTATTTATTATTATTATTATTATTATTATTATTGGTCAATTGTTGTTACCATAATTATATGAACCAGACCAGTCTGGCAAGCCTAATCAAAAAACTGATGATCCTATCAAACTCGAATGACCCCATCAATTTATTCAAACGGTTTAACCCAAGTTGACCTAGGTTTTTATTATTTTTTAAATATTTTAAACTTCAAAAAAGACTATGTAAAATTTAAATATGGTACTTAAAATATTTTTTTTGATAAATTACATTTTACAATTAGACCAAATGTTCTTGTTGAATAATGTTAATATTTTAATTTATATTATTATTTAACAAATTCAATTTTAAAAAATTAAAACTGAATAATTATCAATGTTAATTTGATTACATTATTAGTACTTATTTTCCTATGATGCATTTTTTTTATATAAAATACCTTTTCATATAGTATTTAAAAAAAACACACAAATTATTTATCTAGACTTTCTGTATCAATTGATTAACTCGCAGTTAGACTTGAGACCCGTTAGCTCCACCGTAAGCCACACAAAGGGTATATCTGGGGACAGTTTTCGTAGATTCTGTGTTCTGTAGTTTGGGCTTCAACCCCTTTCAGTCCCCAAAAAGAACAAACAAATATAGTATTGCACCTGCTCATTATTCATTTGAAAGAAAAGTGATTGTCTTAATGACTACATCAACCTTCCCAAGCAGAAAAGAAAATTGGAACCCAGAGAACAAGGAGAAAAATCTTTTAGTCATATTGTTGCTTAAATTCTTGTCATCTTGAGAACAACTCCCTGGCCAGGTTCTATTACCAAACGGAAGGCAGGTGAATGGCAGTAACTTGATGATAGAGAGAAGCGAAATTTCAACATAATGAGAGATAAAATCACCTTTAGTTCTGTCATGGCTAAATGCTGTCCAGCACAGACACGAGCCCCTATTCCGAAAGGTATATAGGCTTGAGGAAACTTGCCAGCTCCAAGGACCCCATTTGAGAATCTTTCTGGATTGAACTTGTGAGCATCAGGCCCCCAAAACTCAGGATTCTGCTGCAGTAATAGGACCGGAATCTGAATGTTCATTCCTTTCGGAATTAGGATACCTTCTAAATCAATATCTTGGAAAGCTGTTCTAACAACAAATGCTGCTGGTGGATAAAGCCGCAAAGTCTCTTGAATCACCATGTTTAACTGCAGATATAGCATTTTCATTGAAGATCATGATCAGTAAGCAAGCTCATGAAACTTAGAAAAGATTTACTACAGTTATATTCATTCCCTCTTTTTCACCTTTTGATAAATGAAAAGCATATATTCAATTGAGAAATGCCTCTTTTCAAAGAATTTTTAAATAGCATGGTTCATTTCTATCTATTCCTCCTTATTTTCAACTCCACCCAACCCCGCTTATGTCTCACTTTTTTGCATATCTTATCTATTTTATGTCAAACAAAATCTTAAGCAAACAAATCTTAGCAAAAATCATTTTGGCAACACCAATAGATCAAATGTCAGAATGACCTTTGAAGAAAGTTTCTGAACAGTTCTTCCATGCATGGAGAATAATATGCAATAGAAATGGGACAATATTGTATTGAAATTTCTCCAAATTACAAACATGGTTTTTAACTTAACAACCTTGAAATGAATTAGAAGTCATTCATACAATTATCTAATCTTAAATAATTTAAATGATACTTCTGTGCCATTTAGCTGAAATCAAAGATCAAAATAATTAATCCCAAGGGTTAATGCATTAAAAGGATTTCACAGAAACATTTTGTTCTAGCTCATACTGTGTGAAACATACCGTCTTCATGCTTCTAAGCATACTTGCATCTGGAGCATCACTTCCACAAACTTCAAGCACCTCAGCACGAACACGATCTTGCCAATCTTGGTGTGCAGCTAACAGCATCAAGCACCATGATGCTGTAGTTGCAGTAGTCTCATGTCCAGCAAAGAATATATTTTTGCAGTTATCTATTATGAACCTGTCACGTGAGATAGAATTTGATAAGAGGCCATCACTGCCCTCACAATTCTTTGCACCCTCAAATATCATTTGTAAAAGATCCTGCTCTCGAGTGTCGTGAAGGCGTTGTTTTATGAGCTTCAATATATTTGAGTTTATCTCTTTCTCTAATCTCCATATCTCTCTGTTTTTTCTGATTGGCAAGTATCTAAAACAGAATACGATTTTCCACATTAGTAGCATCAATAACAAAAACAAGAACATGATATGCAAATTTAAGGCCAAGAAGCAAATGTAAAAGAAATTTTTTTAATAGAAAACATGCACACTATATCTCTCTCGATTCATAAACGCCTTTCAGTAATCATCCATACCGAAAGCCTGGAATTCCAGCATAAATTGTGGACATGACTTTTTGAAGATCTCTAAGCTTTGTGAATATTTCTTTTCCTTCAATATAATTGCTCCCAAAACAAGCTCTTGCAATTATGTCTGCCGACAAGCTTCGCAAATCTTCATCAATTTTAATCTCTGAAACTACTCCCTCACTTTGAAGTCTAGTCTCCCAAGACCTTAATATTATATTTGTGGAGTCAACTATCAGATTAACCATTGCCTTCAACATGATTTACAACAAAAAATATATATATATTAGATTGCTAGTTTAAATCAATATTTACAATATAACTGAGCGTTTTTTGCTGTGTGTGTGTATATGTGAAACATGCAGTTGTACATGTGACAGCAATAACATTACTACTGTATATATGTTTATCATTGGACGCCTTTTAGATGAATTTCAAGGTCAAAACACTTCAACACACTTATTTCTTCTCTATGCAGTTTTCCATTTCTAAAGGGTGGGTTATCTTATAGGGGTGGAAGAGCAAGTTCTTATAGGATATTTACAAATAGAAGGTATACACTTACCTTCACCTTATCGAGGTATAGTTCAGGAGCAATTATCTTCCTCTGATGCGCCCAAATTGGCCCACTTGATGACAATATACCTCTGCCTAAGAGTGGCCCCATATCTTTGGAAAGATAAGAAGGCTTCCCTAGATTCAAAGAGGTATACAGGATGATTTCCTTCACCATCTTTATATCTGTGACCATCAACCACTGTATATACCCAGAAGAAAACAAGTATATGGGACCTGCATGTATCTAACTGAAATCAAAATTTGGACTTAAAATGGATATCATTAAAATCATATTAACCTACTAATCGTAGATTCTAGGAGACTAAACTTTCCATTTAGTATTACACCGACCCTTATCAGCACTTCCTATTTTATTTTTGGTGCGTTATTAATTTTTCCCATAGCTTTGATTATTGCAAGTGAACTTGTCACTGGAAGTCTGGAACAAACCATTCCACCCATTCCAAAAAAAAAACAAAAATGGTTACTGTTAGGACAAAAATCTCTTGACTTTTACATGAGAATTGTGAACTTGATTCCTTCTGCTTGAAATTGAAGATGCTACAAGTGAATAGAACAAATCAAAACCGTGTTACAGACAGAGCTTTTTGAACAAGAGATATTCTTAGATAGACGCTGCCTGCGATAGACACTCCAATTAACCATTGACATTTGTAAGGTAAGGTTGTATGGGCATGTTAGAAGTGCACCTATCTCTAAAAAATGTCTTTACACATGTCAACTGTTGATTTGAGTACTTATTGTAAGTATTGCCTACTCAAAAATTTCTCTTTGAGCAATTGAAGCTTATTTCACAATTTGGCATCTAGAAATAAAATACAGTGGTGTGGTTCTATTATCAAAAATAATAAAATAAATAAATACAGTGGTGTGGAATCTGATCATGTGTCTATCTACAGAGCATTGCTAACAACTTTATCACTTATAAACCAAACCAAAATAGATTTGTCAATTGTCACCTTAGACTAATAACACTTATGAGCTATTAATAAAAAATGAAAGAAATAGACCATCACCAAACTCAAATTCCAGAAAACGTCCATTTTGGTTTTAGGAAAGATTACATGGGTTGCCTTCAAAATGCTAATATTGAGACTCATACATATTAAGGAAAATTTGTGTTCAGCCGTTGATAAACCAACAAACTCAGAAAATATGCAAAAAGCCCCAAAACCCAAATGAAAACATTTAAAAGAACAGTGATTATTGATACTTTTTCTCAAAACAAAATGAAGAAAACAGTATTATTATGATTTGTGAGACAGGACAAAGTAGCTGACCATATTGGTTTCTCCACTTTTCAATGTGAGGGAACAGAGTGGAGGGCCAGCTGTGAGAAATAGAAACATCGTTGCCTTTGTCTTGTGTAGTTGCTGTTGACTGAACTTGGAGTAGAAGCCTCTTCATTTCTGGGATGTTGCCAAAGTAGAAGTGAGGAGAAGGCCCATGAATCCCCTGCCTCTGAAGCTTTGCTCTGAGTGATCTTGGCTTCAACACCAGCACATTGAAAACATGAAACAACAACACCAGAAATCCTCCCAAAAGAACTTGCACTACGCTCATCTTTAACACTTGCCTCTTCCACTCGCTGCTCCTTTGTTTTCTTCTCCGATTTAGATGAGTAAACGAGTAAATGTGTATTCAATGTAAATGTGCATTCAATTATAGGTATTTGGAGTAGAAATTGCGAAAGCAATTGCATATAAAAGAAATTATAGGTATTTAATAACAAGTGCCGGCTACATTGATTAAGATGTTATCAATGATTGTGGTAGTTTACATTGTTAATTGTTTATCAATATTTGTTACTAATTATTGTAATTTTCTATTTTGAGGGAAAAGGAAATTATAATATATTTAATTGAGATTTAATTTTGATAAAAATTACTAAATTAAGTGTAATTTATGATATTATAATTTAAAATAATGAAACATTTGGATAAATAATTACCAACATGAATGACATCATGCTATAAATTAAATTTAGTACTAACAATTAGGAGAAAATGTTCTTTTCATATGAATTTATCTTTAAATTAAATAAATAAATGTATATTTATTCTTTTAATGAGTTGAGATATTAGTACATTTTATCGAATAAAAAATATATATATCTTTACTTGTTTACTTTAAAAAATAATTTAAAAGAGTTTTATTCAACTTTAAGTACTTGATTTGAATAATTTATCAACCCTTAATTGACTATTTGAAATAATTTAAGATTTAAAAAAATTAATATTTTTTTATTTAGTAATTAAAAAACTATTAGATTAATTCATAAAGAGTATTTAAAACTTTTCTTTCAGTAATGCTATACCTTCCAAATAAATATTTTTGCTCCTCCTAATTGCTTAAAATATAAAATATTAAGTAATCAAGCAAATACATTTAATATTTTAAAAACTCAAAAAGTATTTAATATTTTTTAGTAATTAAAATGGTTATTAGAAGGAATTTATGAGGATATAAAATTATTCCTTTTTCCTTTTTTTTGTATAATTCATTTTTGGTATAAAATTCATTTATTCATGAAGTTAGACATAATATTTTTTAACATTTTGCCTATTAACAAATACACGTACTTAAATTAATTTATATATATTTTGAGATCAACTCACAAAGAATGTCTTTGTGAAATTCTTGGTCCCGACATGGATGATGTAACATCCCGAAAATTAGTATTTTATTTGTTTTGGTTGATTGAATTATTTTGAATAATCCGAAATTTTGACTTCATTTTTATGATTTATATGATTTTTAAAATTTTTAGTTTTTATGTTTTTTATTATTTTAATATTATTTTGGGCTTGTATATATATAAGCCTATATTTTATTTCTTTCTCTCAATCCTTAATTATTTTTACTAACTGATTTGATTTTCATGAGTTTCACAATTCATATGATTTTTGTGAATTTTTGTGATATTTCAATATTTTGAATATTTTAATATATTTTAGATATTTTAAGATATTTTGAATATTTTATTATATTTTAGATATTTTTAAGATATTTTAGGATATTTTGAGATATTTTGAATATTATATTATATTTTTGATATTTTGATATATTTTGAATATTTAATATATTTCGATCTTTTCAATTTAATGTGGAGTGCAAAAGTAGAAAAAAATAAAAATTTTATTAAAACAATAAAAGCTTTTCTCTTGTTGATTCGAAAATTACTAAACTCTTTTGAAGTTTTATTTTCTGCGATTTTATCTGACAAATAAAATTGGGGTATGTTTTATTATTTATTGGAAGATATTTTTTCTTGAAAAATATCTAGTGGATGATTCTAGACGCAAGCCTTCAACCTGAATGAACTTGGAGACATTAGTGTGCAGATTATTCCATTTGTGGATAGTTGTTTACTCCTCTGAGCCGTGGTAACTGGTAACACACTAATGGACTCGACATACACTAAACTTAATCAAGATCTTGTGAGATCTATTAGTGCAAGCTTAGTGACACGACAATGAAAGTGTCTATGCTACACTACTATGCTATTTCAAGAGTCTATAGACACAACGTGAGGCAACATAGAATAGTTATTGGGCGGTCGACTCGGTACTAATAGATTTTGCACATTCTCTCTGATGTCTGTATTTTTAGCTCCATGGAGTAGGGTTGAGTCACATTTCATATATTTATGTTTTATACATTTTAATGTTATTTATTTGCTCTATTTTATCTATCTGTATCATTTTATCTATCTGTACCATTACATTAGCATATGTGATCTGCATCTTTATGTGGTTATTTATATTCACTGTTGAGATATTATGTATGTTGTGACTATATGATTTAATTGTATCCATCATTATATCTATCGCGGTAATGTTATTGCTATTCATTTTATTATAACATGTGTTTATTAGAATTATTTGTAAATTGATAATATGATTATAGTTGTGATATCTGTGTGTATGGAATGATTTTGTCATTCGTATCATTCTTTGCTACCGTACTGGTATTGGTGAAAGGGGATCTCACCTCTTTACTTGTATTGTTTTGTTGTGTTTATTTTATTTAAATTCGAATAGTAGGTAAGCAAGTTTCTTAGACCCATTGGAGGCAAAATTCTGAAGATGGTGACGGCGTCGAGGAGTGATCTTCTCGGTTTCAACGTGATGCGCTTGGTGGAGAAACGAGGCATGTATGTAGGGTTTTCTCGTTAGTGTTGTTACTGCGTTTATTAGTAGTATGTCGATTCTCTTGTTTCTCCGAGTCTGTAAGCTACATGTTTTATTTCTATATTGAATATTTTGTGGTATTTATAATATATGTAATAATCAATTCAATCTAATTTCTGTTTTACTTATAATTTTTGGTAAGTTTATATTTCCATGAAGAGAAATTTTAAAATCCATCTTTTAGAACTCAAGGCTTTTATAAAATGATTTTCAGATTTTAAGTTTTCTTTAAAAATGTGATGCCCTATGGAAGGTGTTACATTAGTTGGTATCAGAGCACGGTTAGAGTCTTTTGGGGTTTGTGGTTAGGTCTGTTTTGTTTGTGCTATATGACTCTCTGTGCTTGGACTCCGAAAGGAGACAAGGTTTCTTTGAAATGGTTACATCCGGTTTCCATTGTATTTTCATTCGTTCGTCTTTGAAGAAAGGCGATGACTCGTGGTAAACGTGCACGTGAGGAAACAGGAAGTGACACTGATAATATGGCTGCAACTATAAAAGTGATGTAAAGGACAACTGAAGGAACAGTACGACGTACTCCGAGGATTGCTCAGCAGCAAGGAACGATAGCCGAGTTTTGGAATCGGACAAAGTCGGAATAAATCTCAGAATACAAGATTTCATAACGCTGGACCATGTTGGTTCCTAAGGAGGAGAAATCATAAGGACAGGCGATTCTAGTGGAAAAACGTATTCGTGATCATCGGGAAGTCAACAACAACAACAATCTTGTGGAGGAAGTGCGAGTAGTAGCAGGTTTAGTCAGACTGTGACATCTGTACCAAAGTGTCAGAAGTATGGGGAAGATCATCTAACGAGGGACCGTACAATCAAAGGAATTATCTGTTTCAAGTGTAGGATGCCGGACATTTGCTGGAAAGTGTATTCCACCAAAGACGAAGTCATCTATTAGTAACGTACGTGCTTCGACATCTTAAGTAGAATGGAGCATCGATTCTTCAAGTGGAGCAACAACATCTTAGATTGAAGACCTAAATAAAGAAGGTTGTGTTACAAAAGGTGATCCTTTAACTATACTGTATAATTCTGAGGGTAACCCATTTTTCTATGCCATATAATTGTGTGGGTCAATTAGAGTTATCTGTGTCTTCATTATCTTTTGACCTGGTTGTTTCTACTTCTATTGCTAACACATGTGGTTGAGGACTTGAGTTACTTAAACCATCTTAAGTTTGTTAAATAATTGAATCTTTTCTGTTGATTCAATTGGTGTACCTCTTCTTCAAAGACAGATGTGATCTAAAAATATGGATTGGGTATTTTTCCAACCATCCATGCTCTGTTAGACCCGTCGGTTGAATTGTTCAACTTAAAAAGCTCACTTCTAAATTTATCGGACCACATCAATTTCTCTATTGGATAGGTCCGGTAATGTATCAGATGACTCTATCATCTTTTCTTTTTACGCCTTCATGATATCTTTCATATGTCGCAATTGCGAAAGGTACTTTTGGTCTAACTCATTCTTTTATGACTAATTAACTATGTGAGTTGATTAGAGTTATCAATATCTTTGTTACCTTTTGACTTATCTATTTCTGCTTTTATTACCAAACCCATTGTTATTATCCAGATCCTTAAACAATCTTTTCCGTTAATCTAAACTATCTACCTCTTTCACGAGATAGATGTGATCATATAAATGGATTAGTTATCTTTAACCGTATCCTGTGGATTGTTTCAATAAAATTTTGGTGTCTGGAAAAAAAAATTCATTCTTAAAATCGGACAATATCAAATTTCTTGTTGGATCTGTCCGGTAACACATTGGATAGTTTTGCTATCTTATCTTTCTAATTTTTTTTATGTCCTTTTATGTATTGCAATTGCAAGAAAGGATATTCTTAGTCAAAATCATGTCATAGTATCAGATACAGTACTGTTGAAAAAGAGAACTTGATTTGTGAGACACTTCCTGTTAAAAGCAAAAGGCAGGAGAATGAAGCGATACAAAGGCAAGGAAATTTCAAGTGATGCTGTTCGGAGTGGCGAATGTTTTTGCAATATTCACAGTTTATGTGGACAGAATCTTTCGTCCTTATCTAGACAAAATTGTCATTATCTTTATTAACGACATTTTGATCTATTCTCGAAATCGTGAGGAACATGCTGAACAACTCAGAATGATTCTCCAAGTTCTAAAGGAGAAGCAGTGATGCAACGTGAGAATTGGACGACAAGATGGAGGAGTAGTACCATAATTATTCTAAGATTGCTACGAATTTCAGGGACGAAATTCTTTTTAGAAAGGGAGTGTTGTAACGTCCCGAAAATTAGTATTTTATTTGTTTTGGTCGATTCTGAATTATTTTGAATAATCCGAAGGCTAAAACACATGAATTTTATGATTTATATGATTTTTAGGAATTTTTGAGAGTTTTTACGTTTTTTATTATTTTAATATTATTTTGGGCAGATATATATAAGCGCTTCATATTTTATTTCTTTCTCTCAATCCTTAATTATTTTTACTAATTTGATTTGATTTTCATGAGTTTCACAATTAATATGATTTTTGTGAATTTTTGTGATATTTCGGATATTTTGAATATTTTAATATATTTTAGATATTTTAAGATATTTTGAATATTTTATTATATTTTAGATATTTTGAGATATTTTTAAGATATTTTAGGATATTTTGAGATATTTTGAATATTATATTATATTTTTGATATTTTGATATATTTTGAATATTTAATATATTTTTGATCTTTTAAATTCAGATGTGGGTCCCGTCTAAAAAATAAAAATTTTTATTAGCCGAAAGCTTTGTACTTGATTGATTCTGGAGCTATAACTTACTAAACTTCGAAACCTAAACAATTTTTGAAGTTTTATTTTCCTGCGATTTTATCCGACAAATAAAATCGGGGTATGTTTATTATTCATTGGAAGATATTTTTCTTGAAAAATATCCAGGTGGATGATTCTAGACGTTGGCAAGCCTAGTCACTCACTCTAGAATGTTCTAGATGATGACTCATCGTTGGTGACTCACCTGGGTGACTAGCCTAGTGACTCACATGTTCCAGACTGTTCTAGAAGACGCATCGTCAGCGCGCCTAGTCATTGAATGCTTTACACGTGGACCAATGAGGAGCTGGTCAATATTGGTGGTTGTGACTCATCGCTAAGGACCAATGGAAATTTGACACGTGGCGTGATACCTCAGCACCTGTGACTCAGCAGATTCTAGAAGATTCCAAAAGCGGTGACTCGCCCTGTGACTCACCGCAGTGAGTCACCTGTTCTAGAAGCTTCCCTGACGACTCACCATGCTTTTTTCACTCGGCCCGACTCAAGACCGTGACTCGCCATGCTTGACTCATTTTTTAGAAAATATCTACGTTTCATCATGTTGACTCATCGTAGTGAGTCACATATTCTAGAAACTTCTCTCGATGACTCGCTTTATGACTCATTAAGGGTAATCGTGAAAAAATGATCGAAAATAGTTTACTGAAAAATAAGAGAAAAATATAAGTATATTTTATTACCTATTAGATAATGATCTGACCTTATAAGCAATAATTATTATTCATTTTAAGTATCTGAAAAATATCTTGAGCCTACATCTTTTTCATAAAGTCTATAAATAGGAGGGCTTGGATTCATTTGAAACTTTGGCAAGAAGCTCTCACCCCCCTTTTCTCTCCTTGTGCTCCACGGCCATGGCTCCCAAATGGAGACAACCTTCATCCATTCACCTCATTTGCTCTCTTACATATCCTTTTCCCCAAAGAACCAAGAACAAGCAACCAAAACTCTCTCCTTTTCTCTCCCCCATGATTTCGGCCAAGCACCAAGAAACCTTCTCCAAATTTCTATAATTCCTACCAATATCATTTCTTGAATCCTCTCATCAATCCAAGACACTTTCATGTTAGGAATTTCTCAAGATTTCTCCATCTTCATCTTCCTATCAAGCAAAGACCACAAAAGCTCATATCTCTTCCTTTCCCAAGCTCACGTGCCAACCCCACAAAAGTCACCTTCCAAGCTTCAATAATTCTAAACAACCTTAGATCTCGAATCCCCATTGCAATTCTAAGGAACTTTCATGTTGAGATTTTTCCTAAATCATCCATCTTCATTTTAACTTCTTCAAGCTTAAGGTTTGGAGTTTTAAGGTGAAGTTTATGAAATTTTCACTATTGATTTCATTCTTTCCTTCTAAACCATATATTGATCCATGGTTTTCTTATTCAAGCCTTAGGTATTAATATTTCACGTTTTCTTTGTTTTTCAAGAAGCACTTGGTGGTTGAAGTTCATCTTGAAGGAGACAAGAGAGAAACATACAAGGAACTTTGGAGGTTCTTCAAGAGAATAAGAGGGAGATTACCCATCAATCAATGTGTTGGTGGTGAGGAATGAATGTGTTTGTAGTGAAGAATCCATAAGGATTCATTCACTTGGTTGTTTATTATTTTTTCTAATTGTGTTTGATTTTGTGTGCAAGCATGTCTATAGTTTTAAAATATATAGTATGCGTTTTATGATTGCTTTGATATTTTGTATGTGTTTTGTAATTGCTTTAATATATAGTATGTGTTCATAGATGCATGATAATTATTATAAAATGTGAATAGCATGTAAGGTTTGTATGAGTGTTCCAAAGAACACAAATCCAAGGCTCACGGCCTCAATACAAAAAGGGAACCAAAATGTTCTCAACAATTTTCTAAAAGAGCAATTTAATTAACTTAGGAAAAATTGACAAGATACAAATTGATTTAGAACAAGAAAATGAATTTAAAGATCAAATGGCAAGATTTAGTGTAGTTCGGCCAACATGTCAAAGCCAAGTGTTTATGATTTCTAAAGTTGTTTTTAAACAAAGAGAAGTAATAAATACTAAAAAGAATTTTATTACAATGAATTTCGAGGAATAAAAATGATTAGATTAAGTTTAAGGAACTAAATCTAAGAATTTTACCATTTAAAAGAAAATACAGTAGCTTTTGTAAAATTTCTAACGTAGAGTTCATTTTATATTTTGAAGCACGTTAGTAGTTTTTCAAAAGTATAATTAATTGGTTATAATATAAATAAAAAGGAATTTTAACAGAAAACCTAGAAAACCATTATTATAGATTTTCTAAAAAAATACTTTAATTTTTATTAAAAATAAACAAATAAGATAGAAAAGATATCCAATATAATGTATACGGTATGAAAAATATTCTACGTAGTTCAAATGTATTAAATATTATTTTTGTTTATTTGAATAGTGATTTTTAAGGAATTCGGACAAGAAAATGATTTAAAAATTTTATGCGATTGAGAAAACGTTTGAAAAACTCTATGAGATTTCAAAAATAGCAAAATATATTTATGCGATTTAAAAATATTTGTAAAAACGACGGAATTGTGAAAATGCGATAAAATTTCTACGCTATTAATTGGAACAACAAATTTTTACTGTTGGGCCAAAGTGGTGGACCCGGACATGTTGAGATACAGATACTGTCAAGTGGGACGTACTGTATATATATGCGATTTGCCAATGAGGGCATATTCGTAATTTTTGCCAGTGAGGACATATTTGAAATTTTTGCCAGTGAGGGCATATTCGTAATTTTTGCCATTGAGGGGAAGCCATTGAGGGTATTTCTATAAATACGGATATTTAATACCATTGAGGGTATTCTGGTAATTTTTATCATGCGTTTGTGTCAATTTGGTTGATAATTGGTGGATTGATTGACGAGATGAATAACATCGTGTTGTCGGTGTGATAAGCGTAGTGTGGTTCAACCTAAATGAACTTGGAGACATTAGTGTGCGAGATTATTCCATTTGTGGACAATTGGTTTTCCTTCCAGGCCAGTGGTATCGGAAACACACTAATGGACTCGACACGCACTAAACTTAATCAAGATCTTGTGAAATCTATTAGTGCAAGCCTGTAGTGACACGACGTATAACAGTGTGCTACACCACTATGCTATTTCAGTGGGCTATAGACGCAACGTAAGACAGAGGAATAGTTATTGGGCGGTCGACGTTTAATAGATTTTGCTGGTCGTTCTCTCGACGATGTCGTATTTTTAGCTCCATGGAGTAGGGTTGAGTCACATTTCATATATTTATGTTTTCTACATTTTAATGTTATTTATTTGCTCTATTTTATCTATCTGTATCATTTTATCTATCTGTACCATTACATTAGCATATGTGATCTGCATCTTTATGTGGTTATTTATATTCACTGTTGAGATATTATGTATGTTGTGACTATATGATTTAATTGTATCCATCATTATATCTATCGCGGTAATGTTATTGCTATTCATTTTATTATAACATGTGTTTATTAGAATTATTTGTAAATTGATAACATGATTATAGTTGTGATATCTGTGTGTATGGAATGACTTTGTCATTCTTATTATTCTTTGCTACCGTACTGGTATTGGTGAAAGGGGATCTCACCTCTTTACTGTATTGTTTTGTTGTGTTTATTTTATTTAAATTCGAATAGTAGACGAAACAAGTTTCTTAGACCCATTAGAGGCAAAATTCTGAAGATGGTGACGGCGTCGAGGAGTGATCTTCTCAGTTTCAACATGATGCAGTTGGTGGAGAAACGAGGCATGTATGTAGGGTTTTCTCGTTAGTGTTGTTACCGTGCTATTAGTAGTACCCGTCAATTGGGTTTGCTACTGTTTCTCTGAGTCTGTAAGCTACATGTTTTATTTCTATATTGAATATTTTGTGGTATTTATAATATATGTAATAATCAATTCAATCTAATTTCTGTTTTACTTACAATTTTTGGTAAGTTTATATTTCCATGAAGAGAAATTTTAAAATCCATCTTTTAGAACTCAAGGCTTTTATAAAATGATTTTCAGATTTTAAGTTTTCTTTAAAAATGTGATGCCCTATGGAGGGTGTTACAGATGACCTGTATTTAACCAGATTAGATATATAAATTAGTCGAAGTGTGCATAAATTGACCCAAACATCACTTAATCATAACAGTAAAAAATATATATTTTTATATATGAACTTAAACATAATTTCTTGTACTAACATATGTTGGTCTGACTAGAAGAAACTCTGATTCTTTAAGCATATGGTCTTAGGTTCAATCACGAAATTCATGTGTATGAAAAAAAAATATTATTAGAAGAGGTTTCTGCTTAGGTCCATGATTGTATCCCAATAGATTAGTCTCTCATATATCAGATGAGAGGATACTCTAGGAAATAAAATAATAATAATAATAATTTCTTATACTATACAATCATAATAATAATAAAAAATCCTATTTTTCAATTTAAGTAAAAAAAGTAAAAAAATAAAAAATAATATAAAAACAATAAATAATATTTCCTCCAAAATTAAATACTTTAACATATACCAATAAAAATTAAGTATAATGATAACCAAGTTGCGATCTCAATAAAGGATCAAAGTTTGAACATTGGAATATGCATTGATTAGGAGCACCCCCTAATTAATATTTGAATGTACTTGTAAAATTAGTCTTACAATAATATCTATGCATATATTTAGTCAAAGTCAAAAAAAGAATACTTTAACCAATGTCACATTAATTATTTTATTATATAAAGCTATTGCACTAAAATTTAATTTAATTTGCAACTATCAACTGAAAAGATAAAAGTTACAAACGTCCATGCAATACGTGGGCTAAATAGTAGTTTAATGTGAAAAATATCCTTAACATTATATCTATAAATATTTTTATGTATTAAAATCAACTAAAAGACTATTCGTACTACTATTAATTAACAAATGCAGAATAATTTTGGAAAACAATTAATTACACATTTAATTATTACTTGTTTTTTGGTACATTATCTCTCCATTCTTTTGGTACATATTACCTATTAGCTTTCTTTATAAATAATTTTATTTATGTACCAAAAATTATTAATTTTATTTGAATTTTGTTAATGTGTATTCTAAGAACTCAATTTTTTTTTGACTGTATATTCTAAGAACTCAAATTAAGAAATATAAAACATGGCATTTATTACTCTTTATGGAATTCTCTTTTTTTTTTTTGAGTTGACTCTTTATGAAATTATCTTACTTGTTTAAAAATAAATGTAATATACTTTTTTTAATTTTAAGACATTAACTGCTTCTATTTTCATTCAATATTTTCCATTTTTGAATTTTTAACATGTCCTAAGAGCACATTCAATAAAACCTTTTCTTTTTACCAAAAAACAAAACAAAACCTTTTTTTTTTTGTTTGAATAAGGCATTCACACTGTTTTGAGGCTAACCTCTAAGTTAAGGGTGCTAGTTAGATAAAATTCTGCTAAAGTATTTAGGTAAACCTTTTGTTTTTTGCTAAAAATATTGCTAACAAATAGCAAGGATATATGTATATATATATATATATATATATATATATATATATATATATATATATATATATATATATATCTTTTTATTTGATAAGTGATAAACTAATTTTCTAAGTTATTCGCAGGCTCATAATTGAATATTTCTCTTAATGGTATTATTTCTACATATATGAATTTTGATATCAAACTCAAGACTACATATTTAAAGGATACGAGCTCCTCTGATAAGTGATAAACTAATTTTCTAAGTTACTCGCAGGCGCATAATCGGGAATTTTTCTTAATGGTATTATTTATACATACAAGAATTCTGATATCGAATTCAAAACTACATATTTAAAGGATATGAGCCTCTTTCACTCAAATCAATACACATTAGTCAAATAAGAATTATTTGAATGCATTATAATAAAATTGTATAAGCTTTTTTGGGTGGTAAGAAAAGTCACTAAACATATTAAAATAAATTTAAATGACCTTTTTTTTATCTTTCTTCTTTTATTATATTCACATTTCACACAACTAAATGCTGCCCCCAAATAAACAACAAAGTTGAGTCATATAATTTTTTTTGTTTAAAATATTAGCATCTCTATTACACTTTGAAAGTGTAGCAGTATGTCTAAATAAATTTATTTCATACTTAAACTTTTCAATCAGAAGTTTTATTCACAATATTTTGATTATGACTTTTTTTAAAGAAAAATTACAATCTGATTCAAAATCTGGGGAATTAATTAATTCCTCTTATGACCTGTTTGGATAGTGAAATTTGAATTGAAACATAAAATTTTAATTTCAATCATAATTATTTCAGAATTAGAATTTATTCAGAATCTTAAATACTATATTTAGAGTTGTCACAGAATTAAGATAAGAAATTGTAATTCTAAATTCAATTATAATTTTATTATTTAAAAGTATGATCTAAAACATTAAAAAATTATTTACAAAATTAAAATTAATAAAAATATTCATAAAATAATATTTTTATAATATAATAGTCATATTTGTTTAATAAAGAAATTATTCATGAAATTTTTTAGAAAAAAAATAAATAGCTATTAAAATAATTTTTATATAAATATAAAAACAATTTTCTATATAAATATAGAATCTCAATAAATATGATTGTTCATAAATAAATGTGGAGAGAGAAAGAAAGTTTATTTTTTAATTTATAGAATTAGTAATTCTTAAGGTATAGACTAAGAATTGAGAAATGCTTAACTTACTTATTTTTCAATTCCATGAAATTGATTTATGAAATTACAATTTCAATTCTAAATGACATTCTAAACATAAAAATTAAAATTAAGAGGTCCAATTCTAATTCTAAACTCTAATTTCATACTCAATTCTAATAGTCAAACTGACACTTGGTTCTTGGAATTAAGCATGAAAATAGAGTTTGGAATTAGAATTAGACCTATTAATTTCAATTTTTATGTTTGGAATGTTATTTAGAATTGGAATTGTAATTCTATAAACTAATTAATTCCATGGAATTAAAAAATAACTAAGTTAAGTTATTTTTAATTCTTAGTTTATACCTTAAGAATTACCAATTTCATAACTTAAAAATTAAATTCTCTCTCTTTTTCACATTTGTTTATGAATATTTATATAGAAAATTATTTTTATGTTTACATAAAAATTATTATAATAGCTATTTATTTTCTTTCCTTAAAAAATTCATGAAAATTTTTTTTATGAAAAAAATTATGACTATTATATTATTAAAATATGATTGTATAAATACTTTTATTAATTTTAATTTTGTAAATAATTTTTTAATATTTTAGATCATACCTTTAAACAATAAAATTATAATTGAATTTAGAATTACAATTTCTTATCATAATTCTTTGACAACTCCAAACATAAAATTTAAGATTCTGAACTAATTTTAATTCTGAAAAAATTAGAATTGAAATTAAAATTTTATATTTCAATTCTAATTTCGCTATCCAAACGATCTCTTAATGTATTAAGCGAGTAATTCTTGAGTAAGTGCTTCTTCCTATAAGCATATGAGTCAATGTTTAACATGTGCAAAGACAATGTAGGTCATAGTAAAAATTCAAATGTCTATAAAAAAAAGTTTTACTACATCCTTGTAACATATATTAACTTGAGTTTTGCTATATCCGATCTTAACATATATTAACTTGTGTATCAATTTCTGTTTTTAATTAAAATTTAAGAAACAGCATAGGTAAACATGTATAGTTAAAAATAAAGAAAAGAATTAAAACTATTTATAAAAAATAGAAAACTAAAAAAGTCAAGTTGAGAGAATGTGCTAAATGGAAAATAAATTGAATAAAGATAAGAAAAGTTACTAAAGAGTATATTGAATTTTTTTCATTTTTCATTTTTCATTTTGTTCTGTTTTTTGTTTTTTGTTTTTTGTTTTTTGTTTTATTATTATTATTATTATTATTATTATTATTATTATTATTATTATTATTATTATTATTATTATTATTATTATTATTATTATTATTATTATTTTACGTTGGAATTGCAAGCATCTTAATTGGTAGGAGAAAAACAAAGGTGGCCATTTGAAGGATCAAACTTCTAACGTCCAATTCTTGAACACTAGAACTAGTGCCAATTGAGCAACAAGCTCGTTTGACACATTTTTTTTATTTGATTTATTCTTTTAATGAATTGGCAAATAACCAAAAGGCATGTATGGGTTAATTTAACAGACAATTACCTTGTAGATCCCTAAATTTTTTGGAATAATTTAAATAGGTCCTTAAACTAAAAAAATTTATAATTAAATTTTTAATGTTCTAAAAATTTGTAATTGAATCTTTAGATTCATTTAAAAATTTGTAATTGAGTCCTTAAATCAAGTAACAGCTAAGGACCAAATTACAAATTTTTAAAATATTACAGACTCAATTATAAACTTTTTTTTTAATTTAAGAACTTATTTGAATTATCTCAAAATATTTAGAGACCTACAAATTAATTAAATCTTAATTTAATAAGTCAATTAGATGATGTCATCTAGCTTGTAACTCAATTGATACCGACTCTAATTTTTAAGGTTGAGGCGTGATAATGATATGAGAAGTTTGATTCTCCACTAGGCTACATATCATCCTCCTCTACCTCGTATGCTTGCATGTTCATTGTATCAAAAAGTAAATAAATAGAAGATAATAACATGAAAATGGTTAAGGATGGGTTATTTAAACTTTTAAATCATAACTTGAGATTTCTTGTTATTCATAAGGAAAACAATATAAAATCAAGTATATCTACTCACTTATCTATTAATTTCATCGTGAGAGGTGAGAGATACGAAATTACATTTGTATAGCACTTGACATTAGTAGATGAGGTTCTTTCTTGAATATTTGACTGTATTTGTTATTTTTATTAAATTTATTGGTATTAATTATGGGAAACATTTAAAAAAAATTGTAAATTTTGGCATTATTAAGGAGTAGCTGCCATGTCAGCAAGTCATGTTCAGCTAAAGTTAGTTAAATCAGTTAGAGTGAGTTAGTTTAGTTAGTTATGATAATTTAGTTATAAATAAGAATATATATACTAATTGTAAGAATTCAGAGACTGTAAGATTTCATTCTCATTTTCTCTCAATTGAAGCATTACGTTTTCCTCTTCTTCTTCACTGTTTTCTCTATATTTCTTCCTGAGCTCAGATACTTTTATGATATCAGAGCTTCAGCGGTCCAGCAATGGAGGGAAGCTCAGTTACATCTTCTTCATCATGCTCCACTGTGCATACCTTCTTAAATCTGGTGTCTATAAAACTTGATGAGGGAAATTTTCTTCCATGGAAGTAGCAAGCACTTGCAACCATTAAAGGCTTCAAATTGCAGAATTACATTGAAACATCAGGAGGAATGCCACCCAAATTTGTGAATGCAGAGGATGAAGCATAAGGTGTGATCAGTGAGGATTTTACAAATTGGGAACAACAAGATCAGCTATTGATGTCTTGGTTGCTCTCGTCTATCTCTAAGAGTTTGCATACTCGTATGATTGGGTGCAATCACTCTTCGAAGTTTGGAAGAATCTTGAAAATTTCTTTGCTTCACAAACAAGAGCAAAGGTGAAGCAGTTAAAATTGCAGCTTAAAAGTGTCAAGAAAGTAGCTGGCATTTGTGAATATTTGCTCTCTATCAAGAAGATAGTTGATACTCTTGCAGCTATTGGATCTCCTATAGGTATAACTGATTACATTGACATAGTGTTTGATGGATTACTTGATGAATATGAAGGTTTTATTACTTCTGCCATAACACATTCTGAACCTTTTACAATTCCTGAGCTTAAAGCACAATTAATGGCTCAAGAAGAAAGATTAGAGAAGAATAAGAAACATGTTGATATTTTTTCAATACAAACTATACAAGCTAATCTTGTACAGCATCATTAGTTTCAAGATCAGAAAGTTTAGTTTTGGTAGATATCAGGTTCCTAATCGTGGCAGGTTTCATGATGATTTTAGAGGAAGAGACAGATTTCAAAGAGCTGGTTTTGGAGGTAGACAATTTAATAAGCCTCAATGTCAACTCTGCCGAAGATATGGTCATTTGGCTATGAATTGTTTTTACAAGTTTGATGAACAGTTCACAGAAAATAATTTGAATCATTCTTAATACAGTCAAAATGTGTCTCAAAATTCTGGTTTTGATTCACCTCAGTATGGTGGTTCTACTATTGGTTCCTCACAGTATTCATCAAGATCAAGGTTTTCAGGGAATTAGGCTCCCCATATATATGACAGCCATGATGGTTGCACCAGAAACTCTTTTTGACCCTGCATGGTATCCTGATTCAGGAGCTACTAATCATCTAACACTTGAACCTGAGAACTTGATGACTAGCTCAACCTATACAAGTGATAATAGGATCAAAATGGTTAATGGGGTAGCAATGAATTTTCATAATATTAGTAATTCCTTCTTCCTTTCCCCTAAGTCTGCAAAACCTTTTTTCTTGAATAACTTGTTACATGTTCCTCATATATCCAAAAAATCTTTTAAATGTTTCCCAGTTTGCTAGAGACAATAGAGTTTATTTTGAATTCCATTGTAACCATTGTTACAACAAATCTCAAGCCACCAATCAGATTCTCTCGAAAGGCAAACTTAGAAATGGTCTCTATGCATTTGATGATATTCATATTGCTACTTCACCTTTTAGTCAAACTTCTTGTAATCTTTTTTCAAATTCGTGTAACCTGTCTCAATCATGCAATTCTGATTCTGTTGATTTTAGTTTTTCACTATGGCATGCTAGATTATGTCATGCTTCTCCTAAAGTTGTACATTATGTTTTGCAACAGTGTAAAATTCCTATCAAATCAAATAAAATTCTATTTGTATGTGAATCATGTTGTATGGGAAAATCACATAAACTACCCTTTGTTGCTTCTAAATCTGTGTATTCACTTGGATATATTTGATGCATAATAAGTCTGAGGCTCTTACCACATTTATTCAATTTAAAACTATGATTGAATTACGAATTGGTGTTAAAATCAAGGCTTTTCAATTTGATGGTGGTAAGGAATATACTGCCTTCTCCAAATTTCTTCAATCTCAAGGTATTGTACATAGATTTAGTTGTCATTACACGCATGAACAAAATGGTTCTGCAGAAAGAAAACATAGATATGTCATTGAGTTGAGGCTAACACTGCTAGCTAATGCATCTATGCCTCAGTTTTACTGGGGAAAAGCTTTTCTTATTGCAATGTATCTCATAAATAGACTACCAACTCCTACTCTTCATAATCTGTCCCCACTTGAAGTCTTATTCAATCATCCACCTAATTATCATTTCCTTCAAACGTTTAGCTGTGCATGTTATCCATTCTTGAGACCTTGTAATCAATTTAAAATTGATTTCAGATCAACTCAATGTGTCTTTATTGGTTACAGTGGCAAACATAAAGGGTATTTGTGTCTAGCTCCTAGTGGGAAGGTTTTCATCTCCAGACATATCACATTTGATGAATTTCTATTTCCTTTTAAAGTTCCTAATTCAGTATTTCTCCCGTCCCATTCCTCAATATATTCTCAATCTTCATCCAATGTGTCCCCTTCTATTCCTACTGTTTTAGTTGTTCCTAAGCATCCTAATTTTGTTATTGAACTTGCTGAACTAAATCAGTCTGAATTACCACATGTTACTGAGGTATCAACTGATGTTACTTGTAACATCCCGAAAAATACCTATTTGATCATAAATATTCATTTTATATTATTCTTGATTTTTAAGAATTTTTCTAGAATTTTACGGAAACGTTGAATATTTTAATATATTCTTCGTTTTGCGTACACATTGAGCTGAGAATTGTTGAGATCAGTGTAACGCTCCGAAAATTGATTATTTCGCCACGAATAGTCATTTTCCAATATTTGTGATTTATGTGAATTCTTTTGGAATTATCCGAGAACGACGAATATTTTAATATATTCTTCGTTTTACGTGAATATTGAGCAGAGTCGTGAAAACGACTGTGATGCTTCAAAAATTAGAAATTTATATGACGGATAGTCGTTTCGTAATATTTGTAATTTTTGAAAATTTTCTGGGAATTTTCCGGAAACGTCGAATATTGCAGTATATTCCTCGTTTTGCGTGCGCACTGAGCGGAACTGGGAAAACGCGATGTTTTCTCTGCGATCCTTGAACTATGGATAAGTCGATGGGGAATCTTACTAAATCTGAGACTTGACACAGTTTACGAAGTTTCACAATTTTCGAGAAATCTTAACAGATAAAATAAATCAATACAGTGAAAAATTCATCTATCAGATTAATTAAATACTGACTTCTGTCAACTGTGACTATTATTCATTGGATAATAGTGTGTAATAAAAATACTATCACATTATCCTAATGCAATCCACTTTATGTCTAATCAAGTCACTTTAATTCAAATTTAATGTTTAAAAATCAAAGCTTCTTTGAGAAGCTTTGACCAAAATATGACCCAAATACCCTTAGCTTCCCTTGGAAGCCATTTCCCTCTCTCTTCTCTCCCTCTTTGCATGCCTGGAATGCAGCCCAAGGGAAGGGAAATTGCTTCATTTCAATTATTCAATTATCACTTTAATTCATTAATTTTCAAGACACTTTCTCTTTCATCCTTTCTTCTTCTTCTTCCTTGAATTTTCTCTCCTCCTTCTCTCCACCAAAGGCTACGGCCAGCCCTCCCTCAACCACCCTAACCTTCACAAAAATTTCTTCTAATTACATTTCCTAAATTCTCTCACCATTCTAAGCATCTTTTCTTCTTGGAGTTTCTTGAAATTCCTCCATTTTCATCATCTTCTTCAAGCTCCAACTTTGAGCATTTTGGGTAAGTTTCAAGACCACTCTCCCTCTCCTTCTATTTTCATGATTATGGTTTCTTTAATGGCCATCCATGGCTTATTTTTCAAGCCTTGATATTGATTCTAACGAAGTCACCATTTTTAGGGTTTTTGGAGCTCAAATTCGAAATTTCAATAAGCTTCTTGGTGTCCTTCTTTTGTTTTCTTCACTTGGGTAAGAGGAAGACACTCCTCCTCAACCTCTCTTAGCATCTAGGAACCTTGGTTGTGTTGTTGGTGGAAAAACCCTAATGAGGGTTATCCTTTGATTTTGTGATTAGTATGTTTATGTGTTAATTTTAATTGATTTATGCTATTGGATTGATTTGTTGTATATAATGTAATATTGGATTGGTTTGAATGGTTTGAAATGGACAAAAAATAATTGAACACCCTTCTTGGAGTGCCACGGTTTTGGGGTGGAAGAATTGGATAAAGTATGGTTAATGTGTAACAAGTATAAGATTAGGATTAATCAAGTAACAAGATGGATTTTAGTGGAAGAAAAATTTGGAATTGAAGCCTATATGATGGCTACGGTTTTGAGGCCAAGAATTTAGGGTTCTTGGTGAGTTAATTTAATAGGTGAACAATTTAAAGAACTAAGAGAAAGGCATGCAAGGTAATAACTTAAAAGGACTTAAGAATGGAGCCATTGTGAGGCCACGACCTCTAAGGCATTTTTGAGTGTAAGTATGTGGTTTTGATAAATTGGAAGCATAAGGAATTAAGTAATTAGAAATCTATGTGATGAAATGGATAATAAATAAATTAGAAGAATTTAATATAATCAAGACTTCATAAATTTTAAAGGGCTAAGAGTGAAATTATTATAAGGCTTAAGGTGATTCTAAGTGAGTGAAGAACATGAGAATGTGAGGCTTAAGAGCTTAAATAAATTGCAAGATATATGAAATTGAATTGCCTTGGAGTGTTAAATTGGTTACAAGAATTGACTTTGAACTTGAACCTTAAAAAGGGAAACAAATTCTAAGTTAGGATTCATAATGAACCTAATGACGCATCAATTGACTTGATCTTTATATTATGATGTTATGGGTCCATGTGAGTGACCATTTATGTATTGATGCTTATTTTGGCCTAATGTGGCATATTATGGAATTGTAAGAGATTGTGAATCATACATGTTCATGCATAGTGTCTTATGCATTGTGATTGTCCTTGTGGACTATTGTAAGGTCAAGTTGCCTAGGAGATTGAACACACCTTAGTGCGGGTGCGAATAGACAAGTGTAGGTCATTGGTTGACCTTGGGGGCGTCGGGGTGCGGGTTCCTCGCAATGGGAGGTTGGTAGCTCTCCTGCCCGTGGGGTAGACCGATGCAAACGCACCGACGATCCGGACTGAGACACTGTCCTATATCGTGATCTAGTGTAGAATGTCTGTACAATGCCATGATTGTGCACGAGAAAAATTATTGATAGCACTGGCCTCGGCAGCCGAGTTACAGACATGTCTCCTGATCTTTCTCTCCGACTGTTTGGGTTTAGCTCCATGGAGTAGGAATTGGGAAAGCATACATGTGAATCATGATACAAACTGTCATCATTAATTCTTATTTTATGTAACTGTGACTGATCTGATTATTACTGTGATAATTATCTGCCTGGAACTGTTTATTTGCTTACTGTTGGGATTACTGCTTATTAATCGAATATGATATTCTGAATTGCTATTTGGGCGCGTGGCGCCGTGCTGTTTCTAGCTGCTATAATTGGTAATGATGGTAGGATGTCTTACCTCTTTCTGTGTTTCCATTATCTGTTGTCTGTATATATGTATTGTATCTACCGAAGACGACGGCAACGAGTTAGAAGCCCCTGACTTTCCCGGCTTCTGGCCCGACAGAGATTAGCTTTTACTGCAGACGATGGGGACGCGTATGCGAGGATTTCTGGGAGATGTGCGTCTGACCTTCCTTGGAGGGCCAGAGTGCTGGCACATCAACCTGAACTCCGATCGCTGAATCTACTTGGGGGACGTGTCCATCGCCTTGGCCTGGAGACAACATGAGGCGCCTGTCCTCACCTGCTACATCAGCCTACGCCTAGAGTTTTACTTGCCCATCCGTAGATGTGGGGCGACCGCTACTACACTCCATGGGAGGACTCCTTTGATTCCACCGCTCGGGCTCCGTCCCGTGCTTCTGTGGTTCCAATGGAGGTTTCCTTGGAAGAGGAAGATCCCGCTGAGGATCCTGACACGGTTCCTCCTCATCTGAGGGATTGATTTTACTGGTGGCTACTGATGGTTGCAAGTGTTTTTATTTTGGGAGCCTAATGTATTACTTTTTGGTGGGCTGTATATTTTGTATATGCATGATGGTTATATATGCATGATTTCCTTGGAGGCAGGTATAGTTTTTGCTTTTTGGAGGTATTCAGGCTTGTATCTAAATTACAGTTATGTTTAAATGTTGATATATATATATATGTGTATGTGTTATTCAGGTATAAATTCTGTTTACTATTTTATTCTTTACTTTTATTCACATTCCGCATTATTAATTTAACAAAAAAAAATTATACTACCATTTTTCCTACGTATTAAAGCATCAAGTTGGTTAAAATCTAATTAACTGAACCGGGTCTTAATTGACTAATTATTTAATTTCTGCATTTTATTTTATTTGACAATATGACGTTCCCTCCCAAAAAGGGGCGTTACATTACTGGTCATATGTTACCCATTAATGAGGTATCAACTGATATTACTGGTCATATTTTACCATACCATCTCCTTCACCAGTCTTAGTTCAAAATAAGCACTCCATGGTTACTAGAGCTAAGGTTGGTATTCATAAACCTAAAGTTCTCATTGCTGCTGCCAATTCTGACACAGAACCTACTTCAGCTTCTTCTGCATTATCTTGTCCATCTTGGAAGTTAGCTATGGATCAGGAATATCAAGCACTAATGAATAATAATACTTGGTCTATGGTTACACTACCATCTGGCAGAACAATTATAGGTTATAAGTAGGTCTTTAAGCTCAAAAAGAACCCATATGGCAGCATAAATAAGCACAAGGCTAGACTTGTTGCAAAAGGATTTCATCAGCATGAGGGTATTGATCTCTTTGAGACATTTAGCCCAGTGGTAAAACCTACAATAGTCAGAATTGTCCTCACACTTGCCCTCTCAAAAAGATGGACTCTGAGGCAAGTTAATATCAACAATGCCTTCTTGAATGGAGATTTATTTGAGGAAATGTTTATGTCTCAACCATAAGGATATATGCAGGGCAATGGCTCTTTGGTATACAAACTTAATAAAGCTTTTTATAGACTCAAACTCCTAGGGCTTGGTTTGAGAAGCTCCAATCCACTCTTTTTCAGCTTGGCTTTATTTCTGCAAAATGTGATACCTCTCTTTTTATGAAATTTGCAATTGATCACACTATTCTTATCCTTGTCTATTTTGATGATATAATCATCACTATTGATTCCTCTCATGTTGTTGTTACCTTGATTGAAACTCTCCATACTCATTTTCCACTTAAAGATCTTGGCAGCCTCAACTACTTCTTGGGAATTGAAGCTAAGCCTATTGCCACAGGAGGCATCCATCTATCATAGACTAAATATATCACAGATTTGCTTACCAAGGCCAACATGCTCACTGTTAAACCTATGCTAACTCCAATGGTGTCTGGTTTGAAGCTCACAGCATCTGGATCTGATCTTGTACCTAATCTTACACTGTATAGGTCAATAGTAGGTGCACTGCAGTATATCATAATAACAAGGCCTGAACTAGCATTCTCAGTTAACAAAGTTTTTCAGTATATGCAATGCCCTCAAGTTACACATTGGCAAGCAGTTAAGAGGATTTTAAGGTATCTAAGTGGAACTATGCACTATGGTTTTGTCCTATCCAGATCTTCTCACTTGAAGCTCTTAGTTTTTTGTGACTCAGATTGGGGGTCAGATGTTGATGATAGGATCTCAACTTCTAGTTACTGTGTATATCTTGGAAATAACCTCATATCATGGCATTCAAAGAAGCAATCTGTTGTTTCCAGATCAAGCACCGAGGCTGAGTATAGGAGCCTTGCTGCAGTAGTTGTTGAGACTACCTGGATTTAGTCTCTGCTAACTGAGTTACATATTCATGTGGATAGAGTTCCAACTATATATTGTGACAATCTCAGTGGACTGTTACTTGCTATAAATTCAATCTTACATTCCAGAACAAAACATTTTGAGCTTGATTTATATTTTGTCCAAGAAAAAGTGCAACAGAAGCTCAATGAAGTTCATCACATCCCATCTTAGGAACAAACTGTTGATGTTTTGACCAAACTAGTTTCCTCTACTCCATTCCATCTTTGTCGGTACAAACTCAGAGTTCTTGACTTCTCCACTCTGAGTTTGCAAGTGGGTGTAAGGAGTAGCTATCATGTCAATAAGCCATGTGCAGCTGAAGTTAGTTAAATCAGTTAGAGTGAGCTAGTTTGGTTAGTTATGATAGTTTAGTTATAGATAGGAATATACATACTGATTGTAAGAATTTAGAAACTGTAAGATTTCATTTCATTTTCTCTCAATAGAAGCATTACATTTTCCTCTTCTTCTTCATTGTTTTCTCTGTTTTTCTTCCTGAGCTCATGTACCTTTAATTATAATAGTCTAAATTAACAACCTAATGTTAATGATAAATGGATCAACCGATAGAATCAAACTGCATTAACTTATGGTTGTTGAAGATATTGATATCATTGGTTCATACCTTTGAGAAAATAAAGCTCCATACAAGAAGTTAGAAATTGTTGTGCATCGAACGACTAATTTTGATATAGAAATTGTAGAGGAGGACAACGAAGAAAAAAAGGATGATGAAATTGAAGAAGTGGAAAAGTTCCTTAATTATGATTAATTTTTGGAGGAATCGAATTTAGATGGATATAATAAGGATGATGATTGACTTTTTGTTTGACAAAATAGTACTAAACTTGATGGTTTGTTTTTATATATGACCAATTTTTGTATTGAACTTTATATAAATACGATTTCTAGAATTATTTTGAAGTGAATTTAGAGGTATACCTAAGATAGGCATGTCACGGTGGTTTCTTCCTTGTACAGCAGCAGCAAAGGGTGTTGAATCGGGGGGTTGGTACCTACAAAGGGACTTCAATGCTCAAGTTAGGCTATGCACAAGTACGGTTATGCAATGAGTGACAAGTTACTGATACCTGTTTAAGGTGACTTAGCCTGGTATTTAGAAAGGTTGGATAGATACATTCTCATAATAGAGAGATATGTTCCTGAAATAGTAGCATGGAGAGATATGTTCCTTATTTAGTTACGGTGGATCCTTATATTATTGGAATATAGATACTACAACTATGGCAGTTAGAGGCAATTATGGGTGTTATTATTTCGTAAGATCATGATTGGCGATAATAAATATTATCAAGATCTATTCATTATGCAGATCTTGTGGTAAAATTGTTGCTACCTAATGTCGTGGTCTGATAGGCATAGAACCAGGATCTTGTCCGCATGTCATAAGCGAACTCCTGCTGAGGGCATCGACGTCGAACTCCGGCATACTGCATGTCGGGTCAACCCAAGGGAAATGATGTCGGATTACGGTCCAGAACAGTTGCCTCCAGCTTGGTGCTTAAGTGGAACAATTAAGTGTCAAGGTAACAAGTTTGAAAGGAGCACACAACGTGTTGTAAATATGAGAATCTAAAAGGGCTAAGGTTCATTGTTAATCATAGAATACCTTCGGGGTTGGCATGTAAGGTCGGAATTCATCACAGATTATTGCTCATGTTGCCATTTCGCTATTCGAGGTTTATCCTCTATTGCCCCCATGCATAGTTCACAGGATTTTTGTCCTTTTTCTTGCAGCCTTACTTTGCAGCTTGTAACAATCTGAGCTTTCTTGAAGAACTGTTGCTTTGACTTTATTGGGAATTAAAGATCTTTTAAGAGGATATTAGTTTCATATGTTTCCTAATTGTCTGCTACTTCTATGACCAATCAGAAGGGGGAAGCATTAAAGCATGACTTCCAACGTGTAATCAACTCACCTCTTTCGGGGCTAATCAGAGTGCTTCATTCCCTTTATAAATAGGGAATGCTTACACTGAGGCTAGCATTTTTTTTGTTGCATTCCTTTTGTTTTTTTATTTTTCTTAAGAATGATCCTCTTTCAGAGAATAGTTTTCCTTTCATTTTTCATATGCACATGAAGGGTTTTGCCCTCTGCTAAGACCATCTTCTTGTTCTTTCCAAAATCACTAAAAGTGTTTTCTCTATTTCTGCTAGGTCCTCTGATGAAGGCCTTTTTTTCTGAGTGTTTGTCTATTTATTAGGCCGCAAGTGCATAAGTCATACAAGTAATACAGTTATAGAGTAAGAGATCATTCCCTCGAGGATAATTGGCTTCCAATACTAAGTATTAACTAATAACTTAGCGAAATCCTATTCAAGAACATATAAAATAGGAGAAAGTGCAGTAAAGCTAATCTACAAACAGAAAAACGATAAATGAAAGTAAACATAATGGTTTAGAGATTTAAGAAATCCTTCTTCACCTCCTACTTCAACCAATGATAAGCAATCCTCACAAGCAACATGAATGCATTAGTTAAGTTAGCTTGAGAATTTGATTTAGTTAAAAGTCTATATCTAGGTCAATCAACCATGCTTTATTTGCCTAATCCACTATGTTTCTATGAGAACTAGTGCAAACTCCACTCATTAAGATCTATTCTCAAACACACGCTATGCATAGCTAAGAGATATATTTCTATCCCATTAGCGAATTAACTTATCCAAGCCAATTATGAAATCGAATATGCATCAATTATACATATGATCTAAAATCCAAATTCCTATGTCTAGGTTCATCAGATTTCAACAAATCACTTAAAAGCTTATCAAACAATCAAGAGCTTTAAGATCTATATAATTGAACAAAACCAAACATCAATATATACTCAAAGTAATACAAAATCATTAATATTCATAGAAGGATTTGAAGTTATCCATAAATACATCTTAGCTACATCATGAAATACGAAAATCTATCACAAAAATCATGTTCATGGAAGATGGAAGAGAGAAAAGAGAAGGGAGAAGGAATGAAGCCCATGGATATGATCTTTGATGCTTGAATCTCCTTTCATAAAGAATCTTCTCTAAAACCTAAAAAGCTCTCTTTGTAAATCTATTAAAATCGTATTTATAGGCCCAGAAAACAGAGTCATGTCGCGGCGTTAACCATGTGGCGCTGCGGCATGCTTACAATTAGGTCACTAGCACCGCAACATCTCTTACTTACGCCTCGGCGCTCTACTCTCGGGACTCTCTGCCTGATGCAGGGAATGCTCCACGCCGCGACGTTACACAACCTGCGTCATGGCGTTAAGTGTTGAGTTGCACACTTGGCTTTCTCTTCCAAATCTTGCTCAAATGCTCAATATATCAGCTTGTTTGGAGCCCTTCTTACAATAGAGAAATCACTAAATCATTAATAATTGCAAATCCACTTAATCTATAGCAAAGTAAGCACAATTTGCTCAATATCATATTGCAAACCCATCAAAATAGAATATAACAAATATAAGCACAAAATTTTCTAAATATGCATACAATGAGGACTTAAGCAATCAATGAAAGTATAGATATGGGGCACAAATAACTACATTTCATAGAGTTATCACTTGGCATAATGGGCAGCAGGAGCCTTTCTCTCCTAGTGTATATAGGAGTGTTTGATCTACCTTCTCTTGTCGGGAAGATATGCGGTTCCTGCCATATTGCATAGAAACACTCAGAGACGCTCTGCCCTTGTCCTTCCTCCCTTCCAAGTGCTTTGAAAGCTCTTAGCTTGATCTTTTGGCAGGTCCTCTAAGTGTAGTCAGATATGCAAGAGGGCTCTGAGGGTTTTTTGGAGCAGCTCAACGTGATTTGAAGTAACTCGAAGTGATTGTGAAGCCTGTTATAGTTTCGATGGAACAATCTTTTGATGTGGAGCAGTCTCTTATTCAACAAGGAAGAGACAAATGCTAGTTTTGGAGGGACCTTGGAGGTGGCAATGACTCGAGGGGCCATGATTATCAACGACTGTGATGCCGACCTCTTCTTTTTTTCTTTTTGTTAAAAATGACGATATATGGAATGAGAATAATAAAATTTCATTTTCTGAACTTTGTATCTTCTGTTTTCCATTTTCGTTATCCGTCTTCTTTTTTTTATTAAGATTAGTCTAACACTCATCATGTAATGATAGTTATATTGTCCCCAGCTTGGTGCTTGGCTAATATAGCAAAGTAGCAAGATAAAAAGGTCTTTGTGCACCTGGCTGATAGTACTCGAGCTTTACTTGAAGTCGTGGTGCTTGTTATCGTGTGGGGTTGAATTTTATCCTATCAACGCTTAAGTCATTTGACCTTTCTAGGAGTGCTATAGTCCGAACTGACTCTGCATCATTTGACCACATGGACGTTCCGGGTGTAGTCGGGGTCCGTATAAAAAATCTGAGATTTGTGGAAAATTTTTGGACTTTACTAGCTGAGGTTACGTGTTGCTTGATTTGCTACATACCCTTCCTTTCAACTGCCGTGACAACTACGAAGGCCACGTGGCATGCCTTGGTTGGGTAGTTGAGCATAGTACTTCGTGCGCCATTATGGGAGTCTTTCAAAATCTGAACTGTTAGGACAGAAATGCCCCCTAACGTTCTGGCCTCTATATATAGGGGTTAAAGTTCCTCCCTTTCATTTTTATTATTTCTTTATGAAATTCGGCTGTCTGAGACAATTTTTGGTTGTTTTTCTCGGTGGAGGAGTGCGATTTCTAGCAGTTTTCAATAGTTAAACCTCTCAGTTGTCAATTTACCTTCATTTTTTCAAGGTATTTCTACTTCCTCTTATTTGCTTATGCTATTTTTGCCATCAAAGAGTGGTTGTACACTCCTTTTTGGTGTGCACTTTGCTTGTCTTTTCTCAAAAAAGAGTTGGGATATCATAGTTTCTAGGTCCCTTCAATGGCATTGCCCTGTGGAGCACCTTCTCTATCATACCTTGTACGACGGAGGTGTCCTTTTGAGGCTTAAACCTTGGTTGGCTAATGCAAATTAAAAGATGCAAATTCAAGTGCAGGTTATCTTAAGTAATAAATTTCTCAGGAGTCCGAGATCGATCCACAGGGAATTGATAAAGAAAAATTCTTTGAGGTAAGGAAAAGATTTGTCACAATAATAAAGATAATAAAACTTATTCACAATTAAAAAAAAAAGAACTTGTTTGGGCTAGGAGATTCACTTTTGGTAATAAATTAAGGATAATATTATTTTTTTATAACTCAATTGAAATTCATGTACAACGGATGTTCCAATCAGAAAATAAAACATTCAAAGTCCATTTAGAATTATATATGTAGTTATATTATGGTTCCGTTAATTATTTACCAACATCAACACTTGTAAATGAGTTCAACCATTCATTGTGTCAACCACTTGTCTATAATAAATCAAGAACTCGACTTTACAAAAAGGATTTCTAAATTGATTGGAAACAAAATACAACACATATAATGACTACTTGATAATATATCATTTAAGCACAAGAAAGATGCTTGCCTCTCCACTTATACTAACTAATTCAACTATCTTCACACGATTATAACTCTGTTAAAACGTCATTTTTCTGAAAAAGTTGTCTTCATGAGAGTTGAAGGGTTTTGTCTTAGCTTTCCAATGCTACTAGTTTTAGCTCAATGCAACTCCTATAGCCCAAGTTATGCCCTGATTAGTGCGCACTACTCGGGTTATAGTGACAGAACCCATTTTTTGACTTCTAGGTCCAATTAGCTCCACTAGAAATCTGATTGAAACTCGAGCTCTTCATCAAAGTTGTAGAGCTTTCTTTCAGCTTTCCTACAAGGTAAAATTCATAATATTTAGATATCTAGAACTCGAGATATGGCTGAAATGCAGAAACAGTGTAAAATCTCAATAATGTTGGAAAAGATCAATTACGCCTAATTTGAACTCAAACATACAAAACATGACCAATTATGTAGTAGTGGCATATCTTTGAGTTACGTGTCACCAGTGCAACATAAAAACTCCACAAGGATTGCCGAAACCGGCCACAAAAACCTTTGAGCCCTTTCTATCCCACTTACAGAATAACAACCCTCTATCTTCCTACAAACCTAATTAAAGGCTTGTATTCTAAGAAGATGGTACCTGACCACAGCCAGTCAGAACTCGCCATAGAGGCCTACAAATTAAAGTAAGTATATGGCTCAGTGACAGTTTCACGTGCACTATAAAGATGGGACGCTTCTATTTGTCCATTAGTGCTATAGAGCCTTAGTTCCAAGAATTAGGAATTTGGCATGTGGCTCTCTATAGAGCATGACACATGAACCTTATTTACATACTAGTGTGCGAAGGTCTCCTCCTGAGTCTATGACAGGACGGGCATCTGCCCGGGGCTCCTAATCTAATTAAAGACTAAGTACAACTGAAGTTTCACCCTCTTTTTCTTTTCTTTTTTTTTTGAAGAAGAAAAAGAAGATAATATGTACATGTTGTTGTAGTTGTGGCTTACATCTTCCTCTGGTTTTACATCCAGAAATGGCTTAAACACCTTTTTTGAGTTAAGGATAAGCTTCCTATCCAATTTTCTTATAAATTAGCAAACAGGGTCTTTTAGAGTCAGATTCCCAAGACTGTAACGTTTTTGTTCGTCCTTGAAAAGATTTCACAAATTAAGAAGTTCACAATGCACAACTCCATAAGAATGCGTCTCAAGAGTCAATAAGATATCATTTAATAATTACTTACTTAGTCCATTCTTAATAAAGTAAATTTTATCTTATCTGTTTGCAGAAACCATTCTCAAAGAATGACGTCGCTTGTTGCAATTCCATCTTGCACATTTGTGACATACTTGCATTCTTTTCGCTCTTCTTCTTTTTGAATACGAACTTCTACCAAGTCTTGGTATGTATAAGTCAAATGAAATTGAAGACTTACCTGCTAGACGAACCTTTGCTTCGATTATCCAACGTACATTTTTCGGCATACCCTTGTGCATTAACAATCTCAATCCTTCACATTTAGCTTTGTAGATTTTTGCCAAAGCATTTTGAGGGAGGGAAGGAAAATGCTTTCTTGAAATTGAGAAAATGACATCCATTTTAAAGGAGAATGATTCAGTTATTATGGAAAACTGAAACAAACTAACTTGAAAGCCATGGAGTACCGTTATTAGCCACTTAATAGGGAACATAAAGAACTGCAAAAAGAAAGCAACAAAATTAGAATAAATATTTCTCATAACAAGGATTAGAAAGGGAAATGAATTCTACCTCAACAACTTAGTTTTCTAAAAATGGTTTGAGTCTTTATCCATTGACTTTAAAGACATTACCATTCTTAGGATTCTCAATGTCTATGGCCCCATAAGGATATACTTGTTTGACAATAAAAGTACCACTCTACCTAGATCTTAATTTCTCAGGAAATAGGTACAAACTAGAATTATAAAGCAGAACTTTTTGATTAATTTCAAAAAATTTTCTCAAAATTGACTTGTCATTAAAAGCTTTTGCTCTAGCTTTATAAATCTTTGAGTTTTCATATGCATCATTTCTCAATTCCTCAAGTTTATTTAATTGTAATTTACGTATCTTGCAAGCATCATCAAGGTTTAGGTTGAAAGCTTTAATAGCCCAAAATGTTTTATGTTCCAATTCTATAGGTAAGTGACAAGGTTTTTCATAGACTAACCGATAGGGTGACATGCCCAAAGATGTTTTGAAAGCAGTACGGTAAGCCCAAAATGCATCATTTAGTCTTAAAGACCAATCTTTATGATTTGGGTTAACCGTTTTTTTCTAAAATTTGTTTAATCTCCCTATTTGCCAATTCAACTTGTCCACTTGTTTGAGGGTGATAAAGGGTGACAATTTTGTGTGTAATGTCATATTTCTTCATTGAAGATTCAAATGGTTTATTACCAAAAAGTGTTTCCCCATCATTGATGATAGCTCGAGGGATTCCAAATCGACACAAGACATTTTCTTTTAAAAATTTAAGAACAATTTTATAATCATTGTGTCGGCATGGAATCGCCTCAATCCATTTTGAGACATAATCAACTACAACCAAAATATACACAAATCCAAATAAGGATGGAAATGGACCCATGAAATCAATTTCCTAACAATAAAAAATTTCAATGACAAGGATAGGGTTCAGAGGCATCATGTTTCTTTTAGAAATGGAATCTAATTTCTGACAGTTTTCATAATTTTTGCAAAAGATATAGCAATCCATAAATAGAGTAGGCCAATAAAATTCGCACTGCAAAATTTTTACAGTTGTTTTCTTTGAAGAAAAGTGAACTCCATATGCTTTTGAGTGACAAAATTTAATGACACTACCTACCTCACTATCGGGCACACATCTCTGAAAAATTTGATCTAGACAATATTTGAACAAATATGGGTCATCCCAATAAATTTTTTTTTACCTCTATCAAAAATTTACTCCTGTCTTGGTAGGTCCATTGAGGCGGTATCTTTCATGTTACAAGAAAATTAACTATATTAACAAACTAAGGCATGGAATTGATAGAAAATAAAAATTCATCGGGAAACGAATCATTGATAGGTGTGTTATCAAAAGGTGAGCCTATTGTAAGTCTGGACAAATGATCTGCGACAACATTTTCAGCTCCTTTCTTATCTTTGATTGTGATGTTAAATTCTTGAAGCAACAAGATCCACGATATCAATCTTGGTTTGGCATCCTCCTTAGACATCAAATATCTAATAGTAGCATGATCGGAAAAAATCACAATAGAAGAACTAATTAAATAAGATCGAAATTTGTCCAATGCAAATATTACAGCAAGTAGTTCTTTTTCAGTAGTGGTGTAATTCATTTATACACTATTTAAAGTTCTACTTGCATAACAAATCACTTGAGACTTACCTTCCTTTATTTGGCCTAAAACAACACCAACAACAAAATCACTAATATCACACATCAACTCAAAAGACAAAAACCAGTTAGGGGATTGCATGATAGGAGCAGATGTCAGAAAACCAATTAATTTTTCAAAAGATTTTTGACATTCTTGAGTCTAATCAAATGGTGCATCTTTCAATAGAAGATTACATAATGGTCTAGATATGACACTAATGTCCTTAATGAATCTTCTGTAAAATCTTACATGTCCTAAAAATGAATGAACTTCTCTGTTTGTTTTTGGGCAAGGAAAATGGGCAATTAATTCAATTTTGGTCTTATCAACTTCAATTCCTTTAAAAGATATCACAAAACCTAACACTATTTCTGAGGTAACCATGCAATGACATTTTTCTCAGTTTAGCACATGTCCTTTTTCTTTGCATCTTTTAAGAACTTTTTTTAAATTATCAAGACAATTTTCAAATGAATTTCCAAAAACAGTCAGGTCATTCATGAAAACCTCTAAATAATGCTCAATCATGTCACTAAAAATACTTAGCATGCATCTTTGGAATATTGTCGGACCATTGCAAAGGCTAAAAGACATTTTTCTATATGTGTTACCAAGTGGCTTCCAGTACTCAAGAGGGGGGTGAATTGAGTAACAAAAACTTTCGCAAAAGCCTCAAACAAATAAACTTTGCTGAATTTAAATATTAAAGGATGTGAAAGAGATAAGAAAAGGAAGAACAATTAATAATTAAATTGCAGGAAACAACAAATAAAGTGCATAAAGAAAAGAGAATAAGGGAAGAAAAAACAGTACAACCATATTTATCCTGGTTCGACCACCAACCACTTGTGGCCTACGTCTAGTCCCCGAAACACAGTTCGAGATTTTTCACTATTCAAGACAAGCTTAAAACAGGTGCTTGCAACCTTTACATAATAGAGCACTTTTCACACACAGGGAAACTCTACCCTTGTGCTCAAGCCTCAATCAATCAGGGATACCTCACCCTTATACAATCCTGAGGGATACCTCACCCTCAATACAATATATTAGAGAAATAGATGAAGAAAAGAAACTCTCACTCAGAGTAAATAATTACAAATTGAAGTACTAAAGAGCTGTTTCACAGATATCTCAAGGATTCAATATTAAGAGCATAGAGAAAGAGAGAAAATAATGTAAAACTCGTTTTCAGCTAAGCAAAAATTGATCAAAATGTTCGGGGGTTCATCAAAGGTGTCCCAGGCCTCTATTTATAGAGCTCGTAGAAGAAAATGGCCGTTGGGAGCATTAATTTGACATTAATTGGTTTTAATTCTCGTATGAATTCAAAAACCAGAATCTGATTCCCGTGGGTTATTCGAATACCAGGAGGAGGTATTCGAATACCTCTGTCAAAAGCTTTGTTAAAAAACTGATTAAGTTGGGGTTATTCGAATACCAGTCAAGGGTATTCGAATACCTCATTAAAAAAGGCATGTTTCGAAATCAGGGTATTCGAATACCATATGGGGTATTCGAATGCCTCATTTAAAAAGGTTCATTCTGAAATTAGGGTATTCGAATACCATATGGAGTATTCGAATGCCTCTGTTTTGGCACAACAGAAAGTATAAGTTACGAATCAAGTTATTCGAATATCATAAAGAGGTATTCGAATACCTCAGTTAAAAATAGTTCAAAAAACCTTTCTTAAATGCTTCGAAATGCTTATTTTTAGTTTCTAAACCATTTGATCTTTCAAGTGCTACTTTAAAACTTCAGTTTAATTTAAGAAGCAGATTATTTTAGATCTTTTGACCATTGAGATATCTAGTTGACAGCTCCATACATGATAGATCCTAAGTCCTAAGACTAATCTTGAAACACTTCGACTTGGTCTTCTCATCATCCTCATGTTTGTTATCATCAAAATACATCTTCAATGTTGCGTAGTAAACACATTCTCTCCCTTTTTGATAATGACAAACTATCATAGAGAAAAGCATCAGTACAAGAATAATTGGAATTCACAAGGTAAGAGACTTACATTCATATTCAATATGTGCGTGCGTAGCTCCCCCTTAATGTTGGAATCCAATATTAGTTATTTTAACCGTCTTTTCTCATAGTTATATTTTTCTCCCCTTTGGCATAATCAAAAGATATAACAGATATGTAATGCATAAAAGGAGGCACAAAGAGAAACAAAGAGACTGATTTTATTAATAAATTTGCCAACATAAATATACGGTAAGAAACAAAAGCTAACCACCAATACAAGAAAAAAAAAATCCAAACAAGAACAAAGCCTAGAAATAGGCATCCGGGAGGAGGAGGAGGGGAATCGAACCCCGTGAAGATAGCAAGGCACGCAAGGCGGCTTGCTCACGCTCAACACCGTCAAGCTGTCAAAACGAGAAGAGAGGTGTGCTCCAAATAAGCTCGGTTATCCTCCATATAAGCACGGTTGGCACAGTAAGGTGGCCATGACGTGATCCAAGGTAACTAAACCAAGCGGCGAGAGCATGGGCGGCAGGCGAAGCGGCGAGGGGCTGCGGGGCGGCGCGGCGAGCAGGGCGGCGGGGGCTACGGGGCAGCGGCGGCGGATGCGACAGGATCACCGTGGTCGTCCTCATCATCATCGTCAACTTCAACTCGGGGAATACCCAGCCTTCATCGGTCTTTATCATCTTCATTCATTCGGCGTATAGGAACCAAACACATTATGATGGGTCACCTGAGTTTTGCGCTCGGTCCATATCTCGAGGATACTTGCCTAGGAAGGCAGTTATGATCACACCATAGGGTAACTCAGAGCGTTCTTTTCCCTTAGCTCTCATCATGTGCTTCATAATGAAGACGGGCCAGTTTATCTAGTATCCTTTCTTCAGGATCCACAGCATAAACACATCATCTTCACTCAGGTAGGCGTAGTTCCCACCTCTAGGAGCTAGGATGTGGGCATAAGCATAATGTAAGAGCCTGTCCTGGCTCTTCATCATGCCCCCTTTGACTCCCTTTTGAGTCGGAGGTAATGCCAACCCAGGTCGAAGAACATCTTCAATGGCTCTAATTTTGTCGAACCACTGGACAAACTTTTCACAGTCTTCGTTGTTACGGCCAGCAGATTCTAAACCAAAGAAGTGAACCCAATCCTGAGGAGTGATCACAATGTGCTGATCACTAACATCAGAGTGGAGTTCCAGACCCTCAATCCTCAGGTTGCAGTAGAACATTTTTACAAGATCAGGATAGAGAATACGTACTTCCTCAGGATTCTTTTCGAGATGTGCCGCCTTATAAGAGCAAAAACGAAGCACGCCCTGGAGGTTCAGCTGGTGTAGGAAATCAAATCCCCCTTCTTTTTCGAAGAACTCCAAGTCAAGATACTTGGGCTGCACAAGGTTACGTTCTCTGAAGTGAGTGATGAAGCGTCCAAGGGTCTCTTGGTTGGAGGAGAGCCTTCGCAAATCCAACGGGTTGTTGCATGGCGCGGTTTTTGTGCGAGCACGCTTGGAGGAAGATGCCATGGATGGTGGTTTGAAGGTGAGAGGAATGGGTTGAAGAGAATGGGGAAGATGTAACGGTTGGGAGCTATTCGAATGGGGTATTCGAAGGAGAGAAAGAGAGTGAAGAGCCAAGAGATTTGAGAAAGAAGAAATGAGTGATGAAACGGGTTTAACGAAGGGGTTTATATAAAATCGGACCAAGGTATTCGAATGCCTCAATTGGTATTCGAATACAGCTGTTAGGAAACGCAAAAGACAAGGCCATGTAATAGAAGGTATTCGAATACCGCTGTAGGTATTCGAATAGACTGACCAATATGGCTTGGCCCAGCTATGTAGGTATTCGAATACTGCTTAGGGTATTCGAATGCCCAGAGACAGGAAATAAAGACTGATAGCAAGAGGCTTCAGGTTATTCGAATAACCACTAAGGTACTTGAATACACCTGTTTATAAATCATGAAAGTATACGTGCAGATGATGGTATTCGAATACTTTCTCATAGTATTTGAATAACTTAGACAAAAGCATGAAAATTAAGTCCAGAATGCATTTTTGAAGGTTAAAAAACTTACCCAGTTTGAACGAGTACCTACAAAACAGAATTAAGGATATCTCCAACGCTCAAGTCAGTAACAATTTAAGATTAATAAATCAATAAATAAGCAGCAAAGGTATGAATTTAAATGCACGATTGATCCAAAATGCCAAGTTCTCTTCTTAAATGAAAGAAAGAATCTTTAGGTAAAGGTTTTGTGAAAATATCAGCAAGTTGATTATTGGTTTCAACAAATTGATTTAATTCTTCTTGCATAGCTAGAAACCAGTGTTCATCATTAAAGGCTTCCTTGATGTCTTTAGGTTCGATTTGAGAAACAAAAGCTAAGTGGTTACATGCATTTCTAATGGAGTTTCGAGTACTTACACCTTTGGATACATCACCTATTACTTGATCAAGAGGATGATATTTTGAGGTACGCCATTCTTTGGGAAGTTCCAAAGCTTGTGAATCCTCTTGTCTTTGTTTATCTTCTTGCTTCTTGATTTCTTTTTCCTTGCTATCCAAATGTGTTTCCGCTAATGCTTCTGCAACATCATCAATAACAAGATCCTTTCTCGATCCATTTGGGTCAGTTTCATCAAATGCAACATGTATAGATTCTTCAATAGTCATAGTTCTTTTATTATATATGCGAAAAGCCTTACAATGATTTGAATAACCAAGAAATATACCTTCATCAGACTTAACATCAAACTTGCCTAAGTTATCTTTTCCATTATTTAAAACAAAACATTTGCATCCAAAAACATGAAAATGTCGACATTTGGCTTTCTTCCCTTGTATAACTCATATGGGGTTTTCTTTAAAATAGGCCCTTATAAGGGCCCTGTTCATAACATAACAAGTCAGTACTTACAGATCACCCAAAAATACTTAGGAAGAAGCATTTCATTAAGCATAGTTCTCGCCATTTATTCTAAAGAAACGATTTTTCTTTCTACAACTCTATTTTGTTGCGGAGTTCTAGGGGCAGAGAAATTATGATTAATGCCATGTTCATCACAATAATTTTCAAAAACATTATTTTCAAATTCGCCACCATGATCACTTTTTATAGAAGAAATTTGAAAACCTTTTTCGTTTTGAATAACTTTGGCAAGTCTTTTACATGCTAGAAATGCATCATTTTTATTTGCAAGAAATAAAGTCCATGTAAACCTAGAAAAATCATCCACAATCACTAAGGCATAGTAATTCCCACCAAAGCTCATAGTTCTAGAAGGTCCAAATAAATCCATGTGCAAAAGTTGTAAAGGTCTAGTAGTTGAAACTATATTTTTTGATTTAAAAGAGACCTTTATTTGTTTACCCTTTTGACATGCATCACATAATTTATCTTTAACAAAATTAAGCTTTGGTAGTCCAATTACTATCTCTTTAGAGACCAACTTCCTTAGGTAATCCATGTGAATGTGTGCAATTCTCCTATGTCATAACCATGAATCATCATTCTTGCTTAAAAGGCATTTCGCATCATTTGAAGATATATCATCAAGACTAATCATATAAATGTTATTTATTCTATGACCAATGAATTTAACATGCTTATCATTTTTATCTTCAATTATGCAGCAATTTGAATCAAAAATTACTTTATTTCCTTTGTCACATAATTGGCTAATACTAAGAAGGTTATGTTTCAAGCCTTCAACAAGCAACACATTTTCAAGGGAGGAGTTGGGGTTCTTACCAACTTTGCCGATTCCAAGAATTTTTCCCTTGTTGTTATCTCCATAAGTAATGTGTCCATGACTCTTGGGAATAAACATGGTGAATTTTGAGTCGTCTCCAGTCATGTGCTTGGAACAATGCATTGTCGAGATACCAATTTGAGCTCTTGGCTTTCAAGCACACCAACAACACAATTTTAATTTTTAACCTTTGGTACCCAAATTTTCTTGGGTCCTTGAGTGTCAGTTTTGGGCAATGTACCCTTTGGAACCCAAACCATTTTTGTCCCAATTTTTGTGTTAACATTCTTTCTTGCATTGCATGTTGAAGCACTGTGACCCTTCTTTCCACAATAAAAACATTTAATAAATGGACTACTGGAAGTGCTTGAATAAAGAAAGAAATTTTTATAAGATTTATGCTGATTTTTCGGATTATAACCAATTCCAGCTTTTTCAAAAACAACCCTTTGTTTTCCTAATATGATATTTAAATTGTCTCTTCCGAGAGTGAATTTAGCAAGAGTGTTCTTTAAATCTTCGATTTCTTTTTCAAGCAAATGACATGAAGAACAAGACGAAGAAGTAGAAGCATGTGAGGGATGAGATGTGCATGCATCAATAATTCCCAAAGTTTCATTTTCAATTTTTAATTCTTCAATCTCTTTATTTAAAATAAGAATTTGATTTTCTAGAGAAGAGATTTTTTTCTTAGAAGAAGAAATTTGTTTTGTGAGTTTTAAAGATTCGTCATGTAATTCTTCAAAGGCATCTTGTAACTCATCATAAGAAGGCAGTAAAGTAGAGTTAGAACTTACCTCATTTTCGCTTTCTTCTTCTTCTCCTTTGGCCATGAGACAAAGTTGAGCTTCTTCGCTATCATGAAATTGTCGATTGAATCCATGTCGTTTTCATCCCATGCTATATAGGCTTTTCTTCCTTTTCTTTCTTTGAAGGGCTTCTTTTCAAGTCTCTCTTTCTTCTTTTGGTAACCGGGCATTCCATTTTCATGTGATCGGGCTTGCCACATTCATAGCAAGTTGGAGTTGATGAAGCTCCTTCGCCTTTGTAATAAGTCTTCTTCGGAGGAAGGGGTCTTCTTTGCATTCCCTTTTCTTGAGGAATTTACTAAATTTTTTAACTAACGTACTAAGATTTTCTTCATTTACCTCAATGTTTTCTCGAGCCTTCTTCATCTTCTTCATCATCATTGTCGATTGTTGAGGAAGTGGCTTTGAGCGCTATCCCCTTTTTTTTTATATCGTTTTCTTCGCTTTGACTTAATCTCTCGGTTCTAGTTCGTGCTCATGAAGCTTTCCAAAGAGGGTAGCCAGAGACATTGTTGACAAGTCCCTCGATTCGATATGGTATTACTTTGGGTTGCCAAATCCTGCTAAGACATCTCAACACTTTGTTAATCAAATCTTCGTTAGTAAAATTCTTTCCTAATGATGCAAGATGATTAACAATGTGGGTGAACCTCTTTTGCATTTCTTGAATGCTTTCTCCTTGGTTCATTCTAAACAATTCATTTTCGCGAGTTAGAGAATTGATTCTCGACCTCTTAACTTCACTAGTACCCTCATGGGTAACTTGTAAAGTGTCCCACATTTCTTTAGCGGTTTTGCAATTAGAAATTCTAAAAAACTCATCATACCCCAAAGCAGTGGTAATGATGTTTTTGGCTTTTAAATTATATTGAACTTTTCTTTTATCCTCATCAGACCAATCACTTCTAGGTGTCTCGGTTTTTACACCATCGACAACGCGTGTAGGTATAAATGCGCCCGTTTTCGACATCCCACACATCTAGATCAATAGCTTCGATGAAGATTTTCATTCTTTCCTTCCAATATGCGTAACCATCCCCATTGAAAAAGGGTGGTCGGTTTATGGAAGATCCTCGAAAAACCATTTGAGGAAGTCATGTTCTCTTGAAGCGGCTAAGCTCTTTATACAAGAGTCTAGCTACGATACCACTTGTTACCAAGTGGCTTCCATCTCAAGAGGGGGTGAATTGAGTAACAAAAACTTTCGCACTCAAACAAATAAACTTTGCTGAATTTAAATATTAAAGGATGTGAAAGAGATAAGAAAAGGAAGAACAATTAATAATTAAATTGCGGAAACAAAATAAAGTGCATAAAGAAAAGAGAATAAGGGAAGAAAAACGAGCACATGGTTCGACCACCAACCACTTGTGGCCTACGTCCAATCCCAAAACACAAATCGAGATTTTTCACTATTCAAGACAAGCTTAAAACAGTGCTTGCAACCTTTACACAATAGAGCACTTTTCACACACAAAAACTCTACCCTTATGCTCAAGCCTCAATCAATCGGGGATACCTCACCCTTATACAATCTCGAGGGATACCTCACCCTCAATACAATATATTAGAGAAATAGATGAAGAAGAGAAACTCTCACTCGAGTAAATAATTACAAATTGAAGCACTAAAGAGTTGTTTCTCACGTATATCTCAAGGATTCAATATTAAGAGCACAGAGAAAGAGAGAAAATAATGTAAAACTCGTTTTCAGCTAAGCAAAAATTGATCAAAATGTTCGGGGGTTCATCAGAGGTATCCCAGGCCTCTATTTATAGAGCTCGTAGAAGAAAATGGCCGTTGGGAGCATTAATTTGACATTAATTGGTTTTAATTCTCGTATGAATTCAAAAACCAGAATCTGATTCCCGTGGGTTATTTGAATACCAGGAAGAGGTATTCGAATACCTCTGTCAAAAGCTTTGTTAAAAAACTGATTAAGTTGGGGTTATTCGAATACCAGTCAAGGGTATTCGAATCCCTCATTAAAAAAGGCATGTTTCGAAATCAGGGTATTCAAATACCATATGGGGTATTCAAATGCCTCATTTAAAAAGGTTCATTCTGAAACTAGGGTATTCGAATACCATATGGAGTATTCGAATGCCTCTGTTTTGGCACAGCAGAAAGTATAAGTTACGAATCAAGTTATTCGAATACCGTAAAGAGGTATTTGAATACCTCAGTTAAAAATAGTTCAAAAAACCTTTCTTAAATGCTTCAAAATGCTTATTTTTAGTTTCTAAACCATTTGATCTTTCAAGTGCTACTTTAAAACTTCAGTTTAATTTAAGAAGCAGATTATTTTAGATCTTTTGACCATTGAGATATCTAGTTGACAGCTCCATACATGATAGATCCTAAGTCCTAAGACTAATCTTGAAACACTTCGACTTGGTATTCTCATCATCCTCATGTTTGTTATCATCAAAATACATCTTCATTGTTGCGTAGTAAACACAATATGTAAAAGTGTCAAAGGGGCACGTAAAAGTGGTCTTTTCTTGATCCTCTAATACAATTGGTATTTGATTATAGCCTGAATAACTATCAAGAAAATAGTAATATAGATGTACTGCTACTCTTTCCAAAATTTGATCAAGAAATGGTAAGGAGAAATGATCTTTCCTAGTGGCTGCATTTAATTTTTTAAAATTAATACATATACGCTAACTGAATGAGACTCACATAGGTATTTGATGGGATATAAATATATTTAAAAGTTTCAAACTCAAGTGTAGGTTATCTCAAGTAATAAATTCTCGAGAGTCCGAGGTCGATCCACAAGGAATTGATGAAAGAAAACTAATTAATTGAGGTAAGGAGCAGATTTGTCACAAAATTAAAGATGATATAAGTTGTTCACAAATGAAAAGGATTTGCTTAGGTTAGGAGATCCACTCTTGATAATAAATTAAAAACAAGATTATTTCATTTTATAACTCAATTGAAATCATGCATAATGAAGATTCCAATCGGAAGATTTAACATTCAAAGTTCAATCATGTAATCATTTTATGGTTCCAATAATTATCTACCAATACTTTTAAATCATCAAAAGCATCCACTGTGCCAATCCTATTATCTACAATGGATCAAGATATTCATTATACAAGAAGAGTTTCTAAATTAATTAGAAACAATATACAACACATATTATATCTGCTTCATAATATATCATTTAAGTAAAGAAAGAAATTAATCTAACCTTAACTTATTACCAAGAGCTTCACCTTTTTACCCAAGCAAGATGAAGATTAATTACACATGAGAAAGAAGAAAAAGAAAAAGAAAAGAAAAAAAAGAAAAGGAAAAGGAAAAAGGAAAACAAAGGACGCAGCAAAATCCCCCCTCCTTCTCGTCCCTCTGCATTCATGCATATTTATAGGAGATTTGGGTGCTACAGTAGCTTGCTTATGTCATGCTACAGTAACTTGCATATGTCATGCTACAGTAACTTGATGAAGTCATCTATGACATCATCATGACATTATCATGACATAATTAATTTTTTTTAATAGTCACGCCACGGTGTGAGGAAACACGCATATGTCACGAAAACTCGGTATCTTCGCTTGTTTTCATCCAAATGTATTAGATTCCTTCAATACTGTAAAAACGGAGATATTAGTGAAGATTCATTTAATATTCACTCTTAAATACAAGCAGTTAAATAATAAAAAGTCATAAAAATCAACTCCAATCACACCCCCACACTTGAACTTTTGCACTCTTGGGCAAAATATATAAGACCAAAGCTAGGAAATGACACTGACTCAAAAACTAAAAACTCTAAAAGATTTAATGAAGCAAGAAGAGCAACTAGTCATTTAAGGGAACAAAGCATTTTTTTTAGGTAATATTTCTTCACATCTCAAACCATCAAGCAAGGAAACTTCAGTTAAAAAGAATGAATCAAGAATGAAAGATCCTCACAGGATTCACTCTCAATCCCTCTAGTGTTTAAAATGGTAGATATTTCACTCAATTCAACTCATGAAAAATTGTACTACCATAAGCTTACTTATCTTCTACTTCTCCACTACTCAGAACACATGCACACAAAAATCAAGAAGACTTATTCAAGGTTGTAACAGGGTCATGGTAAAGGAAAATGGATGATATGGACATAAGAAGATAAATACCAAAGAGAATAAAAGAGCATTATGGTACAGTTAGAGTGAAAAAGATATTTGAGAACATTTATCATAAAGGACAATGACCAATATTTGACTAATGTTTTGTTGAAGTTCAATCCCAAATTGATGAGTTGAATTCATTGTTAGGCATAAACCTTCTCCTTCTCTTCCTATTGTTTCCAAGCATCCATCTTTATTCGAGATATAGATATGTCACATAGTGTATCATATGGTTAGTTCTTTCTTTCTTTTCTTTTCTTTTCTTTTTTTTTTTACAACACATACCTCCACACTTGTTTAAGAACAAAGTCAATGCTCTCTTATTCCCTAAGGTTAGGTAAAAACATGTTCTTTTTTTTTAAAGGCACGTAATAAGCTAAAAACAAGAACTGGCCAAATAAGCTCAAAGGGGTTACACAACGAAAAAAATACAAGGATGGCTATTTGGTCAAAGTAGCTATTTTAAAATGCCTCAATCATATTTAAGTATGCATGTAAAAATGTAGCCTTAAAAAGAACCAAAGCAAGTTCTAGAGTAACAATTTCATGAGTGATAATCACATAAGAAAGAAAAGAATGGTACAAATGTTCAATCCATTCATCAATAAGCTCAAAATCTCACAAGACATGTTTCTATCATTCTCAATTCATCAATTCAACATTCAAATCCAAGCATGTGATTTTTAAGAAAGAAGAAAATTTATGCTATGACCTAAGATATGCTTTTTGCTACTTCTAAAATCATTTTTTTCTCAACTATGATGCGTCTCAAGAGTAAAATTTGCTCCTTACTCTGCCATCCTTAATTAGTTTTGTTGTAGGTTTCTGACAGTCATCTCACTAAACATACTTCCTAATTTAAATGCATCTCAGAAGTAAAATTACCCCTTACTCCGCCATTATTCATTGGTTTAGTAAGTTCATGACAATCATATCATACTTCCATACTTTTTTTGTTTTTTGTTTTTAAAACTATCCTTCCCCCCAACCAGATGACAACATTGTCCGCAATGTTAAAATATAGATGAGTAAAGGATAGAAGATAGTACCTGTTGGAGAAATCTGACATAAATTAAAACAGAAACAAAAGACAATAAATAAAATCAAACTCATTAAAGATGAAGTGTCAGATCTGGCTTTCTTTTCTTACTGCTTCCCTCGTTGCTTCTTGATGACCAATCTATCTGAGCTAGGACTTTATCAGGTTCATAAACAAAAGGTTCTAATTTATCAATCAGTTCATTAATAGTGGAGATAGAGATAAAAAGTTTTCTTACCGAAGGAGTGATAAATTTTTGTTCCACAACTTTGTTAAGAAAAAATAACAAAAGATCAAAGAAGTTATTAACATTCAACAAGCCAATGGGTTTATGGTGGATGTTCAGTTAGGCCCAAGAGACAATTTGAAAAATTTCTTCCAAAGTACCAAAATCACCTGGTAAGGCAATGAATGCATCAGAGTTGTCAAGTATTGCTTTCATTCGTCCATGCATAGATGTTACCTGAATTTATTCTCTAATTGTCTTTCCAGTAATGTTATTTTGAGCTAAAGGTTTAGGAATGACACCTAAAACCTGACTGCCTCCTATAAATACAGAGAGTGATACAGCCCCCATTAACCCACGACAACCTCCCCCATATACAACATGAATATTTCTTACAACAAGTGTTCGACCAAGAATGTTTGCTGCATTTATAAACTCTAAACCCTTCCCATAATTTGACCCATAAAAAACATAGACATTTTTAAGATTACGAACAAGAGGTCTCATAATTTTACCTTCCCTCTGAATGATTATGAGTTGGAGGAAAGTGAAGAGAATGGAGTGTTTACATAGGGAAAAGAAAGGAAAAAGTAATCATCATACCTATAAGGGTAGGTTGGCTGTTGTCAGAAAAGTTTGAAATTAAGAAACACGAAATCTTTTTTTTTTTTAACTTCAAGAAAACCATCAGGGTAAAGAAGTCTAGAAACCCCTGAAGGATCCTACTCAAAGGATCGTCTGTCCAAAAATCAAAATACAACAAAATCATACAAAGATAAAAGAAATATAATAATGAGGACATACCTGTATGTATAGTTTTCATGGCGTATCTTTATACTGTGTGTCATGAATGCAGTAGTGACATATATTTAAGTTGCGTGTCACTAGTGCAACATATGAATTCCACAAGGATTGCCGAACCAACAATAAGAACCTTTAAATCATTTCCGTCCTGCTTACGGAAGAACAACCCTCTATATTCCTGCAAACCTAATTAAAGGCTTGTATTCTAAGAAGATGGTACCTGACCGCAGCCAGTTAGAACTCGCCATAGAGACCTACTAATTAAAGTAAGTATACAACTCAGCTAATAGTTTTCGTTCACTGTAAAGACAGGACACTTTTTTTCTGTCCATCAGTACTACAGAGCCTTGGTTCCAAGAACTAGGAATGTAGCACGCGGCTCTCTACAGAGCATGACACACGAACTTTATTTACATACTAGCGTGTGAAGGTTCCCTCCTGAGTCTATGACAGGACGAACATCCGTCTGGGGCTCCTAATCTAATTAAAGACCAAGTACAGCTGTAGTTTCGCCCTTTATTTTCTTTTTCAAGTTGTTAGAAACCTAATGAAAGATGGGTGTATACTCACTTGAGATTAGGATGGAGGTAGTCTGCTCTTTTGGCTTTGTGCCAAAGCATTGTTGACCAGTATTAGACCCATTCAAGACCAGCGCAACATAGGGCTCCCAAAAGGGACAAGTGACCATAATACGACTGGCTGCCTCACATGTGGGATACAATCTACTTTCTTTGTTTTTCAATTAAGAAGGCTGGATCAAGATGCATGCATTTTTCCATTCACGTTTTGTGTTACCAAAGCCAAACCTAAGATGTATACATACTTTTTTTTAATCTTTTTTTTATTTATTTTTTTGAACATGAAGAAGAAGAAGAAGAAGAAGAAGAAGAAGAAAATATGTACATGTTGTTGTGGATGTTGCTCACATCTGCCTCTGGTTTCATGTCCAGAAACGGCTTAAACGCCTTCTATGAGTTGAGGATAAGCTTCCCATCCAATTTTCTTATAAATTGGCAAACAGGGTCTTTTAGAGTTAGATTCCAAAGACTGTATTGCTTTTGTTCATCCTTGAAGAGATTCCACAAGTTAAGAAGTTCACAATGCACAAGACCACAAGAATGTGTATCAAGAGTCAATAAGATATCATCTAATGACTCCTTACTCAGTCCATTCTTAATAAAGAAAATTTTATCTTCTCTGTTTATAGAAATCATCCCCAAAGAACGACATTGATTGTTACAATTCCATCGTCCACATATGTGATAGACTTGTAATCTTTTTGCTCTTCTCCGTTTAGAATATGAACTTCTACCAAGACTTGGCATGTATGAGTCAAATGAAATTGAAGACTCACCTGCTAATTAGACCTTTGCTTCGATTATCCAACGTATATCTTCTGGTATACCTTTGTGCATTAATAATCTCAATCTTTTACATCTAGCCTGTAAATTTTTGTTAGAGCATGTTAAGGAAAAGAAGGAAAATGTTTTCTCAGGTTTGAGAGAATGATATCCATTTTGAAGAAGAAGAAATCAGTTATTTTGGGAAACTAAAATAGAGTAAACCGACTTGAGAGTCACGGAGTACCGTCATCCACCATTTTACCGGGGAGCTAAAGAACTGCAAAACAAAATAAAGCTACAAAATTAGAGTAAATTTTTCACATAACAAGGATCAGAAAGGGAAATGAATTTTACCTCAGCAGCTTAATTTTCCAGAAATGGTTTAAGTCTTTGTCCATTGACCTTAGACACATTACCATTCCTAGGATTCTCAATGTCTATGGCCCCATAAGGATATACATGTTTGACAATAAAAGGACCAATCCACCTAGATCTCAATTTTCTAGGGAAAAAGTGAAGACGAGAATTATAAAGCAGAACTTTTTGACCAATTTCAAAAGATTTCCTCAAAATAGATTTGTCATGAAAAGTTTTTGTTCTTTCTTTAATATTTTTTTAGTTTTCATATGCATCATTTCTCAATTCCTCAAGTTCATTTATTTACAATTTGCGTAACTTGCAAGCATCATCAAGATTTAAATTGAAAGCTTTAATGGCCCAAAATGCTTCATGCTCCAGTTCTACAGGCAAGTGACGCGGTTTTCCATTGACTAAACGATAGGGTGACATGCCTAAAGATATTTTAAAAGCAGTACGGTAAGCCCAAAGTGCATCGTTTAGTCTTAAAGATCAATCTTTACGATTTGGGTTAACTGTTTTTTTCAAAATTTGTTTAATTTTCCTATTTGCTAATTCTACTTGTCCACTTGTCTGAGGGTGATAAGGGGTAACAACTTTATGGGTAATACCATATTTCTTCATTAAAGATTCAAATAGTTTATTACAAAAATGTGTTCCCCTATCACTGATGATAGCTCGAGGGATTCCAAATCGACTTAAGATATTTTCTTTTAAAAATTTGAGAACAGTTTTATGATCATTTTGTCGACATGGAATCGCCTCAATCCATTTTGAGATATAATCAACTGCAACCAAAATATACACATATTCAAATGAGGATGGAAATAGACCCATGAAATTAATTCCCTAACAATAAAAAATTTCAATGATAAGGATAGGGTTCAGAGGCATCATATTTCTTTTAGAAATAGACCCTAATTTTTGACAATTTTCGCAACTTTTGTAAAATGTATGACTATCTTTAAATAAAGTGGGCCAATAAAATCCACACTGTAAGATTTTCGCAGCTATTTTTTTTTAAGAAAAATGATCTCCACATGCTTCTGAGTGACTAAATTTAATGACACTATCTACCTCATTGTCGAGTACACATCTCTGAAAGATTTGATCAGGAGAATATTTGAACAAATATGGGTCATCCCAATAAAAAATTTTCACCTCAGTCAAAAACTTTTTTCTGTCTTGATGTGACCATTGAGGCGGCATCTTTCCTGTTACAAGAAAATTGACTATGTTCGCAAACCAAGGCATAAAATTGACAGAAAATAAAAACTCATTAGGAAAAGAATCATCGATAGGTGTGCTATCAAAAGATGAGCCTGTTGTAAGTCTAGACAAATGATCTGCGACAACATTTTTGGCTACTTTCTTATCTTTTATTGTGATGTTGAATTCTTGAAGCAACATGATCCACCGTATCAACCTAGGTTTAGTATCCTGCTTAGACATTAAATATATAATAGCAGCATGATCAGTGAAAACAACAGTAGAAGAACCAATTAAATGAGCTCGAAATTTGTCCAATGCAAAAATTATAGCAAGTAGTTCTTTTTCAGTAGTAGTGTAATTCATTTGTGTACTATTTAAAGTTCTACTTACGTAACAAATTACATGAGGCTTACCTTCCTTTCTTTGGCCTAAAACAGCGCCAACAACAAAATCACTTGCATCACACATTAATTCAAAAGGCAATGACCAGTCAGGAGCTTGCATGATAGGAGCCGATGTCAGAAGACCAATTAATTTTTCAAAAGATTTTTGACAATCTTTAGTCCAATCAAATGGTGTATCTTTTATTAGAAGATTGCATAATGGTCTACATATGACACTAAAGTCCTTAATAAATCTTCGATAGAATCCTGCATGTCTTAAAAAGGAACGAACTTCTCTGACTGTTTTTGGGGAAGGCAAATGAGCAATTAATTCAACTTTAGCTTTATCAATTTCAATTCCTTCAGAAGATATCACATGACCTAACACGATTCTTGAGGTAACCATATAATGACATTTTTCCCAATTTAAAACAAATCCTTTTTCTTCACATCTTTTAAGAACTTTATCCAAATTATCAAGACAATTTTCAAAAGAATTTCCAAAAACTGTCAGATCATCCATGAAAACCTCTAAATAATGCTCAATCATGTCACTAAAAATACTTAGCATGTATCTTTGAAAAGTTACCAGAGCATTACAAAGACCGAAAGACATTATTCTATATGCAAAAGTGCCAAAGGGGAATGTAAAAGTAGTCTTTTCTTGATCCTCTAATGTAATTAGTATTTGATTATACCCCGAATAACTATTAAGAAAACAATAGTAGGGATGTCCTGTTACTCTTTCTAGAATTTGATCAAGAAATGGTAAGAGGAAATGATCTTTCCTAGTGGCTGCATTCAATTTTCTAAAATCAATACACATACGCCAACTAGATGAAACTCGCGTAGGTATTAACTCACCTTTTTCATGTTCAACCACTGTTATTCTAGATTTCTTAGGCACAACTTGTGTAGGGCTTACCCACTGGCTATCGGAAATAGGATAAATAATTCCAACATCAAGTAATTTAAGAATTTAAGCCCTAACTACCTCTTTCATGTGTGGATTTAATCTTCTTTGAGGTTGTTGTGATGTTTTAGCATTATCCTCTAAATGTATTCTATGTGTACAAATTAATGGATTAATGCTTTTTATATCTGTTAATGTCTATCCAATTACACTTTTATGCTTTTTAAGTACTTCTATCAACATACCTTCTTGTTCTTCAGTAAGGATTGATGAAATTACTACTGGAAAGCTTTAGTCTTCTCCCAAAAATGTGTACTTCAACCCAAAAGGTAATGACTTTAGTTCTAGTGTGGGTACTTCTTCATGAATATTATCATTCATGGGTTGTAGCTCTTCGAATTTCGGCTTCCATCCTTTGTATTCCATTGCTTGTGTACAATCAAGCAAAGAGCATATTTCGAAAATATCACCATCTACTTGCATACCTGAATCAAATGAATTGATTAAACAAACTTTTAATGGGTCAGAAGAATTTCCTTTTAGAAGATGATCATTTACAATGGCCTCAATCCCGTCAGCTTCTTCATTTTCAATATTAACTTCATGTGGTTACTTGCATATGTTGAAAACATTAAGCTCAAGTGTCATGTTTCCAAATGTTAGCTTCATCAATCCATTTCTACAATTTATCAAAGCATTGGATGTTACTAAAAATGGACGACCTAAAATAATGGGAATTGACTTGGAAAAATTAATCATAGGTTCAGTTTCCAAGACAATAAAATCTTCAGGATAAATGAATTTATCAACTTGTACCAACACATCTTCCACTATTCCTTTTGGAATTTTAATTAATCTATCAATAAGTAGAAGAGTTACAGAAGTTAGTTTTAACTCACCCAGATTGAGTTGTTGATAAACTGAATATGGAAATAAATTAACACTAGCACCAAGATCAAGTAAAGCTTGTTCAATTATATGTTCTCCAATAATGCATGAAACCGTAGGACAACCAGGGTCTTTATGTTTCAAAACATTATTGCCTTGAATAATGGAACTTACCTATTCAGTCAAAAAAACATTCTTTTTCACATTTAATTTCCTTTTAACAGTGCATGAGTCCTTCAAAAATTTGGCATAAGAAGGAAAATATTGGATAGTATCTAACAACAGAATATTGACCTTCACTTGTTTAAGAATTTAAAAAATTTCAATTTGGTGGTCTACTTTCCTTGGTTTGCTTAATGCTTGAGGAAATGGGGGTGAAGGAGACGAGAGTTTGGTCTCCTTTTGGCAAGATGACTTATCAACCTCTTCCTTATCTTGGGAAATTGATTCACCATCTTTCTCACAAGGTTCAGAAATTTCTTTTTCAATAACTTTTCCACTCCTAAGAGTTATCACATAATTGACTTGATTTATTTGTTAGTTTTCTGAACTACCCTCATTTAGACTATATTGACCTTTGAGATTCGGTTGAGGTTGAGAAGGAAATTTTCTTTTCTCGTGAATGGTGAGTGCAGAAGTAAATTTAGCAAGAGTGTCTTTTATGTCTATCATAGTTTGAGTGTTTTGTTTATTGATGGCCTCTTACTTTTCTATGAATGCACTCAATGTTCCGTCAAGGTTTTTCTTATATGGTGGGACATAAGGTACATATCCTTGAGAATTTTGAGAATCCTGTTGCTCCTGAGGAGGTGGTGGTTGCATAAATTGTGCTTGATTATTATTCCTCCAACTGAAGTTCGGGTGATTTCTCCATCCTGGATTGTAAGAATTTGAAAAAGAAGAGGTGAATGACTTTTTAAAATTGTTCATTGCATTTACTTGCTCATGCACAACTTCTTTAAAAACAGGAATATTAGGACATTCATTTGTCGAGTGTCCTAATTCATCACAAATGCCACAAATTTCTTCATTTTGCATAGATTTGACTTCTTTTACTTTCCCTAATTCCATGGATTCAACATTTCTAGTCAAACTATCATACCTTGCATTTAGATCTTCTTCTTGACTAAGATGGTATTTTCCTTTTCCTGCATTTGTAATGTTATATCTAATTGAATTTTCAGAAGCATTAGTACCATGCCAAGATTGAGAATTTTCAGGCAAATGGTTTAAATAATCTAAAGCTTCTTCGGATTCTTTATCAAGAAACTCGCCATTACACATCGTTTCCACAAATTGTTTAGTTTTAGGTGTTAAACCTTCATAAAAGAAGCTTATAGTCCGTCATTTTTCAAAATTATGATGTGGGCAAGAATTTAACATATCTTTAAAACGTTCCCAACTTTGAAAATACGCTTCATTTGAATTTTGGGAAAAATTTTGGATTTGTCTTTTCAAAGCATTGGTTTTATGTGTTAGAATTTTTTTAAAAAAAAAACTCACCTTGCATTTCTTGCCATGTGCCAATTGATCTTGGTTTCAAAGCATTAAGCCAAGTTTTTGCTTTATCTTTCAAAGAAAAAGGAAACAATTTAAGCTTAACAATTTCTTTAGTACAATTTTGATCATTGAAAACAATACAGACTTCTTCAAATTCTTTTAGATGTAAATATGGACTTTTATTTTCTAAACCATGAAAATTAGGAAGTAAATAAATTATACCCGACTTAAATCTAAAATTATTAGCAGTAAGTGGAAAGATAAAACATGATGGACTAGAATTTCGAGGTGGCTGCAAATATGCATGCATAGTTCGCAATGGTTGATTTCCTTGTTCAACATGTATACTTTCATTTTCAGCTTGTTGTGTTTGATTATCATGTTCAACATGTGCACCTTCAAATTCAGCCATTGTGTTAATTGTATGTGATTGTGATTCAAATAAATCAATATATAAATTACTAAGATTAATTTTAACCAAATGTCCAGAATTTGAATCACAATACCAGTTAAGCATAAATAAGTGACATAAAATAAAAATAATGTACAAGTAGGCGGTAGACACCAATACCATTAAATATTAAGAAGGATGTGGTATAAACTAGTCCACCCAAAATATATATATATATATATATATATATATATATATATATATATATATATATATATATTAACAAGTAAAAAGTTAGATAAAATAAAAAAAATAGATAGATAGAGAGTTAATAAAATACGAGAAAATAAAGTCACAGAAAGTAAATTTAAAATATGAAAATCGGAGAATGGCAGAGCCCACAGAGTTGGCGAAAGAAAAGAAAAGAAGAAATATTATTTCATTAAGTTAGATGACGTAAAAATAAATGATTTATTTAAAAAATTAGATTGCAAAAAATAAATGATGAATTTAAAAGTTAGATTGTGTAAAATAAATGACAAAAATTAAAAGTTAGAAAGTTAGTAAGCATAAAGCGTAAATAATAATAATAATAATAATAATAATAATAATAATAATAATAATAATAATAATAATAACAATAACAATAACAAAAAGTGTAAATAAAAAAATAAAATAAAAATAAAAACAAAAATAAATAAAAAACGTAAATAAATGATATAAAAGTTAGTTAATAAGTTAGTTATTAAGTTAGTTAGTAAATTAGTAAATAGATAAATAAAAATGAAAAAATAGAGGAAGAATATATCTGATAATGAAGTTTACTTATAGAAAGAGAACCTCAATATATTAGAACTTCAAATCAAGTCACCGGCAACGGCGCCAAAAACTTGATGGGATATAATTATATTTAAAAGTTTCAAACCCAAGTGTAAGTTGTCTCAAGTAATAAATTCTCGAGAGTCCAAGGTTGATCCACAGGGAATTGATGAAGGAAAACTAATTAATTGAGGTAAGGAACAGATTTGTCACAAAATTAAAGATGATATAAGTTGTTCACAAATGAAAAGGATTTGCTTAAGTTAGGAGATCCACTCTTGGTAATAAATTAAAAACAAGATTATTTCGTTTTATAACTCAATTGAAATCATGCATAATGAAGATTCCAATCGGAAGATTTAATATTCAAAGTTCAATCATGTAATCATATTATGGTTCCAATAATTATCTACCAATACTTGTAAATCATCAAAAGCATCCAATGTGCCAATCCTATTATCTACAATGGATCAAGATATTCATTATACAAGAAGAGTTTCTAAATTAATTAGAAACAACATACAACACATATTATATCTGCTTCATAATATATCATTTAAGTACAAGAAAGAAATTAATATAACCTTAACTTATTACCAAGAGCTTCACCTTTTTACCCAAGCAAGATGAAGATTAATTACACATGAGAAAGAAGAAGAAAAGAAAAAGAAAAGAAAAAGAAAAAGGAAAAAGGAAAAAGGAAACCAAAGGACGCAGCGAAATCCCCTCTTCTCGTCCCTCTGCATTCACGCATATTTATAGGAGATTTGGGTGCTACAGTAGCTTGCTTATGTCATGCTATAATAACTTGCTTATGCCATGCTACAGTAACTTGATGAAGTCATCCATGACATCATCATGACATTATCATGACATAATCAATTTTTTTAATAGTCACGCCACGGTATGAGGAAACACGCATATGCTGCGAAAATTCGGTATCTTCACTTATTTTCATCCAAATGTATTAGATTCCTTCAATACTACAAAAACGAAAATATTAGTGAAGATTCATTTAATATTCACTCTTAAATACAAGCAGTTAAATAATAAAAAGTCATAAAAATCAACTACAATTAGTATTAATTTACCTTTTTCATTTTTAACCACTGTTATTCTAGATTTCTTAGGCACAACTTGTGTAGGGCTTATCCACTGACTATTAGAGATAAGATAGATAATTCTAATATCAAGTAATTTAAGAACTTTAGCTCTAACCACCTCTTTCATGTATGGATTTAATTTTCTTTGAGGTTGTTGAGATATTTTAACATTATCCTCTAAATGTATTCTATGTGTATATATTAATGGATTAATACCTTTTATGTCCTTTAATATCCATCCAATTGCGCTTTTATGCCTTTTAAGTACTTCATTAACATAGCTTCTTGTTCTCTAGTAAAGGGACGAGAAAATTACTACTGGAAAGCTTTGCTCTTCTCCAAAAAATGTGTACTTCAACCCAGCAGGTAATGACTTTAGTTCCAGTGTGGGTACTTCTTCATGGGTATTATCATTCATGGGTTTTATCTCTTCAAATCTTGGCTTCCATCTCTTGTACTCCATCACCTGTGTTATAATCAAGCAAAGAACATATTTCAAAAATACCATCATCTAATTGCATGCCTAAATCAAATGAATTGATTAAACAAATTTCTAATGGGTCAAAAGAACTCCTTGTTTGAAGATGATCATCTACAATGGCTTCAATCCCTTCAACTTCTCCTTTTCATTAAGGACTTCCTGTGGTTGCTTGCACATGTTAAAAATATTGAGTTCCAGTGTCATATTTCCAAATGTTAGCTTCACCACCCCATTTCTGTAATTTATCAAAGCATTAGATGTTGCTAAAAAAGGAACTTAAAATAACAGGAATTGACTTGCAACTATCAACCATAGGTTCAGCATCTAAGACAATAAAATCCACAGGATATATGAATTTATCAACTTGTACCAACACATCATCCAATATTCCTCTTGGAATTTTAATTGATCTATCAGCAAGTAGAAGAGTTACAAAAGTTGGTTTTAACTTACCCAAGTTGAGTTGCTGATAAACTGAATATGGTAGCAAATTAACACTAGCACCAAGATTAAGTAAAGCTTTTTCAATTTTATGTTCTCTAATAATGCATAAAACTATAGGACAAACAAGGTCTTTATATTTCAAGACATTATTATTCTTAAGGATAGAGCTTACCTATTCAGCCAAAAAGGCTTTCTTTTTCACATTTAGTTTCTGTTTAATATTGCATAAGTCCTTCATATATTTAGCATAAGAAGGAATCTGTTTGATAGTATCTAACAGAGGAATATTGACCTTTACTTATTTTAAAATTTCAAAAATTTTAGTGTTATGGTTCAATTTCCTTGAATTGTTTAATGCTTAAGGAAATAGGGGTGAAAGCGAGAGTTTGATCTCCTTTTGGTCAACTTTTTCATTTTCTTGGGGAATTGGTTCATTGTCTCTCTCACAAAGTTCGGGAATTTGTTTTTCAATAACCTTTTCACTCCTAAGAGTTATCACTAACTTGACTTAATCTATTTGTTGGTTTTCTGAACTACCCTCATTTAGACTATATTGACCATTGGGATGTGGTTGAGGTTAAGAAGAAAATTTTCTTTTCTCGTGAATGGTGAGTATAGAAGAAAGTTTAGCAAGAGTGTATTTTATGTTAATCACGACTTGAGTATTTTGGTTGTTAATGACCTCTTACTTTTCCATGGATGCATGCAATATTTCTTCAAGATTTTTCTTATATGGTAGGATATAAGATACATATCCTTGAGAATTTTGAGAGTCCTGTTGTGTTTGAGGAGGTTGTGGCACTACAACAATTTTAACTTTTGGCAACAAAGTTTCTGGCAAGACTTGAAAAACATTGTCTAAACTTGTATAGGCAACGTTTTTTACAAGTTACTTTTAATTATAACTTTAGATCATATTTTCAGACAACGTTTAAGAAACGTTATGATAATTAGTATAGGCAAGATATGACAGTTCTCTAAATTTCAATATGTTTAAGCAACATTTTTAACGCAATGTTTAATAAACGTTGTTTTAAAGGAAATAAGCTACGATTTAAAATTGTTCCTATTATATTTCTTTTTAGAATCAATTAAAAATGTTGCCTATTGGTTTTTATGTTCTGAAATTCTTAATCAGAAAGGCGCGCATATACTGCACGAGTGTGAAAATTTTTGGCACTGCGCATAACCACTCAAACCCCAATCACACATTCCTACCTATTCTCAACCATACCTGTTCCTTGCTTCCTTTGAGCCACCGCGGAACCCTTGTGGACATTGCTGGACATTGCAATCACCACGAAACATTGATGGACCACTCAAACCCTGCAGCAATCACTGCGAACAAGAGGCCACTAAAGCAACACTCTGCATCCGTTGTGAGATCGCTCCTCCCCACCCGAGGATCGCTTCTTCACCCTTGTGCATGGTCGCTTGCTTCTGCGTCTTCATCTGTTTGGTGAGAACCCCTTATGCAAGAACCCTTGTTCTGCGTCTTCATCTATTCCCTTCTTCAACTTGAACCCTTGATTTTGGGGTTTTTTTTTTTATCCGTGGAACCTTGATTGCTTGATTCCTCTCTTGGGATTGATTGCTGGGTTGATTGAGTGAAGTTTTCAGCTCCTTATAGTTCTCTTTTGCATTTCTTTGTATGTGAAGATGCTGGTGGCTTTTTGTGTCCCTAGCTTTTGCCATGACAGTTTTGCTATGGCAAACTCTTTGCAAGGATGACGATGCTGAATATATTAGGAAAATAATACCTTTTCTTAAAATGTGCTTTCTGTGTCTCCGAGGTTGAACAGAACAGTGGATGGTAAAAAAAGAAGTGTAATTACATTCAATTGTAGGAAAATAATTCAAAGAAAAAGACTTGGCTTGGTTATAATTTATAACTATCTTTCTTTTGCACTTTTTTACACTGTATATTAAGAAATTGCTAGTGACCACTGAGGTTTGAAAATATATATATATGTGTGTGTGTGTTAGTAATTGATAGTAGGATAATTCTGGGTAACTTGTGGCATTTAGTGTACAATGAGTTGCAGAACATACTGAGATTCTGGAGAATGACTCTAAGGCTGTACTGTACTAGAAACTCCTTGGGAAAATTACTGTGATGACCTGTTTTATACAATACATACATGGAAGGAATTTTTTCAAATCTTAACCTTCCATTTAGTATCCATGATGAAGCATATATGATGAATATTGACGATTGGAAAGTTCTATTATTCTTTTCCATGCTAAATTGTATAGTCATAGACTAGCAGTGCTTATGTTCAGTGATGCGGTAAGTAATTAATTCCTTCTTGGTGGAGATTGTTTTGGGTTTTATTTTGAAATAGTATTGGTTGAAGCATTTCAAATCTGAAATGGTTTGGCACTAGTAATGCATTCATGTAATGTCCCTAGCTTAGTGTTTTATTGACATTGTTGTGGTGTCACCATGTACTAACAAATGGAATTGTGTTTTAAGTGTGCAGACTGCAGAGTTGTTGAAAAATAATGAAAAAAAAATAAAAATGATTATGATTGAATCAGTAAATAAATTGGTAAGGGACGTTGATAACAGTGAAAACCCATAAGTCCTGAAGTAAAAGCTCCAATAAATCCTTGGTGCGAGCTATTTAATTCTCAAGGTGAAACTTGATGCTTTACAGAGATTCTGATGAGTAACATACATGCTTTCCCATAGCTGCCTTTCTATTACTAGTGGTTGTCCTAGTCAAGAAGCTATGTTTTCCAATTATTGTTCTTGAAAATCTGCATCCACATGAATTTATCCTTTGCCTGTGGGTTCTATTTCTGTTTGTCAACAAGAAACATTAGTTCTTAAGTCACCAAGAGTTCTCTCCTATATCGTAGCATGAAAGTTGATGCTTCTGTCCTAATGATTCATCCTATTATCCTTGTGGCAGAATGTACATTTCATGCAGCTTTCATAGACAGCAGAATGTGAAGCAAAAGTTTCCTATATATGTGAGAGTGTAGTTGTGTTTGTTTGCTATAGGTTAATCAATATTCACTCCTATATACATTGTGTTATTTGATCTAACTTTGCATAGTTAAGTGATGCCCATCTTGGACATCCCCTGTATGGGCCAGTTCTAAAGGTTTTCCAAAGATTCCACCCTAGTACTTTTGTTCTCAATTCTCATTTATTTTATGTTTATGAAGATTTTAATGGACAACTAGTTCCCTAATCATCCTTGAGTTATTTTTAACGATGGGTTTGCATATAATAGGACTTCATTGCATGTCAGTTTATCTCCCGTATGACTTAGTTGCACTTCTTCATAGGTCATTATTTCCATTTTGTCATGAGAGTTGTGCTCAGGTTGTATCTTCCTGAAGCTTATATCTTCCTTAAGAGCTTTCTGCTCTTGGAATGGGTACTTCTTTTCTGAAGGTTGTATCTTCCTTAATTTTTTCTTTGAACAAAAGATCCTTCTTGTTTCTGTGTATGTATTGTTGCAAAAATATAAGGGATATAAAAGCTGAGTGGAACCTTCGGTGTCAATATGCTCAAAAAGAAAGGAATTATTCTTTTGCACACCCAATTGTTTTTTTTCTTATTTGATTCGTACATTACTACATTCTTTCAGCAATTTTAACGTTGGCTATTTTTGGTATCTCCTGTGCACATTAATTAGTGTGATATTCTTTTGACCAGTTGTATATCTCTGTACAAAGGGAACTTGTTTCTTTTGAGGGGACATTCACTGTGTGATTAGCTAACACGCTAGTTTTCTGTACACACTATGATGCAAATATGGTTTTGTTTTTGATGTTTTCACATTCAAGGAGTTATATTTACACCCTCTCATTTGAATTGTTCCAAAGTCAAGATAGTTGATAGGACACTCAATAGGCCAATTAGAGTTGGGTCTGATGATGATGTGTTAGTGGGCTCAAAGCATAATAAGCCCATAGTTTGGAAAGTGTACGAGCGTAAGAAAAAGAAAATAGAGAGAGGGGAAAAGGGAGAATATGCCAGCTAGGCAGTTAGTTAGGATTGGTGATGATATGAGGGTAGGGAGAATAATCAGGAGGAGGTTTTTCTGTTAGTAAGGTGAGAGGACAGAGAAGGTGTCTCTTTCTCTGAGGAGCATTGCTCTGGTAACCATTGTAGAGAACTCAGTCTTCCATTCTTGTTTTTTAGTATAATACAATTAGAATTTATCCTGTGTTTTTGCCATCTTCTTACTCTGCTCTATCAATTGGTCCTACCTGCCGTCCTTGTTCATGCCCCCGAAAATGTCTGACCGAGTAACCGAGTTGGAATCCCGTTTGGGTCGCGTTGAAAGTGGAATGGAGGCGCTGAAGGACACTTTACTCGCTGAGATGAATTGTCTGTGGGGCAGTGCGTCGCCTCCGTCGGTGACACAATCGTCTTCGATGGATGAGTTTTGCTTGTTGGCAAAGAAAGTAGAGCTTCCTTTGTTCCAAGGTGAGGATCCTGTAGCCTGGATCACACGCGCTGAGACCTATTTTGAGGTTTAGCGTGTGGCGGACGATACTCGTATCCAATTAGCGAAGCTGTGCATGGAAGGCCAGACGATTCACTGGTTCAATCTATGGAGGGATTCCACAGAGGAGATATCGTGGGACACTTTCAAAGAAGCTTTTATCGTACGTTTTGGTGGTGGTCGCTTGGATAACCCCTTTGAGGAACTCAAGGAGCTGAAGCGATCAGGTACAGTCGAAGAGTATATTGAGGATTTTGAGTTATTCTCTTCTCAATGTGGGCGTTTGCCTGAGATCCAATTTCTGGGTTATTTCATCGGTGGGTTACGACATGATATACGCAGTCGGGTTCGCACGTTCAAACCAAAGTCACGCTATCAAGCTATGCAGATCGCGCACGATGTTGAAGCTGAGTTTTCTGTGGAACGGCAGCCGAGTCATACCCATGGCTCTCGTTTGCGTCCGGGTTACCCACCCACTGGGTCGCGTTCGGCCAGATCTGAATGGAAACCACGTGAGGGTGATGCTATTGGGCCCTCGGGTCAAGGCCAGTCCAATAACATTTGGAACATGGGTAAACCCAGGTCTCAGTCCGGTTCACAAGCTAGCTCTGGTTTTGGTAACAAGGGAGTCTCTTCTACAGCGAGCTCGAAGGGTAGCAGTGTGGCGGAACCACAACGCTTCGCCGGTGATCGGAATCGGGGGGTTAAACATCTCCGTTACTCCGAATTACTGGAACGAAGAGCCAAGGGCCTCTATTTTAGGTGCAACGAGCGCTACCATCCTCTCTATCAGTGTGCGGCTAAATAGTTGCGATTACTCATTTTGGGGGATGACGAATCGGTGAATGAGGAGGGCGACATTATCGCCATTGCAGCCGAAAGAGAGGAAGCAGACGAACTCGAGTGTAAGGCGTTGGGAGTCTTTGGCATCACAAACACCATGAGTGTTATTGCAAAACCGAGAACGATGCAGTTGGAAGGCCGAATTCAAGGGGTATCCGTTGTGGTATTGGTGGATAGTGGGGCTACTCATAATCTTATTACCCCAGCAGTGATCGAGGCGTTGGGTTTGCAGGTGAATACTTCCGAAGTCATGGGTGTTCGTTTGGGGGATGGCCATAAGGTGAACACTGTGGGTAAATGCGAAGGGTTGGTGTTGAATTTAGGAGAATTGGAGGTACAATTAGATGCGTATGTCCTTGAATTGGGGGGTGTAGATGTGATTTTGGGGGTTGTGTGGCTGGAAACATTGGGCGAGGTCTTGATGAATTGGAAGGAAATGTCGATGCGATTCATAAATGGGACAAGTTGTTTCACATTGAAGGGTCAATTTATATCCGGTGCAAGAACAACAGGCCATTGGTTGAGGCTACACTCAACAGGGTGATAGCTGAAGGGTTTAAGGGTGTTGCTGGTTGGGAAAACTCTTCTGCAGTCATTTCTGTGGTAAATTCAAAACTGTCCAAGTTTCAACAGCAGGAATTACAAGACCTGTTGTGTAGGTTTGGGGAGGTGTTTGAAGACATTAAGGGTTTGCCTCCTATTCGTAATATCGCCCATTCAATTGTGTTGCAACAAGGTGCAGGTCCGGTTAGTGTCAGGCCTTACCGGTATCCACACTATCAGAAAGATGAAATTGAAAGGCAGATTACTGACCTTCTGCAGCAGGGGGTTATCCGTAACAGCTAATTTTTCACAAACTTCTTTAATTTTTGTTGGGACCGGTGCTTTTTCTAGTCCGGTGATATTGGTGAAAAAGGACAATTCATGGCGTATGTGTCTTGATTATCGGGCTTTAAACAAGGTTATTGTGCAGGACAAGTACCCTATTCCGGTGGTGGATGAGTTATTGGATGAGTTATTCGGAGCTCATTTCTTTTCTAAATTTGATTTAAAGTCTGGTTATCATCAAATTCGCATGAGGGAGGACGATGTACATAAGACTGCGTTTCGCACGCATGAAGGCCACTATGAATACTTGGTTATGCCTTTCGGATTGACTAATGCACCTGCCACATTTCAGTCCGTCATGAATGATATCTTCAAGCCTTTTCTGCGCAGGTGTGTGCTGGTTTTTTTTTATGATATTCTGGTTTATAGCGCTGATTGGGACACGCATTTGAAGCATCTGGCTGCTGTTTTGCAAGTGTTGCAGCGTCATAAATTTGTTGCTAATAAGCAAAAATGTGCTTTAGGACAGCAGCAGATTGAGTATTTGGGCCATGTCATCTCACACCAAGGTGTTGCGGTGGATCCTCACAAGGTCAGTAGTGTGATTAATTGGCCTACTCCTAAGAATGTCAAAGGGGTTCGAGGTTTTTTGGGCTTAACTGGCTATTATAGGAAATTTATTTCTAACTATGGAAAACTTGCCAAGCCTCTTACTGAGTTAACAAAGAAGGATGGATTTGTTTGGCACCAAGAAGCCGCAGAGGCTTTTGAACAATTAAAAAGAGCAATCACTTCTGCTCCCGTGCTTACTCTTCCGGATTTTTCCATTCCATTTGAGATCGAATGTGATGCTTCGGGTAAAGGAGTGGGTGCCGTGTTGATGCAGCGAAAGCACCCTGTGGCTTATTTCAGCAAAGCTTTTTCAGGTTCTAAGCTGTCCAAGTCGACGTATGAGAAGGAATTGATGGCTTTGGCCTTGGCAATTCAGCATTGGCGCCATTATTTGTTGGGCAGAAAATTCACTGTTTATTCGGATCAAAAGAGTTTGCGACACCTTCTTCAACAACGAATTACTACTTCCAACCAGCAAGAGTGGATAGCAAAGTTATTGGGATTTGATTTTGAGGTGGTGTATAAGGTCGGCGCGGATAACAAAGTGGCTGATGCACTTTCGCGGCAGTTGGATGATGGGGATTTGCAATCCATGGTTTCTTTCCCAATTTGGCAGCAAGGTAAGCCATACAAGCTGAGGTATCACACGATCCAGTGCTGCAGGAAATTATTCAAGCAGTAAACACAGCTTCTTCTTCCCGCCCAGGTTATAGCGTTAAAGGTGGGGTGCTGTTCTTTAAGAACAGGTTGGTTTTGTCAGATAAATCTTCCTTAATTCACCTGCTCCTAAAGGATTTTCATTCTTCTCCTAGCGGTGGGCATTTTGGTTTTTTGCGTACATATAAGAGGATTGCTGGAAACTTGTTTTGGCATGGTATGAAGGGTATGGTGTAGGACTTTGTTAAGGCTTGTGATACGTGTCAAAGACAGAAATATGTTGCAACTACTCCTAGTGGTTTATTACAACCATTGCCTGTTCCGGCTTTAATTTGGAGTGAAATTTCGATGGATTTTATAACTGGTCTACCTAAGAGTTCTGGCTATGAAGCTATCATGGTGGTGGTTGATAGGCTTTCCAAATACAGTCATTTCATCCCTCTTAAACATCCCTACACAGCTCGTAGTGTCACCACGGTTTTTGCTAAGGAAGTGGTCCGCCTGCATGGTATTCCGGAGTCTATTTTGAGTGATCGGGATCCTTTATTTGTTAGCATTTTTTGGAAGGAGTTGTTCAAACTACAAGGGACTGTTTTGAAGATGTCTTCCGCATATCATCCTCAAACGGATGGTCAAATGGAAGTGGTAAATCGGTGCTTGGAGGCTTATTTACGGTGCTTTGTGTCAGAACAACCTAAGACTTGGTCTCATTGGCTACCTTGGGCTGAGTTATGGTATAATACTTCCTTCCATGGCTCTACAGGTTTCACCCCTTTTCAGATTGTGTATGGGAGGAAGCCTCCAGCTTTGGTTCATTTCTTGGAGGGGAAGACTAGAGGGGAAGACTAGAGTGGAAGCTGTAGCTCAAGAATTACGGGAGAGGGACGAAGCCTTGCGACAGCTGAAATATAATTTGCAGCGGGCTCAGGAACAAATGAAACAGTATGCAGATAGGAAGCGTAAAGATGTGCAGTTGGAGTTGGGTGATTGGGTTTTCCTTAAACTGCGACCCAATCGACAAAACTCTGTGGTACAGCGAATCAATCCAAAACTGTCACCAAGGTTTTTTGGTCCTTACAAGGTCATCCAAAGGATTGGAGAAGTAGCATATAAACTGCACTTGCCTGCGGCTTCGCGCGTTTATCTAGTTTTTCATGTGTCTCAACTTAAAAAGGCAGTGGGTGATTATCAAGTTTCTGCAGAATTGCCAGTTGATGTGGGCACCGATGCTACAGCTAAGATTCAACCTGAAAAGGTGTTATCTTGGAGGGATAAGTTTGAAGAAGGAAAGCATGTTAGAGAGTGGTTAATCCAATGGCACGGCATGACTGCTGCAGATGCTACTTGGGAGTCCGAATTGTTGCTGAAAAGTCAATTCCCAGAATTCAGCCTTGAGGACAAGGCTGAAATTGAAGGCGGGGGTAATGATAGGACACTCAATAGGCCAATTAGAGTTGGGTCTGATGATGATGTGTTAGTGGGCTCAAAGCATAATAAGCCCATAGTTTGGAAAGTGTACGAGCGTAAGAAAAAGAAAATAGAGAGAGGGGAAAAGGGAGAATATGCCAGCTAGGCAGTTAGTTAGGATTGGTGATGATATGAGGGTAGGGAGAATAATCAGGAGGAGGTTTTTCTGTTAGTAAGGTGAGAGGACAGAGAAGGTGTCTCTTTCTCTGAGGAGCATTGCTCTGGTAACCATTGTAGAGAACTCAGTCTTCTATTCTTGTTTTTCAGTATAATACAATTAGAATTTATCCTGTGTTTTTGCCATCTTCTTACTCTGCTCTATCAATAGTTATACCAAAAGTATATGGGATAGTTATATAGAGGTAGAAATGGAATAATATTTTATATGAATTCTTTGCCAGGACAATTAGTTATACCAAAAGTAGGTAGTAATGTTTAGATGCCATTCATAGGGAATGACTGCGAATGGGGGTGGCTCCACTTATAACAATAGCAATTCAAGAATCTTTTAGTAATAGGTAATCTGTAATATCAAAATAATAAATCTTGGTTCAATATTAAAAAATAATAATAAATAAATCTTCTTTGAAGTTGGTTGTTTGTTCTTCTCTCTTGCTCTGTCTCTTTCTCTCATAACATCCCGCTCCTTCTTTCTGCACTGCTGAAACTGATACAAATGTCTAAAATGTCTGGGTTCTTGGGATTGTTTGTGGGTCTTGTGTTGGTAGAGGTGGCTGTGGCTGCCTCTGCCAAGTTTGATCAACTTTTCCAGCCAAGCTGGGCTTTGGACCATTTCATTTATGAAGGAGACCTCCTCAAACTCAAACTTGATAATTATTCCGGTAAACCACCATTTTTTTATTTCCCCAAGCCTCAAATTAACTTTGTTATTCCACCCCTTCCATACTGCAAAGCTGTGAGCTTTGCTTTTTGTTATTACTTTTGAAAGCTTCAGTGTTGTCTTTTGTGGGTTTTTCCACCAGAGCCATTCAGTCTGATATTTTAAACACGTTTTTGCCTTTAATTTGATTCTCAATAGGCAATATAATAATATGAGGGTGTTTATGTTATTGTAAAATTGCTTGTTTTGTGTTCTAAAAAAAATGTTTGTTTTGTGTTATTTACGGTTATTTATATTGGCTTGGATGTTTAAGGTGCTGGTTTTGGATCCAAAAGCCAGTATATGTTTGGGAAAGTGACCATCCAGCTTAAGCTTGTGGAAGGTGACTCTGCTGGAACCGTTACTGCCTTCTATGTAAGTGAAAATGAATATGAATATTACCTGCTATGTTTACATGGAGATTACTATTCAACTCATTAGTCAACTATGGAGATGCTGTCCTCTGCCTCTGGCCCCCTACAATAGTTTACACTACATATAATTTAGTTCAATGCATCTAACATTTCCCAAAGTACAAGAAATTTTTTTCATCGATTTATTGAAATCCATGATAAGACTAGTATCACAGCTATTAGTGGCAGCTACCTACGACTATTTACCCCGTGAATTACTTTACATCCAATTAATATTTGCATTTATTGCTTTTGTCCTCAATTTTCCTCCATGAACCACAGTACTTGATTAAATTCAATTGGGGGGGCCTTCATTTTCACTATGATCAACCTAACAATGTTATGGGATTCATTTTATTCTCCTGTTTCAATTATTGTGGTATCTAGTGAATGGCTGTGACTTTGGTGATCAATTTATGTGATGTAGATGTCATCGGACGGTCCAAATCACAACGAGTTCGATTTTGAGTTCTTGGGCAACACCACAGGGGAACCTTACTCGGTCCAGACCAACGTGTATGTGAATGGAGTGGGCAACAGGGAGCAGAGACTCGACCTCTGGTTCGACCCCTCCAAGGACTTCCACTCCTACTCCATCTTCTGGAATCAACGTCAAGTTGTATAAGCACCCATTCAGCCATTCTCCTTGTTAATTAATATATATTGCATAAAAGTTAAAGGCTCTTTGCATGTAAATTTTGAGTTATTTAAAACTAGTCAAGTTCAATAACAAAAATTAAAGAAAAAGGGATTCTGCCTCCATGGGTCTGAAAAGCTGTAAAGAAAACATGAAATTGTCTGCTTTTACCAGTGGTGGTTGAGCTATCATAGGAGAAATAGGCTTGGTGTCATTGTGTCCCCGTTGGGTCACACAGAAACAAACCCATGAAAAAGAAGATGGAATCTTGGATAATTTATGCCAATACCCCTAATGGGTCTTGATCATAATACATAGGTACAGACACAGGCCTATTTCCTCTGTTTCTGGAAAATTGTTTTGGACACATTTACAATCTACCATGCGCACCATTTTTTTTAAAAATGGAGCTTTAAAAATGCAAATGCAGAGAACAAATCACACAAGTTCCTGAAGAGCGAGAATCAATTCCTTACTTTAATAATAAAGTCTTCAATGATTTTTCTTTTTTCTTATTCTTGCAAATAAATTTAAGAAGTGCTTTTATAAAAATAGCCAACCCCCCCTCCCCCAAAAAAAAACTTGATAAATAGTAAATGTCAAAGCTTTCCCAGCTGAATAGTAGCATATTTGGCTTTGATTATTTTGCACTCAAAAAGTTTTTCAGCCCCAAAGCTCTCTCTAGAGCATTTTGATTACAAACTTTGAGGAACAGGTCCAGGCGGGATAATAGGACTTGGTTAAGGCTTCAGTGTTGGCCATGGTTGGCCGCGGGTAGGGACAAGGATTAAATTGTGTTGATTACTTGTTATGATATTAATTGGATATAAATTGATTATAAATCAAGTTTTAGAATTGCTAAGGAAGCTTAATTTTGATTATGCCTCATGGTGGAGGTTGCAGCCTATTGGTCATAAGGTGCTAAACACCTCTAATTTTGGGTGCTACTACTAATAAGGTGGTAATGCTCTTGAATTAAATCTATAATGACATTTGAAGTTTAAATGAGTAGGATATTGGTTATTTGATGCTTATGAGTTGCTATGTGAATTGCAATGCACATAGAATTTTGATATTGGATGCACATTTGTTAAGCATTTAAGGAGATTGAGTATTGTTTGAGAAGCTACGACTTTAAATTTATTATAGTTGAATTGTGCATTGTAATGCTCATGAAAATGTAGATGTAAAGATATGTTTTCCCATAGTTCAGGTAAGGATTGTCTTATCGGAAGCAAGGAATGAGTAAATCACCTTGCTAAGGATTGGTTCTATGTAGCAATGTACGACTATTGAGAGTAAGCTAGTTCATGTATGATAGATAGACTATTATCCAGAGGTTAAGGACCAGTAATTCCCTCCCTAAAATGAGATAGAGGATAATGTACTTTTTTCAAGAGATAAGGGGATTAAGCATAAACAAGGATTATAAAGAATCATGAACTAAGACTTGCATGGCATTTGCATTCATCATGGTTTTTCATGAGCATTGCATCCTTGCAGGATTTGTGTATGTTGCCTGATGTGAACTAGAAAAGAAAAAATGTTTAGGGTACTCAATATCCCTAAAAACACCATGTTTACTACTGATTTTAAACTGTGAGCTAACTACTGAGAATTTTTTTTATTCTCACCCCATTTTGCCATGGTATTTTCAGATTCTGTAATTTAAATGCTTTATTGGATACCTGCTATAGTTGTAATATAGGAAATGAATATTGATTGAGTTACTAATCAATATGGAAGAATTCTCTTATGTGAATAGTCTTATTAGAATTTATTTGTATATATATATATATATATATATAACCTAAATAATTCCTTGAGGTAGAGTTGTTAATGTAATTATTATTATATAAGGTTGAATAAGATGCATTATAGATTTATAAATGTTTACTTGAGTGAATCAAAGTATAGAGAGATGACTACGTGCCATTAGTTAGAGGAATAAGTTTCTGCTAAAACAATTTTAAGGAGTTAACCCTCTATTTTAAATGAGCTCAAAAATCAGCTAGAGTTAAAAGATGGCAAACCCAACATAGGAGAAAAGCAATTTAAGTTAATCAACTATATATTATTATGATTTATTAAAGTAAGGAAATGTATCAAATCAGAATTAACTTGAGGGTACCAAGTTATCATAAACGAGAAAACCCCAAAGTGGCATCTTACCCTTGTTACCTTGGTAGGATGTCACAGTTTTGGTATCAGAGCAATTCGTCCTGACTTATTAAAGAAAAAACGGGTAGATCCAGAATAGTATAGTTAGGTAATGGGCTTTTCAGATTGTTTTGCTTTGAAGAAGAATTGTTGATTCTCATATTTTATGGCTTGGGAGCATCAAACTGAAATTTTACTTACCTTATATGTTAATAGGGCTGAGTTAAGGTGCTGTTTTGAGTTGCATGTGGCTTGGAGATGCTTGTGATAGTTATTTGATGCATGATCTTTCATAAAATCAATTCCTTTCACTATTCAAATGGAAAGAAAACTTTACTCCTTTGTTTGATACTCTCACATTGTTGGTAGAATCTCATGGTTGAAGATTTAATTATATGCATGTTGATTTTAGGTGTTGTTTGAATTAGTAAATGCCTTCCCTTTTCATGAATCATCAAATTTGTGAGCTTTGTATGATGGAGACCATTCGTTGGTGTGAAGTAGTGGATGAAGTAGTGATTATTAGAAGTTTCATCATCTTGCACGTTTGAGATTTATAATGAGTTCTTGAAATAATTTTTGAAAGTTTGTTCCTTGATGGGGGTTACGTGGTCTTGGTTTGAAAGAAAGTTGAAGAGTTCTTCCATTCCCTTTATGTTGATGTTTGCATTGATTAAAGAAAATATTGATTTCATATTCTAGAAACTAAAATTACGAGTGTGGGTGCATTGCTGATGAAAGGAATGTTACCCAAGTGGCTTCAGTATTCAAGAGGGGGGATGAATTGAGTATTTAGAAAACTTTTTGCAAAAAGCGCAAACAAATAAACTATGCTGAATTTAAATAATAAAAGGCGTGAATAAGATGAAGATAAGAAGAACAACTAGAAATTAAATTACAAGATATAATAAATAAAGTGCAGAAAGATAAAAGATTAAGGAAAGAAGAAGAAAGACAATATTTATCCCTTCGACCACCAACCACTTGTGGCTGCGTCAGTCCCGAAACACGTTCGAGATTTTTCACTATTCAATACAAGCTTAAAAACAAAGGTGCTTGCAACCTTTACACAATAGAGCACTTTTCACACATAGGGAAACTCTACCCTTGTGCTAAAGCCTCAACTGAGTGGGATACCTCACCCTTACACAAACCTTAGAGGGATACCTCACCCCTTTGAAGGATACCTCACCTTCTTTACAACAAGAGATACCTCACCCTTTTATTGAGGGATACCTCACCCTCACAATACAAGATATCGAGAAATAGGTGAAGAAGAGAAACTCTCACTTAGAGCAAATATTACAACTTGAAGCACTATGGAGCTTAAGGATATCTCAAGATTTTGGCGAAGAGAGCACTTGGAAAATATGAGAAAATAGTGAATCACGTTTTTGGCACAAGCAAAAATAGTTCAAGTGGTTAGGCAACCTTTAGAAGAGACCCAAGGTCTCTATTTATAGAGCATTTGAGAAAAAAAGCCGTTTGAACAATTAATATCCATTTAAATTTGAATTATAGTCGTTTCTTTCTATTTCGAGAATTCTGTGGTATTCGAATACCATCGGGGGTATTCGAATACGGTATTCGAATACCATCAGAGGTATTCAAATACCTCTGTTTTAAAAGCTTTGTAAAAATGGTTTAGAATGATGTTATTCGAATACCTCTAAATGGTATTCGAATACCTCTATTGAAAAACAGCTTTTAACACTTTTAAATGCTTTCAAAAACAATGATTTGAATTTTAGGATATTTAATTTAAAACCATTTTTATCTTTTCATGCAAAATTAATGAGATATCCAGAAAGGCTCCGTACATAAGATCCTAAGTCCTAGAGCTATTCTTGAAGGTCTTGGACTTGGTCTTCTCATTATCTTCGTGTTTGTTATCATCAAAACCATTATCCATGTCAGCTAGCCAATTACAAGGAAGATGACCAAAATGTATTTGTTTGATTAAAATAGAAGCCTTTAATGTCTAACCCATTTTGCTTTAAGGAGTTAATGGAGTAAAATGAATGTGTTTTCCCTTTTGTTGAGCTTAAGGTCTCAGTTAAGAAGCAAAACAAGAGATCATTTCCCTTTCTTTTTCTTTATGATTTTGTTGGTGGAAGAACGAAAATTGTAATAAATTCTTTTGATTTAGTGTGTGAATGTGTGCGTGGACTTGGGTAGAGAAGGTATTAGTGTGTAAATTAAATGTTTAATAGTTGTTGTGTTTGAAAACCAAATTCTATTGGTGTTGGAGGTCTTGGACAAGAGGCGCTAAGTTTCTAAAACTTGAGCTAGGATCATATATCTATGTTTAGAGGGTTACAGCCTAACAAGAAAAAGGATGAACAATTGTGATTTAGTAACCAGATGAATGCCAAAATGATCTCTGCCATGTTAGGGTGAGAATGCCATTGTTAATTGCCTATAAGTATTGTTTAATTTGATGATTAATTGATGTTGGGTTTGCTACTTGGTAAGACTGAGTTCTTTCATGTATATATATTTATTATGCTGCTAAATTATTATCAAATGGTTTTGAGTCTTGTTGTTGTAACACCCCAAATTTCTTAAATATTTAACAGTAAATTTTGACAGTTAACAAAATTTTACTGTTTAGTGATTTCTGTGTGCTGTAAAATTATTTTGATTATTCCGTCAACGTATTTGATCGTTTTGAGTGATTTACTCCGTGTCAGGAAAATAATAATTTTCGGGCCGGGAAAAATCTTACGTAATTTAATTATTACTGTTAAGTCTTAATTATTTTACGTAATCTGATTTGATTTACATACGTTTTCTAATATTTATGATTTTGTGTGTGATTATGAAATTTTTATATTACTCTGATTATTTTAACGTTATCTGTGGGCCATCTGTGGGCCCAGGGAGGTCATATTGTGGGCCCCGCATGGGTCTAGAAAGGTAAAAAAATTTCTGTAGCCAAAAAAATTCGTACTGTTAAGATGGAGATGGGGGATCTTACTAAACCTGAATCCGGAAACAGTTTTAGAAATTTTCTTTTACTATGTTTTATACTGTATTTAATTATCGGACGATAAAAATACAGTAAATATATTCTTTTGTGAGGTTATAGCAGATAAAAATAAATATTATACTGTTAAGTCAACATTAGTGGTTATGACAACTTTTTGACGGACCAATAGGAAGCAAGCTTAATGTTTAAGATTTTGATATCAACCGTCGATTTAATCAACGGTGTAGAATCGGCCTAATAAAATGACTATGACCATTTATAACCATTGGGTAAAGAATTAATTAAGGGTGGAAATTTAGTCTTACAAAGTGGCTAGGACCACTTGTGACCGTTGGATTTGGATTTAATCAACAGTGGAGATGGATCATTTATGACCATTGGATGTGGATTTAATCAATGGTGGAGATTTGGTCTTCTAAAATGACTATGACTAATTATGACCCTTGGATTTAAAGTATGAAGGAGTAATCTTGACCCTTCATTTTTGGAGATGCATCTAATAGCTAGGATTTCAAGGAGAAAGATCCAATGGCTTAGATTAAGTCTTCTAACTTAAAGTCTACCTTAATCCGAACCATTGATCTAATCAATGGCTTAGAATGCTTAGGATGGTGGCTTGAAAAGATGATCACTTATTGATCACTTATTGAATGCATTATGAAGAGGGGGGATGGTTTTGGTGCATGCTTTAGAGCATAGCATGGTTTTATGATCATTATTGCCATTCTTGGTCATTATTGATCATTTCCTAAAGCTTAAGCTCTTCAAAAATTTTCTCTCCTTCCTTCTCCAAGCTAGTTTCGGCCAAGCACCATAGAATTACCTCCCATCACTCTTTAATTTCAACTAACCATATTTCTTGAATCCTTACCTTATTCTAAGCAACTTTAATGTTGGAGACTTTCTCTAAATCTTTCATCTTCAAGGAGTTTTTCCAAGAGCAAAGTTATAGGGTATTTGTGGTGAAATGTAAGGAAACTTCATTTCTTCTCTCTTTTTCATGATTCTAAGCCATGTTTGATCCATGGTTTATCATGTTCAAGCTTGATTTACTAATAAATATATGTTTTGTTTTGTGTTTAAGAAACATTTGGTGGTGAAGGACTTGGAAAAAGAAGCAAATCAATGAGCTTTTAAGGATCTTCAAGAGGTAAGAGGGAGATTCATCTCACCAACCAAGTATGGTGGTGAGAGATGGTTGTGTATTTGATGGATGTTGAATCCATGTGAGGATTCATATCTATAGCCATGTAATTATTTGTGAGTATTTATGTGTTTGATTTATTTGTTCATGCTTTGTATGATTTACATGATTTATTGCTTTTGATTATGGCATGCTTGTGGTATATATGATGAAATATGTATATGTATGCCATGATTTGATAATGAAAAGGAAAATAACTTTGGTTCCAAAGAACCATAGAGGCACACAGCCTCAAGGGTGATTTTTGAGCAAAAAGATTCTAAGTATTTTACAAATTATGAGTTTTAAATGAAAAGAGCAATGAGTTGATGATTTTAAGGATTTGCAAAGAAAGTGAAAAATGAAAATGAACAAATGATTTGATTTCAAAGACTAAGAGTCTCACGGTTTTATTAAGGAATTTTTAATGATTTTGTTTGTGTAAAACCATATTGACTTAGAAGGAAAAATATTTGATGGTTTCAATGGCCATGTACCATGGTTTTGGAAGGCTTGTAATGTCTTGATTTTGATGAAACAAAGTGATTTTCTAAGTGGAAATATAATTGATTTAGTTTAAGGTATTTGGAAAGAGAATCAGAGTGTTTTATCACTTGAGAAAATGGGATTTTCGTATATGAATGGAAAAGAGAGGTTGAAAGTGTTTGAACCTCAATTTATTTTAAAGAGGATTGATTTTTAGAATTGATTTGAAATTACAAAGAATACGTTGGTGACTTGAGATTTTCTAACGTGTAACTCACTCTTTGGGTTTTGGAGCGTGTTAGTAAATTTTAAGATGGAAACATTGATTTAATTCAATGGAATTGTGAATTTGTGGAATATATTGTGAAAAGGATTTTCTTGAGTAAGAAAATGTAGAAAATAATGTGATAAGTCATATTATTTTGATGAAAAGATTTCTTAAAGGAGAAATGTGAAAAATGATGTTGGAAATGATATTGATTTGTTTGAAAGTCCAAAATAATGTTTAGAATATTGAGGAATATTTTATGTTGTTGTAAAATGGTGAAAAATATTTTATGTAACTTAAAAACGTGATTTTTAAGCTACGTGATTTGAAAAACGTTTAAATATTTTCACGCAATTTGAAAAACATTGAAATATTTCTACGCAATTTGGAAAGCGTTTAAATATTTTTACGCGTTTGAGATATTGTTGAAAAATCGCTACGCGGTTTAAAAATGCTGGAATATTTTTACGTGATTGATGAAAACGTTGAAAAATCACTACGTGATTTTAAAATGAATGGAATATTTTTACGTGATTGAGAAATGATGGAAAAATCGCTATGTGATTTGAAAACGCAATAGAAACGTTGCAAAATTGTGAAAACGTAACAGAAATGTTGCGCGATTGTGAAAACACGACAAAAGTGTTTTGTGACTATGAAAATGCGATAACATGATTTCGCTATTGAATATACAGTATGATTACTGTTGAACCAGTGTATGGACACTGTATGAGAAAATGACGAGTTTTGCTTGTGATTGGCATTCAGTGCATTTTACATGCATTGAAAAGATATGCCTGTGATTGGCATTGGTGCATTGAACATGCATTGGAAATGATGAATTTTGCCTGTGATTGACATTGGTGCATTTATTATGCATTGGAAAGATATGCAATGAAGCATATGATGAAATTGAAAAATATGCATTGAGGCATATGATGATTTTGAATTGAACAAAAATTAATAGCTGATACTATTGTGACCCTTGTGGTTGAAGAGGGAATGAGAATTGATAGTGAGGTCTATAATGGATCTTGGGGGCGTCAAGGCGCGGCGATCGACCAATGGATATTTGTCTGTGGGCTAAGGCTGGACCATATGCCACTTGGCGATGCAGTCCGTTGCAACACATTGACGATACCTGATAATAACACGATTCTTTTCGACGACTAGGAGATTGTCTTTGGGCTAAGGCTGACAATTAACCAGAGCATTCTTCTCGAAATTGTGAAAACCTCCATGGAGTAGGACATTGAATCTATGTGCACATGCATAACATATGCATCATTATCGAGTATTGGTTATGATAATTGAACTGTTGAATACCTGGATAATGTTGAGGGCATTATCATAAATATTGAATATTTATATTTATGTGATATAATAATTGAGGAATATTAGATGATGATAATAATAATAATATTGATGGTATGATTGTAATTGTTGTATCTGTGTGATGACAATAATGTTGATGGCATGATTGTAATTATGGTATGATATATCTATATGATATGCTGTTTGTGTTATCTCTATGCTACCATGTTGGTATTAGCGTAGATGATCTCACCTCTTTGTTATATTGTTTTGTTGTGTTTGTATTATTAAAAATTATATAGTAGAAAGAACGAGTTGTCTTAGACATGACGAGTAGTAGATATTCTGAGATTGGTGACAACATGGAGGAGTGGTCATTCAGAATTCGATGGTATACAGTATTGATGAGGAACATATACATGGTGCATTAAGATGAATACAAGAAGGAATAAGTATGTTAAGTTTTCTCGTTAGTGTTTTACCGTGCTATTAAGTAGGACTCGTGATGGGGTTTGCTACTGTTTTAATTGAGTTTGTAATTTTTATAGTTCCTGAATAATTGTTAAATATTAAGTAGTATTTGTTATAGGAGTTTTAATCAGTTTAAATTTATTTTTATAATATTACTTATAAATTACAGTAAATTTATATTTTCGCGAAAAGAAATTTTGAAACTCATCTTTTATAACTCAAACCTTTTATGAATTAATTTAAAAATTATAAGTTGGTAGTCGGAAATGTGATGTCCTAAGGAGGGTGTTACAGTTGCCCTATAGTGACATGGTTCAGATCATTAGAATGGTCCATTGCATAGTTTAATTTTGACAAATATTGCTAGTTAGACTTACTATTATAGAATGACCGAAATTCATATGCTATGCAGTGGTGGAGAATGCTGGAACGTAAAGGCTACTATGAGTCCTTCTTGTTAATGTTGTTTAAAATGAAAATCTACGGTTCTTTAGATATAATTGGTCAAGAGAGTTTAGTTATCCTATTTCTTAGAGACTTTCATAAATTTGTATAATGCTATGGTTGATATATTGTGATAAGAACATCATGGACCCCAAAAGCACATTTTTCTAAGTTCAACCTCATGTTATGTTTTCTTAATTGCTCAAAAACTACTCTAAGGTCGCACACGTGATCTCTTGTGCTAGAGGTCTTTACTATCATATCATTGATATATACTTCCGTCACCTTTCCAATATGCTCTTCAATCACCTTGTTCATCATTCGTTGATAAGTTGCCCCAACATTTTTCAGTCTGAAGGGTATCACTCTATAGTAATAACTAGCTCTCTATGTGATGAAGGCAATCTTTTCTTTGTCCTTCGGGTGCATTAAGATTTGGTTGTATCTCGAGTAAACATCCGTGAAGGATAGATATCAGTATCCAAAGGAGTCATCCACCAACATGTCTATGTTGGATAATAGGTAAGGATTCTTGATAATCACATATTTTATTCATTAAGAAACCCTTATGTTTAGTCATTTACACTCTCCATATTCTTAATTGATTGAGTTTGGTATGATTTTGTAAGTTTGAGCTCAAATTGGTCCTAATTGAATATTTTCAGCATTATTGAGATTTGACACTGTTTCTGTATTTTGGCCATAACTTGAGTTTCTGATATCTGATAATCATGAATTTTACCTTGTAAGAAAGCTAGGAGGAAGCTCTACAACTTTGATGAAGAGATCGAAGTCCTAAACAGATGTCTAAGGGACCTAAGTTTACATGGAAGTCAGAATACGGGTTTTGTCACTAGAATCCGAACGGTGTGCACTCATAAAATCATATCTCAAGTTGTAATAAGGGAGACGGGCTGAAATTTGGATAGTTGATAGGTAAGATCCAAATAAACAACTTTCATGAAGAACACTTTTTGAAAAAATAAAGTCTAATGGGTCAGTTTGAGCTTGCAAGTCAGAACAGAGGTGCTGAAGTTGGGTTTGAGCAACCTGCGGTATTTGGGTCATATCTTAAGCTATAGGAAGCCAAATATATGCATGTTATAACCAAGACAAAGATCTACAACTTTTATGAAGAGTACTTTTCATGGATCTGAAGTATAGTTAGTCGTTTTTGGCTTTCAAGTCAGACAAGAAATTTTCGTCCTCAACCACTCCACTCACCAACCCACTCAACCACTCCACTCACCAACCCACTCAACCACCCCACTCAACCACTCCACTCAACCACTTCACTCAACCACCCCACTCATCCACCCACTCCCCTTTGTCATTTTGTTACCCTAGACTTCTATAAAAGGCACCATTGGTTATCATGAATAACAAGTTGTATTCTCCTTCAATTCTCTCATAGTTTCTTCTTGTTTCTTCATAGTTTCTCATAACTTTTGTATATTTTGATGCTCCCCTTCATGGTAATGGAGGGCTAAGCTACTTTCAGTCAATTTGGGACTCTTGAAGAGATTGTGGTTTGGATTCTTGAGACCTTGGTTATGTAATGTATTTGATTTATATTTGGATTCTTCTTCTCTTCTTCTTACTTTTCTTGATCTTGAATGCATGAATAGTGATTCTATTTATGTTTGGTCAGATTTGATCTTGTTTTAAGATTAAGTATTGTGATGAAATTTAGAACTGATTGATCTGAATTAATCACGTAATTGAAAAGGTTAGGTTACTTATTGGTGCCTAGGCTAATTGAATTCGGTGCTTAAATTGACATATATCTACATGAATGGTGCGATTGCAGATTTGTGTTTATCACTTGTCAATTGAATTCTGGATGATCGTCTAGTATGAATTCTGGATCTGATGCAGAGATCTTAGTTAGATCCAAGTTAACCATTCAAATGTGTTTCAAGTATTTGTTGAAAGGTTTATGATTGAATCCACCCAATCTCGGATAGATTTCTGAATTGACTGTTCTTCTAATTGTTATTTCTTTTTAAATCTTGTCACTGTGATCCTTGAACCATCAAAATCCCCTTTTCTAACTTAACTTAATTTGATTAAATTACATTTACGATCCTTGAGGAGACGATCCGGTGTTGTTCAATATACTGCAAATTTAGGTAATAACTTCGGTTATAATTTTGATTGAGTTCGGTGCTAGTCAAAATTTTGGCGCCGTTGCCGGGGATTAGTAAGTGTAATCTTTTCATTTTAAGTGTTTTTACTAACCTTTGCTTTTTATTAACTTTTCTAACATTTTTATCCATTGTCTAGTGTATTTGTTTATTTATTTGTTTTTGTGTGATGCATGACTAGGTCCGAGCCTGATAACTTGGTTGACTTTGATCCTGAGATTGATAGAACTTTGCATAGGTTGATTAGAGCTCGTAGGCTAAGTGCAAGAATTGCTTCTGAATTTGATCTTAATATTGGGAGTGAACTTGAGATCTTGAATAATTAAAACCATGGCTGATAACATGCAAGATAGAACTCTTAAGGAACTTGTTGCTCCCGATATAACTAACTGGTCTTTGTGTATTCAATACCCGGATCTTGATGCTAATTTTGAGTTAAAATCTGGATTGATACATTTGTTGCCCAAGTTTCACGGTTTTGCGGTGAGGATCCCCATAAGCATCTAAAGGAGTTCCATGTAGTTTGTTCAACCATGAAGCCACATGGGATCTCGAGAAGAGCACATCAAGTGAGGGCATTTCCTTTCTCACTTGCTTGATACTGACCAAGGATTGGTTATTTTATCTTTCACCAGGTTCAAGTAACAAGTTGGACCGACATGAAGGTACATTCTTAGAGAAATTTTTCCCTCGCCTCTAGAGTCAGCTTTGCCATTAGAAAAGATATATGTGGCATAAGACAAATGACAGGAGAGACCTTGCATGAATATTGGGAAAGATTCAAGAAGCTGTGCTCGAGCTGTCCCCACTACCAAATCACCGATCAACTCTTAATGCAATATTTCTATGAAGGCTTGCTGCCAAATGACAGAAGCATGGTGGATGCTGCCTTTGGAGGAGCCTTAGTAGACAAGACCCCTGCAGCAACGAGAGATTTGATAGCAAACATGGCAGCCAACACCCAATAATTTGGCACACGAATTATTACCTCAACCAGATGAGTCAATGAGATTCAATCGTCTCATGTAGACCAACAGAGAATGGAACACAGACTTGATGAATTGATTTCTTTGGTGAGGCAGTTAGCAGTGGGACAACAAGCACCAATGCAGATGTCTGCAACTGTGTATGGCATTTGCTCCTGTTCATCTCATCCTACTGATGCATGCCCCACACTTCAGGATGGTGGTTCTATTTTTTCAGAGCAATCTGTTGCAGCAGCTGGTATTTTTCCTAGTAGACCCCAATATCAGCAATCACAGTAGCAACCCAGGTATGATCCATTTTCTAATACCTATAACCCTGGCTGGAGGGACCATCCCAACCTGAGATATGGAAATTCTGGTCAACAACAACAACAACAGCCCTATCAACATCAGCAACTGCATTTTAGATACCAAGCTACAGGCCCTAGCAACAAGTACCAACCACCTGTATTTAGGCAAGCACAACCTACGCCGCCACCCATGCAGCAACCCCTCCAACTACCTGTTCCAGCAGCCACTCCAGCTGAGCCACCTTTCGAAGACTTGATGAAACAGTTTCAGCAGAATGTCAATGTCACCATCTAGAATTTACAAACTCAAATTGGGCAGATGGCAACCACTCTGAGTGAGCTGAAAAGTCAAGGGTCGAACCAATTGCCTTCACAAACAGTCAACAACCCAAAAGGCAATGTAAATGCCATTAGCTTGAGAAGTGGCAGAGAAGTTGACGGTCCTACTCCACCACAACCTGAACTACAAGTGTAGCAACCAGAAGGTGACCAGAAACAGAAGAAAGTGGATAGCTTAGTCCAAAAATCTGTGACACAGAAGAAATGTGCAGAGAATTCAAATCTGGCCATTACACTACCTTTTCCAAACAGAGTCACACAGTCCAAGCATACTGCGCAAACAGAAATAGAAAGAGAAGTCCTGGACACATTCGGAAGGTGAAAATCAATATTCCCTCCTTGATGCAATCAAGCGGATTCCCAAGTATGCCAAATTCCTCAAAGAGTTGTGTACTCACAAGAGAAGACTTAAGGGTGAGAAAAATAAGCATGGGCGAAATGTTTCGCAATGATTCTACCAAGCATGCCACAAAAATGCAAAGATCCTGAAACTTTCACAATTCCTTGCACGATAGGTAACTCCAAATTTGAACATACAATGCTAGACTTGGGTGCTTCGATTAATGTCATGCCTATGTCAATATATCAGTCCTTGAACATTGACACTTTGCAACCTACTGGTATAGTGATTCAGTTGGCAAATAGGACCACTACTCATCCTGCAGGAGTGCTAGAAGATGTGTTAGTTTGGGTGAATGAGCTAATTTTCCCAGCGGACTTCTATATTCTGAACATAGAAGATGAGTCTTCAACAAACCATGCTCCATTGATCCTAGGCAGACCTTTCCTCAAGACAGCCAAGATCAAGATAGATGTGCATGCTGGCACCCTTTCCATGGAATTTGGCGACGATGTGGTACAATTTAACATTTTTGAGGCCATGAGACATCCCCTAAAGGAGCATTCTGTTTTCCATGTTGATGTGATTGATATGCTAGTTGACGATGCTTATGCTGATATTTATGCTGGATTTCCTGATATTGCTGATTTTCTGGATTCTATTACCTGTGAAACATGTGCTGGCTGTGATATTGTACCATGTGCTGCATGTGCTAAGATTTATGTAGTTTTGAGTGGTGATGTAGCCAATTTCTTGCCGACTTGAATGATGCAAATGTGAAAATGAGAGTCGAAGTATGTTGAATTTAGTGTTCTTTGAGTTAGTTGTTTCAAACAGCTTGCTGCCCTCCATCGTACAACCTCCATCCTTAGAATTAAAGATTTGCCGGACCATCTTAAATATGCATATTTGGAAGATGGTGAGAAGCTGCCTGTGATTATTGCTAAAAATTTACAACCTGATCAAGAAGAAAAAAATTACGCAAGTTTTGAGGCGAGAATAAACAAGCCATCGGATGGACACTTGCGGATCTTCCAGTATCGGATCCCTCCACATGCATGCATAGGATTTTGTTGAAGGAAGATACTAAACCAAGACAAAGCCCCAAAGGAGACTGAACCCCCTGACTCTGGATGTGGTAAAGAAGGAAGTTACCAAGCTACTGCAAGCTGGCATTATTTATCCCATATCTGATAGTAAATGGGTGAGCCCCGTGCAGATTGTTCCAAAGAAATCTAGGGTCACAGTAGTTGAAAATTAGAACAATGAGCTACTACCCACAAGAATTCAAAACAGCTGGCGGGTTTGCATTGATTACAGACGACTTAACCAAGCCACCAGGAAAGATCATTTCCCATTACCTTTCATTGATCAGATGTTAGAGAGACTAGCTGGCAAGTCGCATTATTGTTTCTTGGATGGATATTCGAGTTATTTTCAGATCCATATAGCCCCAGAAGACCAAGATAAAACTACTTTAACTTGCCCATTTGGCACATTTACATACAGAAGGATGCCTTTTGGTCTATGCAACGCTCCAGGCACCTTTCAAAGGTGTATGGTAAGTATATTTTCTGACCTTTTAGAAAATTGCATGGATGTATTCATGAATGACTTTACTGTCTATGGCTCTTCCTTTGATGCATGTTTGGATAGTTTGACTCAGGTTTTGCATAAATGCATTAAGGCTAACCTTGTTATGAATTTCGAGAAATGTCATTTCATGGTGGAGCAAGGCATAATTTTAGGGCATATAATATCTAGCAAGGGTATTGAGGTAGATCCTGCGAAAATAGATGTTATTTCATGCCTATCTTACCCCACATGCATGCGGGAGGTTCGTTCTTTCCTTGGTCATGCAGGTTTCTATAGGCGATTTATAAAAGATTTCAGCAAAATTGCTCTTCCACTATCCAACTTGCTACAAAAAGAAGTGGAGTTCCATTTTGACCAGAAATGCAAGGATGCCTTCAATCACTTGAAGCAAGCATTGACCAGTACACCTATCATCCAGCTACTAGATTGGACACTCCCATTTGAGCTCATGTGTGATGCCTCTAATTATGCTTCGGGAGCTGTTCTTGCATAAAGGTCGGCAAAATATCTCATGTCATCTCCTATGCTTCAAGAACTTTAGATCTTGCACAAGTCAACTACACCACCACTGAAAAGGAACTTTTAGCAATTGTTTTTGCTTTAAACAAATTTCGATCATATTTGCTTGGTTCTAGAGTGGTTGTGTTTTCAGATCATACACTCAAAGTTTCTCCTGAAGAAGCTTGATGCAAAGCCTAGGTTGATTAGGTGGATTTTGCTCCTCCAAGAGTTCGATATTGAAATCCGTGATAAAAGTGGAGCGGAGAATTTAGTGGCTGATCACCTAAGCCGAATTGAAAGGGAGGCAGATACTTTTCCTATCCATGATGTCTTCCTTGATGAGCGACACTTTCAAGTCAGCAAGGTAACATTCCTTGGTTTGCTGATTTGATAAATTTCTTAGTTGTTGGTGTTTTCCCTGCACATTTTATTAAGGCTCAGATTGATAAATTGAAGAGTGAGTTAAAATATTATGTGTGGGACGACCCTTATCTGTGGAAATTTTGTAGTGACCAAGTTATTAGGAGATGTGTGCCTGATAATGAATTCCATTCTATTCTTAGCTTTTGTCATACACTTGCATGTGGCGGTCATTTTGGTCCCGAAAGGACTGCTAGGAAAGTTTTGGAATCTGGATTATATTAGCTCACTCTATTTCATGATGCATATGTGTTTTGTAAATCTTGTGACCAATGCCAAAGAACAGGAAACACTTCTCGAAGGAATGAGATGCCTCAGAAATCCTTATTGTTCTGTGAGATTTTTGATGTATGGGGTATTGATTTTATGGGACCCTTTCCTGTTTCTTTTGGTTTTGTTTACATTTTGCTAGCTGTTGATTATGTATCCAAGTGGGTGGAGGCGAAAGCTACTCGGACCGATGATTCCAAAGTTATTGTGGATTTTGTTAGATCACGATTTTACGCAGTTTGGAGTTCAAGGCCATCATCAATGATCGTGGTTCACATTTTTGTGATCGAAGCATGGAAGCTTTGATGAAAAAGTATGGGGTCTTGCACGAGTTTCTACACCTTACCATCCCCAAACTAATGGGCAAGCCGAGATTTCTAACGGGAGATCAAGCGGATACTCCAGGAAGGCAGTTCAACCTAACGAGAAAGGACTAGAGCAAGAGGCTTGAGGATGCTTTATGGGCTTACCGGGACGCTTATAAGACACCAATCGGGATGTCTCCGTATCAGATTTTTTTGGAAAAGTCCGCCACCCGCCGGTGGAAATTGAGCATCGTGCATTTTGGGCGGTGAAAAGGTGCAACTTGGACCTAGATCAAGCGGTATGGAGAGGAAGCTGCAGTGGCAAACAATTGGAGGAGATCCGCTTGGAGGCTTATGAAAGTTCCAAACTTTATAAGGAGAAGACCAAAGCCTTCCATGATAAGTTGATTCTGAGGAAAACATTTGAGATTGGTCAAAAAGTTCTCCTCTATAACTCCTGCCTTCGACTCATGCCTGGCAAATTAAGATCTAGATGGGATGGACTATTTATTGTTACTAAGGTTTTTCCTTAAGCTGGTGCTGTTCAGATTCAAAATGAGGTCACTGCCAAAGCTTTCATCGTAAATGGACACCGCCTCAAACAGTATCATGAACTTCCAGAGAATGCAGAAGTGGAGGTGATGAACCTTCTCCATCCGCATTATGAATAAAAAAATAAAAAAAAAAGAGAAAAAAAACAGTTGTGTGCCCGATATTAAGGTAGGTAGTGCCATTAAATTTTGTCACTCGGAAGCATGTGGAGGTCATTTTTTTCTTCAGCAACAACAACTGCGAAAATCTTGCAGTATGGATTTTATTGGCTTACTTTATTCAAGGTTTGTTACACTTTTTGCAAAAGCTGCGGAAATTGATCAAAAAAGTTCTGCTTTGAGATTATCATCTGCACCTACTCCTTGGAAAATTGAGACCTAGATGGCGCGGTTCTTTTGTTGTTAAACACGTGTATCCTCTGGGGCCGTAGATATTGAGGATCCTAGGAATGGTAATGCGCTTAAAGTTAATGGACAAAGACTCAACCATTCCTGGAAAACCAAGTTCTTGAGTTCTTTGTGTTGCCGGTTAAGTGGCAAATATGGTACTCCGTGACTCTCAAGTCGGTTTATTTTTCAGTTTCCCAAAATAACTGAACTCTTCTTCTCCTTCAAAATAGATGTCATTCTTTCAAACCTGAGAAAACATTTTCCTTCTCTTCCTCAAAATGCTCTGAGAAAAATCTACAAAGTTCGATGTGAAAGATTGAGACTGTTAATGCACAAAGGTATGCCGAGAAGATGTCTGGATAATTGAAGCAAAGGTCCGATTAGCGGTGAGTCCTCAATTTCATTTGACTCATATATGCCCGGTCTTGGAAGAAGTTCATATTCTAAAAGGAGAAGAGCAAAAAGGTTACAAGTCTGTCACAAATGTAGACGATGGAACTGTAACAAGCGATGTCGTACTTTTGGGATGGTTTCCGCAAATAGAGAAGATAAAATTTTCTTCATTAAGAATGGACTGAGTAAGGAGTCATTATACGATATCTTATTGACTCTTGAGACGCATTCTTGTGGATTGGTGCATCGTGAAATTCTTAAATTGTGGAATCTCTTCAAGGATGAAGAAAAATGCTACAGTCTTGGGAATCTGACTCTAAAAGACCCTGTTTGTCAATTTATAAGAAAATTGGATGGGAAGCTTATCTTCGACTCATAGAAGACGTTTAAGCCGTTACTGGACGTTAAACTAGAGGCAGATGTGAGCCATATCCACAAACAATCTGTACATATCATCCTCTTCTTCTTCTTCATGTCATCTTTCAAAAATAAAAAAATAAAAAATTATGTATACATCTTAGGGTTGGCTTTGGTAACACAAACCGTGAATGGGGAAATGCATGCATCCTGATCCAGCCTTCTTAATTGAAAAACAAAGAAGGTAGATTGTATCCCACATGTGAGGCAGCCAGTCGTATTATGGCCACTTGTCCCTTTTGGGAGCCCTATGTTGCGCTGGTCTTGAATGGGTCGAATACTGGTCAACAATGCTTTGGCACAAAGCCGAAAGAGCAGACTACCTCCATCCTAATCTTAAGTAAGTATACACTCATCTTTCATCAAGTTTTTCTAACAATTTCAAAAAAAAAAACGGACGTGATGACTACTGCACTCATGACGCGCAGTATAAAGATACGCCATGGAAACTTTACATACAGGTATCTCATCATTTTCTATTTCTTTTATCTTTATATCATTTTGTTGTATTTTGATTTTTTTACAGACGATCCTTCGAGCAGGGTCCTTCAGGGGTTTCTAGACTTCTTTACCTTGATGGTTTTCTTGAAGTCAACAAAAAAGAAAGAAAGAAAAGATTCTGTGTTTCTTAATTTCAACCTTTTCTGACAACAGCCAACCTACCCTTATAGGTGCAATTATTCCCCTTTCCATTCTTTTTCTTATTTAAACACTCCATTTTCTTCCTTTTCCTTCAACTCAGAAACATTCAAAGGGAGGAAAAGTATAGAATAGGGCCTTCTATTCGTAACCTCAAAAATATCTGTGTTTTTTATGGATCGAGTTATGGGAAGGGATTAGAGTTTGTAAACGCAGCTAGTACTCTTGGTCGATCACTTGCTGCGAGGAATATTCATCTTGTATATGGGGGAGGTTGTCATGGGTTAATGGGAGTTGTATCACTTGCTGCTTTTATAGGAGGCAGTCAGGTTTTAGGTGTTATTCCTAAACCTTTAGCTGAAAATAACATCATTGGAAAGACAGTTGGAGAAGAAATTCAGGTAACATCTATGCATGGACGAATGAAAACAATGGTTGACAATTCTGATGCATTTCTTGTCTTACCAGGTGGTTTTGGTACTTTGGAAGAAATTTTTCAAATTGTCTCTTGGGCGAACTGAACATCCACCATAGACCCATTGGTTTGTTGAATGTTAATAATTTCTTTGATCTTTTGTTATCTTTTCTTGACAAAGCTGTAGAACAGAAATTTATCACTCCTTTGATAAGACAACTTCTTATCTCTGCCTCCACTATTGATGAGCTCATTGATAAATTAGAAGCTTTTGAGTATGTACCTGATCAGGCATTAGCTCAGATAGATTGGTCAACAGGAAGCAGCGAAGGAAGTAACAAGAAAAAAAAAGCTAGATCTGAAACTTTCTCTTTAATGGGTTTGATTTTATTGTACTTTGTTTCTGTTTAAATTTGTGTCAGTTTTCTCCAACAGGTAATATCTTCTATCCTTTACTCATCTATATTTTAACATTGAGGACAATGTTGTGATCTAGTTGGAAGGGAAGGATAGTTGACCCAAAAAAAAATTTGTTGTTTTGTTTAGAAAGTATGATATGATTGTCATAGACTTATTAAACTAATTAGTGATGGCAGAGTAAGGAGTAATTTTACTCTTGAGATGCATCTTAATTGGTGGCAGAGTAAGGAGTTTTTAGGTAGTAATTAATTAGTATTAAATTGTGGAAGTACTAAAGTTTTATTGTTTAATTTCTTTTCAGGGTCTGATGCGGCACTGACAGTGTGCCTCTTTTCTGCTTGGCGTTGATTCACTTCTTATCAAGTTGTATTGCTCTTTTCTATATCTCTCTTTCATATTGAAGGCAATGTTATATTAAGTGTGGGGGAGAGATTTTAGCATGATTTTTTTTTGTTAAAAAAAATAAAAAAAAGGGTTCATTGCATGATTGAATAACTTTTCTCCCTTCTTGAACTGATATGCTTGGTGATGGATGATTAAATTGATGAATTGAGTTTGATGGATGCATACCTTGTGAGATTTTGAGCCTAATGGATGGATTCAACATTTATGCTATTCTCTTCTTTCTTGTGTGATTTTCACTCATGTTAATGATCACTCTAGAACTTGCTTTGATTCTTTTTGAGGCTACATTTCACTTGCATGTATGAACATGATTGAGGCCCTCTTTCTTAATTAGCTAGTTTAACCAAATAGCTAACCTTGTTTTTAATATGATATCAAGCACTCTTTTGACTTCTTAAAAATTCTCTGATTCCTGCCAACCTTGTATATTTTCCTTTACTTAACCCCTTTTAGCTTATTTGACCATTCCTTGTTTCTATCTCATTATGTGCCTTAAATGAAAAATCATGTTCTTACTTTACCTTAGGGAATAAAAGAACATTAGCTTGGTTAATTGATGAGTTTTTGAACAAGTGTGGGGGTGTGTGTACAAAATGGTTGTTGAAAAAGGAAAGAGTGCCTAAAAAAAACGTATGTATATAGTTATAAAAAAAAGGAAAATGATTAGGAAATGAATATGTAAAGGGATATACATTAGAGTTGGGATGAACTTTTATGCTTGTTATTTGAACTCAGCTCTCATTTGCTTTTATTCTCTTTGGTATTTATCTCATCATATCCATTTTATCCTCTTCTGTTACCTTAACCTCACTACAACCTTGAAAAAAGTCCTCATGATTTGTGTGTGCAAGTGTTTTGAGTAGTGGAGAAGTAGAAGATAAGCAAGCTTATGGTAATGCAATTTTCATAAGTTGAATTGAGTGAAATACCTACCTTTTAAATACTTGAGAGATTGAGAGGGAATCTTGTGAAGATCTATCATTCTCGATTTATGTTGAAGATACCTTGCTTGTTGGTTTGAGATGTGAAAAATTGTTAACTCATGAATGTTTTGATCCCTTGAACCTTTGGTTGTTCTTCTTGATTGTAAAATTTTGGGCTTTTGAATGACGTTGGAATTTAAATTTTTGTTAATATCTTATGTCCTTGTTTTGGTCATGAGTTTTGCCCAGGAGTGCAAAAAGCTAAGTGTGGGGGAATTTGATAATCACATATTTTATTCATTAAGAAACCCTTATGTTTAGTCATTTACACTCTTCATATTCTTAATTGATTGAGTTTGGTATGATTTTGTGAGTTTGAGTTCAAATTGGTCCTAATTGAATATTTTCAGCATTATTGAGATTTGACACTGTTTCTGTATTTTAGTCATAACTTGAGTTTCTGATATCTGATAATCATGAATTTTACTTTGTAGGAAAGCTAGGAGGAAGCTCTACAACTTTGATGAAGAGCTCGAAGTCCTAAACAGATGTCTAAGGGACCTAAGTTTACATGGAAGTCAAAATACAGGTTCTGTCACTAGAATTCAAACGGTGTGCACTCATAAAATCATATCTCAAGCTGTAATAAGGAAGACGGGCTGAAATTTGGAAAGTTGATAGTTAAGATCCAAATAAACAACTTTCATGAAGAACACTTTTTGAAAAAATGAAGTCTAATGGGTCAGTTTGAGCTTGCAAGTCAGAACAGAGGTGCTGAAGTTGGGTTTGAGTAACCTGCGGTATTTGGGTCATATCTTAGGCTATAGGAAGCCAAATTGGACGATCCAGATATGCATGTTATAGCCAAGACAAAGATCTACAACTTTTATGAAGAGTACTTTTCATGGATCTGAAGTATAGTTAGTCGTTTTTGGCTTCCAAGTCAGACAAGAAATTTTCGTCCTCAACCACTCCACTCACCAACCCACTCAACCACTCCACTCACCAACCCACTCGACCACCCCACTCAACCACTCCACTCAACCACTTCACTCAACCACCCCACTCATCCACCCACTCCCCTTTGTCATTTTGTTACCCTAGACTTCTATAAAAGGTACCATTGGTTATCATGAATAACAAGTTGTATTCTCCTAAAATTCTCTCATAGTTTCTTCTTGTTTCTTCATAGTTTCTCATAACTTTTGTATATTTTGATGCTCCCCTTCATGGTAATGGAGGGCTAAGCTACTTTCAGTCAATTCGGGACTCTTGAAGAAATTGTGGTTTAGATTCTTGAGACCTTGGTTATATAATGTGTTTGATTTATATTTGGATTCTTCTTCTCTTCTTCTTCTTCTGTTTTCTTGATCTTGAATGCATGAATAGTGATTCTGTTTATGTTTGGTCAGATTTGATCTTGTTTTAAGATTAAGTATTGTGATGAAATTTAGAACTGATTGATCTGAATTAATCACGTAATTGAAGAGGTTAGGTTACTGATTAGTGCTTAGGTTAATTGAATTCGGTGCTTAAATTGACATATATCTACATGAATGGTGCGATTGCAGATTTGTGTTTATCACTTGTCAATTGAATTTTAGACGATCGTCTAGTATGAATTCTGGATCTGATGCAGAGATCTCGATTAGATCCAAGTTAACCATTCAAATGTGTTTCAAGTATTTGTTGAAAGGTTTATGATTGAATCCACCCAATCTCGGATAGATTTCTGAATTGACTGTTCTTCTAATTGTTATTTCTTTTTAAATCTTGTCACTGTGATCCTTGAACCATCAAAACCCCCTTTTCTAACTTAACTTAATTTGATTAAATTACATATACGATCCTTGAGGAGACGATCCGGTGTTGTTCACTATACTGCAAATTTAGGTAATAACTTCAGTTATAATTTTGACTGAGTTCGGCGCTCGTCAATTCTTAGGGTAGGTTTTGTTGAGCTCAGTGTAGTCCATACATATTTGTCATTTCCCTGAGGATTTCTTTACCAAAACAACATTACACAACCAAGTGGTATAAGTTACTGCTCTGATGAAACCTATATTAAGTAGCTCCTTGACTTTCTTCTCAATTGCCTTTTGGCGCTCTGGTTCCACCTTTCTTTTTCTCTATGACATTAGTTTGACATTAGGAGAAACTGATAACCAATGATAGATGAAGTTAAGATCAAAATCGGGCATGTCTATCGTTGTCCAAGTAAAAAGGTCTTTGTTTTGCTCCAACTACTCAGTCAATGTCTCCTACTACTCTTTTGAAAGGCTTGCTCCAATTTTGGTGACTTGAGTAGGTTTGGGTTTGAGCTGTACTTCTAACAATTGGCCATTAGGTTATCGACTTTTCTCCTTTATATCACTTCAGAGATTAAGCTCAACGATCATCATGGTGGGAGAGTACTTCTTGAGGTGAGGCTTCGCTCGATGTCTGAGGTTAGATTCATATTTTGGGAGCTCTAAGCTATCATTATAACAACTTCATGCTCCTGCTTAGTCTACTTTCACTATTGCTACCTCAGTTTCCTCTATGAGAAACTTTATTGCAAGGTGATGGAAAAATACAATTGCTCTAAAAGCATTCAGGGATAGCCTTCCTAATATAATGTTATAGGCAAAGGAGCAATCTACCACTAAGAACTTGACCTTTACCCTTTTCTCTAGGGGACTTATCCCCAGGGTGAGGTACAACTTGATGTGTTCATCAAGTTGTACCTTTCCTCCTGCAAAACATGTCAAGTCACTCTCAAAGGTTTTGAGGATGGACAAGGGCAATCCTAGGTTCCTGAAAACATCCATAAACAAGATATATGTAGAACTTCCTTGGTCCACGAAGATCCTCTTAACTCGCATATTGGTGATGATCCTATAGATCACCATAGGATCATCATGGCCATGGATTAAGCTCCATCACTGTCCTCCTCAATAAAGAAAATTGTTGGCATTCTTCGAGATCCACCTTCCTTTTTACAGATTGGTTGTGAGGTCACACTGAGTATTGCTTTCAAATGCATTCATCTAACATACCTCGTTTGCCCTCCTTTAGTGAATCCTCCTATTATAATGTTAATGGTTCTAGTGATCTCACTATCACGTCTATCTTCCCTTTACGGGATAATCAGATAATGAAAACTCTACAAATGTAAGATGATGTGTGTAAACTATATTCAGTGATATATTTAGTTTGCTTAATTTGCACAGCATTATAAAGTGTAGAAAACTGAAAACGCTCTAAGTGGAATTTATTTCAGAATCAAATAGTCCCACAAGAGCATAGTGCCACTTAAGCTAAGGGCCCAAGGCTCTTGGTCACTATGTAATTTATTTAATCATACTCCAAATATGGCTAATTAAAGAGTAAAATTAAAAAGGAAAAGGAAAAGAAAAAAAGTGGAACAATAGCTGCAACTACCAATTGCCAAAGGCATCTACCTCTCAAAATACTGCAACTATATTTCACTAAGTATAAATCTACGCAATAATTCAATACATGAAAACAAATTTCCTAACCAAAAACAATCATATACGAAGCAACTCGAAATAGGCTGCAAAGAATGAAGCCGTGGGAGCAACACAGAGAGAGCAAACTCCCAGCAGAAAAAATATCTAGAACAAAAAATCATTATCATTATAATATACAAAGCATCAAAATAGAAAGAGTCAAGCTCTAAGTAGAATCGAACAGCTTGGATATAAATTTCTCAACCTGTAAACATAAAGCACATAAGATATTAAAATATGATGAAATTAAGAATGTATAATATTTATATTAAAACTAGTATACTGCCACACATGAGGTTCTCTTGGAGGGTTCCCTTGAACTTGATGGGTTGTACACCTTCAACAATCTCCTCTTGCCTCATGTAGATTCCAAGCAAGCTTCTTTTTCTAGTTCTCCATCACTTGTAACTTCTATTGTTCCCTTTGTAAATTCATCAGTTACTACTTTTGTACCTACTTTTACAAATGATGTTCTTACTACTTACTCTCTATGGCATCGTAGACTAGGGCTTTCTCATTCTATAATTGTAAAACATGTTCTACAATCTTATAATATACCCATCAATAATAAAATAGTGCTTGATTTTTATTCTGCTTGTTGCCTTGGTAAAGCACATAGATTACCTTTTACTGCCTTTGTTACTAAAAATAATCCTCTAGAACTCATTTTTAGTGACTTGTGGGGTCTTGCTCCTACTTTTTCTTTTACTGGCTATTCCTATTATATTACCTTTGTAGATGCCTCTACTAGGTACACTTGGTTTACCTACTTAAACTTAAATATGAAGCTCTTACTATTTATCAACAATTTAAAGCCATGGTTGAGGTGCAATTTAACAAGAAAATAAATTCAGTCCAAACAAATTAGGGGGTGAGTTTAGACCCTTTTTTAAGTACCTAAATGATCCAGGCATTCTTCATTGTGTCAGTTATCCCTATACTTATGATTAAAATGGGATCATTGAAAGAAAACATAGGCATATTGTAGAAATGGGCCTCTCTTTACTTGCTCAAGCCTCTTTGCCCCTAAAGTATTGGGATCATGCCTTCCTAACACCGGATTATCTCATCAATCAGTTACTTGCTATATCTCTTCACAATCAAGTTCCCTTTACCCTTTTGTTCAACAAACCTCCTGATTACTCTTTTCTAAAGGTGTTTGGATGTGTTTGTTATCCTTTTTTGAGGCCTTATAATCACTATAAGCTTGAGTTTAGGTCTATTGAGTGCACCTTTTTAGGTTATTTATCCAATCATAAAAGCTATAAGTGTTTGTCTAATGATAGCATAATTTTTGTGTCTAAGAATGTTCTTTTTAATGAGTTAAGTTCCCTTTTGCCTAATTATCTCAATCTATAGCCACTTCTCTTTCTCACTCTTCTCTGTCTATACCTGTTACTATTCCTATTGTCCCTCTCTTTCTACCCCTAATCATATTTCTACTATTTCTTCTTCTTCTTATTATGGTTTCTCTTCTTTTGCATTTACAATTCCTTTTGTTGTTCATCCTTCTCCTGTTGCCCATCTTCTTCAGGTGCAACAACCCCTGAATCTTCTTCTTTTTCACCTGTTGTTGTAACTATCTCTACTTCCATTCTTATTTCTTTGGCATCTAATTATGTTTCTATTATGCTTATGCTTAGGCCTCAGTCTGTTCATCCTATGCAAACTATGTCTAAATAAGGAATTCATAAACCTATAATTTGTCCAACACTTTTACTTGCTCATCTTGAGCTAACAATTATTAATTAGGCCTTAGCTAATCCTCAATGGAAGGCAGTTATGACTAGTGAATATGATCCTTTTTTGGCTATTAACTCATGGACTTTGGCCTCTCTTCCATCTAACAAAAACACTATTGGCTGCAAGTGGGTTTTCGCATTAAAGAGAATCCAGATGGTTCTATCAATAAGTATAATGCACGGTTAGTTGCTAAAGGTTTTCATCAACAACTAAGGTTTAACTATACAGAGACCTTTTCTTTAGATGTTAACAATTCCTTCCTCAATGATTTTCTTGAGGAAAAGGTCTACATGCAACAATCCCCTGGATTTGAAGACAAGGATAAGACTCTAGTGTGTAAACTCAATAAGGCTCTTTATAGGCTAAAACAGGCACCTAGGGTCTGGTTTGAGAGGCTAGCAGCACTTTACTTATAAGTTGTAGTCTAGCAAGTGTGACCCTTCCCTTTTGTCCAATTTGGGGCTCATCATTGTCTTTATGTCCTAGTTATGTGGAAGACATAATAGTCACTAGGAGTTCTTTATAGTTGGTACAACAGCTGATGGCCAAGCTCAATTCAGTGTTTTCCCTTAAGCAATTGGAAACTTTGGACTACTTTCTTGGTATTAAGGTCAATCACCTCCTAAATGGTTCTTTGTTACTCATTCAAGGGATGTACATTAGAGATTTACTTGAAAAAGCTCATATGACTGATAACAAGGGTATCTCAACACCTATAGTTGGAGGCTGTAAGCTCTCTAAGTATGGTAGTGATTATGTCTCAAACCTTCATCTCTATTGCTCTATTGATGGTGCCCTACAATATCCTACAATAACTAGGCCTGAAATTAGTTATAGTGTCAATAAAACTTGTCAGTTTCTTTATCAGTCTCTTGAAGAGCATTGCAAAGTAATTGAGAGGATCCTAAGGTATCTAAAAGCAACACTAACATATGGTCTGTTACTGCAACTTGCTTCACCTAATCAACCACTCTCACTTCAGGCCTATTGTGATGCTGATTAGGCCTCAGACCCAGATGACTATAGGTCAACATATGGTTCTTTTGTTTACTTGGGTCCTAATCTTATTTCATGGTGGTCTAAGAAGTAACCTTTGGTTGCTAGGTCCAACACTAAGGTTGAATACAACAAATTAAACTTGCCAACACTGTAGCTGAATTAATATGGATTAAGACTCTTCTCAAGGAGCTTAAAGTTGTAGTCTCTGCACCTATAATCTACTGTGAGAATCTAAGCACTATGTCTCTCTCTCATAACCCTATTTTACACTTAAGAACCAAACATATGGAGCTGGATTTGTTTTTTTTATGAAAGAAAGTACTCAACAAAAGCCTTATTGTCTCTTATATTCCAGCTCAAGATCAAAATGCAGATATTTTTACTAAAGCTTTATCTAATCTTCATTTTTTTGAGTTAAGAGACAAACTCAGGGTGTTTGATCAATTTGCATTTATGCACCCACCTTGAGTTTGAGGGGGAAATGTTAGAGTATGTTCAATTACTGCTTTACTTATGTGATTAGTTAAGTATGGTAGTTTATGACAATTGTCATTTTGTTATTCTATTAAGCATTACAATTGTAATTCTGTTAGGCTTAACTTCTACATATTCAGAATGATTTAGGGCTTTGTATAAAACAATTGCAATCAATTTCATGTCTCAGTTTTAGTTAATGATAGTTACATTTCACTCTCTCTCTCTCTCACTCACTCTCTCTCTCTACATTTTCCTTCATTTTCTTTCTCTTTCTCACATTTTCTCAACAACTATGAATTCTTTCATTTTGTAACATGAGAAATTCATTGATAATTTGTTTATCCTTTTTTTGATGTAGGATATGATTCTTTTCTTTTCTTTTCTTTATAATTGAACCCTTCATATTATATGGAAAAGTTTTTAAGTCATTTATAAAGTTTTTTTTAACAATTATAGCACATTTTTTACAGTGTAGTAACCAATGTTTTAAAAAAACTAAATTGGCAATTGAACTGACTAGACCTCAAGATCATAGTTCGATTAATTCAATCGGCTAAATTTATGGTTAGATTATAATTGAACTAGATAATGTTCAAGCTGAAAACATGACAAATTTATGACCCAATCAAGTCAACTGACTGATTTGATCTAATTTTTAAATATTAACAAAAACCCAACATAATATGTTACAAAAGCCCATTAGTAATATTCAAAATTATGCCTTTATTTTTCTAATAGTATATATTGTATACAGATAATGAAAACTCTACAAATGTAAGTAATATGTGTGTAAACTATATTAAGTGATATATTTAGTTTGCTTAATTTGCGTAGGCATTATAAAGTGTAGAAAACTGAAAACGCTCTAAGTGGAATTTATACTGGAATCAAATAGTCCCACAAGAGCATAGTGCCACTTAAGCTAAAGGCCCAAGGCTCTTGGTCACTATGTAATTTATTTAATCATACTCCAAATATGGCTAATTAAAGAGCAAAATTAAAAAGGAAAAGGAAAAAAAAAAAAAGGTGGAACAATAGTTGCAACTACCGACTGCCAAAGGCATCTACCCCTCAAAATACTACAACTGTATTTCACAAGGTATAAATCTGCACAATAATTCAATACAGGAAAACAAATTTCCTATACAAAAGCAATCATATACGAAGCAACCCGAAATAGGCTGCAAAGAATGAAGCCGTGGGAGTAACACGGAGAAAGCAAACTCCCAACAGAAAAAATATCTAGAACGAAAAATCATTATCATCATAATATACAAAGCATCAAAATAGAAAGAGTCAAGCTCTTAGCAGAACCGAACAGCTTGGATACAAATTTCTCAACCTGTAAACATAAAGCACGTGAGATATTAAAATATGGTGAAATTAAGAATGTATAATATTTATATTAAAACTAGTATACTGCCTGCACATTACAAATTCAACATAAATTATTATTAAATAACTATAAAAAATTATAAAGAAAAATGAATTCATCATGTCAATAAAAATGGGAGTAATACATGTTCTTTGTAAAAGTAAAAGATTAATACATTGTAAAAATGAAGACTGAGTCATTGGATTTCTTGATAATAATGAGTTAACAATACCTTCAAAATTAATTATTGGAGATGGCAATTATGATGGGATACCTGACAATCTAATAGAATAACATGGACTGTTTTAGCCAGAAAATTTTCCATGAAGAGGATCGGGAATTTTTTGAGAGAAATTAGCTCACAGAAATTTGACATGTGGCATTGTTGGCAAATGGCAATGCATGTACTGTGATATATATGATTTAGATAGTAGAAAATAGAAGTTTTCACTTTTCAGACAACAATTGCCAATGTCCTGATAATCTTTATAAATTTATTACAATGAATGGTTTTCTGCTTCTCTGAGATTAATCAAGACATGTTCAACCAAAGTGATTCCGGAATTTAGTCTTGACTGTCCCCATTTTTCTAAATAAATCCGACATAAACCATAAAGCAATATTAACAAACCCTCACTACCCTAAAAAGTAGCAGTTCTTTGACTTTATTGTGCTTCCTAAAAGATCCATATTAACGAACCCTGAAGTCATTTTCCAATAAGTTTTCAAATAAAATCCCATCATCAGACCATGCCTTTCCCAAGCCCCACCACCCAATTTCCCACAAAAAATGTGGTTGTTTTATGTGTGTGTGTGTGTGTGCGTGCCTGTATGCGTCTGTCTGAAATTATGCGCATTTAATTGTGCTTGGCAGATGAATGAAACTATATATGAGACTTTCAATCATAAGTGAAGATAGAATATTCCTTATCAGTTGACAGTGGATCAGAATTAGCAATAAATTTAATTTCGGAGGAATACATCCAAATGATTAATTAATTCCTTGAGATATTGAAACATGATTAAATATATTATGCAATAGAAATTGTATATTTACCTCATGATAATATGACGAGTCCAAGGTACAATGATCCGCCAAGAAATGCAAATGATATCATCCCCCTGAAAGTGGAATACATTACAGAAAGGAATATTAATGATGAGAAATTAATAAAAATAGTTTATCCCCCCAGTGATAAAGCATATATTATTCTTGCCATCCTGCTACTCATTCATGCACTTTTCCTCCTTATGCTATACTGTTATTATTTACCCATCTCAATAATTAATTTTTGTAAAGCGTGAAGAAATTTATTAATTCAGGCAAATCTCACAAAAACTAAATAGGGTGGCAAAATGAAAACAAGCTTCATAAACAAAGGGTTATCATTTAGTAGAGTGTAATTTGTAACAATAATATGTCAAATTTCAATCTTATAAAACCAGCAATTTTCTGCCCAAAATAAAAGAATCTTTTTCTTTGCATTCAAGTGTGTTTCCATATAGCATAACTCACCAAATAACTCCCCATCCTACACCATTACAGGGGCATGGGCAAACTTCTGCAAACTTCTCAGCATCACTAGAGTGGACTCTTCGAGATATTAAATCATCATAAATATCTACACCATACGAATTTCAATCATATGATATACGCTATGCCAGGAGATTTGTTATCTGAAGTGAAAACAAACGACATAAAAGGTGCTTGAAAGTATACCATAAACTGAAAACAAACTGTTCATCACACCTGAAAACCAAATAACAATTAGTTGCCTATATATTTCACAAGAAATGACAGCTATCTACCAGAAACAAGTTCAAATTATTTATAGGAAATGAAAGAAGAGGACAAGAACATACCAATAAAGAGAATGACATAGCGAAGGATGTGGACTTTTGTTTTCTCTTGCAGAAGCCAAATCACCGCAATAAAAACAATAAATCCTGATATTCATGGATTAAGAAGAATAATGTGAGAAATCTTGTCAATATCTTCTTTCCTTTTTTTATCACTTTCTATTTGAGAAGATCATAAAATCACTTACCAATACAGAGTCCTCGGAGTGTCCACTGTTTGGACAAAAGCATGTAGCAAGACACAGGAAAAGGGAGAAAAGTCAGGACACAAATAGCTACAATAGATTTTATAAAAACATTTGCATTTCTGCATCTATAACCATCTTACATTTTTAGCAATAAAGAGCACAACAATCAGAGCAACAATAAAGCAACCAGCAGCAATTCTTGCAGTGAGAAGATTTGTGGAAGCAAGTATCAAAGCCATTCCCCAAAATGATGAACCGAGATCTAGAGGCAAAACCAATCAGACGAATGGTAAATGCAACTGAAAAGTGCTCTTATCAAATTCAAATCATATGCATAAAAAGGTTTACGTGTCTGTGTGTTTATTCAAGGTACAGAATACCTACATATATATAAATCACATTATTTGCTGGCTTTTAGTTTAATCAGACTGCTATACATAAGGCCCTGATTCTAAATTAACTTCAAAAGATTAACCCCATTGCATACCTTGTTTTCAATGATATAACTAACAACATCATGTGGCATGAAGGTAAATATTAATGTGTTAACTGAAAATTGAGGGAGAAAAGCGCATTACATCCAGCAGGCAAGATCACCCAGTATATGCCACCACGTGTCTGTGTTAACCCGCCCTCATTTGCATGAACCTGGATTCCCTCCACCTATTGGCATTAGATTAACAATGATTCAGCATGCAGAAGACAGAAATAACTATAAAGAAGCTTAATCAAACTTATAAAATTTCTCAGCCTTAAGAGTAAGGACACCTGTGATCCTGCCTGCAGTCAAAAACTGCACAATGCTAATTCATAGTTGAATATATTAGTAACAATATGGTATACAACTTCACTTCATTGAAACATGCAGCATTGATGCATTAGGAATTCATGATTCAGGAAGAATTGACTTCATACGAAAAAGTTATGCAACATCTTAACTTACAACAACTGAAATGACAAAAATTATCCTCAAAAACCTTAAATGTCAAATCTATTGAATCCATACTTTGTAAGCTAGAATAGTTAAGTGCTGCAATATCCAAAATATAATTAAAAGTAAAGAGATAAAAAAAAAAGCTCCAAGGATGATAGCAAACCATGGTTACCCAAAGAATAGGAAAGCAAAACAATCTCAAAGAACTTGCAGCATTAACTTCTTGCCATGGAATACAACTAGGTTCTTGTTTCATCTTCTATTTTCCCCTTTATTTGTTCATAAAATTCGTTATGATCTCAAGGCATAACCTTAAGAAAATCAGAAGTATGCCCTTCTATCCCTGGTTGTCAAATCAAAACTTCCATAAGCCTCAAATAGAGCATCACTTTCGTCAAAAGGATTAAAATACTTACTCCTATAACCTCTGTCTTTTAAGACCAAAATTATGTTTTGCTCCTATTGGCACAAAATGCAATTATAGATTTCACCTTGTAGTAGACGATTTAAGACAATCACACCATGAGAAAGAGAGTGCTATGATTTAACAGTTTTACTTTAAATATTCTACCTAAGAGCATTAAAGTGAAACACTAGGGTCATCCTTGATAAGCAGCTCATTTGGTGAACTAACTTTACTATCTTAAATCAGCGCGTGCCCTGCTAATAACTTTTAGTCAGTGAAATAAAAAATCTTCTCTTTTGGAAATGCAATAAAACAAAATCGATCATTAGATGAACTTTCAAAGCTCAATATCTCCACTCAAATTAAGTTGCTAATGGCTCCATATTTGATGATATATAATCAATAAGAGCCACTACAGACCCCAGAAATTCTTGGATTTCTTGCAATATGATATTAGAAGCCATAACTCATATCTGTATTTTCATATTGTTCAGGGCATAGAATACAAGCTAAAACTTGTAACACATCATAAAGGAGAAAATTCATCAAAAGTTGTCTACTTGTATCACCAAAGAGCATTAAGCTCCTACATTTACAGTTTTACCTGGCCACAAGTGAGCTTGCAAGCAACTGCATGACTTGCTTCATGCAGAAACACAGTGATGAGCTTAAAAGGTGTGAGTAGAAAAGTTCTCCACAGCTACAAGCACCACAACAAAGTATTTGCATAAGAAGACCAGTTGTACAGCCACAGAGACCAACATAAATATCTACATGACATTGTACCAAAAAAAAATATCTACATGGCTTAAATATCTATGCGTATTAATTCCAGATAAATATCTGGGAACTTCTCTGTTTTAACCAATAACAATTCAAATATGATGCAGCATATAAATGTATAATATATGATATGATAACAAACTAAGGACCTCCTTCTGAAAAGGTCCATTGTCAAATGTCAAGTCAACCCAGTTGTTCAGCTTACACAACCACCAAGTACTTCTTCTGATTAGCTCACCTTCATAGAGTTACCTAACTTTGATCCAGTCCATCTATCAGAAAACTCACAACTAATTTTAAAAATAAGTCATGTGAAAATGACAGAATTTTTAATCCTCTTGCCATTCGGCTGTATGATTCTCTCAAGAAAACCTTCCCCTATGGCAAAATTCATGGGTTTCAGGGCAAATGAGAAACTACTAGCTAGAAAAGTTTTAATGGCAACAGCATTTGTGGCACCCCAAATTCTTAAATATTACAATTTACAACCCCATTCCACATTTGCCAATTATTTGAAAGCAAATGTTTTCTCACAGCATCTCTTTCCTGCTACATCGGATTGCAAAGATTTTCATGTTCAATTTATATATTCATCGAAATGGAATAAAGTCAAATATAGAGTTGCATTACAAACAATAGCCCAATTACCTAAAAAGTGTATAATTACATTAAAAAAAAAAAAGGATTGATCATGAATCATAAAATTACTTGTCATCTAAAGCCTCTGGCAAGCAAGGATGAAACAACAACTATTAACTATAAGACTATAATCCTAAATTGGGTGTGTTTCCTTAATCAGGAACAACAAAGAAAAGTGGATTTGTGGCTGTCTTTATTAATGTGAAGAGAGAGAGAGAGAGAGAAAGATCGAGAGAGGGTGAAACAAGAATGGTACCAGAAGGATTACAACAGTGAAGGCACCAACGCAAGCAATGAACACTTTCTGGTCGTGGTCACAACAGTTCTTGAGCTCCCAGTTCGGCATTGCTTAAACTGCAAAGACGAAGAAGAATTCAAGTTTCAAGGATGTTGTTGTGTTTGACTAAAGGAGAGGAAGCGTTTGGTGGGTGGGAAAGTTGATAAAAAGTAGCAAAGAAAGACAATTATAAAAGTAGAAGGGAACAGCAAATATAATACAACAGACGAAAGTGTTTGCGATTTGCCTAATGCCTGCTGCGACAGGATGGCTTGGCTGCCTGTCCTACGCGCAAAGTCAACCACGTCAATGGGACCAAATCGTGTTTCATCTTTCAACCAACATATTTTCGTGAGAAATGTTAGTGGTATATTTTATTAGATATTTTTTAATATTTATTTTATTATTAATTTAAAAATAAATGTTATTAATATTTTTTATAATAATTTTTTAAAATATATAAAATAAATTAATAATAAAATAAATATTTAAAAAATATGTTGTTAATATTCTTTTTACATATTTGAATGAATTTCTTTTTAATGACGTTTGTTTGGATGAATTCTTAGGTTCTTATATATTGGGGAATGTGTACATCGCTGGTTATAGCATTAAAAATATGTTAAAATAGAAAAAAAGTGATTATTTTCATAACTGAGATGATACATAATGATTATATAAAAAAAGAAAGTTCTTGTTATTGGAACACACAAGAATTGGGAGTTGTTGTGTTATCTTTATTAGTATTGATAAAGTGAGTTGTTAAATATCTATTAATATTAATTTTATGAGAATTACTTCAATATTCATTTTTTAATGAATATATTAATATTTAGGATGAGTTATAAAATACTTATTAATTATAAATTATATTTAATTGAATTATAAATATTTATTGTGAAATTAGCTAACTTTTTAGTTTTAAAATAAATGTTTTGAAGTTTATTAAATATAATTAACAACTAATCAATGTTTGGTAACTCACTTTTGATATTGCTATACATTAAAAAAATCAAATGCTTTAAAGTGAGCAGTACAATTTAAGAGAAATTCTAATATACTCTAAAAGTAATAGGCTGAGATTTTATTTACAATTTATTAATATATTTTTAAATTTAATCTAGCGGCTTGTGTTATTGTGCAATACATGTGTTTTTTTTTTAATTGAATTGAATGTAAAACTTTCACACTACACAAGAATTTCTCACAATTTAGAAACTAAAGTTTACTTTCTTGTATTTACCCCCAAAAAAAAAAGTTTACTCTCTTGTGAATAAAGTTAACTTTTAAAAGTATATCAAAGTTTACTCTTTAAAATATACCGCTCACTTTAAAGGCTCGTTTGGTGGTCAGGATAGGATAAGAGCAAATAGGATAAGAGAGCAGGATAGGATATTAGCAGGATAAACTGTTATTTTATTTGACGTTTAGTCACTGAGATAACCAACGGGATAACATTATAATTTTAGTATGATTTTAAAATTTTTCTTTTTTATTCGGAATGTTTTCATATTTTATTTGATTTTATTTTTTATAATTTTAATTTTTTTAAATTATATAAAAAGACAAATTTATCCTTATGATAAAATTACATATAATTTTTAAAATTTTGAAAATATTGTTTAACTTAAATTAATTTTTTATAATTTTAAATATTCATTTTTAGTTTTTACTTTACATATAGTTAAATTATTAGAATAATTTTATATTTTTCAGTTTTTAAAATAATATAAATAACAAAATTAGCCTTGAGACAAAATAAAAATAATTTTTAAAATTAATTATTAGTATTTTATTATTTTAAATATTTTATATTTATTATATATTTTTTTTGGTAACCATGTTATATTTTATTATACTTTAATTATTTTATATTTAAAATATTTTTTATGTCATACTTTAAATCACCTTATCCTATCCCGTCAGCTTACTCACTCCCCTCGGATAAATTTGAACTAAATAGTCAAGATAGGATAAGTGACAGGATTAATTTATCATATCCTGCTGGTTCACCAAACAATAATTTCAAATAGGATATAATAGTTTATTTTATCCTGTCTCTCTTATCCTGACCACCAAACTTTTTCTAAAGGATTGAAACTCCTGTTTTTGTATTCATTTTAAATTTAATATATTTACTATTATTATTAAATTTCACATTATTCTTTACACTATAATAATTGAAATATTTGTTATAATAATAAGATTTTGGCTGTTTACTAAGTATAACTTTTACAATGTCATGTTCATATATAAGAAAAAACTTTTACATTGTTACTTGAAAAAAAAACCAAAATATAAAGAACTCCCTTTAATTATAAGTCTTTCTTTAAAAAAAAACTCTTATAATTTAAAATTCAATAATTTGACTCCTTACACTTCATAAATTGTATAAAATAGTATAAATTTAATTTCTTGTGTATGTATAAAAAAACTCCTACATAAAATTAATATGAATAGTTTGATAATTTTAAAAAGTCGAATTGTAAAGTTTTAAACCACAAGGAATTTTTTAAAAATGACTTGCTGTTGAAGGAATTTCCTTTCATTTTAGCCTTTTTGGCTGTTTACTAAGTATAACTTTTACAATGTCATGTTCATATATAAGAAAAAACTTTTACATTGTTACTTAGAAAAAAACTAAAATATAAGAAACTTCCTTTAATTATAAGTCTTTCTTTCAAAAAAACTCTTATAATTCAAAATTCAACAATTTGACTCCTTATATTTTCATAAAGTATACAAAATGGTATAAATTTAATTTCTTGTATATGTGTAAAAAAAACTCCTACATGAAGTTAATATGAACAATTTGATAAATTTAAAAAGTCAAATTGTCAAATTTTAAATCACAAAGAATTTTCTACAAGTGACTTGTGTTGAAGGGATTTCCTTATATTTTAGCCTTAAAAAAAATGTTTACGTGTCATTTGAATATTTGATTTCTGATATTTCGTTTAGTTTTCTTGCCTCCGTATTCTCTATCGCTTTGTTTGGGTGAGGAGAGAAAATGGCAAGAGAGAAAATGAATAAAAAATGGATAGAAAAGTAGAGAGAATTTTAGTTGTTTGGATGGAGAGAAAATAAGAAGAAAGAAAACAAAGAAAACATTAAAAAATATTTTTGAAAAACAAAAATGAAAATAAAAAAGAAAAACCCCACCCCCACACCCACCCCCACCCCCACGCCACCCACCCCCACGTCGCGTCCCCCACCCCCCGACGCGTCTCCACTCCACCCCCTCCGCGTCCCCTGTGCGTCCCACCGCTCGACCCAGATCCAAGTCGCAGGAAGAGGATCCAAGCCGCTGTCAACCGTGTTCGTGGAACCGTGGTTGCGCCACCCAACGAGCAGATCCACAAGCCCAGCTCGCAGCCGTTGCTATCCACGGCGGCACCCCGGCCTCGAAGCCGCCGCTACCGCGAACCAGACCCGCTCGAACATTGCTGCTGCCCGCGCCGTCAACCGCCGTTCGTGCTCAAATGCTGTCAGTCGCACCACGCCCACCAACCTGGCGAACCCAGCCATCTAGCCGCCGTCTGCTCGCGCCGCACGGCAAGAGGAAGAGAAAGAAGAAGAATGGGGGTCTTGGGTATTCTGATATGAATGTAGGGGTAAAATAGTCATTTTATGTAGTTATCACATATTCTCTTCCATTTTTTGGGCATCAGAAGAGAGAAAATTAAAAACGTGGGTCTCATGACCAAATTTTATCTCTTCTCTATTTTCTCTCTATTGCCAAACGGGAGAAAATAAAATATTCTTGTCATTTTTTCTCCTCTTATTTTTTTTCTACTCATTTTCTCTTAAAACAAATAAAAGATATATATAGACTCGGTCACCATTCAACATCTTTGTCTGTGTCTTAAAAGCGCCTGGATCTACATTCCCTAAAATGCAGTTCTATAAGGTAGGAGACTTTTTGGTTGACTTTTGCACATTGTTTGATGATAAAGAAATATATTTAAGTGTTTTGTCTTTGTAAACTAATTCTTATTTAGCCTCTATGTAAACATTCACTCTTTCCTTAAAGTTTTTGATTATTTGAACTTACGTAGTCATGTAAGTTAGAATAGAGTTTTTCTACGTCCTATTTTGAGTGTGACAAGTTGAGTTTCCCAGTTGCCCCTCTTTTTACACAACTATTACCATTAGTGTGAATTGCTGTGTTTGCGACAATGAAAATCATTTCCCTAGATAATTACTAACGATATTTATGGCCACTCCCATCAGATTTTCATCCTTAACCCATGTTTCTCTCATTTTAGCTGTCTCGACTCGTATGCTTTAGAGATTAGACTAGCAGGCACACTTCTTCCAAACAAAATTTTTGCCATAATATGCTAAGATAGCTAAAGCATGCAAATAGTAATAGATCATATGAGTACTTCCGTGGCACTTTGATTTGTGGAGAAGTCGAGATGGTTGGCCCCCATTGACAATATGAAGCAGCAGTATGCTTACATATGCTATTGAAACTATTTGCTCATGTTTTATTTAATGGTCTGTTTAATCATTTTAAGAAATGTGTTTCATTCACCCTTGGTGCAAGCCAGTTTGCAGAGTCTCTTACTTTCTCACGTCTATAACTGCTTGGCGCTTGATATCTAGTCTTGTCTTAACATTTAGCTATTTCCGCTTCTTCCCAAATTTAAATCTTGAAGCTGAGAATGCTCTCCGCTTGAACCATCACTAAAAATGAAAAATAAAGCCAATACAAATTTGGTTAGCTAGTAAGGATTGAAACACTTCCCTTGTAAGGGAGGCGTTTAGCATATAACAAGCCATGCATACAACAGTCCCTTTTACTGCAAAACAGAGGTTTCTCTCTCTCTCTCTCTACCTATCTTTTTTTTTTATTTGCTTAGGTATTTGTATAAATATAAAAATATATAAACATTATCAGCTGAAATTTATAATATGTATACAAAAAAGTGATCTAATTGAATCTATGTACAAACCTAAGTATACGTAAATATTACTAATTAAAATCTATAAAAAATTTTATATATACAATTATCTATAAAAAAAACAATGATCTAAGTTTCTAACGTGTAAATCTGAGTGTGTATAAATATTATCATTAAAAAAATATGTAGGTTGTATGCACAATTTACCTATGACCAAAAAAAAACACTGAAAAAATTATAGGTCATTGATCTCCGAAGTTGATCCAAAGATCAACGGTGGTTTGTTGTTGCATGGATACAACAACCTGAAGTTGTTGTATTGAAAACGCCACCTTGTAAGGCTTGAGTTTAACTATAAGCCTTTGACCTTGGAATGGAGCAGCCTCCATCCCCTTTCATTTAGCAAAAAAATGAAAAACAACAAAGGAAACAAAAATTGATTGCTGCTTTAATCCTCACATAACCTGTCAATTCAAAATAGGGTTTCAGTTTCCACCAGCATACTGCCTGTGACTTGTCTACTGCAACACGTGCTTGGTATGAGATAATCGAGTGTTCTTGCCTATAACACCCCAATGAAAAACAAAAACAAAGAAGATGATCAAGATAAAAGAAACGTCATTGAACCTATCCATGGACCTGCATGCTCCAGTCTCATGTTTATTGGGAAGTCTTTGGGATTGCCACTGAGCATTGCCATTCTACCTTGCATATATATATACAAAGCAGAAAGGCACAACAGAAGGGTGATAATGAGTTGTAGACCTTAGTCCTTGTGAGAGGAATGGCGACCATATTTTTCCCGCCTATGAGAGTGCTCATCTCTTTCTTTTCTTTTACGAGAATGTTTCTCTGTTTCAGCATAATTCCTGTATCGATGTTCTTTCTCAGCTGAACTCCTATCATGGTAATGACCACGCCTCTCTTCTCTCCTCTCCAAAGAGCTCCTTCCATGCGAGTGGTCTTCTCGATTACTTGAACTCCTTTTGTAGTGCCCTTCCTCAATGTCCACTGGATTTTTTAGGGCACCTTCTTTCCTGTTCCTGTCCTTAGAATCCCTTCTATGAGAGCCTTCTTCCCTGTCTGAAAGGTTCCTTTCTCTTCTAGGGGGAGATGGGACCTGTACAAATAAAAAAATTACATATTTCAAAACTTTGGTTTGGAACACTACTAGTAAACTAATAATGATTTATCAAAAGCAACATTAAACAAGCTAAAGAGAAATAATGTGCCATGACCAATTTGACAATGAACAACCCTAGACCAAATTCAAATTCATTTGTCATGTAATATCTTAAAATATGGGATATCCGTACCTATGAGATTATAAAACACCTTTTCTAAATGAAATATGCTCAAAAGGTAAAATAACAACACCTGAAAGCGTGACATGTATCTTCCCTCAGGTGGAGGTGGGATGCCAAGCTTCTCCAAATCGTCGTATGGGATTGGTTTCCTAGTTACATAGTAGAAAGAATACAGAATCAATATAGCCACAAGTCAATGAACAGAAGCTAAGCCATTAAATTAACTTGTCGGGTCAAATTCAAGGTGTCATAAGCCATATCATAGCATCTAGCCAAATAGTAAATGCAGATATGTCATGTTTTTGCCTGCAATATGCTAACTAGCTTTATCCCTTTTCACAGAACTTCTACAATGAAGAATTATAAAAATAAGTCCTTTCAGTTTTGAGAATCATAGCTTCCACCACATAGAGGCATTCAATCCTCTTATGGCAATACACGTCTACTAGACATATAAATCATTTCCCTCATCACTGCCCCCCATGAACATTTCAGAACAATACATGAACATCAGAAATATAAGGTATGACATAAGGAGTTCAGTGTTCCATTGCAGTTCTACATTTATTTATGGATATATTTTTACTAAATGAACTGAATAGGTGTATAAATGTTATTTTTGTTTCCTTTAAAATATATAAATTAACAAACACTTCAATAGTACATTCCAGTAATTGTGGATACAATCATCTTTTTAATATTAATAGTAATTTTTATAAAATTTGATTCTGATATTAACTTTGAAATAACAATTTATAACTACCTATGAGAAGAAATTTGATACCAAATTATCAAGTAGGATACCTGTGTTTTATATATTATACTATTATAGTATGAATTATTTTGGTCCTGTGCATAGCATGGGTTGAGAACTAATTTATAAGATATTTCAGACTCGTCTGAAGATATAAGAGGACTGAAACGTACAGGGGTGCACGAAATGGTTTTTCTCTTCCCCCAAAACGTAGTTGCCCTGATTCCTTCTTACCACTAAGACCACCACCTGTAGGAGAGAACAGAAAGTAATCAGATGCCTCTGGCCCAGTGGGTAAAAATACAACTTAAAGAATGTTACCGAAAAAAAAAAAATACAACTTAAGGAATGAGTCACTTTAACTGACCTAGCCTTCTAGGAATCCATCCTGGCATCAACTGCTGTCTGTAATAATCAACTATGATTTCACAATCATCAATAATAGAATGATGAGCATCCTGCAAATGAGAAAATTCAATAAATATCATTAACATTAACGTTTCATAAAACTTAAAAGGTATATTACAAGCCAGGTGAAGTCTGGATGATTTCATTTGATACTTGATCTCAGGCTGTAAAATCAGCTGGTTTTTTATTTTTATTATTTTATTATTTTTTTGGTCAAGTCTGTCAAATAAGGCTTGATATGGTTTTTGTTTTTGTCATGTCATACAGCTTCGTTTTTTTAAGCTAAAAATTGAACAAATAACATATTATTGCAGCACCATATATGCATGTCGCATCTCCCTTTCAGTTTCATATTCAACAAAAGCATAACCACGAGACGCTCCTGTCACTGCAACAAAAAAAAATAAATAAATCCAACGTAAAAACTTAAATCCCACAGCTTGACAATAATATGGATAAAAGAGTAATTATTAATATATATTATTCAAAAGAACAAATGCATAAGATCGCCAAACCATTGGCAGGCAATTAACACAAAAACTTGGCTATACTAATACAAGATAATGTATAAATTGCCCAATCGAAAATGCCATGTGTGTTTGTAAATGAACATTTACTGAGTTAATACTTAAATAATAAGGACCCTTTTTCTGGTATGTAGGCAAACCATCAAACAACTTAATAAAAGAAAGAATATAAGTTCCCAGGCACGTATAAATTTACATGCACCATATTATTTCTATAACACGGAAAACAAATTATACATTTATACTAGAAAAGTAACATAAAAAGACCAGTATGGCAGTATCTTGATTCTTGAGAGACTTACATATTTCATAGTTCTTAAATGGCTTAAATACAAGAAAACATGTTCTTGAATTTAAAATATTATTTTTCAAAAGCACAGTCAAATTCAGAGCATTTTACAAGTACACAATCAGCAAGAACTTAATCATATTGACCTGCATGCTCAATAAGAAATATCATTTCTAGAAGATGCTTTTTCAAAAACACACAATTTTAAGATGTAAAATAGATCCACACAGAGCTGGAGGAAATAACCAAGAGAAACTGACAAACAAAGAAGGGTTAAGAATTAAGATAGACCAAAGAATGATACCAATGTCCCTGACCAAGCGCAAGTTCTTCACCCGACCATACTTACTCATAACCTGAATGACCAAAACACATTCCATAAGTAGACAAGATAAGATATTCGAGAAGTTAATTATGTAGTAAAAATGAGGCAGCAAAATGGGTCAGGAGAATTGTTTTTTCTCTGTCTCTTTCATTTGTCTTTCAATATCCTCCATCAATTCTGAATGCTTAAATCGAATAAAGTTTTCGTCTTTAAAATTTGACTTCCATCATTCCAGGAAGAAACTCACAAGCTTCAAGGAATGTAATTGAGTTCCAAACGCCCCTTTAAAACTCATACGCTCTATGTTCCTTTCATACTCTCACTGATCCATTGTTTGTGCAGAGACAGGATCAGAATTGAACCCCATCCTTCTGATTCAATTTCTCATTTCCCTTCTTCAGGATAAATAAATCTAAATTAACTAAATTAAAATATATTTGAAACAATTTTCTTCTTATTTGTATTTGTCATATAAACAAGGCATGAAGGCAATTGTTTTTTAATTAAACTTCTAACATATATTGGATGAACATATTCTATTTCTAATTCTACCCCACAGAAAAAAAAAAATTTAAAAAAAAGGAAAGAGATAAGCTTTACCTTGCGAAGTGTATCTTCAGTGGTGAGGCGAGAGAGGCGACCCACGAAGAGGGTGCAATAAGGGTCTCCAGTGGCCTTAGGATCACCAAATGGGTCATCTACAAAAATCAATTTTTCAACTTAAAAACGAACAAAAATAAGAAAAAAAAAAAAAGGAAGACGAGAAAAGTGAATAGAAGTGGAAGGAGGAGAGAAAAACAAATAGAGAATAGTAACAGACAGAGGCCAATAGAGGAACAGAGTTGAGCACGATAAATGGCATTGTCGTGAGGAACAACATCAGTGCCGTCGATGCTGCCAGCTTGAATGGGATGGTAGGAATCTGCATAGAAAACAGAGTTCAAGTTTCTTGACCTCATTTCCTTAATAGCAGTAAAAGAAAGGCTTAAGCTTTTCCCATGGCCGTTGCTGAAACTCACGAGCGATGGAAGAGGGAGGCACAGGCGCTGGTTCCTCACTCGCGAAAAAGACAAAGCGGAGAAGATGAAAAGCACAACTCGTCGATTCGTGTTATGAATTAAAAATAACGGAAAATAGTTAAATAGCATACACTCCACTATTTAGTCTTAAATTATTCTAATTATTGTAATTAATCATTTCCTCAATTTCAATTAATTAATTAAGAAAAATATTATGAATATATTTTTTATTACATTTTTTAATATATTTTCTTTTATTAAATCACATCATATATTAAAATACATACTTAATATTAATTAATATATAATTAATTTAATTAATATATAATTAACTTAATTAACATGTAATTAAATTTAAATTTGTGTTTTAATATATGACATGATTTAATAGAAAAGAATGTGTTAAAAAGAATGTGATAAAAATATTTTTAACACTCCTCAATTAATTAATGAAGTGCCGTATTACTTATAACATCATGAGTGACATGAGAAATACATCACTAATGCATGAGGTATTAGTAATTTTTATAACTTCACTTAATAATTATATTGTACATTTGATTAGATTATAGAATAAAATATTATTAAATTAAATATTAATAGTTACAAATCTTTACAAATATATATTATGAGAATATGTTAGAATTTATTATGAAGCAATACTTTGTTTGTCAACTAATTCAGTCTTTTTTTATTACATTATCAATTAACTTAAATTGGATAAATTACGGAAAATTAATTGTAAAAATTAATGTAATTTAAGAATTAAATTAAAAAATTTAAAAGTTTAAAATAACTACTTTCTATTGAATAAAATTTTAAGATGACTGAATGTTATTTTTTTTAAAATAATGAAAAGAATAAACTCGAGTAAAACACTTTGTTTTTAAGTTTCAAATTGAAAAAAAAAATACTCAATGAAACTCACGTTCCCATTATTGGATAGAAAAAAAATACCGATTAACTAAAAATGTTTAAAAATTTTAATATAAGTAAAAATATTTTTTGAAAAATAAAAAAAATATTAAAAGATATAAAGTTAATGTAAAATATTTAATAATTTTATGTAACGTATTGAAGAGCACTAAAAAGTTTACCCCTAACATATTGTAATTTTTAAAAGTGAAGTGTTATTTACTTGTTCTTGTACCGTCATATCGCGTAGCAAAATGTATCACGTTCCTAGTAACTATGAGTTCCCTTTTCTCATGTTTGTGTCTTGTGTTTTTACAAAAAAAATTACATTTATATTTCTTAACTATAATTTTTAAATTTTAATTTTATTCTTTATTTATTTATTTGTACATGTTCTTTATTTATTTAATTTTAAAAAAAATACTTGTTTAACTACTAGAAGTGCAATAGTATTTTGGTTTAAAGTAGATTTTATTCCTTCGATTTAGATTTTAGTCCTTGTAGTTTTGTTTTAGTTCTTATGTTTTTTACCGTTACAATTATTGGTCCCTACCATCAATTTCGGTTATAACATCGTTAGAATTTGTCTTATGTGGCTAATAGAATCCATGTGTATGCTTACGTGGTTAATGTGGTCTCCATAGTATGTTTAGGTGCCTCAATTACTTGTTATGTCACAGTCCTACACATAAGCCACCCACCTTGGTCCTGATAGTTTGGTGCAAATCTTAGCTCTTAGTCTCATACCTATGCATGGTGAAATGGAAGGAGAAAACTAGGGTTATTGATGCCATGGAAGCATCCTCCTCCGAGATGAGTAGTTGCACTTAAAGGAAGCCAATCGACTTTTGTGACTGTGGGAGTAAGGTTTGGATGTACACATCTTGGACCAATGAAAATCATGGTAGAAGATTATGGTGGTGCATGAGTAAGGGTTTTTGTGTTTTAGGGTTTGTTTAGGATGGAACAATTTTCTACTTTACTATAGAAGTCCTAGTCATGTGACTTCTTTTAATGGTTGGATCCACCAATTCCTATTCAGGCAAGGGAAGTTGTTCAAGAGAAGCATAAAATAGTTGCATCTTAGAAGGCAAAGTTGAAAATATATAAGGTTTTGATGTTGTTTTCTTGAGTTGTGAGCTTGACTGTGATAGTAATTTTATTGTGCGGAATGACCAAAGAGGAAGAGGGATGTGTGAGCTAAAAGTAAATGTTGATGGACTAAGAATGTAATGGGATGAGTAGAATGTAGAGAGTATAAAACTACTAGGGATATTTTGATTGTAATGGGATAGGGGTAACCATTGTAATATGTCTAACATTTATCTAAGTGTATATTGTTCATAAAATTTTGCATTAGCCATCAATGGAAAGTTGTCATTTTGTTATTTCTCTCAATTGTTTTTACTACCTATTAATACTAGTTACATTCTTTCTATTGTCTCTATTATTTAGAGTTAGATTATGTTTTGGACAACCAAAATCAAATACAAAATGAGATACACATACTCATAATAAAGTATATGAAAAGGACAACCAAAATGAGATACACATCACAAGAATGATTACTGAATTGTATTAAAATCAAGCAATCATTTATATAAAAAGTCACACGTGAACTTCATACCCTAAAATATGCTTATTTCACTCAAGTACACCAGCAACTAGTCAATTACCTCCAAAAATTGTACATCAAGTAGTTTTTTCCCCTTCTCAAACAAAACAATACCAAAAAAAAAGTAATATAGGCGAGCAAGTGCAAAAGCATATTTAGCTTTGAACTATGGCTTTTGTGCAGTTAAAGATTCCTAGCTAGCTTGTACATATGTGGTTCGTTGCCTCCTTATCTATACTACTTGTTGTAATTGATGTATGGTAATACAAGGGTTGTTTATCCACTTGAAAGATCCCCTCTTGATCTCTAATTTTGGCTCAACCTCGTTTGGTCCCTCCTCTACTTGCCCCTCCTTTGGTTGACCTTTCTCTATTAGTGCCCCTTTTGTTTAATATTTTTTATCACTCCATTTAAGTTGATGTTTTTGTTGGTAGTCATTGTCTTCATCAACTTGTTAGCAACCCACTTTCCACTTATCATTTTCCTCTTGTAAGTCTTTCCACAAGTGTGTTTGGCCTTCAAAGTTTTCAATCTATATGTCATTGAACCCCTACCTTGCTTACAAACAATTCCCATGACAACCTTCTCTACAAACCACCTTACATCTAACCTTGTCATTTTTCTTAAAACTCAAACCCTAATCATTAAACATGCACCATTCCCTAATTGTTTGTTTGAATTGATTAATTGAGGTAAACTTCATACCTAACTTAAATTCAAATTCTTTGTATATCTCAACAGGGTTGTATTGCTAGTATTTAACACCTTTGACCTCATAGTCATCAGAATCTCCATCATTAAAATGCGATTCATCAAATTCATAATCTAACAGTATGTTCTCTACATCTTTCTAAACAACATGACTTTAAAATTGCATATGGCACATCAACATCAATTCACATTAACCCACTCAATCACAAAATCACACAATAATGTAAACCTAATCACTACATTACCACAATTAGTGTCACAATAACAAAACCACATTCAAACAAACATGATAACCATTAACAAAACATAATTTATACATGTATCCATTCACAAAGTAACCCTAGTTTACCAATTAACAGAACATTAACACTCAATCACACGATCAATTAAAAATGGAAATCTAATCGCTATATTATCTCCAATCCAAGGCCACATCTTGTACCAATTCGCAAAATCACATTTTCAAATACACTAACCCAAAAAAAGAGAGTGGGTATTTTTTGAAAACTTACGATGATTTGTTTTCTCCTTTGGTTCCTCCCTTACTTCTTCCATGGGTTCATCAATCCATTCCTCGCTACCCTTCTCTGTTCGTTGCTGCTTGCCTTTCATCGAAGCCTTTTTCGTCCTAACCATCATATCTCAGAAGCAACGCACTCTCAAGGTTTTATGTTTGAATGAACGAAGGAGATGAATAGATTATAGATTTAATGTTAATCAACACTAGGATTTCTGGGAGGGAAGTGGTATATACTGAGGTGGAAAAAAAAATACCATGTAATGATTGTCCAATTCCACATAAGCTCCACATCAGAATTTGTTTGACACATAGATAAAAACTAACACCATCTTGCAAGTATTTCATGCCAAGGACTAACTTTGTAATGGAGTAATATTATAAGGACTAAAACCCCTAAAAAAAATACTATAAGGACCAAAACCCAAACCAAGGAAAATTATAAGGACTAAAACATACTTTAAACCTAGTTTTTTTTTATTTAAATTTTTTTAATTTTATTAATGTGATAAGTGTGCGTGTGAATTGATCTAGACTAATTATAGATGAACAAATTATATTTTTTATTCTTTTTGGATTTCATCCTTTAAATTTTATTTAACTCAAGATAGTTTTTATCTTTTAAAAGCATAATAATGTTTTCCAATATTTTAATTTGTTGACAAGTTTTTATTGTGTCACACTTGAAATAAGAGATCCATTTAGTATTTTATCATACTAGACTTGTGAAACAATGAAATGACAAATTCAAGAACAATATGTTAGGAGAATAATTTGGCACAAAAGACCCTAAGGGGTTGGCCTAGTGGTAGATGAGCATGTGATGTGTGGGTAGGCGCACGATCACAAGTTCAAATCCCACCTTTGCCAATTTCTTGGAGTTAGGTCGTAAGGAATATCCTTATGAATTTCTTAGTCCTAGCGTGGTCGCATAGTTCTCATTTGATTCATGATGATTTATATGGCTTATTAGAGGAAAAAAATTAGTAATTAGGTGAAAGCAGACTAGGTGGGAGTAAAACTTGAAATGAGACATCACAACCCCTCCACCAACGCCTTCACTTTTCCCCAACCAATAGTTATGGTACAGGGTTTGGTTGAACAAGTGTCCTTACATCTCTTGATCTTATCCATGTTTGGTGATGGCTTAAATTCATCCCCCAAACCAAGACAAACACCCTCACTAGTAAAAAAGAGTTGATCCATACCTCCCCTTCACTTAATCGGCCCAATAGGATGATGAGTAGATCTTTGACCCCTATCTAGGAGCTTCAGGAATTAGCAGATAATGACACTATCATAATTTTTAATAACACCAATAATCAAGAATTTCGCTTGAAGGATGGGGATATCTCCTTGGACAAAGAGGGAATTGTAATGAATGACAAACCCAATAGTACTGGACTTATCATAGCCAACTAAGAGACCATGGTGTTTTTTGCAAATAAGACGTTTGATATCAAATAGGAAAAGATAAAGAAAAGGGCTAAGAAGAACACTCCAAAAGGTATGTCTAGGAGTTTAGAGGGAAGGGAAGGGAAGGAGAAGGGAGGGGATCTAATAAGGGGAAGGAAGGGAAGAGGAATGGGGAATTTATCATTTCCCTTGTTTAGGAGTCTAAAATATATAAGGGAAGAAAATGAAGGATTTGTGATATGTTTTAACAATTTTACCTTTTATTCAAAAAGACTAATATAATTAACATGTTTTATAAATAATGTTAATTTTTTAGAAAAATTTTCTCTCTCTTTAAAAAAATTTCTCTAAAATTATTTCTCTCTTTAAAAAAATTTCTATCTCAAAAAAATTTTCTCTTTAACATTTTTCTCTAAAAATTTTTTCTCACTAAAAAGTGAAAGATTTCATAACTATCGAGAAAGAATGGGAAAAATGAAAGAAAATGTTGAGAGAGAGAGAGAGAGAGATAGAAACTAAAGTGTAACTATCATTAACAGAAAAGGTGAGATCAAAAATTGATCTTAACTATTTTATACAAGAGCCTAGATCATTCTAGCGTATCTAGAAGCTAAGTCTAACTAAATTACAGTTGTAATAGTAAATAAAATAACAAACTTATAACTGTCATTAGCTACTACTCTTAACTAACCACAATAGCAAAGTTGTTAATTATAAATACTCTAATATTTCCCCCTCAAACTCAGGTGGGTGAATCAATGCAAATTGATCAAACACCTTGAGGTGGGTGCATGATAAACACATATTTTATTCATTAAGAAACCCTTATATTTAGTCATTTACACTCTCCATATTCTTAATTGATTGAGTTTGACATGATTTTGTGAGTTTGAGCTCAAATTGGTCCTAATTGAATATTTTCAGCATTATTGAGATTTTACACTGTTTCTGTATTTTGGTCATAACTTGAGTTCCTGATATCTGAAAATCATGAATTTTATCTTGTAGGAAAGCTAAGAGGAAGCTCTACAACTTTGATGAAGAGCTCGAAGTCTGATTCAGATGTCTAAGGGACCTAAGTTGACATGGAAGTCAGAATACGGGTTCTGTCAGTAGAATCCGAACAGTGTGCACTCAAAAAAATCATATCTCAAGATGTAATAATGGAGATGGGCTGAAATTTGGACATTGGATAGTCAAGATCCAAATAAACAACTTTCATGAAGAACACATTTTGAGAAAAAGAAGTCTAGTAGGTCATTTTGAGCTTGCAAGTCGGAACAGAGGTGCTGAAGTTGGGTTTGAGCAACCTACGGTATTTGGGACATATCTTGGGCTTAAGGAAGCCAAATTGGACGAACCAGCTATCCATTTTATAGCCAAGACAAGGATCTACAACTTTCATGAAGAACACTTTTCGTGGTTCTGAAGTATAGTGGGTCGTTTTTGGCTTCCAAGTCAGACACTAAATTTTCGTCCTCAACCACCCACTCATCCATCCACTAATCCACTCACCACTCATCCACTCATCCACTAACTCACCCATTCATCCACTCATACACTAATCCAACCACTTAACCACTCCACCCACTCATCCACTAATCCATCCACTCATCCATCCACTCACCCATTCATGTCCATAATTTCCCACTCACCAAAAGTCCTTTGGCATTTTTCACTAATTCAACCACTCAACCATTCCACCCACTCATCCACTAAACCAATCCACTAAACCAACCCACTAATCCATCCACTCAAACACTCCACTCACTCACCCACTCATCCACCCACTTCCCTTTGTCATTTTGTTACCTTAGACTTCTATAAAAGCACCATTTATCATGAACAAGAGGGAACTCTCCTTCATTTTCTCTCTTAGTTTCTTGTTTCTTCATAGTTTCTTCTTGTTTCTTCATAGTTTTCTTGTGATTTCTTTCTAGCTATGTGTAACTAAACCTCCCTTGGTTAAGGGGGGTGATGAAACCGCTAGTATTAATGTTGTAAACTTTGCATATTTGATTATTTCAACACACTTATGTTTTTATTCATATATTTCTCAATCTATTGATGGTATGAAGGTTTTTGTACTTGTTCCTACTTTCAAAGTAGTAGATCTAGGTTTATTATGCGCGGTTGCGGTAGTAGATCTAGTGGGATATATGATGTTCATGTGGGTATAATTATCTTTGTGCTATTTGCCAGTTATAAAAGTGGTAGATCTGGGTTTATTATGCGCGGTTGCGGTATTAGATCTAGAGAAATATATGTTCTAAGTAATTTAATCCCGGTGTGTGATTAGACCTTAGTGTAATTGATTTTCTAAATCTTAATACAATTGTTGGATAGTTGTAAGAGCGGTTGCTTTATGACTAATCAGTGATTAGGAGTTGATTTGAGCGGTTGCTAAATTGACCAACACGTAAGGAAAACAGAGATTTACTCTCACAATTGCATAAAAACATAATTGAGCATGTTGGAATAAAAAAGATATGTGGATTTACATTATCATATAAATCTAGTGGTGGATTCAATCTCTTAACCAATTTTCTTATATTGTTGATTTCAGTTTGTTTATTGTTATCTTTGAAGCTGTTCATTGTTCATCAAAACTCCAAAACCCCCCTTTTACTGTTTATTGTTAATCAGAGTCTAAATTGAGAATTGTTTAATAGTGTTAATTGAATTGGTTCTCTGTGGATCGACCTTACTAACTACAACTAGTTGTAAGGTTTTTATTTTCTCGGTTGGCCCGACAACCGATTTTTATCTTAATTTTAATCACTACATCCGCACGCATCGAATTTTGGCGCCGTTGTCTGGAACCAATTTTTTCAATTACACTATTAATTTATTTCCTATTTTTATTCTGTTTTTATTTTATTTTATTTTATTTTATTTTTAATCTTTCTTTTCGAGTGTTTTGTAGGTGTTGATGTCCTTTGAAGGAGTAGACGAAGGATTGCTAAATTTGAGGAACTATATTGATCAACTCACTTCACATCCTCAATTTCCCTTCCATCCTAGCTAACTTCCAACTCACACCCGCACATTGAAGCCGCCCGTTACATTGATCTATCAAGTTCGTAGACATTTGAGCCATCCGAAATATCCGAAGAAGTGACAATGGCGTAAAACACTTTAAGGGCATTGGGTGCTCCAGATCTAGATCAACAACCTCTTTGCATAGACATTCTTGAAAATGAAGAGGCATTTGAATTGAAATCCGGTTTAATCCATCTCTTGCCATCTTTCAATGGATTACCCGAGAAGACCCCAACAAGCACTTGAAGGAAATCCATGTGGTATGTTCTAGCATGAAACCCGCAGAATTCATGTAGAGCAAGTCAAGTTGAGAGCTTTTCCATTCTCATTGAAAGACTCACTAAGGAGTGGCTTTACTACTTGCCACCCTGGATCCATCCAATCATGGCAGGACATGGCCCGAACTTTCCTAGACAGATACTTCCCCGCCTCAAAAGCTGCAACAATCGAAAAGAAATCATGGGTATTCAACAAAGGCATGGGGAATCACTCCATGACTACCGGGAGAGATTTAAGAAGCTATGTTTCACCGCCTCATCATCAAATAAGTGAGCAACTTTTAATTCAAGATTTCTATGAAGGCTTACAAGTGATGGATCGCAACATGATTGATGTTTGCTAGCGGAGGAGCATTGATTGATAAAACTCCTCAAGAAGCTAGAAACTTGATCTCAAGAATGGCTGCCAATACTCAACAATTCTACTCTAGAAATGACACTTTGGAGTAAGAGCAAGAAAGAAGTAGAGACAACCAAGATACAAAGAAGAATGACTCAATTGACCGCTATGGTTCAAATGGTTAATGGATTCGGTAAAGCACCAGCTTCATGCTTGTGGGATCCGTTGTTCATCCGGACATCCCACCGATATGTGTCCCACTCTCCAAGAAGACACAAATGAGGAGGTAAGAGCAATAGGGGGATATCTGACTTTCAAAAAATTACAACCCCTACTCAAACACATATAATCCGGGTTGGAGGGATCATCCAAATTTCAGCTATGCAAAGCAACCTCAAAATCAACCTCCAGCCTTATGGACCTCCGGGATTCCAACAAAGGCAAGTACCTTTCCCTCGTAGACAAGAAGCAAGTTCAAGCTCCTAAGCAATCTGAGCCTTCATTAGAGGAGCTAGTAAAACAAATGGCCACTAATAATTTGCGGTCCAACAAGAAACAAATGCAACTATACAAAGTTTCAAACAAGAAACAAGGATCGCAATCAATAACTTGCGTAGAATCGGATAGGACAGCTTGTCCACAGAATTCAACAAGTTTCAAAGCCAAGCTTCGGGGAAACTACCCTCACAAATGTAAGTGAATCCGAGGGAAAATGCTAGTCTTTGTCACATTGAGAAGCGGAAGACGATGGATGAGCCTACCTCTCTTCCACCAATCATTCAAGAGAAGGATGAACCACCCAAAGAAGCAAATGATAAGGGCAAACTTCCAAAACCCCTAAGGTAAGTATTTCAACCCCTTCCTAAATATGTCACTAAAGCTCCTTTTCCTAGTAGGTTGGTTAAAACCAAGAAAGAAGAAGTAGAAAAAGAAATACTTGAGACTTTTAGGAAGGTAGAGGTTAATATCCCTTTGTTAGATGCCATTAAGCATGTACCTAGATATGCAAAATTTCTGAAAGAATTATGCACTAACAAGAGGAAATTAAAAGGAAATGAAAAGGTCCAAGTGGGAGAAAATGTTTCACCATTGTAATTAAAAAGAAACTCCCAACCAAATGTAAGGACCCCGCACATTCACCATTCCATGCACTATAGGTAACACAAGGTTTGAAAGGGCAATGCTTGATTTAGGTGCATCTATAAATGTCATGCCATATTCTATTTATGCATCTTTATACTGGGTCCTTTGGAACCTACCGGTGTTGTTATTCAATTGGTGATAGATCTAATGCATACTCTAAGGGTGTGGTTGAAGATGTTTTGGTACAAGTGAATGAATTAGTGTTTCCGGCAGACTTCTATGTTTTGGACATGGAAGAAGATGAGTCTCCCAAATCTGCTCCTATCTTGCTAGGAAGACCATTTTTGAAGACTGCACGTACAAAAATTGATGTGCACTCGAATTCTAACAATGGAATTTGATGGGGAATTAATTAGATTCAATATTTTTGAAGCTATGAGATACCCAAGTGATGTGCACTCGCTTGTTTAATTGATTCTTTTGATCCTTTTGATTCTTTAATTTCTCTGCAGCTTTTGATACTCGACCATTTTGATGCTCTTGATACAATTCTAACTCATAGCTTAGATGTACAGAGGAGGAAAAGAAGAAGAGTGAAGAAGAGCCATGGAGTGAAGACATTGATGAAATTGTTGCTTTGCCTTACAAGAGCTCTCTTCCACTCCGGAGAAGAGCATGAGGTAACTTTTGTTGATTTACCCGTTACTACGATATACCTCAACCTTCACAGTTTGTGCACACCTGAATTGAACCGAAAGCACTACCGATCATCTTAAATACATCTTCTTGGGGGAGAAGGACACCCTTCCAAGAATAATTGCAAAGTCACTCACCCAAGAGCAAGAAGAGAAACTGGTAGCCGTTTTGCAGAACATAAGACAAACCATTGGTTGGTCAATAGCTGATATCAAGGGTATTAGTCCCTCCATTTGTATGCACAGGATATTAATGGAGGAGGATACTAAACCTGTGAGAGACCCTCAGCGGAGATTGAATCCTCCCATAATGGAGGTTGTGAAAAAGGAGATACTGAAGCTCCTAAGTGTGGGGGTGATCTACCCCATTTCTGACAGCAAGTGGGTAAGCCCACCGGTAGTACCAAAGAAATGCTGGAATTACTTGTGGTAAGAAATGCTGAAAATGAGCTTATTCCCACTAGGTTACGCATGACGGTGGCGTGTTTGTATTGATTACGGAAGTTGAATGCCACCACGAGAAAAGACCACTTTCCTTTACCTTTCATTGATCAAATGTTAGAAAGATTAGCCGGTCATTCTTATTATTGTTTTCTCGGATGGTTTTTCGTGTTACAATCGATTGTCATAGCTCCATAAGACCAAGACAAGACTACATTCACTTGTCCATTTGGTACCTTTGCATATAGGCGAATGCCTTTTGGACTCTGCAATGCACCAGGAACTTTCCAAAGATGCATGATGAGTATATTTTCTCGATTACATTGAAAACATCATCGAGGTTTTTATGGATGACTTTAGTGTCTTTGGAAATGATTTTGAAAATTGTTTGGAACATTTAACTTTGGTGCTTAAAAGATGCATTGACACTAACCTGGTACTTGAATTGGGAAAAATGTCATTTCATGGTGAATGAAGGTATTGTGTTAGGTCATGTAATTTCTCGCTAGGGGAATTGAAGTAGATAAAGCTAAAGTAGAACTCATGCATTCTTTGCCACCACCCACTAGTGTGCGGGAGATTCGTTCTTTTATTGGTCATGCAGTTTCTACCGAGATTCATTAAAGACTTTTCTAAAGTCTCATTGCCCCTTTGCAGACTTCTTCAAAAAGATGTTAATTTTAACTTTGATGAGAAATGTATGGAAGCTTTCAATAAACTCAAGAAGTTGTTAACCTGTTGCGCCTATCATCATGCCACCCAACTGGGAGTTACCTTTTGAACTAATGTGTGATGCCGGTGACTTTGCAAAGAGGAGAGTGTCTTGGGACAACGAGTTGATAGAGTTCCTTATGCCATTTACTATGCATCAAGGACTCTAAATGATGCTCAACTTAATTACTCAACCACGTAAAAGGAACTTCTAGTCATTTGTATTTGCTTTAGAAAAATTTAGATCATATCTAATTGGTTCTAAAGTGATTGTGTTTTCAGATCATGCAGCCTTGAAGTATCTTCTAACAAAGAAAGAAGCAAAGCCTAGATTGCTCCGATGGATTTTATTGCTCCGTGAATTTGACTTGGAGATTAAAGACAAGAAAGGGAGCGAAAACTTGGTGGCCGATCACTTGAGTAGATTGGTAACTCAAGAGGAAGAAATGCCTATCATGGAGACTTTTCCTGGATGAATATTTGATGGTTGTCAACACCATAATCCCTTGGTATGCCGACATTGTTAACTACCTGGTTACTAAGGACTTTCCGAGGGTTTGAACAAGGCCCAAAGAGATAAATTAAGGAGTATTTGTAAATACTATATCCGGGATGACCCGTACTTATGGAAGCATTGTGCGATCAAGTCATTAGGAGGTGCATTCCCGATTCTCGAGACACACTCCATCCTCTCCTTTTGCCACACCTATGCATGTGGAGGACACTTTGGCGTAAAAGGACAGCCAATAAAGTGCTTGACAAAGTGGTTTCTATTGGCCTTCAATTTTCAAAGACGCTTACAACTTCGTAAGTCTTGTGACCGTCCGAGAGAACAGTAATATTGGTCCTCGTAATCAAATGCCTCGACTCCGATCATTTTTGTGGAACTCTTTGATGTGTGGGGTATTGATTTCATGGGACCATTCCCTCCTTCATTTGGTTTCACATACATTCTTTTATCCGTTGATTATGTGTCTAAATGGGTGGAAGCAAAAGCCACTCGATCCGATGATTCTAAAACTGTTGCATTTTGTTAAGTCACATATTTTCTCCAGGTTCGGGACCCCAAGGGCTATCATCGGTGACCAAGGGACCCATTTCTCGCAACAAAACCTTTGATGCTCTATTGAAGAGATATGGAGTAATGCACAAAATTTCCACTCCTTACCATCCACGAGACAAATGGGCAAACCGAAGTGTCCAACCGGGAGATTAAGTCAATCCTTGAAAAGACAAAGTGAATCCCTCAAGAAAGGATTGGAGCACTCGACTTGAAGATGCTTTATGGGCTTATAGGACTGCCTATAAGACTCCCATCGGCATGTCACCATTTCGGTTGGTGTATGGAAAGCCCTCATCATTTGCCCGTTGAGTTGCAACATCGATCTTATCTTGGGCCATTAAACAAGTTAATATGGAATTGGAAGGTGCTTTGGAAAGCAAAGGAAGTTCCATTACATGGAATTAGAAGAACTAAGAAATGAGGCCTTTGAGAATGCCCTGATTTATAAGACTAAAGCTAAGGCATTTCACGACCAATTGATTTCCAGAAAGAAATTTCAAAGAGGACAAAAAGTCCTGCTATTCCAATCAAGACTCAAATTATTTCCAGGTAAACCGCGTTCTAAGTGGATTGGGCCGTTTGTGGTAACTAATGTTTTTCCTTTTGGTGCAGTTGAGATCAGGAGTGAAAATTCTGGCAAAGCATTTAAGGTCAATGGTCATCGTCTCAAACCATATCATGAACTTCCTGACAGTGCAGAGATGGAAGTGATGACCCTCATCCTTCCACAATATGAGGAGCAAGTGAAAGTATCATCATGTCTGGTGAGGACAATAAACTAAGCGCTCATCGGGGAGGCAACCCAACCAGATTTGCTCTCTTTATCCCTTTTTATTTTGTGTTTTCATTAGTTCCTTAGATTATGTTTTTATCTGTTTGTTGGTTGTAAGCATTTGAATCTCTAAAAAAAAAAAAAAAAAAAAAAATTGTGTGCCTAGACAATAAGGTAGGTAGTGCCATTAAATTTTGTCACTCGGAAGCATGTGAAGGTCACTTTTCTTCGGCGACAACAACAAGCTGAAAATCTTGCAAGGTATGGATTTTATTGGCCTACTTTATTCAAGGTCTGTTACACCTTTTGCAAAAGTTGCGGAATTGGTCAAAAAGGTTCTGTTTTGATATTATCATCTGCACCTACTCCTTGAAAAATTGAGATCTAGGTGGCGCGGTTCTTTTGCTGTCAAACACGTGTATCCTCTGGGGCCGTAAATATTGAGGATCCTAGGAATGGTAATGCGCTTAAAGTTAATGGACAAAGACTCAACCATTCCTGGAAAATCAAGTTCTTGAGTTCTTTGTGTTGCTTGGTTAAGTGGCGGATACGGTACTTCGTGACTCTCAAGTCGGTTTATTTTTCGCTTCCCAAAATAACCGAATCCTTCTTCTCCTTCAAAATGGATGTCATTCTTTCAAACCCGAGAAAACATTTTCCTTCTTTTCCTCAAAATGCTCGAGAAAAATCTACAAAGTTCGATGTGAAAGATTGAGACCGTTAATGCACAAAGGTATGCCAGAAGATGTACGCTGGATAATTGAAGCAAAGGTTCGATTAGCGGTGAGTCCTCAATTTCATTTGACTCATATATGCCCTGGTCTTGGAAGAAGTTCATATTCTAAAAGGAGAAGAGCAAAAAGGTTATAAGTCTCACATTACAAATGTGGACGATGGCATTGTAACAGACAATGTCGTTCTTTGGGGATGATTTCCGCAAATAAATCCTTCATTAAGAATGGACTGAGTAAGGAGTCATTAGATGATATCTTATTGACTCTTGAGACGCGTTCTTATGGATTGATGCGGGGTGAAGTTCTTAATTTGTGGAATCTCTTCAAGGATGAAGAAAAACGCTACAGTCTTGGGAATCTGACTCTAAAAGACCCTGTTTGCCAATTTATAAGAAAATTAGATGGGAAGCTTATCCTCGACTCATAGAAGATGTTTAAGCCGTTACTGAACGTTTAACCAGAGGCAGATATGAGTCATATCCACAAACAATCTGTACATATCTTCTTCTTCTTCTTCATGTCATCTCTCAAAAAAAAAAAAAAAAAAAAAAAAAACAAAAAAAAAAAAAAAAAAAAAAAAAAAAACGAAAAAAAATGTATACTTCTTAGGGTTGGCTTTGGTAACACACACCGTGAATGGGGAAATGCATGCATCCTGATCCAGCCTTCTTAATTGAAAAACAAAGAAGGTAGATTGTATCCCACATGTGAGGCAGCCAGACGTATTATGGCCACTTGTCCCTTTTGGGAGCCCTATGTTGCGCTGGTCTTGAATGGGTCGAATACTGGTCAACAATGCTTTGGCACAAAGCCGAAAGAGCAGACTACCTCCATCCCAATCTTAAGTAAGTATGCACTCATCTTTCATCAAGTTTTTCTAACAATTTCAAAAAAAAGAAAAAGAAAAAAGGACGTGATGTCTACTGCACTCATGACGCGCAGTATAAAGATACGCCATGGAAACTGTACATACAGGTATGTCATCATTTTCTATTTCTTTTATCTTTGTATCATTTTGTTGTATTTTAATTTTTGTACAGACGATCCTTTGAGCAGGGTCCTTCAGGGGTTTCTAGACTTCTTTACCTTGATGGTTTTCTTGAAGTCAAAAAAAAAAATTGTTGTTTTGTTTGGAAAGTATGATATGATTGTCATGGACTTATTAAACCAATTAGTGATGGCAGAGTAAGGACAATTTTACTCTTGAGACGCATCTTAATTGGTGGCAGAGGTCTGATGCGTAACTGACAGTGTGCTTCTTTTCTGCTTGGCGTTGATTCACTCCTCATCAGGTTGTGTTGCTCTTTTCTTTCCGTTTTATTTATCACTTTCACATTGAGGACAATGTCTATATTAAGTGTGGGGGAGAGATTTTAGCAAGTTTTTTTTTTGTTAAAAAAAAAAGAAAAAAAAAAGAAAGGGTTCATTGCATGATTGAATAACTTTTCTCCCTTCTTGAATTGATATGCTTGGTGATGGATGATTAAATTGATGAATTGAGTTTGATGGATGCATACCTTGTGAGATTTTGAGCCTAATGGATGGATTCAACATTTATTCCATTCTCTTCTTTCTTGTGTGATTTTCACTCATGTTAATGACCACTCTAGAACTTGCTTTGATTCTTTTTGAGGCTACATTTCACTTGCATGCATGAACATGATTGAGGCCCTCTTTCTTAATTAGCTAGTTTAACCAAATAGCCAACCTTGTTTTCAATATGATATCAAGCACTCTTTTGATTTCTTGAAAATTCTCTCGATTCCCGCCAACCTTGTATATTTTCCTTTGCTTAACCCCTTTGAGCTTATTTGACCATTCCTTGTTTCTAGCTCATCATGTGCCTTAAATGAGAAATCGTGTTCTTACTTTACCTTAGGGAATAAAAGAACATTAGCTTGGTTAATGGATGAGTTTTTGAACAAGTGTGGGGTGTGTGTACAAAATGGTTGTTGAAAAAGAAAAGAGTGCCCAAAAAGAAAAAAAAAAATGTATGTATATAGTTATGTTCATATATATAAAAGAAAAAGAAAAAAAAAAAAAAAAAAAAAAGAGAAAAAAAAAAAAACCAAGTGTTTAAAAAAAAAAAGGATTGGGAAATGAATATGTAAAGGGATATACACTAGAGTTGGGATGAACTTTTATGTTGTTATTTGAACTCAACTCTCATTTGCTTTTATTCTCTTTAGTATTTATCTTCTCATATCCATTTTATCCTCTCCTGTTACCTTGACCTCACTACAACCTTGAATAAAGTCCTCATGATTTGTGTGTGCATGTGTTTTAAGTAGTGGAGAAGTAGAAGATAAGCAAGCTTATGGTAGTGCAATTTTCATGGGTTGAATTGAGTGAAATACCTACCCTTTAAACACTTGAGAGATTGAGAGGGAATCTTGTGAAGATCTATCATTCTCGATTCACGTTGAAGATACCTTGCTTGATGGTTTGAGATGTGGAGAATTGTTAACTCATGAATGTTTTGATCCTCGAACCTTTGGTTGTTCTTCTTGATTGTAAAATTTTGGTCTTGAGTTTTGCCCAGGAGTGCAAAAAGCTAAGTGTGGGGGAATTTGATAAACACATATTTTATTCATTAAGAAACCCTTATATTTAGTCATTTACACTTTCCATATTCTTAATTGATTGAGTTTGACATGATTTTGTGAGTTTGAGCTCAAATTGGTCCTAATTGAATATTTTCAGCATTATTGAGATTTTACACTGTTTCTGTATTTTGGTCATAACTTGAGTTCCTGATATCTGAAAATCATGAATTTTATCTTGTAGGAAAGCTAAGAGGAAGCTCTACAACTTTGATGAAGAGCTCGAAGTCTGATTCAGATGTCTAAGGGACCTAAGTTGACATGGAAGTCAGAATACGGGTTCTGTCAGTAGAATCCGAACAGTGTGCACTCAAAAAAATCATATCTCAAGATGTAATAATGGAGATGGGCTGAAATTTGGACATTGGATAGTCAAGATCCAAATAAACAACTTTCATGAAGAACACATTTTGAGAAAAAGAAGTCTAGTAGGTCATTTTGAGCTTGCAAGTCGGAACAGAGGTGCTGAAGTTGGGTTTGAGCAACCTACGGTATTTGGGACATATCTTGGGCTTAAGGAAGCCAAATTGGACGAACCAGCTATCCATTTTATAGCCAAGACAAGGATCTACAACTTTCATGAAGAACACTTTTCGTGGTTCTGAAGTATAGTGGGTCGTTTTTGGCTTCCAAGTCAGACACTAAATTTTCGTCCTCAACCACCCACTCATCCATCCACTAATCCACTCATCCATCCACTAATCCACTCATCCACTCATCCACTCATCCACTAACTCACCCATTCATCCACTCATACACTAATCCAACCACTTAACCACTCCACCCACTCATCCACTAATCCATCCACTCATCCATCCACTCACCCATTCATGTCCATAATTTCCCACTCACCAAAAGTCCTTTGGCATTTTTCACTAATTCAACCACTCAACCATTCCACCCACTCATCCACTAAACCAATCCACTAAACCAACCCACTAATCCATCCACTCAAACACTCCACTCACTCACCCACTCATCCACCCACTTCCCTTTGTCATTTTGTTACCTTAGACTTCTATAAAAGGCACCATTTATCATGAACAAGAGGGAACTCTCCTTCATTTTCTCTCTTAGTTTCTTGTTTCTTCATAGTTTCTTCTTGTTTCTTCATAGTTTTCTTGTGATTTCTTTCTAGCTATGTGTAACTAAACCTCCCTTGGTTAAGGGGGTGATGAAACCGCTAGTATTAATGTTGTAAACTTTGCATATTTGATTATTTCAACACAGTTATGTTTTTATTCATATATTTCTGAATCTATTGATGGTATGAAGGTTTTTGTACTTGTTCCTACTTTCAAAGTAGTAGATCTAGGTTTATTATGCGCGTGTTGCGGTAGTAGATCTAGTGGGATGTATGATGTTCATGTGGGTATAATTATCTTTGTGCTATTTGCCGCTTATAAAAGTGGTAGATCTGGGTTTATTATGCTTGCTGATTGCGGTATTAGATCTAGAGAAATATATGTTCTAAGTAATTTAATCCCGGTGTGTGATTAGACCTTAGTGTAATTGATTTTCTAAATCTTAATGCAATTGTTGGATAGTTGTAAGAGCGGTTGCTTTATGACTAATCGGTGATTAGGAGTTGATTTGAGCGGTTGCTAAATTGACCAACACGTAAGGAAAACAGAGATTTACTCTCACAATTGCATAAAAACATAATTGAGCATGTTGGAATAAAAGGATATGTGGATTTACATTATCATATAAATCTAGTGGTGGATTCAATCTCTTAACCAATTTTCTTATATTGTTGATTTCAGTTTGTTTATTGTTATCTTTGAAGTTCGTTCATTGTTCATCAAAACTCCAAAACCCCTTTTTACTTGTTATTGTTAATCAGAGTCTAAATTGGGAATTGTTTAATAGTGTTAATTGAATTGGTTCTCTGTGGATCGACCCTTACTAACTACAACTAGTTGTAAGGTTTTTATTTTCTGGTGGGCCTGACAACTGATTTTTATCTTAATTTTAATCACTACATCCGCACGCATCAGTGCATCAATGCAAATTGATCGAACACCTTGAGTTTGTCTCTTAATGCATAAAAACAAAGATTAGATATTAGCTTTAGTATGTATATCTCAACATTCTGGTCTTGTGCTACGATATGAAAGACAATTAGACTCTTGTTGAGTACTTTCTCTCGAACAAAGAATAAGTCCAACTCCATGTGCTTTATTCGTGACTATAGAATAGGATTATGGCTAAATGAGACAGTATTGAGGTTGCCACAGTAGATTGCAGGTGTAGAAACTGCAACTCTTAACTCTTTAAGAAGAGTTTGAATCCAGATTAATTCAACTACAGTGTTAGCAAAGTTGTATTTTTCAGTTTCTATACTTGACCTAACAACCAAAGGTTGTTTCTTAGACCACCATGAGATGAGATTGGGACCTAAGTAAACATAAGAGCCAGATGTAGACTTACAGTCATCTGGGTTTGAGGCCCCATTAACATCACAATAAGCTTGAAGTGAGAGTGGCTAACTAAGAGAAGTAGGTTGTAGGAACAAACCATATGTAATTATGCCTTTGAGATACCTTAGGATCCTCTTGACCACTTTCCAATGCTCTTCAAGAGGCTCAACAAGAAATTGACAAGCTTTATTGACACTATAACTAATTTCAGGCCTAGTTATAGCTGTATATTGTAGGGCACCCATAATAGAACGATAGAGATGAGGTTCATCTATCATGTGAGCCTTCTAAAGCAAATCTTGAATATATTTCCCTTGAGTGAGCAAAAGTGAGCCATTTGGTAGGTGCTTGACCTCAATTCTAAGAAAATAATCCAAAGTCCCTAGCTGCTTGAGAACAAAAACTGAATTAAGCTTTGTCATCAACTGTTGAACCAACTTTAAGGAGCTCCCTTTGCAGGATATAGAGACAATGAGCATCCCCAAACTGAACAAAAAAAAAAGAGATCATATTTACAAGAATGGAACCCAAAATTGATCAAAGTGCAGGCCAACCTCTTAAACCAAGCCCTAGGTATCCGTTTCATCCCATAAAGAGCTTTGTTAAGCTTACAAACTAAATTCTCATCCTTGTACTCAAATCTAAGAGGTTGCTGCATAAACCTCTTCCTCAAGAAAGTCATTGAGGAAGGCATTATTAACATCTAACTGCTAAATTATCCGATGATTTATCAGTGCTAATGTGAGGATAGTTTTGACTATAACAAGTTTAACAACAGGAGAAAATGTCTTTGTATAATCAAACCCTGGTTATTGATGGAAACCTTTAGCAACGAGTTGTCCTTTATACTTATTAATTAAACGATTGAGATTCTCTTTTATACGAAAAACCCACTTGTAGCCAATAACACTCTTGTTAGGTGGAATAGAGACCAAAGTCCATGTATTATTAGCTAACAAGGCATCATATTCAGCAGTCATGGCTGCTTTCCTTTGAGGATTGGCCAAGGCCTGATTAATATTTGTTGGTTCAAGATGAGCAAGTAAAAGAGTAGGACATATTCTAGGTTTATGTATTCTAGATTTTGGCCTAGTTTGCATAGGATGAACAGACTGAGGTCTAGGTAGAACAGAAGTTGAAGAGGAAGAAGAAAGAAAACCAGATGAAAAAGAAGAAGAAGATGTAGGGACTGCAACTCTTGAAAAAGTAGATTCAAAGGCTGAAGGGCAATAATGAACAAAATACTATAAAATAAGCACAAAAATAGAGGGAAAGGAAGAATATATGGTTGTATGTGAAATGGGAGAAGAGACAGGGACTGTAGCACCTAAAGAATTAAAATTAGGAGTTGTAACACTTGAAGAATGAACAGAAGAGGAAGGATGATGAAAAACTAGAAGACATGGAATAGTAGGAACAACAACAGGAATATATAGAGAAGAGTGTGAGGGAGGAGAGGTAGTAGAGTGAGAAAATTGGGCAAAGGGAAAAAAGTAACCTAAAAAGGTACACTCACTAGACCTAAACTCAAGCTTGTGATAATTGGCCTAAAAAATGGATAACAAGCATAGCCAATACTTTTAGAAATGAGTAATTAGGGAGTTTGTTAAACAAAAGAGTAAAAGGAACTTGATTATGAAGAGATACAGTAGATAACCTATTAATGAGATAAATTGAGGATAAAAAGCCATAACCTCAATACTTGAGAGGTAAAGAGGTTTGAGCAAGTAAAGAAAGACTCATTTCTACAGCATGTCTATGTTTCCTTTCAATAGTTGCATTTTGATGATGAGTATGAGGGCATATAACATAATGAATGATGTCTAAGTCAGTTAGGTGTTTAGAAAAGGGTCTAAACTCACCCCCTCAATCTGTTTGGACAGATTTGATTTTCTTGTTAAACTGAACTTCAATCATGACTGGTGAAAGATAGTGTGGGCATCATACTTGAGGTTAATTAGGTGGATTGAAGTATACCTAATATAAGCATCTACAAAGGTAATATAGCAATAGTAACCAGTAGAAGACAAAGCAGGGGTAGGACCCCACAAGTCATTAAAAATGAGTTCTAGAGGATCATTGTAAGTAGTAAAAAAAAAGTAGTAGAAGGTAATCTATAAGCCTTACTAAGGCAGCAGGCTAAACAAAATCAAGTATTTTTTTTATTATTGATGGGTGTATTACAAGATTGGAGAACATGTTTTACAATTCTAGAATGAGAGTGCCCTAGTCTACAATGCCACAAAAAAGTAAGTAGTAGGAACATTAGTAGTATGTACAAAAGTAGAAATAGATGAATTCACAGAGGGAACAATAAAAGGTATTGGAGTTGAAGAACTAGAACTAGAACTAGAAGCTTGGAATCCACACAAGGCAGGAGGAGGTTGTTGAAGGTGTGAAGCCCATTAAGTCCAAGAGACCCCTCCAACAGAACCTTTTGTATGGCCTAAGATTTTACAAAATAATGTGAGGCATGGAATTCAAAATAGATTGAATTATCATGAGCAAACTGACTCACACTAACTACATTTTTAGTTATGGAAGGAACTAGGAGCAAATTTTTAAGAGATAAAGAAATGCTAGGATTGCAAGGGGAAGGAAAAACAAATGAACCAATAGATATGATGGGCAAACCTTGGCCATTCCCTACGAGAATTTGATCTGTGCCAGGCATATCAATCTTCTGCAGAAGGTGTTGAGCATATGTAATCATATGATGTGTGCCCCCATATTCAAGATACCAAGCCTAACTTGAAAACTCCTCTGGTGTAGCCACCATTACCTTATGTGGCCTAGGCTGTTTTGAGGAACCAAACTGAGACTGAGTCTGAGAGCCAAACTGCAAGGCAAACTAATTATTACTTGTAGGAAACTGTGAGGCAAAGTAATTAATACCCATAGAAGAAGAATGAATTTTCCATGAAGCTCTTTGCTGCCATAAAGAACCAGTAAATGGAAAATAAGGTTGAATCTGTTGAGAATTGTAAGAACCAAGAAATGGAGGTTGCTACTGAGAAGAATATAAAGGCTGTGGATTAAAGCCAGTAGGCACAAAAGACTAATCAAACCTATGGAAGCAAACAGAGGTGTCATGACCAGACTAGTGGCAAAGTTGGCATGAAACCGAGTTCTTGTAGCCAAACCAGCCACCTCCAAGACCTCTGAATTGACCAAATTGACCTCCCCTCCACCATTGTAAGAACCTCGAAGACCAAAACCAAAACCAAGTTGAGAAGAATACACAAATTGAGCACCAACAGCTGGTGCATAAGAATTGGGCACCTGATTTGATGTAGAAAACTGCATAGAGGAAGGATTGGATCTTAGAGTTGAAGGCATAGATTGCTCCTTAGGCACAACATATCTATCTATAATAACATGGGAGCTATTTTAATTCCACTGTACATTTTCTGTAGCTTCCAACGTGGTTGAATTACAGGGGTTTATACCCCACATTCCTGTTTTGTGTTGACTAGCACATGTGAAAGAAAAGTTTGAAAGGGATGTTTGGAATGCGTGTTCAAGAAGCTTCTCGATAGTTGAAGCAATCAACAGTAATCCATGTACCGCTCTTAAGTTGTAAGCATTAAGTTATTGTAAATAGACTTAATTTAATATATTTAATAAATAAAACAAACTTTCTCATTTATTTTTTCCCATCATTTCTGACAAAACTCACTCATTATTATTTTTCTCTATCTCTCAATCGCATCCCCCACCGCCACATTTCCCATTTACCCATTCCCTGTTCTCCCAGGTCCAACGCCCTCCCCACACCTCCATTGTTTTTCTCTATGTCTCATCGCATTCCCCACCGCCCCACCCCCCACCCTCACCCCACCCCACCCTCCCCTCCCATTTACCTATTCCCATTTCCCTATTCTCCTAGTCCGCAGCGCCCCTCCCCCACAACTCCTTATTGTCCTTCTTCATTCACACACTCCACCCTCGTCTCATGAATGTCTCCTTCCCGATTGCTGTTGTTGTGCTGCGAAATATGTGGAATTTTGAGCATTTGATTTGGCCTATATTATGCAAGGTTTTTGCCCTAATAATTCCATCTGCCATTTAAAGGGTATGTGATTTTCACCTAATGTTATTTTTATTTGTGCGAGGCTGTAGTGATGGGATTGTTGTACGAGTTTTTTACTTGGGGTAGTTAGAGGTCCACGCTGATTTGTACTACTTTGATGGGTATAATCAACTTTGTGATTGTACTTTGTGGTATGAGTAGTTTCAAATGATATGTTATAGACGATTAATTTATGTTTCCCGCTCATTTGTTTCAAAATTGAAATACATTGCTGAGTTTTTCAATTTCTTGATATTGACTATATGAAGGATTCCTCATCTATAAATCGATGTTGGTTTAAGTTGTTTGATGCGCTGCTTCCTATGCTATTTGGTACTTTTTACATATTGTGTTTTTCTCTGTATTCCTGTTGTTTCTATGGCTCCCCAAATTGATGCTTTGGAGAAAATTACCCCTGACCGTGAGGCTTAGAGGGTCAAGGCCTATATTGTTCGCATGTGGCTTTTGCCCAGTTATACCATCCCTTATGTCCCTGCTGCAATGGAGACGGTTTTAATGGATGAGTTTGTAAGAGTTACACTTTCATTTTCGTGAGCTTAATTTGTTGTTATTATATTTTTTAATGTATATTTATTGTGGTGATACAGGGTTGTAAGATGCAAGCAATTGTTAAGAAGACGTTGATCTATAAATTTAATCCTATATTAGTGGAGGGTGGTGTCTACCAATTTGCATACTTCAGTGTCGCACCAAATATTGAATTTTACAGAACTACAAAGTATGAATTCAGCCTTATTTTCCAATTCAAGACCACTATGAAGCCATGTGATTATGTGCTGATTCCTTTATATGGATTTACATTTACTCCTTTAGAGGAAGTTATCCACACTGATCCTGAATATCCATTTTTAGTTGGTAATATCTTATATCTTAGACCAATTCTGATATTCGTATTTTATAATTTAATAGTTATTTGTTTTGTAATTTTGTTGATATTTTGTTCACTAGTATTTTCCTTTGTGAAGATGTTATTGGCTTGCTAATAGGAGTTAGGACTGAAAAGGTATATGAAAAGGATGACAAGTTGACTAAGATGATAGTTATTGAGATATCTATCGAGGGGTAAACATTTTTACCTTAGGATGTCATATGTTTTCTATAAATGATTATATTTAACCAAGTCTAATGTTTTTCCTTCATGGAGTAAAGTATTTAAATTTAATTACTGTTATTCTATCTTTTAAATTGATGTCATTTTTTAATTGGATGTTGAACAGTGTGAAGCTTGAGTGTGCTCTTTTTGGAAACTATTTGGATGAGCTTAATGGCTTTATTGCTGATGGAAATCTTAATCGTTCTGTTATTGTTGTACATTTTGCCAAAGTGAAGAGTTTTAAAGGTTTTTAAATATTTATCTTTAATGGAATCTAATTGTAGTTGATTTGCTTTGATTTTACTTAGATTATGTTCCATTAAATTTTTTTCACTGCCAATGCTTCAGGCAAGATAGCTATTCAGAATGTTCTTTACGCAAGCAGAATTCTGTTCAATCCAGACATAGCAAAGGCTACTGCCCTCTGGGGACAGTAAGAATATTTATTTTTTAAGTGTTTTTTATTTTCATTATTCTTCTTTTTGAATCCTATGGTTGCTATGTGTGCAGGATTTTTGAAGACAATGTTATGGGTTTACAGAATATACCAGTCTTGGGTGATGGTGCTCAGTATTCAATTCACAATGATTTTCTGCAATTGAATCCTGGTAGGACTATTCAGCAACTGATTGACTATACTGAGGTTATTAATACTATTAATAGTAGTTTACTATTTTCCTATTTTGGATGTATTTTGAATGTAATGTTCAAAGTTATTGAAAGTTGGTTTGTTTGTTTTGTGACAAGAAGGGTTCTACATTGTTTTGGCTACTATCAAAGAGGTCATTAAGGATGGGGACTGGTTTTACCCTACATGCATGTGTAATAAAGCTGTCGTTACTGACTCGAGCATGTATTATTTTGATCGTTGCTTCTATCATATAGTGAACGTTGTCCCTGTGTATTTACTTATATTTAAAAATTTATTAAGATTTACTAATCCCAGTTTAATTTTGGATGGTATTATGTACTGCAAATTAATATATATTTTTCTTGACATATTATACTGTGTTTGAATTTAAGATATGGGATCAAGGTAAGGGTTTGTGATAACAATGCAAGTGCAGTCTTTGTTCTTTTTGACCGTGATGGTTATTATATGCTGAAAAAGTCATGCTCCGATATGGTTGCTGAGTTGAAGAAGGTCTTCTTTTAGCCTATATATTGTTGCTTTCTTGTGATTGAGATCTTTATGTTATATGTTATTTGTCCACTTCTACATTTGAAATACTGTTTATATTGTTGCCTATTTCTGAGTTGTGTGTTTTATATGTTTTTTTTAAGCCTGGAGTTGTGTGCAACTATCCACCTGAGTTGGATAGTTGGGTAGGGAAGACTTTACTCTTCAAAGTTGAGATCAAGGGTGCCTCATTGTCTACATTTGGTACTTCCTACACTATCAGGAGGGTATATGACAATGAGATTGTGCTCAATCTTTTTGGCTTCGATGGTCGTAGCTCCACTCATGACAAGGTTGTGAAATGTTTTTATTTTTTGCTTATTAAGGATTGATGTAGTAGTTAGTTCTTTATTGATATGTGTTTACATGTTGTTTGTGTAAATAATCATTTGTTTGAATTTTTTACATTTTCTTTGTTAACGAAGGATGTTTTCCTAACTTCATTTACTGGGGACTTCAACTTGAAGCATGATGGATTTGATGATACAATTGGGTTGGGAAAGGTATCTTTATTCCTTAAGTTATGTTCACTTTCAATATGGATTTCTTTAATTGTTAGTGGTTACTGATTGAATTTATGTTTTTGCTTTGTGGTATGTTAATTTCTTTATATTTTCATGCAGAGTTTGATGCTAGGTTTCGATGAAGTTGGAACATGTGGAGGGTCTGTTGGTGAGTCATCAAGTGTTGAGAAAACATCTGCCAAAAGGGCTATTGTGGTAGACACTGATTCTGCAAGTAGTGGCACCAAATTGACTGTGTTGAAGCATGTCAAGATTGAAAAAGTCTAGGTAGTGGTCATTGGTTAAGTTTGTCTTTTTTGGTGTGCATTTAGGATGCTGCTTTTGTAATATTTTTTGGAGTTTTGCTACCAGAAGTTATGCAACTTCACTGTGTACTAGGGATATGTTGACTTCTTAATCACTAGGGATCTATAGTCTTTTGTCTTTGTGGGATTGGGATGTATGTATTTAAAGTTGATATCGTCCATGGAATCCTATTCTGGCATCATTAGATACCTAGGTGTTCAATGTGTCTTATGATCCCCGAATATGTTTTGTATTTAAACTATGATGAATGTCAATATAGGGTGTAATCCCTCTTTGCTCAATTGACTGATTTAGCTTATAATACATTGCTAATCGCTTTAGTTTTATTAATTTTATTGTGGATTGTTGTTAGTCTTATTGTATATATATGGTTAAATATTGCTCAACCATAATTCTTAAGCTATTAAATTTGTTATATTGGATCATACATCAATATTGTTGATTTGAAATGGTTTGAAAAATAAAACAACCTTAATAATCTGTGTTAATTCGTTTTCAAATATAGTTGAATAGTTAGGAAATTATACATATAATTTGAATTTATTGAATTTAAAATTTTTATGGTACTACATTATGAGTTCCAAAGTCTTACATATATTCAAATGTGATATATAAATAGCATCCTTTGTCCCACAATGCTTGCAATTATTTATAATTGACAGTGGTGATTGTCTTTTCAAATGTCAACTGTTTTTTTTATTTCTTTAATAATGTTAGTCAAATGATTCATACCTATCAATATCCATCATCCTTTATTTTTTTGTTGATCACGTACCTATCAATATACATCTTTTGTTTATTTAAGTTTAATTTAATATATGTTGATCACTTACCTTTTTTTCTAATATTTTATGAGAGATTTGTTTTCTTATTCTTTATTTTTATGTTTTTACTTATTTCAAAATTGAAATTTATTTCTTGTGGATAAGGATTGAAGCAATCAATACATTATATTTCCATTTCAACCTGATTGTAGAGTTTGCATAAAATTGTATGATGGGGGTTATCTGGAGAAAAAGGAATCATTTTTGTTTGATGTGGGTTAAAAATTATATATTTATTGCTTTATATTTTGCATTTTTTATTAATAAGTTGACATTAATAAAAGATTTTGAGAAATGTTATTATCAATTTGTATAATGCATTACTATGACACAAGGGACATTTATTTCCTTATGAGTTATTATCTATAGATAGTTGGTCATAACATTGTCCACTTATTATTAATGTATTCATAGGTATATGTCTTTTTAGAATAATTATAAATGGGTACTTATGATTAGTATGTGAGAAGTACTGTACACGTTGCCTTTGCCCTCATTATATCGGGTCGTGTGCATAATGTAGATAGTAAAATAAAAATAAGAGCCAGATTAGCAATGTAGTTAATAAAAAAAATGTAATCGTTATTTTCTTTATTAAAAGAAGTTATCCTACATGGATAGAATTTATCTTTGATAAATTCAATTCATATTAAAATTTATTTCATTAATATATTTTTTTATATCTACTGATATCCATGCGTACTCTTTTTCCTGTGATGTGGGTCTGGCCAGTCAATTGGACCTTTTTTTTTTAAAAAAAAATTCTTTCGTTTTTAACACTAAATTTTTTTTATCTACATGTTTTATCATTACATTTTTCTTTTATTTACTTTAAATACTAATAAACATCAAATAAAATTATTTTTGTAACACAATTATTAATTTATATTAGCAAAATACGAGTAAAATCTTTTAAATATTATAAAATTTATTAATTAAATAATTAATCACTTGGCCACCGGGCAGAGAGAAAATCAGGCAAACCTACTAGGGTCAAAATTGATTTTTATGCCAATTTTTTAACCTAACTTATTCATTTTATCAGACTATTCGAGTCGAGTCCGTTCCAACCCTTTTTAACATTCTTAAATAGGACGTATTAATGCATGGTTAAAGGCGTCCATATCATTCTATTTGGACTAATAACCATGGACCATTTGTTAAGTGTAATTTTATAAATACGTTTGTATGTTTTAATCAGTAGAAAAAATTCAAACAAATGCAATAAGCTTTACTCTGACTTTCGTGTTTTACAAAAAAAAAAGCCTAATATTAGGTAGCTTTTTTTTTTCCTGAACGTACCCTCTACCATTTGCTTGTCATATCTATCTTCTACATAATGTCTTTCATTTATAATTTAATCTTAAAAAAAAGAGTTTTTTAATACTGCATAATAGTAATATACAACATTCTTATTCAGATATCATGTGGGTACTTTTAGTACAATTGATGAGGATTGGATGTGAACTTTTAAATACACTATTCTATTGTAAAAATAAATGGGATATTTTTTCACTATACTTATATAACAATATTTTATTCATTTTTTGTTTGTTCTAGTTACTATTTCTTCCCACCATTTCTTCAAAGTCTAAATTGAGGCAAACAATTTTTATTTTATTTGTATATATTTCATAAATAAACCAAACTTTACCATATATTTTTTTCCATTATTTATGAGAAAACTCACTCCTTATTATTTTCTTGTATCTCCCCTCAAAGATCTCCCACCGCCCCACCCCCACCCTTCCCATTTACCCATTCCCATTCCCCTGTTTTCCCAGTCTGCAATGCCCTCCCCACGACTCCTTATTGTCCATCTTCATTCACACATTCTACCCTCATCCCATGACTGTATCCCTCCCCCTTGCTGTTGTTGTTGAGAAATCATTTGATACTTGAGTATACTATTTTGCTTTGTATAAACTTATCAATCCAACACTCATGATGAGGGAAGAACAACCGCCACTCACTGCTTCTATTTTACCACGGATGCATAGTTTTCCGACTCACTTGGTCCAATGCCTTTGTCTGTTTTGTGGAGGAAAACACCATGGGCTGAGTTGTAAATTTACAATAGAAGCCTTTCATCTATCCATTTTCTTCGCTTATCTGTGAGGAAAAATTATGACTGGGACCCACAACCTGTTTTTTCCTTCTTCTTAGTTTGACCTCATTTTATTGTAACTTACAGGTGTAGTAACGATGGTTCAATTGAGCTATGGATGAGGACTGCAGAAAGGTTTAGCCAAACTTCATCTTCATTTGGGAGAAAATCTCAGACTGAACTGTCGTTGTGCTGCGAGCAATGTCGAATTCTGAGCATTTGATTTTGGCCTGTATTATGTAAGATTTCTGCAATCACCATTCCATCTGCCATTTACAGGGTATGAAATTTTCACCTAATGTTATTCTTATTTGTGAGAGGCTATAGTGATTGGGTTGTTTTACGAGTTCTTTACCTGGGTTGGTTGGAGGTCCATGCCAATTTGTACTACTTTGATGGGTATAATCAACTTTGTGATTGTACTTTGTGGTATGGAATTGTACTTTATTATTATTATTACTATTACTATTATTATTATTATTATTATTATTATTATTATTATTATTATTATTATTATTATTATTATTATTATTATTACAAGTGCAATGTGGAAGCTATCTCTGAAATTCGTGTTATTTTCTATTACTGTTAATTAGTCTTTCTGATGTAACTGTGTTCATTTCTCACGTTTCCTGAACTTGTATCTTTTTGCTCAAGTATTTAGTTTTTGTCAATATAGAAATCTTGTGTCATTCACATTTATTTACATGATTTTATTTTAACTTATTAATATTATTATTCAACTCTGTATTTTTTTTCCTTTTCTGAAAAAAAAAGATATCTGATGTGTTTGTAGTGATTGTCATACTTGATATGTTCGATAAAGTCACTGATGCATTGGGCATGGTTTGGTGATGTGTGGTACTTAGAAGTTAAGGGAGGGAGTTTTCCCTCTCAATTGTGCAATTCAAAACCACAACTTCAACTTATATATATGACTTTCATATGAACTTAATAAGCTTGTGTGCTTTTTTCAACATCTTTTCCTATCAGCTAATTGTCTTCTTCAACCTGCTTAATATTTTTCTTTTAGTCTTTTGGTATAATGGATTTTTTGTATGATCCAATTAGTGGGATAAACCCAAGCAAAACTAGATGGAAGGTTAAAGTTCAAGTGGTTAGCCTTTGGGTTATTCCTACTTTTAAAAGTCCAACGATTCCTTTATCTGTAGATATGGTATTGATGGATAAATTAGTAAGTCTCATGTGATTGGTTTTTCATTTTTTTAGGCTTCTTTTAAAGCTTTTATTATACTTCATATGTCGTTCATTAGTTCTTATATCAATTTTTGGTTTGTTGTATTCGTTGTAGGGAAGTAAAATCCAAGCCTCAATTAGGACACCATTGGCATACAAGTATATGCTTCTGTTGAATGAGGGTGGTATTTATATCATGTTGAATTTCACTATTATTCCAAATGATGCTTCCATCTGATTTACTCATCATAAATACCGCCTGATCTTTCAGTTTAATACCTCTATTACAGATATTGTATCTGACATTATACCTTACCATGGATTAAGTTTAGTATCCTTCCATGATGTGTTGAAGTCTGACAGTGAAAGTGATTACTTAGTTGGTATACAATTTTAATATTAATGTTTTCTACAAGGAGTTTTAATTTGTTTTATACAGTTTTTCTTATTCTTCATTTCCTCATTTTGTACTCTTCCAAATTTTTAGTAAATTGTTGAATTAATTTAGTTATTTAAATTTTTTTCCATTTTTTTGTATTAATAATGACTACAGATGTAATGGGCTTATTGATTGGTGTTTCATATGAAAGTAGTTGCATGTTTGATGGAAATCAGACAAAAATGATTATGATGGAGCTTTTGGCAAATAGGTATTGGTGCACTTAATTTTTTTTAAAGTTTAATATCTTTAATTTCAATATCTATGCATGTGATGTTTCAATTTATTAATGGATATGTACTAATACAAATTTATCCAATGATGGAATTATACCTCTTTCTCATTGATGAGTCAGAAACTTAAATGTGTTTTGTTTGGTCAATATGTCAAATATTTGAAGGCCTTTGCTGCTTCAAATGAGTTGAACTAACCAGTTGTCGTTCTGCAACATGCAAAAATCAAGATTTTAAGGGGTTAGTTCTTATACTTCTTTATTTAACAAGGTGCTATTATGTTCTTAAGTTTTTTTTATTTATGTGTTGTGTTTCATCTGAAGGCAAGGTTACCCTTCAAAATGTCATGAATGCCACCAAGATTATGTTCAATCCTACTATAATAAAGGTGACCTAGCTTAAGAAGAAGTAAGTGTACTTCTATTAAAAAATGCGATGTGTAGCTTATTATCTATTGTGCATGTTGAAACTCATGTTCATATTGCACTTGATATTTAACATCTAATCTACTTTGTGATATTTGTAGACTAGCTCAAGAGGATGTACTTACTTCCAAGGCTATTTCTATCATGTCTGCTATTGCTAATGTACCCATTGAAATTGATTTCATGAAAGTTATTCCAACAAGTACCATTGTAACATCCCTTTGGAGGATGTCACACATAAAAGAAAATAAAAGAAAGAGAAATAAAATCTACCCAAGTTGTAAAACTTTTGCTACATACTATTACGGGTTGTAAAATAATTCTCAAACGTTATATTCTTAAATAAAATATGCGGAAATAGTAAATAAAAAAAAAAAAGAACAACATTACTTATAATATATATGTTCTAAGTTATAAGTTATACAAATAATTTACAACTACAATTACAAATATTTAAACAAAGCTTTGAAATAAAAACATGGAGTTAATATATACATCCATGCCAGACGCGCCCAAAAAAATCATCAAGCATATTCACTCTCTGAAGGATCACTCTCAACCGAAAATGATCATCGGGGACAAATATTCTGGATGCCTCGACTCTTTTACGATAACGTGATCGCTACCATGATACGATACTTATCTCACTAGGCTCCGTGGTCATACCACCAAAATGACGCCTAATGGATAAGGGTAACTCTAAATGTAGAAACACTATCGTAGTCATGATCGACTCTCCATCAAACCTATGACGTAAGGTCACAGTCATCCGTCCCGCGTACGTCACCGAGTCTCTATCTCCTCTCATGTGCCACGATAGAGATCCACCGTGAAACTCCAGAGTCACGAATCCCAAAAAATCTGGGCACCGCCATACCAAAACTAATCAATCCAATGAATATGGATGATCAGATGGTTCTTGATCGTAAAACTGGTCGTCGGTTTGCTGATCTTCCTCCTCCTCGGGGTACAGGACTTCAAGAGGCTGTTCCTCTTCTTCTTCCTCAAACTCTTTACCGCATAAAATAAATATACAGGAAACACATACAATAAAGAGGTAAGACAATCTAAAATCACCACAAACATGGCCAATAAGAAGGTTGACAAACAACAATATATACAGTTTATGCAATACGAAAAGCTATAACAAGTAATAATAATGGAATAGAGTAAAGCTTAGATATCATAACGTTACATAACATCACGTTATAACACGCTTAAAAAACACAAATAAAACAATATCACGAGATAGAATAAAATAAGAAATAGACAACCATCATAATAATTACTTATATAAAGATAAATAGAGAAAATGGAATAACATCCAAGATATAATCATATACACTAAGACACAATCCTACTCCATGGAGTTAAACACAAACAGATATCGAGAGAATGACTTGCAAAATCTATTAGTACCACGGCTGCCCAACCAACTATCACGAATTGTCACACGTTGCGTCAATAGCCTACGACACTTTAATCCACCATCCTCTTGATAGCTATAGTTCACGGTCTCCCGTTGTGGCACTATAGGCAATGTACTACTAGACTTTACAAACCTCGATTAAATATAATGCGTGTCGAGTCCATTAGTGTGCTATCGGTTTACTATTCAATGAGCTACCAACTTCCACATATGGGATCCCGTACACTAACGTCTCCAAGTTCATTAGAACAATGAACCACACTACATTTATCGCATCGACAACACGATGTGATTCGTCTCGTCAACCAAAACACCAAAAATTGGCATAAAGACAATACATAATTCTAAAAATATGAAATTATAAAAATGCCCTCAAGATAATAATATGCCCTCAATGGTAGAAAAATAGAAAGCCTGTACGGGTTCACATTTTCCCGACAGCGAAAAATAAATATAGTAACGGTCAATCGCGTAGAAATTTTATCGCGTTTTCAAAATCTCGTCGTTTTTATAATCATTTTGAAATCGCGTAAATATATTTTTCTGTTTTCAAAATCGCGTAGGATTTTTAATACGTTTTCTCAATCGCGTAAGATTTTTAAATCATTTTATTGATCAATTCCTTAAAAATCAACAAAATAAACAAAATAATAAATAATAGTTTTAAACTACGTATAATATTTTCCATACCGTATAATTACCTTTTGGACATCTTTTCTATCTTATTTGTCCGTTTTTACTAAAAATTGATAGTATTTTGTTTAGAAAATTATATTAATGGTTTCTAATTTTACCATAAAAATTTGTTTATTAAATTTTTAAATCATATAATTAATCCTTTTGAAAACTACTAACATGCTTCAAAATACAGCATGAGCTATATGTTAGAAATTTTCGAAAAAGATTCCATTATATTTCTCCTTACAAGAAAAAATCATTAGTATTAACCTCTTAAACTTAGTTCTAACCACTTTATTTCTTTAAAACTCATTGTAGAAAATTTACTTTAACTTGTATTGCTTCTTCTTGATTGAAAATAGCTTGGAATTAATTTTAGAAATCATGAATTGTCTAATTTGGCATGTTGGCCGAATTTGATAAAAAACTTTGCATTTGATTTCCAAATTATTTTTCACCTTCTAAATGTATGTTAAATCTCTTGTATTGTCTACATTGATTAAATCCTTACCTTAGAAAATAATTTTAGAAATCAAAGTGTTGAAGTTAGACTTGTTGGCCAAAAATGTATGGTTATGCCATTTGATTTCCAAATTCATTTTTTTTCTTGAGTTAAACAACTTGAAATCTTCTTAATTCTCCTAGGTTAATTAAATCACCTTTTAAGAAAATTAAGAGAACATTTTGGTTCTCCATTTTGTTAGTGGCCGTGAGCCATCATGGAGTGCTCTTTGGAACACACATGCATTTCCTTGACATGTTGTTCACATCCTATACATTATCTTGCAATTCTATACTTTATCATACAATTCTAACACATGCAATACTATCAAAACTTGTAGACATGCAACTTAAAGCTTGTAGACATGCAAATTATTACAAACAACAAATAGGAAAGCTATTAACAAATACACAACCACATCAAATAAGCTACTAACAAGCACAAACATGAATCCTTATGGATTCTACAATCACAAAATCAAAACTCCATCTTCTTACCACCATCCATAGGTGATAAGATTTGTCTTCCTCTTACCTTAAATGAAGACAAATGGATTTTCTTTCACTCCTCCTAGTATTCGGTTTCCTCCACCAAAGTACCTAGCAACTCAAACGAAATTCTACAAGTTACTAACCATGAAAAAGAACCTAAACCATGGATAGATCATGGCTTAGAACTTTGAAAAAAAAAAAGAGAAAAGAAAAACATGATATTTCACCTTCTAGGTAAAATCTTCAAGATTGATTTCCAAGCTCCAAATGAAAGATTTTGAAGAAACTTTCAACTAGAGATGTTCTTAGGTTTGTGTTTAGGTTTAGAAAAGTTGGCTTGATAGAATTTTGGGTGGTTGGATGATCAAAGAACAAGCTTGGCGAAAATGGTGAAGAAAAGAAACAAGAATGGTGGCTAGGGTTTTTGATGAGAGAGAAGAGAATTTTGCATGCAAGCAAAGTGAAGAATGATCTCCACCTCCCTTGGCCGTAGCTCTCAAAGAGCATGCAAGGTGTGCATCTTGCTTGGCTTCATCCAAGCCCTTGGATGCATCAAAGGTTAGGATTAAAGCTTGCTTAACAAGCTTGTCTCCTATTGGTTGGTTATTGATGACTCCCAAGCCTAAGCACACTGCTTGTTCATTAATTATCATTAGTCGACTAGCCGAGTCACTTGTTCGGAAAGTTCTACTTAAATGATGATTAATTAAGCTACTAAGTTAACAATGTATTAGCTAAACGTGGGTTGACGAGCTCCAACTCACCAAAATTATAACAAAGTTATTACCTAAGCTTGTAGCACAGTGACAACACCTTGGATCGTCTCCTCAAGGATCGTAGATGCAATTTAATCAAATCAAGTAAAAGTTAGCAAAGGGGGGTTTGATAGTTTAAGATCACACTTAACAAAATTAAAGGAAGAAATAACAATTAAAGAATAGTCAATTTAGAAACCTATCCAAGATTGGGTGGATTCAATCATAGACCCTTCATAAAACACTTGAAGCGCAATTGAATTGTTAATTTGGATCTAACCGAGATCTCTTGCATCAAATCCAACATACTAGACGATCGTCTAGAATTCAATTAACAAGTGATAAACACAAATCCGCAATCGCACCATTCATGAAAATCTATGTTAATTTCAAGTACCGAATTCAATTAACTTAGGCACAAATCAAGAACCTAACCTCTTCAATTTCTAGTGATTAATTTAGATCAATCAGTTCTAAGTTTCATCACAAATCTCAATCTTCATTTATGTGATTAGTTTAGATCAATTAGTTCTAAGTTTCATCACAAATCTCAATCTTAAACCAAGATCAAATCAGATCAACATAAATAGAATCACCATTCATGCATTCAAAATCAAGAAGAAGAAGAAAGAAGAAGAAATAAATAAGAAAGAAGAAGAAAAATGAGGAATTCAATTACAAATCAAATACAATGCATAACCAAAGTCTCAAGAATCCAAACCACAATCTCTTCAAGAGTTCTAAATTGACCCAAAGTAGCTTAGTCCTCTATTACCATGAAGGGGAGCATCAAAATATACAAAACTATGAGAAACTATGAAGAAGCAAGAAGAAACTTAGAGAGAAATGAAGGAGAATTTCATGTTGTTCATGAAAAATGGTGCCTTTTATAGAAGTCTAAGGTAACAAAATGACAAAAGGAAATGGGTGGATGAGTGGATGAATGAGTGGAGTGTTTGAGTGGATGGATTAGTGGGTTGGTTTAGTGGATTGGTTTAGTGGATGAGTGAGTGGAATGGTTGAGTGGTTGAATTAGTGAAAAATGCCAAAGGACTTTTGGTGAGTGGGAAATTATGGACATTAATGGGTGAGTGGATGGATTAGTGGATAGATTAGTGGATGAGTGGGTGGAGTGGTTAAGTGGTTGGATTAGTGTATGAGTGGATGAGTGGATGAGTGGATGAGTGGATTAGTGGATGGATGAGTGGATTAGTGGGTGGTTGAGGACGAAAATTTTGTGTCTGACTTGGAAGCCAAAAACGACCCACTATACTTCAGAACCACAAAAAGTGTTCTTCATGAAAGTTGTAGATCCTTGTCTTGGCTATAAAATGGATAGCTGGTTCGTCCAATTTGGCTTCCTTAAGCCCAAGATATGTCCCAAATACCGTAGGTTGTTCAAACCCAACTTCAGCACCTCTGTTCCGACTTGCAAGCTCAAAATGACCTACTAGACTTCTTTTTCTCAAAATGTGTTCTTCATGAAAGTTGTTTATTTGGATCTTGACTATCCACTGTCCAAATTTCAGCTCATCGCCATTATTACATCTTGAGATATGATTTTATGAGTGCACACTGTTCGGATTCTACTGATAGAACCCGTATTCTGACTTCCATGTAAACTTAGGTCCCTTAGACATCTGAATCGGACTTCGAGCTCTTCATCAAAGTTGTAGAGCTTCCTCTTAGCTTTCCTACAAGGTAAAATTCATGTTCATCAGATATTAGGAACTCAAGTTATGGCCAAAATACAGAAACAGTATCAAATCTCAATAATGCTGAAAATATTCAATTAGGACCAAAAGTTGTTTCAAACTCACAAAATCATACCAAAATCAATCAATTAAGAATATGGAGAGTGTAAATGACTAAACATAAGGGTTTCTTAATGAATAAAATATGTGATTATCATGGGTCCCGCAAAACATTTCCGGGTCCACTGTCATTTTATTATACTGACTAATAAAATAATATTATAATATTATAAAATTATTTTATTTGATGATTAAATCCTAAAAATTAAAAGATTAATTTTAGACTCATTTATATTCGTTGAATTACGAGAATGGGTTTAGTAAGATCCCCCGCCTCGAATAATTAAAAACAGATTTTACCGGTCCGAAAAAATATTATTTTCCCGCCCCAGTAGCAAATCACACAAAAAGTCCATATAAAATCACAGACATAATATCGAGCACTAAATCAAGTAGAAAACGATTAAAAACAGAAAACAAAGAAAAAAAAGACGTTCGGGACGTAATGGTCATTTTTCTATTTTTTCCCACAACGTAGCTAATCGTCCAAAAAGTTCAAATAAAATTACGACGTATTAATTGTCTGTATATCTTCCAAAAAATTAAAACAAGAGGCTTCGGAAAAACTTTTATTTTACCGACTTTCGTAAAAAGACCAAATAAAATTTGAGCCTGTATAAACGTATTTGTATTTCATGCAAATCGAGAAACAAGTAAAATAGGGACACAACGGTCATTTACACAAAAACTTGAAAAACAAGAAACAAGACATTCGAAATATTTTCTAAAAATTGGGCTTTGTATAGGCGTTACAACCATTGCAAAGTTGATTGTCAAGCAGGAGGTTTTTTTTCTTTAAATTTTCCTTCGACTGTTTTCTTATTTCATTATCTACAAACGTTATAGTCTAACCTATTTTTAATTTAAAGTGGAACAATTATATTGTTCATATATTTTCTCTTATTTGATTCATTATTTTTTGGTCCAACTTTGTCCTCTAGCATGGCTTCTTCATTTTGATTGCCATTGTTAAAGAAATCCTAAAACAGTTTGACTAGTGGTTCAATGCTTGCTAATGTAATAATGCTGTCATAGTTGACTCAGCCTTTTACTACTGTGTATCCTGTTGCTACCATGTTGTACTTGTAACCCCTAGGTGTGTTCCAATTTAGAATATATATTCAATTGAATTATTCAAACTGCAGAATTTATAAATTGTGTTTCTATATGTTTCTAATTATTTAGTTTATCAAATTTGTGATTAAAAGGTATAATGTACAAATTAGAGTTGAGGATGAAACTGGGAGTACTCTTTTTGTTCTTTCCGATGCTGATGCACAATATCTGTTGAAAAGATCATGTGCTGACTTAGTCGGTGAACTTGAAAAGGTCTTATAAACATACTCATTGTTTTTGAAATTTGTCTCATGTTGTAGTATACTGATTGAATATCTATAGTAATGTATTTTTTGCAATCTTTTTCAGTCTCGACTTAGTGCAAACCCCACACTTGCCTTAGAAGCATTGGTTGGCAAAAAACTTTTATTTAAAGTTGATTCAACATGAAAAACCAACTCACTGTGTCATCCTTATTATTATGTTGTTCGGGTTTCTGATGATGAACACATTCTTTCAATGTTTGAGCTTGATGAATTGGTGGATATTACTCTTGAAAAAGTAAGCCATACATTTATAACTATGTCTTCTTATATATATATTGATATTCATCAAGTATATTATTAAAAAATATTTATTTCTTATTCCATCATGTATTATTGGACATATATACATTAGCATTTGTTGAATGCTGCATGTATTTGCTCCACCATTTCTTGAATTGTTCAACGCTGATCATGATAGCTTTACCCCGCATCCTCTTGATGCTAAGGTTAATTATCTTATGCACACACACACACACACACACACACACACACACATACAATCATGTGTCTTTTGTCTTTCGAAATTCGAAATGAATGTGTTGTTGTTAATTTTACTATTCAATGTGTTTTCTAATGAATGTGTTACCATTTTTTTAGCTTAGAAAGATTCCTATCAAGAGAAAGCTGGACGATGTGTTCATTTCAGACATAAATGATGACTATCCTCATAATCTTAAGATGATTAAAGTTGAAAAAGATTGAGCCAATTAGATGGCGTGTTTTGTGGCTTCTACAATGGTTTCATTAGATGTTATATATGATTTTGTTATATGTATTAATTTCTGAAACAATATTGTAATATATTCACGGTTTTAACATGGTTCTTTGCTTTTTTTGATAAGATGTTACGTAATTTGGGCTGAACAAATGTAGTTTGCATTTTGGTATATTGTTTTCACTACTTTTCCAGCTTACCTGGTGTGCAATAAGTTATCTTTGATCTTCTTTAACCATATGGTTACAAATATAAGTGAAAAATACTTAGTCGTATCTAATTATATGGGCGGTTTGTTAGCGTTAAACCTTAACTCAATTCGTATGCCTCATTTGTATTTTTATTTAATAAACCGACAAAACCATCTCCATTAGTATGTATTTTATCTATGATAATATTAATATACAAATATCTTTGTAAAAAAGATCAAAATAACTTACACACATATTGAATGTTTTGATTATTTCGAAATATCAATTTTGCCATTATTCTCACCCATACTTATTTCAATATTCATATCAAACTTATTTGAGTACTTTTCTATTGATACTTCACACATTTTTCATAAATTATACCCACCTCATAGCTGACAGACTCAAATATTAGGATAGGGTCAACTAGGAAATCATTTCTAATATTTTTGTGATACATATGAATATGTATTATGTGATTAAGTACATAATTACTTATATAATTTTTTAGGGTTTAAAAATCTATGCTTGAATCTAACACAAATCTAATTTAAGTCTTTATTAACTTTTTGTCATTCATTAAACATTTTTTTAGTCTGCTCATCTGCTTTTTAAACTATATTTTCATTCTTTCTTTATTTCTAAGATAAATTATAGCATGTATATGAATTATTACACCTCCATAAAATTGGTATTATTATAATAAAACCTTTTTCAAAATATTTATTGCTACTTTTTTTAAATCTATTTTCACTCTTATTTAATTTAATTTTTATTATAAATCATTCATTCATTTTTATTTATTACTTAAAAATTGTTGATGTCATTGATATATAAATTCATGTGTAAAAAAACAAGGACATTTACCGGTGCAACGCACGGTTAAATTATGTTATTATTGCTTACCGACAAAACTAAATTGTGATAAAAAATAAGATTATGTTTCAAATTTGAACAATTTTTTTCTTTAGTTTCTACATTAATCTATTAATTGAAACAAATGACATATATTTCATTTTTTTGTTCATTCATATAAGAGAAAATTTAAATTTACAAATCGCCTATAATAGATATTTAAAATATAGTGAGGAACAAACAAAAAGTATAGGGTCAACAAAGAATCATTTAACACAATAGATAATCATTTTAACAGAAAATAAATTCACTAACTCATTCATGTATCAAATCATACATTATACAATAATCGATCAAAAAATGTACGTACGAGATTAGCATGAAATAGTACAAACATGAATTTAAATTTTATGAAAAACTTCCTTAAATACTAAACCGAATCCAACAATGATATTAGATACATTTCCATTTCTCCAATCCAATCCATTACACAACAATTAGCTTTATGCCCACTTCATCCTTTGAATCACCTCGTCCATATAGCTACCGAAAAGAGCGCAGTCACACTTGACACTGTTCAATAATAGTGGGAAAAATTCCACCACTTATAGGCCACACAATAGAATAAACAATGATTACACAATTTCTGTGTCATGCAGCGAATGATTAGAATTGTTTACATAAAAAAAGATTCTTGACTAACACAACTAATAGCAAGGTCAAACCCCTTACCTACCAACAGAAATCACAACTAATAGCAAGCCTGCAAAGTAACAACATGATTGTACTGCTAGAGGTAAGTTTAGTTTCCTAGATGCTTGATCAATGTCTACCCAAATTATAACTAATATATAAACCATCTACTGCATATTCTAAGTAATAGTAAGCCTGAAAGATAAAAATGTGCTATGCATGGCTATTGAAATTCATTACGTGCTTATATTAGTTAAGAATATAAGTCAATTAACTACTTTATAAATACCAAATGACAAAGTTCAATTCAACAATGCTTCCTCATTACTATTCATTTCTCAAACTTCATTTCCGATTTGCAATCATTGCTCCATACCCCTACCACACTTCCTCATTAATTATCATTTCTCCAATCCAATCTATTACACAACAATTAGCTATATACCCACTTCTCATAAGATAAAAAGAGAGATACATACAACTAAGAAAGAGCTTTGCTTGCCCTCTAGGTATATCGATGGAAAATATGGTATGTATCTAAAAGTTCTGAGACAATGTCATTAACAATAATTATCCACTGAAAAAAATATTATATAAAAATGACCAAAAATATGCAAAATTGTTGAAATTAAACAGAAAGATGACAAATAAATAGGGCATATTAATGCATGGTTAAAGGCCTCCATATCATTCTATTTGGACTAATAACCATTGACCATTGGTTAAGTCTAATTTTAAAAATACAGTTGGATGTTTTAATCGGAAAAAAAAAATCAAACAAATGCAATAACCTTTACTTCGACTTTCATGTCTTACAAGAAAATAGAATAATATTAGGTAGCTTTTTTTTTCCCTAAACCTACTCTACCATTTGCTTGTCATATCTAACCTTCTACATAATGTCTTTCATCTATAATTTAATATTAACAAAAAAGAGTTTTTTAATACTGCATAATAGTAATATACATCATTCTTGATCAGATATCACATGGGTGCTTTTAGTGCAATTGATGTGGATTGGATGTAAACTTTTAAATACATTATTCTATTGTCAAAATAAGTGGGATTTTTTTTCACTGTACATTTATGACATTATTTTATTTATTTTTTATATGTTCAGCTTACTATTTCATTCCCACCGTTTCTGCAAAGTCCAAATTGAGCCAATAACTTTTACTTTCTTTCTTTTTTGGGAAATCTCCTACCTATTCCTATTCGTACCAGTTGAAGCATTCTCTTCATATTTCTTTTCAGTACTTTTATATTGTGTGATTTCATTTAAGGGATTTGCATCAGCTATATGCTTTGAATTGCAGTCCAGTTTGGTGTCTGTAAAGAGATGTTTGATACATCAAATGTTGTTGGGAAGGTTGCTAGAGATAATAGAAGACAAATTTTGAAAGATAAGAGAAAAAGAGGAAACAAAGAAAATGAACGTATGTGTTTAAGATTTTACAACATTCTTTAGCCATACAACATTCTTTACTGAGTTATACTGATCATTTTATGTTCGTTTGTCCAGCTGATATCATCAAGTTGAACTCCAAGTCAAATAAGAATGGTGTTGTTGTTACTCCATCATCTAATCTGAGGGCTCCTCTGTTTTCTATATGTAATGGTTAGTTATTTGATATTTATTCAAATCTCTGAAATACAATTTGTATATGTGTCTTTATATAAGTCATTGATGCTACTCTATTTTTTTTTATTATGCACAGATTGTTCTTCGTCTAACTCATGTGAGCATGGTATTCCTATTTACCCATTTATTGGAACTACATCTGACATAGGTATTTTATAAGATTTAAAAATAATTCCAATTTTTATAAAATGATTCATATCTTATTAATTGTATGCTTTGTATAGATGATGTTCCAAATTCTGGATCATGTCTTCAATTTGATCCTTTATTAGACGTTCAAGCAACATGATTACATTGTGATTCTCTTTTACATGATGTACTTAATCCAGGTATTGAATTTTGCCTATGATGTTAGGACCAAAAAAATTTTTGAAGCTTCAGATTTCATTTATATTTGATATTATTATTAGTATATTAGCTTAGTACCGACAAATTCATTGGTTGTGCTTTTAATTAATTCGTTATATATCCTTATTACAATGGAATCATTCTATTGATAGTTATAAATACCTATACAAATGAATTTGTTACTCATCTAACTATTTATTATTTCACATAGTTTACTTCATTTGTTTCTTCTAAATGGTGTTTTTTATGGTTGACATTTCAATTCATGTTTGTAGGAACAGAAGGAAAATCATCGTATTACTATAATGCTGATTGTAAGTTGAGTTGTTATTTATTTGTTGTTACTTTATTTAAATAGGCATTTACTTTATTTAAGACAAAATGGTTTTGTTTTATTATAGTTGATGGTTGGTCTAAAACTTCTTTTGCTGATGATGATAATGATTAGTCTAACTTAGTTCCAGAAATTGAAGTATCCAATGAATTTATTTTATATGATGAATGTGAGGAACAAGGTAAGTTTTTGTTGGACTGACCCAATTTGATTATTTACTTTAGTTGAATTTTGAATTAAAATTTATTTGACACTATCTATCTACTTTTTTTTTTGAAGAATGCTTAAATTTTGGAGATTGTAATGTTTTATGTCCAAAATGTGGTGCTATAGTATGGTATAAAGAACGTTCTGAGAAATCTCATACATCATCCAATGCAGATTTTTCAATTTGTTGTATGAAGGGAAAAGTTCAACTACCATTTTTACACCAACCTCCAGATCTATTGTTGAATCTCATATCTGGTATTGATTCAAGGAGTTCACATTTTATTGAAAATAAACGACAATATAATAGTATGTTCTCTTTCACATCATTTGGAGGAAACGTTAAGTCGTCTTTAAATGATGGTTCTGGCCCTCCACAGTTTGTTTTAAGTGGGCAAAATTATCATCAGATGGGATCTTTGCTTCCGAATGATGGGGACCGACCCAAATTTGCTCAATTGTATATCTATGATACCAAGAATGATATCTCTAATAGGATGAACCACTTTAGGTTAGAATCATTACTATTTTCATTTTATTTGCATATATATTTAGTTAATATTAATACTGATGGATTTCTGTACATGTGAATATTATTTGAACAATGTTTTGCATTTTCAATTTGGCATTCTTGAAGATTAATATATTGATATTTTAAATTTGGTTTGGTGCATTTATTTAGATGTAAAGATGGAGAAAATTGCATTGACCCTTCATTGGTTAAATATCTAAAGCATACTGTAGATGAACACAATGTATTAGCTCAATCGTTTAGGAGAGTTTGAGATCGTTTTGAGCCTAGTGATTGCTTAAATTTCTCTTTGAGACTATTTAGACATTGATCTCGTGATGCTAGAGTATATAATCTTCCAACAGTAGATGAGGTTGCAACACTAATTGTTGGTAATTATGATAATTCCAAATTTGGCAGAGATATTGTGGTTGAACGTTGTAATGGGAAATTACAGAGGATACATGAGACACATACAACCTTTATTCCTCTTCAATATCAATTGTTATTTCCTTATGGAGAGGATGATTACCAAGAAAATATAAAGTTCAGTTACTCTTTTGACAAGGATTGCAATAACAAGCGTGGAAGAGTGAGTTTCAGGGAATTCATTTCATTCAGGATTCAAGAAAGATTAAATGAACATGGGATGATACTAAAGAGTAGGAGATTGTTCCAACAATTTGTGATTGATTATTATTCTATGATTGAAGCGCAAAGATTGTCATTTATTAGAAATAATCAAAGTACTATCAGATCTGATATTTTTAAGGGGTTGGAAGAGGCAATTAACCGAGGTGATGTTGATCCATCTACATATGGTATTCGTATTGTTTTACCTTCTTCTTTTACTGGCAGGAAGAGATATATGTTTAATAACTGTCAAGAAGCAATGACAATTTGTAAAAGATATGGTTATCCAAGTTTATTCATGACAATCACCTGCAATCCTAAATGGCTTGAGATTCAAAGTTTTGTAGTTACAAGAGGTCTTGTGGCTAATGATCGACCCAATATTGTTTGTAGGGTCTTTCGAATGAAGCTAGATGAAATGATGAATAACTTTAAAAAAGGTTCTTTCTTTGGGCGAGTCATAGCTGGTAAGATTGTATTTTTGTGATTATAAAAAATGATATTCATTATTATTATTATTATTATTATTATTATTATTATTATTATTATTATTATTATTATTATTATTAATTTTTTGTTGCTATTGTTATTTGTTTATAGGCATGTACACAATTGAATTTCAAAAGAGTGGGTTGCCACATGCACATATTATATTATGGTTGCATCAAGATGACAAGCTAGAAAAAGTAGATTTGATTGATCATGTGATTTCTGCTGAATTGCCAGATAACAAAAAATACCCAAAGCTTCATGATGTTGTGTCTGCATTCATGATGCATGGCCCATGTGGTGTGTCTAACGTCAAATCTCCTTGCATAAAGGATGGAAAATGCAGCAAATTTTTCCTAAAGAAATTTGTTGATAAAACTTATTTTGATGAAGAAGGCTATCCAATTTATAGGAGGAGAGATATGGGTGTAACAACAATAAGGAGAGGTATGGAATTGGATAACAGATTTGTTGTTCCATATAATCCAAAACTTTTGATGAAATATCAAGCACATATTAATTTGGAGTTTTGTACTAAGTCCAATAGTATCAAGTATCTATTCAAGTATGTTAATAAAGGTCCAGATCGTGTCACTGCTGCAGTTACTTCAGAGGGCCAAGGTGATGATAAAACAATTGTTGATGAGATAAAGCAGTACTATGATTGTAGATATTTATCACCATGTGAATCGATATGGAGGATATTTGCTTTTGACATACATCATAGATGGCCTCCTATTCAAAGATTGACATTCCACCTCCAAAATCAATAATCAGTCATGCTTAATGATAATGAAAGAATTGATGATGTTGTACTTAACAATAAGGATAAGAAAACAATGTTTTTAGCATGGATGGATGCAAACAAGAATTATTCTAAAGGGAGAGATTTGACTTATGGTGAATTTCCTTCACGTTTGGTATATAATAAAGATAAGAGAGAATGGTTTCCTAGGAAGAGAGATATATCAATAGGAAGGTTACATTTTGTTCCTCCTGGAACTGGAAAGTTATACTATGTGAGGCTTTGTTAACTGTTCAAACGGGATGTACAAGTTATGCAAGTCTAAGAACCGTCAATAATGTAACATATCAATCTTTCCAAGATGCATGTTATGCTATGGGTTTACTATCAGATGATAAAGAATTTATTGAAGGCATCGTGGAAGCTGCAGAATTAGCATCTGGTTTTTATTTGAGAAGACTTTTTGTTACATTGTTAGTCTCAAACTCTATGAGTCAACCTTTTTTAGTGTGGCAACGAACTTGGGAGCTTTTGGTTGATAGAATTCTTTATAAAAAAAAAGGAAATTGACGAATAATCCAGGTAGTTATAAATATTCAAAATATGCTATTTATATTTCTTTTTTATTTGGGGATTTTTTGATATATTCACCGCTACTCTCTTCTAATTATTATTTTATATCCATTTGTTATTGGTTCAATGGCAGGATTATTGATTGGCAATGATGAGTTCAAAAATTTATGCTTGATAGAGATTAAGAAGTTGCTTTGGTCAAACAGTAGGTCTCTAAAGGACTTTGGTTCAATGCCATACCCAGAACGATGTCCTTTAAATGACTACCAAAATATATTGTTGGTGAATGAACTTGATTTTAATAAGGAAGAGATGAATGAAGAACATCAACAATTTTTTGCATCCTTTACAAATGATCAAAGAAATATATATGATGAAATTATAGATGATGTATTATTGATAGAGGAGGCTTTTATTTTGTTTATGGATATGGTGGTACTGGAAAAACATATTTGGAAAACCTTATCATTTAGGCTTCGTTAAGAGGGAAGGATTGTTTTAAATGTTGCATCTAGTGGTATTGCTTCGCTTTTGTTACCAGGTGGAAGGACGACACACTCGAGGTTTTCTATTCCATTGTCTCTTTTAGAAGAATCAACTTGCAATGTGGAACAAGGTAGTCCAAAGGCTAAATTGCTTCGTTACACAAGTTTGATTATTTAGGATGAAGCTCCAATGATTAATAAATTGGAATTTGAAGCTTTGGATAAGACTTTGAGAGATATTATGAGATTCTCAAACAGTGGTAGTGTCAATAAACCTTTTGGTGGGAAAGTGGTTGTACTTGGTGGCGATTTTAGACAAGTTTTGCCAATTATATCAAAAGGAAGTAGAGAGTATGTTGTCATGGCGACCATTAATTCATCAAAACTCTGGGCTCATTATAAAGTACTTTCTTTAACAAGAAATTTGAGATTAGAATTAAATGGCTCTGGATCTACTATTGATGAAAATAAAGCATTTGGTGAATGGATTATTAGTATTGGTGATAGTGAAGTGGGAATTGACAATGATGGGGAAGCTGATATTGAAATTCCAAAAGATCTTCTCATATTGAATTCAACTGATTATATGGCAGATATTGTTAATTTTACATATCCTAATTTGCGTGAAAATATGCAAGATTTTAGATTCTTTGAAGAAAAAGCTATTCTTGCTCAACACTTGAAGTTGTTGAGAAGGTTAATGACTATATTCTTTCACCGATTCCTGGTCAAGAACATGTATACCCTAGTTCAGATTCAATATGCAAAGCAGATGAGGATATTGGAATTGATGTTGAATGGTTGACTATTGAGTTTTTGAATGAGATCAAGTGTTCTGGGATTCCTAATCATAAATTGGTACTTAAAAAAGGAGTTCTGGTTATGATTTTGAGGAATATTGATAATGCTGCTAGCTTGTGTAATAGGACAAGATTAATTATTGAGGAAATAAGGGTGAATGTCATAGGTTATAAAATTGTTTCAGGAAGTAGCATTGGAGATAAAGTATATATTCCTCGATTATCATTAATTCCAACTGATGCAGGAATTCCTATCAAATTTGAAAGGAGGCAATTTCCAATCACATTAAGTTTTGCTATAACTATTAACAAGAGCCAAGGGCAAACTTTGTCACATGTTGGATTATTCTTCTCAAGGCCTGTATTTTCACATGGTCAACTGTATATTGTTGTTTCAAGAGTTAAATCAAGAGATGGAATCAAAATATTAATTATTGGTGATGACGGTAAACTTTACAGCTTAACAAAGAATGTTGTTTACAAAGAAGTTTTTCAAAAAATTTGGAATTGAGGTTAGTAATTTTATGCTTATTAATTTTTTTAGAATTATGCTTAATATTGCTCAATAAATTATTGGCTGTTATGTCCGTGCACACATTTATTTATTTTTTAAATCTTTCCTGTTCATCTTAAGATTTTTATTTTGTTGGTATACTTGTCATTAGGGGTGGAAACAAGTCAAGTAAGGTCATGCCAGACTTTGCCTTAAATATGAGTTTTGCTTATCCTAAATTTGATGCAAGCCTAGCACTAAGCATGTTCTAAATAATTTTTAAAGTTGACCTTTCTTTTAAAAGTCTAACTTAGTCTGAAAGCATATTTAAAGGCCTACTTGCAAGTAGACCTTTAAATAATCTTTCAGGCCTTCCTTTAAATAGGCCAACAGGCCTTTAAAAGGCCAACAAGCCTACTATTAAATAGGTCAACAAGCCTACTTATTTATTTTTAAATTGAATATCTCTGTGTGCTTATATGTGAGATACATATGTTCTTTAAATTTGGAAATTTTGTTGCAAATAAAATGTTACTACAGTGACTCAATGTGTTTAGGTAAATAAAAACTATACAAAAAGGTAATGAGAAATCACTCCCCACAAACTATCAAGAACTAACAACCCATTCAACAATGATAAATAGAATAACAAACAACATAAGCCAAAGGAAAGCAAGCTTACTTGTGTAGTATACCCACTAAACTGCTGTCCAAGAGTCAATGGTGTTGCATCTTGAGTATGAGCTCGTCCAATCTTGACAACATCTTTGAATTCAATTGATTAGTAAAATTGTTTTAAAGAAAAGCAAAATAAATAAATAATTAAGATAAAAGATATAGATAAATAATTAAGATAAAAGACATTAATAAATACCATTAAAAGAAAAGCAAGTACAAAGCCAAGTGCCTTCAGTTTATAAAATTCCACATTGCAGGCCAAGATAAAAAAAACAGAGAATTTATCAAAGTTAAAAGTTGTCTGACATGTTCCTGTCTTAATAACTCATTAGTTATTTGCACTCATTTATGTGCATTGTTTTACCAGTAACCAATTGTTATCCTTCATTGTGTTATCAACAAGCATTTCTTTTTGATATAATATAAAATGTCACATGACATTTTAAACGTATTTTTTATATATAATACAAAACTGGTATAAATATAGAATAAAAATCTTGTATCAAATATTTTATCTTTAAAATCTAGCATATTTTAGTTTTCTGCACTCATTCATGTGCATTCTTTTACCAGTAACTAATTGTTATCCTTCGTTGTGTTATTAACAATCATTTCTTTTTGATATAATACAAAATGTCATATGAACATATGGGGAGAATAAAAATACTTCCAACCTTCTTCCAACCCCATCCATAAAGTAGTCCACTAGACGTGACTGCCATACTATGCCTCCAACCACCTGATGCCTTAAACAAGTCCAAGCAAAGTTCAGGGATAAACAAAGACAACTATAGTCACTTATATTTAACACAAGATATTTTTCATCAAGTTTGCAGGTTTTAAGGTAGTACAACATTCTGTTGGGCCAATTTTTGCTTGTCTTTAACAACCAACAGAAATGACATTCCAATAAAAAGGTGGAACATAATCAAATTAGTGTGACACACAACATATATGATGCAACCCTTATATGAGAAGTATTTGCAGCCTATGTCCTTTCAAAAAAAAACCAGCATTCTAAAATGGGATTGGGGGAAGATACAACCTACTAAACAACCAGAGTGAAGGGAAATGATAGTGCAGACAAATTATATAAGAAATTGCCACATAGGCATCAACTCAGCATAAAATTAAAGGAACACCTGACAAATTAACTTATCACTCAAGGCTTGAAGCTTGTGAGGCACAACATAATCCTCAAAATGTCCATGTCCTAGTTGGCCATATTTGCTCCATCCATATGTGTATAAGACACCAGAAGATGAAACAGATATTGTATGCCGCCAGCCATAAGTAACCATGACCATATTGTGACACTGCAACTTCAAACAAGCAACCATTAGGCAATTGGGGGACGGGGTGGTCAAATAAATATTTTCCATCCATTAGTATGCATGCACAATAATTACTCATGAATCTTAACAATATTTTCTAGACAAATTGACAATTGAGACACTCAGAAGTTAATACCTAAAAATGCTGCTTCTTCTATTAAAGTAAACAACAAGTCAAAGTTTTTCAGATATCAAAAAATATATAAAATCACATATCTTCCAAATTCTAATTGATATAATCACAGTCTAAACTGGAAAGGTATGATACTATTTTGAGGACATACATCAACAGAAGAAACTTTTTCAGGGATCCAGCAATCATTTCTATCTCCCAATCCCAAATTTCTATGTCTGGAGATTTGGAAAGGTATGTACCAAAATCTTATACTATTTCAATTATTCTAAGAAAAATGGTCTAATTTATGTACATATAAGAGTTAACATATTTATATATACACAAATCAAACACTTATAGAAAGAGTGTAATAATTATTTCCTTTTCCATTAAATAAATTGAAATAACAAATCAGAAGAACAAGAAACCCAAATCCCAGTGCTGAACCCAGAAACCAATTCCTATTGTTTAATAATTTGTCATTTGTGAAGAAATTTGCAAACTTATATTGTGGCTTACACGTGGACTTGGAGCAGATGACGTGGAGTAGAGGCGCGACGGTGGAGTTGCAATGGTGAAGCTGCGACTGTGGACCTTACCCAGCCTTCTGCAGCTTGGGCTCATGTTGGCCAGATCCGGGTGGAGGCGCGACGGCAGCTGGGCACGTCCGAACCTGTGACAACGAGAACAGAGGGGGAGAGGGAGAGATCTGACGGTGTGCGTCGCAAATGAGAGGGAGAGGGAAAGTGCAAGAGAGAGAGGGTGTGAGGCAATTTTTTTCATCAGTTCATAGGGTTTTTTCTTTTTTTGTGTTAAATATATAATACGATAATCAATGCTAGAAGTTTAAGTGGTATGGTTAGATAGTTTAGATGATTTATCGTTTAATATAGTCTTAGTAATATAGATTTAATAGCATGACAGTTTTCCCGTGCATTGCACGGGTAATTTAGCTAGTGCAACATTTACAGAAAGAGCATCATTGAGTGCAGATTGCCAATTGCGCTCAACACGAGCTTCTTAAGCCAATTTCAAAGATTTGATCTCACCAATTGTGTAAGGATCCAATATATTATTAATGGAGGTGACAAAGGCTTCATATTCTTCGGCAATCCTTCAAGAATCACATTGAGATGTTCCTGTGGTGAAACGGGATGGCCAATCGCAATCACCGAATCAATCAAGGCCTTGATGCACAAGAGGTACTCTGAAACAGTGCTAGCACCTTTCTTTGTGTTTCGCAGCTCAAAGCGGAATTGTCGGACTTTCACACGAGTCTGCGAATGAAAAAAACCATATATCTTGTCCTAGAGTTCCCATGAGTGGACACATCCAACAACTCACATCACCAAAGCATTAGAAAGTGATGACAAAAGCCACGAGAATAGGAGTTGATTCTGTTGTTCCCAGCTGAGATACTCTAAATTCTCAATTTTAAGATCATGATCTGCATCAGAACAAAACCTCAAAGGAATTTCTAGATTAAAAGAAAACACTGCAACCGGTGGCCATTGATCATCACTTCTACTTGATATTTCCAGTTACCATGAAAGAATTCATAGCTACTAAGAAATAGTGGGAAAGAGAAAGAAAATGAAAAAAAATTTTGAGAGAGAGAAAGAGAGAAGAAGATAGAGAAATAGAAACTGAAGTATAACTGTCATTAACAAAAAAAAAAGGTAAGATCTGAAATTGATCTTAACTGTTTTATACAAGAGCTTAGATCATTCTAGAGTATCTAAAAGCTAAGTCTAACTAAATGACAACTGTAACAATAAACATAATAATAGACTTATAACTATCATAAGCTACTACTTTTAACTAACCACAATAGTAAAGTTGTTAGTCATAACATACTCTAATAAAAAGTTGTCTCACTCTAAAAAAAATCCCCTCTTTAAAAAATTTCCTCCCTCTAAAAAAGTTTCTCTTTCTAGAAGATTTTACTCACATAAAAATTGTCACTAAAAAAATTTCCTCTCTAAAATCTTCTCTCTAAAAAATTTTCTTTCTCTAAATTTTTTTCCTTTCCTTTCCCTCTCTAAAATTTAGAGAAAAAAAGTATTTTTTAGAGAGAAATTTTTTGTGAAAGAAAATTTTAGAGAATTTTTTTCTCTCTCAAAATATTGTCTCTCTCTAAAATTTTCTCTCATTCATTTTAAGATTCATTTTATTAACACATGTAGGTATCAATTCCCCTTCTTATTAAGTTTAACTCGTCTTTTTTATTTTTATTCAAATATTATGATTAATTGTATAAAACTTTAGTACGTATTTTTTGACTTAATATAAGTGAAAATAATGGAAGTCCTGTAATAACATTTTGCTCCTCAATTCTCAATGACTATGAACATAAGATAACTGGATTTTAAGAATGACAAGAAAAATACACCAAAGACAAAAAAACAGCATACTTGAAGAAGTGGGTTGTGTAGTAGCATAGATAGGCATTATGGAAAAGCAACAAAATGTAAACCGTATTATATTATGCCGGTTGTCCATGAAATGTTACACTAAAGGAAAAAGAAAACAAACAAAGAAACTTAAATTATTATCTTAAGTTCAAACTTCAAAAATTCTGAAACTTATTTTAACTGCATGGTATTTTACTCCTCAATTTTAAAGATATGGTTGGTCCTCTAAAAACACCACAACGTCATAATGGATTCCAAAGCCATTCTCCAAAAATAAATAGATCCTATTATCTTCCCTAAGCCAATCAGCACCTCACTTATAGTTCTATTCATAACCAAACCAACATTCTGGCAAAACGAACAATGCAACAACATATAATTAATTGTTAGCCCATCATTTCAACTTAATGAGCACTGAATAACTACCACCAAATTATTATTAATTTTTTCGTGAAGAACCGCAACCAAATTTTGTTCAATACCTACAAAATGAAAATGTTGCCAATGTCATTTTGAGACCAGCAGCATATTATAACTAAATGCAATTCATTATAAAAGAACAACATGCTTATGCTATGACATTTTAAGACAAACTAGATTATAAAGGAGTAGATTATATTATTAACAATCACATGTAAAGTATAAATAAGTTTATAATTGGAGAACCAGTAACCCTTTTTGTTATTCTCTACTGGTCCATATCAATTTTAATTGGAAAGCAGAGGTATAACTCGCTTAAAAATGAAAAGGCTATGCATCTACTTGATTGACATATTAGGATATGTCAACATATCCTACCGAAATCATAAGCATAGGATATGTCATCATTAAGAAGGAGTCATTTACAATGTTCCTAACAAAGTTTTGAGTATTGATGCTCCATGTCATGAAACCAATGATTTGAAAGAATTTTAGATCAATGGCTAAGAATAAAGAAGGTTAACCTATACAACAAGTAATTAGAAACAATTATAAATTCCAAAGTTAATCCCTTAAAAATATTAAAATTGTGTATAACTATTTATAGAAAAATCCTTTTACTCTTTAGTTCCATTACATGTCAGAAAAGCTTTGATATCAGATATTCCCTCTTCGTTGCTGGAGCTGGTGCTGCTGTTGGAAATAAGGGTGTAAATTGGTTCGGATAACCTAACAAATCCAACCAATTCGAACTGAATCAACTAGATTGGTTTGGTTTGGTTCAGATAAAGCTTAATTGGTTTGGTTCTCGGATTTGAAATTTCAAATTCGAGAACCAAACTAAACCGAACTAACTATATATATATATATATATATATATATATATATATATATATATATATATATATATATAACATCGATCTGTACAATGCTTCACGCACAAGTTTTAGTAAGTTCATCAATTTATACCCCTGCTTTCTTGCAGCCATCACGAACAAGTCACCATAGCCAACTAGAGACTCTAGCCATCATGACCCACAGCCACATACCTCCAAGAAGAAGCCTCTAGCCACCATGACCAATAGCCCTTGAGAACCCCCACCCCCACTTACCCCCACCTTGATGGTCGTAGGATGAGACGCTGAGGTACTGAGGCTGGAATCGCAGATTCACGGGGGATAGCTCATCGCTTGCACAGTCATCACCGCTAGCATAGTGGTCACCGCTCAGTCGCTCACATAGTCACATGATCTGTAATCATGGGCTTAAGTCTCGCATAATACACACCAAAGGAAGAGCGTAGCAAGAACAAAGATGGAGGATCAAAGATGGCACAATTTGAAGTCGTTGTTCTTCAGTGTGGTTGGGTAGTGATGGAGGATTAAAGATGGTGTAAAGAAACACAAAGGAGAATAATTTGGTAGAATAATGTTATATATCCAATTGATTTACAGAAGTTGATTAAATAGAATTACAAAGGAGAAATAAAAGGCTAAAATAAAGCTAATCTAAAAAGGGAATGTACAACAATGAAATCCTATCAATATCAATAAATAGAATCATATCCTAATAAAAATAACAGAATCAGATCAGCAACAAATAAAGATAATCCTGATTAATTTGTTTGGTGATTTGTTGCTGATAACACTCTCCCTCAAGATGGGGTGTGTAAGTTGGATAGCCCCATCTTGCTTTTTAGCCGTAGGAATTGATCTTTGCCCAAGGACTTGGTTAGCAAATCAGCAATTTGATTAGCAGAACTGACCTTCATAGTATTAATCAGGCCGAAAGAAATTTTTTCACGAACAACGTGACAATCAATCTCTATGTGTTTAGTGCTTTCGTGGTATACCGGATTTGAGGCAATATGAAGCGCAGATTGGTTGTCGCAAAACAACGGTATTGGTGTAGAAGGAGATAGACCAATGTTATTCAAAAGATATGAGAGCCAAGTAATCTCACAAGTTGCATTGGCCATGGCTCTGTATTCTGCTTCGGCAGAGGAACGAGAGACCACACTTCGTTTTTTCGTCTTCAAAGAAACTATACTAGGACCCAGAAAAATGCAATAACCTATAGTAGAGCGTCGAGTGGTTGGACAACTAGCCCAATCTGAATCACAGTAGCCTTGAAGGGATAGATCTGAATTAGAAGGAAAAAAAAAGACCTTGGCCAGGTGTGGTCTTTAGGTAGCGAAGAAGGTGAACAACAACACTCATGTGTGGTTGACGGGGAGTATGCATGAATTGACTTAAAATGCTGACAGGGTAAGCAATGTCAGGGTGCGTTACTGTGAGATAAATGAGTCGACCCACAAGACGACGATATGGGGCGGGATCAGGTAATACAGTACCATCAGAATGAGATAATTTCATATTATGTTCCATAGGAAAGGCTGCAGGTTTGGTAGCAGTAAGACCACTATCAAATATGATGTCAAGAGCATATTGCCATTGCGATAAAAAAAGGCCCTGCTTTGATCTTGCAACTTCAATACCCAAAAAATATTTCAAGCGGCCCAAGTCTTTAATTTTGAAATGTTTGTGTAAAAGATCCTTAACCAATCTTAGAAGATAGGAATCGGAACCTGTGAGAACAATGTCGTCGATATAAAGAAGCAGAAAAATAGAACCAAATTCACGATGCAGGCAAAAAAGAGATGCATCAGCTGCACTATGTGTGAAACCAAATGCAATAAAAATTGCTGAAAATTTGGAATACCAGTTTCGTGATGCTTGTTTAAGGCCATATAATGACTTATGTAACTTACAAACAAGTGGCTCCCCCTGACGTCTAAAACCTGGTGGCAATTGCATATAGACATCTTCGTGCAAAACACTATGTAAGAATGCATTATTGACGTCAAGTTGATGAAGAGGCCAATTTTTAGCAGCAGCAACAGAGAGAAGAACGCGAACTGTAACAAGTTTGGCAACAGGAGCAAAAGTATCAAAATAATCAACCCCTTCAAGTTGGGTATAGCCTTCAGCAACTAATCGCGCTTTATACCTTTCAATGCTTCCATCAGAGTTGCGTTTAATTTTGAAAACCCAGTGGCAACCAATCGGTTTCTTCCCAACGGGTAGTGGAACTAAAGACCATGTTCTATTTTCACACAAGGCATCAATCTCAGATTGCATTGCATTGCACCATTCTAGAAAGTTCTTAGCCTCAGAGTATGATTTTAGTTCAAACTCAATAGCAATTGAAGAAAGAAAGGAACAATAAGAAGAGGAAAAATGATGAGAAGATAAGAAATTGCAAAGAGGATAAAGAGTACCAGGAACAGGGGCTGAAGAGGACGCCTGTGATGAGGTGAGGGAGTACATGAAGTTGTCGAAGTGGCGAGGTCGTTTTCGTGGTCGGGTGGTGTAACACCCCAAATTTTCCTAAATAGTTGACAGTAATTTTGACAGTTAACAGAATTCTACTGTTTAGTGATTTCTGTGTGCTGTAAAATTATTTTGAGTATTCCGTCAGTGTATTTGATCGTTTTGAGTGATTTACTCCGTGTCAAGAAAATAATAATTTTTGGGCCGGGGGAAAATCTTTATGTATTTATTTCTCTTGATTGTTAATTATTTTTAACAATCTGACTTGATTTTCATACGTTTTCTAATATTTGTGATTTTTGTGGATAATTATAAATTTTTATGGTTATCTGATTATTTTTGGACTGTATGTGGGCCCCAGTGGTCCTACGTGAGCCCGGAGTGAGTCCCAAAACGTGAAAATTTTTCTACGCATAAAAAAATTTGTACTGTTGAGACGGAGACAAGGGATCTTACTAAACCTGAATCCGGAAATAGTTTTAGAAAATTTTATTGTACTGTGTTTTATACTGTATTTAATTATCAGGCGATAAAAATACAGTAAATATATTTTTTCGTGGGGTTATAACAGATAAAAATAAATATTATACTACTTAAGTCAACAATAGTGGTTATGACAACTTTTGACGGACTAATAGGAAGCAAGTTTAATGCTTTTGACAGACCAATAGGAAGCAAGTCTAATATTGAAGACTTTGATATCAACCGTCAATTTAATCAACGGTATAAAATTAGTCTAAGAAAATGGCTATGACCATTTATAACCATTGGATGAAGAATTAATCAAGGGTGGATATTTGATCTTATAAAGTGGCTAGGACCATTTGTGACCGTTGGATTTGGATTTAATCAACGGTGGAGATGGATCATTTATAACCTTTGGATTTGGAATTAATCAATGGTGGAGATTTGGTCTTCTAAAATGGCTATGACTAATTATGACCCTTGGATTAAAAGTAAGAAGGTGTAATCTTGACCCTTCATTTTAGAGATGCATTTAATGGCTACGATTTTAAGGAGGAAAGATCTAATGGCCTAGATTAAGTCTTCTAATCAAAAGTCTACCATAATCCTAACCATTGATTTAATCAATGGCATAGAATGCTCTAGATGATGGCTTGAAAAGATGATCACTTATTGAATGCATAATAAAGAGGGGGGACGGTTTTGAGGAGCTTAAGAGCTTAACAAAATTGAAGACCACATTATTGCTATCATAATTCATCTTTGTCTTCTCCAAAAAGCCAAGACTTCATTAAAAATTTTCTCTCCATTCTCTCCATGCATGTTTCTGCCAAGGCACCCAAGACAACCTTCCATCACTCTTTAATTTCAAACAACCACATATCTTGAATCCTTCCTTTAATTCAAGAACCTTTGTAGTTTACACAAAGTTCTAAATCTTCCATCTTCAAGGAGTTTTTCCAAGAGCAAAGTTATAGGGTATTTGAGGTAAAGTGTAAAGAAACTTCATTTCTTCTCTCTTTTTCATGTTCTAAGCCATGCTTGAACCATGGTTTATCTATTTCTACACTTGTTATTGATTGTAACATTTGTTTATGATTTTTAGGGATTTTTCCATGGAGATCCACGAAATTGGTGGAAGGAAAACTAAGTGTTTTCACTTCATTCTTTATCTTAACCAAGTCTAAGAAGCTTTTCTTTCACAAAAATCAAAAACTTCATCCTTGTTCTTCAAGAGGAATTTCGGCCATACCACCCAAAATCACCATCCAATCTCTTTTAATTTCATCCAACTATAGATCTTGAATCTACATGATATTCTAAGCAACTTTCATGTTGGAGACTTTCTCTAAATCATCTATCTTCAACCTTGTTCTTCAAGCTAAAGATTGAAGCTTTATTGGTGAAGTTTGTTAATCTTCACTTTTCTTTTGATTTTCAAGGTTCTAACCACGATTCATATCTATGGTTTTCTTAGTCAAGTCTTATATATATTAATTATGTGTGTATTTTGTTTTGTATTTGAGAAGCCCTTGGTGGTGAAGGACTTGGAAAGAGAAGCAAAACAAGGAGCTTTTGAGGATTTTCAAGAGGTAAGAGGGAGATTAATCTCACCAACTAAGTATGGTGGTGAGATATGGTTTGTATATTTGATGGATGGTGAATCCATGTGAGGATTCATATCCATGGTCATGTAATAATTTGTGGGTGTTTATGTACTTTGATTATTTGCCTATGCTTGGTATGATTTGCATGATTTATTGTTTTGATTATGGCATGCTTGTGATATATATTTGAATATATATATGTATGCCATGATTTGATGATGGAAAGGAAATTGATTTTTAGTTCCAAAGACTAAGAGGAATTTCGGCCAAGACACCTCAAAATAGGTGTTCATAAATTAATATTTTCATGAATAATAAAATTGGATGATTAGAAAAGCAAGGAAAATAAACAAAGGGTTTATTTTTCAAGAAGTAGTGTTCACGGTTTTGAGAAGGATTTTTATTGATTTATTTTGTGTGAAAAGTTTCTAAGCATTTTACTAAACATGAGTTTTAAATGAAAGGGACAATGTTGATTTTAAGGATTTGCAAAGAAAGTGAAAATAAAAAATGAACAAATGATTTGATTTCAAAGACCAAGTGCTCACAGTTTTTGTAAAAGATTTTTAATGATTTTGTTTGTGTAAAACCATATTGACTTAGAAGGAAAAATGTTTTGATGATTTCAATAGTCATGTCCACGTTTTTTGAAGGCTTGTAATGCCTTGATTTTATGGAAACAAAGTGGAAATATAGTTTGATTTAGTACAAGGAATTTGGAAAGGGAATCAGAGTATTTTATCACTTGAGAAATGAACTTTCGTATGTAAATGGACAAGAGAGGTTGCAAGTGTTTGAGCCTCAATTTTTTTTGAAGAGAATTGATTTTAGTATTGATTTGAGAAAAATGGAGAATATAATAGTAATTTGATATTTTCTAACGTGTAACTCATCCTTTGAGTTTTGGAGAGCGTTAGTAATTTTTAAAGTTAGAAACATTGATTTAATTCAATGGAATTATGAATTTGTGGAATATATTGTGAAAAGGATTTTCTTGTGTAAGAAAATGTGGAAAAGGAAGTACGAAGTCATATTATTTTGAAAAAGGTTGAAATAGAATTTTTGAAGATTGAGAAATATTTTTCGTAATGGAAAAATGATGTTAGAAATGATATTGAATTGTTTGGAAGTCCAAAATAATGTGTGGAATATTGAGGAATATTTTACGTGGTTGTAAAATGGTGAAAAATGTTTTACGTATCTAAAAAACGTGATTTTTAAGCTACGCAATTTGAAAAACGTTAAAATATTTTTACGCGATTTGAAAAGCGTTTAAATATTTTATGTTATTGAAAATATTGTTGAAAAATCACTACGTGATTGAATGATGAGAGAATATTTTTACGTGATTTTGAAAATGATGGAAAATGGTTTACGTGACTTAAAAGAATGATTTTTAAGTTACGCGATTGTGAAAATGGTAGAAAATCGCTACACGATTTGAAAAACGTGTAAATAATTTTATATGATTGAGGAAATGTTGAAAAACAATACGTGATTTGAAAATGCAACAGAAGTGTTGCGGAATTGTGAAAACGTAACAGAAATGTTGCGTAACTGTGAAAACACGACAAAAGTATTTTGTGACTATGAAAACGTGATAACATAATTTTGCTGTTGAAAATGCAGTATGATTACTGTCGAATCAATGTATGGACACTGTATGAGAAAATGATGAGTTTTGCCTATAAATGGCATTTGGTGCATTTTATGTGCATTGGAAAAATATGCGTTAAGGCATATGATTAAATTGAATGAATGAAATTGAAAAGAATGGCCCTTGTGGTTGGACTTGCATTGAGATATTCGTGCATTGTATGTATATGAGAAATTATGAGATATACCTGTGATTGATATTTGGTGCATTATATATATATGCATTTGAAAGGTCCGATGGACTAAAAATGATGAATTTTGTCTATGATTGGCATTGGTGCATTGAACATACATTGGAAAGATCCGATGGACTGTATGAGGCTATTTGCCTAGGAGAGACGTACACCTCTTGAGTGGGTGCGATATGCGTAGTGTAAGTTACTTGTTGACCTTGGGGGCATCGGGGTGCGGGTTGCCTACAGTGGGCAGTGAGTAGCTCTATTGTAACCGTGGGTTAGACTGACGCGACACACCGATGATCTTGACCGAGATACTATTCTTAATCAAGATCTAGTAAAGACTGTCGTGTATATGCTAGATGTGCAAACACATATGAGAAATGTGGCACTTGGTCTGAGGCATTTTGGTACAGACATATCTTTCTGATCGACTTCTCCAAACTGAGTATTAGCTCCATGGAGTAGGACATTGAGTCTATGTGCGCATGCATGAAACTGAGCATTTATATCTATGTGATATATTAATTGAGGAATATTAGCTATGATAATTATTCTGTTGAGAAATACTTGGATGATGATGATGATAATTCGATAAGGTTGAGGGCATTATCGTAATTATTGTTTATAATAATTGAATTGTTGAATATTTGGATAATGATGAGGGTATCATCGTAAATATTGAATGATATTTGAACTGATAAATGATTGGATGATGATAGTTGATTAATGTTGATGACATGATCATAACTATAGTATGATATATCTGTATGATATGTTATTTGTGTTATCTCTGTGCTACCATGTTGGTATTGGTGTAGGTGATCTCACCTCTTTGTTATATTATTTTGCTATGTCTGTATTGTTAAACTTATACAGTAGAAGGAACAAGTTGTCTTAGACATAACAGGTGGTAGATATTCTGAGATTGGTGATAACATGGAGGAGTGGTCAATTAGGACTCGTTGGTGTGCAGTGTTAACAAGGAACAGATGTCTGATACATCAAGATGAATACAAGAAGGAATAAGTATGTTAAGTTTTCTCTTTAGTGTTGTACGGTGCTATTAAGTAGGATCCGTGATGGGGTTTGCTACTGTTAAAAAGAGAGTCTGTTAGTTTTATATTTCTCTTTAAATTGTTAAATATTAATTGGTGTCAATATTGTATATTAATCAGTTTAAAAGTATTTTCAGTAATACTTATGGATTACAGTAAGTTTATGTTTCCATCTTCAGCAAGAAAAAATTTTAAAACTCACTTTTTATAACTCAAACCTTTTATGAACTTCTTTACAAATTAGGAGTTGGGAATCGGAAATGTGATACCCTGAGGAGGGTGTTACAGGTGGAGCGACGCATCGCTGTGGAGGAAGGGGCTTGGGTAGCGGATGACGGTGGGGCTGGTTCAAGGGATGTTGATGGTAGCGCTAGTTCTAGGGAGGAGGAGGGTGGCGCAAGTGGTAGGGTGGAGGGGTTGTCGGTGGTGCGTCTTCTAAGGGGGAATGATAGAGAATAAGAGATAAAAAATCTTCTGTTGGGGGCAGGGGTAAGGCTAAGGCAGGCTTTTTAGCATTAAGCATCTTATATGGAAAGATATGTTCATGAAAAATAGTGTCTCTGGCTACATAAATTTTTTTGGAAGATAAATCAAGGATTTTGTAACCTTTTTGACCATGGGGATAGCCTAAGAAAACTCTTGGTGAAGCACGGTTATCAAATTTGTGATTGATGTGTATGTTGCGGCCATATACCAAACAACCAAAAACCTAAAGATGAGAAAGATGTGGTTTTTTGTTAAATAATATTTCATGAGGTGTATGGCCTTTGAGAACTGCTGTAGGTAAACGATTAATTAAATAAGCAGCTGTTAAGACAAAATCACCCCAAAAATCTAAAGATAAGTTGGATTGAAAATGTAAAGCACGTGCAACGTTTAGGAGATGTCGATGTATACGCTCCACAACACCATTTTGTTGTGGAGTATAAGCACAACTTGATTGTTGTAAGACCCCCAAGTCTTGAAAAAAAAGGTTAGTTTGGGAGTTGAAAAATTCACGTGCATTGTCAGATTGCACTTTTTGAATATGTGTTTGAAATTATTTTTCAACCATTTTAAAAAAATAAGGAATGATGGTATTGACTTCACTTTTGTGTTGCATGAGAAAAACCAATGTACTTCTAGAAAAATCATCAATCACAGTAAGAAAGAATTTTGCACTAGAGGAATGGGGCTTATTGTAGGGTCCCCAAACATCAAAATGAACTAATTCAAAACATTTAATAGTAGAAATGCTACTTAATGGAAATTTTAAACAAGTCTGCTATGCCAAAGGACAAACAGTGCAAGTACATTTTTTTGAAAACTTAATGCTAGAATCAATATTATTGAATTGTGGAGATAAAGTTGAGGCTGGATGTCCTAAGCGCCAGTGCCATAAATCAAAATGAGAGCCAAATGAAGCAGCGGAGAGAAAGGTGGTAGGAGAGTTGTCCATGAGGTAGAGACCTCCATGTTGCTCACCCATCACAAAAGTCCTCTTCGTCCTCTGGTCCTGTAAAACATAGGAAGTAGGAGTAAAAATGACCTAAGAGTTAGTATCACGGGAAAGTTTGCTAATGGACAAAAGATTAAATTGAAAGGATGGAACATGCAAGACATGTGGTATTAAAAGACCAGATTTTAAATAAATAGAACCAATATGGTAAACTGGAACAAGTTTGTTATCAGGTAATTTAACAGAAGAGGAGACTTTGGTATATGAATGAAAAAGAGAAAGGTTAGATACCATATGATCAGTTGCTCCTGAATCTAAGATCTAGAGGGAAGAACAAGGTTTAAAAGAGGCAAGACAACGAAAGGAAGTACTTGCAAAATTTGCTAGAGGATGATCATTACCAGTCAGAAGGAGATAAAGTAATTGTTGTATCTGAGTCTAAGACAAATTTAGCAAAGGCTAAGAATCCAGAGATGAGACAATAGCAGCAACAGTGGGATGGACCTATGAAGCAGAAGGTATAGAGCCTCGACTATCACGAGAGGAAGAACCATGACGGGGTTTGTTGGATCCAAGATTGTGTTTCCACCAAGAAGGATAGCCAATCTTAGTATAGCACAACTGTCAGAATGGTCATCAACATTGCAAATGGAACAATGATAAGAAGGTTTGGTGTTGCCATTTTGAGACGGAGTTGAATGTTGAGCAGCCATAGCAGATTGATCTAGTGTAATAGAACGTGAATCAGATAATGAACGTTGACGCTCTTCCTGTAAAAAAAACGCTTTGGGCACAGAAGGAAGGGGATCCATGAGGAGAATTTGACTGCGTACAGAGGCAAAAGAGTCATTCAAGCCCTGTAATAAATCCATGAGATGTTCAGTAGCATAAATATCATTGAAATTTGGTACAGCACCACAAGCACAAGTAAGAAGTGTGCGATAAGAATCAAGTTCATCTCTATAAGCCTTGAGTTGTGTGTAATAAGCGGCAATAGAGTTGGTGCCTTGAGAGAGATTCGAAATAGCACGTCGAATTTCAAAAATACGAGGTGCATTTTTTTGATTGAATCGAGTAAGGAGATCAAGCCAGATGTCACGTGCACTTTTAATCCAGAGGATGGAATTTTCAATGGTCGAAATAGTAGAATGAACAAGCCAAGATTGAACCATGCTATTGCAACGTACCCAATTAGAGAAATCAGGAGTATCTGGTTCAGGTTTAAGAATGGTGCCATCAATGAATCCAGGCTTGTTTTTTGCTTCTAGTGCCATAGTGATGGCTCGGCTCCAAGTGGGGTAATTATCTCCATCAAGAAGCTGTGTAACCAGTGGTTGTCCTAGTTGGTCAGATGGGTGGAGATAATATGGGGACGTGAGGTTGGGAGGATTAATGGCAGCCATGAAAGCTCAAAGGATGAAGGATCGATTTTAGGCTGATACCATGTAAAGAAACACAAAGGAGAACGAGTTGATAGAATAATGTTATATATCCAATTGATTTACAGAAGCTAATTAAATAGAATTACAAAGGAGAAATAAAATGCTAAAATAAAGCTAATCTAAAGAGGGAATATACAACAATGAAATCCTATCAATATCAATAAATAGAATCATATCCTAATAATAATAACAGAATCAGATCAGCAACAAATAAAGATAATCTTGATTGATTTGTTTGGTGATTTGTTGTTGATAACAGATGGTAGCTTGGCACGAGAAAAGCTTTTAATTAAATATATAGATATCTTGACAAAAATTGGCTTGCTGCTCTGCCATTTCATTTTGACGATAACCCCTCACCGTCACGGGCTTACGGCGTCACAGCTCACTGCAGATATGCTCCGCTTAGGCCCTCACCGTCAAGGTGCCACAGCTCTACTGCTAAGGCCCTCACAGAGTCTGGAAATATCTTGTGAGTGCCACTGCTCATATATGTTCTCTCACTGTCCTCAACCACGATTTCCTAATAAAATACAGTTAATTAAGAAAAAAAATTAAATGTGTCCCTTAATTGACAATTTTTAGTATTAATAGTTAATAATATTTTATTAATAGAATTGGGGATATATAGGGAGAGGATAGAGATTATTTGACTCAGCTTTTTACATGTCATATAGAGAATCGAACTAAAACTTTAAGTCTTGAACTCTAGTGCTAGCCGTGATTGCAACCGAACTAAGAATATTTTTTTTTGTTGTTATGGAAAACTAATTATTTAACTTATTTTTGTGTAAAAAAAAATAGTCAGTCCGATCACCTAAACCAAACCAATCTATAGATGTTCGGTTCGGTTTTGTTCAGATTGGACTCTCAAAAAACACAAAAATCGAACCAAACCGAACTAATTGATTTTGATTGGTTTAGATTTATTTTTCTCCAAAAATCAAACCAAACCACCCGATTACACCCCTAGTTGGAAGCAACATTTGGGGTCACGTTTCTGGCTTTGACAGAGGCACGATGGACACTCACTGGGGAGGGAAATTGCGAGCTCGGTGGTGGAGTGCAGAGCGACGGAAGTCCTAGCAGCATCACGATTTGGGTTGCGTGGTGGCACTCTGTGGTGCACGCGCTACGGATCAAGGTGGAGGTCGCGTGTGGCGCGGCAGCTTGAGGTGGTTCGCGAGGTGGGTCGCGACCAAATCTGGGTTCATGTGGATCAAGGTAGAGGACAACTCGTCGTGGTTCCGGTCGACGTGGGTCATCTGGTTCTGCTCGCGAGTCATCTATTCTGGTGAGGATGACGATGGGTTTGGTCACGGGTTTGTGTGAAGGTGATGTCGCTGGGTGACGATGCACCAAGGATATGGGACAACAACGAGATGTGGTGGAAGCTTGGTTCTGTGTTGGGCTTTGATGGCGGTAGATTTTGTGATGTTGTGTTGGTGACAGTTCGGTGCTGTTGTGATGGTTTGAGGCTTATGACAGAGGTGGGGATGGTTGGGTTGATGGTGACGTTGGGTTCTGGCGTGGAGAAGGGCGCTGACTATGGCATGGCTGGCTGGGGGGCGTGGTGGTGAGAATGGGCTAGCATATTTTGTTTGAAGGAGCAAAATGTAAAATAAATGAGATAAGGAAAAAAAATAAAAATAAAAGAAGAGCTTCTAATATAAATATCTAAACCTGATAAAAAAGTCAAACAATAGGTAATAAGAAGTAAATTCAACGGGGCGATGCTTCCAATTTATTTAGGAGCATTGTAAAAGTTTCCCCAGGCTTGGCGAACGTGATTACCAATAAGAATTCCAGATGTTTAGATTCTAAAAAAAATGGTACCAACCATATAGAAAATTTGCTGAAAAAGTAAGGAATCAGGAGCTGCAGACATGGAACCAAGAAAGAAATTGAATTTCTACTACTCATCCAGCACATGTGGTACCTGAGATGCTCTAAAGATTCTTCAGTTAAAGTATATGCCTAATTACAAACAAGAACTATAGATATCAACTAAACACAATAAATTAAAAATTGAGGTCTGCATATGAATATACTGCAAGTACAGTATACAACGGGTGAATGATCATGATGTTCTGTTTGATAATTTGATAGTTGATACACATTAGTGGTTCTAGAAGAAAACCATTAAAAACTGAATCCATCATCGATCTGCATCAACCTATTATAGTAGCAAGAAAAAAAAGTACTTCCCAAGGACATATCAGACAGAACTTGCAGCAGGAACAAACATGAAGTTAATGTCCTCTACCTACTGCACACTATGAAAATGGACTACTTCATGCATGTTGTATCTGTATTTATAAATACAGAAGCCTCGAAATGTTTTACCCACTCCACTGAGGGATTCAACAAATAAACTTGGACATGCTTTACATATGCTTGAAAAGTTCTCGAGTCTTGAGCTAGTGACATACTAGACGGGGATTGGCAAAGCCCAATTCTAACTGCTTTGCGGTTCTGAATTTTTACTAGAGTAAATTCAATAGCATCTAAAAATACATCTAGCCATGTGACCCTTCACACTGTCATTCTATATTTTTTAAAAAATATAGAGCTGAATTCATGTTCCGAGAATACTAGTCCTACTTCTCACAGTGAGTAAAAAACTTCTAAATATAGTACCAAAAAAAAAAACTTCTAAATGAAAATACATGTTTCGATTCACTGATTTTACATTAATATAAATGCAGCAGGATTAGTAGCAGTAGAGGAACTAGAATGGGGGAACACTGATTAGAACCAAAGTGCCAAACCTGGACTGAAGTACAAAAATAATGTGTGTTCTATATTTTAGATAAACTATTAATTCTTAAAGAGTGCTTGCAGGAAGACAAAATCAGCACCAATCCATGACAGATATTGCAGTGCAAGTTACCATACAAGTATACATGTAAAGAAGCAGTCCATAACATACAGGTGCAAATCTTTCAAGGCATCTATTGCAGTGAAAGTTAACAATTCGGTGTAAAAAACTTTATCAAATAGAGCATACACAATTACACATTAAATCTAGACATAGAAGGCCCTGAGACTAAAATTAAATCTTTATACAAAGATGAATATGGAATACAATTTACAGATATGCAAAGCAGCAACCACGACAGACACAAGATTGACTTATTATCAAACGAGTAGCAGTATGGAGGGGTTACCTTCATTGTCAAGTACACCTCAATAATGTGAGAAGTCAAGTCAATCTGCAAAGATCAATGGCATATTAGTCATACGACGCATAAAACAGAGGATTTGAATTATGCAAAAAAATAAGGTTGAATATATACTAACTCAATGTCAAACATTTAGTTTTATCAGCCAGCCATTCATACTAACAATTCAAACATTTTATCAAACAGCCAGCACCTTAACAGGGTGTTATAAAGAAGATGGCTTCACTTAGGGGAAAAATCTAACATTTTTACAGATACAAGCCCTCTACCTTAGCTTCAGAATGCAACAAGTAGAGTGCAAATTGGCGGTGTAAGGCCCAAGTTATGCACAGGCAAATGCATGCTGTACAAAACAGAGAATATGCAGAATTGACCCTGACTTTAAAAAAAAAAACTGACACTAATCCAGAATGAATTTGGGCCTAGAATTTTTATGACTAAAAGCTTTATGTGTTAGCTTTCCAAGAAAAAAAAAAGGGCACTCCAATTCAATATGTACAACTAAAGATATGCATAAAAGCTTGGCTGCTGCCAGGACACAAACATCATACGAAATGTGACTTAATGCATGTAACCTAGCTAAATTAACTCAAGTAACGGTTCAAATTTGTGTAAGAAGCATACCAGTACAGTGAGGAAACACAAATAATAAATGAACATGACTTTACACACACCTATTTAAAGCAGGAATGGTAAACCAAGAAAGAATCTAATACTAACTGAAATATAGAAACATTAGAGTACCTTTACCTTAAAAAGATAAGGTTCGTAGAGTTGCATGTACCTTCATGTTCTAGACCTTTTAGCAATGTATTTCTCCCTGTATCTGTTATATTAAGATTTGTGAGTATGCCTACATTTGGCTGGTAGATGTATCTTTTGAGGCATGAAATAAATCCCTTGTCCTTGAATGATCTTGATTAGAATCAAGCGCTAAATTGACAAAATGCATTAGATGATATTTGGAGCGGAAGCTTATCATTCTATTCATAAGGTAGGATTGGGATGTCATGTTGATCAACTAAGTCAAACAACAACAGAACCTAGTCAGGTAGTCCTATAATTGTCAGATTCCCAAAATAACTGGTTTAACTCTAAACTTTAGACCTAGTCTGTCAACTAAGTCACGATCTCTAAATGTTAGCTGGTACCTTTGTCCAATGTCCAGGCAAAAAGCACAGATTCTTTGATGACCACCAGCTGTTCCCATGAGATAAGCTATCAGTATAAGCTTATAACCTTATGCTTGTCCTCCAGTGGAAGTGAGCATCTAAGTATATAGGGTGGTGGTGGTATAGGGCCTTCATGGCGCAGAAATCTTACAGCTTGGATTGCCATCAAAATCAATTATTGTTTCACCTAGAATTCCTTTTTTTTTTCTTTCTATCTAAAATATTACAGTACGAGTAATCCAACAAATCATAACAAGTAGAACTGAATCCACTGCATGCAAACCAGTATCACCAAGCACATGGTCCAACAAACTGATCCCATCATTAAGGGTATATATTACTCAGTACGAAACAAGAATGTAAACCCAGATAAGAAACAACATTCACTTTCTTCTTGATTTCCCAGAAAACCACAACAAAAAACACCAGTACAAGAGGTAGGTAGAGTTTCTAAGCAAACAGGGAATGGAAAATTTTAAAACAAATTGCATCAGTGGGAATGAAAGGAAATAACAGCAAAGACAAAAGCACTCCCAAGTATATACCAAACAAACTGAAATGGGGACCTTCAACACATGGGGTGGAGTGCTTGATCTTGTGTAGTGGCGCAAGCCACCATAAAGCTAAGAATCTTTTGCAAAGACTTGGATTAGGAGGGGAGGATTAAACCTTACTTTTATATATACATTGGTCCAAAAAGTAAAGCATTGCTATTTTTCAATCTTCCTTACTATAATCATGCCATTAATCTTCTGGTATAATTAATTCAAGATTTAAATGATTGATAGAGCTCCTCCTAAAATCACTAAGGTCTATGTGAGAAAGAAAGCCCAAAATAGAATGGGTGTGGGCCGAGATGGTGAGGAAAATGGAGAACCTTAATGTTTATAACTAACTGCTGATGTGGCAGTGGTAGTGGAGAGAAAGGTGAGAGAAAGGTGATTCCACGTAATTTTGTTAGTTGGGGGGTTATATTTGTGGGATAGTGGCTAGAAGGAAGGCTAGGCTAGACTAGGCTTAGACTTGGGAGAGACGTGAGCACTCTTGAATTTGCTCACCCTTGTTTTTGTTTCTTTGAATTCTTAGAAACTATTTTCAGCATTTCCAGGTATTGATCTCATCTTGATATCAACCAGTGTATCATCAATATATCGTGTTTATATTCATTTTCTGCCTTTATTATTCTGGTACCTATCAACTGGTATCAAAGTTCCCGATTCTAGGAGTTGTGGATGGTGATTATGCGAGCTACAATGGAATCGAGGGTGGAGAATCTAGAGAAAAGCATGCAAGAATGAAGGAACGAAAGCTTGTCGTAGTTTAACGACATCAAGTGACTGCTGAAAGGGAGCAACTGGGATTTCTCTCGGGGACAATCCCGATGCCGACGCTCACCCAACCACCACGATGAGGAGGGTAGTGTAGGCGAGAAGTGCGGTAGTCGAGTGGGTTCGGTTCAAACTCTGGAGTCCCAACCAAGAGATCGTGAATGAAGCGATGGTTCGTCAAGGGGAACCCATCCTCCATGGAGGAATGATGGCAGAAGGAAGTTGGACATGCCGATTTTCTCAAGAGACAATGCCTATGGTTGGGTTAATCGTGTTAAGCATTTCAAGCTCAATAACGTGGAGAACTCAGAGAAGTTGGACGTGGTGTTGGTGGCTCTAGAAAACAGAGCATTGAGTTACTACCAATGGTGGGAGGAACAGACTCCATCTCCAAGCAGGGAATAGTTCAAGGAGGCGTTCTTTAGGCATTTTCAATCGGGATTGATTCAGAATCTTTTTGAGCCATTGTTGAATATAAAACAAACAGGGTCGGTTATGGAGTATTAAGAGAAATTTGAGATGATTTCCACTTCTTTGAAAAGTGCTGATAAGCTGATAATGATGGGAATTTTCCTGAATGGATTAAGGGAGGAGTTGCAAGCTGAACTCAGGCTGTACAACTTTGAGACCATATCAGATTTGATGGACATGACCTTGTTGTTGGAGGAAAGGAATGGAGCACTAAGGAAGGGAGGAATGGTTCCTAACGATAGGGGTGGGTTGTATGGAAATGAATGTTCAACGTTCAAGTCCAATTTGGTAGGGGAAGTTGGGAGGAGTCACACCACCACACAAAAGCCCACTTATAGGAGTAAAGGTCCATTGGAACCCAAACCTCCAGATGGACAAGGAGGAGAGAAACGAAACAATGGAGGAAGGAGACTTTCTCAAGCTGAACTGCAAGAAAGAAGCAGAAAAGGATGATGTTTTAAGTGTGGAGAAAAATAGGGGCCTGAGCATGTGTGCAAGTTTAAGCACTATTAGATTGTCATAATGGAAGACTCGGAGGAAGAGGAGGGAGAAAGTGAGGAAAAAGAAAAAGGAGTAGTAGAGGAAATGGAAGACAAAACTCTTCAACTATCCTTGAACAACATAATGGGGTTAACCTCCAATCAGTCATTAAAGGTGTGGGGCAGAATTGTAGGGAAACAAGTGTTGGTATTAGTTGATTGTGGAGCATCCATCAACTTTATTTCTAGAAAATTAGTTAAGGAGTTAAAGCTTCTAGTAGGAAACACCCCTAAATATACAGTAGAAGTAGGAAATGGTGAAAAGGTGAAGAGTAAGGGACTATGTAGAGAAGTGATCCTAGAGGTGCAGGGAGTGGAAATTGAGCAGGACTTCTTCATTTTTGATATGGGAGGAGCAGAGGTGGTAGTAGGAATGGATTATCTTGCTAGCTTAGGAGATATTGAAGCTAATTTCAAAAATTTGATACTTAAATGAGAGAAGGGAGGTACAAAGATGACTCTCAGAGGGGATCCTTCTCTTTGCAGGACACAAGCATCTTGGAAAATCATGCTCAAGGCTTTACAAGATGAAGGTAAATGGTATTATATTGAATACCAGTAGCTACATGGTGCAAGGGGTGTAGTAGCATTTGCTCGTAGAACTGGAGGTTGTTCTGGATGAGTTTGATGACATATTTCAAGAACTTTATGGGCTACCTCCTAGGAGAGATCAAGATCATGCCATCTATCTCAAGGAAGGGGCTAAAATCCTTAACATCCAGCCATACATGTATCCTTATTACCAGAAAAATGAGAATGAAAAAATAGTGAGTGAAATGATGCATGTTGGTATAATCAGACCTAGTACTAGCCCTTATTCTAGCCCTGTGATTTTGGTCAAGAAAAAGGATGGTGGATAGAGGTTTTGTGTTGATTATAGGGCACAAAACAAGATGTCAATTCATGATAAATTCCCTATCCTCATCATTGATGAGTTGTTAGATGAATTGGGGGTGTCAAGGTGTTTTCTAAGCTAGACCTTGAATTTGGTTACCACTAGATTCGGATGAAGGAAGGAGATATTCATAAAACAACTTTCAGAACTCATGTGAGGCATTATGAATTTTTGGTTATGCCATTTGGCTTGACCAACATCCCCTCCACCTTTCAAGCTCTCATGAACCGAGTCTTGAAACCTTATTTGAGGAAATTTGCATTGGTTTTTTTTTTATGATATCCTAATCTATAGTTAAGATGAAGACAACCATACGGAGCATCTCAAGTTAGTATTGTAGTTATTAAGGGATAATTGTCTCTTTGTCAACAAGAAGAAGTGCAGCTTTAGCCAACAATAGTAGGAGTATCTAGGGCACTTAATTTCAGGAAGCGGGGTTTCTGTAGATCCCAATAAGGTGGAGGATATGGTAAACTGGGTTGTTCCTGTGGATGTGAAGGGGTTGAGAGGATTTTTGGGCCTAACTGGTTATTATAGGAGATTTGTCAAAAATTATGGGAAGATAGCTTGGCCACTCACACAACTGCTTAAGAAGACTTGAATATCAGACCACTTAGAGAAAATTTATGAATTGCTTGAGTAAGAAATACTCAGTAGGTGTGATTTATATATACACATCAGAATTACAATTTACAAGGTAATAATTAATAAGATAGCTTACTCCCTATGTACATGAATCTAATAAATTCTAGTATACATGAACCTGTACATCAACCTATGGAACGGTTCATGAAACCTTATTAATAAATCTCAATAATCTTAATACTCCCCCTCAAGCTAGTGCATATATGTCATAAGCATCCAGCTTGTTACATATGTATGTTATCCTTGGACCTCAGAGTGACCTAGTGAACGCATCCGCTAGCTGATCATTAGAATTCACAAATGATGTGATAATTTCTCCAGAGATAACCTTTTCACGAATAAAGTGATAATCAATCTTTACGTGCTTAGTCCACTCATGGAAGACTGGATTAGAGACAATGTGCAAAGTTGCTTGATTATCACAAATAAGATTCATAGACCCTATTTTACAAAACTTTAACTTAGAAAGAAGTTGCTTTAGCCATATGAGTTTGCATGTAGTAAGAGCCATAGCTCGATACTCTGCTTCTGCACTCGAACTAGCAACAACATTCCTCTTTTTGCTTTTCCATGCAATGAGATTACTTCCAACAGGAACATAATAACCTGAGGTTGATCGCCTATCACTTAGGCAACCATCCCAATCTATATATGTATAGGCAATAATATCAGTATGACCTCTATTCTCATAGATCAACCCCCATCCTGGAGAACCTTTAATATATCTCAAGATTCGAATTACTGCGTCCTAATGACTGTTACAGGGAGAATTCAGAAATTGGCTCATAACACTAATAGTAAAAGAAATGTCTTGCCGGGTCATAGTAAGATAATTCAACTTCCCTACTAGTCTCTGATACCTTCCTGGATCTGAATAGGGCTCCCCCTGATTTGGCATAAGTTTAACATTAGGATCCATAGGAGTGTCAATCGGTTTACAATTTATCATTCTTGTTTCCTCCAAAATATCCAGAACATACTTCCTCTGAGATATAGCAACACCCGTGCTGGATTGAGCTACTTCAATTCCAATAAAGTATCGTAACCGTCCCAAATCTTTGGTTTGGAAATGTTGAAACAAGTGCTCCTTGAGGCTTTTGATGCCATCATGATCATCCCTTATAACGACAATGTCATCCATATAAACAATAAGATAGATGCACTGATTAGAGGGAGAATGTTTTTAAAACACAGAGTGGTCTGCTCCACTGTAGATCATGCCAAATTGTTTAAGGACTACACTAAATTTGCTAAACCAAGCTCGAGGGCTCTGCTTGAGGCCGTATAAAGCCTTATGTAACCTGCAAATATATCCACGTGACTCCCCCTGAGCAACAAACCTAGGAGGTTGCTCCATATAAACCTCATATTCTAAATCACCATGAAGGAATGCATTTTTAATGTCCAACTAATGCATAAGCCAGCGACGCATGGCTGCTATAGATAAGAATAAACGAACAGAGGCCATTTTCGCAACTGGGAAAAAAGTATTACCATAATCTATCCCAAATACCTGAGTATAACCTTGAGCTACTAAACGGGTTTTCAACTGATCAATCTAACCATCTGGGCCCACTTTGATAGCAATCACCTAACGACAGCCAACAGTAGATGTACCTGAAGAAGAGGGAACAAGTGTCCAAGTGTTATTGGATTCTAAAGCTGCCATCTTGTCAATCATAGTCTGTCGCCATCCTGGATGAGAGAGTGCTTATTGGATAATTTTAGGAATAGAAGCAGAGGAAATAGCAGACACAAAGGTACAATGGGAATGAGATAAACAGTGACAACTTAAGAAATTAGAAATTGGATGAGGATTACCAGAAGACCTTGTATTTTTGTGAAGAGCTATAGGTAAATCAACAGGAGATCTAGGTAGATCCAGAGTAGGTTCAGAGATTGGAGCAGAAGATGAATCACCTGTCACTTCAATGGCAACTTCCTCCAATTGTGTTTGGCGAGGACAACGCTGATAAGTAATAAGAGGACGAGGAGTGGGAGACACAAATGAAGAAGAAGACCCTGACAAATCTGATACTGAAGAATCAGTAACAAGTGGAATAGGAAAATTGATGGGCAATACCTGGGAGATAGAATCTGGTCTCACCGACGTAGTGAAATAAGGTGTATCCTCAAGAAAGTGACATCGGCAGACATGTAGAAATGATGAGTAGAGGGAGAATAGGATATGTATCCTTTCTGTACACGAGAATAACCAAGAAAGATACACTTGACAGCACGAGCAGACAATTTATCAATACCTGGTGTGAGATCATGTACAAAGCAAGTAGAACCAAAACACATGGGGGAACTGTGAAAAGTGGATCCTGAGGAAACAACAAGGAATGAGGTACTTTGTTATTCAAGGCAGAGGATGACATCCGATTTATCAAAAAACCAACAGTCAGTACGGCATCACCCCAAAATTTTAAAGGTGCATTGGCATATAACAAAAGAGTATGAGCAGTTTCAATAATATGGCGATGTTTTCTTTCAGCAATACCATTTTGTTGTGGTGTATGTGAACAAGAGGATTGATGAACTATGCCATGAGAAGCCATCAAATGATTAAGGGAAGTAGAAAAATATTCTTTTGCATTATCATTATGCAAGATGTGAATAGGATGTCCAAATTGAGTTTGAATTTCATTGCAAAAGTTTTGAAAAATAGTGCACAACTCTGAACGTTCCTTCATTAAAAAGATCCAAGTACATCTTGAGAAGTCATTAATGAAAGTAACAAAGTACCTATAGCCTAAGATAGAATTGACTCGACTAGGATCCTAAATATCTGAATGGACAAGACCAAAGGGAGAAGTTGCTTTATGATGAACTGAGCTTGGAAAAGAAGTTCGAATATGTTTACCAAGCTGACATGACTCACATTCCACATATTGCAGGTGAGAAAGATGAGGGACCATTTTCTTCAGTTTATTTAGATTTGGATGACCCAAACGACGATGAAGAAGACTCGGTGAATTAGCAACAGTGCAAGCAATTGAAGAAGGAGGCTGGAAATAGTAGAGACCATGTGATTCAAATCCTGCGCCAATCATCTGTCCCGTATTCCGGTCCTGTATAGAGAAAGAATTGGCAGTAAAGGTTATAGAACAATTAAGATTATGAGTTAGTTGACTAACAAAAACTAGATTAAAAGGGCAATAAGGAATAAAGAGTACATAATTTAATGGCAAGGAGGGAAAAGGTGTGGCTTGACCAATGCCTTTGGCTTCTGCCTTGGAACCAACGACAAGAGTGATGTAGTGTGAATTTTTGGGTTGTAATAGTTTTGAGAAAAAAGAGGGATTGCTAGCTATGTGATCAGAAGCACCAGAATCCAAAATCCAGGATCCAACAGGCGAGGAATGAGAGAGACAAACCATAGAATTACCAGTATGAGCTACAACTGCTGAAGATGAATTTTGTTGTGCTACTTTGAACTTAAGATATTCCTTATATTCAGCATCTGACAAAATATTCTAATTATTACCTCCACTTTCATCCTGTTTTTATGGACTTGAAGACTGAGCATAAGTCACATGAGCTGACTTCTCTGGAAATCCAATTAGGGAATAACATTTATCTTGAGTGTGCCCCATATGTTTGCAGTGGGAGCACTGTGGACAATTACCGGATCTATGACCTCCTTGTCCACTTTGACCACGACCTCAGCCTCCACGACTTGTCACATTAGAAAAGAATGTAGATGACTCTAAACTTGGTGAGGAACCAACTCCTGACACAGCCTCCAGAGAAGGAACACGCAACAGACGATCAATGAGATTTTCTACTGTAGGGACATTAGGATTTGTCAAAATTTGGTTCCGAACAAATTCAAAGTCTTTGTGAAGACTATGAAGGACAAACACCATGCACATATTATCGATCTTATTCTGGATATCATCTCCGGTCAGGGCCAACTTGACTTCATCAATGGTAGACTGAGCTTTATTCAAATATGTCAGGAGATCATGATCTGTCATTTGGAGTGTAGCTAAATTGTGCACCACATCATAGAGGCATTGGACATCATTTGAATAAACACTTTAAGCCTTCCTCCATATGTCATAGCATGTTTTATAGATGCGAAAATGAACCATCAACTTCGGGTTAATAGGCTGCCATAAGAGCGAAACCAACTGATAATCAGCTCTTTTCCACTGGTCTCATTCTGTAATATCGATATCTTCAGCCTTTTTTATTAGATGGTCGAAGAGACCTTGTCCTAAAAACCAAATCTCCATAACAGCTTGCCAATCCATATAGTTTCTCCCATTAAGCTTTTCTGAAGTAATAGATAGATTACCAGAGAAAACAAAAGAAACACACAGTGTGTGGCTTACGTACATCAAATGTTGAACAGATTGGTGGTGGCATGTGGAGTACTCTCTGGCGACGGGACTTGGAGGGACAACCGAAAATGGCCGCCTGAGATGACTGGAGCCATCACTCTGACAGATGAGGGGACTTTGGACGAGGTTCCAGTCTTGACAGCAGCTGGAACAGTGACGGTGATGAAGAGCAAGAGCGGGATCAACCTGCTCTGATACCAACTCGAATACCAGACCACTTAGAGAGAATTTCTGAATTGCTGGAGTAAGAAATACTCAGCAAGTGTGATTTATATATAAACATCAGAATTATAATTTACAATGTAATAATTAATAAGATAGCTTACTCCTTATGTACATGAACCTATGGAACGGTTCATGGAACTTTATTAATGAATCTCAATAATCTCAACAAGAAGGATAATTTTAAATGGGGAAGTGAAGCTCAAGCTGCCTTTGATCAGCTTAAGGTAGCCATGACCACTTTACTTATGTTGGCAGTCCCAAATTTTGAGAAAAATTTCATTATCGAGATTGATGCTTCTAGGAAGGGAGTGAGGGCTGTGTTGATGCAAGAAGGGAGACTGGTTGCCTACATGAGTCAAACTTTGTCAGATAGAGCTCAGAATAAGTCTGTGTATGAGAGAGAGTTAATGGCTATAGTCTTAGCTATTCATAAATGGCGACATTATCAGCTTGGGAAACATTTTGTGGTGCACACTAATAAAAAAAGTTTAAGATTTCTTGCTGAACAGAGAATCATGGGGAAAGAACAACAGAAATGGATCTCTAAATTGTTGGGGTTTAATTTTGAGATAAAATACAAATCAGGAAGTGAGAATAGAGTGGTAGATGCTCTTTCAAGAGAACTACAATATTCAGCAATTTCTTTAGTTCAGTTTTATGAATGGAATATGTAACACCCTAATACTGGTAACCTAGTATATTAGAATATACTTAGATAAGCAATATTAGTTATGCAACTTCTATCTTAAACATAATACTAATTCATATCATTTAAGCAAATAATAATGGAGAGCCTTACGAAAAACTAAAAGTTATACATATAACATTGTCACTGAAGGGCTCATTGTATACATAAACTTCATGAACAAACTAAAAACCTGTAAATAAATACAAGCTTTAAACTAGAAAGCATAAAAACTATCTTTGTCTTCATACTTCTTCTTCTTGCCTTTGGATGAACTTCCACTTAGATTTACATGGCAACAAACGGGGTGAGAAATCACATTTCTCAGTATAAGTATACCAAAACCAGTAGTTTAAACATTCATAATGAATAAACTCAACTGAACTAATACTTCATGCATAAGAAATAATTACAACTCTCTCTTTATGTAACGTTCTTTAGCAAACTATACTTTTGTTCTGATAACTGAAATCATGATGATATCAAACAACTGCCCATATAATCATTTGAAAACATCGACCAGTCAATCGCTCATATAGCTGTCACCGAAGGCACCAAACAACACATATACAACAATCACACACAAATATCCAAACTAAACCAAATTTAATAATGTAATGATGAGATGATGTATGTTTATGTTCAAAGTAAAGTGCATGTTTAGTGTTGGTGCAATGTCATGAATACTTAACTATTCCCCCTAGGCGCAAAAGAATTCTGCCATGATATCGTGTGACCCCTTATAGCCTACTTTTATGAACGAAGTCTGTTACCACAACACCTGACCTCCTACACCTGTAGATCACTAAGTAATCTACCTTAACTAGGTGGATATCGCCACCAGAACTAAGTGGATGCCTCCACTACTTGTTCTCTAGGGATTAGCAAGCATATGTGAAGTGTGATGTGTGTGTAAATGTGGAGTTATGTCCTAACTCTAACATAACCACCACATCATCTCATACTAAGTCCATCTTGCATTACTAACTCCACATCTTCTCTGTGGGAGCACTTCATGCACTACGATATTGAACCAATGTTATCTAGACTTAGTACACTACTATCTTTGTATTACTAACTCTCTTTCACTCTTTGAGGGCTCTTCATGCACTATGGCATTCACCCTTACCAACTAGGGTCTATAGCACTTAACTTTTGCCAATTCGACACCTTGGCCCTTAACTCTTGCCACTTAGGCACTATGGCACTCTGCTATTGCCATCTTGCTTTTTAAATCTCTTATCACCTCTCTTGTGATATCTGTGCAACTTTAAGTTACTTAAGAAACTAAAACTCTTGATCTATGACACTCTATGTCTAATGAATGCACAACTTTACTCTTATCTTTCCTTATATGCCTCTAGGTTTTTCTATCTCAGAAATACTCTCTCCAGTGCCTCAACACATTCTACTAGGCATAACCAAAGGATTCCATCAACAAAAAGACTTAAAGCATTCAAAAACAACATTTTTGAAGCTTCAGGGTCTCACGCTGCGGCACCCAACACTCGGGTGCAACTTTTGGGCAGAAAACTGCCCCACACCGCGGCATGCAACTTTCCATGCCGCAGCATGCTCACGCCTCGAGCCACTCCCCAGTCCATGCTGCGGCATGACATGCAGAACTCAAATTCTGTAGAATTCTATAGAATTCTGCAGAAACCGTGGTATTGTTCCATTGATTCTTTTCTTGGATTTTGGTCATTTCAATCCAATTTCTAAGTGATTTTAAGTTCCTAATTAGTCCTTTAACACATAGGAAACATTAATCACTAACTGAAACCTCCTAGTTTGGATTATGGATCAAAATCACATACCTTGACCTAAACCCCTCTTTTGGGCATCAAAGGTCTAAAATAGATACCTTTAGTTTCTAATCTAAACTCTTTGCATGAACAAATCATAAACCTCTCTTATAACTCATCCAAGCAAGAAAATCACTTACAATATCTCTAGAACTCAAAATGACATATTAAACCCTAAAAGGCCTAACATGGAAAATGAGGAAGAAGATGAAGTTAAAGCTCAAGAACCCATACCTCTTGCTGGATGAAGATCTTGAAGCCTTGAACTTGCTCTTGGATCCTTCCCTTTTGTTTTCTTTCTCTTCCTCTTCCTTTTTCCTCTTTCTTCCTTCGGTTTCTCTCTTCTCCTTTCTTTTTTTTTTCTTTCTTCTATTTTGGTTTTGCTTTCTGCCATGAGTAACACTTTGCTACTTATAGCAAAATTCTCATACTGCTAAGAACACTTAGATTCCTCCGAATCTAGTATTCTAACTTCTAACAGACTCCAAATAAATCCTAAGATTCATTAAAAATCATGTTGTACTTTTTCTCTATTTATTCATATTTGTTGGGGTCAATCCGGTATTAAAATGCACAACCAGTATGCCTAAAAATATCAAATCAACTCTGATTACTCTGAAACTTTAACTACACCTTACTTAACTCATTTGTGACCTAGAAACAAATTTTCCAAACTTGTTTCCCTTCAAATAGCAGTTTATGCTATTCTTCGAGTCATTTTAGGTGATTTTTCACACTCGGAGTTACAACAAAGTGCCTAAACAAACTCGGTTTGTCACCAAATTTGACTGACATGCTAAACAAGTAATATGTTACCTTTGTAACTAATTACAAGCCTAACATAATTTTTTTGAGATGTTACATTCTCCCTCCCTTTTTAAAATTTTGTCCCCAAAATTTGGTTTACCTCATGTAAGAAGTCACATACAACTCACACTTCAAAACAAGTATAACCAAACCTTGAAGAAATAAAACTAAACACGTACCTTTCTCTGAATCCTTAGGCTGCGTTGTCTCCTCGCCTTGCACGATGTAAACCCTTCCCGAAGCTGTGGGTCTACTATCAGGCTACACTTCTTCCCTTTGCGGACACTCCTTGGCAAAAAACCCTGATTGTCCACACTTAAAGCACACTGACTGCCCTGCTAAACAAGGTTTACCACCATGCTGCCGTCCACACTTAGGGCATTGACCCTTCTTGGACTCCACCTGCTCTGATTTACCTTTCTTACCCCTTGTGAACTTTGACTCATTGTGCTTCTATTTCTGGGAACCTTGAGACTCTTGGCCCATTATAGGTCTCCTCTCACGTTTCTATATTATTCTACACTTATTGACCAAAGAAGAAAAATCTCTAATCTCCAAGGGCTCTACTGCATCCCTGATATCAGCTCTCAAACCAGACTCGAATTTTATACATCTCCAGTTCTCAATCGGATTATGTTTGAAATGATATGAAAACTTTGACAGCTGCTCAAACTTGGCCTCATACTAGCCCACTGACATACTCCCCTGCTCTAACCTCATAAATTCCACCTCATTTGCATCTCGCAAAGTTTGTGGAAAATACTTTTCCAAGAAAGTTGTTCTAAACATTGCCCAGGCCATCTGAGCTTCAGCTACTGCCATCACTCTTGTGGTACTCTTCCACTAATACTCTGCCACTCCCTTCAATATAAAAGAGGCAAAAGAAACTTTCTACTCATCAGTGCAGACCATCACCTGAAGAATCCTTTCTATCTCATTTAACCACCCTTCTGCTTTCATTAGGTCAAACTCACCATTAAAAGGTGGAGGGTTCATCTGTCTGAACGTTGCCAAGTCCTGCAAGTTCTGATTCCTTCCAACTAGTTCTTACTGCACAAGTTGTACAGGTTGATTAGCTTCCAACCTCTCTAACATCCTTGCCATCACATTGCTCATAGCCACCACTGCATCGGCCATGTTGGGATCTTCAGGAGCTATATCCCCTACTGCTCTGGTTCGCTTCTTTGGTGCCATAGCTTCCTGCATACACCGAAACAATTAATATTGAGCTGCAGTCTTAATATCATATAACTGTGCAACAGTAGCTAATAACCACTAACTCAAAGCAAAACATGCAATTCAAGCATCATATTAAACATATGAGACAAGAAATGCATGACACTTAGTGGAAAAAACACTAAACGTGCCTAAGCCTAGTCAATCTATACCCCGGCTCAACAGGAGGAATGGCTCTAATACCAAAATGTAACACCCTAATACCGGTAACCAAGTATATTAGAATATATCTGGATAAACAGTATTAGTTATGCTACTTCTATCTTAAACATAATACTAATCCATATCATTTAAGCAAATAATAATGGAGAGCCTTGTGGAAAACTAAAAGTTATACATATAACATTGCTACTGAAGGGCTCATTGTATATATAAACTTCATGAACAAACTAAAAACCTGTAAATAAATACAAGCTTTAAACTAGAAAGTATAAAAACTATCTTTGTCTTCATACTTCTTCTTCTTGCCTTTGGATGAACTTCCACTTGGATTTACATGGCAACAAATAGGGTGAGAAATCACATTTCTTAGTATAAGTATACCAATACCAGTAGTTTAAACATTCACAATGAATAAACTCAACTGAACTAATACTTCATGCATAAGAAACAATTACAACTCTCTCTTTATGTAACGTTCTTTAGCAAACTATACTTTTGTTCTGATAACTGAAACCACAATGATATCAAACAACCGCCCATACAATCATTTGAAAATGTCGACCAGACAACCGCCCATACAGCTGTCACCGAAGGCACCAAACAACATATATACAATAATCACACATAAATATCCAAACTAAACTAAATTTAATAATGTAATGATGAGATGATGTATGTTTATGTTCAAAGTAAAGTGCATGTTTAGTGTTGGTGCAATGTCAGGAATACTTAACTATTTTCCCTAGGAGCAGAGGAATTTTGTCATGATAATGTGTGACCCCTTATAGCCTACTTTTAAAAACGAAGTCTGTTACCACAATACCTGACCTTCTACACCTGTAGATCACTAAGTAATCTACCTTAACTAGGTGGATATCGCCACCATAACTAAGTGGATGCCTCCACTACCTGTTCTCTAGGGATTAGCAAGCATATCTAAAGTGTGATGTATGTGTAAATGTGAAATTATGTCCTAACTCTAACATAACCACCACATCATCTCATACTAAGTCCATCTTGCATTACTAACTCCACATCTTGTCTGTGGGAGCACTTCATGCACTACGACATTGAACCAATGTCAACTAGACTTAGTACACAACTATCTTTGTATTACTAATTCTCTTTCACTCTTTGAGAGCTCTTCATGCACTATGGCATTCACCCTTACCAACTAGGGTCTATAGCACTTAACTTTTGCCAATTCGACACCTTGGCCCTTAACTCTTGCCACTTAGGCACTATGGCACTCTGCTATTGCCATCTTGCTTCTTAAATCTCTTATCACCTTTCTTGTGATATCTGTGCAACTTTAAGTTGCTTAAGAAACTAAAACTCTTGATCTATGGCACTCCATGTCTAATGGATGCACAACTTTACTCTTATCTTTCCTTGTATACCTCTAGGTTTTTCTATCTCAGAACTACTCTCTCTAGTGCCTCAACATATTCTACTAGGCATAACCAAAGGATTCCATCAACTAAAAGACTTAAAACATTCAAAAACAACATTTTTGAAGCTTCAGGGTCTCGAGCCGCGGCACCCAACACTCGGGTGCAACTTTTGGGCAGAAAACTGCCCCACACCGCGGCATGCAACTTTCCACGCCGCAACATGCTCATGCCTCGAGTCAATCCTCAGTCCACACTGCGACATGACATGTAGAACTCATATTTTGCAGAATTCTGTAGAATTTTGCAGAAACCATAGTACTGTTCCATTAATTCTTTTCTTGGATTTTGGTCATTTCAATCCAATTTCTAAGTGATTTTAAGTTCCTAATTAGTCCTTTAACACATAGGAAACATTAATCACCAACTAAAACCTCTTAATTTGGATTATGGATCAAAATCACATACCTTGACCTAAACCCCTCTTTTGGGCATCAAAGGTCTAAAATGGATACCTTTAGTTTCTATTCCAAACTCTTTGCATGAACAAATCATAAACCTCTCTTATAACCCAAGCAAGAAAATCACTTACAACATATCTAGAACTCAAAATGACATATTAAACCCCAAAAGGCCTAGCATGGAAAATGAGGAAGAAGATGAAGTTAGAGCTCAAGAACTCATACCTCTTGCTGGATGAAGATCTTGAAGCCTTGAACTTGCTCTTGGATCCTTCCCTTTTGCTTTCCTTCTCTTCCTCTTCCTTTCTCCTCTTTCTTCCTTCGGTTTCTCTCTTCTCTTTTCTTTTTTTTTTCTTCTATTTTGGTTTTGCTTTCTGCCGTGAGTAGCACTTTGCTTCTTATAGCAAAATTTCCATACTGCTAAGAACACTTAGATTCCTCGAAATCTAGTATTCTAACTTCCAACAGACTCGAAATAAATCCTAAGATTCATTGAAAATCATGTTGTACTTTTTCTCTATTTTTTCATATTTGTTGGGGGTCAATCCAGTATTAAAATGCACAACCAGTATGCCTAAAAATACCAAATCAACTCTGATTACTCTGAAACTTTAACTACACCTTACTTAACTCATTTGTGACCTAGAAACAAATTTTCCAAACTTGTTTCCCTTCAAACAGCAGTTTATGTTATTCTCTGAGTCATTTTAGGTAACTTTTCACACTTGGAGTTGCAACAAAGTGCCTAAACAAACTCGGTTTGTCACCAAACTTGACTGACATGCTAAACAAGTAATATATTACCTTTGTAACTAATTACATGCCTAACATGATTTTTTTGGGATGTTACATTCTCCCTCCCTTTTTAAAATTTTGTCCCCAAAATGTGATTTACCTCATGCAAGAAGTCACATACAACTCACACTTCAAAACAAGTATAACCAAACCTTGAAGAAACAAAACCAAACACGTACCTTTCTCTGAATCCTTAGGCTGTGTTGTCTCCTCACCTTGCACGATGTAAACCCTTCCCGGAGTTGTGGGTATACTATCGGGCTACGCTTCTTCCCTTTGCGGACACTCCTTGGCAAAATGCCCTGATTGTCCACACTTATAGCACACTGACTACCCTGCTAAACAAGGTTTATCACCATGCTGCCGTCCACACTTAGGGCATTGACCCTTCTTGGACTCCACCTGCTTTGATTTACCTTTTTCACCCCTTGTGAACTTTGACTCACTATGCTTCCTTTTTTGGGAACCTTGAGACTCTTGGCCCACTATAGGTCTCCTCTCACGTTTCTATATTATTCTACACTTGTTGACCAAAGAAGAAAAATCTCTGATCTCCAAGGGCTCTACTGCATCCCTGATATCAGCTCTCAAACCAGACTCGAATTTCATACATCACCAGTTCTCATTCGGGTTATGTCTAAAATGATATGAAAACTTTGACAGCTGCTCAAACTTGGCCTCATACTGGCCCACTGACATACTCCCCTGCTCTAACCTCATAAATTCCACCACATTTGCATCTCGCAAAGTTTACGAAAAATACTTTTCCAAGAAAGTTGTTCTAAACATTGCCCAGGTCATCTGAGCTCCAGCTACTACCATCACTCTTGTGGTACTCTTCCAATAATACTCTGCCGCTCCCTTTGTAACACCCCAAACTTTAGGATAAATGACCTTTATGTCCTTTTTGTGTTGTTTGTTGTTTTTCTGTATGAAATACAGTTTTATTTTACTGTCTGTGATTTTATTTGAACTTTTTGTGTGATTTACTCCGGGTCAGGAAAATAATAATTTCCAGGCCAGGGAAATCTTAATTTAATTGTTCGAAGCTGGGGGATCTTATTAAACCTAATTCTGAATGATACTATTGTTAATCTTTTAATTTTTAGAATTTAACTGTAAAATAAAATAATTTTATATTATTATAATATTATTTTATTAGCTAGTATAAATAAATGACAGTGGACCCAGAAATGTCTTGCGGGACCCACGTTTAGTGAAACAGTTAACGTTTTTGGGCTAAAATAATTTCTAAACCAATAAGAAATGGTTAATAAAAAGTGGTTAGACTAATTAGTTTAGGATTTGATGACTTAATTAAGATGGATTAGAATTTAATTAAATTAAGTATGCTTAGAAACTTAATAGGATTAGTAGCTTAATTAAACATCATTAGTGGTGAGATATTTAAGAGCTTATGACAAGGCTTAATGACTAGGCTTAATGACAAGGCTTGGATTAGCCAATAGGAACTAAGCTTGGAGGCCAAGGGTTCATCTTGACCTTTGATTATTCCTAAGGCTTGGATGGAGCCAACCAAGGGTACACCTAGCCTTAATGAGCTCCACGGCCATATTGCTTTAGGAGACCTTTCTTTATTTCATTTTCTATCATTTACCTTAAGCTTTTCTCTTCCAAAAATACCAAATACCATTGAAGCTCTTTGAAGAAGCTATTCGGCCAATAACCCTAGATTGCCATCCATTCACCCAAAATTTCTTCTAACCTACTTTCCTAAACCTAAACACAATTCTAAGAACATCTCTAGTTAAGAGTTCTTGCAAAATCCATCATCTAAAGCTTGAAAAACTACTTTGGAGATTCTACCTTGAAGGTGAAATTTCTTGTTTTTCATTTCTAAACTCTTTTTCAAGGTTCTAAGCCATGATTGATCCATGGTTTAAGCTTTCTTTCATGTTAGTAATTTGTAGAAATTGTTTAAGCTTGATAGGCGTCTTTGGAAGGTGAAACTGAAACCATTAGAAAGGAGTGAAAGAGATTTTGTCTTCACTTAAGGTAAGAGGAAGACTTGAATCTTATCATCCTTGGGTGGTGATAAGAAAATGGAGTTGTTTGTGATTGTAGAATCCATAAGGATTCATTTGTGTGCTTGTTGTTATAGTTTTCTTATTTGTGATTTGTATTAATATGTATGTCTACAAGCTTTGAATATATTGTAAGTGTTAGAAAATGCATGAATAATTAGTAGGATGTGAATAACATGTTAAGGTTTGCATGAGTGTTCCAAAGAACACAAATGAAGGCTCACGGCCTTAATTGACTTAGGTAAAATGACAAGAGACAACATGATTTAGAATAAGAAAAATGAATTTGAAGATCAAATGGCAATTTTGTGTATTTTGGCCAACATGCCTAAATTGAATGTTTTGATTTCTAAAATTATTTTCATTCAAGGTTAAGGAATAATGCCTAAAGGAATTCTATTACAATGAGTTTTAAGGAACAAAATAAATGATTAGATTAAGTTAAAGAAGTTAAAACTAATGATTTTAATGTTTATAAGAAAATACAGTAGCTTTTGTAAAATTTCTAACGTAGAGCTCACTTTATGTTTTGAAGCCCGTTAGTAGTTTTCAAAAGTGTAATTAGATAGTTGTAATATAATTAATCGAAATTTTAACAGAAAAATTTAGAAAATCATTGTTATTGATTTTCAGGGCAAAATACTATCAACTTTTGTTAAAAATGGACAAATAAGATAGGAAAGATATCCAATATATTATATACGGTATGGAAAATATTCTACGTAATTCAAATGTATTGAATATTATTTCTGTTTACTTAAAATAGTGATTTTTAAGGAAATCAGATAAGAAAATGATTTAAAAATCTTACGCGATTGAGAAAACGATTTAAAAACAGTGCGTGATTTTAAAAACAGTAAAATATATTTATGCGATTTAAAAATATTTGTAAAAACGATGAAATTGTGAAAACGCGATAAAATTTCTACGCGATTGACGAAAACAATGAGTTTTACTGTCGGGTCAAAGTGGTGGACCCGGACATGTTGAGATACAAATACTGTCAAGTGGGACGTACTGTATATATGTGATTTTGCCATTGAGGGCATTTCCATAAAAATGGATACTGATACCATTGAGAGCATTTTAGTAATTATTTTGGTTCATACTTTTGAGTTGTGCCAATTTGGTTGATAATTGGTGATTTGATTGACGAGATGAATAACATCGTGTTGTCGGTGTGATAAGTGTAGTGTGGTTCATTTTTGTATGGACTTGGAGGCATTAGTGTGCGGATTATTCCATTTGTGGATAGTTGGTCGCTCCTCTGGGCCGTGATAACTGATAACACACTAATGGTCTCGACACGCACTATACTTAATCGAGATCTTATAAAATCTATGATAGTGCAATGCCTGTAGTATATGACGTGAGACTATATGCTACTACACGACGTTTGACAGTGGGCTATAGACGCAACGTGAGACAGCGGAATAGTTTGGTTGGGCAGCCTGGGGTACTAATAGATTTTACAGATCATTCTCTATGATGTTTGTGGTTGTAGCTCCATGGAGTAGGGTTGAGTCGCATTACATATGATTTATGTGTTGTGCATTATAATATTATTATCTGTATTATTTTATCTGTACTAGTTTATCTGTACCATTTTATCTGTACCATTTTATATATGACATTATGTGATGCTGTTACACTTAATTTCTGTGTTATTTTATATTATTATTTATGCTATTATGGTATGTTATATTATATGAATTGTTATATCTGTTGTATTATCGTTTTCTTATTTTCCATATTTGTGGTGATATAGATTGTCTTATCTTTTTATTGTATGTGTTCCCGTATTTTAAATTATGTCTTTAAAAGAAGAGTTTGAGGAAGAGGAACAGCCTCTTGAGTGTGTATACCCCGAGGACGAGGAGCGGCAGACAAGCGAGGATCAGTTGACGATCAAGAACCATCCGATCATCCATACCCATTGGATTGATTGTATGAGTATGACGCTACCAGGATTCTTTGGTTTCGTGAGGTTGGATTTTCACGGAGGCTCTGAAGCCTGGAGACTGCAAGAGGACAGAGATTCGGTTACGTACGTAGGGCGTCTGACTGTGACCATACGTACGGAGTTTGATGGAGTGCCTATCTTTTCTACTGTATTATATTTACATGTGGAGTTACTGCTATCTCTTAGGCGTCATTAAGGTAGTATGTTTGATGCGCCTAGTGAGATTAGCATCGTGTCGACAGCACGGACTAGAGTCCGTAGAGGGTCGAGACATCCTGGATACTTATCACCTAAAGTTTCATCTGAGAGTGATCCTTCAGAGGGTTAGATATTTATGATGTGTACTTAGGCGAATCTGCGTTTGTATATATAGACTTTTTACTGCTTTGTTTACTGTTTTGGTTTAAATATTTATAGCTGTAAATTATTTGTACTACTTAAAACAAAACCATATGTATATTACATGTGATGATAGTTTGTTTATTTTATGTTCCGTGTTATTTTATTTCGTAATATTCTGTTTAACTGGAAAAATTTTACAACCCGTACTGCTATGTAACAAATGTTTTACAACTTGGGTAGAATTTATTTATCTTTATTTTATTTTATTTCATAGATGTGACATCCCCATAAGGGTGTTATATTAGTTGGTATCAGAGCCCAAGTTAGAGTCTTTTGGGGTTGTGGTTGGGTCTATTTTTGCTTGTGTTGTGTGATTCTCTGTGACTTACTTCCGAAAGGATGTATCTAACTTTGTTTTGTTATGATTGAAGAAAGAAGAGTCTGGCGGAAGAGGAGGACGTGCGAATGTAATCGTGCTGTGGATCCAACGAATGCAGTTGCAGAAGCTATGCAGCGAATGGCAGAAGTAATTACTCAGCAGAATCAGAGAGCAGCTCAACAGCAAGATGCTACTGCTAATGCCCTAAATTTATCTGAATTTAGGCGCAACAATCCACCACAGTTTAGAGGCGAGATTGATCCTGAGAAGGCAAGTCAATGGATACAAGATTTGGAGAAGATATTTGAAGGGATGAAATGCACAGACGATAAGAAGGTGATGCATGCAACTTTCATGCTGAGAGGAGACGGTGAACATTGGTAGAGAGGAACCCGCCGGTTATTACAAGCGGAAGGAACGGAAATTATATGGGAGGTATTTTCGGATGTATTTTTGGAGAAGTATTTTCCTGCGAGTGCTAGACATGCCAAGGAGATGGAATTTTTTGGTTTACGTCAGGGTAACATGACGGTAAATGAGTATGCTTCTAAATTTGAGAGCTTATCACGGTTCTCAGATTATGCTCAAACTTGACCAGATGATGTGTGGAGATGTCGGAAGTTTGAAGCAGGGCTGAGAGTGGAATTGAAAAGAGGAGTGGTATCCTTGAGAATGAATCAATTTCATGCGTTGGTGGATACTTGTGCACGACTCAAGGAATTAGAGCCGTCACGGGATTAGAGAAATCGTAATTTTAGGCCAACAAAGTTTCAGAGGAGTGGTGGCAGTAATAACAGTCGGCTTCAGCGTAAGCCATATTCTAGACCACCAGGGAATCAATCTCAACGACCGCCAGTTGGGGGAAGTGCAAGTGGTAGTGGAGCTGGTCAAAGAGTGGCGTTCACACCAACATGTTTTAAGTGCGGAAAGAAAGGCCATCTTTCTACTGAATGCTCTATCCAAGGAACAGTTTGTTTTAATTGCAAATAGCCTGGGCACATATCTAAGGATTGTACTCAGCCGGAAAAGAAACCTGCTATTCGATATGTTCGTGCGAATCAACCAAGGTCAGGGAGTACTCAACCGAGGTCAGGAGGGCGAGTATATACTATGACGGGAACGGAAGTTTCTCAGTCTGATGACCTTATTCAAGGGGAAGGTGTCATTGACGGTAATCTTTTGACTGTGTTATATGATTTTGGTGCTACACATTCATTTATTGCATATGATTGTGTGGAAAGATTGAAGTTGCCTGTGTGTTAGAATGACGTGGAAGTTGGGATGAATTTTTATCTTTGATAGAATTCACCTACAATAATAGTTTTCACACGAGTATAGGGATGGCACCCTATGAGGCGTTATATGAAAGACGATGTCGAACACCTCTGTGTTGGTATCAAGATGGGGAGAGTATGACTATAGGACCAGATCTTGTACAACAAACTACAGAGAAGGTAAAGATGATACAAGAAAAGATGAAGACGACGCAGAGCAGACAAAAGAGTTATGCTGATAAGCGAAGAAGACCTCTTGAGTTTGAGGAGGGTGAGCATGTATTCTTAAGAGTGACTCCTACGACCGGTGTCGGAAGAGTTATTAAGTCTAAGAAGCTTACTCCTAAGTTCATTGGACCGTATCAGATTATCCGTCGAATAGGTCCTGTAGCATATCAGATTGCTTTGCCGCCTTTTCTATCCAATCTGCATGATGTATTTCATGTGTCCCAGTTAAGGAAGTATATTCCTGATCCGACACATGTAATACAACCAGACGAGGTACAGTTGAAGGATAATTTGACTTACGAGACTTTACCTGTCAGAATAGAGGACAGAAAGGTGAACAGCTTCGAGGGAAGATGATCGAGCTGGTGAAGGTCATATGGAATGATGTGACAAGTGATGCTACCTGGGAGCTGGAAAATAAAATAAGGGAGCAGTATCCTCATTTATTCTAAGGTATAACAAATTTCGAGGACGAAATTTTTGTTTGATGGGGAGAGTTGTAACACCCCAAACTTTAGGATAAATGATCGTTATGTCTTTTTTGTACTGTTTGTTATTTTTCTGTATGAAATACAGTTTTATTTTACTGTCTGTGATTTTATTTGAACTTTTTGTGTGATTTGCTCTGGGTCAGGAAAATAATAATTTCTGGGCCGGGAAAATCTTAATTTAATTATTCGGAGCTGGGGGATCTTACTAAACCCAATTCTGAATGATACTGTTGTTAATCTTTTAATTTTTAGAATTTAATTGTAAAATAAAATAATTTTATATTATTATAATATTATTTTATTAGTCAGTATAAATAAATGACAGTGGATCTGGAAATATCTTGCTGGACCCATGTTTAGTGAAACAGTTAACATTTTTGGGCTAAAATAAATTCTAAACCAATAAGAAATGGTTAATAAAAAGTGGTTATACTAATTAGTTTAGGATTTGATGACTTAATTAAGATGGATTAGAATTTAATTAAATTAAGTATACTTAGAAACTTAATAGGATTAGTAGCTTAATTAAACATCATTAGTGGTGAGATATTTAAGAGCTTATGACAAGGCTTAATGACTAGGCTTAATGACAAGGCTTGGATTAGCCAATAGGAACTAAGCTTGGAGGCCAAGGGTTCATCTTGACCTTTGATTATTCCTAAGGCGTGGATGGAGCCAACCAAGGGTACACCTAGCCTTAATGAGCTCCATGGCCATATTGCTTTAGGAGACCTTTCTTTGTTTCATTTTCTATCATTTACTTTAAGCTTTTCTCTTCCAAAAATACCAAATACCATTGAAGCTTTTTGAAGAAGCTATTCGGCCAACAACCCTAGATTGTCATTCATTCACCCAAAATTTCTTCTAACCTACTTTTCTAAACCTAAACACAATTCTAAGAACATCTCTAGTTAAGAGTTCTTGCAAAATCCATCATCTAAAGCTTGAAAAACTACTTTGGAGATTCTACCTTGAAGGTAAAATTTCTTGTTTTTCATTTCTAAACTCTTTTTCAAGGTTCTAAGCCACGATTGATCCATGGTTTAAGCTTTCTTTCATGTTAGTAATTTGTAGAAATTGTTTAAGCTTGATAGGTGTCTTTGGAGGGTGAAACCGAAACCATTAGAAAGGAGTGAAAGAGATTTTGTCTTCACTTAAGGTAAGAGGAAGACTTGAATCTTATCATCCTTGGGTGGTGATAAGAAAATAGAGTTGTTTGTGATTGTAGAATCCATAAGGATTCATTTGTATGCTTGTTGTTATAGTTTTCTTATTTATGATTTGTATTAATATATATGTCTACAAGCTTTGAATATATTGTAAGTGTTAGAAAATGCATGAATAATTAGTAGGATGTGAATAACATGTTAAAGTTTGCATGAGTGTTCCAAAGAACACAAATGAAGGCTCACGGCCTCAACACAAAATGGGAACCAAAATGTTCTCAACAATTTTCTAAAAGAGTAATTTAATTGACTTAGGTAAAATGACAAGAGACAACATGATTTAGAATAAGAAAAATGAATTTGAAGATCAAATGGCAATTTTGTGTATTTTGGCCAACATGCCTAAATTGAATGTTTTGATTTCTAAAATTATTTTCATTCAAGGTTAAGGAATAATGCCAAAAGGAATTCTATTACAATGAGTTTTGAGGAACAAAATAAATGATTAGATTAAGTTAAAGAAGTTAAAACTAATGATTTTAATGTTTATAAGAAAATACAATAGCTTTTGTAAAATTTCTAGCGTAGAGCTCACTTTATGTTTTGAAGCCCGTTAGTAGTTTTCAAAAGTGTAATTAGATGGTTGTAATATAATTAACCAAAATTTTAACAGAAAAAATTAGAAAATCATTGTTATAGATTTTCAAGGCAAAATACTGTCAACTTTTGTTAAAAATGGACAAATAAGATAGGAAAGATATCCAATATATTATATACGGTATGGAAAATATTCTACGTAATTCAAATGTATTGAATATTATTTCTGTTTACTTAAAATAGTGATTTTAAAGGAAATCGGATAAGAAAATTAATTTAAAAATCTTATGCGATTGAGAAAATGATTTAAAAATAGTACGCGATTTTAAAAACAGTAAAATATATTTACGCAATTTAAAAACGTTTGTAAAAACGATGAAATTGTGAAAATGCGATAAAATTTCTGCGCCATTGACGAAAACAGTGAGTTTTACTGTCGGGTCAAAGTGGTGGACCCGGACATGTTGAGATACAGATACTGTCAAGTGGGATCTTGTATATCTGTGATTTTGCCATTGAGGGCATTTCCATAAAAATGGATACTGATACCATTGAGGGTATTTTAGTAATTATTTTGGTTCATACTTTTGAGTTGTGCCAATTTGGTTGATAATTGGTGATTTGATTGACGAGATGAATAACATCGTGTTGTCGGTGTGATAAGCGTAGTGTGGTTCATTTTTGTATGGACTTGGAGGTATTAGTGTGCGGATTATTCCATTTGTGGACATTTGGTTGCTCCTCTGGACCGTGGTAACTGATAACACACTAATGGTCTCGACACGCACTATACTTAATCGAGATCTTGTAAAATCTATGATAGTGCAATGCCTGTAGTATACGACGTGAGACTGTATGCTACTACACGACGTTTGACAATGGGCTATAGACGCAACGTGAGACAGCGGAATAGTTTGGTTGGGCAGCCTGGGGTACTAATAGATTTTACAGATCATTCTCTCTGATGTTTGTGGTTGTAGCTCCATGGAGTAGGGTTGAGTCGCATTACATATGATTTATGTGTTGTGCATTATAATATTATTCTGTACTATTTTATCTGTACTAGTTTATCTGTACCATTTTATCTGTACCATTTTATATATGACATTATGTGATGTTGTTACACTTAATTTATGTGTTACTTTATATTATTATTTATGCTGTTATGGTATGTTATATTGAATGAATTGCTATATCTGTTGTATTGTCGTTTTCTTATTTCCCATGTTTGTGGTGATATAGATTGTCTTACCTCTTTATTGTATGTGTTCCTGTATTTTAAATTATGTCTTTAAAAGAAGAGTTTGAGGAAGAGGAACAGCCTCTTGAGTGTGTATACCCCGAGGACGAGAAGCAGCAGCAAGCCGAGGATCAGTTTGACGATCAAGAACCATCCGATCATCCATACCCGTTGGATTGATTGTATGAGTATGACGCTACCAAGATTCTTTGGTTTCGTGAGGTTGGATTTTCACGGAGGCTCTGAAGCCTGGAGACTGCGAGAGGACAGAGATTCGGTTACGTATGTAGGGCGTCTGACTGTGACCATACGTATGGAGTTTGATGGAGTGCCTATCTTTTCTACTGTATTATATTTACATGTGGAGTTACCGCTATCTCTTAGGCGTCATTGGAGTAGTATGTTTGATGCTCCTAGTGAGATTAGCATCGTGTCGACAGCACGGACTAGAGTCCGTAGAGGGTTGAGACATCCTGGATACTTATCACCTGAAGTTTCATCTGAGAGTGATCCTTCAGAGGGTTAGATATTTATGATGTGTACTTGGGCGCGTCTGCGTTTGTATATATAGACTTTTTACTGCTTTGTTTACTGTTTTGGTTTAAATATTTATAGTTGTAAATTATTTGTACTACTTAAAACAAAACCATATGTATATTATGTGTGATGATAGTTTGTTTATTTTATGTTTAGTGTTATTTTATTTCGTAATATTCTGTTTAACCGAAAAAATTTTATAACTCGTACTACTATATAACAAATGTTTCACAACTTGGGTAGATTTTATTTATCTTTATTTTATTTTATTTCATAGATGTGACATCCCCATAAGGGTGTTACACCCTTCAACATAAAAGAGGCAAAAGAAACTTTCTACTCATCAGTGCAGACCCTCACCTTAGAATCCTTTCTATCTCATTTAACCACCCTTCTGCTTTCACTGGGTCAAACTCACCATTAAAAGGTGAAGGGTTCATCTGTCTGAACGTTGCCAAGTCCTGCAAGTTCTGATTCCTTCCAACTGGTTCTTGCTGCACAAGTTGTACAGGTTGATTAGCTTCCAACCTCTCTAACATCCTTGTCACCACATTGGTCATAGCCACCACTGCATCGGCTATGTTGGGATCTTCAGGAGTTATATCCCCTATTGCTCTGGTTCGCTTCTTTGGTGCCATAGCTTCCTGCACACACCGAAACAATTAATATTAAGCTGCAGTCTCAATATCATATAACTGTGCAACAGTAGCTAATAACCACTAACTCAAAGCAAAACATGCAATTCAAGCATCATATTAAACATATGAGACAAGAAATGCATGACACTTAGCGAAAAAAACACTAAACGTGTCTAAGCCTAGTCAGTCTATACCCCGACTCAACAGGAGGAATGGCTACGATACCAAAATGTAACACTCTAATACCGGTAACCAAGTATATTAGAATATACCTAGATAAACAGTATTAGTTATACTACTTCTATCTTAAACATAATACTAATCCATATCATTTAAGCAAATAATAATGGAAAGCCTTGCAGAAAACTAAAAGTTATACATATAACATTCCTACTGAAAGGCTCATTGTATATATAAACTTCATGAACAAATTAAAAACTTATAAATAAATACAAGCTTTAAACTAGAAAGCATCAAAACTATCTTTGTCTTCATACTTCTTCTTCTTACCTTTGGATGAACTTCAACCTGGATTTACATGGCAACAAACGGGGTGAGAAATCACATTTCTCAGTATAAGTGTGCCAAAACCAGTAGTTTAAACACTCACAATGAATAAACTCAACTGAACTAATACTTCATGCATAAGAAACAATTACAACTCTCTCTTTATGTAACGTTATTTAGCAAACTATACTTTTGTTCTGATAACTGAAACCACGATGATATCAAACAACCGCCCATACAATCATTTGAAAACATCGACCAAACAACCGCCCATACAGCTGTCAACGAAGGCACCAAACAACACATACACAACAATCACACATAAATATCCAAACTGAACCAAATTTAATAATGTAATGATGACATGATGTATGTTTATGTTCAAAGTAAAGTGCATGTTTAGTGTTGGTGTAATGTCATGAATACTTAACTATTCCCCCTAGGCACGGAGGAATTCTGCCATGACAACGTGTGACCCCTTATAGCCTACTTTTAGGAACGAAGTCTGTTACCACAACACCTAACCTCCTACACATGTAGATCACTAAGTAATCTACCTTAACTAGGTGGATATCGCCACCATAACTGAGTGGATGCCTCCACTACCTATTCTCTAGGGATTAGCAAGCATATGTGAAGTGTGATGTGTGTGTAAATGCGAAGTTATGTCCTAACTCTAACATAACCACCACATGATCTCATACTAAGTCCATCTTGTATTACTAACTCCAAATCTTCTCTGTGGGAGCACTTCATGCACTACAACATTGAACTAATGTCAACTAGACTTAGTACATTACTATCTTTGTATTACTAATTCTCTTTCACTCTTTGAGAGCTCTTCATGCACTATGGCCTTCACCCTTACCAACTAGGGTCTATAGCACTTAACTTTTGCCAATTCGACACCTTGGCCCTTAACTCTTGCCACTTAGGCACTATGGCACTCTACTATTGCCATCTTGTTTCTTAAATCTCTTATCACCTCTCTTGTGATATCTGTGCAACTTTAAGTTGCTTAAGAAACTAAAACTCTTGATCTATGGCACTCCATGTGTAATGGATGCACAACTTTACTCTTATCTTTCCTTGTATGTCTCTAGGTTTTTCTATCTCAGAAATACTCTCTCTAGTGCCTCAACACATTCTACTAGGCATAACCAAAGGATTCCATCAACTAAAAGACTTAAAGCATTCAAAAACAACATTTTTGAAGCTTCAGGGTCTCACGTCGCGGCACCCAACACTCGGGTGCAACTGTTGGGCAGAAAACTGCCCCATGCCGTGGCATGCAACTTTCCACGCCACGGCATGCTCACGCCTCGAGCCACTCCTCAGTCCATGCTGCGGCATGACATGCAGAACTCAGATTTTGCAGAATTCTATAGAATTCTACAGAAACCGTGGTATTGTTCCATTGATTCTTTTCTTGGATTTTGGTTTTTTCAATCCAATTTCTAAGTGATTTTAAGTTCCTAATTAGTCCTTTAACACATAGGAAACATTAATCACGAACTAAAACCTCTTAATTTGGATTATGGATCAAAATCACATACCTTGACCTAAACCCCTCTTTTGGGCATCAAAGGTCTAAAATGGATACCTTTAGTTTCTAATCCAAACTCTTTGCATGAACAAATCATAAACCTCTCTTATAACTCATCCAAGCAAGAAAATCACTTACAACATCTCTAGAACTCAAAATGACATATTAAACCCTAAAAGGCCTAACATGGAAAATGAGGAAGAAGATGAAGTTAGAGCTCAAGAACCCATACCTCTTGCTGGACGAAGATCTTGAAGCCTTGAACTTGCTCTTGGATCCTTCCCTTTTGCTTTCCTTCTCTTCCTCTTCCTTTCTCCTATTTCTTCCTTTGGTTTCTCTCTTCTCCTTTCTCTTTTTTTTTTCTTTCTTCTATTTTGGTTTTGCTTTCTGCCGTGAGTAGCACTTTGCTACTTATAGCAAAATTCCCATACTGCTAAGAACACTTAGATTCCTCCAAATCTAGTATTCTAACTTCCAACAGACTCGAAATAAATCCTAAGATTCATTAAAAATAATATTGTACTTTTTCTCTATTTTTTCATATATGTTGGGGGGTCAATCCGGTATTAAAATGCATAACCAGTATGCCTAAAAATACCAAATCAACTCCGATTACTCTGAAACTTTAACTACACCTTACTTAACTCATTTGTGACCTAGAAACAAATTTTCCTAACTTGTTTCTGTAACACCCTGAAAATTAATAATTTCATGATAGATAGTCGTTTTATAATATTTCTGATTTTTGTGAATTTTTTTGGAATTTTTCCAGAAACGTGGAATATTTTAATATTATTTTTCGTTTTGCATGCGCACTGAGCGGAACCCGGGAAATGAGATATTTTCTCCGAGAACCTTGAACTGTAAAAACGTCAAATGTAACATCCCGAAAATTTATAATTTCCAGATAAATGATCATTTTTCAATATTTGGGATTTTCTGGAATTTTTCTGGATTTTTCTGAGAACGCGGAATATTTTAATATTATTCCTCGTTTTACGTGTACACTTGGGCTGGGAATTGCTAAGACCAGTGTAACACTCCGGAAATTGATTTTTTCACCATGAATAGTCATTTTCCAATATTTGTGATTTATGGGAATTCTTTCGAATTTTTCGAACGACGAATATTTTAATATATTCCTCGTTTTGCGTTAATATTGAGCAGAGTCGTGAAAACGACTGTAATGCTTTAAAAATTGGAAATTTATATGACAGATAGTCGTTTTATAATATTTGCAATTTTTGAGAATTTTCTGGGAATTTTCTGGGAACGTCGAATATTACCGTATATTCCTCGTTTTGCGTGCGCGCTGACCGGAACCGGGAAAACGCGATGTTTTCTCTGCGAACCTGGAACTATGGATAAGTCAACGGGGATCTTACTAAACCCGGACTTGACACGATTTACGAGGTTTCGCAAATTTCCGAGAAATCTTTACGGATACAATTAAATCAATACAAAAAATTTTATCTGTCGGATTAATTAAATACCTGACTACATCAATCAACTATTATCTAATGGATAATAGTGTGTAATAAAAATACTACCACATTATCCTAATGTAATCTGCCTTATGTCCAATCAAACCACTTTAATTCAAATTTAAGAGTATTTTAATCAAAGCTTCCTTAAGAAGCTTTGACCCCCAAACTTTGACCACATGCTTAGCTTCCAAAGGAAGCCACTTTTCACTCACATTTCTCCCTCTCTCTTTACGTATCTGCAGCCCACAAAAGAAGAAAGAATTGGTTCTAATTATCCAAATAAATCATTAACTCATTTTCACCCAAAACACATTTTCTTCTTCATTTACGTATCCTTCTTCTTCCTTTCTTCTTCTAATATTTCTTTTCTCCTCTTCCTACACCATACGTCCAGCCACCCCATTAAATCCCAAACCTTCATAAAAATTTAAACCATTCACATTTTCTTGATCTCCTACTCCTCCTCTTCATCTTTTGTGCTTGGAGTTTTCAAGAAAGCTTCCATCTTCAACCACTTCTCAAGCCTTGAAGGTGAGCTCCCATGGCTGAAAAATTCCAGCCTTCTCCTTCCATTTTCGTTTCTGTTTTTCCTTGGTTTAATGGCCATTTTCTTCTTCTTTTACACATCATTTCATTGTTCTAACTTGGACCAAATTTTCTAGGGTTTTTGAGCTTCAAATCCGAAAATCAAGGGTGATTCTTGGAGTTTTCTTGGTTCATCAACTTGGTAAGAGGAAGATTAATCCTCCTCAACCTCTTTAGCAACTAGGAATCTTGTATTTAATTTTTGGAAGAAGAACCACATGGTGGTTGTTCTTGAAAGTGCTTGAAATTGATTTCTTGAATGTGATTTTAATTTGGCTTTGAGTAGTTGAGTGAGATTAAAGTGAGCAAAATTCTGGTCGCTGGACTACTATGTGTGCCACGGTTTTTGGCTTGTTCTTGGGGCTGTTTTTATGCTGAAAATTGAGTGGAAGTGAAGCTTAATTTGTGATCAATGCATGGTTAATTAAATCAAGTAGTTGAGTGAGATTAAAGTGAGCAAAATTCTGGTTGCTGGACTACTATGTGTGCCACGGTTTTTGGCTTGTTCTTGGGGCTGTTTTTATGCTGAAAATTGAGTGGAAATGAAGCTTAATTTGTGATCAATGCATGGCTAATTTAATCAAGTAGTTAAGAGTGATTTAGATGGATAAAATTCTGGTTGTGGGAACCTTGAGTGAGTCACGGTTTTGGCTCTGTTTTTGGGGCTGTTTTGTGCTGGAAAAAGAGTTAAAGTAATGCTTAATTTATGATCAATGCATGGCTAATAAAATCAAGTAGTTAAGGTTGGTTTAGATGGACAAAATTCTGGTTGCTAAACCTTGGTGAGTGCCACGGTTTTGGGTTGTTATAGGAGCAGAATTTTGGTTGTCATGGTGCCAAGAATAATGCTAGGTAGGTTAAGTAAAGGAAGACTAAATTAGTGAGAAGAAAATTGTGATCTAAGACTCTCTTGAGTGCCACGGTTTTGAGGGCTTGAATGAGGGAAAAGATTAACAAATTTGAGATATCAAGACTTGAGTTAATCAAGCAATTAAAAATGTAGATTGATAATAGGAAACTTGCAACAATAATTTTCATAATGGATTGTGGTTAAGACTTAGGAAATAAGCTAAGTTGGAAGGTAATTATAAGAATCAAATAACTTGAATCAAAGGACAAGTAAGTGAACCAATGAGATAATTTTCATAAGACTTGGAGGTTTTAGAAATCCATAATGGACCTAAAATGTGTTCCTTGAATTATAAATTGATATTACGTTGATATTGGGTTCTCTTTGGATGCAATTATGCTTATTGTACCCTCTTGATCAAATGTGGTATGTTATGCCATTGTATGAACTGTGGATTATGCTTATTGCACCCTCTTGATCAAACGTGGTGTGTTATGCCATTGTATGAATTGTGAATCATACATGTTCATGCATAGAGTGCTATGCATTGTGAATGTCCGTGTGGACTGTTGTAAGGCCAAGTTGCCTAGGAGATTGAACACACCTTTGTGCGGGTGCGAATAGACAAGTGTGGGTCGTGTGATGACCTCGGGGCGTCGGGGTGCGGGTCCTCCACATGGGCGGAGCTAGAGCTCCTCTCGCACCGTGGGGCAAACCGATGCAAACACACCGACGATCCGGACTTGACACCGTCCCTATGTCGTGATCGAGCGCGGACGCGTGCAATGCCATGATCGTGCACGTGGAAATTATTGATGAATAGCACATTGGCCTCGGCAGTAGAGTCACCGACATGTCTCCCGATCTTTCTCTCCGACCGTTTGAGTCTAGCTCCATGGAGTAGGAAATCGATTGTTGTGTCCATGCATCATGGAATATTTTGTCATCTGAGAATTACTGTTTACATGATATTTAACTGTCTGAATTCATCTGCCTAGATATTATGAATTATTCATTGTATTTATTAACGATTGCCTGACTGGTTATCTGTTAAAAGCTTATTTACTGTTTCTACGTGCTATGTGGGCGTTATGCGCCGTTCGGTTCTTGGTTGCTGTATTGGTATTGATGGTAGGATATCTTACCTCTTCCTGTGTTTTCTATATTTTTGTATTTCTGTTTTATGTTTATAATGATAAAAGATCATGAGGAAGATAAAGAGGGATCACACCCTGGTTGATTGGATTGGGCGTTTGGACAAGGTTCCTTCGGCTACGTACGAGTGCAGTTGCGTGGAGGCATTGATGCCTGACTTGTTGACTGGGACCCCGAGCGTCGTCGGTGTATATGGGGTTGCGGCTTTGTCTGCTAGTAGTACCTATCCCTGGGTCACTACTTTTCCCCCTTTTAGTGGTTTATTCCCGCTGTATTTTATTGGACTCTGTAATTGTTATGTTCTATGTCACCAATGATTTGTGTAAATTGACTGTATATATATGTATAAGAGATATGATTTTATTTCAGTGGTTGTATCATGGCTTGAATATATTTATATTTCATTCGAGGCTCATATTTTCTACCTATGCAAATTGTGAAAAAGGAAAAAAAAAATATATATAGACTCTTGAGAATTTTATTTACTGTTATCATGACTGTGACACACTTGGATTTAGTAACTATGGTGTAATGACGATTATGCTCCGGTTGCTACATCAAGGGGTGTTACATTAGGTGGTATCGAGCGTTCATCCTGTTGGCCGGGGTATGGACTTGCTATGTTTAGGCATATTAGAATTTGGTCTGTTATGCACTTCCTTGTCTCTTGATTGAGATGATGGGAAAGGAATGCATGACTTGCTATAGGTTGAATGCTGATAGCTACTGTTATACAGTTGCATGATATTGAGGACTGGCCTACTCAATATATAATGTTCTCGTGTGTACAGAAACTATGACTTCGCCTAGGCGTACTAAGTTAGGAAAATAGGAAATTTTTGTAAGAAGATCGAAAGGTTTTGGAAAACCGATCTTCTGGAGAAAGAAATAGTTGGTGTAAATTAGGTTTGAGAAGCTGTTTGGAAGTTGATAACTTACGAGAGATTACGCTGTGGAAGCAGAATGAAGGAGTTCGAGCTGGAGATCGTTAGGATTCGTGAATTGAGCTTGTCTTGTTTAAATTGTGTGATTTTTGTTTAGTTTCCAAAAGGGGACAAAATGGTTTGAAATAACTACGTGGTTATGTTTTGTCTGTCTTTGAAGAAAGTCAATGGCTCGCGGTAGACGTGCAAAGGCGATGGCTCGTGGTAGATGTACGCATGCGAGTGCAAGACAAGACGATGGAAGCATGATTGCGACCAGAGGCATGCAAGGGATAGCTAGCGTGACAGCTTACCAAAATCAGAGGGCCGCACACCAGCTAGAATTGGAAGTCCGAAGTTCAGAATCTGTTGAAGGAGAATCGAATTTGGAGCAACCATGGACTGCCTAGATCCCGACGGAGGAATAATGGGAAAGCCAATAAGTTTAAACGGGAGCTATGATCACGGGTACCAAGAAAGTAACAACAATGCCCAACCCGTAGGGAAAGTGTTAGTAGTAGTAGATCCAATCAGACCTCGACATTTGGAGATCTAAACAAGGGAAGTTACGCCTAAAATGATGACCCGATAATCGTGCTGTATAATTCTGGGGGTAACCCTTCCTCTTTCAATTTGTAGCTGCATGAATCATTCGGATTCATCTGTATCTTCCTTATCCTCAACTTAAGTTGCTTCCATTCCTGTTGCTAAGACTTGTCGTTAGCACTTAAGCTTATGTAATCTATTTTTAGTAAAGATCGAATTTTTTTCGTTGATCTGTCTTGCTTACCTAAAATCTTGTCTATTAGAGTTTCGATTCTAGAAATCGATTGGTCATTCTCTAGTTATTATTTGCTAGAGCATTCCGATCAACACCTTAGTGATTTTTGAAACTAAGAGTTTTGAAGTTCAGTAACAACCAACAAAGTTGAAGCTTTGTGAGGAAAAAGAAATCCAAGGACACGTGTTACCTTTTGTAGAAGACGAAAGAAAAGGGAATATGATTGTCACCTTTGTAGTCAGTAAGTTTCTCGTGATGAACTACAGTGCTGTCAGTTAAGGAGAAGAATGGAACATCTCAATGAGATGAGCACCATTATCAAACTAACGAGATTAGGATCAAGGGTGAGTATCCTCGGAGAAAGATGTACGTCCTGGTCATCATTAAGTTCACGGGAGATTGAGAATGTCCCCGAAATGGTTTCGAACACGCTATGGGCATTATGGGTGTCTCGTGATGCCGTTCAGAGTAACAAATCCTCTTGTCATATTCATGAGTGACATGAACTGTATCTTTTGTCCTTACCTAGAACAGAATTGTCATTGTCATTAATGATGACATTCTGAGCTATTCTCGAAAGTATGGAGGTACACGTTGGACATCTCGGCATGGTTTTCCTGACTTTAAAGGAGAGAGAATAAATGCCAAAGTATCAGAGTACGGATTCTTAATTGAGAAGGTTCAGTTTTGGATCATGAAATTCCAAACGGAGGGATTGTTGTGGATTCCCAAGAGATTGAAGCAAGCTCCAAAAGGAAAGATCGGAGACCGCAAAAGAGACACATAACGGTGGAATTAGTTAGTTCTATCGAAGAAGACACATAGATTGAAGGAGTATCAATGGACCCTCCAAAATAGCCGGATATTTTGCTTAGTTTACGAGAAGGGAATCAAAACTTCTATGGACTAACGCATGTGAAGAAAGATTTTAAAGGTCGAGGAGACATTTGAATGCTTGTCGATTTGGTTCTACCTAATCCCGAGAACTATTTAGAGAATTTTATGCTTCACATTAAAATCTAGGATATGTGTTCATGCAAGGTTGGGAAAGTTGTGACTTACACCTCAAGGTAGTTGAGGACACATTGGGAGTTGCCTAACTCACGATTTGGTGCTGGCCGTAGTTAAAAATTACTCCTAGAATATGGAGACACTTGCTACGATCAACGCCTTTAGCAATCACAAGGACCTGAAGTATCTATTTGATAACAAGGGGCTGAACATGAGACAGAAAGGTAATTAGAGTTTTTGAAGAAGTATGACGCCTAGTTTCAGTGTCGTCTGTCTGGGTCACTAATAAACCCATTCCAAAATTCTTTGGACTATATCAAATTTCGTTTCGGGTTTGGTTCAATAGCTTGTCGACAGATTCTGTCATCCTTTCCTTCTAAATCTCCATGATATCTTCCATATGTCACGTTCGCGAAAGTATGTCACCGATCCAGCCATGTCATCAAGCTAAACCCGGTGCAATTCAGAGAGAGTCTAATCTATGAGAAACTTCTCGCGAAGATTGAAAATAGAAGAATAAAGCAACACAAAGATATAGAGATCGGGTTGGTAAGGGTGATCTGAATTGACGTAACTAGAGACACGATCTGAGGGTAAGAGAATAAGATAAGGAAACACGTTAATGTTTAATCTAAGGGATGAAAATTTCGAGGACGAAATTTCTATTTGAAGGAAGTGTTGTAACATCCCGAAAATTTATAATTTCCAGATAAATGATCATTTTTCAATATTTGGGATTTTCTGGAATTTTTCTGGATTTTTTCCGAGAACGCGAATATTTTAATATTATTCCTCGTTTTACGTGTACACCGGGCCGGGAATTGCTAAGACCAGTGTAACACTCCGGAAATTGATTTTTTCACCATGAATAGTCATTTTCCAATATTTGTGATTTATGGGAATTCTTTCGAATTTTCCTCCTAGAACGACGAATATTTTAATATATTCCTCGTTTTGCGTTAATATTGAGCGAGTCGTGAAAACGATTTAATGCTTTAAAAATTGGAAATTTATATGACAAATAGTCGTTTTATAATATTTGCAATTTTTGAGAATTTTCTGGGAATTTTAGGAAACGTCGAATATTACCGTATATTCCTCGTTTTGCGTCTTGTACTGACCGAACCGGAAAACGCGATGTTTTCTCTGCGAACCTGGAACTATGGATAAGTCAACGGGGATCTTACTAAACCCGGACTTGACACGATTACGAGGTTTCGCAAATTTCCGAGAAATCTTTACGATACAATTAAATCAATACAAATGTGAAAATTTTATCTCGTCGATTAATTAAATACTTGACTCACAATCAGAACTATTATCTAATGGATAATAGTGAGTAATAAAAATACTACCACATTATCCTAATGTAATCCGCCTTATGTCCAATCAAACCACTTTAATTCAAATTTAAGAGTATTTTAATCAAAGCTTCCTTAAGAAGCTTTGACCCCAAACTTTGACCACATGCTTAGCTTCCAAAGGAAGCCACTTTTCACTCACATTTCTCCCTCTCTCTTTACGTATCTGCAGCCCACAAAAGAAGAAAGAATTGGTTCTAATTATCCAAATAAATCATTAACTCATTTTCACCCAAAACACATTTTCTTCTTCATTTACGTATCCTTCTTCTTCCTTTCTTCTTCTAATATTTCTTTTCTCCTCTTCCTACACCATACGTCCAGCCACCCCATTAAATCCCAAACCTTCATAAAAATTTAAACCATTCACATTTTCTTGATCTCCTACTCCTCCTCTTCATCTTTTGTGCTTGGAGTTTTCAAGAAAGCTTCCATCTTCAACCACTTCTCAAGCCTTGAAGGTGAGCTCCCATGGCTGAAAAATTCCAGCCTTCTCCTTCCATTTTCGTTTCTGTTTTTCCTTGGTTTAATGGCCATTTTCTTCTTCTTTTACACATCATTTCATTGTTCTAACTTGGACCAAATTTTCTAGGGTTTTTGAGCTTCAAATCCGAAAATCAAGGGTGATTCTTGGAGTTTTCTTGGTTCATCAACTTGGTAAGAGGAAGATTAATCCTCCTCAACCTCTTTAGCAACTAGGAATCTTGTATTTAATTTTTGGAAGAAGAACCACATGGTGGTTGTTCTTGAAAGTGCTTGAAATTGATTTCTTGAATGTGATTTTAATTTGGCTTTGAGTAGTTGAGTGAGATTAAAGTGAGCAAAATTCTGGTCGCTGGACTACTATGTGTGCCACGGTTTTTGGCTTGTTCTTGGGGCTGTTTTTATGCTGAAAATTGAGTGGAAGTGAAGCTTAATTTGTGATCAATGCATGGTTAATTAAATCAAGTAGTTGAGTGAGATTAAAGTGAGCAAAATTCTGGTTCTTGGACTACTATGTGTGCCACGGTTTTTGGCTTGTTCTTGGGGCTGTTTTTATGCTGAAAATTGAGTGGAAATGAAGCTTAATTTGTGATCAATGCATGGCTAATTTAATCAAGTAGTTAAGAGTGATTTAGATGGATAAAATTCTGGTTGTGGGAACCTTGAGTGAGTCACGGTTTTGGCTCTGTTTTTGGGGCTGTTTTGTGCTTTGGAAAAAGAGTTAAAGTAATGCTTAATTTATGATCAATGCATGGCTAATAAAATCAAGTAGTTAAGGTTGGTTTAGATGGACAAAATTCTGGTTGCTAAACCTTGGTGAGTGCCACGGTTTTGGGTTGTTATAGGAGCAGAATTTTGGTTGTCATGGTGCCAAGAATAATGCTAGGTAGGTTAAGTAAAGGAAGACTAAATTAGTGAGAAGAAAATTGTGATCTAAGACTCTCTTGAGTGCCACGGTTTTGAGGGCTTGAATGAGGGAAAAGATTAACAAATTTGAGATATCAAGACTTGAGTTAATCAAGCAATTAAAAATGTAGATTGATAATAGGAAACTTGCAACAATAATTTTCATAATGGATTGTGGTTAAGACTTAGGAAATAAGCTAAGTTGGAAGGTAATTATAAGAATCAAATAACTTGAATCAAAGGACAAGTAAGTGAACCAATGAGATAATTTTCATAAGACTTGGAGGTTTTAGAAATCCATAATGGACCTAAAATGTGTTCCTTGAATTATAAATTGATATTACGTTGATATTGGGTTCTCTTTGGATGCAATTATGCTTATTGTACCCTCTTGATCAAATGTGGTATGTTATGCCATTGTATGAACTGTGGATTATGCTTATTGCACCCTCTTGATCAAACGTGGTGTGTTATGCCATTGTATGAATTGTGAATCATACATGTTCATGCATAGAGTGCTATGCATTGTGAATGTCCGTGTGGACTGTTGTAAGGCCAAGTTGCCTAGGAGATTGAACACACCTTTGTGCGGGTGCGAATAGACAAGTGTGGGTCGTGTGATGACCTCGGGGCGTCGGGGTGCGGGTCCTCCACATGGGCGGCTAGAGCTCCTCTGCACCGTGGGGCAAACCGATGCAAACACACCGACGATCCGGACTTGACACTGTCCTATGTCGTGATCGAGCGCGGACTGTCAGTGCAATGCCATGATCGTGCACGTGGAAATTATTGATGAATAGCACATTGGCCTCGGCAGCCGAGTCACTGACATGTCTCCTGATCTTTCTCTCCGACCGTTTGAGTCTAGCTCCATGGAGTAGGAAATCGATTGTTGTGTCCATGCATCATGGAATATTTTGTCATCTGAGAATTACTGTTTACATGATATTTAACTGTCTGAATTCATCTGCCTAGATATTATGAATTATTCATTGTATTTATTAACGATTGCCTGACTGGTTATCTGTTAAAAGCTTATTTACTGTTTCTACGTGCTATGTGGGCGTTATGCGCCGTTCGGTTCTTGGTTGCTGTATTGGTATTGATGGTAGGATATCTTACCTCTTCCCGTGTTTTCTATATTTTTGTATTTCTTTTTATGTTTATAATGATAAAAGATCATGAGGAAGATAAAGAGGGATCACACCCTGGTTGATTGGATTGGGCGTTTGGACAAGGTTCCTTCGGCCACGTACGAGTGCGATTGCGTGGAGGCATTGATGCCCCGACTTGTTGACCGGGACTCCGAGCGTCGTCGGTGTATATGGGGTTGCGGCTTTGTCTCGCTAGTAGTACCTATCCCTGGGTCACTACTTTTCCCCTTTTAGTGGTTTATTCCCGTATTTTATTGGACTCGTAATTGTTATGTTCTATGTCACCAATGATTTGTGTAAATTGATCGTATATATATGTATAAGGGATATGATTTTATTTCAGTGGTTGTATCATGGCTTGAATATATTTATATTTCATTCGAGGCTCATATTTTCTACCTATGCAAATTGTGAAAAAGGAAAAAAAAAATATATATAGACTCTTGAGAATTTTATTTACTGTTATCATGACTGTGACACACTTGGATTTAGTAACTATGGTGTAATGACGATTATGCTCCGGTTGCTACATCAAGGGGTGTTACATCAAAGGGCGATCTTACTTAACCCGAGGACATACACGATTTACGAAATTTTACATTTTTCAAGATTTTTATCAGATAAAAATAAAAATCACTGTACATTTTATTATTCGTTGAACAATTAATACTGGTTTTGCTATCTATAACAATTGTCCATTGAGTAATAGCTTGTAGTAGAAATCCTATCATCTTATCCAAAGAAAATTCACTTTATGTCACATCACTTTGACTTTTTAAAAAGGTGGAAGCTTAGCTAGTTGGAGAAGCTTAGAGGAAGTTTCCTAGCAATTTCCTCAAGACTTGTAGGAGAAGCCATATTTTCCTCTCTCCTCCTCTCCACCACACAAATTTGGGGGCTCTTTGTGTCCACTCATTTTATTCCATGCATTTACACAAAATACACTTAAGCCACATTTCATTTCATTTCAAATTTTACTATCATTTTCTCTCTCTATTTTCTCTCTATTTTCTCTCTTCATCTTTTTCTCTCAACTTTCTCTTCTCCTCTTCCCTCTCCAACCCCACGGCCATGGAGGCTTGAAGGAGGCCAAACCCTTCACCTCACTTCATTCAACTACTCATTTGTTCATCTCATCATTCATATCAAAGAGACAAAGCAAAAAGCTCTCACCTTTCTCCTTATGAAGCTCACGGCCTAACCCCTCAAGACCACTCATCCATCTTCTTTTCTTTCAACCAATCCTTGATGTTGAATCTAGACACTATTCTAAGCAACTTTCATGTTGTGACCATCACCAAAATCCACCATTTTCGTTTTGTTCCATCAAGCTTCAAAGTTGGAGACTTTAAGGTAAAGTTCATAGCTTTATCACCTTTCCTCCCTATTTTCGTGATTCTTGATCTCTTAGGTGATCAAGGGTTCCTTTTCTAAGCTTTGATGATGATTTTGGTGAGTTTTGATGTCCTTATGGTTTTCTTGAAGGTGGAAAATGAAAATCAAGAACAAAGGAGCTTGCTTTCTTGAGTTGTCTTCCATAGGTAAGAGGGAGATAATCCTCTTCAACCTATCTTGGTGGTGAGGAAATGTTTTTGGTGTTGTTGATGAGGAATCCATGTGTGGATTGCTCTCTTTGTTGTGTTGTTTTTCATGATTGTGTATTTATTTGGACTTGTATGAGTTATTAGTTGTCATTGTATGTTTTGATCGCTATGGATTGTATATTGGAATGTTTGGATTAATGTATGGAGAAATGTAGGATTTACTTACCATTTTGGGGGTCACGGCCTTAGGGCAAATTTTTGAGGATTTAAGTTTGATTTTAGAGACATTGGAACTTAGGTGATTAGGTGTTAAAGTATTGATGATTGTAATAAAAAAATTTTGGGACTTCTCACTTGGGAGGCTCACGATCTCTAGAAGATTTATTAGTTTAAGTTGTGATCTTTGTGCAACCTTGGGTCTTAAGTGATTAAATGATAAGTGATCAACCTTGTGGTGAAGGAAAAAGGGTTAGACTTTGTTATAATGAGGCTCACGGATTTTTAAGACAAAATGCCACAAAATGTAGTGCTAAAGTGGAGACTTAGATGATTAGAGAATTCTAGATTCGTTAAGAGTTCGTAAAATGAAAAGAATAAAGAATAAGACCTTATCTTATGGATTAGAATGATTTTGAACATAAGGAAAGAACAAGAGAGTTTGTGAGACTTGCAAAACCCTAGAGTAATTTTAAGTGAGCATAATTGATTAGATTAAAGAACTTGATCAATCTAAAGGAATAAAGATTAAATAAGGACTTTAAGGGAATCCATCTAGAGAATGAATTCATAAGAGATGTTACTTAAAGTGAAAACTGAAATAAACCTCTAAAAGTGTGCCATCACTCTTGAGAAATTAATACTAAACTATTGTGGGTCCGTGTTTAGGACTAGAATTCTATTGATGCTTAAATTGGCTAAATTGTGGCATATGATGTAAAATTGTTATTGTGAAATATACATGATTGTGCATGGAGTCAACATGTATTGAATATTTGCTCAGTCGATGACTGTTAAAAGGCTGGATGAGCCTATCATTATGCATTGAGTCAACATGCAATGAATATTTACTCAGTCAATGACTGTTAAAAGGCTATATGAGCCTTTGAATGCGAATTGAATAGTGTGATCTGTGATGGATCAGAGGGGGGTGTAAGGAGCGGTGAAAGCCGATTGCACGCATTACGGGCCCGACAAATCACTATTCTTTACGCGGTGAATTAATGAGAATTAAATAGTGTGATCTGTGATGGATCTGAGGGGGGCGTAAGGCGCGGTGAAAGCCGATTGCATGCATTACGGGCCCGACAAATCACTATTCTTTTTGTGGTGAATGAACGAGAATTAGATAGTGTGATCCCTGATGGATCTATGGGGGGCGTAAGGCGCGGTGGTTCATTTCGTGATAATGTTATCACTTTATATACCTCTGGCTATGATAAACCGATTGCAACGCATTACGGGCCCGATATAGCACTATTCACTTCGTGGTTCGGCATAGACTGTCATTGAGGGAGGAAGATCTTCTGGAACGTTCATCTTTGAAATGGAATGGAAAATCTTAGTACCAAGTGCACATGCATTGTGAGTCAGCATTGTGAGTCGGCATATCATTTGACACTCATTTATATGATGATTATACTATTATTTTATTGATGTCATGATTATCCAAAATGTTTTGATTGTTCATTATCTGATACTCTGTTACTATTTCTTTTACCGTATGTGACTATTACTGTTTGATGTTGTTGCTCTGCTATGTCGGCGTCTTGCGCCGTTCTGTTTCTTTACTGCCATAATTGGTTATGTAAGTAGGATGTCTCACCTCTTTCCTGTATCACTGTATTTCTGTTATATATATATTTGATAAAAGATCATGAGGAAGAAGATGAGGGACCACACCCTTGTTGATCGGATTGGGTTGATTCGTTACTTTCGATATGGCGTCTGGACGACATTTCTTCGGTTACGCATGGGTGCAACTTTATAGGGACATTGATGCCTGACATGTCGACTGGGACACCGAGCGTCACATATATTTAGGGTTGCGGCTTTGTCTGCTAGTAGTACCTATCCCAGGGTTACTACTTTTCCTTTTTGTGCTTTTGTACCTGTCATCTTTTATTTGAATATATAAGTACTATGTTTCGTGTTATCAGTGCTTTATGTTAAGGACGAATATATTATATATGAAATATGTTTTTGCTTAGATGGTTGTATTCTGAATGGTTGGGTACTAAATATATTTTCATTCGGGGCTTATATTTTCTATTTAAGTATAACGAAAATTTTTGAAAAGGTTGTTTTGAGACTATGACACGCCTGGATTTAGTGACTATGGTGTAATGAGGATTGTGCCGTAGTTATTAGGTCTAGGGGTGTTACACTAGGTGGTATTAGAGTAGTTCATCTTGTTGAGCCGAGGTATGGACTTGCTATGTTTAGGCATATCAGAACTTTTGTATGTTGTGCACTTTCTTGTCTCTTGATTGAGATGATGGGAAAGGAATGCATGGCTTGCCGTAGGTTGAATGTTAGTAGCTACTATTATACAGTTGCATGATTTTGAGGACTGGCCTACTCAATATGTAATGTTCTGTGTGTACAGGAAACTATGACTTTACCTAGGGATAGTGTATTAGGAGAATAGGAGTTCTTTAGTAAGGAGATCAAGAGGTTCTGGAGAAAGGAATAACTGGTGTAAGTTTGGTTTGAGAAGCTGTTTGGGAGTTAAAGACTTGTAAGAGGTTACGCCATAGAAGGCAAAATGAAGAAACTCGAATTAGAGACTGTCAAGATTCATGGATTGTGTGATTCTTTGTGTTTGGTTTCCGAAAGGAGATAATACTGTTTGAGATAATTGCATTTGCTTTGTTGCGTCATGTTTTGTCTGTCTTCGAAGAAAGTCAATGGCTCGCAATAGACATACAAAGGCAATGGCTCGTGATAGACATACGCATATGAGCGCAGGGTGAGATAATGGAAGTATGACTGCAATTGCAGAAGAAATGCAAAGGATAACTGAGGTGACAACTCACCAAGATCAAAGGGCTGCATAACAATGAGAATTGGAAGTTGAGGTTCATAATCTATTGGAAGAAAGCCGATTTTGGGGTAACCTTGGACTGCCTAGATTCCAAAGAAGGAATAATAGAAAGGTTAATCAATTTAAGCGAAAACCATATTCAAGATTATCAGGGAAGCAACAGCAACATCCAACTCATGGAGAAAGTGCTAGTGACAGTAGATCCAGTCAGACCTCGACATTTTTATCAAGATGTAAGAAATATGGAAAGGACCACTTAACGAGGGAGTGTAAGATCAAAGGGATAATTTGCTTCAGGTGCGGAAAGTCCAGGCACGTTTCTAAACATTTTGCTTCAGCGAAGAAGAAGTCTTCTGTTAATGATGCGTGTGCTTCAAGATCCCAAGGTGAAGGGAAAGTTTACACCCTGGATGGAGCAAAAGTTTCCTAGACTGAAAATCTAAACGATGGAGATTGTGCCACAAGCGATGATCCCTTGATTGTGTTGTACAATTCTGGAGGCAATCCATTTCTTTATAGCGTATGACTGTGTGGATCATTTGGATTCATCTGTGTCTTCAATTGTCTTTGACCTAGTTGTTTCTACTTCTGTTACTAAGACTTGTCGTTGATACTTAAATTTGTTTAACCTATCCTATTTCTACTAAAGATCGAATCTTTGTTGATTTGACTCGCTTACCTAAAATCACACCTATTAGAGTTTATGATTTTAGGAATAGATTGGTTATTTTTCTAGTTATATCCTGCTAGATCGTTCCAATGAAGACCTTAGTGATTCCCGAAACTAAGACTTTTGAATTCGTAACGGCCAACAAAGTTAAAGCTTTGTGAGGAAAAGGAATCCAAGGATACATGTCATCTTTTGTGGAGGAAAAAAGCAAAAGGAATATAAATGTCACTCTTGTAGTCAAAGAGTTTCTCACGATGAGCTACAGTGTTGTCAGTTAAGGAGAAGAATGGAACTTCTTGGTGTGATGAGGACCGTCGCCAATTGAACAAGATTACGATCAAGGATGAGTATCCTCGGAAGAAGATAAATGATTCGATGGATCAACGATAAGGGAGTCATTGTTTTCTCCAATATAGATGTACATACTGGTCATCATTAGATTCGTGGGAATTTGAGGGTATTCCCAAAACGATTGTTCAAACGCGCTTTGGACATTATGGGTATCTCGTGATGCCGTTCGGAGTGATAAACGCTCCTGTCGTATTCACGGATTGCATGAATTGAATCTTTCATCCTTATCTAGACAGATATGTTGTTGTTTTTATCGATGACATTATAATTTATTCTCGAAGATATGGAGGAACATGTTGGATATCTCGATATAGTTTTCCAGACTTTAAAGGAAAAGAAGTGTACGCTAAATTATTAAAGTACAAATTCTGGTTTGAGGAGGTTAAACTTTTGGGTCATGAAATTATGAAGGAAGGGAATTGCTGTGAGTTCGTCAAAAGTTGAAGTAGTTTTACAATGGGAAAGACTGGAGACCATAATACCCTAGTAACTTGTAAGGTTAGTTAGTTTCTATCAAAGAAGCATCGATGGATTCTCCAAGATAGCAGAATCTCTTACTCAGCTTACAAGAAGGGAATCAAACTTTTTATGGACCAACACATGTGAAGGAAATTTTAAGAGTTGAGGAGATATTCGAATACTCGCTAGTTTTGGTTCTACCTGATCCCAATGAAATATTTGAAGTGTTTTGTGATGCTTCACATTAAGGTCTAGGATATGTGCTCATACAAAGTTGGGAAGTTGTGACTTACGCCTCGAGGTAGTTGAGAGTACATGAGGAGAATTACTCAACTCATTGCTTGGAGTTAGCCGCAGTTATAATTACTCTGAGAATATAAAGACGCTTTGAACCGAAAACTACTTAGTATCTTCATTATGATGGTCAAGAAGAAGGAATTAATAGAGTAATTTAAGGACATGTGATCGTCATTGGAAATGACACCAGATGAAATATGTCTAGATATAGTTACTATTTTGAATGATCTGTTAGGAGAAATTCGAGAGAAGTACAAAAGTGACTAATTTCTACAAGACGAGAAGAAGCTATTGAAACAAGGCACGACGTCAGAGTGTGAGGAAGGAATTCGACGGAATCCTGATGTTCACGAGTAAGGTCTGTATGCCCAATGGGTCAGAACCTAAGGAGTTAATTTTCAATGAAGCTCACACGAGTAAGTTGAGTATACACATCAGAAAGACCAAGGTGTATCAAGACCTAAAATAGATATATTGGTAGCAAGGAATGAAGAGAGATGTTGCTAAATGTGTGTCATCTTGTCTGAGTTGCCAACCAACTCATTCCCAACCAACTCATTCCTAAATTCTTCAGACTATATCAAATTCTTCTTTGGATTGGTCTAGTAGCCTATCAACTAATTCTGTCATCCTTTCTTTCTAAAATCTTTATAATATCTTCCATGTGTCATGATTGCGAAAGTGTATCCCCGATCCAGCCATGTCATCGAACTGGACACAGTACAATTAAAAGAGGATTTGATCTATGGAATACTTCCTGTAAAGGTCAAGATTAGGAGAGCAAAGCAACGTTGAGGCAAAGAGATCACAATGGCAAGGATGATCTGAATTGACGTGACTAGAGACGCGACGTGGAAGTTAGAAGATAGGATAAAGAAACAACATCCTTGTTTACACTAAGGAATGAAAATTTCGAGGACAAAATTTTTATTTGAAGGGGAAAGTTGTAACACCCCGAAAATTAATAATTTCATGATAGATAGCCGTTTTATAATATTTCTGATTTTTGTTAATTTTTCTGGCATTTTTTCAAAAACGTGGAATATTTTAATATTATTCTTTATTTTACGTGCACACTGAGCCGGGGAAATGAGATATTTTTCCCAAGAATCTTGAACTGTGAAAACGTCGACGGAAGATCTTACTTAACCAGAGGCCAGGCACGGTTTATGAGATTTCATGTTTTTCAAGATTTTTATCAGATAAAAATAAAAATCGCTGTACATTTTATTATCCGTTAGACAATTAATACTGGTTTTGCTATCTATAACAATTGTCCATTGGGTAATAGCTTGTAGTAGAAATCCTATCATCTTATCTAAAGGAAATCTACTTTATGTCACATCACTTTGACTTTTCAAAAAGGTGGAAGCTTAACTTGTTGGAGAAGCTTAGAGGAAGCTTCCTAGCAATTTCGTCATGGCTTGTAGGAGAAGCCATATTTTCCTCTCTCCTCCTCTCCACCACATAATTTTGGGAGCTCTTTGTAGCCACTCATTTTATTCCATGCATTTACACAAAATACACTTAAGCCACATTTCATTTCATTTCAAATTTTACTATCACTTTCTCTCTCTATTTTCTCTCTTCATCTTTTTCTCTCAACTTTCTCTTCTTCTCTTCTCCTCTTCCCTCTCCAACCCCATGGCCATGGAGGCTTGAAGGAGGCCAAACCCTTCACCTCACTTCATTCAACTACTCATTTGTTCACCTCATAATTCCTATCAAAGAGACAAAGCAAAAAAGCTCTCATCTTTCTCCTTGTGAAACTCACGGCCTAACCCCTCAAGACCACTCATCCATCTTCTTTTCTTTCAATGAATCCTTGATCTTGAATCTAGACACCATTCTAAGCAACTTTCATGTTGTGACCATTACCAAAATCTACCATTTTCGTTTTGTTCCATCAAGCTTCAAAGTTGGAGACTTTAAGGTAAAGTTCATAGCTTTATCACCTTTCCTCCCCATTTTCGTGATTCTTGATCTCTTAGGTGATCAAGGGTTCCTTTTCTAAGCTTTGATGATGATTTTGGTGAGTTTTGATGTCCTTAGGATTTTCTTAAAGGTGGAAAACGAAAATCAAGAACAAATGAGCTTGCTTTCTTGAGTTGTCTTCCATAGGTAAGAGGGAGATAATCCTCTTCAACTTATCTTAGTGGTGAGGAAACGTTTTTGGTATTGTTGATAAGGAATCCATGTGTGGATTGCTCTCTTTGTTGTATTGTTTTTCATGATTGTGTATTTATTTGGACTTGTATGAGTTATTGGTTGTCTTTGCATGTTTTGATGGCTATAGATTGTATATTGGAATGTTTGGATTAATGTATGGAGAAATGTAGGGTTTACTTACCATTTTGGGTGTCACGACCTTAGGGCAAATTTTTGAGGATTTAAGTTTGATTTTAGAGACATTGGAACTTAGGTGATTAGGTGTTAAAGAATTGATGATTATAATAAAAAAATTTTGGGACTTCTCACTTGGGAGGCTCACGGTCTCTAGGAGATTTATTGGTTTAAGTTGTGATCTTTGTGCAACCTTGGGTCTTAAATGATTAAATGATAAGTGATCAACCTTGTGGTGAAGGAAAAATGGTTAGACTTTGTTATAATGAGGGTCACGGATTCTTAAGGCAAAATGCCACAAAATGTAGTGCTAAAGTGGAGACTTAGATGATTAGAGAATTCTAGATTCGTTAAGAGTTCGTAAAATGAAAAGAATAAAGAATAAGACCTTATCTTATGGATTAGAATGATTTTGAACATAAGGGAAGAACAAGAGAGTTTGTGAGACTTGCAAAACCTTAGAGTAATTTTAAGTGAGCATAATTGATTAGATTAAAGAACTTGATCAATCTAAAGAAATGAAGATTGAATAAGGACTTCAAGAGAATCCCTCTAGAGAATGAATTCATAAGAGATGTTAATTAAAGTGAAAATCGAAATAAACCTCTAAAAGTGTGTCATCACTCTTGAGAAATTAATACTATACTATTGTGGGTCTGTGTTTGGGACTAGAATTCTGTTGATGCTTAAATTGGCTAAATTGTGACATATGATGGAAAAGTGTTATTATGAAATATACATGATTGTGCATGAAGTCAACATGCATTGAACATTTGCTCAGTCGATGACTGTTAAAAGGTTGGATGAGCCTATGATTATGCGTTGAGTCAACATGCATTGAATATTTGCTCAGTCGATGACTGTTAAAAGGCTGTATGAGCCTATGAATGCGAACTGAATAGTGTGATCTATGATGGATCTAAGGGGGGCGTAAGGCACGATGAAAGCCGATTGCACGCATTACGGGCCCGACAAATCACTATTCTTTATGCGGTGAATTAATGAGAATTGAATAGTGTGATCTGTGATGGATCTGAGAGGGGCGTAAGGCACGGTGAAAGCTGATTGCACACATTATGAGCCCGACAAATCACTATTCTTTTTGTGGTGAATGAACAAGAATTGGATAATGTGATCCCTGATGGATCTATGGGGGACGTAAGGCGCGGTGGTTCATTTCGTGATAATGTTATCACTTTGTATACCCCTGGCCATGATAAACTGATTGCAACACATTATGGCCCCGACAAAGCACTATTTACTTCGTGGTCCGACATAGGCTGTCATTGAGGGGGACAGATCTTCTGGAACGTTCATCTTTGAAATGGAATAGAAAATCTTGGTACCAAGTTCACATGCATTATGAGTCAGCATTATGAGTCGGCATTGTGAGTCGGCATATCATTTGGCACTCATTTATATGATGATTATATTATTATTTTATTGATGTCATGATTATCCAAAATGTTTTAATTGTTCATTATCTGATACTCTGTTACTATTTCTTTTACCGTATGTGACTGTTACTGTTTGATGTTGTTGCTCTGCTATGTGGGCGTCCTACGTCATTCTGTTTCTTTATTGCCATAATTGGTTATGTAAGTAGGATGTCTCACCTCTTTTCTGTATCACTGTATTTCTGTTATATATATATTTGATAAAAGATCGTGAGGAAGAAGATGAGGGACCATACCCTTGCTGATCGGATTGGGCTGATTCGTTACTTTCGATATGGCGTCTGGATGAGATTTCTTCGGTTACGCACGGGTGCAACTTCATAGGGACATTGATGCCTGATGTGTCGATTGGGACACCGAGTGTCACATATATTTAGGGTTGCGGCTTTGTCTGCTAGTAGTACCTATCCCAAGGTTACTACTTTCCCTTTTTGTACTTTTGTACCCGTCATCTTTTATTTGAATATGTAAGTACTATGTTTCGTGTTATCAGTGCTTTATGTTAAGGACGAATATATTATATATGAAATATGTTTTTGCTTAGGTGGTTGTATTCTGAATGGTTGGGTACTAAATATATTTTCATTCGGGACTTATATTTTCTATTTAAGTATAACGAAAATTTTTGAAAAGTTTATTTTGAGACTATGACACGCCTGGATTTAGTGACTGTGGTATAATGACGATTGTGCTGTAGTTATTAGATCTAGGGGTGTTACAGTTTCCCTTCAAATAGCACTTTATGTTATTCTCTAAGTCATTTTAGGCGACTTTTCACACTCAGAGTTGCAACAAAGTGTCTAAACTAACTCAGTTTATCACCAAACTTGACTAACATGCTAAATAAGTAATATATTACCTTTGTAACTAATTACAAGCCTAACATGATTTTTTCGGGTTATTACAAGATGGGTTGGAGGATGAAATACAAGCAGATGAAAAATTGAGAGGGATTATTCAGGATTTGTTTAGGCAGCCTGAATCTCATCTAGGGTCCCAATTCAAGAAAAGAAGGTTGTATTATAAGGGGGGAATGGTGGTTCCTAAGGATTCTCCTAAGGTTCCTTTAATTCTTAAGGAATTTCATAACTCAATAATAGGGGGTCATTCAGGATTTTTCAGTACCTATAAGAGGATTTATGGACTAATTTACTTGGAAGGGATGAAGAGGAGAATTCAACAGTATGTGCAGGAATGCAAAGTTTATCAGAGGAATAAATATCAGACCCTAAGCCCTGTGGGTTTGTTGCAACCACTCCCAATGGCCAATACCAACACACACATGGCTAAACCTTTCTATAGACTTTATAGGAAGGTTGCCTAAGGCTTTTGGGGTGGATACCATTCTTGTGGTAGTGGATAGACTAACTAAATATGTCCATTTTATAGCAGTAGCTCACTTTTTTTCTGCTCGGGATATTGCTAAAATCTTCATTAATGACATAGTCAAACATCATAGATTCCCTACCTCCATTATGTTAGACCAGGACAAGGCATTTCTTAGCACTTTTGGACATAATTGTTCAAATTCGCTAGAACCAAACTGAAATTCAGTTCAGCATATCACGCCTAATCTGATGGGAAGATAGTGGTTAATAGGTGTTTGGAGACCTACTTGAGGTGCTTGACAGGGAACAAACCCAACCTATGGCCTAAATGGCTTAGCTGGGCAGAATTTTGGTATAACACCAATTATAATTTGCCACCAAAATGACCCATTTCAAAGCTTTGTATGGAATAGACCCCCCAGTACTTGTTAGAGGGGATGTGAATCAGTCTTCAATAGAAGCAGTTGACGGGCTTATGACAGAATGGAATCACATGTTGGATGAACTAAGGGGGATCACTTGATTCAGGCTCAGAACAGAATGTGCAATCAGGCCAATAAACACAGAAGAGAAGTTGAATATCAGGTGAGAGATGTGGTTTTTTTGAAGATCCAACCTTATAAACTGAAGACTTTGTCTAAAAGGGTGAATCATAAATTGAGTCCAAGTTATTATGTACCTTATGAGATTATTGAAAAAATCAGCCCAATTGCTTATAAATTGAGGCTACCTGATGACACCCAAGTGCATCCTGTCTTTCATACTTTTTTGTTAAAGAAATCAGTTTCAACAGATGCCACTAGTTAGCCTCTACCTTCATTTCTAGCAAATGATTGGGAATTAAAGGTTCAACCAGCTGAGACACTTGTTGTTCGCACTAATTCAGAAGGGGAAACAGAAATTCTAATCAAATTGCACAATTTGCCAAATTTTGAGCACTCTTGAGAGGCTTTATCCACCATCAAAGAGCAGTTTCCAAACTTCTACCTTAAGGACAATGTGTGTCTTGAGGGGGGGAGTATTGGTAAAGCTCCTCCTAAAATCACTAAGGTCTATGTGAGAAAGAAAACTCAAAAATAGGTGTGGGCTGAGAGGGTAAGGAAAATGGGGAACCTTAATGTTTATAACTAACTATTAATGTGGCAGTGGTAGTGGAGAGAAAGGTGATTCCACGTGATTCTGTTAGTAGGGGTATATTTGTGGGATAGTGGCTAGAAGGAAGGCTAGGCTGGACTAGGCTTAGACTTGGGAGAGACGTGAGCACTCTCGAATTTACTCATCCTTGTTTTTGTTTCTTTGAATTCCTAGAAGTTGTTTTCAGCATTTCTTGGTATTGATATCATCTTGATACCAACCAGAGGATCATCAATATATCAATGTTTCTATTCATTTTCTGCCTTTATTTTTCTGGTACCTATCAATGAGCTAGAATGAAAATTCTAGAATTCAAGAATCCAAGCTACAACTATGTTCGCAGTGCCAATTGCACTATATATGGTTACAATTGCACTTTGAATTCAAAGAAAAAATAGAAAAAAAACTTGTGATTCATTCTTATAATAGACCACCATACATCACACAAATCATTGATAAGCTTCCAATAAATTTATCATTTAATCAATAATTTTTTTCCAACAAATATTATATCTCTTGAACACTGTTGCATGGTTGCTTCATGATTCATAATGAATTTGTGTTTTCCTAAATTAATTCTAATTCAAAACCCAAAATCTAATTCTAATAATACATTCATCTCAAACATAGGAAAGCAATCTCAAATTTGCACGACAGTGACAAACATCCTCACAAAATCCTGATGATCAAATATATGCTCATAAGAGAGAAAACCCATAACAATAACATCAAATTTTGAAGGCACAAGCTAATGAAAGAAAACTAGAGATGTAGGAGGAGTTGGTGTCAAGTAGAAACATACTTATAAGCTGACACAAAGGGAAGAAGGTGTTGAATCATATTCAACAAAATTCACAATCAAAAAATGGAATCTAAACCCCAAGTTTAGAAGAGCATGAACTTGAGCTATGAGAGAAGAACAATGAATTTGAGTAGTTCAACAATGGTTGACTCGAGCACATGAACTCCACCGAGTTCAGCACCACGAACACCCGCAAGAACGAGAAATGGACTGTGCGAGCATAAATGCAACAGAAAATCAGTGAAATTTTTGCAAAAATTGAAGAAAAAAAAAGTGTAGAGATTGATGAAACCTAAATTGAGTGAAAAGATGGAAGAACAAACAACAAAATTTGGTTCCAATCATTCGCTTCAACTATTGCCTCTAATTTTATTTAATTTTTTTATGTGTTTAATAATTTAATTAAATGAGATTAGAAATAATAAATAAAAAAATTAAATGAGTTTGAAATTAAGAATTAGAATCAAAGGATTAGAACTAAATTATGTTCAAAATCAAATAACTTGAAAGAGAGTTAAAAGAGAGTGAAAAAATAAGAAAATGTAATTTCAAAGTTTTAGCAAGGGCATATAAGTAAATTTCTTAATTTTCTTTAAAAAATCTCCCATTTTGAGGAAACTCTGAAATATAGCTGCGGAGGAATTTAGGAGGGTAAATAAAAAATTCCTGAAATCTTAACTTTTTTTTAAAAAAAACTCCCAAACATCATAAGCCTCTCCCTTCCCTCCTAATTCTTACTCCCAAACACACTTTAAGGTTCCTATCCAGCCAATCCAGGAGCATCGCATAGCTGAAATCATCATTAAAGAGGCTCCAATGCAAGTAGAATCAAAGAAAAGAGGTCTGTATAGTGATGAAGCTAAGGATAGAAAATGTACTTGTTTCGAAGTCCCTTAAGTCTTAATTATTAATGTCTTGTTCTTTGTTAACCTTCTAGTTGTGTTGGAAGTGTTGTCGAGAAGCATTCCGTGATTATTTTCTTATGTACTTGAACTTTGATTTCTATTTCTTTTTATTAATGAATTATCTTATCGTTAGGTAAAATAAATAAATAAAAGAACAGATTCTGTTCTGCGATAATTTAAGAGTTTTAACTCAAATGACACTAAGTTTTAGACTTCCTTTTGTAACCAAAGAAAGCCACAACAATAATCCAGGAGCTTTAACTCAAATGACACCAAGTCTTAGACTTCCTTTGTAACAAAAGAAAAGCACAACAATAAACTGTTCCACAAATGCATTATGTGAAATTTATAAAAATAAACCCATATAAGAAAGATCCAGTCCAAATAGAAAGGTTCACATTGAGAACATCACTGAGCAGCAGAAGCTGTCTCAGCAAGAAAACTGGCCAGCTTCACGATATTCCCTATCTACACATGCTAACAGAGGTCAAATTATTTAACAACGGCGAGATCTCACAAACCAAAACAAATTTGCTACCAAGAAACTTAAACAGAATACACTAACATGCCCTGCACACTTCAGGGATATAAATTGCTGTTTTACACAGGTTGCTTCTACACAAGGTGCATATGAAGATTCTACGCATGTGCACACTTCAAGAGGCATGTGCCTTACAACATCTTGGAGGAACAAAATCTTCCAATCATGAATATGAAGATTCTTCATTGCATGAAGTCACCATCCTGCTCCTTTTAAATGAAGAAAATAATTACTGAACTCAAGTTTGGGTAACTGATACAGTAAAAAGTATGCACAACTACACCCATGGCTTCCTCTGAGTTCAATAAGGAAAAGTTTAAGCAGGGTCACATAAACCAAGATGGACTACAATTTTGCACAATTATGCCTAAAGTGTGTAGGTAGCATTGCTCAGTCTTGTAAGATAATTCTATTACCACTTCTTTCTAGTTGAGGTAAAAGCAACCAAATAAAATGTCACATATTAGACAGAAAAGCTTGATAGCTGATACTGAAACAGTTAACATACGAAGCTCCAAAGATCATAGACATTTTATTATCAGTAACTTTTGCATCTAATTGAAAAGATAAATAAACTTTAATAGAACAGTGAATTATTATCATTTATCAATACTAGCATAGCATCATGTAGCACAAAAAAGACTTTGTTGTTGTTGTTGTATCAATACTAGCATAGCACATCACAAAAGACTTTCACCATGTAAGGACCGGCCTTTGCTAAATCCCAGCACAGTTTTCTCAAACAAACAAAAAACAAAATTTATCTGGAAAGCAAAGGATATAATGGAATGAAGAAACAATAAGATCTGATCTACTCTAGTAAACAAACTTATATACAAGTTCCTGCAATCAAAGGAGAGAAGGGGTATTCCATGATAACAAACAAGGGGTAAAATTATCACCAACAAAATCAACAAACAAAAAAAGAATATTGAAATAGTCAAAAGGGGAAGGATTTTGCCACAATACCCAAATACACCAAAAGCATGCACTCGGCATTTAATAGCAGCTTCTTAATTTAACAGACGTCACTGGGTAAGTGAAAAATTGAAGAGCAAAATAAGTTGGAATAAGGAACTTGCATAAAGAAGAATCTAGAAGCCTTGAGTTATGACCTTTCTTTTCTATATTTAATTTACTGTAATAAACTTGGAAAACTTTAGAAGGTTTAATGACTGGACAAAGTAAGACTTTAGAAGATACAGTACAAACTAAAACTGAAACTAGAAGGTTAAGGAAAAAAGCATGTTTAAATATTAAAATTAAAACAGAAGAATGTCAACTATAAAACCCAAAATTGTTCCAACAAGAGAGGAATATTTTTTTTGTTTATATTATAACTAATTAAGTTCTGTTAATCTCTTCAAGCTCCTGAACTCTTTCAGTCTTCTTCAGTAACTGATGTGCTATTTTTAACTTGCCACACTTCTGAAACACATGCTCAAATGTGTCTCTAGCATATGCTGATAAATGAATACCCTTTTCAAGCATTGATTTTGCTTTCTCATATGCAGCATCTAGTTGACCTCCCTTACACAGCTTCTGCAACTTCTGGTCCTCCAATTTTCTTTCCAATTTACGACAAAGATCCAACCAATCATGTTCTCTCAAAAGATTGTCTACTAGATTGTAAGTGTGAAAATGTGGAATCCAACCCAAACCCAACATTTCCATTAATAAGTCATAAGCAACTTTCCAGTTCTGCCCCTCACCATGAGCATGGATCAAAGCAGTGTAGGTTAAATTATCAGGAAGGCACCTGTTCTTGTTCATGATTTCAAACACCTCCGTAGCATGGCTCACATTGCCCAACTTACATAGCATGGATATAATAGAATTGTAAACAACCAACTTTGGCTTTAAGCCACGGGCTAACATTCTCCCAAACAAATGACTAGCTTCCTCCATTTGGCGGTGTTCGCACACCGCCTTTATGACAATTGAGTATCCCTCTTCCACGCAAGTTAGCTTCCTTTCCTCAACAATCTTCAGCACTTCAACAGCTTCTTCTGTTTTACCTAAGCGACAAAGCTCTGTTATAAGCTTGACTACAACAAAAGCACTAGGTAATAAGCCAGAACTAAGAACTGCCCAAAATACTGCAACAGCAGGCTGAATTGCACCACTATTTCCTCCCATGTTTGGAACTAATATAGTATATGGTCTACGAGTATTCCTCACTCTTACGTTCTCAACAGACCCTTCTTTTGCACTCATTAAGCACAACTCCCCAATAAGTATGTTCAATGCAGAACGAGTCGGAAGCACACTAACCTTGTTCATTTGGCCAAAAATTTCAAGAGCTGTCTCTAATCTACCAAGTTTACACAAACCAACAAGCATGTTACTACAGGAATATGTATCTGGAGATTCAATCTTCCGAAAAATTGTAAGTGCAAGCTCAATCATCTCCCCGGATGATTGCTTCTTGCAGAGCACATAAAGCATATTATTATAAACAAGATTATCAGGCCTACACCTAAACATTACTTCCATTTCTTCAAACAAGGACAATGCTTCCTTAATTCTCCCTTGCCTACCCAAAAACCTGATACAAATAGACAATGCCCTACACGAAACTCGACCCTTATGCAATGACACTGTCATCAATAAACACTTCATGTCATCAAAGAGCTTCCTCCTACCCAAGAAATCAGCCATGTACTCAACCACAGAGTCATCAAACTGAAATCCCATCTGGGTCCCTGCCCATGAAAAGAATTGCAGGGTCTTGGCTCTACCCAATTGCTTGTAACTCATCAAAACCTCAAGCACAAAATTGGAACTTAACTCTCCCTTGTAACAATTCAGAACACTATCAATGTCACTAGTGCAAGAGACACGGTCAGAAAGCAAAGAGCAAATGGAAACAATATGAGAAGAGGTTGTTTTGTGTGAAATATGTGGGATTTGGAGGAAATGGTTTCTGGGTTTTGTGGGAACAATGGATTTGGAGGAAATGGTTTCTGGGTTTCTGAAATTACTGTGAGTTTTGGAAGATGGTTGAGAAGAATAAAGAGAGGATGCAGTGAAGTTGAAAAGATCAGCACTGATACAAAAAGCAGAAGCATGTCTAGTCCTACAAAGCATGCTCCAAAGAGAAGTTGTTGGTTAATCGTTACCGGTTTGGTAGAAAACGTGCGAGTGACAAAATCGAATTTAGTGTTTCTCCAACTCTGTTGCTGTTCCTATACAAACAGCCTCATTCTCCATTGAAGTATCGTCGATTCCATTCTGTCAAGGAACGAGTGTGTTAAGGAAAAATTGGAAAGGGTTGAAAAAAGTAGGAGTAATGCTACAGTCTAACACTATGTACCAAAAAAAATTAAAAAGGTTAATTATGGAGCACAAGGACTCCTCTGGCATCATGAAAGAGGACATCCATGAGAGCAGCAGGCAGGGGGGGCTTTTTTTGTTTTTTTTGGGTCTACGCAGCAGAGGGATCAGAATGTCTAGAAACACTGATCCCCCCAATGAAGGGCTTCGAATGAATCTGACTCTTTAAGCAAAGTTTCCTAAAGCCCCAATCCCAGGATCGTTTTATCGTAGACCATCCAAGCTAGCGGCCCAACCCATTTCTAATCAATTTACCATATCTGGCTTGCCAAGAGAGGATCCATCAACATTGAAATCAAATAATTTTTTCATTTGGATAACGAAATCAAAAAATTCTAAACAATAAAATGCTTTGGCCCACGGGGTAACCTTAGTTGAGGTTCGTAGTATGCTAACTTTATGGGAAAAAGATGATCCCACATCTCTTAGTATGTTAATTTTATGGAAAAAAGATGATCTTATATTTTTAAAAAATAGTGTGTTTTAAGATTGATAGATTGATAAAAAAGTGATAAAAAAATTAAGTATAACGAATGATATTAGATGAGATGTGAAAAGAAGTGTATGCACTGTTTGTGGTACGAATATCAAAATTGAACTTTATGAGAGTAAAATTTCCCCTAATTTTTTTTTGGGGTACATTTCCCCTAAACTTTTTATTATTGAGAAAAACAATCAAACATAAAATTTATAAGTAAAATATTAGTTAAGTTATTCTGGAGGTATTTTTATATTTTTGAAAATATTCAAATAATTTTATATAGTTTAAAGTTTGTAATTAAATTCTAAGAATTTAAAAGATTTGTAGATAATGACAAAAATCTACTTATCACCATCTATTTATCTTTTGTTGGCTGAAAAATGTTTAGGATCAAGGAAGGCTTTTTCAATTTCAAAGCCAATGCAAATTACCAACTTAATTAGCAACTATTTATAAATCATTGATCAAGAGAATATTTTTAAATTTTAACTCAAGTCATGTTGTTTTAGACTAGATAATGGCCTTAGGTCCAAATAGCCAAACCCATCAGTGGAGGACAGTCCATGTCAGCATGGATAAAAATTCTCATCTTTATCTATTCAAGAAATATTCCTTTATAAATGTCAATGATTGACTAGTATCCCATAAAAGGAAATTGTTCCAGAATCTTCCTAGGGTAATGAGCAAGGCAGAAGGAATGACCATTTTATCCCCAAAGTCACTTGCTCCTCAAGTCACTCAACACTATAAGTAGAAAGGATAGCCTCCAAGGTATAAATCTTTCCCCCTCACACTTTGCCTCCTTCTACAAACCCTAATTTGAGCATTGAAGTACCTTCTAGGTACACAACCTCTTCACTCCACTATAGCAAGGGAGGTGCAGGTATGAATCATCACTCTATTTGAGATAAGGAACCACCCTCTCATCTTAGTAAAAAAACACATGCCACCCCTCTCATCTCAATACAAAACACATGCAGTTGTCATGAGTAGAGTTGGGTAACGGGCCAACCCGGTCCGCGATGAGTTAATAATAAATGGGCTTGACTGAGCTGGCCTTTATTTTAAATGGGCTAGCAAATAGTAGCTCACGCCTGCATCGCTTTAGCTCACAAATTTGTGGCACTATAAGAAAATTGTTTTGTATTCGACACTAATACATCAAAATCCACTGAAAAATCAAAATTCCAACAGATTTGGGTTAGTGGTAAAACCTTTGTCAGAAAACTATTTCTGGTAGAATATCTATGATGCCCCTAGCTCATATAGCTCACTTAGCTTACTCAAATGAACTAAGATAAGTCAGAGTTCATCACAGTCTTACCATTATTACCCATTCAACTACTTTTTAGTTAACTTTCTAAATTGTAAACTTAGTTGTTTAGCTCTCATAGTGAGTTAGGCCAGAAGCCTTTAAAGTGATTAATTTCAAGCATAATTCTCATTCAATCTATTTAAAGATAACCTTCAAGAGTTTGTCATGATTGAACTCTCAAATACATCATCTAGTCGGAGAAATCGTACACTAGGTATATCAAGTAAATAAAACAAGTTGCATACACATTTATATCATAAGATTTCACATGCATTAGTACATGTAAACCATAACTCATTATGGGTATACATGTTCAAGTTAAGTTGTCAGTACTAAGTCATCAAATATAAACCAAAGATGGCACCTACATTACTATATACAATATATACAACTCAAAAGAAATGGGCATTATCCAACTAAGCCCTAGGTGCACATATCAAAATAAACATCCTTCCCTAGCCTTAGTCAATTGCTAGGGAGTCACTACAATGCTCATGGTCACATTAACCTGGAAGGTGAAGGTGATTGTCTCAGGTGTGTACACCCACCCTCCCTCATTTTGGTATAGTATAGATACTAGAGGCATCATGCCTAAAGAAGTATAATGGTATGAGTCTAGAACATCATGAAAAATGTGGTGAGAAATTTAGAAATTCTCAGTATATAATACAAATTCAAAACAAAAACCTCATATGATGGTTCAAGCTATATTGGGATACAAAATTAATCTAATATACATAATGAGTAAAATATTTATCAATGTCCAATATAGAAAATCATTTCATTTAGAGAAAAGCTTCATGCAGTCATAACAATCTTATATCATAATAGAATTATTGGGAATTGCAGATACATCACGCAGCAGAATAATAAAAATTCTCTCATAGGATCCATGCGAAAAAACCATAATCTGAGTTTTAAAATGTTTACCTTTTGAAGTGTGATAAACACAAGCGACGTGAATCACCAACACCGTAATAGCGACGATGTCTCTGCGGTATCCACACGAACAGACTTGCAAAAAGGAGTCACGCCTCTTTTACGCAGTGCTAGCTGCGAAGAGAAGAGAAGAAGACCTTTCACTATCTCTCACTCACTTTCTGTAGGTGCGGCTAGGGTTGTGATGATACGTAATTAGTGATGAACCTGCAAAACTTATAATTTTTACGGTTCATTATGTGTGTTTTTCATTCTTTTTAATCTTTTTAATTGGGTTTGTTCTTGAGTTTTGTTATAGTTTTAGTATTTTAAATTGTGTTGTAATTATGTATTTCTATGTATTTTTGTTAGGTAAATGCAAAGGATCAAGAATGGAGGTGATTGCATAGAAGATTTGTAAAAAAAAAAAATGAGATCAATATACTTGATGGATAATGTCAACAATCGTCACTCCTATAGCTTGCATTGTATGCAACTAACTTTATAATCATCTTGTTACAGATGACATCATTAAAACGTAACTCCTCATGTAGGAATCATTATAGCATCACCATACACCATTATCACTATGTAGCTCCTGTAGCAAATTTTCCTATAAATAGGCAATCAAATTATCCAGGAAGCATTTGGAAGCAAAGAATTTATGTTACGTTGTTCTCCTTTTCCTTTTCCTTTTCCTTTTTTTTTTTTATCCAATCTTTCTCATGTGTAACTAATCTTCATCTTGCTTGGGTAAAAAGGTGAAGCTCTTGGTAATAAATTAAGGTTAGATTAATTTCTTTTTGTACTTAAATGATATATTATTAAGCAAATATAATATGTGTTGTATGTTGTTTCCAATTAATTTAGAAACTCTTCTTATATAATGAATATCTTGATCCATTATAGACAATAAGATTGGCCCAAGCATAATGGATGCTTTTGACGATTTATAAGTAATAATAAATAATTATTGGAACCATAATATGATTACATGATTGAGCTTTGAATGCTAAATCTTCCGATTGGAATCTTCATTATGCATGATTTCAATTGAGTTATAAACAAAGATCTACAACTTTCATGAAATAATCTTATTTTTAATTTATTACCAAAATTTTCGAAACCCACTGGATCTCTCACCAACCCAACCCAAGCAAATCCTTTTCATTTGTGAACAACTTATATCATTAACAACAAGTTGTAATCTTGCAATTCTCTTATAGTTTCTTCTTTTCTTTACTCATGGCTCAATTAATTAGTTTTCCTTCATCAATTTCTTTCAATCAATTTCTTGGTCAAGTTACTTTCTCAATTCGGATCGACCTTGTGGTTTGATTCTTGAACTCCCGAGAATTTATTACTTTGAGACAACCTACACTTCTTCTTAATCTTGGTTTGAAACTTTTAAATATAATTATATCCAATCAAGTTTTTGAAACTTAGAACTGTTGATCTAAACTTGTCGGGAATTGATTTGAAGTTGGAATATATTGAGGTTATAAACTTCACGTAAGAAAGGTTCATTTATCGGTATATTCTTCTATATCTCTTTTCATTTTTATTTATCTATTTACTAACACACTAACTAGTAATTTTATGTGAATAGTAATATGAATAGTATATAAATAGTATGTGAATAGTAATATGAATAGTATGTAAATAGTATGTGAATAGTAATATGAATCGTACGTAAATAGTATGTGAGTAAAAAAAAACTTAAAAAATAATAATATAAAAAATTTAACCTTTTATATATATAACTCAAAATTTTGGCGCCATGGGGTAACTCTCCATTTTATTTTTCCTTAACTTTTGTAATTTACTTTTTGCATTTTTTTATTTGGTGGTTGGTTTATTATCCCATCTTTGTAAATATTTTTTTTTATTTATTTATGCTTTAGAACTCTTAAGGAACTTTTATGCTGATATTTTTATTATTATTATTATTATTATTATTATTATTATTACTATTATTATTATTATTATTATTATTTACACTTTATGCTTACTAATTTCCTTTCTAACTTTTAATTTTCACTGTCATTTTATTTTACGTTTTTCCCCATCCTCTAACTTTTTAAATTTTGTCATTTATTTTTCTACCCTCTAACTTAATGAAATAATATTTCTTTTTATCTTCTCTTTCAAGACCCTACCGTGCGAGAGATTTGATAGCAAACATGGCGCCAATACCCAACAATTTGGCACACGAATTATTACCTCAACCCGGTTTTCATATTTAAATTTACTTTTTTGTACTTTATTTTACGTATTTTAATTTTTGCTTTTTTTATTTTATTTTTCGCACTTTATTTTCTGCATTTTTATTTTTATTTTTTTTTCCATTTTTGGGTGGGGACCATCCCAACCCGGTTTATACCACATCCTTCTTAATATTAACAACTGGTTTCTATCGCCTACTTGTATATTATTTTTTTTGATTTTTATTTTATGTCACTTATTTATCTTAACAACCACTGCACGAGTGGTATCAAGATTGAAATTTCATAAACGGACATTTGGTTAAAATTAATCCTAGTACTTTATATATTGATTTATTTGAATCACAATCACACACAATTAACACAATGACTGAATTTGAAGGTGCATATGTTGAATTGATGGATTGAGAATGATAGAAATATGCTTTGAGAGATTTTGAGCCTATTGATGAATGGATTGAATATTTATACCATTCTCTTCTTTCTTGTGTGATTTTCACTCATGAAATTATTTCGCTCTTTGAACTTGTTTTGATTCTTTTTTTCCAGCGGTCTACATTTTCACATGCATATGTAAACATGATTGAGGCATTTTTCTTGAAATAGCTACTTTAACCAAATAATCCATATTGATGTGATTGAGATGCTTTGTTGATGATGCTTTTTTAATATGATATCTAGCACTCTTATAATTTCTTAAAAATTCTCTGATTCCTATCAACCTTGTATATTTTCCTTTGTATAACCCCTTTGAGCTTATTTGGCTAGTTCTTGTTTTTAGCTTATTACGTGCCTTAAAAAAAAGGAACATGTTTTTACCTGACCTTAGGGAATAAGAGAGCATTGACTTTGTTCTTAAACAAGTGTGGGGAGTGTGTGTGTAAAAAAAAAGAGAAAAGAAAAAAAAAGTGAAAAAGAAGAAAAAGAAAAGAAAAATGCGAAAGAAAGAATGAACTTTTACCCATCGATCACTATAGGCACGTGACATAAACATATCTAGAATAAAGATGGATACTTTGAAACAACATATAGGAAGAGAAAGGAGAAGGTTTATGCTCTAACAATGAATTCAACTCATCAATTTGGGATTGATCTTCAACAAAACATTAGTCAAATATTGGTCATTGTCCTTGTTGATGAATGTTCTCAAATATCTTTTTCTCTCTTACCCCAACTGTTCTTTCCTTGGTAATGCTCTTTTCATTCTCTTTGGTATTTATCTTCTTATGTCCATATTATCCATTATCCATTTTCCTTAAACATGCGTGGATCTTTACCATGACCTCTATTTACAACCTTGAATAAAGTCCTCTTGATTTTTGTGTGCATGTATTCACTACCACCGAAAAGGAACTTTTAGAATTGTAGTAGTTGAGAAGTAGAAGATAAGCAAGCTTATGGTAGTTGCAATTTTTCATGGGTTGAATTGAGTGAAATATCTACCATTTTAAACACTAGATGGATTGAGAGTAAATCCTGTGAGATTTGATCTTTCATTCTTGATTCGTTCTTTTTAAGAGTGAGTCAAGTTTCCTTGCTTGATGGTTTGAGATGTGAAGAAATATTAAAAAAAAACGTGTTTTGTTCCCTTGAATGACTAATTGCTCTTCTTGTTTCATTAAATCTTTTAGAGTTTTTAGTTTTTTTGGGGTAGTTCACCCTTTCCTGTGTCATTTCCTAGCTTTGGTCTTATATATTTTGCCCGCAGTTTGGAGTTAGTGCAAAAAGCTCTTGCAGTGTTACCATCCCCAAACTAATGAGCAAGCCGAGATTTCCAACAAGGTGTATGAACCCTAACGCAAAACTTATAATTTTTACGGTTCATTATGTGTGTTTTTCATTCTTTTTAATCTTTTTAATTAGGTTTGTTCTTGAGTTTTGTTATAGTTTTAGTATTTTAAATTGTGTTGTAATTATGTATTTCTATGTATTTTTGTTAGGTAAATGCAAAGGATCGAAGAATGGAGGTGATTGCATAGAAGATTTGTAAAAAAAAAAAAATACTTGATGGATGATGTCATGGATGATGTCAACAATCGTCACTGTAGCTTGCATTGTAACACTGCAGCATCACGTAGCGTCATTGTAGCATCACTGTAGTACTATAGCTCCTATAGCAAATTTGCCTATAAATAGGCAATCAAATTTCTTTTATCTTTGAAGGAAGCGTTGAGCGGAAGCGATGGTTTTCTTGAAGAGAATTTCCGTTACCCTCATAGTTGTTCTCCTTTTCCTTTTCCTTTTTCTTTTTCTTTTCTTCTTTCACTCATATGTAAACTAATCTTCATCTTGCTTGGGTAAAAAGAATTTGTAAACGCAGCTAGCACTCTTGTGAAGCTCTTGGTAATAAATTAAGGTTAGATTAATTTCTTTCTTGTACTTAAATGATATATTATTAAGCAAATATAATATGTGTTGTATGTTGTTTCCAATTAATTTAGAAACTCTTCTTGTATAATGAATATCTTGATCCATTGTAGACAATAGGATTGACACATTGGATGCTTTTGACGATTTACAAGTATTAGTAGACAATTATTGGAACTATAATATGATTACATGATTGAACTTTGAATATTAAATCTTCCAATTGGAATCTTCATTATGCATAATTTCAATTGAGTTATAAAACAAAATAATCTTATTTTTAATTTATTACCAAGAGTGGATCTCCTAACCCAAGCAAATCCTTTTCATTTGTAAACAACTTATATCACCTTTAATCTTGTGGCACATCTTCTCTTTACCTCAATTAATTAGTTTTCCTTCATCAATTTCCTGTGGATCGACCTCTTGAACTCGGTGATGGATGATTGAGAAGTTTGATGGATTTACTTGAGACAACCTACACTTGGGTTTGAAACTTTTAAATATAATTATATCCCATCAATTAGCAGCCCCTTTTCTTAACCCCTTTGAGCGAGTACTATTTATAATAGTGGCTTACTTTACCTTAGGGAATTAAGTGAGTGTGTGTACAAAATGCATTGAAAAAGAAAGAGTGCCTAAAAAAATGTATGTTTATAAAGTAAGTTGTGCAACCCTAGACTCATCTGTTGGGATGAATTAGGCCCACATTATTGAATCCAAGTCCAACTTGGATCCTTATTTATCTTCTAATTTAGTCTACTCTAAGACCTGTGCGACCTCTGACGTGCATGTTCTCTTGAGTTGGTAGTAATATTAAAATCTCATTTTAATATTACAAATAGTGTCTTGTATCTACCAACACATCGCTAGATCGCCTTTGGTTGTTCAAGTAATGAGAATGTCAGTGATTTGACATAACCTATCCGTGACCAATGTTTCCGCCTAGTTTAGTCCCTTTGTCCAGATATCTAGATTGAACACAAGGCATGGAACGTGTCATCCTTGTTTAGTTCAATCTTCAGTTTCCTAATTCTCGAGTAGATATGGTAATAACAAATGAGATCAATATCTCATACTGACTCATTTGAGCATGGCCATGCATTTCGTAATCATATCCCAAGTTTTAATAATGGAGATGGGCTGAAATTTGGGGATAGTTACCAAAAAATCACTTCTATTATGTAGGAGGGACAAATCCCATCTAGGTCACTCACATCCCAAAGATCTACATGAATCGTGAAGTCTATGTCTAATAACCAACTTTATAATCAACCCACTCATCTTGTTACATTTTGTTATAACATTTGATGGCATTAAAACACACAACTCCTCATGTAGGAATCATAGTGATTTCAAGTCAATGGACCACATATACCATTATCACTCTTGATGAGAATGGTGATTCCTATTAAGATTTGTGATGAAACTTAGACATTGACTAAACTCACGTAACGATCCACGTTGATCGTTCTCATGGCGGAAGAGGTCTGTCCAATACATCATTACTCTAATATATATCCATGTGAAGAAGCTTGGAACTGAATCTAAACTAATCACGTAATTGAAGGAGTTGGATTCTTGATTGGTGCCTAGGTTAATTGAATTCGGTGCTTCATATCTCATATCTATGACCCAAATGTGAGATGTGGTCATCGATCCACGCACATACTAGTCTCAATGCATCATTGTTGTCCTAATTAACAATAATACTTGACTAGGGACATTTAAGAATAGTATTTTATCCAATAGGATCTCATAATCAAGTCATCCACTTGATGTCCTATGGTATCAAACTTACTATTCTAAGGACTTTATTATGTTTATCAAAAAAAGAACACAATAAATGAAATGCCTCATATATTAAAAAATAACATAATATAATGTATATAAATACAAACAAAATGTATTGGCCTCTAGGGCTTACACCAATAAGAATATCATATACAGTTACGATGAATGCAAATGATATATGCACATGATGATTTTTCAAGCATTCATTTCTTTGCTTTCTTTTTCTTTATGCTTACTCCCCCGCCCTGAGAATGAGGCTATGTACTTCTCATATACTTATATTTGACCTCTAGAGGAAACTCTGTGGTCCTCATACAAATATATCTGGTGATAGTCTGCGCATAAGACATGAGCTTACTTTCTGGACTTACATTGTTGCCGCACAGAAAACCTTCCTGACAAAGTGCTTTTCTCACTCATTTGCCTCTTAAGGGATAAGTATTTATTTTCATACAATTTCTCATGATCTTCTTTAATGCATAAAACATTTATGCAACTTCCTTAAAATCATAGTAATGCATTATTTTACAACATTGTGCTATGATAATGAGAAATACATTTGTATCATCATCACGTCAGATAACTCAAAAATATATAACTCAGCTAGCTATTGAAATCAACATTTGCTAACATCATGATTCCATATAGCATATAAATGAGCAATCTCATAAGAACATTAGTCAACTCATACAACTTGTAACACCGTGACTAGGGGTATTGAGTTCTTAGTCTTGCTCAGGAATTATCTTGTATTTCATCTTTATTTCTTTCTTAATACCAATAACTACATTATTACATAGGAACTTTTTCTTTTTAATTTATAGCTTAAGATAAAGATAAAATTTTAATTAGCGTGAAAACATTATAATTGGAGTTCAACTACAACAAGATAAGTAAAGATAAAACAATTAACTAAGTATGCAATTGATACTAGCTGAAGGTACCATATAGTGTTTAAAAGTTCATACAAAACATTCAAGTACTAGCTTCCTATGCCTAGGCACCATGTTGTGACTAAGTCATTATGTCAAATCATTAAGTACAAAATTAGGGCCTTCTATACCCATTGGTGCATTACAAAATATCAACATTGGCTAGGCAAGCTATACATCACTACATCTACTAATCGTGAACCGAAGTGACAGTGGAAATTATAGCTCGAGCAAAACCCTTCGCCTCTAGGACATAGACCCAGACATAAAATATCTCAATCACGATGTATAACGTGTTCATGTTGCTCTTGAGTCTCTAAAAGTACCACAAAAAGGGTGAGAAATAATTCTCAGTAGGAAGGTAAATGTAGTTAATTCATGTATCATCAATTTTCTTCTTGTTAATTCATTCCCAAACATTGTAACTATGCACTTACATCAAACACAAGCAAAATGCAATGTATGACTATATATGCCTATGCCTAAGTTCCTACATTGGATCAAAATTCTCTTTCTGGTCACATGTGCAAATCATTGTGAGCTCACTTTGTCAAAAGCATCCTCTCGACTTCTTTCTTTCTTTGGGTAACAACCTTTCTAGGCACATGGACAAATTATGGTAAATTGCTTACGCGTGAGTAGCCACTTCTAGTTGTGGATCACTTCCCTTACCGAGGATCCTTTCCTTCTTTCTTATTCCACTTAAGGAATATTAAACACAAACAAGAATGCATTTCTTTCTTCTTTTGACCTAATGGCCTCTATCATTTATCATAATCTTTATTACATTTTTCTCATAAAATCATGCATTCCTTCATTCTCTTCTAGGCATGGTCGAATGCTATATACTAAGCATATCTAAGATAACATTTCAATCAATCTAGCATTTGGCACACAAAGCATCCATTCATCCACATCATTCACATTTCTATGCATTCTAAGCATAATCAATCCATATAAGACATTATCAACACAACTTAAATACACATTTTAGAATTCTTCAATATTTATATATATTCAAGTCATCAATCACATTACTAAGCATTTCAAACACCATCAATTCATGAAAGGCATTATCAACACAACTCAAATTCACATTTTGGTACTCTTCAATATCTATTAAATCAAGTCCTCGTTTTACCTCTTTTAGGAAACAAGGTATTACATTCTCTTATTCAAGCTTAGTTTCACATCTTTTAACAAGTCCAAGAACTCAAAGAAAAATAGACAACATTCTTAGGTAAATTTTATGCTTTGGCCGAAATCAACACCATCATATACATTTCAATTCACATCAAGCAAGCTTAAGCAACCAATGTTATCAAATACCAAGTTCTTTCAAGATTACTCGTACTAGTCTTTTGTCAATTAAGAGTATAACTTCTAAATTTAGATGAAGTCTATAAGAATCAATTTATTAATTATTTTTAAGTCTTAAGTATCAATCAATCTAGTCAAGCCTTTATACAAATTGGTCCTAGGGTTCCAATGAAGCAACAATTCAACTTCAATATTAATTTACTAAGTCATGGCTAAGTCTATCAATCAAAAGCATACATTCATTCATCAAATCAAGCATCAATTTAATTTTACAAAGTCTTATTCTAATTATCAAGACATGACTGAATTCAACATGCTCTCAAGCATTCATCAATTAGTTTTTCAAACAAGTTCATGCAAGGTAACATTACATCAATTATCAAGTCCAAGTGACCTAATCAAGGCATATTAACAAAGTTCTTCCCTAAATCCTAGGTCATGGCAAAAAATCAACATATATTTAAAGGTCAATTAATTTCTCATACAAGTTAAACTATGCATTCATCATTAATCAAAAGTAACCTTATAAAGGCATGTTAACTAAGCTCTTGCTTAATTTTTAGGTCATGACTGAATTCAACACATCCAAGATCAAAATCATACAAGAGATGAACATTTATCAATCCTACTAATTAAAACTCATGCATTATCATTCAAAGCCACTTATCAAGCTAAATTCCCCATCAATACCTAGTCATGACTAACTCTACCCTTCTTCAATGATCATGGAAATTATCAAGTATCAAGCAAGTCCAGTAACCAATTTCAAGAATACAAGTCTCATCTAAGAAGTGAATCAATTTCTACAATTACATATTAGTATTAGAATTCAAACCAATGACATACATAGTGAAACCATAATTAGAGACACAAGGCAATGACAACTAGAAGGAAATAACTATGAATTCTCTCCTACCTCATAGTGGGGCGAAAACTTTTAGGAAAAGATGTGGCCAAATTGGTTGTTTGTTGGCTCCAATTAAGGGTGGAAATAGGTCAGGCTGCCCGTCAGGGGCCTATGGCATGACCTACCTGAGGCTTGACCTGACCTAACCTGACTTGTTTACTAAATAAGGTAGACCAAGACTTTTTTAAAAGTCTATTTAACTAAAAAGGTCATGTCTCATGCCGTCTAATAGGCCTTTTAAGCTTGACAGGTCGGCCTGACCTGTTTAACTATATATAATATAATATATATTATTATAATAATTATAAATTATAATTATAATTATTAATTTATTATAATATATTAATATATTTTCTAATTAAATTTTAATAAAAGTCAGTAACTAAAAGCTAAATTAATAAGTTAGAATAGAAATAATATATTTATTAATATATTTAAAGTAATATATTTATTAGAATGAAAATAATAAGTTAACACTTACTCCTTACTTTTATAGATGTCCACTACTTTCTTACTCTGGTCTTTAGTCGATGTGGGACTTGGAGATATATGCCTTTAATAATTTTGTAACTTAATATATCTCCAAGTCCCACATCGACCAAAGACTAGAGTAAAAAAGTGGTGAGCATCTATAAAATTAGAATATGAGTGTTAAGTTATAACAAAAACCTATTGGCTTTAAGTAGGTCCGTTAGCCTATTTCAAGACTTAGGTGTGTTAGCCTATGTAAAGGCATGTTGACCTATTTAAAAGTGAGTTTGTTAGCTTATATAAAGACATATTGGCCTATTTAAATATAGGTCTGTTAGCCTATTTAAGGTCTCATTACAAAATAGACATTTAAATAGGCTTTTAGACCAGATCAGACTTTTAAAAAGGTCAGGTCAAGCCTTAAAAATCAGCATATTACAGGCTCACAGGCCAGGTTCAGGTCTTATAATTGGGATACAGGTCAGACCTGTTTAAGGCAAAGTCTGACCTATTTCCACCCCTAGCTCCAATCCTAGTACTTCCACCAAAATCCTCCTTCCTTGCTCCCTCTCACTCTCGGCCTCACTCTTTCTTACTCTCCTCTCTATGCTTCTTTAACTGACCTATGAGAAATGCTCTTAGTGTGCCTTTGAGGGGATTGGTCGAATGGCCTTATATAGATGAGGGAAGGGGATTTTTCAAATTAAAATATTGGTCTCTCATTTATGTTGTCACCCAATTCCACCAATCATTGGGTTATCTTCCTTTAATCCTTCTTACAACTCTAATAATTACTTTATGCACTACTCTCTCTCTCTCTTTCTCTCTCTCTCTCTTATTCCTAAAAGCAAGGCCTCTTTTTGGCTTATTCTAGATATTATTTCTAAAAGTATTATTCTTTTATTATTATATCCATGTGGGTCCTACAAGTATATTAATATTTTAGTATAAGAGGATTCTAGTAGTAGTAGTAGTACAATCAACTAAGTGATAAAATCACAAGCTATCGACCAACAACAACTTCATAAAATTTTATATAAGTTCACATAGATTTAAAACCTTAATCCTTTATCTTCTTCCAACTATCATTTTTCACTATTAACAAAATTCAACCCAAGAATTCATGCCATCAAATTTTATCATAAAACCTAAAATTACATATAATCATAAACGCAAGGCTTGGGAAGTTCATCCCTAGCCATTCGGCCACCTAGGCTCCAAGCCCTAAATCACCATCAAGCTCATCAAAACTATTTTTTAATCAAGAACTTACCAAGAATACAACAAAACAACCTCAAGCAAGTTGGCAACCCCAAAGTTGCACCAAGGCCATTCATGGCCACCACTTCCTCCACCAAAACCTCCACCTAAAACTCAACCACATCAACCTCATGCTCAAGAACATCATAAGAAGGATGATAGGAAAGAAAAAAAGACAAGAGGAAGTGCAAAAACCTACCTCTTCTCCTATGTGCCGCAGGTTCACCAAGCAAGAATGGGTGGAATTGCTTAGTCTTGGGCTTGTTGGAAAGCTCTAGCTTTGCTATCCAATTCTTCCTTCAACACCAAGGACAAAGGAAGCCTCCAAAAGTGACATGTAAGGAAACAAGTTCTCTCCTTATTCTTCTTCTCCAATATGTCACTTTCTCCTTCTTACTCTAACTCTTGTTTTCTCTCACTAGGAGTGAAGAATGGTGATGCAAATGAGTAAGGGGAGGTATTAGTCTCTAATTGTGGGTGACTATGGGTTAGGAAATGTTTCACCACTTAATTCTATGATTTACACTACCTATGCATACATTATGACATATTGGGTATTATTTAAATTATAATGGAAACTTCCTAATCATTACACCTATTTCTCTAAACCAACAAGAATTAAGATAACTGATTGGTCTTAGTTGCATGAAATTCTATTGGTTCTATATTAATTATGATTATTACAATTTAATTAAATCATATCAACACTTACCTACACACATTGAGCACATATAAATTTGTGGTCATTTTACACACAAAGATGAGCCATCTCATCTAAATTATTAGCTGGCTCACCTTGAACATCAGTCAGCTCATAAAAGCATTAGTTAGCTAGTAATTGAACTTAAGCATAAAACTACTCATACTTACGCAACATGCTATTAAGATTCACATATCTAGACTAGAAGGGATAATGTTACAATATCTGGCAGAACATTTGTGATGACTATCAAGTAAATTGTGGCAGAAAATATCTGCCAATAAATTACTGAGGCATATATATATGTCGCAAATATTGTGACAGAGTTGGTGTATTAATGAATACATTCAAATTTTTTTTTGGCAGAATATCCACTAAAAATTATGAATAATTTTTTTAAACTTTTCTATCCAAATGTTTAAAATACTTTGTAATTAATATTGTTTTATATTTAAAGTTATAAATTAAATAATTAAAGCTAATAAATTATGAAACCAATAATATTCTAAATTATCAAATAAAAAGTATATGCCAAACAAGTATTTGTTGTCCAATTTAAAATTAAAAAACTAAAAACAATGTAAATACAAAAAAAATGTCTAAACCTCATGTATGTCCTCTTGATGCTCATCATCATAATGTAAAACATTATCCATAAGATCCTATTAGGGGTCTTGTTGTAAATGATGAGAGTTGGGAGAATGGTAAAAAGGATGTTGAAGCGACTAGTAACGATGTTGGAGTGGCTGGTAAGGCGGTTGATCAGGAGATGGGTGTTAGACCGGCTGGTGAGACGAGTGCTGGAATTGATGTAAAGGCGGTTGAGGAGACAGCGCTGGAGTAGCTGCAAAGACGACTGACGAGTCGAATGCTGGAGCAGATACAGCGGCAATTGCTGGGTTGACTGTAGAGTCATGTGCTAGGTTGGTTGCATAAGTGGTTGATGGGTTGTTGTAAAGGTGGCTGCTTGGTTGGTTGTAGAGGCAGCTTTTAGGTGGCTACAAAGGCAACTGAGATAGGTTCTCCAGACTCCTTGGCATCTATGTTGCCAATATGAATGCTTGGGATCTAAAAAAAACAGACCTCTACAAAACACAATAGTAGTTTAATAAGTAAAATAATAATTGAATACAAAAATACCAATTGAATAAATTTCATGTACCTAGCTTTAATCAATTTAGTCACCATAATAACAACCGACTTTGAAGGAAAAAACCTGTAAACAACCAATTAACAAACAAATTACGTAAACATAATCTATATATATGTGTTAAAATATAACTTATAAATCAAATTATATAAGACCATGATTCTGAAAACCAGTCTTGTGTCTGGTTCGATTATGCTCTAAAAACTGCTACATCCAAAAATCGGTGGAAAACTGGCAAATTAGTCTGAAAATTTATGAACTGGTCTAAAAATTGGTGAATCGGTCTGACCAGTATTAGTTTGGACGATTGACCGGTTTGCTTTTTTTTTTTTGAATTTTCATAAACTCAAAACGATGACGTTTTGGACCTGAGTTAAAAAAAAATGAAAACTAGGTTGGTTTTATTTTTGGCGTCCGTCGTCGAGCCAGGTTGCACGCCACCTACAGTATCCCATTAAGCCATCTTCAACCCTACAACCACCATTGTTCAGTTGTGAGTGACTTCGTGCTCAACCTTTTTAGTTTTATTTTTTTTTCCTTTTTGTTGGTGTACTATCATTGTGATTTTTTTTTCCTTTATAGCTCATTTAACATTTTGATGTCATTTTGGTCTCTAATAGGAACTAAGTTAAACCAATGTTTTTTAATAATATGTAAATTATCGTAAATTAATTAGTTGTCATTTTTGTGATGTTCAACTTTATTGTAAGTTACTTAGTCAATATCAATATATTAATTAGTATTTAATTAGTATATAAATAATTATAAATAAATATTTATATACAAATACAAATATAAATATTCAATATATTTAATTACACTCCGGCTCGACCATGATTTAACTATGGTTGAACCATTAAACCATTGAATCAGTCCCCTAACCGGTCTGATTTTTAGAATCTTGCGTAAGACGATAAAATTCCTTACTAATCTTTGCCATCAAGCTCAATGACATTGAGGTTTTGCCTCACGGTGAAGTAAACACTAGAGTTTGGACGAGCAGCATCTGAGTGGCTAGCAGTTGAACCTCCAGGATTCAAAGGACTGGGATTTGAAGCAGCATGGTGAGTGGTAGTAGGAGTGCAAATGGGGATGGTGTATCATGGGTGACAGATGCGAGGGATAGATGGTCAGATGTAGTTGTGAAGGCATGAAATGGCTGTTGTGATGAAGATGGTGAGGATAAATGAGGCACAAAAGTTGGTGGTAGTATAGTTGAATGAGGTCCTAATGATGGAGATGTAAAACTAAATGTAAATTTAGGGGTCAACATCATGACAAACTCAACTGCAGAAGCAATTAGCCGAGCATGCTTAGGCTCTATAATAGGCGACAAACTAGATGAAGTCGATTACTGTGTGGGAGGCTACTTCCTAGTCACCTTCTCCTCCCTTTGTCTTGGTGTGATGTCATCTACATAAGCAAAAAATATATTAAAATATGAATGTTAATGAATGTTAACTTACAGTTAAGCATAAGCTAAGTGCTCAATAAACACACATACATGAAATAAAATTGTAAGTGATAATCAATTAATCACAAATTTAGTTAAAATATCATAATTTATCTTACTATTAATCAGACTTTTTGTATTCCTCTTCGTCATCCTCCCCTTCATCATCCTCCACTTTGTTATCCTCTTTTTTGTCAACTTCTTCATTAACATTTTCTATTTTCAAACCCACTATCATTATCTCGCTACTCTTCAAGCTTGTTGGTATTAACATTTAGATTAACCCTATACATAACATCGTTCTGAAATGCAGTTTTCAATGCACCCTCAATCTTCACTCGATTCATGGGTTTAGTCTTAATCACTACCCACCAACCAATCTTATCCTTAACCCTTCTCGGCCATGGAACATAATACATTTGCCTTGCCTGCTATTAAACAATGACAAAATGATCAATTCTCTAATATTTTCTTATGTGTTGCACATCCACAATTTTATAATCCTTATGCACCTTAGTTCCCTTAAAAATTAGGGAAAATAATGCCTTTGCCTATGAACATCTTGAGCATTTCGATTTGCATTTCTGCGACGCTTATAACGTTCAACACCACAAAATTTACATTGTCTAGTTTTTTATTATTATTATTATTATTATTATTATTATTATTATTATTATTATTATTATTATTATTATTATTATCATCATCATCATCATCTTACCATAGAATATCATGCATCCATTCATACAACAAATGATATTAAACCAATTTAAACCCTAGTTTAACAACCGATTTTTTTGTCATATAAAGGTTTTTAAGAACAAGTGACCCCGCAAGATTTGTTTCCTTCATTTATCTCATCACATCATTATAAGCATTCTCAGACAAATTATGGTTGGATTTAGTGCTCAACATCTGATCAGCAATAGATAACTGTGAGTGAGTTTCACACCTAGGCCATAAAGGTTGCGTTGCAGCATTTAACAAATTACAAAACCTTGAGTCTCATCATTTAAGGATTCCTTTACTCTCTGCTCAGAAGGACCCCTAAACTTAAGAATTTATACTCTAGCAACATCGTATACCATTTGCAGTAGTTATTAACTACATCTTTATTACTAACTTCAGGCCAAGCAGAAAGTACCAACACTAGTAATGTAATGAAATGCAACTACAGTTGAGTTTAACTCCCCATGATCCCACAAATACCAATAATTTGGTTTAAATCCTTTCTTATACAAATGTAACCTAACAATGTCAGGGTTTACCTTATTTCCACTACAACATTTCAAACATGGATACCTAAGTGTTCCCTCAGCTTGATACTACGAAGACTGACATGCAAACTTAATAAGTTCTTCAACAAAATTCAAAACTTCTTGTACATGACCCTTCTTACCAGGAAGAAGCCTATTATACATCCATGTAAGATTTTCAGGAATATAAATATTCTGCAATTAATAACAAACAAGATTCTAATTTAACCCAACTACCTTACAACAAGGGATTCAAGTCCAAATATGTGAATGATTCAAATCCACACAAATCTAGTTGTAGTTCCCTAAACCCTAACATACAACATTCAATTTAAATATCTCAACAAACAATTCAAGTGGAAGATCAAGTGTCAAGTCCTAACAATAGCAATACATCAAATTAATCATAGAAATTCCAATGTCCCTAAATCTTCAAATTCATTATCTAACATTAAAGTTTAAAATTACTCACTGATTATAGGTTATGATGAATATTAATCAAAGACTCATGCAACCAAATCAAGGATCGATTTATTCATGCAAATTCACACCAAATCGCATATCATACCATATAGCCAAATTCATTAATTATAGTTAAATTCACACTAAATAACAAATCATGCTAGCAAAATTATTCATGCAAATAGGCATAGATCTAAGGCAAAACCTAACTCGGAATATCACCAAACCAAAATAATAAATCAAATAGATCAAGTATTGCATGCACTTGAGAACAAAGCAACAGAGAGAGCTCAACAAAGATGAGCAGTCCCACCAACGAGGCATAAGCAATAGTGTGGTGCGACGGCCAGAGGACAAGGGGAGAGTTATTGACAATGTTGATGGGTCGGGATAGTGCAGAGAATAGAGCACAAACCCAAGTAATAGTGGAGGTCGACGACGTTGATGGGTGATCCACAAGCAGAAGCTGAGGTCTAATCAAGGGAGGAAGAGAATAGAGGAGAATAGACAACGTTGATAGGTGGAGCGCGTGTAGGAGCTGAGGTCTAAGGGAGTATGAACATCATATTTTCACCGGACCTTTTTCTTTAAATTTATTTTCTCTTTATTTGAAACAAAATAAAAAAATGAAAATTTATTTAAAAAAAAGAGAAGAAAAGAAAGAAAAAAGAAAAAAAAATCAGTTAATTACATTAATAAAGGTCCACATTCTTGGCCTTTTCTCTTAGTCCAAATACATAAGCCCACATTAGCCTAGTTAAAAAAAAAATAAACAAAACAAAACTAAAAAAACTAAAAAAAAGTAAAAAAGGAGGAACATAGAAGATGTTGCTTGGTTGTTTTTCTATTTTTGGATGGAAACCAATTTTTCTTTTCTTAGCCTATGTTTGTTTCCTTTTTTTGGCCATGAACTACAGCACACAGAACACCATTACGAGGACAAGCCTCCTTTGCACCCATTTCCTTTTGGCATTATTACACAGTACATACCTACTCACTTTCTCCATTTTTCCACCTGCACTGTTGCATACACACCCACTCACGTAGCTCACACTCTCACTCCCACACACTCACGTTTTCATCCTTCATTTTCATATACACTTTGGCATCATCTTCCATCACTTTACACACACATTTTGGCTTATAAGAAAAAATCCACAAGGCATAAGAGGGGGGCTCTATCTCAGGAACAAAAACACATACACACTCTCTGGGATTCTCACTCTCATTCACACAAAAAAAAAAACTAATCTCCACTCACCATTTTCACATCCCACCATAGCCACCTGTAGCCACCCCACCACTGTCCAAACTCATCACCTTTATCCTTCATCTTCACCATCTTCACCTCCCCTCAACCACATCCTAACAAATATCACCATACTTAACCAAGACACACCAAACCATGACTCACCACCACCATACCCAACTGACGTGAGACCACCCTATCACCTCAATATCCACTTCCTTTCACCACCACAAACTCACCAAGCTCACTTGTGACTCAACCACCCTCTCTCATCTTTAACCATCCATTCCTTCTTAACCACCACACACAATCACTCCTCCATAACCATACACAATCACTCCTCCAAAATCACCCTTACCCATCTTTAACCATTCATTCCTCCTTAACCACCACATCCCACCATAACAACCAAAACACCCACCATCCATGGCCACCAAGCCCACACCTTGACTCACCCTCACCATCTTCATCCTCACCAACAACACGATAACTACCTATCAAGAGCCACCCAACTATGACCACTTTCACCCACAACCCACTTCAAACACCTCACCGTCCCCCACAACTAACAACCCACATCCTAGCCTCCCACCAAACAGCCACCATAAACCCCCACACCTTGGCTCACCTTCACCACCTCACCTTCACCACCTTCATTTTCACCACCACCCATCACCAAATGACCACCATGTTCAGCCACATCCTAGCAGCCACCACAAACCACCCATGCACCACCACGTCTAACTACACATCACCAAACAACCACCATAAGCCCTCCAACCGTGACCCAGTCGTGACCTTCCATGGAATCGCGAACCAGAGGCTTAACTTTCCAGCTAACCTCCTACCCAAAACCACCATCAACCATCCTCCACAACCACCCCAGTCACAGGTCCACCCCAAGACCGCTCCACCTCAAGACTGCACCACAACTCAGCAGTCGCGCGTCGTTCAGCCATGCACCGGGGCTCCACCGGATTTGTAACTGCATCATATTGTCCTCTGTTCTGCAGCTTCACACCTTGTGCAAAGTCCCCTTCGTGAAGCTACTGCACCGCCACTCCTCCATTCATGCGTCCCCTCTATTCGTTCTACGTTTTCTATTTTTTTTCTTTTTCTTTTTCTTTTTTTTCTTCTAATTCCGAAACTTGTTTTTTCTTTATCTATTTGTTTGGTTGGAGATATGATCAGTTTGTAAGGCTAGTATTTTGAAAGTGTTTGGCCCTTCTTTTTTTTACATTATGATCTTTTGTTTTTGGACTTAGGTCGTTAGTTTGTAGCTTTTTTTATCTTCATATTTAGTGTCTTTTGATTTAATGGGCTAAGTGTGTTGTTTGTTTAAATAATTTTAGAGTACTTTGTTAAGTATAGAACAAAAACAAGAAAAAATAAAAAAATAAAAACACAAAAAATAAAATAATATAAAAAATAAAAAAATTTGAAAATATATATAAAAGAGGAAAAATACAAAAATGGTAAAAAAATATAAAATAAAAATGGAATATAAAAGAAAAGAAAACAAAAAATATATTTTGAGTGTAATTGTTTGTGTTATTTAGGATTAGTTCTTGTTTGATAGTGTTTACTTAATCTAATGGTATGTTTTATATTATGTCTTGTGACTAATAGGAAGTCAAAAAGCAAAAAAAATGATGGAAATTTAAAAATAAAAAAATCTAAAAAATGTTAAAAATAAAAAAAAATTGTCATGAAAAATTGTGTTTACTTGTTTGTTATTGTGCATTCCTTTAAAAAAATGATTAAAAAATATTTTTATCAATGCATTAACTAATGATGGTGATTGAATTGCGGATGCTATCTTCAATATCATTTAGATCATAAGGGTCTATTGAGTAGCCTGATGCTAACTTGAACCCTGTGCATAATGGATTCGTTTTCAAACAAAATATTTTTTCAAAAATCTTTTTCTTAATTAAAATCAATCAACCAACACTTATTTTTCACATAACTACGTGACTTTGAGTTTCTCATTGCACCTGAGGATACGAAGGAGCAGAACTCTTATTCCGTCAAGCTAAGAATTAAATTTTCACAAATTATTTATCCCTTTTAGTTTATCTTTTAATAAAAGGGTAAAACAAATATATTTTGATATTATTAAGTTTTGCATAACTGACTTAAGGTACCGTCTCAGGACGGGTGTGTTAGGGGTGCTGTGAGATTAAGTTTTCACCCTTCCATATACATAACTAAATCTCAAATCCAATATGGTTTTTAAAGACTATTTTCTAATAAAGGTTTTCTAATTTTTCCTAATTTAAATAAAATTGGTGGCGACTTCATTTTCATGTTTAAAATCTTGTAAGTTACTATTTTGCCACGATCTCGGTCTTGACAGGGAGGAAGAGAATGGAGGAGAGGGAATGAGAGGACTAAGTACGGCCATGATGCATATACAGATCTTTTCATTGAACAAATCTGACGAAAAGGTTTCTAAGGGCCAATTTTTAAATTCGTGTTGAAACACAAGCGACCTTTCCTTGGTCTTCTCGAAGACCTTTCTAGTAGATAAATCCGCCAGTAAAAAATATTTTTTTTTTATTTTTCCCTTTTACATTTAATTTTTTTTAAATGTTTAATTTTTTAAAATGTTTTTTTTTTTAAAATATCAGGTGGATTATCCACCGGAAACTTTTTTCCATATTTTAAATTATTTTCTTTTATATTTGTTTCTCTTTTCTGGCATATATGATCATCGGAAACTCCAAAATTACCGATGGATTTGTATCCATCGGAAAAAGATGCCGGTAATCCATAACTTTCTAGTTGTGAGGGTAGCCCTACAACCCGCACTTTTTTTTTCTTTTTTTGCTGATGAGAATAAAAGCTAGGTGCTTGGGTGGAGTATTAGGGCTTCTGGTCACATGGACTTGCTAGTGTGGATGGCATGTCGGCAAGATGACGAAGGGTGATGTGCAAACAATGAGATTAGCGGCGAGATATGAAAATGGTGGTGAGACCAAGAATAGAGCAGGAACTTCGAGAGGGGGATTGGCAAGGGCCCGATGAAGGAGAGAAGTAGGGTGATAGAGTTGATAAATGAGAGAGGCACAAAGTGAGAAGGGGTTGTGGTTATGAGAGTAGTGAGACTCATTATCGAATGGGGATGAGTAAGAGAAAGAAATACAAGTAAAATAGAGACAAGTGAAGGAGCCAAACGGCGGCAGACTTAGTGAACGGTGGCTGGTGATAGGGAGAGGTAGTGTTGCAGTGAGAGAGTCTGAGAGTTTGGTATGTTTCTATGAGTGTGGAGGCTGTGAAGGTGAAGGAGAAAGGAAGAATTATGTTGTAGTGTAGGGTTTTCTTTCTTTTTATTTTTTTTAAATAATTTTAATTAACATTTGAGCCTTAATTAGCATTTGGGCCTTTCATACATGTAACATTCTCCTAAACCTATTAGCTTTAATTAACCCTTGTGTGAGTCACCTGTTAATTTTAGTAATTTTCTGAGTTAGTTTGAGCATAATGCTCTAACACAGGACATGGAAAATAGCCTAGAAATTGGTATAAAATGCTTAAATGATGAAAATAAATATGAAAATTTTATTTTTAGGTCATAAATTATTAGAATGAATTATGGTAATTTTTAGGGATGTTACATTAGTATTAGTATTAGGGATGTTACACATGGCTATAGAATCCCTCATGGATAAAAAGGTACTAGTGGTAGTGTGAGACCCTAATTAACTCCTTACTATGAGTATATAGAACTCGAGTTATATGAGGTAGCTCTTACCTATTATTGTATAGTGATATGGGTTCTATAGGAATGAGCAGATATGAGTATATAGAACTCGAGCTATATGAAGTGGCTCTTACCTATTATGGTACAGTGATATGGGTTCTATAGGAATGAGCAGATATGAGTATATAGAATTCGAGCTATATGAAGTGGCTCTTACCTATTATAGTACAGTGATATAGGTTCTGTGGGAACACGTGAATATTTAAATGACTACTGAAAGAGAATTTGTATTTGAAAATGTTATTTAATTAAGTTATCATGGAAATATCATAAAATTGATTTGAGAGTATGAACTTGATTTGAAATTGCATTTCAAGATATTTATAAGTACAATTTGTGATCTTTGATAATAAATGTTTTCTAGTATTGCTAATAATTAGAGTTCTATTTCGAGAAGAGAAATAATTTGATTTGACTTTTGCCACATTTTTAAAGTATAACTTGAGTTTTGTAACTTATTTTTCCCCAAAACATTTGGAATTATTGTGATGACACCTTTTCATAATAGAAATAATGAGAATTTAGAATTCTCACCCCTTTTGTGTTATTACTCCATAATAATTCTAGGGATTGATTCTGCAGCAAGGAGTCAAAGAAAGAAGCTGTAGATTATTTTAATGTATTCCTTTTGTTCATGGATTGTATAAATGGTACCTTGGAGGTCCAACATGTAGTTGTTGTATAATGATGTACTCTTGTATAAGGACCATTTCATTATATGTACATTATTGTAACCACATCAAGCTCATATTTTTTGTATATTTTATAAATTATGTTCAAATGATATTATTACTTATAAGTGATGTGTTAAATACTAATTACTAAAGTGTAATTCCATATACAGTGTTAGTATTAGTATTAGGGATGTTACAATACTTGCCTAGGTCAAACAGCTTATACAATAGATTTTTATAAATAAAAAAATGTTTAGTAGGTTAGTGGGCTAGCCCACAAATCTGTGGATCCCAACCCATTTAACTTGCAAGTTCAATGGATTGGGCCTATAGGTCAACATTTAAATAGGCCTACAAAATATGTGGTCCTAACTAGTGTGGGTTACGACTTAAACGAGTCGGCCCACTGACTTTAATCATGGGTGGAAGGTTAACCATGTGAGCCAACCCCTCTTGGCTATCACTATGCATTTCTCTATCTCTCTCACCTTTATTCATTAATATCAACACCTCACATTTATATTTTTGAGGTGATCTATGCAAACAAATCTCTTTTAACAAAACATTACCGTTTTTAAATATGCATAACAGAGGATAATATTTTGAATATATATTAACTATAAAACACTTGACATTGCTCTGTATATGAACTCTCAAACTTTATCCTCACTGTTGTATGACATTACCTTAAGGGGGTGTTTGGTTCATAAGTTATTTATGCATTCCTCGGAATCTTGAGGTGGGAATGAAATAGTCCCATGTTTGGTATAAGACTTGAAAAACATATTTCCAAGCATATTTTTGTAATAAGTATTCCCACCAAATCATTCCCATTGGGGGAGGTGGGTTGGCTTTGTTCCCTTCCTATGGGAATGGTTCTAATTTTATAAAAAGAATCTATCAACCATCATCTTCCTCTTCCATCACCACCATCCTCTGACATCTTCTTCTACTGTGATTATCATCTTTCTCCGACCGCCACCACTATCTTCATTGTTGCTGGTGACATTTCCCTAACCTTTGTCACTCAAATTTGAACCCTTGGGGAGACGAAAGGAGAAGTGGCACGAGTTGTTGACTTTGATGGCAGCCTCGTCCTTGGCCAGTGGCTATTGAATCTTGATGGTGACACAAGTGTGGACGGTGGCCACTGGATCTCAACGACAACAATGTTGTCTCGAGGAAGGAGAAGTTGTGCGAGCTATCAACTTTGACTGCAGCCTCGTCCTTCACTAGCAACTAGTAGATCTCAATGGCAATGTAAGTGTAGATGGTGGCCAATAGTTCTCAACTGCAATGGCATTGTTTCCTTGGTGAAGACAGATAATGGTGAAATTATATGGTTCTCTGGGTTCAATTAGGTGAAATCGTGGTTCTCTAATGGTGAAATCACCTTATGCTTGTGGAGAAGGATGTTGGGTGGCTCTAATGGTTTAGAAAGGAAAGGTCATTAATTCAATTATTTATGGGAAGAAGGAAATTCTTTTATTAGGGTTTTGAGAAGCCATTGATGAATAGTTAAACATTTTAGGTTGTTGCAGGAGAAGAAAGAGAGCAAGGATATTTTTGGAATATTATATATCAAGTATCCTGGGAATATTGGCTTCAAACCAAACATAAGATTATAAGACTCTTGGAAATATTTTTTAACATTCCCAATAATAGTTAAAACTAACCAAACATAGCTTTGATAAATTCTCAAGAATAAAAATCAACTCTTGAACTAAATACCTCCTAAAATCCTTAGCACCTCACTTGATTCACCTCATCCAAGAAGGTCCATCTTGCCATAGAGGCAAAGTTTTCACTTATCTTAAGCTGAATTGTTATTAATTTGTTCAACTATTTTTCTATTGTCATAAGTTTGGTCTCTTGGTTATTTACATGCCTTTGTATACATCTCTATAAATTAAGAAATCTAAAGTTGATTATCATTAGTTACCATTTTTTTAATAATAAATCAAATACTCAATTTTTCTTTTAGTTTGAAAGAGTATATTCAGCCAATGGGGTTGGCTCACCTAGTTGCCCTTCTACTCGTGACAATAGTATGACTTGGGTTTGAATCTTGAGATTACCATTAGTAAGAGATTTATAATCCCACTATAAATCCTCGCAAAGGTTGGTGATCTTCCTGGTCTTGGAATTATGAGAGTCTCCTTTCACCCTACACTTTTTTTTTCTTTTTACCACAAAAGAGCATATTCAAAATTTATAATGAAATTAGGAAGAATGATTTTATGAAAAATATAAAAATAAAAAATAAAAAGTTCATTTGAAGTTATAGCCTTCGAACATGCACGAATTTTATATTTGGGTTTTGGAAAATTCTAATAAACGTGATCAACAGTTGCAATCAAAAGTCCAAAAACCTAACAAACTATGTGTTCTAAGGGTGTTCGACAAGTTAGGTCAACCCATGAATCTACAAGTTTTAACCCAACCTAACTCACAAAATGCAGGTTGTGTTGGGTCCACAAGCTGAGTCGGGGTGGAAAAAACTAACCTGCAAGGTACGAGTCGGATGACAGGTTTAGAAAGTGTCGACCCACACAAACCCAACCCACCCAAGTAGTTTTCTTTTTCTCTAAAAAAAAATAAAAGTCATTTAGTCATAGTGACATTTTATGTTGTTTTTCTCATGACTTTTTTGTAGTGCCAATTAAGTTTATGGGTAGGCATTGTGCTCACATTGAGAATGTGGCCAAGAAAATAGTGATTAAAAACTCATAATTAAAGCATCTGACAGACCATTGGGATGAAAATCTAATGGATTACTTCGATGACAAAGAGTCTATAAAGAAAATTGAGAATGAACTAAATGATTATGTCAATCCATATTCTATATGTGATGACATTAACTTCAATTAGCTAATGTAATATGTTATTTATAACTTTTAGGACATGATAATTTGTTTTAGTTTATTTTATATTTATGTGAACTTAGTAAGACTTATTAAGTCTATTTAACTTGCTTTGACTTACTCTGTTTGCGTAAAACGGTTGTACAACTTTTTAGTTTATTTGAAACATATTTTGTTTTTAATTAAGATATATTATGTGTAATGAATTTTTTGTTTCGTATATCAACATTGATTTTAGCAAGAGTTTTTTGTTAAATATATATCGGACTCATGGATTTAATCCTACACAACTCACTCTTAAACTGGTTAGGTTAAGTCAGATTGAAGAAAACAAAATTGTTGACTCAATCCAATCTAACCCACCAATTTAATGAACGAGTCAAATTCAAAAATATCTCAAAATCAACCCAATAGACACCCAACTGTGTTCTATATATCCAACCTATGATCAAGGTCTAAGGAATCTAACTCATGAGTAGCCACCATAAAGGCGTAAAACATACTAAGCTGTCAAGAGTATCATACTATGGACACGATTCACCAAGAGTTCAAAAAAGAACTGCACGGTGGTGCAATTGAGATATAAGGACTTATACTTATTAAGTTATGTTTTAGTTCAACATTTTATCATAAAAAATTTATTTTTAATGGTTGAGATATCCATCTGTTGGTATAAAAAAAATAAAATACTTTTCGATTGATATTTTTTCGATAGTTTAAATTGGCATGAACGTAATTCTTGATGAATTTACAAGTTTCAGGTTGGAATTGAAGCTGATCGAGACATATATTTCGATTGGTCACTTTCATCTTATATTAAGAATGATAGTTTCGATTTTCAATCAAAACAATAGGCTTGAAAAGTAGTTATACTTAGCAAAATTTTTGGAAAGAAGAGACCTCGAGTGAAGATCAACAAAAGTTCGAGTGTACAAGTTTGAATTCTAAAGAAGAGTTTTTTGAATTTGAAATAGCAATTAGTAGCAGTTGGAGGTGAAATCAAGACAACACATAGATTGCTGACAAAGATCAAGCAGTTGTTGATGGCACGAGAATTGCCGACAAAGATTTGGTGGTTACTAGACAAAGAATTACCAATCATTTAGGCAGTTATCTTTGTTGTAAACACATGTTAAAATCTTCTAAAATAGGTAGTTACTTAGAAAGTCTATAAATACTAAGAGGATGGAAACATTTAGGAGTTAGAAATTCTATACTCACAAACACTTGTAAACTCACGCTGTCACGTCCATTGACATCTCGAGCAAACAACACGCAAATCTAGTCCAGTATGTTTCCATCCACTTTCATTTTCATTTTCATTTATGTACTCTTTACAGATTCAATGCAAACTTAAATTAGTTCATTTACATTCAGTTTTTATTATTCCTTCGCAAATTCTTTTCTACTCCTGATCAAATGATTCTTTTTAAAGATCTTTTGAGTTCTGTTTATTGCTTTCCTTTAATTGCTTTCTTTACTTTTAATGCAATTTTACTTTCTTGCAATTTATATATCTGCACATTTACTTTTCATTGCATTTGTTTTGATTCCTTCATTTTCTCTATTATAAGTATTTTATATTCTATCAAATTTACTTCGAATACATTTTTATTTTAGTCATTTATATTTAACTTATTTTCATTTGCACTAATGAATATTTAAAAATGCCTTTACTTGGTTTACAACCCTTCCACCAAATTCGATTCACTCTTGGAACCAATTAGTAAGAAATTTTCATGACCAGTTCTTTAGAGGTGAGACGAAAGTAAGTCTCGTAGATTTGTTTAATATTAAAAGAGGGCATAAGGAATCCATAGATGATTACTTGGTTAGGTTCAGGCAAATGAAAGCTAGGTATTTCACTGTGATTCCTGAATCTGAGGTGGTCAAAATGGTTGCTGGTGGATTAGATTATTCCATTCGAAAGAAATTAGTAAACCAGCAAATCCTCGACATATCTCAACTTGCTGATAAAGTAAGACAAATCGAACAATTAAAACTCGAAAAGGAAAGGTTTAGGAAAAATCAGAGAAAAGAAAAGATTGCTTATGTTGAAACTTCTGATATTTAAGATAAATGCTTTAAGAAATCGAAAGATAATAAAGTAGCCTATGTCGAAATCAATGAAGACATAGATGATGAGGAAAATGAGGTTAACATAGCAGAACTAAAGTCTGGTCCTCCTTATACTTGTTCATCTTTAGTACCTAGTCGAATCAAGGATAATATAAAATCTCCTACTAGGCCAACTTATGCTTTCGATATATCTAAAGCTGATTTAATTTTTGATATCTTGTTAAAAGATAAGCAAATCAAACTCCCTGATGGACATAAGATCCCTTCGGTAGAAGAGATAAAAGGTCGAAAATATTGCAAGTATCATAATAGATATAACCATTCGACTAACAATTGTATATGTTTCAAGGATTTGATTCAAAAAAGCATCATGGAAGGAAGATTAATCTTCGACACCCAGAAAACCATGAGGGTGGATGCTGATCCATTCGAACTGAATGCTAGCTATGTTGAGCCTGTTGGCTTCACTGAGGTTAACATGGTGGAGCTAGGGGAATATGGCCCAGTCTACACCACTGATGATAGCCTCAAAGTGTTTGAGGCTGAAGAACAGGAGGTTTTCCCGAAAGCTGGGGAAACGTTGGTCGAATTCCTTCTTAGAAAGAAGGAATATGAGAGGGAAGTGTCCCTGTGCCCTCAATGCAGCGCTGTTTTCGACAGATTGGCTGCTAATTCTTACCAGGCAGCTAGAAAGTAGAAGCAGAAGAAGGCTTCTGCAGGAAATTCGATCAGCATAAAAAATCAACCAACAAACCACAATTCCGTGGTAGTTCACAATCCAAAAAGGATCAAAAAAGGCAAGACTAGAATGCCCCCTTCAACTATGGCACCTAATCAATGGGTGAGGAATAGTCCACATCCTCACAAATTCCAGAATAGACCATTTTGGCCTAATTTGGAATATGGTATTAGTCCCTTTTTGGGAAGACCAAATACTTGGTCTCGAGGAGAAGGTTCGAACTCGAACCAAAGCTTTAACACATTTCCCTCGAAGTCTCAATGGCAGAAAGCCCAGAGGTTTTGACAACAACAACGGCAGGCATTGGCCAAGTTGCAGCAGCAACAGAGATCATATGCCCTGGTGGTCCAAGGACCACTCCTGAGAAAAGAAAAACAAAAACCTCCCAGTCCAATGGAGGAAGACGTCATTAGAGATTCTTTCAAATCTGGTTTTAAGGACGACTTGGATACCATTTTTGGTATCAATGTGGTGTCCCTTCTCCCTTATAATTTTTCTATTGCAGGAAGTCAGGAGCTAAACCAATAAGAGGACTTCGAAGACAGTTCAGAGGAGACCAGTTGGTATTTGGTTGAGGAAGACACCGTTAAGGTAATGGAGAACTCTATAGTTTTCAACATTCCCTCTCTCGAAATGAAGAGTCATTTGCACCCACTATTTATCAAGGCAATGTTAAATGGTAAGTTAGTGGGTACGGTGTTGATAGATGGAGGGGCTGCTATTAATTTATTGCCAAAGAATTTGCTAAGGAAGTTTGGCAAAATAGAGGCAGATTTATTGCCTCACAATATGGTGGTGACAGATTTTAATAGTAGATCCTCCACGTCAGAGGGGGCTGTTGTTCTCAATGTCAAAGTGGCCTCTGTCACAAGGTCAAACTTGTTCATAGTAGTTCCTTCGAAGGCCAGTTATAATCTTCTTTTGGGCAGAGAATGGATTCATGCCGCGAGTGTTGTCCCTTTGACTGTTCATCAGAAGATGTTCTTGTGAAACCAAATGGGAGAGCTCGAAATGGTGGAGGCTAATGATACTCTCTGCCATGTAAACTAGAATCATGCAAATTTGCAAATATATGTACCTGGTGTCAGACCATTCTGCATATGGGATTCGACAGCTCTCGACAGGAAGGGAGTCGAGATGGTGGCCATTACACCAATAGGTTTTTCTGTTATACCGAAGGCTGATTCATTTCAGCTTCAAAATTGTAATGATTCTAGGCTTATAGACGCCTATTTAACATTCCAGGCCGAGTCTATTCGGCATTAAGTTGTAATTTAAATGGAGAAACTTAAGAGCCACATGGCTCAAATTGCAGCTTATATGGCTGAAAATTGCACTGAAAGTGCAATATCAAGTCATGAGACTCGAATCTCAGCCTATATGGCTGAGAAATTTAGTGTTATTATATACATCAACTTGGATTGTATTTATGATCACTCTTCTCTAGGATTCGAACAAACCCCTTTATCTTCTGATGTTAAAAAGATAGAGGTACAAGATCCTTTAGAAGAGATTAATCTAGGTAATGATGTAATATATAGACCTACTTTTATTAGTAGTTTAATAAAATATGATTTCAAGCATGAGTTGATTCATTTGCTCGAAGAATATAAAGACTGTTTTACATGGGAATATGAGAAAATGTCTAGGCTCAGTCAAGATTTGGTAGAGCACAGACTACTAATTCGAACAGGACATAGACCAATCAAGCAAGCTCCAAGAAGATTTGTCCCTGAAGTGGTCTCGAAGATCAAGGAAGAAATCAAAAAGTTATTAAAGGCTAAGTTCATTCAAACTGTCAGGTACGTTGACTGGATCTCTAACATTGTTCCTGTTATGAAGAAGAATGGTAAGTTAAGAGTATGTATTGATTTTCGAGATTTAAATTATGCTACTCCTAAAGATGAATATCCTATACCTATTGCTGACATGTTCATTGATTCAGCCTCAGGTCATGAAATTTTAAGTTTCATGGATGATTATTCTTGGTATATTCAAATTTATATTGCAAAAGAAGATGTGCCAAAAATAGCCTTTCGATGTCCTGGAGCAATCACCTTCGAATGGATAGTTATGTCATTCGCTTTAAAGAATGCTGGAGCCACATGTCAAAGGGGCATGAATACCATTTTTCATGATATTATTGGTAAATTCATGGAAGTTTACATTGATGATGTGGTGGTTAAATCGAAATCAGAAAAAGAACACCTTGCGAATCTAAGACAGTCATTCAAAAGAATGAGGAAACATGGATTGAAAATGAATCCTATTAAATGTGTTTTTGGTGTTTCCGTAGGAAATTTCCTTGGGTTCCTGGTTCAAAAGAAAGGAGTAGAGGTAGATCAGAACAAAGCTAAAACTATTCTGGAAGCATCATCTCCTTCGAATAAGAAATAACTCCAGTCTTTGCTTGGAAAAATTAATTTCCTAAGAAGATTCATTTCGAATCTATCTGGGAAAACCAAAGTCTTCTCTTCACTTTTGAAGCTTAAAGCTGAAGAAGAATTTTAATGGGAAGAAGAACATTAAGAGACATTTGAACAAATCAAGCATTGTTTGGCCAATCCTCCAGTAATGATGCCTCCAGTGCCTAGACGCCCCTTGAAGTTATATATTTCAGCATCAAATGAAACTATTGGGTGTATGTTAGCCCAGGAAGATGAGAATGGAATCGAAAGAGCCATTTGTTATCTTAGTAGGGTTTTGATAGATGCCGAAACTAAATATAGTGCAATCGAGAAATTATGTTTAGCTTTGTATTTCTCTTGTACTAAGTTAAAGTATTATGTAAAGTCACATGATGTACTTATTGTGTCGAAAACTGATATAATAAAGTACATGTTATCCAAACCTATTTTGCATGGTAGAATGGGAAAATGGGCTCTTGCTTTAACAGAATTTTCTTTAAAGTATGTACCACAAAAGGCTGTGAAAGGCTAAGTGTTGGCAAACTTTTTGACTGACCATCCTTGTGTTGACATCGAAGAAAAAGACATTATGTACGTGGGGTCAAAATCATGGAAGTTATTTTTCGATGGACCGAAACACAATGGAAGTGTTGGTCTTAGAGTTCTAATTGTTTCGCCAATTGGAACTCCAACTAAATTTTTATTCGAATTAAAACATGAGTGTTTGAATAATGAGGCTGAGTATGAAGCTTTAATAGCTGGCTTACAAATTTTAATTTCACTTAAAGCTAAAAATATTAAAGTTTTGGGTAATTCTCAGTTAATCATTAAGCAATTAACTCGAGAATATAAATGCATTAACCAGAATAAGTTTAGATACTTTGCTTTTGCAGAAAGGTTATTGTGTGAATTCGATGAGGTTATGTTGTAACACATTCTGAGAGAAGAAAACTATGAAGCTAATGAGCTCGCTTAAATAGCTTCAGGGTACAAAATTTCCAGTTTCACTTTACTTAAACTAATTGAAATCAGAGAAAAGTTGTATCCTTTTGAGAATTTAGAAGTATATTTAATAGAGGATATGAATGATTCTGATTGGAGAAAGCCAATTGTGGATTATTTACAAAACCCAAATATAGCAGTCGAAAGGAAATTAAAATATAAAACCTTACATTATGTGATATTGGGTCAATCACTCTATAAAAAGTCAGTATATGGGAATTTATTGACATGTCTAAGTGAAAAGGAAGCATTCATAGCTTTAGCAGAAGTTTATGAAGGCATTTGTGGTGCTCATCAAGCTAGTGAAAAAATGAAATGGGTATTGCATAGGCAAAGAGTCTATTGGCCCAAGATGGCTAAAGATTGTCATTTATATGCTAGGTCTTGTGAGGAATGTCAAAAGCATGGAAACATCCAACATGTTCCTACAAGTGATTTACATTCGATTATAAAGCCTTGGCCTTTTCGAGGATGGGCTCTCGATCTGATAGGTCAGATTCATCTACCATCTTCGAAAGGACACAAGTATATACTAGTGGCTATCGATTATTTTACTAAATGGGTCGAAGTCATTCCTTTAAAGGATATTACTCAACAAGATGTTATTAATTTTATTGAAGAAAATATTATTTATAGATTTAGTATCCCTCAAACTTTAACTACTGACCAAGGTACTGTGTTTACTGGTCGCTATATTACTGAGTTTGCAAAGACAAGGAATATCAAATTACTTACTTTGACCCCTTATTACGCTCAAGTTAATGGACAAGTTGAAGCAGCCAATAAGATTTTAGTTGGTTTAATAAAGAGACATGTTGGTCGAAAAGTAAGAAGTTGGCATTAAACTTTGAGCCAAGTTCTATGGACTTATAGAAATTCTCCTAAGGAAGCTATTGGTACTACACCTTATCATTTAGTTTATGGGCATGAAGCGGTGTTACCAATTGAAATTAATCTTCAGTCAATTAGATTATAACGTCAAGATGAAATTCCTACTCAACATTATTGGGATTTGATGTTTGATGAACTAAATCAATTAGATGAAGAAATATGAATTGCTCTTGAAAATTTGATTCGACAAAAAGAAAGAATTGCAAGATTTTATGACAATCGAGTCAAGAGGAAAAAGTTTGTTTTACATGATTTAGTTTGGAAGGTTATTTTGCCTATGGAGAAAAAATCGAAATCATTCGGCAAATGGTCTCCAAATCGGGAGGGGCCATATCGAATTGAAAAAGTTTATTCCGGTAATGCTTATTCAATTACGAATGTTAACACAAACGAAAAGATTACTTCAATAAATGATAAATATCTAAAAATATACAAACTAACTATTCACAAAATTAAGATTTCATTATAAAAAGTATTGGTTTCGATTCAAAGCAATCGAAAAATTAAAATTGTCATTGCAAAATAAAAGATACAAAATATTTATTGGAGTTTCGAAAACAAGGAAACCCAAGCATCCAAAATCCTATCTTTTTCTTTGGAAGTTGCCTCGAGGGATGGAGCTAATTCTTGAATGGCATGCTTCACTTGATTTCCCTCAACTACCAACTGTAAATACTCTTTATCAAGAGTCTTTTCTTTACTTGCACAATCTTTAGCAAGAGCTCGAAGTTCACCTTGCTAATCTTCCAGTAGTAGTAATTCTTGTCTAAGCTCAGCAATTCGTTCTTCATTTTAATCAATGTTTTTTTGAGTAAATGAAAGAACAGAGGTAAGCTTCGAACACTTTTTCTAAGTAGATGAAAGTTCACCATCAGTTGCTTCTTCTTTTTGAGCAGTTGCTGGTTGTTGGCGATGACTTGATCAAGATTGGGAAGATGGGTTGGCAGATCCTTTGTAAGTTTAACTAATTCTTGAATTACTGATTAGACGTTCAAATCCAAAAGATGTTTATTTTGATTCAATTAAACAAGAAGCCCAAACAGTTTTTCTTGTTTATCTTTGGCAGTTATAACTTGTTCTCCTAAGAATGAAAAGATTAACCAGTTCTTTTAATAGCTGAGGGGCAGAAATACTTTGGATTTCAGCTTTAGAATGGGTTGTAGAATGATGGGATTTGAAGGATATAGATCGTTTGGATAAAATATCTTCCAGTCGTTTTTGGGCATCATCCTCATCTTCATCATCATCGAGGTATATGGCTTCTACTTCTTCTTCGAAGGTAATTTCAGTTTGTCCTGATTAGACTTTAGCAGAAGTAGAAGGGATAGCCTTGGAAAATTGGATGGCCTCGATCGAGATAGGAACCTCGACCTCAGCAGCAATGACTGTTTCAGGGCGAGAAATGTTCTCCTGAATATAAGAAAGTTCGATCTTAGAAATGGCCAAAGCAATTCATGTATATTCAATTTCATTAAATACAAACCTAAACATTTGTTTCGATGGTGGGGACTGTAGAATTGGGTCCAGTTTTGGAAGCTATATTTCCCTGAAGAAATGGAGGAACAAAGTTAGCATTTTTTTTGAAATTTATATAAAATGATTGTATTTAGTAACAAACCTCAACATTAGCTTCGATAGGGATATCTTGCAATGCTAGAATCTTTTTCAGTTTGAGCTTCAGCATCGAACATTCTGTCGAAACGGGAGCTCAAAGCCGAGGTTGGTTCTGGCCCAGGGGTAAGTTGATCTAGAATGAGATTAGAATCCCTTGGAGGAAAAGGAATGGGAGAAGGAGTCCTGAATCTTCTCGAAGAGATTGGAGTAGATTCCCTATGTTCTTTGGGAGAGGATTCCTGTTCGAAATAGAAAACATTAGCTGTGTTTTAAATATTTCAAAAAAATAATTAAATAATATATGTATGACTTACTTGTGATGGTTTAGCTCTTTGTGCATTTAATGCTAGTCTTGTATCCTTTGAGGAAATGGGTTCTTCATCTCGTTTCGAGGATGCATTAGAGCTTTTAGATAAAATGATGTGCGCCTGTTTCAACGCAACATGCTTTATGTGCCCAGTTTTTATTGGGCTCTCAACAATTGTTTTTTCCTATAAAGATGAAAGGAAATCAAAGTCAGAGACAAAGCAAGTTCATTTAAAAAAAATCCTTTACCTCAGATTGTTGGGGAACAGCAGTTGTGGTTTTTTCAATCACTTCTTTCTTTTTCTTTTTTTTAGCAATCTTTGTTTTTGAAGGTACTGAAAGAGGTTTTTTCGAGGTATGAGATGATGAAGTTTCCCCTGAGACTTTTGACTTTGTTTGTTGAACTTTGCTGGGTCTATGAGGTTCATCATCCCAGTCTTTTTCAGCCTCCATTACTTTAGTTCTTTTTGAAACTACAATATGCAAAATATATATATGATTCAACATTAAGAGGTTGGATTGAAAACGAATAATTATGAAGTATTCTATGGTTTTTACCATATGGTGGGTATCTTATTATTCGAGTATATGCATTAATTGGAACTCGGCAAGTGTCCAAATAACAGTTGGCAAAAGTTACTTCTCGTTTCTTCGATTCCTTAAAAACACCCAACACTCCACCTTTGGGATCTGGGTATTTGTTAGCCATGCCAAAAGGGGCATTGGGGAGTGGAGGAAATTTTAGTGGGGTTTCGAATCGTTCAAACGAAACCAAAGAATTCGAAACCAGCGTACCAATGAAACAAGCGTAACAGAGTTGATAATGTTCTACTTTCTTTTGTTTTAGGACTTGTTCAGCCGCTCGAACCACCAGTCTTAAGTGTTTTGGATCATATTTAACTTTAAAGAATTTCTCGAATTTGGAGATTTTGACTGCGGGATTAAAGGATGCAAACCCAAGTGCAAGTTGTCTCAAGTAATAAATTTCTCGGGAGTCCGAGGTCGATCCACAGGGAATTGATGAAGAAAAATTAATTGAGGTAAGAAAAAGATTTGTCACAACACCAAAAGTAATAAAAGATGTTCACAAATGAATTTAAGAACTTGCTTGAGTTAGGAGATCCACTCTTGGTAATAAATTAAAGGTAAGATTATTTCTCTTTTTAACTCAATTGAAATCCACACACAACGGAGGTTCCAATCGGAAAATATAACATTAAAAGTTCAATTATATTTGTAATCATATTATGATTCCTTTAATTATCTACCAACATTTGTAAATGAGTTCAAGCATTCATTGTGCCAATCCTATTGTCTACAATAAATCAAGATCTCCATTAACAAAGAAGGTTTCTAAATTGATTGGAAACAAAATACAACACATATAATGTTCATTTAATAATATATCATTTAAGCACAAGAAATAGAATAATCTAACCTTATTTCATTTCCAAGAGCTTCACTCTTTCACCCAAGCAAGATAAAGATTTAGTTACTCATGGATAAGAAGAAATAAAGAGAGAAGAAGAGAAAGATGAACATAACTTCAATTTAGAACAAGAGAAAATTACAACAAAGGAAAACAATAAACAAGCATAACTATAACTTGTAAAAACTAAGCCTAACTCCTAGTGCCCAACACTAAACTCTCCACCATCCAGCTCATGGTGCCTTTTATAGAGGAGTAGGGATACAAAATGACAAGGAGAATGATTAAGAGTAGGTGGATGAGTGGGTGGAGTAGTTGGATGAGTGGTTGAGTGGTTGGATAATTGGATGAGTAGTTAGATTATTGAGATTCTTTGTCTCTAAAATAATTCATTGCTTAAGTCATTGATTCTGTCATTTTCGAGCCAAGTGGCCTTCATGAAAGTTCTAGCAAATTGTCTAAGCTTTCCAATGGCTCTGGAATCACCCAAAAATTCATCCTACAACCCAAGATATGACCTAATTACTACAGACTATTCAGGCCTAGTTTCAACACCTCTGTTTTGACTTTTAGACCCAATATCACCATCAAGGAGCCCAAATCAAGTTTTGTGTTTAACATGAAAGTTTTAGATCTGGGTCTTAACTTTCAAATGTCCAAATTTCAGCCCAAGATAATTCTTGCAACCCAAGTTATGCTCTGATTACTGTACACTATTCAGGTTTCAGACACAAAACTCGTGTTCTATCTTCCAAGCCCAGTTAGCTCTACTAGATGTCTAATTGAGACTTTGAGCTCTCCATCAAAGTTGTAGAGCTCTCTCTTATCTTTTCTACAAGATAAAATTCATAATTATCAGATATTTAGAACTCAAGATATGACTAAAATACAAAAATAGCGTAAGACCAAAATAGTGCTAAAAAAAATCAATTAAGTCCAATTTGAGTCTAAACTTACAAAACATAACTAGGTTTAATCAATTAAGTACATGGAAAGTGTAAATGACTAAAAATGAGGGTTTATTAATGTATAAAATATGTGATCATCAAATTTCTTTAAGATGCATACCTTAAAATAAGGAATGTCACATGCTCTTCATCAGAAACTGTAGCTGTTTCAAGATGATTATTTTGAATGAAAGCATTGTAGGTTAATTTTTTAAAATCAGGCTCTATTAAGGTCTTGGGGTTTAAAGTGCTTTTGATTATTCATCTGACTGGTTTAAGACTAGTAATAGCAGTCATGTCGAAAAGAGTTGGAGTCAACATGCCATAAGGGACATGGAAAGAGTTGGTAAATCTGTTTCAGAAAAAGAAGGAACTTATCAGCATAGGGGCATTATAGTCGAGACGCTCCCTACTCAGCTGGATGAAATCAAACATGCTAGTTGTTTTCTACACAGATTCTTTGGCATTTTCAACACGGTTGAGCCAACGAATATAATTAGGTTTCGTTTGGTTACTCACAGATGGTGAGCTTCGAAACACTCTATGGAAATTAGCAAAGAAATCAGTTTTGAGAGAGGAATGGAAGGCAACTATTTCTTCTCCTCTTATACAAGGGAAAAGGGATCGAATGAGTTCGTACTCATTTTTGGGAAGAGTTGGACCTAAGAATGCAAATTTCTCTTTATCAATAGAAAATGGGATCATTACCTGAGACTTCCAGAGTTCAGAATGGTCTGTGAAAGGGTCAGAGGCGTAAAGAATCCCGTCTTTTAAAAAAGGGGCAGTCACAGTGGCAGCATTTGGCAAAACCACTGTTTCTTATGTTTCAGAGCTTGAGTGTGAAGCTTGGGCAGAGGTAGTAGTTTGGCTAGAAGTTTGGTTAGAAGAAGATGCCATTAGATTTTGAAAGTTGTGGGAGTTTGAGAAGAAAGAAAGGATAAAGCTTATCAAATTCAGAGTTCAGCAATGACAGAAAAATGCGCAGAAACGCAGAGAGAAATGGAGGGTTTTAGAAGAAAAGTGCAAAAAGGGATAATAGATTCGTAAGCCTTTAAATAATGGTTTGAAAAATCAAGAGAAAGAGAAGAGGGAGAACGTGAGTAGTAATTCCCATTAATGCGGACGTGATGGGAGTATGGCTAAAGCTATTTTTATCCATTAAACGTCATCATTGATTTTGTAATTCCCTAAAAAGAGAAATTGGTTGTTTAATGGGGAATGGCCACGTAATGACCGTTCAAGTAAGTGGAGATTTGAATGACAAATTACATATATTGCCATCAGACTTTTCAGTTGCTTGTGTTACGGTAAACTGAGATATAAAGACAAGAAATTTTTATGTCCAATTATAGTCAAAAAGTAGTATTTGAAAAGTTAAAATATTTATCTCTCATACTTTGAGAATAAATATTGGGGGGGCATCTGTTGGTATAAAAAAATAAAATACTTTTCGATTGATATTTTTTCGATAGTTTAAATTGGCATGAACGTAATTCTTGATGAATTTATAAGTTTCAGGTTGGAATTGAAGTTGATCGAGACATAGATTTCGATTGGTCACTTTCATCTTATATTAAGAATGATAGTTTTGATTTTCAATCGAAACAATAGGCTTGAAAAGTAGCTATATTTAGCAAAATTTCTGGAAAGAAGAGACCTCGAGTGAAGATCAACAAAAGTTCGAGCGTACAAGTTTGAATTCTAAAGAAGAGTTTTTTGAATTTGAAATAGCAGTTAGCAGCAGTTGGATGTGAAATCAAGACAACACATGGATTGTTGACAAAGATTGAGCAGTTGTTGATGGCACGAGGATTGCTGACAAAGATTTGGTGGTTACTAGATAAAGAATTACCAATCATTTAGGCAGTTATCTTTGTTGTAAACATATGTCAAAATCTTGTAAAATAGGAAGTTACTTAGAAAGTCTATAAATACTAAGAGGATGGAAACATTTAGGGTTGGAAATTCTATACTCATAAACACTTGTAACTCACGCTCCCACGTCCATTGACATCTCGCGCAAACAACACGCAAGTCTAGTTTAGTATGTTTCCATCCACTTTCATTTTCATTTTCATTTATGTATTCTTTACAAATTCAATGCAATCTTAAATTCAGTTCATTTACATTCAGTCTTTATTTTCCTTTGCAAATTCTCTTCTACTGCTGATCAAATGATTCTCTTTAAAGATCATTTGAGTTCTGTTTATTACTTTCCTTTAACTGCTTTCTTTACTTTTAATGTAACTTTACTTTCTTACAATTTACATATCTGCACATTTACTTTTCATTGCATCTATTTTGATTCATTCATTTTCTTTATTTTAAGTCTTTTATATTCAGTCAAATTTACTTCGGATACATTTTTATTTTAGTTATTTATATTTAACTTATTTTCATTTGCACTAATTCTTTGTTATTTTCTTGAAAACAAACATTTTCTGAGTTTCAAACTTCGTTTTCATCAAGATAAATATATGTATAAAGTTTTCAATTTTGGATTTGCATAACTTTCTTGAAATCGAAACCATCAATTCCATCTTTTTAAGATATTCAAACTAGAATCTCAAGAGGAAGTGATTCCCTTCCTCGAATTGAAATAGAGAATCAAATTTTGTTCATAGACAAAAGGTTTACTAAATTGTCGAACAATTGACAAAATTTTCAGTAAACACCATCACGCTACATATAATATAAATTTTTTCTTATCCGTATGGGCATCCCATGTCATAAATACCTTTATCAATTATAGTACCAATAATATTACATGCGCATCTTTAAGGTGTATATCACTTCATGTCATAATAAAGTGATAGAATTAGAATATAAATATAAAAAAAATAAGTTAAATTTGTTATAATTAAATAATAAAAATTATATAAATGGAGGATAATATATATAAATATATGTATGTAGCATAATTCATTCATGTATATTAGTTCAGCAATAAGCTCGGATTGCCTCTCGTATGGCTTATGTGTAAGGCACTAAAACATTCAAGCAGACACCAATCTTTGTTACAGACCCCTTGTGCAGTATGCTTTTAGAGGGCATTCCAATTCCCAATCCTTTGCATTGAATTATATTGAAGTTGATATCCAATCTGCCAATCTGTAACTAGGGACCTACATTCTAAGCTTATAAGCTCTTTTTCCGATGACACAAGACAATCAGAGCTTTCAGATGGGGATCAGAGGGTGTAAGGCTTTTGCTTGTATCCACCAAATTTTATTGCTTTATTGTGTGTGACAATCACAAAATCAGCAACCAAAGGGATGAGGAGCAGCTGGGGTCCTTCTATATATTCGTCCATCTGGATTACGGCACAAGATTAATTGTCAAATTGGTTTTTCTACTTTTGGTTTTTGATCACATGACAAGTGGCCTAAGATGGAAATGAAAACATTTTAAATTTCAAAAGGTTAGGCAAATAGTTGACTTGTATATGATGGTTCCTTTTTTTTGGGCCGTTGACATTGAAGTGATAGCATTAGGATGGAAAGGAACAACAACTAATTCACTATTTTCTTTTACGTATGATGATTTGCAATAGGAAAATTTTTATCTTATCGCGTATAGTGACCACACTTATTTTAACACTAGGTATTGTTTATGAGGTCTACTCGTAAATAATACTAAATCATGCTTCTATCTTTTTTTTTTAGTATATATCATGTAATCTTCTCTGCGTATTAATTCTTTTTATTTTTAGTTAACGAGCATAGAAATTATGTAATAAAATTTTTTTGTCATTAACCAACTTCTATATGTAATTAACTACTTTTTTATTCTTCATTAATCAACTTTGTTTCTATACTCGTGAAAAAAGTTAGTTAATGAAGAACAAAAAAGTAGTTAATTACATATAGAAGTTAGTTAATGACACAAGATTTTACCACACGGTTTCTATGCTCGTTAAGTTAGTTAACGAAGAACAAAAAAGTGGTTAGCGACGTAGAAGTTATTATGGACATATACTTAAAAAAAGAAACAAATGATTTGGTATTGTTCACGGGTGAGTCCCATGAACGATGCGATGTTGAAATGGGTGTAGGTACTATAAATATCATCTCTTGTGGATTGGGGAGAAAAAAATGCTCTGTGTTTCATCTCAAAATAAAAGAAGAATGCTATATGTATTTAATTAGACAGTAAAAGTAATGCTATATAATTAGAGAATTTTAATTTTAATAGAGCACGATTAAAATTTATTAAAAATTTAAGAGTGATTGTTAGATAAATCAAAATAATAAAAACTATTTATTCATCTAAGAATTAGCAATAATGTCGTTTGATTCTTATAAAAATTTTAGCTATTTAATACTTTTCTTATCCTGATATGTTTGGGTAGCAAAACCATTTTCGTCAATCGAGTTCGCATTGATGGCAGCAAAGAATGAAATCCAACAACTGGTGAGCGTTTGTAGATTTGATTGTCTTCCACCCATATCCGACTATGTTTACCTCCTAAGGACAAATAATTGAAAGATGGATAATAAAAACCTATATCCATATATTGTTACTTAATAAATCAGAGGGAAATTTGTTATTAATAAGAAAAGAGTAAGAGTGTCAAAATGAAACAGGTTCAACAACCCGATAAAAAACACAGGTCAAGTTCGCAAAATATCAATTTTAGTAATTTTGACCTGGCTCGGTCTAACTCTAAAATACACTGGCTTGAAGTGGGCTAGTTCGATGAAGAAATTAAAAAAAAAATCTCACATGCTCAGAATTGGATTCTGAGAGTTATTTGAGAAGGTAATAGTGAGTGGAAACCTCAATAGCACAATAGCGACAACCATGGTGTGAGGGGGTGGGTACCTACAAAAGACACTCCGATACTCAATTCAGTTTGTGCGCAAGAAAGCTAGTATGTAGAATTGGAGATTGGATCCGTACCTTTTTTGCCTTGTAAGGTATATATAGGAGCCTCTTAAGGCATTGAGAATCTGAGCATTCAATGCAAATTTAATATTGTTGTGTAAGATCTAGAGGATTGTTATTCCTTGTGTCCAAATTCTTATTTATGTGGGATATGAATAGCATTCATATCATTTGAGGGATTTACGCCCAGCAGTTAGGTGGTTAAGCGTGCAATAATATCTAAGTTTTATTTTGGCGGAGTGGGTTGCTCCAGACCTGTGAACCCAAAACCTAGTCTAGAACAGTTGCCCCCAACTTGGTTCTTGGATGGGACAACTATGCGTCAAGATACGAGTTCAACTGGAGCACACAATGTGTAATGGACAAAGGGATTCTTGCCATAGTGTTAACGTCGGGTCTCGCGATGTTTTTTTCCAAAGGGTCGATGTCCATGATGTGTCATTACATGTTTCCCGAGGTATGTGAATAAAATCGGGATCCAAGTTAGATCACTCTGCCTAAGTCATCATACCATTGTCTGGGGTAGGTAGTAGGTTGCCCCCACATGTAGTTTGTGATGTGCGTATTATGAATGTATCTTGATTGTGGACTGAGATACGTGGTGTTGTTATACCGTGGTATCTCATTGAGGGTTCGTGATCCGGGGTAGAATGATCTCAAACGTCATGCATCATTTCAGTTTTGAACGTTCTGCGCATTGCCCTTTGAGTTTCTTTTGTTCAATAATAGCATGTCATGTGGTTGAGGAACAATGGAGGTCGTTGTTTGGGATATGTAGCATCATGACTAGTTGTTTTCAAGTTTCAAGATGAATAGGAAGGCGCATCTGCCCCCATTAATTATGGTAGGTGAGGAGATTTTTCCTCACTTATAAATAAGAAAGGGATTTACCCCTTTCTCATCTCCTCATCCTTCCTGTATACATTCAGCAGGGGGAAAATACTAGGGAGTGAGGTGATGGTGCAAAGCAATGGCCTGTCAGTGGAGGTTCTAAATCTTCTATTATTCTTACTGTAACGTCCTAATCTAATTTTACTTTTATTTATTTAAATTTCAAATTAGAATAAGACATTAAACACAAACTGCTACATTTTTCACTAGTTCATTTGATATTTTACATAAAACATTAACCTTTCAAAAGTTAGCTAGTACAAACAGAAACATACACACAGCACACTTTCTAAGTTAGGCACCATTTCAACAAAATTAGGCATTAATAAAGCCTTTAGTATGCCATCACAGTTACTTTTACATATTTACGTATTTATATATTTACAAAATATTATTTTCTTTTTTTCATTTTCTAAACTACTCATCAAAGAGTAGTATAATCAATAACAGATTTTCCAGTGTAACATTAAAAACATAGTCTCCGAGATCAGGCATGTGGACTTGTTCTACATGAAAATCAATAATAACTCTCACAGTTGGCATGATCAGAAACAATTTACCACAAAAAGAGTGAGATAAAAATCTCAGTAGGAAGATACAAAAACATGTAATATAAATTTACCATCCATTCTTTACCAATCTTTATTTCTAAAATCATAATTGTAAGTACAAAATTAAATTAGTAAATTAAGATAGAAATAAATGACATAATAAAATAATTATTTAATTTATGATAAAATTGACTCAGAGAGTTCTACTAAGCAAGCAATCATTCTCCCAGCGAGATCCAGTTTGTGCAATATTTGTTTGATTAGCTGGTTTGTCCCCACTACTACAGGGTGACATTGGAAGTATTGTCTCAGACTTCTTGCAATGATTATCAGTGCTAAAGCTAGCTTTTCAATTTTTTGGTAACTAATCTCGGGGCCTCACAGGACTTTGCTAAAGAAGTAAACTAGCCTTTGACCCTCGTTTGTCTCTCTTATCAAAACTGAGCTGATCACCTCATTGCTGATTGAGAGGTAGGTGTAAAGTGTCTCACCGGGATTTGGTCTCGTCAGAATAGTGGTGTGGACAACATCCTCTTCAACTTTTAGAAAGTAGCTTCGCATTCTAAGGTCCACTCAAAGTTCATTTCAAGGTTCGGCCTGTGAGTTGTTGCACTTCTTTGATGGACTGGGGATTGCACATGTCGAGTATGGCTTGACATTTCTCTGGGTTGGCCTCAATACCACGATTTTTCAATAGAAATCCCAAAAATTTGCTAACGTGTACTCAAAAAGTGCACTTCGTCGAATTCAATCGCATGTTGTACTTCTGAACATCAGCGAATACTTCCTCCAGGTCTTTGATGTGATTATCGGTATCCACCATCTTGACTATCATGTCGTCAATGTATACTTCTAACATTTTACCAGTCTGTCTTTCAAAGACTTTATTCATCATCCTTTGGTAAGTTGCCCCAACATTTTTGAGTTTGAACAATATGACTCAGTAACAGTAGCTTCCCATCTCAGTTATAAAGGCAGTCTTGTCCTCATCTTATGGATTCATGGGAACCTGATTGTATCCAGAGCAGGCATCCATGAAGTAAAGTAACCTGAAACCGGATAAGTTATTCACCAGTTTGTTGATGTTGGGAAGTGAGTAAGGATCTTTTGGACTCGCCTTTTTCATATCTGTGTAATCAATACACATATGTCACTTCTCATTGGCCTTCTTGACTAAGACCACTTTAGAGAGCCACATGGTGTATGAGACTTCTCTGATGAATCCTGTGTCTAAGAGCTCCTTAACTTGTTTTTGGATTACCTTTTGCCTTTCAAGCCCAACCTTCCTTTTACATTGGGCCACCAATTTTGTATTCTTTTCAATAGAAAGTTGGTGGCAGATAAAGTTTGGGCCTAAACTCGGCATATTAGTGGAGGTCCAGGCAAACAGATCCTTATTTTTCTGCAAAATCTCAATCAACTGGGACCTCTCCTCCTAACTAAGTTGTCCTCCAATCTTGATTACCTAGTTTGGCTTAGAACTAAGTTGAAGGGACTGGAGCTCTTTGTCATTTTGCGAACGTGTACTACGGATTTCTTTGTGTACGTCCTACTCGGTCAAGAGGACGTTGGTTGTGCCCATGGTGACCGAAGTCAAATCGCTGCATAGGTCCGCTGTCCATGGTTTTTTTTTTTTTGTGATTCTTAAGTTCACATTGTAGCATTTCCTCGCTGCAGCTTGGTCTCCTTTGACCGTTACAATGTTGTCTTGTTGGTCCAGAAATTTCATGGCCAAGTTGGGGGGTGGAGATCACGATCAATATAACATTATAAGCTGAAGGGCAGTTAACCATTAAAAACTTGACCTTGACAGTTTTGAAGAGGGAGTCCTTCCCTAAAGTTAGATAGGCCTCAATGTACCCAATTGGGGTGATCTTATCACCTGTAAATCTGATCAACTCACCAGCATATGGGATTAGTTCTTCTTTGGATAATTCTAGCTTATCGAACAACTCTAGGAAAATAATGCCTGTCGAGCTCCTTTGATCCACAAACACTCTGCAGACCTCAACATTGGTAATTATCCCGATAATGAACTAGGAGTCATCATGATCTGGGATGATGTTTCCATAATTTTCATCAGAAAATGAGATCGGTGTGGATTTTCATGATCCTCTTCCTAACCTAGTTTCTTTGAGGGATGCCACGCTAATCACAGCCCGGAGGGCCATCTTCCTGGCGTTTCCAGAATCACCAGCACCTGCAAACCTCTTGAGATGATGTTTATCACATGTGTTACTTCAACGTGGAGACAATTGTCTTCCTGAAACTTGCCTTTCATTTGATCTCCAAGGTGTTGCAGCGTTGATAGCCACTGTCCAAGATCCTTAGAAGGTGTCCTTTGTGGGCCAAGGCTTTGCCTCACCGGAACTCTCTTGGATGGAGGAGGGAGATTCTTTTCGGTGTAAGAAGTCTCCGGCCTGTACTGTCTGGGTTTTGGATAGGTCACGACTAGTCCCAAAAGTGGTTCATGAGTAGCAGAGAAAGATGCTGGGTGGTGATTTGCAGACAATGGGTTCGGCACAACAGGAGGTCAATTCTGGTTAGTTGAGGTTTGTCTCCTCCTTGTGTTAACCTTGAAGGTGATTGCGATGGGAGCATTGATGGTGGTGTTGGGAGTAGAAATTTATCGTTCCTACAGACGATGCTAATGTTCAGAACTAAATTATAAGAGTTACCTTAGAAGGTAATGGTGAGTGGAAACCTTTGTGGCATAGTTACGACAACGATGATGCGAGGGGGTGGGTACCTTCAAAAGGCACTCTGATGCTCAAGTCAGTTTGTGCGCAAGGAGGGTAGTATGTAGAATTTGAGATTGAATATGTACCTTTTTGCCTTGCAGGGTATATATAGGAGCCTATTAGGGCGATGAGAATCTGAGTATTCAATGCGGATTGAATGTTGTTGCGTAAGATCTGAAGGACTATTATTCCTTCTGTCCAAATCCCTATTTATGTGGGATATGGTTAACATTCATATCCTTTAAGGGATTTATGCCCAACGGTTAGGCAGTTACGAGCACGCAATAATATATAGGTTCTATTCTGGCGGGCCGAATTGCTCCAGACCCATGAACCCAAAACCCGATCTGAAACACCACAGTTTTATACGTTTCACTCAATGTCATTGACAAAGAGAAGAAGAAAATCCTAATTACATCATAAAAGCAAAACTCTAATTGTCTGACTTTGCCAATATTTTGAGCTCTATTTCTTTAGTTTCAACTTAATATTATGTTGGGCTCTACATTTGTTCATTGTTCCTAAATAACGCAGCAACCAGGGAACCAGCAAATGCATATTGAGCCTATTTGCACATACAAATCTTTAATGCATGTGGTTTTTTCAATTTCTAAATCAATTTTTTCCCTTTATTGGTTATCCTATAAGAATTAAGAAATATATATTTTTCTATTAGTTAAAAAAAAAAGCAGACTAGTGGGCTAACCTGTTTAATTCGCAACCTGCATAGGACTGAGGTGTGTTATAAAAATATTAGCCCACACTTACTTTGGCCCGGCCAGGCCAAAAATTTTATTGGCTCGATGCAGACCAGCCAAAATGGGTCAAGCTGCTCTATTTTGACATTCCTAAAAAAGACCACATGTACTATTGTATATTAAAAAGTTTCAGCACTCAATTTTGTCTAGTCTTTTGAAAAAATAATGAAAAAAATAAAGAAGAAAAAGATGTATATTTATCTTTTTTATGCATAAAAGTTTCACATTGGTAAACTATTCGCTCTACTAAAGTCTCACATTGGAGAGATCAAGTTCCTTCTCTCTCCCCATCTCTTGTATAAAGAGTTGATCCTCAAGTGTTTAATCTATATAAAAAATTACGCATTTGAGCTTAATACTAAATATAAATTAGTAAAAAAAAATTGGGTTGCTTTTCAACATTTGATTTGTGAAAGCACGTGGAACCCTGTGTAACAAATATAGTGTTTGCATGTCATGGAGATAAGTTTGTTTTTTCTTTTTTTTTTTTTCTTTTTTTATGTAATTATTTTTTTCTATATACTTGTTTTGTTCATTTTAGTTTTTTTTTGTTAGTTTGGTTTATTTATATATATATTGGTTCTTTATTTTTTATATAAGTTGTGACAGCTTGTTAACCCTATAACCTTTTGGAATGTCAGTTGAGCTGTGACAGCTTGTTAGTCTCAAACATAATTAAAACTAACTAACCTACACATTTTTTAAAAAATTACGTTGGCTTTGAACTCTTCATTGTATTTAGGGGATACGTAAGCTGAACGTCAAGGCAAAAATTAAATTTTCATAATTTAGTTTTTTTTAATTTTTTATTTAATTTATTCAATGTAAGTTTTTAAAATTTTTGATACTTATTTTTTTTTAATTTATTCTTTGACCTTGAATTCTTGATTTTTTTTTTACATTGCTTGTAACTATTTTATTTGTCATCAATTTTTTTTTAATTGTGATTTTTTATGTTAAAATTATTTTTTATTTTCTTTTGTAAATATTTTATTGTTGTTGATTATTTGTTGTTTGTTGAGTAAATTAAATATTTTTAGGTTATTTAATTAACACAATTGATTTTCGTATAATCGTCTTAAGAGGAATGTATAGGGGCACTTTGGGATTAAATTCTATTATTTCATGTGCATAATTGACTCTCGAACTTAATTTGATTTGCGTTGACTAATTTTCTAGTTTTTTTTTTTGAGTTTTCCAACTATTTCCTAACTCAATAAAGTCGGTGGCGTCTCCCTCTGAATTTATTTTGTTTTTTAAAAAAAAAATTGGGTTGTCTTCCCATCGTTATCTAGGTCGTGACAAAAAGTATTTTGGTAATTAAAGAAAATGTTACATAATTTATATGGGATTTTAAATTTGTTTTTGTATTATGGGATCATCTATGAATTTGTATAATTATATTAATTTTTTATATATATTTATAAGTAATTTAACTTGTGTCGTTAATTTTTGGAAAAGTAGTTTTTTCTAGTAATTAGGAAAAAGAAGACACACTCGGAAAAACTTCAATGAAATGAAATGTCTCGTAGAGTCACAGCAAGAAGAATATTGTACACTCACATATTCTCTTGTATGTCAGTTATTGGATGACATATTGTTTCTTGTAACTTTTTTTGAATACTCCATATGAATCTACAAATCTTTAAGATATTGGTTGGTGCATTGAATTAGGTTTAGAATTGAGTCTTGGAATTGAAATTAGAAAATAACTATTTTATACTATTTTTAATTCTTAACCTAAATCTTTAGAATTTATAATTTCAAGAACAAAAATTTAAAATAATATATTATAATTATTATTCATTATCTTTGTCGCATACAATCCGACAATCACTGTCGTTGACGTCGGCCAATTCGCCGGTGATATCCTCTAACCAATGTCATCGACGATGTCCTCCAACTACTAATGCCAACAGCACCTTCCGACCACTATCACCAATGGTGCCTTCCAACTACCATCGTCGGGGCACCCATCGACCACCGCCACCGACAACGTCCTCCAACTACCATCACCCACAATGTCCACCGACCATGACCACTGATGCCATCCCCTAACCATCGTCGCCAGTGGCGTCCACAAACCACTTTTACCATTCAATTCAGAATTGCAATTTTATATCTTAATTCTTTATCTACTCCATACATAAAAATTAAAATTGAAATTAAAACTCTATATTTCAATTCCAATTTCAACCTCTAAACAAACTCAGGGATTAGTGAAAATAAAATATGTAAAATTAGGTAAAACGTTGCAACAACTACTCTAAATGAAGAGGAATAACATTTAAGGAGATAGTAATAAAAAGGCAACACCAAATGCAATGTTTTTAAGCTAGTTAAATATACTTGTAGAATTTTTTTTTGAAACTGTGACTATCAAATTAAAGTGATTTTTTGAAGCTAAGTACTTTCAAACATTATTTTTCTCAATTAAGTTTAGTGCTTTCCGAAAATCTCATAATGAAGTTTCAATAATAATAATAATAATAATAATAATAATAATAATAATAATAATAATAATAATAATAAATCCTAGCACCATATGGTTACTAAAAATATATGGGGAAAGTTAGGAATTGATACAAAAAAGATGTTATATTTGATGCTAATTAATTAATAAAGATATAATAAAATTCATTAAAAAAATATATAGAAAGGATCACTTTCTATTCCCGGCCGTATTAACAAGTGTTGACAAATAGCTGATCATACTAATGATGTATTCAATGTGACCATTAGATGCTAATGGGAGTTAGATTAGCTAATCAAGCTTTTGTTATGACAGTTGCATGATTTGTAGGTTCGAATCCATAAATTCTCTATTGATAAGTAATTTATAATCTTATTGTAAATTCTTGTTAAGATAAGTGGCTTATCTTGACTCTAAAATAGAGAGAGCTTCTTTTCACCTTAAACTTTCAATCATTAACAAACAAAAAATGTGACAATTAGCCACCAGGAAGACAAAAGGATAAATTAACAAATAACACATGAAATAAAGAAATCTTACAGAATATTTATATTTGACTCTATATATCTAGAATTATTTGAGTCACAGTCAGAATTTTTTTTTTTTTTTGGGTACAATAGAAAGGAGAGAAGAAACTAACACCTAGGGTTGTTAGTTCATGTGTTGCTGCCTTCTAAGCAGGAGAAGGAAAAAGAAAATCCATGGGTTGATTACTGAACGTTTTAAATTAATCCACAACCTGTCTACGCAGTTGTATCCATTGTTTTGGAACATTTTCCAAATGGCAAATTGAATTCTGTTTTGGTAAATTGTTAGTCTATTATAGTTGTTTCGTAGTCTATTATTCTTGGTGTACTATAGTTGGTTTGTGGTCTATTTATTTATTCACTAATTACAAAGTCATACACAACCAAAAGAATACGCCAACAACAGATCACTAATAGAAAACAAAATCATCAAAGCTAACTCTCTAATAGTCAAACTCCAGATCAACCAAACTCAGCAAAGTGTCTCAACCAAGCTCATGGGGATTACTTTAAGTTATATTAAAACTTTTTCAGTCTACACACTCTCCTATACTCCTCTCACATAGTAAATTCAGATGATTGTAACTTCTATTATAGATTACTATGCAATAAGATGCTTTTTGACATATAAGTGATAAAGTGGCTAATGGCGTGTGGCACCCCTCAAACAGGGGCAATTTTTGTAAATGGCTCAAAATCATCTGAAAAATCTAATGCATAGTTATAAATGTAGTACTAGACAACCAAATGAGCTTTAAGACTTGCACCAGAACCATTAGCAATAAAGCTAATTGGTTAAACCTATTTAGATTTGGTGACTTGTTTGCTATTGGAAAGTGGCACCAAATCCCAAGCCTAAACTCTGCTCAAGAGCATCCATTCTAATGCGCACAATAAGGTGTAAGGTTTTTTCTAGCAACAAAGGTTCCATGTCATTAGGAAAGCCATTTTTCGCAACGACAAAAATGTCATCACATACCGCCAGCATAAGTCTTGTTGCAAAAAAATTTGCAATGTCTTTTGAGGTCGCTGTCATAAGTCACATTTTTTCAGCAACTTAAGTCACTGCCATAAGGCAATGTGTCCCAACGACAAAAGTCGCTATCATAAGAGTCCTTTTCCAGCAACAAAGATTGTTAGTAAAGGTTATCATTTCCCAATGATCATTGTTGTTACCATATATTCAATTTTGGCAGCAACTATTATCGTTGTCATAAACAACCTAAGTCGTTGTCATATCATAAAATTCTTAACGACAATTGTCATTGAATTAGGTGACATTTTTACCCTGCTAAAAGAGTGTCGTTGGGATAAGTGTTCAGGTTAGTAAAAAATTTTCTCACAATTATTGTTGATGCAAAAGATTTTTTTAAATATTATATTTTTATATACATTTTTTTTATAACAAAATTAATATCAAATATATTTATTAAAAATAAAGTGACTTATATTTAATTTCTTATATTAATTATATTTATTAATTTGATTTATATAACCACAAAATAACTATTAAAATTATATAATATATAATATATATTACCATAGAATGACTACTGATATAACCACAAGGATGTCAACGCTATACAACAATTGAAAACCAAATAATATAAAATTTACAGTCTTCATGCTTAAAGGCAAAAAGTGGCCCAACAAATATATTTATGAAAACATAAAATATATACAAAACTAAATAGCTTCAAGAAAGTCTGTGGTGAGCCCTTGGGATGTTACCACAAATTATCCTACAGGACAAGAGTTAAACAAGCGAGGTTAGAACATTTCACATGATAGAAACAAAATAACGAGAATGACATATTATAGAGCAAATGCATATTAAAAATTTCATATGTTAAGGCATATTAAATTTAAGTAAGCAAGTATGCCATATGAAGAAGCAACCACAGGCAATGTGTGGTGTAATGATCCAAACCTATGAAGCACGAACATGCCAATTATGAGGCGTGTCCACATGTCAGACACGTGTCCGTGTCAGACACATGGAGACACCTGTACGACACACGTGTCTTGTATGTCTGAATGTGTCCGATTAAAAAGATCATTTTTTTCAATTTGGACACGTCTCAGACACGCTCGAATACTTCTTAGACACGCTCGAACACTTTTCGGACACGCTCAGACACTTCTCGAACATGCTCGGACACTTCTCGGACATGCTTGGACACGACTAGGACACGACTTGAACATGACTCATTAATATTTTTTTAAAAATTAGTTTCCATGACTAACGTTCAATTCGTAAGCCCATAATCCACTCAAGCCTAATCACATGATTGACGTCCCAAGCCACTATTTTCACATACCATTTTTTTAAGTTTTATCTTCTCATACGCCACTATTAGACTTTTAAGTTTTATCTTTTCACACACCAATATTTTTATCTGCTCCTTCTACCTCTGCTCGTACTAAGTCATCCACTTCGTTATCACCAAAGCTTGCCTTACACCAATATTCTCTCTTGTTTTTTTTTATGTACATGTACTTGTACATGATTAGTTCTATTAGGAGAAGTTACTTTAGAAAATTTTTTAGAATATGTCAATAGAAATTATGTTCCATATTTTTTAGAGAGGCTTATTAGGTAGCAAATATTAGTACATATGATATATATTAAAATATTATAAATCTTCAAGCTTATAGAAATAATAATATTAATGAATTATGAATCTTTTTTCTTAAATTTTGAAATTATATATATATATATATATATATATATATATATATATATATATATATTTTAATTTGGTGTGTCCTATAATTTTTTAATTTGGTGTGTCCCTGTATCTGTGTCCGTGTCGTGTCCCGTGTCTGTGTCCGTGTCTGTGCTTCATAGATCCAAACTAATGTTCTTTCATTATCTCAAAGTGATGGAAAGTAATAATGACTTTTCTAAATGACCAGAAACCAATCCACTTGTGAACATTAAGTCACACAACTTGAACCTAAATATCAAACAAGGCAAGCAACATAAATTTCTTCATTTTTGGAAGAAAAGAGCACCCTACCAACAACCCAAATCAAGGATGCATTTATGCCTCAAATCATTGCTATAATGGTTGTTGTATACAAGATGATAGAATTCAGATCAAAGACATTATATGGAAATCATTAAGAATAAAACTCAATTTTAGTAAAAACAGTAGGCATTTTATCAAATAAATGAGATACTAAATAATCAATACGAACCAGAAACTATTATTAACCAGTAAGTTGAATAAAAGTGAATCTAGAAGCACTAAAAAATTCATAGTACATCATGAACAGGCTTGAAAAATTCCAAAGATAAAGATAAATTCACAAGTTGGATCATGAACAAAGGCAGCACTCATAAGCTAGCATAAAGTTAAATTGCAAGGCGCAAGGGTCAAAAGAAATCATTCTTACTTAATTGCGGCTTGTTGAAAAAAGTTACCAAGTTCAGACGACATGTTCATTGCACTAACAAATCGTTTGACCTATCAAAATAAATGTTCATAGCAATGCTTTCATGATTGGACAATAAAATTTTTCTCAATATCATGCAAAACCAAGCTCTCCGACCCAAAAACACATGCATTAAGTCATTGAAGTTCAGACATCCCAAAACAATCACAAACACAGAAAAACAAGTACTAACACAACTAAACAAAGCACATATCTAACTAAATAAGACATCGCATTGCAAGGTAAAGGGAAGATAGGTCTAACCAAGCATCCAATTGAAAAATGAAGATTTAAAAAAAAATGATAACTATCATCCCCAAACCTAATAGAAACAGTTTCCTCACTATTCAAAAAATAAGGACACAAGAAAATCAAAGAAAAATAAAGATAACACAAAAGGCAAAAAAAGATTCCCTTAGATGAAAACCGTGGAGGCAAGACAATAAGCAACCAAGTAGTCTAAGCTTCAACCTCCAAAGGACCTATAATTAAAACTCAAAAGAGATGTTTTTAGCTTTTTTTTAATTTCTTTCAAAATTTTTTGTTGGTCGACACTATATACATTCCCCTACAAAGGCTACAAACCCGGAGAGGTACTAGAGTCAGCTATCTACAACACTAACTACAAAAAGAATTCTCTCATCTCAATCAAAAGTATAAAAAATGAATACTATATGTACAAGAAGAAGTTCTATTAAATATTTAACATACACAAGCAAAATACTAATGTATATACAAGAAGAATTAAGTGCTAAAAACTTACAAAAGATAAAAAGAGAGGGAAAAGTAATTTCAATATGTTTGTACACCTCTACACAATTACTACTATGTGACTTATCATCTAAGATTACTAATCTATGAGAAACTAAAACCCTAAGCACATGCTCTTGTATTGCAAGCTCCTCAATTTTAGGGTTGGGGATAGACACAATAGGGTCGGGAAGGGGAATATCCTCCTCTAAAAATTTATCCCATAACTCTTAGACCTCGTCTAATTCCTCATTGCTTCCTATTATCACTTCAATATCATCGTCAAAATCAGCATCATGCATATAAGGTCCAAAGGGAGTGATGGGATGAACATAGTTATATTCCTTATTGGAGTCTAATATGTCATTAAACGTACCTTGATCCTCATAATGAGGAATAGGTTGACTAGGGAACTCGTCTATGTCTAACTCCATCATTGGAGAAGCTAACTGACTTACTGAATTATCAAACCTCCTTAATTGAGCAATGATGTCTTCCGTCCTCTGAATACCTTCATTCATCCTTTGAATGTGTTCCTCTGACATTTGCATGGTCTATTCAAACAAATGCAATAAGCCTCTCTAATTAGCAATCTTGGCTTGAGACCTGAGAAGAGGAAAAATATGTTGATAATGGCTATCAAAAAGGAGGATAAAAATGATTTTCATGATCTAGACAATGAAGATTGATGTCACCTTGTTGCCATGAGGAATTGGAATATTGGGGCCAAGCAGGAATAGGAGACTCATCATATGGACACATGCATGTGGGATGCAGAGTTCTCTCCACCGACTGAGGGAGCATCTCAACAACATCCAGATTTTTATTTTTATTTTTTAATATTAAAAATATTTTTTAATATTAAATTAATATTAATTGTTGGATGAAAAATAAACGGTAGAAATGTGCTCCAGCAGCTGCTGGAGGTGCAGCTACTGGAGAGAAGCCGGATCCGTGGGATGCATAGGACTTGAACATATATCACAATGATAGCATTTAAGAACATGCAAACATAAACATGAAGGATGCTTAAAACTTGAACAATTTTTACATTTATGGTCCTCAATTTAAGCACAAGGTGTACAAAGTAAAACAAAACAATGAAAGAAAAACTTAAATAGAAGAGTACCAAAAAATAAGAAAAGAAAAGCTTAAGTCAAGAAACATATAATTAACTATAAGTAACACAAACAATAACACCAAATCCTCGGCAACGGCGTCAAAAATTTGTTTGGTCCGCAAGTGCATGGGTCGAGCAAGTAATATGAAAGTGAGAAACAGTGTCGTGTCCCAAGGGATTTGGTTTTAAAGTTTGTATTATCGTATAGTCAATCACTTGGCTCAGACTTAAGCAAGTAAAAAATTGTAAAGGTAAAAGAAAAATGCACTAAAATAAGAGAACCAAGCAAGCATTCAAATAAGATATTTAACAATGGTTAAAAGGCTAAGGGACTTTTTTCATCCACTACTTCACTGGATTGATGTAACATACAAGAATATGTGAAAATAAGCTTAAGTTGTTAGTGGAAACCTTATGCATCCACAATGCTTATGTATATGTCACTTGAAATTTTAGCATTTAATTACCTAAAACACTATGACTTTATGTGAAAAAGAGTAATCTCATGCTCATTTAAACCTTGTTTCAAACATATGATATGCATGGCCAATGTGTTTGTGTTCATCCCATCAGCTACTCAAAATACCCAATAAACTCAAGTGAAAGTTGATCATGCATTATCTAAACCCAAGGTCCCACTTCTCTTTCCTAATGTCTAGTTCAAGAGAAAGCCCCAAATCAATTGATGATAAAGCAATTGAATATAATAAGCATAGATTTGGATAAATAACTCATACCCATTAATCAAATATTCAAGAATAAGTCATTTACAATCAAGATTCATAGTGAGATTTAAAAGATCCTCTAAAAAGAACTTGGAAATACATAAGATTCAAAGAAACAAAAGGTAGAAAGAAATCCATAGAAGAGCAAGAAATCAAGATAGGGAGAAGAAAACAAAACTAGGGATGATCCTTAATCTTGATCTTTCTCTTGAAGCTTGATCTTTCAATCTTCAAAGATCTTCTCTCAAGAATTCTTAAACTTATGGCAAAACTCTCATTTTTGGGCTTGAAGATCTAAAACCAATAATCATGAAAATGGCCCTTTAATTATATTAAAATTAGAAAAAATCGTTGAACAGGGCGTTACTCACTCCTAGGCATAGCCTTCTTGGCTAAAATTTCCTGAAAAATAGAAACAATCACGCCTAGTTGTGCCTATCCTTTGATATTATTTTCCTTGCTTTCCTCCATTATGTTGAACTTACATGTTATTTTTCACATTCCAAACCCTAGAATTAGACTTATAGCTCTTCATAAAGGTTGTAGGGCTTTTTCTTAACTTTTAAATGCCACTAAAATTATCTCAAAAAAAAGGTCATTTGCTCCGGTTATGATCAAAATATCAGAGCAGAGTTAGGATGTCAATTCACTAATTTGGCTCAAACTTCCCTTAAAGCTTATATACTCAACCCGCTAAAATCTTGGAAAATGTTCAACAGAAAAATTGTAAATATATCTATTAGCTTTCCAACCATTCTAGTCTTGTTCCGGTTAGAGCTCTACATCTTTAAATCTACTCCATTTAATCCAGAATGGTTGGCAAAACTCAAAACTAGATGTCCTTATTTTCTTGGCTTAGCTTGATTCCTTTCATTTTTAGCACTCCTTTGGATCATCAACCTACCTTCCCAGATTAAAATATACTCCAATAAGGCACCAATTATGAATGATACATAATTAAACTAATTTAACTCCAAATCCAGCCTAATTAACACTAAAGCACATATAATTCAAGATATTCAAATAAGCTCACAAACTTTGTCAATTTCTAAAAAATTAACGACTTAGCATGCATTTAAGAACAAAACTAGGATATAATAACTTTATTTCATAGAGTTATTATGGTTCACGGTGGTGCCTCTATTTTCTCGTTTTCAAATGTCATTCTTCAACTTTCTCCCTTTCTAACCCTCAAAGGTACTACCCCCATCTTCAAATCCTTTTTTTTTTAATCTTCCATTCCTTCATTTGTTTTTATTTAGGGTATGGTGAGTGAGAACCACAATGAGGAGAGCATTAACTCCACGGAGGTGATTTCGGTAGCGTCGCCTCCGCGCAAGGTGGAGGCGTGATGGAGGGTCTCTCTTAGGAACACCAGTACGGTGCATAAGCCACTTTCCAGTTCTGGGATCCGTGATGCTATCTGGAGGGCAAAGGTTGCGAAGCAAGCAACTAAGCTTAGACCCTTGTATCCTCCTTAGAAGATCATGAGAGAACTGAGAGAAAAGAACATTTCTCTTTTTGTTTCTAACAAAAGTTCGGCCTCTATAGGTTGTCTATTTGTGATCCGGGAAATGGGCAGGAAAAGAAAGACATTGGCTCTAGTCTCGATCATGGCACCCACAACAAACGCGACTTCAACCCTAGATATATATAGATAAGTGAGCCCAAAGGTAAGGGACATTGCATCTCGGTACACAACCATGATGGAAGTCACTGACTTGAGGACGTATTTACAATTGATAGAGGGCGATGTGTGGGATAAAGAGTTTGAGGTGCACCCTGTCAATAAGGAGGAGATGGTTTGCACAAATGGGCATCGAGCTACAAAAACTTCATGTATTTGTACAAGACCATATTTGTCAGACTTGATATCTGCTTATCACTCTCCCTTTTCGAGATGGACGTCCTGAACCATCTTCGGTTGCACCAACATAACTACACCTTAATGCCTGGGCTTATGTCCATGCATACCAGCTACTACACCAGCATTTGGACCTACTATTTTTAGTTTGTTCATTTTTCAATTTCTTTCAAGTAGCGATGCCAGACGACAGGGTACCAACAAAGGCTTGGGTCATGCTCCGCGCTAGTAGTAATAGAGAAATCTTGAAGACTTTTGTTGAGTCTTAAAAGAATCTCAAGGAGGATTACTTATGTCTTGAGGCAATCCCAGAATGCGACCATTTTTCCTTACCACGGAAGGGGAACCGACGATGTTCCTTTACCGGACATCATGACATTTTGATTACCGCCCAAAGGAGTACAAGGTCTGGGATGAGGGCCTAATGGAGGATGAGGTTTATGTGATGACCATTTTAATTCTCTAGGTCACCCACACATACATCATTCATTCGCGGGATATAATTGAGACATCAGAGAACGAACTCCATACTTTTCTAGGTGCAGTCATACAATTTCTTGTATTTTTGTTTATGTTTTCCTTGTAATTATTTTGGGACTTATATTTTTTTCATCTTCTTTTATGTAGAAAGTATAGTTCCCACTAATAACCTCGAGGATCTTCATCAGTGGCTCGCTAAGAGCACTGCCCGGAAGGCGGCTAAAGGAAAAAGGGTGGCCTCTGCCTTTCAGAATGAACTGGTGATTGAGGTTTATGAAAAAAAATGACCCACGAATCCCAATGCCCAACTTCAACCCCGCAAACACAGAGCGGCAAGCTAGGGTGGCCAATCTTGAAGGCTGTGCATTGAGGGCCAAACTTATAAAGAAGTCTCTATTAAAGGAGGATGACATGGAAAAGCTTGCGAAGGCCGATGTCTCCGACCAAATTAGGCTTGGTGAGATCCAGGCTCTAAGGAACACAACTCTGTTCCATTTCTTGGGAATGAGCCTTCCCAAGGCTAACAAGACTGCGAAGCTAGAAGCCGAGTTGGAAAAGCTCCGAGGTGAGAAGGAGAGTCTGGAAAAAGATCTTAGGGAGGAGTGTTCCCAAGGGGAAGATGCTGAAAAAAAAATTGGAGTGTGCCCTTGAAGAGATTCAAACTCTCAAGATGCAAATTATTGGCTAGGAGAAGAAAATAGTGGACTCTGAGTCGATGGCATCCAGTTTCTGGACCAAGGTGGCTGAGCTGGAGGAGAAGAACGATGCCCTGGTGGACGAGATCGAGGAGATCAAAGTCAAATGGGCAAAGTATGTGCATGACTCCTTTCCAAATGTAGTGAAACAACTTTGGACCTTGAACCCTACCAGGCTCATTACTGAGGGAGCTAGATCTCACCGCCGAGTTTGGGATGGATTCATTTTTTACATTGTTTTAAGACCTCCCGCACCGGAAGCCACTGCCGTTGTGAATTCTGCCCCGATTTTCCACTGATCCTGAAAAAGAATAGTTGACTGCTGAGAACCCTGCTCTATAGTGATTTCATTTTTACTTTGTATGCTTCCTGTGTGAGGTTTTTTTTTAAGGACAAGTCCCAATTTTGGACAATTATTTTGGACAAGTCCCGGTTGTCGGGCACCTTTTTAATTTATAACTTAGCAAATTCCATATCCTCTCAAGTTGCCTCAATTATGCTTTCCTTTGCTTTTGTTTGCTTTGGAGTCCAATGCCCTAAGTCACATGTGATCCTTGAAAAGGGAATTAGGAATGTTTGTACACGCATTACTTAGTTTAGAATAAACACAGATGCCGAAGAACGAATCATTGAGAGGAAATGATTGCGTACTCCGATTATCGAATATATGAGTTCGATATAAATATGTAAAGTCTTTGGAAACTTAGAAAATTTCTAAGTGTTCGTTGAACTTCTCCTTATGTAGAAAAATAATGGGGGGAACTCAAAAGGGGTATCCTTTTAACGGATTCCGCTAATCATTTTTGCTGAAATCCATACTTCCATTAAGTATGCTTAACCTTGTCAAATTAGTTTTAGATTTGTGGGTTAAGGTTAGGCTTAGTGGAGCTTTGGTAAGAGCCATTATACACGCTACAAGACCATGGATTGCGATCAAGTGGGCTGCCTATTTTGGCCTTAGGCACAATCAAAATAACTTATCCTTGGAAGGAACATGTATTCCTCAAACTTCGCCAAGGTACTTTGAGCTTGTGGGTTGCATTAAGCATAAGTGAAATAGAACAGGTAGATAATTGTATAATCTAGAATAATTTTATTCATATCAGAACTCATCACTTACACAATTGTTAACAAAATGGGAAACTCATAATAACTAGTTGTAGTATTTCCTAAGTCTCTCAGCGTTCTAATAATTTTTAATGCTCTTGCCAGTAAGGGTTTCTAAAGTGTATGCGCCGGTGTTGGTTTTGGATGTGATCTAGTATGGTCCTTCCTAATTTGGTGCTAACTTCCCCTGGGACACATTCTTTCCTCCAACATCCGTTCTTCGCAAAAGAAGATCACCTGGCACAAACCTTAGTGGAATCTCTTTAGTATTGTACCGAGATGTTGCTCTTTGCTTAATAGCAACTTTGCGGATATAAGCAATCTGACATTGTTCTTCTAACAAATCAAGGTTCTGGTAAATGAGATCTAGGTTAGTCTCCCCAGAAAAAGTGTTGTCTTTACTAATTGGGCTCTCTAATTTCAATAGGAATCATCGCTTCTTAGCCATAGGTTAACTTGAAAAGGGTTTCTCCAGTTGTAGAATATGGTGTGGTCTGGTAAGCCTAAATGACATGGTGAAGTTGTTCTGCCTAGTTCCCTTTAGCATCTTCTAACCTCTTTTTAAGACCACAAAGTATTACCCACTTGGTAGCTTCAACTTATCCGTTTATCTTTGGATGCTCCACCAAGGTGAGGTGTTGTTTAATCTTGAGTCTAGAGAGGAGGTCTTTGAGTCTTTGATCAGTGAACTGGGTGTCGTTGCCCGTGACTATGGACTCTGGGACCCCGAACCTGCTGATAATGTTTCTGTGGGTAAATTTCTGGATACGAGCCAAAGTGATGGTAGATAACAGCTCTACTTCAATCCACTTAGTGAAGTAGTCTACTACTACCACCAAGTATTTCACTTGCCCAAAAGCTTGGGAAAAAGGACCTAGGATGTCCATGCCACACTACTAAAATGGCCAAGGCACAAACATAATTTATAGCTCTTTTAGAGGTACTGAGTAGACATTTGAGAAACGCTGATATTTGTCGCATTTCTGGAGGTGCTCCATTGAATCAGCCTCCATGCTGGGCTAATAGTAACCTGCCCTCAACACCTTCCGGGTTAGTGTCTTCACTCTAAGGTGGTGTTTGCAACTCCCTTCATGGATCTCGACCAAAATATATTCAGCTTCCTTTGGTCCAAGATATTTTAGGAGGGTATGAAAAGCCACGGTAGTACAACTGATTGTCATAAAGGGTGTACCCTACTATGGTCCATATTAACTTCTGGGCCTCTTTCTAGTTTTTGAGCAGGGTACCATCTCAAAGATAGACAGCAATGAGTGTGATCCAAGTTTCTTGTTCTTCGAGCATGAGGACTTCGGAGTCCATAATGCTTGGTGCTAACAGGGTTTCTTGGATCACAAATTTGTTATTGCTAGGGATTTTTATGCTAGCAAGCTTTGAAAGGATATCGACACATGAGTTTTGCTCTCTAGGAATGTGTTCAATTTTAGAACTCGCAAAACTCTCCAGAAGTTTTTTCACCTTAACTAAGTATTTCTAAAGAAGAGGCTTCTTGGCTTGGTATTCTCTCTGAATCTAAGAAGTTGCCAGTTGTGAGTTGCTACAAAGTACTGTGTTAGTGGCCCCTATATCCTTGGCTATAGTGATCCTGATAATGTAGGCTTCGTATTCTGCTTGGTTATTTAAGATTGGAAGCTCAAATCTTAAGGAATACTCCAAAGTAAGTCCAACTCTATTCTCCAGTATGACCCATGCTCCGCTTCTTTTGGGATTCGAGGAACCATCTATATAAATGGTCCAGGAGTTTCCTTTGGAATGGCTAGGATCTGGTGTAAGCTCAACTAAGAAGTCAGACAACACTTGAGCCATTATCGCCTACCTCGGCTCATAAATTATCCCAAATTCTGAAAGTCCCACAAATCAAGCGATTATTCTTCCAGCGAGGTCGAGCTTGTGTAAAACCTACTGAGTTGGTTAGTCCGTCCTCACCACAATGGGATGACATTGAAAGTAATGTCTAAGACGTTGCGCTGCAGTCAAGAGTGCCAATCCCAATTTCTCAATTTTTTAATACTGGAGCTCGGGTCCCTGTAACACCTTGCTCACAAAGTATACCAATTTTTGGCCATCAGGAGTCTCTCTTATCAAGACAAAGTTGATAGCTTCATCATTGATGAAAAGATAGGCATATAAAGTACCATGCTCCGGTCTTATCAAGATTGGGGGTGCGGCCAATGTATTTTTCAAGTATGTGAACATGGCCTTGCAATCTAGGGTCCACTCAAAATCCTTTCTCTTTTTTAGCAATTTGAACAAAGGAAGAGACTTGTGAGCGACTTTGGCCAAAAAACGAGTGAGAGCCGCTATCCATCTTATGAGTTGTTGTACTTCCTTCACAGACTGCGAGCTTTGCATGTTAAGCACTGCTTGACATTTATCTAGGTTGGTCTCAATGTCGCGACTTGTTAGCAAAAAACCCAAGAAATATCCGACTTGCATCTCAAAAGCTCATTTCTCCGGGTTTAGTCTCATATTATGTTTCTGGAGTTGGGCAAACACCTCCTCAAGGTCCTGCACGTGGTTGTTGCTCTTTGGGGTCTTGATGATCATGTCATCGATGTAAACTTCAAGCATCCTACCAATTTGCTCATCAAAAACTTTATTCATCATCCGTTGGTAGGTTGCTTCGGAATTTGTTGTGACTTTTTTAAAAGCCTTAAAATACTCGCAAGTGTACAAGCCATATCGAAGTATAGTTGAACAAGTAAGAGATCGATCCTACAGAGACTTAGAATTAATTTTAAGTATTGAAAAATTCTTTCTGATCTAGTTGCACAAAATTGATGAGCCAAATATGCAAAAATTAAATTAAATAAATAACTAAAATAAAAAGTAAATTAAAAGAAAGCAAGTTTATGAATGATGTTTTCTACCAAATATGAAAGGATTAAGGATCAGAATTCATCAAGAATAAATTTAACATTAATTATGTTAAATTATTATACCAAAATAATTTATCTCATGAAATAATCTCAACCATTAGATGAAAGTAGATTTCATGGTTGAAATCAACGAAATATTTCATTTTGAATGTAAGTCAAAAAAAAGACTTACACTGCTTCCGATTCCCCTCGAAAAATACCAAAATAATCTATCAATAAAGAAAGCATCTAAAAAAAATAATAATCAAAAATAATATGATAAATTTTTTCTAATTAATAGTTAATTATTAAATCATCAAATGTATCTCTAAAAGAAATCATAATTGATATCCAACAATTACTATTAATATTTAGATAACACAAATAAATTATAAAATATTAAAAAAATGAATGAATTAATCTAAAAATTTATTCATATATTCTGATAAAAAAATAAAATTAATAAGTATTATATTTTAAAATTAAATAAAAATAATTTAACATAATAATATTAAATAATCAAATTTTATCATTTTCTTAATACAAAAAATTTAACAAGATATTAAAAAATTAAAATATAATAAAATTATCTCATTAATATTTTTCATTAATACTGCTCTTCAATTTCTTCTCTGCAATCTTTCTCACTTTCTACACGTTGTTGCGCTGCTCTACGCGTTGCTCTCTGTTCACGTCCAATCCCGTGCGGCACTGTGCTGCTGTGTAAATCTTCAATATGTAGCTTTGCTGCACCGCCTCATTCTTTCCAAATTGTAAACGTTTCACTCGGCAAACTTTAACCTTGGGCTTTTTCTCTTCTTTGCATGTGGGCCTAGCTTTTTCTTGGCCTTTTGTGCATCACACACTTCAATTTCTTTTCTTTGCTTACTTTACCGTAGCTTTTTGTAGGTTTTCTATCTTTTATTTTATTTTTCTTAATTGTGGCCCAAATGTTCAATCTTTACACAATCTAAAATTTATAAAAAAAATTAATTAATAATATTTTAATAAATAAATTAATAATATTACAAAGTTACTAAAATTAAATATAATGAGATATAATAATATTTATTTTTTATAAGAAAAATATATAAAAATTAAGTTATTATCAACAAGATGAGTTTTTATTATGAAATGATGAGAAGAATAAATCTTGACCATACAATTATATATAATCTTTCATGATCTAGTGAGGTTAATGGTGACTTTTGGTCCTCTGGTTGTTGATGATGACTTTCTGGTGAGCCAAGTAGCGTGCTTTGGTATATTTAGTCGAAAAGATGGTAGGTTTTGTCTATCTCCACCAATAGCATCTGAATGACATCGTGGAGGAGGAGCTTGAACCTGTGCGGTGGCTGAGCATCACCACAGGTTCAAAGTGAAGGAACGGTGTCCTCGTAGGCCACCGTCAAAGCCCTGGGGCTTTGACTCTTATCCAACCAAATTAGACCAAACCAGACTGAACTTAAGCGAACCCAATCACTGTCCAGATCCGAAACCACCAGACCAGCACCACCGTCAAACCTAGAAATGAAGAAAAGTCCCAATCTTCCATAACCAAAACTAGTAGACCAGCAACCAAGTGAACCTAGTCATTGCCCAAAAACCACAGTCCAGATCTGAACCCACCACTTCCGTGACAAGCCACCATGTGTTGCCGGCATTGCACCATCACGTCGGAACCCCATAATTGTGAGTTTCTAGAACTAGTTTAATTTGTGAATGACGAAACTCATTTTTTATGAGTTCACCTGCTCGAATGAAGAAGACTCAATCTGATCTAGTTACATATTACTTGACTTAGAATAGCAAGTAGGGATGGCAATGGGTATTGGACCTGATGGGTACCCGCAAAAATTACCCACAATGGGTAGGATAATTACCCGCTTAATGGGTATGGGTAAGGGTACGGGTAATTACCCGTAAATTTTGATGGGGATGGGTGCGAATGCACGGTACCATGGTACCCACCCCGCCCCATACCCGCACATATTTATTTATTTATTATTTATTTATATATACATATATACATATATAACACATTATACTTGATAATATATATATATATATATATAACACATTACACATATGTTTTATTTCGACGGTTCTATAAAGCACACGGAAGCCAAGACTATACGATACCTACGTGGGTCAATTCTGTGAAGGCGAAGGCCAATTAATTTGCTATCACTTTTATTATAATAGTGGGCCAATTCACTTGACTTTTCTTTTGGACTTTGAAACTTTCAAAGTGAGAAATCAGAAGAAATTAGAAACCTATCTACTATCTACTAGAAGACAAAAATGCGTATCACTCAGGTTTAGTAATTGGAACACCCAGGTTTATATTGCCTTCAACTTGCCTGTATTTATGTCTCTGTTCGATCATTTATATCTCTCGTTCTTGCCTTTCATTTACTTGTATTTATGTTTATGTTACAGTTGCCTATAAAAGCATTTTAGTTTGCATTTTGGTTGTTAAAATATGCTGCATACGTTACTAATTTTGTCATTTGTGGAATGCAATTGCCAATTGAAAGACATTGAGGTGCACTGCCTCTACCTGGTGCCTGGTGTTTTTTGTCGTGTAAACACAAGATTTGTTCTTTCGTTTTATGTCTTTAGTGCTTTCTATTAATTAGATATTATAAATAGGATCCATTTTGCCTATGTTGCCTATTTTATTTTTATTTATTTGGTGCTTTCTTTTGTTGGTTTATTGTGCTATTATATTGTGTGTAGGTTGTATGAATTATTAATTATATATTATCAAATATACCTTGACTTTGTTTCTTTATACTTGACCTCTTTATCATATTTTTTTATTTTGTTTTGCTTTCATGTACCTAATCACAGATGGAAAATCTATGTGGAGTGATTCCTTCTAAGGAATCTGAAAGTAGCTCTTCTCCTATTACGTCAAGTACTCCCACACAACCTGAAAGTGTACCTAGTGATCCCGTGGGTAGCTCTTCTCCTAGTGATCCTCTTCCTCTTGCTGTGGATGGTGATGAATTAACGATGATAGCAAAAAAGAAAGTTATCAGATTGTTTGGAACCACTTTAAGAGAAAAGTAGTTAATGGAGAAGAAAAAGCTATATGCAATTATTGCAACAAACATATGACCGATAGAAGATCCGATGGAACAAATCATTTGCATAAAACTATCGACTTGTAAAAGAAGGCCGTTTAAGGACATAAGACAATCAATCTTGTTGAGAGAACAAAAGAAGGTTGATGGGTCATCTACTTATTTGAGTAACTACCATTTTGATCCAGAGAAATCAAGAAAAGACTTTGTTTGTATGGTAATAGTTCATGAGTATCCACTTTCAATGGTGGACCATCTGGGATTCCGAGCATACTCTGAAGGTCTTCAACCTTTGTTCAAGGTTCCTAGTCGAAACACAGTTAAAAATGATATTATCAAGATCTATCAAAATGAAAAGTTGAAGACTATGGGACTCTTAGACAAGATTGCGAGTAAAATTGCTTTAACAACAGACTTGTGGACAGCTAGCAACCAAAAGAAACGGTTTATAGCCATTACAGCTCACTACATTGATGATGATTGGGATATGCAAAGTCGCATATTAAGGTATATATTTTTGTGATCATTATATCATATTTATTAACTTTATCAATTACATTTAATTTTTGCATTGTATTAATACTCAATAAATTATTTTGCATAATAGGTTTGTGTATGTAGAATGTCCACATACAATTGAAGCTCTTTCAAAGGTGTTGATAGAATGTATGATAGATTGGAATATTGATAGAAAGTTGTCTACTATCACTTTGGATAAGCTCAGTAGCACTAATGACTCTTGTTCGTTTGTTGTTAAACAAACTTGATTGTTCTCGCTTTTATGCTTGATGGTCAATTATTTCATATGAGGTGTTGTGCACATATTCTGAATTTAATTGCACAAGACAGTTTGAGTGTTCTTGGAGATGGCATAGAGAAGGTTAGGAATAATGTTGCTTATTGGACAGCCACACCTAAAAGAGAACAAAGTTTTAGGGAAGCAGCACGTCAAATAAAAGTTTCCATAACAAAGAAACTCATTCTTGATTGCAAAACTAAATGGAATTCTACTTATCAAATGCTTGTTGTTGCATTGGCTTACAAAGATGTTTTTGTTCGTTTGAAAACAAGAGAGGATTTATATACATGTTTGCCTACAACTGCTGAGTGGGAAATTGCAAAAGAAATTTGTAGTAGGTTGGAAGTATTTTATCGTGTAACTGAGATGTTTTCAGGCACACAATATCCCACAACAAATATATTCTTCCCTTTGGTTTGCAAAATAAAGCTCTCTTTGCAGCTATGACAAACTTGCTCAATTGAAGCTATTAGAAATATGGCTTCAAAAATGATTGCCAAATTTGGGAAATATTGGTCTGTTGTTCATGGAATTATGGGGATTGCCATTGTTTTGGATCCAAGATACAAATTGAAGTTGTTAGAGTACTTCTTCCCAAGCTTTATGGAAGTAGTTATTCAATTGAAATTAACAATATTAAGAAATTATGCTACTCATTGTTTGAAGATTATCTAGCCAACACAAATGGGATAATGGAAGGTCGGATATCTTCAAAACGGATTTAATTTGAAATGTTCAATGACAAGGAGTCGAATTCAGATAATCTTAATATTAACAATTTTCTTAGTGATTATGACTCATTTGTCAATGATACAAATGAGACACAATCAAAGTCTGAGTTGGATCTTTACTTGGAAGAGAAGGTATTGCCCAGGAGTGCTACATTTGATATTCTTGGATGGTGGAAAACAAATGGGATCAAGTATCCAATATTGCAAAAAATTGCCAAGAATATTTTGGCTATTCCAATTTCAACTGTTGCTTCAGAATATGCTTTTAGCACAGGAGGTAGGTTGTTGAGTCCTCATCGTTCTAGGCTTCATGAGGATACTTTGGAAGCACTTATGTGTGTACAAAGCTGGTTGAAACATGAGAAAGAAAGGTAATAAATGTTACACTTATCTATTTATTCATTTAAATTTGTGTTTAGTGTAATCATTAATTTTCTTTTTATGTTGTAGTTTCATTGGTATCACTGGACCAAAACAATATTTACATGTGAAAGATAAGCGTTTGCAATCTTTTCAAGATTCTGATTCTGATGATGAGGTATAATAACATAATAATTTATGTTATTAATTTTGACTTTACTATCATAACTAATTAGTGTAATGTATCACTTTTTAATAGATTTTGGAGAGTACCAAAGACGTGACTTGGAAGCTTATGAATTTGTTGTTTATGAATTTCTTGTTACATTAGATTTTGGAAAGTACCAACACTTTTTATGAGTATGTTTGAAAGACCTTTGAATAGTTTGACAATTGTATGACATTGACATTTTTAATCAATGTCTTTTTATCCATTGATTTTTTCGTAGTTAATAAAAGTGCAGGTAACGGATCTCCCTGTAACACCATGCACGGTACTTAAGTACCTGAAGGTAAGTCACGGCATCAAAGTTACTATCTACGGGTATAGGAACCAATCTGCACGCAGTATTTTTTTTTTAAATGCGGGTATGGGGACGAGTACTATAGTACCCTACCCAGACCCTTACCCATTGTCATTCCTAATAGCAAGTCAAATAAAAGGTGAATCAATACACCATAACTACGGAGGGTATATTGTAACATTAGCCACCATGTTAACTTAAAACATAAACATGAGAGAAAAGCAATGACCTCAACTTCGTGACACAAATGCGTTTATATAAATGCACAGGGTTTACATAGATAGTCATGAAAATACTGAAATGCCCTTTTTTTTAATAATAACACACTGACATTCCAACAAGTACAAATATTGTTATTATAATTTATAATTTACTTTCTGTAGAGAATCACGATGTGGCGGGACCTAAGTTAATCCCACTTTCTCGAGGGAGATTTAAAAAAAAAATCTTAGAAAATATGAAAACAATATTACTTCAGTTCTAGAATGTGAAATTCCATGGCGTATAAGAAATTAACCGATAAGATAATAATCTAACAATTGTTATAATTGGCCAAGTATAACTGTCAAAATAGCTCGGATTGGCTCCACTCATTCAAATTGAATTAATTATAATTGGCTTATTTTTAGATCAGATTAAGTCAAGTTATGTGAATTTTTAAATTAACATTTTATTAGTTTAATTTGTTTTTATATAATGTTAACGAGACAGATTAATTTAGTTTATTTGAATAGAGTTAATTTGAATTATTTTTAATTTTATATTTATTTTTATTAATTCAATTCATTTATTTTGTCAAGCTATTTAAATTGATTTGTTAAATTATTCAAATTAATCTATTAAACTTGATTTATTTCGACGATTCTATAAACAAGTAAGACATTTCATCCAACATGAAATAACAAAAACTTAAATTAAGACACGAACAGTATTTGTTAACGGCAACGTTATTCGTCCATCAAAAATATTTTAATTTTTTTTAACCCACTCACAAACCCATTCTGTATCCCGCGAGAATGTTACAGTTCTATACTGTCTGATTTGACATCTCTCTCACATAAATCTATGATGTAAATACGGTATTCGTATTTTAAATGTGCGAAAAACATTATCCATTTGTCAATGACTTATAGCTTATTGGCGCAAACTTGTTTTAAAGGCCTGGAGAGGCATAAACTACCTGATTAATTCCATTTTGTCTTACCATTTAAAAAAAGGGGGGGGGTTTCTAAACACTTTGGCTAAAATTAAAATTATGACGAAAAAAAATATATAAGCCAAAAAAGGAGAACAACAATAAAAAAAAATGTATGAGGTGAAATTGTTCCTGATATTGAACCTTTTTTTTATGTATTTCACAATGAATTTCATATTCAAATATTATATAAATATTTAAGTTAGCAAATGCTAGAAAATTCATATTTTAAAATTTTGGTGAAATTACTATACTTATAGTTAATTGTTTTCAGATTCTTATTAATTATTTTACTTGTATTTTTATTTTTAATTAAATATGTATTATTCATTTTAAATTTTAATTAAATATTGTTTATTATTTATTTATAATTAATTAAGAATAATTTCAAATTAATAATAAATACCAACAAACACGTAAGAGTGTAAATAAAACTTTAAATTTAACCCTATAAAATCCAAAATGCAATGCCTTACTAATACGACATCCTTACACGACAGTGGGAAACATGCCATCATGTTTCTGTGACGGAGGCAGAGATGATACAAATGCTCTCTCTATCTTTCTCTTTATCATATTTTTTATTTTATTTTTTCATTAATAGCTTAACATTGTTGATTTCAGCTATAGTTAATAGTATAACATGGTCATCAATATAAATTAGTAAGTTTTGAATAAAATTTGAAAGTTAAATAATTATATCCTAATTTAAGGATATAACATAGAAATATTTGAGTTAATTTAACATTTAAATATTTGTGTTACTTTAAACACATTTTATTTTTATTTATGTTTATCTTAATAAAAAAATTTAAAATACAAATTCATTTTTATATTGATTCAAAGAAAAATATAAAATAGATTAAATTGTAAATATATTTTATTAATCATTTAAAAATTCAAAGATTTAAAGATAAACATCAAAATCTTCAAAAAAAGAAAGAATAAACATCAAAATGATAAAGATAAACATAAAATTGATAAAAAAAAAGCATTTTTATAATACTTTTCATTCTTTAAATATTGTCGTGTTCAAATGCTTCTTAACTTATCACTATATAGTTATAATTTACTTTAAACAAATTTAATTTTTATCTTAATAAAAAAATTAAAAATACAAATTCATTTTTATCTTGATAAAAGATAAAGAATGCCACATGATAGTCAATGCACTAGTAAGAATAATGTAATTTATATTATAGTAGATATTGTAGAATTTTTTTTTTTAGTATTCGCTCCCAACAACATTGATGAGTCACTATTTATTGAAATAAATATTCTACCAACATAATACAAGAGTTATGTTATTTAAACTCTTAAAATATAATACTCAATCAACATGTTCTTTATTTTTATACATGATATATTTATTTCACTTTGTGATACGATATATTTTGATATCAGACTCATATCAATATACAATTTCAACATGGTGCAATATATCATGTATTTAAAAATTATTTTCCATGATAAAATTCTTGACTCCATCATTGAGTACCAATTGAGGTACGAGCGGCTGGTAGTTTGGCATCTTTTTGTTTTTTTTTTTTAATTTTTTTAAAACACTTATTAAAAATATTAAATAAAAAATTTTAAATAAAAATATGATATTTAATATATTAAAAATTAAAAAAATTACTTTTTTATTTAAATTTTTTAATAAAGATACTTGTTATGACAGTTTTATTTACTTAAAAAAAATAAACATAAAAATTATAATTTTTTTATATATTATAATTGAATTTTATTAATAATTTTTTTTTATACTTACCCTCTCTTTTACATAATTTTTTTAAAAGAATCCAACTTTATTTACTTTTGGTAGTTAATTTCAATTTTTAAAAGTGGTTAACTAACTCCACCCAAGCCTGCTTTTAGGTGCTTCTAATCTTTCAAGCTCTCCTCAACAGCACTCTCTGCACGTCCCTTCAACATTTCTCTTCCTCTACCAACAAAGTCACCTTTTTGATTTCCAAAGTCTCACTCTTCGGTTTCCTTCAATCAAATCCAGACGGTATATCCCTTCCTCACACCTTTTTGGCCTCCTCTCTGATCCCATTTTGTCCACTTTGGACAACTGAATAAAGTTGCAAACTTGATTTGTTACCTCTCATAATTCAAACCTTCTTTTTGGTATTCTTTTCTTGGGACTTTGATACTTCTTTTATTGCAGTCTTTGTTAGGTTTGAATCAATCAAATTGACTAGTCTGCTAACTTTTGGCCCCATTTAAATCCCTCTGCTGCACTGTCCTGTTCCTCTCATCAAAACCCATTCCCTTGTGAGTTTTTGCCATTTTACTATTTTAGGCTTCTGGCTCTGAGTGATTCCCTAGTTTCCTCAAAGTTTTGAAATTTGAATGAAATGGCAGTTGAACTTTGCTCAGAAAATTGTGGGGTTTCTTCTATGAGTCCAAGAATCTCATTCTCACATGACTTTTCCCAATCTGATGTCATACCTGTTGAGCAACACCCTTTTGGATCAAATTCTTCTGGCTTGAATTCAAGCATTGATTTTGATTTTTGTGTCAGTGAAAGCTTTGAGCTTGAGTCATCTTCAGCAGATGAGCTTTTCTCAGATGGAAGGATCCTTCCCACTGAAGTCAAGAGAAAGAATGCTCCTTTGAAGCAAACAGGTCAATTAGCACCACACCCTCCACTGCATCCTCCATATGCTACTTGTAATAATGCTTCTTCTACCAGTAAAAACTTGAAGAAAGAGAGCCACACACAAAGCAAATATTTGAATGATGAAGTGTATGACAAGCAAAGTTCCAAGTCTTTTTGGAGCTTCAAGAGAAGTAGCAGTTGTGGCAGTGGATATGGAAGGAGCTTGTGCCCTTTGCCACTTCTATCCAGAAGCAATTCAACTGGATCTAATACAAGTGTTAAGAGGAGTCCACTGTCAAAGGAGGGAACTAACATCAAGCAAAATCCCCATAAACATTCTTTCACAAGGTTTTCTCCCTCCTTTGTGCCAAACAGTTATCAAAAGCCTCCATTGAATAAGAGTCATGGATCTTATGGTAACAGTGTTAGAGTCAGTCCTGTTCTGAATGTTTCTTCTGCAAACTTATTTGGTTTGGGTTCAATCTTCTCCAACAAAAGAGATAAGAGCAAGAAAAAGTAGTTAACATTTGGTTCTACTTTTTTTTACCCTGTGATTAGGAAAATGGGGTATAGGTTAAATTTTTGAAGGGTACATGGTTTGCATTAAGAAGACAAAGTGATATAAAGAGATATGTGTGAAGGTGATGGACAAGGATGATATAATGCAGGCACATGCTTTGGGGCACACAATGACAGGTAACTGTTGTTTTCGTGGCTGTCCCTTGGCTGTGTTTTTGTTCCTCTGCTTTTGTTATTTGGACTATGTGTAAATACATTGATTTTGATTAGTATCTTTTTTTTTTTCCGTTTTCTTTTTCTTCTGGATCTCTCTTACTCGTTATGAATAAGAGGCTAAGCGAGAACTTGATTGTACAATTTTATGTGAGAAGAGCTTGACGCGCTTCTCTTCTGTTTTCAGTTGTTGTTGCATGGATTGATTAAAAATAGTATAAGTCTTCTGAAATATTTTTAGGAGTTCTTCTACACGCAAGGATTATGAAACTAGCACTTTTCTTAATGCTAATTCCAGAGTATTTCATAATGTTATAGACCCATAAATCAATTTATAAATCACTAGAATATACCTAATTAAGATACAATAGTGTTGTGAAGTTGCTGAGTGGCACTGTCCTCTAGTGTTTCCATGAACGGTGACCGCTATCCCATCTCTGTGGGTGACGATGACGATGAAGTGGACTATATCCTCTTGGAAGACTCCAACCTAGAAAAGGGGTATAAACATGTTGCTGCAATCTAGTGGGTAAGCTTTTTGCTGTAGGCCCTTATCCCCTAGTATTGTCATTTCAATAAATGGAATTTAACACAGCTCCTTTTTTAGTCTAATTATGGGAATTCCTCCTCATTGTAGAACTAGGAAATCTGAGGAAAAAAATTAGTAAGAAATCTAGCAATGCGTTAGATGTTGGCCTCTTCCAAATCACAGGTGGTCCGGGATTAGAAGTAAAAATCAAAGTTGAAATCTTTGTGTTAAAGACTTTTTTTTCTTTTTTTTTTCTTTTTACAAAACTGAGATTTTAAGGTGGTGGTCTAGTTTAATCTTTAATAAGATACATTTAACTCACCCGAAGACATAATATCTAACATATTCACCAAATGGCCGAACTGAAGGTTCAAAACTTAGCCTATGCTGAGACCACTTTGACTACAACTATTGGTGACGTGGCCTTTAAAAAGAGGTCTAATAACATGGCTACCTTGTTCCCTATTGGATGGTTTATGGGTGGACTTCAAAAATGAAAATTGGAGAACTCGTCAAAATTTGTTTCCACTGCTGCATGCATGTTGTGTCACCCTCAGTTAATAGCTACGTAAGCAACAATTGCCAACTCCCCAATAGGAATACTCCAATCTAAGTGCTTAAGAATCGCCTAGGAAGGAAGATTCGGGGAATGCAAACGTGATTGTGAAAAATTTAATGTGTGTTCTGATGTAAATGATGGCTGCTTGGCTATTCAGTTTAATGCAATGCGGGCTCTTCCAACAAGATGATTCCATCTCTTTGATCTAAAGAGATCTATTGGTCTCGAATTACTCGAGTGAGGTGAAAATACTTTAAAAATTAATGGTCATATAGGTAAGAGTAGAGAAGAATGAACATGGCTACCTTTATATAGAGATTAAGACGACTCTTCTGGTACCCTTCGTTCGTTCGACCATTTAGGATTTTTGACCGTTACGTCCTGGTTATTATGACACAAGACGTTTATTTATGGCGCGAGAAGTGGTGTGTTGTAAACACACATTTGTCAAAACTACCATTCGATTATAAGTCGGTTGGAGAAAATAAGTCTAGCTTATGGCGGATACAAAATTTCATATGTTGAGTCCATGAATGGTCGGATGACAATGCATGCACGCCTGTTCATCTGTGAATATGGGCCGAGTCACTTCTTCTCAGTTAATCATTCTTGCTCGAGTTATAACCAAATGATTTTCATGACCAACACTCGGATGAAAAATAAGCCCCTTATAAAATCGATCGGGTATATAAAGAACATGGTTTTCCCTCGCTTAGATTATGGACTTAATAACTTTGACATAGAACCCTCAATTTTTTTATCTAAACAACTTGAAGAATCGCCTGTTCATTGGTGACTTTGATCGGCATCGGTGATATTGACCTAAGCATCGGTAACATTGACCTAAGATCGACTGTGAAAATCGGCTTTAATGGATTTTGCTATAAGGCCACTTTCTTCGATGTATGATGATCGGTGTCTTTGGCTGATTCTCGAAGGCCATTTTCTTCGATGATTATGACCTAGAACTTTGACCGGATTTGGCTCGAAGGCCACTTTCTTCGGTGACTATGATGACTTTGACCAAAAGGGGCTGTTCGGACATGACCTAAGATCACTCAAAGGGCTTCAAAACCGTCCGGCTCAAGATCGGCTCAAAGGGCCGCGTGTGTCGTGAGCAATGTACTCAATTTTCGATTGGAACTAGTAGAATTTGACCCAGTTTTCGAGGTCTTCGTCTGAAATTTTTCAAGAATTTGTTGGAGGTTTAATTTAAAGATTTAATCTAACTTATATTGATCCTGCCATGTGAGTAATTCTAATAATAGTAAACATAACTAGATTTTAAAGCAATTGAAATAAACATAACTAGATTTTAATACCTCGATAAGATTGATTGTATTAAATTCATACATTTATAACTTAAACAATTCAAATTAAGATAATGAATATAAAACTATAGATTTTAATGTTTAAACAACAATAAATTATGATGAATACAAATATTTATTACAAAAATTTATCTTTCATAGATGTAAATGATAATATCGTTTCTAGTGATGATTATAAAATATCCTCACATGAAATCAAAATAATATTATGAATAGTTTAATATTATGTAATATTAATTAATACATTAATGATAATAAATGGTGACAATAAAAAAGAATTAAAGCAATCAATTTTAATGTTATTTAATTATTAATGACAATAAATGGATTCTCTCAATTAAAATATATTGTCATATAACGGTTAGTGTGATAAAGAAAAGTCAATAAAATCTTAATTAATAACAAAAATAATAATGAAAATAATAATAATATAACTACCATCCACGATGTATCTTATGCTTGAATTGTCTGAAAAAAGAAGCTTAGTTTATGTGCTTTATGGTTCCAAGGAGAAACTACACAATTAGGCAGAGAATCACACTAGGAACTGCTAAGAATATATTAATAATAATTGTGTAGAGTTATGATTTTTACATAGCAATAATCTTTATATTTTAAAACAAGCTTCACTAATAATAATTAATATCTTATATTTTTATTTTATTTTAATATAATTTTTTAATAAATAAGTGTGGGACTATTCGCAATCCATGTGTTCTATAGGAGCAAATCCTCTCAGCAAAATGTGCCACTAATAAACTATTAACGTAGCAATGAATATCTTTTCTTTCACTGTGACTTAAATCGTAAAACAAAACGGAATTCAAAGTTTTCAATCATACCATAAAAAATAATTAATGTGGTAATTTTAAAATCTAGGTCCAACTTAACGGGCAACTTCTAATTATTACTAAAATTTCGCAACTTCAAAAGCTTTAACAAACAAATTACCTTCAAAAGTATAATTTTTTATTCTATTTTATTCTTTTTGAGTCATTCATAATCCAAATTTTCCTTTATATAAAATACTACAGAACACATAATAAACTTTTTTTTTTTTGCTTCAATTATAATAATTTATTAAAAATTAAATTATTTACTTATCTATTTATTTAACCAATGAATATAATTATTAAAATATCAATTAATATTAAATCAATGTTCTACCAATAACATGTAGCAATCAATCAATAATCAATTAATTTTAAGATATCATAACAATAATGCATATTAATATAATTTATTATCATACTATATAATGTTCTCTAATTAATAATAAAAGATAATAATATATAAAATAACGATCAATTAATAATCAATTAATTTCATAAAATGACAATAATGTGACCAATCAATACTATTTATTATTATATATATGATTCTAATTAGTAATAAAAGATAATACTATATAAAATAATGATTAATTAATAACCAATTAATTATATGATAATAATACACATTAATATCATTTACTATCATATCATATACCATTAACACTAATTGATGAATATATTTTAAAAAATAAAATAAAATAAAATTGATCATGATATAAAATGGTAAATAATTAACATATAAAACTTACAGTGGCCAAAAAGAAACAAAAGTGGTTGGAATAGACGGATGACCTTTGATTTTGGTCAATTTTTTATAACATTGAATGAGAATTGACAAAACTTGTCAGACCTAAACTTTAGGCTTATTAGTGATAAAAAAGTCTCGTGTTTGAAGAGAAAAAGAAACATTCATTATTGCTAACACTTACTATCCAGAATGTTCCTCCACCATAGCTAGTAGCTTGATACGAAAATGGCATGAATTCAGTTTATAAAATATAGAAGCAATGACCAAGCGTTTGAAAGATTACCTTGTATTTGAGGTCTGACCCACAAGGACAGTAGGTTTTCTGCATAAGGCTTGATTTTTTGTGCAAGATCATCATGGAGACTGATTATTCCCAGATAATATTATTTGTTAACAGGATGCTATGAACGGCCACTTTCGACACAAATAAATGGGTGTTGCACCTCTCGCGAGCCATTCGATGTTGCACTTGGAAGGAATATCGTAGACGAAGATTTTCAAATTCTTCAAATCCATCTTGCTATGGTAATGTGACGTGGGAATCGTTTTACCGAGTTTCCACAGACGGCGCCAGATGTTCCATCCTCTACCCGAGGGGTTGATCGCCAAAGAGATCCAGGTTGGTCGTCTGGCAATTACTCGAGGAAGATGAGGTGAAAATACCTCTTCCGATTAATCTTAAGACAATCATATAGGTAAGAGTAGAGAAGAATGAACACGTTGACCTGGCCTGTATGCCACAGTCAATCGGTTATATAGAGATTCGAATCGACTCTTCTTGGGCACCCTTCGTTCGGACTATTTAGGATTTTTGACCGATTACGTCCTGGGTTATTATGACACAAGACGTTTATTTACAAAAAATAAAAATGTAATGCATTGGTGTGTTGTAAACACACATTTATCGAATGCACTTAATTCGATTATAAGTCGGTTGGGCCTTCGAAAATAAGTTTCAAACATGACCGGATACCAAATTAGGCAATGGACGGTCCAATTCCAAATCCTGTTGGAGATGGCAAAAGGAAACCGTCCCTCAAGAAACTAGCTCGTCAAAAGCCCAAGGCCAGTACTAGGTCTTTGAACAAAACTGTTATTGCTTTAGAGGGAATCTACAAAGAATAGGGACTGGAGATCTGCTTGCATTAGATGTGATTTGATTTGTACGGAATAAAATCTAATTATTTAAATAATGTAATTTACACATATTTATATATACATTATTATATTTATATAATTTTTATTATGAATATATTTAAAATGTAAAAAATTAAAAAATAATTTAATTTATAAATTAAATTTAATTAAATCTTATATTTAGAATATTAAAAAATAAAAAATAATTTAATTTTTAATAATCAAATCAAATCAATTTTTATTTTAATAAATATTTAATATAAAATTTAATTTTTAAATTAATTCAAATCTTTTTTAAAAATTTTAAATATAAAATTTAATTTTTAAATTAAATCAAACTAATTCAAATCAAATTAAATTATTTTTTATTTTTATTCATTAATTTTAAACACACTCTGAATGATTATAATTGATTTCAGAAAAACTTTTATGCACCTGCACTTTAATGCTTTGATGGTGTCACTTTATATTAAATTTTATACTTTGATGCTGTGTACTTATATTAACGGGAGATATTAATGGGAGATGATATGAAAGGAATGATATGTATAAGGCATTTTTCAAATTATACTCATCTTATTTATCTAATAGTACATAGATGGTGCAACATAAACTTGGACTAAGTGTCTAAGTTTCTATGAATAAACTCTCTGGTTGAGTCAATTTTTACCTAATCGGTTATCACCCATACTCAAGTTGTTTACCGTCTTGTCTCTATCTCATTTATTTTGTTGAGCCAGAAGTAGGAATTGCCAAGACAACGTGTTCATATATCCACCCAATTGTTAAAAAAAGTTGAAAGATGAATGCACTGAAATAACCAACCAAGAAAGGTGGACAAAGGGGGGAAATGTGAATGGCCCTGATTTAGAACCTTCAGATAAGGACAACTTGCTTGACGTAGAACTTCAGTACTGAAAATTTGGTTCAAAAGTTTTAGCATGTGGTTTCAATCAAACGGGCTCTGTTATTTGCACAGAAAAGATACATTCATTGCAAGTCACTTCAGATCATGATACTCTATCCAACTCGTTGCTTTCCAATATGCATGCTTTCTATGAAGTAGGGGGTGTAATTCAAATTAGAGTTTATTGATCATAAGTATATTTCAAAGTTCTCTTTCCCTCAATGTGCTATCTTTTACATGGGTGAAAAATTGCGATCCATGTTTTTCAAAGGCAAAGTTACAAGTCATATCAGATTTTAATTATCCACAGTCAATTGTCAAAAAAGGAAAAGGAGAACACGGAATGCTTAGCTACCATGAGAAAGAACTGAATATGTCAATTGCACAAACTTTCTTGCCAACAACTAAAGTTGTTAATTAATGATGCTTGTCGTTGAAACATAGCCTACATAGACCATAGGTAAGCACGGCAGTTGCAGACCACCTCCTACAGCTTTTTGTGTTGTACTTGTACTACAAGGAAAATGACTGCACATTACGAACTCTATGTTTGGAAAGAGAGAAATTAATGGAGTTTTTCCACTTTTATTTTCTGAAAATAAATTAAAGATATACTCTTTTCAATTTGCCAAGTAATTTAAATAATGCAAAAATATTTATTGGTAAAATTAGTCGACACATTTAAAATATTATAGTCTATTTAACTTTGAGACATTTATAAATTTACCATCGTTAGCGTATATCAAATCAAATACAAAATAATTCTTTTTTTTTCTCAAAAAAGATAGATTATAATCTATGAAAGAAACATCATGTTAATTTAATTTTTTTTTCTAGCTGCATGTTAATTTAATTGTTAAATTAAAGTTTTCATCCTTACAATTATTTTTAATTCAATTATTATAATTTTTTAAATCAATTCACACATTTATAAAAAAATTTAAAATAATTTGTGTCATTAATTTTTATTTTAATACTATTAATTTAGTACTTATTTGACATTTTATAAAAAAATATATATATAAAAAAATATTTATTAGACAAAAAAACACCTATTTAAAAAATAAAACATATTAAAATAAAAAATATTTATTTTATGTTTAAAAAAAAAAATCAAAGGAATATTAAATAAAAAAATAATTACTTTATTAATCAATTTACAGTATTATAACAGCAGCTAAATTAAAATTAAATGTAAAGTATCATAACCAAAATTTTAATTTAACATAATTTAATTTGCTGTTCTAGAATGGCAACTTGCATGTAAATCCTATTCAAGTCGAGTAATAAGAAAAATAAAATTATTTTGTAAGTTTGAAAATTTACAACCGTATGATTCCTTGTGGCTATATATATAATATATCCAACACTGTCAAGTATTGCAGTAGCGGAGTTACTGGTCAAACACATGTTTTCTGGTCTGATTGTGTACCGTATTGCTGGTGGAAATGGAAAACCCTTCCAATTGAAGTTACTTTTGAGTTATATATGAACAAAATTTGGTTTTAATTTTTTATTTTAATTTTTACTTGTAATTTTTTATTTTTTATTTTTTATTTTATTAATTAAATTAATAAATATATAGAAAAAACTAAATAAAATAAAAAATATAAATTAAAGTCAAAAATTAAAACTAAATTTTATTCGTTATATATTGAAAACAACCTAAACGCGTCGGACATGGATGGCCAACCAGCAAACTGTCAATCCAATTCCTTGACGCAAACAGCCCACAGATTTTGGTTAGACAACTCAATGACCAAGACCATGTGATCTTTATTCATCCGCCAAGTACATGCGCCACAGTATATATAATGAGAAATTCTTATTTAAATATATTGTATTATAATCAAATGTATTAAATTAATTATAATTTAATATTTTTATAAATATTTATATTTTATAATTAATTTTATAATATTTTATAAAAATATTAAATTTTAATTAATTTAATACATATAATTAAATATATTATATTTAAATAAAAATTTCTCTATACAACTATTTGTCTTCTAATATATCTCTATAACTTCATCTTAAATGAAGCAATTAAATCCAACGTTACAGTACTAGTTGTTAATAAAAAAAAATATAAGTATTTGTCATTTTCATTTATCAATTTAATATTAGAATTCGATGTATATTGTATGTGAATTTAATATTAGTTTTTTTTTTTATAATTTTTTATTAATTTTAATTGCAAGTAAAATTTATTCAAAATTACTTAAGAAAACTTGATTGCAATTAGAAAAATTTAAAATATCTTCTGCTTTCTCTAAAACAAACCTTATTATTAATGAACCTTATTATTAGAAAATAAAACGTAATTCGATCGGCCTTCCCATAAGAAAATAAAATACGATAACAAAATAACATTCATGTAATTTGTAATAAAATAAAAATAGGATAAATTTTATCAACTTGATAAAAAACACAATAAAAATATTAGATTAAAATATTATTTTTATGCTTATACATAACACTCATTTTTAATTTTGTATACTAAAAAAGCTTTCGATTTAGCTCCCGCCGTTAGTTACCTAGAGCATAAAGATTAAACTACTATTAAATATAAGGATCAAGTTGAAAATAAATGTTTTTGATTTTTATATGTGACATTTATTTTTAATTTGGTTCGTGCACTTCTCTATGTTATAAACATTAATAAATAGCGGAGACCAAATTAAAAACTATTATATATATAAAGACTAAATTTAAAACTTTTTTTATGTAGAAACCAAATTGAAAAGTATTGTTACGTATAGAGATAAAAATGTATTTTAACCAAAATATTATTACTCAAAATAACATAGATTATTTTATTAATCACACTTGATGGAATATTGAAATAATTTATATTGTTAATTAAATGTAGTCCCTTGCTTTGCAAAAAATTAGTTAAAATTAAAAGTCGAGTATTATCAATAAAGAATAAATATAATAAAGCATCACTATGATTTAAAATATAAAACCTATAATTTAAAAAGGAAAAGAATAAAGAACATGCGCATTTGTCAAAATTATAAAATTATATTTAACCTGAAATAATTTTAAAATGATATGTGTATTAAAAACCTTATATAGAAAGCTATTTTAGTAAAGACACACCCAAAAAAAAAAAATTTAACCTAAAAACCTAAAACAAATTGAAATTATGATTCAGCATCACAGAACTAAACAGAAGGATAAAATATATATTATTTTCCAGATTTTTTGCTCATTTTCATGTTTGTTGTACAAAGTTTGTTTTATAGCACATAACCTTGCTCTCATCAACTTTAATACCCCGTCCATCAAAATGAGTGTTAGATTTATAGAGAGACTCTAAACCTTTATAAGTAATCTTCTTGAAGTATAGCCATTTTTCACATTTAGTATATATAAAGTTTCATTTTTAACATATTACTCATTCCATGAGACATGCATTAAGATAGCTTTTGGATAAATTTAACATCTTATTTAACAATTTCGTAATTTGTCAAAGTTCAAAAAGTAAACAGATTTTATACACCAATTAAACGTGAAAAAAGAACTTGTTAACATTGTGTCTGAACCTCTCAGCAATGAAGGCAGAAAAGAGTTGTCATCTATTGTACCATTGGAGAGTTTCTTCTCACAAGGAAAATAGTGGATTTTCTTGGTAGTATAATGTCATGTACGCCGATAACAAAACGCAGGAAGTGAATTACAAAAGCAGACAAATTTTGACAAGATTCTCATATATATATTATTTGGGTAAGCCATCGAGCACCTGGATCACAAGGGCCTCTTCGGCGACTGCGGGCCAATGGCACAGAGAGAATTGAAGGTATTCTTTGCTTTCTAAAGATACTCATCAATGGAAAAATCACCCTAGCTTACCAAGACTATAGAAGATAGAACTCTTTTTTTGAGAAAGAAAGCTTAATATGCACCTGATCATAATAAAAGCTACTCAATTGTATTGGGAAATAATCCTCACCTACACAAATCAAGCAAACAAGTAAGTACAAGAATATAAAAATTTAACATAGTTCAGCTTTCATTGTTTACATCAACGATTTTACAAATGAATTCATTAATTTTAATAAGCAATTATAATCACAAATCTTGATAAATCTCTCACAAACCCAAAACCCTAATACACCCAAACTCTCAAAAAATAGTATTTTCTATCAAATAAAGCACTCAAACAAAAAAATACCAATACTCACAAATTTTTTTGCACCTTCTAGAACACCATAATAATGGCTTCTTTCCTCAAACTCAAAGCATTAAAGTCTCATCCCACAAAAATGCTCACGACTGCGTGCTCCTTCTCACACACACAGAAAACCAGTGATGCACCCCCACCCAAAAGGATGATACAAGTCCTTTTACAAAAAAACCCTCTGTTCTGAAGTGGATTAAAAGGGATACTTGAGATAGGTATGTTACAGTAGTTTTCTCCTTGAACAGCTACAACAGAACGTGTTGGACTAGGGGATGGGTACCTACAAAGGGACTCCAACGCTCAAGTCAGGCAGTATACCAGTAGGGTTTATGCAGTGAGATACTAGATGCCTGATTAGGGTGACTTAGTCTGGTATTTATAGAGCATGACTGGAATCGAAATGTGATCAGTATTAAGTGTTGGTATTTAGGATTCGTATCCTGTTAGGGATCGTATTCCTTTTATTGTTGAAGATGATCCCTATAATATAAGAATGTCGATATCACAATCAGCAGTTGGAGGTAGTTATGGGTTCTATAATCTCATAAGATCTCTATTGGTAGTTACGGATATGTTAGGGTACATCCACTGCGCAGATATAGTGATCTTGATATTGTGGCCCAGTGTCGTAGTCCATTAGCTTTAGTTTCGGGGTCTTGACCACGTGTTATCAAGGCTTGGCTGCGGTATTCACGGCGGAAGCCGATGGTACACGTGCCAAGTTCGATCCCACTAGACAGGATCCTGGTCTAGAACACCCTCATTCTCCCAAATTGTGCTATCACAAGTTGCTAATCAAAATATCACTCACTATTCCTTTTCTTTTTTGTTTTCTTTCAAGTGGACTTAACAATAAAAGCTTAATCCAAGGCAAACACCACTAGATGGGATCCTGGATCATAGTCCAGAACAGTTTCCCCTAGCTTAGCACTTAAATGGAACAACTGAATGTCAAGGTAGCTAATGGGAGCACAGGGAACATGATGAACAAAGGGGCCCTAGAGTTGATGTTGGGTCTCGCGATGTCTTATGTAAACGGCCGAGGTCCATTGTCAAATGTAAAGTACCTCCGGGGTTGACATAGGAGGTTAGAATCCATCATGGATTACGTGCAATGCCATTATGCCATCCGAGGTTTGCTTTTTGTTGTTCCCGTGTATGGCTCACGGGGTCTTTGTCTTTTCTTGCAGTCTGGCTCTGCAACTCGTAACAGTCTGAGCTTTCTTGGAAAACTGTTGCTTTGACTTTATTCAGAATTAAAGATCATTTAAAAGAGGATATCAACTTCACACTATTTCTCAACTGCCCGCTGCTCTTGTAACTAATTGGGAAGAGAGAGTATTAAATGCAAATTTTATTATGTGATCAATTTGTCTTTCTAGGGACTAATCAGAATGCTTCATTCTCTTTATAAATAGGGAATGCTTGTGCTGAGGTTGGCATTCCTTCTGCTGTATGATTTTGCCTAAGAATGATCTTTTTTTAGAGAATGGTTTCCCTTCCTTTTCTGGTCATGCATAGAGGGTTTTGCCCCCTACTAAGACCATCTTCTTGTTCTTTCCTAAGTCGTTGAAGGTGTTCACCTTGTTTTTTGTTAGTCCCTCCAAAGGGGGCCTTTTTTTTCTGATAATCATATATTTTATACATTAAGAAACTCTCATTTTTAATTATTTACACTCTCCATGTACTTAATGGATTGAGCTTTGTCATGTTTTGTAAGTTTGGATTCAAATTAAACTTAATTGATATTTTTAGCATTATTAAGATTTTACACTATTTTTGTATTTCAGTCATATCTTGAGTTCCAGATGTTTAGATATTATGAATTTTACCTTGTAGGAATCCTGAGAGAAAGCTCTACAACTTTGATGAAGAGCTCGAAATCTCAATCAGACATCTAGTGGAGCTAATTAAGCCTGGAAGTTAGAAAATGGGTTCTGTTACTAAAACCTGAGAAATGTGCACTAATCAGGTATATAAGAGTTTTTGGATTGAACCTAGTTGCATTTGACAGTTAAGACCTAAATCTATAACTTTCATGAAGAACACAAGAGGCAGTTCGGATGGCTTGGAGGTCATGTTGGGCTTGTAAGTTAGAACAGAGGAGCTGTAGCTAGGCTTGAGCAATGTGCAGTGATTAGGCTGGAATTTGAGTTGTAGGAGTTGTATGGAGCTGAAACTAGTGGCATTGGAAAGTTAAGACAAAACCCTTCAACTCTTATGAAGATCACTTTTCCAGAAAATGACATTTTAACAGAGTTATAATCGTGTGAAGATAGTTGAATTAGTTGGTACAAGTGGAGAGACAAGCATCATTAATCATCCACCCACTCATTAATCATCCACCCACTCATTAATCATCTACCTACTAAATAATCATTCACCCACTTAATAATCATCCATCCACTCATTAATCATCCATCCTCTCATTAATCATCTATTCACTCATTAAATAACTTCATTGTCATTTTGTACTTCTCAAGCTCTATAAAAAAGAGCATTGACTGATCGTTTTGGGGCATCTTGGCTTAGAGATCAAGATCTTACTATTGTGTTATTTGTTTTTCTTGTTGTAATTTTCTTTTATTCTAAATTGAAGTTATGTTCATCTTTTTCTTCTTCTCTCTTTTTTTTTTTTTGTGTGCATGAGTAACTAATCTTCATTTTGCTTGGGTGAAAGGATGAAACTTTTGGTAAGAAAATAATGTTAGTGCTTTATTGATGTATTATCAAGTGGTCATTATATTTGTTGTATTTTGTTTCCAATTTATTTAGGAACCCTCCTTGTAAAGTGGAGTTCTTGATTCCTTGTAGACAAGTGATTGACAAAATGAATGCTTGAAGCCATTTATAAGTGTTAGTGTTAGTAAATAATTAAAGGAACCATAATATAACTACGTATATAATTGTAAATGGACTTTGAATATTTTATTTTCTGATTGGAACCTCCGTTGTGCGTGGATTTCAATTGAGTTATAAAAAAGAATTAATATTATCCTTAATTTATTACCAAAAGTGGATTTCCTAACCCAAATAAGTTCTTTTTTTTTAATTGTGAATAAGTTTTATTATCTTTATTGTAGCGACAAATCATTTCCTCACTTCAAAGAATTTTTCTTCATCAATTCCCTATGGATCGACCTCGGACTCCCGAGAAATTTATTACTTAAGACAACCTACACTTGGGTTTGCATCATTTAATCCGCATCAAGTTTTTAGCGTCGTTACCGGGGACTTGATTTGGAGTTTTAATATATTGATGTTCTCTTTCTTTAAGTAAACTTCACTATTTGGTATATTCTTTCTCTACTCTTTTAATTTTCTAATTTTCTAACTTACTAACTTTCTAACTTATTTATGCCATTTACTTATACTTTCTAACTTACTAACTTACTAATTTATTTATTTATGTCATTTATTTATTATTAATATTTTAATGATTGGTATAAACCACTTACTTGTCATTATTTTTTTCTGTTTTAAGTCATTTCTTTATACTTAATTAGTATCGTGATTCAAATTCTGATCGTTTGATTAAAATTAATCCTAATACTTTATATATTGATTTGTTTAAATCACAATCACACACAATTAACACAATGGCTGAAAATGAAGTTATACATGATGAACATGAAAATCAACTATTGTAAATCATGCATGAATATTCGCAACCACCTCGAAATTCTAATCCATCATGTTTTATCTTTCCACTCAATGCCAACAATTTTATATTTAAGTTAGTTATGATTTCTTTACTTCCTAATTTTCATGGTTTAGAATCTAAAAGCCCATATTTACATCTAAAAGAATTTGAGAAAGTATGTATTACTTTCAATGATCAAAATTGCACCAAGATATTGTTAAGCTTAAATTGTTTCCTTTCTCTTTGAAAGATAAAGTAAAAACTTGGCTTAACGCTTTGAAACCATATTAATTGGCACATGACAAGAAATGCAAAGTGAGTTCTTAAAGAAATTTTTTTCAAAATTCAAATGAAGCACTTGCTCACATCATGGTTTTGAAAAATGGCGCACTATAAACTTATTTTATGAATGGTTAACACCTGAAACCAAACAATTTGTGGAAATAATATGCAATGGTGAGTTTCTTGATAAAGAACCTGAAAAAGCTTTAGTATATTTAGACCATCTAGCTGAGAATTCTCAATCTTGACATGGTACTAATCCTTTTAAAAATTCAATTAAATCTAACCTTACAAGTAAAAGAAAATACCACCTTAGTCAAGAAGAAGATCTAAATGTTAGGGTTGCTAGTTTGACTAGAAATGTTAAAGCCATGGAATTAGGAAAAGCAAAAGAAATCAAATCTGTGCAAAACGAAGAAATTTGTGACATTTGTGATGACTTAGGACACTCAACACATGAATGTACTAAGATTCTTGTTTTTAAAGAAGTTGTATATGAACTAGTAAATGCAATGAATAATTTTAAAAAGTCATTTACTTCTTCTTTTTCATATTCATATAATCTGGGATGGAGAAATCACCTGAACTTCAGCTGGAAGAATAATAATCAAGCACAATTTAATCAACTACCACCTCCTCAGGAATAACAGGACTCTCAAAATTCTCAAGGATATGTACCTTATATCTCACCATACAGGAAAAACCTTGAAGAAATATTGTATGCATTCATAAAAAACCAAGAGGCCATTAATAAACAAAACACTCAAATTATGATTGACATAAAAGAAACTCTTGCTAAATTTGCTTTTGCACTCACCATTCACGAGAAAGGAAAATTTCTTTATCAACCTCAACCAAATCCTAAGGGTCAGTACAATCTAAATCAGGGTGGTTTAGAAAACCAACAAATAGATCAAGTCAAGTCAGTGATAACTCTTAGGAGTGGAAATGTTGTTGAAAAACAAAGTCCTGAACCCTGTGAGAGAGATGATGAACCAATTCCCTAAGAAAAAGAAAAAGTTTACCAAAAAGAGACCAAACTCTCACTTACACCCCCATTTCCTCAAGCATTAAACAATTCAAGAAAATTGAACCATAACACTGAAATTTTTAAAATTTTGAAACAAGTGAAGGTCAATATTCCTCTGTTAGATGCTATCAAACAAATTCCTTCTTATGCCAAATATTTGAAGGACTTGTACACTGTTAAAAGCAAACTAAATGTGAAAAAGAAAGCCTTTTTGGCTGAACAGGTAAGTTTCATTCTTTAGAATAATAATGATTTGAAATATAAAGACCCTAGTTATCCTACAATTTCATGCATTATTGGAGAACATAAAATTGAAAAAGCTTTACTTGATTTTGGTGCTAGTGTTAATTTGCTTCCATATTCATTTTATGAACAACTCAACTTAGGTGAGTTAAAACTAACTTTTGTAACTCTTCTACTTACCGATTGATCAATTAAAATTCTAAAAGGAATAGTGGAAGATGTGTTAGTACAAGTTGATAAATTCATATATCCTGTGAATTTTATTGTCTTGGATACTGAACCTATGGTTGATAGTTACAAGTCAATTCCTATTATTTTAGGTCGTCTATTTTTAGCAACATCTAATGTTTTAATAAATTGTAGAAATGGAGTGGTAAAGCTAACATTTGGAAATATGACACTGGAACTCAATGTTTTTAACATGTGCAAGCAACCACGGGAAGTCTTTAATCAAAATGAAGAAGTTGAAGGGATTGAAGCCATCGTAGATGATCATCTGTAACCAATGAGTTCTTCTGACCTATTAGAAATTTGTTTAATCGATTCATTTGATTCAGGCATGCAATATGATGATGATATTTCTGAAATATGCTCTTTGCTTGATTGTACACAGGTAATGGAGTACAAGGGATGGAAGCCAAGATTTGAAGAGGTAAAACCCATGAATGATAATACCCATAAAGAAGTACCCACACTGGTGTAGAATTGTCTTTGCATCAATGGTTTAATATGTTAAGTTTTGATGATGACAAATACAAGATAAAAAGAATGATGCTTATGCTTCATAAATGTGCTTAATAGATAACAAATGCATTACAAAAGAATATTAATCATGTTACATAGATGTGCTTAATGAGATATATTATATCATGCATATGAAGATATTGAGATATGAATTTAGACTAACTATGCTTATGTTAAGTGAGTAATACTTTGTAGGATAATCCAAGTATCAAGAGTGAGCATTGCAACAAGAAAGCAAAAGATCACAATCATGCTCAACTCAAGAAGAATGAGAATGATAAGATGTTCCAAGCATTTGCAAGATTTGAAGAGAAGAAATTTTTGAAAGCTTGGATTACATCAAGAATTGATGATGGCAAAAGATCAAGTCCCAAGGTTCTTCAAGAATAGTTTATAGGACTTATATCTTGTGTAAAGGTAAAAAGAAATCACACTAAGCTCAAATATGTTTTAACATCTTTAAAAAGTGTTTCTTATATGTTTTAATGCCCAACAAACTGTTTTGGAAAGTTAGTCTTAGTGGTAGTTCAAACCTTTGAAAAATAATCAAGTTTATGTTTTGCAAAACTGACATTCAGTTACTATTTTGATCATAACTTTCAAAATACTTTGAGTTTTGTTATGAAACTTATTTCATATGAAAATAGACTCAAATATATTTCCAATGAATGGTCATTTACTTTAAACGGATAAGAAATGAAGAAGTTATGACCATTTGCTTTAAACTATAAAATATAGTCAAGTTTGAGTTTTGAAAACTAACCTTTGGTCAATCTTCTAATCATAACTCTCAAAATACTTTGATTTTGGTTGTGAAACTTCTTTCATTTGAAAATAGACTCAAAGATCTTTCCAATGACTAGTCATTTGCTTTAATCGGATAAGAAATGAAGTAGTTATGACATTTTAAAGTCAGTTTTCAAAACCAGAAATGGTGCAATTGATTACAGAATTTCTGTAATCAATTACAACTCTGGCAGAGGCCATGTAATCGATTACCAGAAGTGTGTAATTGATTACCAAGTGTCCAGAAATGTTTCTAACGGCTATAAACAACTAGTTTTCATAAAAAATCATTTCTAAACACTACCAACAACTATTTTACCATTTGGGCTCTATATATAAGTGATATTTGAAGTATTTACATCTCAAGAAACACAAGAACACTAGAATTGATCCTTGAATCATCAAAATCATATTTTGAGCTTTAAAGTGTGAATCCTTGATACCCATAGAGCTTCAATTTGTATCATCCACTCTTGAGAGAGTTTCTTATGATCCATACTTTTTTCTTCAAGTTGTATATCTATTCTCGTGAGAGTTTTTTATCTTTCTCTTCACCTTGAAATCATTATAAGAGGGTGAGGTATCCCTCTAGAGAAAAAGGTGAGGTATCCCTTGTTGTAAAGAAGGTGAGGTATCTCTCAAAGTTGTAAGGGTGGGGTATCCTTTGTTAGTAAAGAGGGTGAGGTACCCATCAAGGTTGTAAAGGGTGAGGTATCTCTTGAAGTTGAGGCTCAAGCACAAAGGGCGAGGTATCCCAAGGTGTGGTGAGTGCTCTATTATTTAAAGGTTACAAGCACCCGTTAAAGCTTGAAGATATAGTGAAAAATCTCGAGTAATTGCTTGAGGACTAGACGTAGGCCACAATTGGATTAGTGGCTGAACCAGGATAAATCTTGTGTTTGATCTTCTCAACTCCATCTCTTTACATTCGTACCTTAATTATATATGTTTGAGTTGAATTTGATATCTAGCTTATTTACTTGATTTAACCTATAGCCTAAGTGGTATTTGTGAAATTACTAATAGTTACACCTTTGTTAAACTTATTTTGTTGCATTTATTAATTGAGTTATTCAAAATGCTTAATTTCTCAAAGGTATTTTAAAATTTATAATCACCCAATTCTCCCCCCTTAGGTGATGGTAGCCACGGCTAACAACTGGAACTATAGCCATTACCTACTGAGTTGAAGTACATATTTTTGGAAGAAGAGCAAGAATTTCTAGTAGTAATTTCCTCGTCCTTTAATGAAGGACAAGAAGATGTGTTAACAGAAGTACTTAAAAGACATAAAAGTGCAATTGGATGGACATTAAAGGACATAAAAGGCATTAATCCATTAATATGTACACATAGAATACATTTAGAGGATAATGCTAAAATATCTCAACAACCTCAAAGAAGATTAAATCCACACATGAAAGAGGTAGTTAGAGGTGAAGTTCTTAAATTACTTGATGTTGGAATTGTCTATCCTATCTCTGATAGCTAGGGGGTAAGCCCTACACAAGTTGTGCTTAAGAAATTTGGGATAACAATGGTTAAAAGTGAAAAAAGTGAATTAATACCTACGCGAGTCTCATCCAGTTGTTGTATGTGTATTAATTTTAGAAAATTAAATGTTGCTACTAAGAAAGATCATTTCCCCTTACTATTTCTTGATCAAATTATGGAAAGGGTAGTAGGACATCTATACTACTGTTTTCTTGATGGTTATTTGGGTTATAATCAAATATTAATTGCATTAGAGGATCAAGAAAAGACCACTTTTATATGTCCCTTTGGTACTTTTGCATATTGAAGAATACCTTTTGGCCTTTGTAATGCTTCGACAACATTCCAAAGATGCATGCTAAGTATTTTTAGTGACATGATTGAGCATTATTTAGAGGTTTTCATGGATGACCGAACAATTTTTGGAGATTTATTTGAAAATTGTCTTAATAATTTAGGAAAAGTTCTTAAAAGATGCGAAGAAAAAGGATTTATGCTAAATTGAGAAAAATGTCTTTACATGGTTACCTCAGGAATAGTATCAGGTCATGTGATATCTTCTAAAAGAATTGAAGTTGATAAGACCAAATTTGAATTAATTGCCTATTTGTCTTCCTCAAAAACAGTCAGAGAAGTTCGTTCTTTTTTAGGACATGCAGGATTTTACAGAAGATTCATTAAGGACTTTAGGACCATATCTAGACCATTATGTAATCTTCTGTTGAAAGATGCATCATTTGATTGGACTCAAGAATGTCAATTTTTTTTTAAAAATTAATTAGTCTTCTCACATCTGCTCCTATCATGAAATCCCCTTACTGGTCTTTGCCTTTTGAGTTAATGTGTGGTGCTAGTGATTTTACTGTGGGTGCTATTTTAGGCCAAAAAAAGGAAGGTAAGCCTCATGTAATTTGTTACGCAAATAGAACTTTAAATAGTGCACAAATGAATTACACCACTACTGAAAAAGAACTATTTGCTGTAATATTTGCACTGGATAAATTTTGATCTTATTTAATTGGTTCTTCTATTATGATTTTCACCAATCATACTACTGTTAAATATTTGATGTCTAAGTAGGATGTCAAACCAAGATTGATACGGCGCATCTTGTTGCTTCAAGAATTCAACATCACAATAAAAGATAAGAAATGAGCCAAAAATGTTGTCGCAGATAATTTGTCTAGACTTAAAACAGACTCACCTTTTGATAATATACCCATCAATGATTTTTTTCCTGATGAATTTTTATTTTTTGTCAATTCCACGCCTTGGTTTGCTAACATAGTCAACTTTCTTGTAACAGGAAAGATGCCACCTCAATGGATGCGCCAAGACAAAAGGAAATTTTTGACTGAGGTGAAAAAATTTTATTAGCCAGATCCATATTTGTTCAAATATTGTCCAGATCAATAACACAAATAACACAACCTGCACTTGAGTTTGCATCCTTTAATCTGCATGATTAAAGTCCTCTTGATTTTTGTGTGCATGTGTTTTTGAGTAGCAGAGAAGTAGAAGATAATGGTAGTGCAATTGTTCATGGATTGAATAGAGTAAAATACTTACCTTTTAAACACTTGAGGGATTGAGAGTGAATTCTTTGAGGATTTATCATTCTTGATTCATGATTTTCAACTGAATTTCCTTGCTTGTTGATTTGAGATGCGAAGAAATGTTACCTCATGAATGTTTTGATTCCTTGAATTTTTGGTTGCTCTTCTTTTTTATAAACTTTTTGCAATCTTGAATATCATTGGAAATTGAGACTTTTAGTGTTTTTAGTTTTTGAGTCTGTATCGTTTTTCTTTGTTTCTTAGCTTTGGTCTTATGTGTTTTGCCTAGGAGTACAAAAAGTTAAGTGTGGGAGAATTTGATAATGACATATTTTATACAATAATAAACTCTCTTTTTTAATCATTTATACTCTCTATGTACTTAATTGATTGAGCTTGGTCATGTTTTGTAAGTTTGGGTTCAAATTAGGCTTAACTGATATTTTTCAGCATTATTGAGATTTTACATTGTTTCTGTATTTCGATCATATCTTGAGTTCTAGATGTCTAGAAATTACGAATTTTACCTTGTAGGAAAGTTGAGAGAAAGCTCTACAATTTGATGAGAGCTCGAAGTGTCAATCAAACATCTAGTGGAGCTAATTGGGCCTAGAAGTCAGAAAATAGTTTTTGTCACTAAAACCCGAGCAGTGTGCATTAATCAGGGCATAACTTGAGCTATAGGAGAGCTTTTGGACTGAACTAGGTGCCATTTGACAGTTAAGACCCAAATTTACAACTTTTATGAAGAACACAAGAGCCAGTTCGGATGGCTTGGAGGTCATATTGGGCTTGTAAATCAAAACAGAACAGTTGTAGCTGGGCCTGAGCAGGGTGCAGTGATGGGGATGGAATTTGAGTTGTAGGAGTTATATGGAGCTGAAACCAGTGGCATTGGAAAGTTAAGACAAAACCCTTCAACTCTAATAAGGACCATTTTTCCAGAAAATAATGGTTTAACAGAATTATAATCAAGTGAATATAGTTTAATTAGTTAGTACAAGTGGAAAGACAAGCATCATTAATCATCCACCCACTCATTAATCATTTACCCACTAAATAATCATCCACTTACTGAATAATCATCCACCCACTCATTAATCACCTACTCTCTCATTAATCATCCATCCACTCATTAAACAACCTCATTGTCATTTTTCACTTATCCACCCATCATCTACCCACTCATTAAATAACTACATTGTCATTTTCCATTTATCCACTGATCATCTACCCACTCAATAAATAACTTCATTGTCATTTTTTACTTCTCAAGCTCTATAAAAGAGAGCATTGGCTTATCATTTTGGGGCATCTTGGCTTAGAGATCAAAATCATGCTATTGTGTTATTTGTTTCTCTTATTGTAGTTTTTTCTGTTCTAAATTAAAGTTGTGTTCATCTTTTTCTTCTTCTGTCTTTCTTTCTTCTTGCTCATGAATAACTAATTTTCATCTTGCTTGGGTAAAAGGGTAAAGCTTTTGGTAATAAAATAAGGTTAGATTAATTTCTTTCTTGTGCTTAGATGATATATTATCAAGTGGTCATTATATGTGTTGTATTTTATTTTCAATCAATTTAGAAACCCTCCTTGTAAACTGGAGTTCTTGATTTATTGTAGACAAGTGGTTGGCACAATGAATGCTTGAACCTATTTACAAGTGTTGTTGTGGTAAATAATTAAAGGAACCATAATATAACTACGTATATAATTCTAAATGGACTTTAAATGTTTGATTTTTCGATCGAAACCTCCGTTGTGTATGGATTTCAATTAAGTTATAAAAAAAAATTAATCTTGTCCTTAATTTATTACCAAAAGTGGATCTTTTACCCAAGCAAGTTCTTTTATTTTTTAATTGTGAACAAGTTTTATTATCTTTATTGTTGTGACAAATCATTTCCTCACCTTAAAGAATTTTTCTTCATCAATTTCCTGTGGATCGACCTCAGACTCTAGAAAAATTTATTACTTGAGACAACCTGCACTTTGGTTTGCATCCTTTAATCCACATCAAGTTTTTGGCGCTGTTAAAACGTCACTTGGGTCTTCATGAAATTTATTATCAAGTTTTTTTAGCGTTAATTACTTTTGGCCATTCATTGTGCCAATCACTTGTCTACAATGAATCAAGAACCCCACTTTACAAGGAAGGTTTCTAAATTGATTAAAAACAAAATACAACACATATAATGATCACTTGATAATACATCATTAAAGCATAAGAAAAAAATTAATTTGACCTTAATTTATTACCAAAAGCTTCACCCTATCACCTAAGCAAAATGAAGATTAGTTACTCATACACTAGAAGAAAGAAAGATAGAAGAAGAAAAAAAAGAACATAACTTTAATTTAGAACAAAAAAAAATTACAAGAGAAACAAACACCACAATAGAATGATCTTGATCTCTAAGCCAAGATGCCCCAAAATGATCAGCTAATGCTCCCTTTTATAGAGTTTAAGGAACAAAATGACAATGAAATTATTTAATGAGTAGGTAGATGATGGGTGGATGAGTGAAAAATGACAATGGAGTTATTTAATGAGTGGGGGATGATTAATAAGAGGGTGGATGACTAATAAGTGGGTGGATGATTAATGATGCTTGTCTCTCCACTTGTACCAATTAATTCAACTATCTTCACATGATTATAATTCTATTAAAACGTCATTTTCTAAAAAAGTGATCATCATGAGAGTTGAGGGGTTTTGTTTTAACTTTCTAATGCCACCAATTTCAGCTCCATACAACTCCTACAACTCAAATTCCCGTCCAATCAGTGCACACTGTTCAGGCCCAGCTACAGCTCATCTGTTCTGATTTACAAGTCCAATATGACCTCCAAGCCATCTGAACTGGCTCTTGTGCTTTTCATGAAAGTTGTAGATTTGGGTCTTAACTGTAAAATGACACCAGGTTCAGTCTAAAAACTCTCCTATAGCTCAATTTATGCACTGATTAGTGCACATTGCTCAGGTTTTAGTGATAGAACCCATTTTCTGACTTCCAAGCCCAATTAGCTTGTCGATCCACAGGGAATTGATGAAGAAAAATTTTTTGAGGTAAGGAAATGATTTGTCACAACAATAAAGATAATAAAACTCTTTCATAATTAAAAAAAAAAAGCTTGCTTGGGTTAGGAGATCCACTTTTGTTAATAAATTAAGTACAAGATTAATTCTTTTTTATAACTCAATTAAAATCTACGCATAATAGAGGTTCAAATCGGAAAATCAAACATTCAGAGTCCATTTAGAATTATATACATAGTTATATTATGGTTCTTTTAATTTTTTACTAACACCAATACTTGTAAATGAGTTCAAGCATTCATTGTGCTAACCACTTGTCTACAATAAATCAAGAACTCTACTTTACAATGAGGGTTTCTAAATTGCTTAGAAACAAAATATAACACATATAATGACGACTTGATAATATGTCATTAAAGCATAAGAAAGAAATTAATCTAACCTTAATTTATTACCAAAAGCTTCACCATTTCACCAAAGTAAGGTGAAAATTAGTTGTTTATGCACAAGAAGAAAGAAAGAGAGAAGAAGAAAAAAGATGAACACAACTTCAATTTAGAATAAAAGAAAATTACAACAAGAGAAACAAATAACACAATAGCATGATCTTGATCTCTAAGCCAAGATGCTCCAAAATGATAAGCCAATGCTCCCTTTCATAGAGCTTTTAGGAGTACAAAATGACAATGAAGTTATTTAATGAGTGGGTGGATGATTAATGAAAGGATGGATGATTAATAAGTGAATGGAAAATTATTAAGTGAGTAGATGATTATTTAGTGGGTAGATGATTAATGAGTGGATAGATGATTAATGATGCTTGTCTCTCCACTTGTACCAACTAATTCAACTATCTCACACTATTATAACTCTGTTAAAACATCATTTTCTAGAAAAGTGGTCATCATAAGAGTTGAAGGGTTTTATCTTAGCTTTCCAATGCCACCAGCTTCAGCTCCATATAGCTCCTACAACTCAAATTCTAGTCCAATCACTACACACTGCTCAGACCCTACTACAACTCCTCTGCTCTAAATTATAAGCCTAATATAACCTCCAAGTCATCCGAACTGGCTCTTATGTTCTTCATAAACGTTGTAGATTTGGGTCTTAACTATCAAATGGCACTAAGTTCAGTCCAAAAACTCTCTTATAGCTCAAGTTATGCCCTAATTAGTGCACACTGCTCGGGTTTTAGTGACAAAACTTGTTTTCTGACTTCCAGGCCCAATTAGCTCCACTAGATGTCTGATTGAGACTTTGAGTTCTCATCAAAGTTGTAGAGCTTTCTCTCAGCTTTCGTACAAGGTAAAATTCATAATTTTTAAACATTTAGAACTCAAGATATTATTAAAATACAGAAATAGTGTAAAATCTCAATAATGCTGAAAAATATCAATTAAGTCTAATTTGATCCCAAACTTACAAAACATGACTAAGCTCAATCAATTAAGTACATGGAGATTGTAAATGATTAAAAATAAGGGTTTATTAATGTATAAAATATGTGATTATCACTTTCTCTATGTAATGGACAGTAGAAGCCTTTCCCCTCGGCGTACGTGAGAGTGTTTGATTCACCCACTCTTGCCTGGAGGATTTTTTGTTCCTGCTGTGTTGCATAGAGACACTCAGGGAAACACTGCCTTTGCCCTCCTCTTTCTTGAGTGCTTTGGAGGCACTTAGTCTGATCTTTTGCCAGGTCCTCTAAGTGCAATCGGATAAGCAATAGGGTTTATTGGAGCAGCTCTCCGTGACTTGAAGCAACTTGGAGTGATTGTGAAGCCGGTTGAAGTTCCGGTGGAACAGTCTTTTGATGAAAGGTTGTGTCCTGTTCAACAGGGAAGAGACTGGTGTTGGTTTTAGAGGAACCGTGGAGGTGGCAATGATCCAAGGTGCTGGTGCAGTGATGTTGGTTTCCATCCCCGGGCTTTCTATTGGACACTCTTTTCTGAACACTTTTATTGTATGTTTCCTTCTCTTTTTTGTTAAAGCTGATGATGTATGAAATGAGAACAAGTAATAAAAATTCTTTTTTTTTTAAATTATGTCTTATATCTTTTCTTTTCTCTTTCCATTTTCCATTATCCGTTCTTTTATTTTTCTACTGGCGTGAGTCCAACGCTGGCCCTATAATTATGTTAAGTTAGCCCTAGCTTGGTATTGGTTAGTACAGTGAATTGGCAAGCTTGAACTCCCGCCCCTGGGGCCCGTGTATCATGTAGGGTTTAGGATTTTAACTTGGTTGTTGATCGTTATTTTGATCTTTCTGGGATAGCCATGGTCCAGATTAATCTTCCTCTACCATATTATAAATGGACAAGCCGGGTGTTGCCAGGGCCCGTAAAAAAAATTAGTGGTCCATGGAAAATTTTCGGACTCTATTTGCTAAGGTTGCATGTCTCTTAGTCTGCTGCGCAACTGTCCCTTTAACTATCGTGATAGCTGTGAGGGCCATGTGGCCCACCTTGGTTGGTGAGTCGTGCTTAGTACTTTGTGCGCCATTATGGGTGTCTTTCGAAATCTAACCTGTTAGGAAGGAAATTCCCCCTAACCGTCTGACTTCTATATATAGGGACTAAAGCTCCCATTTTCACTTTTACTATTTCTATCTAAAGTCTGGTGGCCTGAGACAATTCCTGGTGACTTTTTGCGGTGAACAAAAGCAGTTCCCAACAAGCTTTCGGTAGTTCAGACGCCCGGTTATCAATTTACTTTCATTTCCTTCAAGGTACTTCTTCTTTCTTTCATTTGGTTCTATCATCTTTAAGTCGTAGTGTAGTCGTGTGCTCCTGTTTGGAATGCACTTCTTTTCCCTTTCTTTCAATAAAAGGAGTTTGGATTCCATAGTGTTACCCAAGTGGCTTCAGTACTCAAGAGGGGGGTGAATTGAGTAATTAAAATTTTTTTCGCAAATTCTTTTTAACACGAATTTCTTGAAGCAATATAATGAATATATAAAGATGATGAAATGCCTTAAGAATATAAAATAAATAATTAAACAATAATAAATAAATTGCAATAAAGAAAGAGATAAAGAGAAGAAAAGCAGGCACGATATTTATCCTAGTTCGACCACCAACCACTTGTGGCCTACGTCCAGTCCCCGAAACACAATTCGAGATTTTTTACTATTCAATACAAGCTTAAAATAGGTGCTTGCAACCTTTACACAACAGGGATACCTCACCCTATTTACTAGAGGGATACCTCACCCCCTTTGAAGGATACCTCACCTTCTTTACAACAAGGGATACCTCACCCTTTTTACTTGAGGATACCTCACCCTCACAATTTCACTAAGGGATACCTCACCCTTTACAAAAGCAGAAAATAGATGAAATAGAAAACTCTTACAAAGAGTAAATGATACAACTTGAAGCACTATGGAGCTCTTTAAGGATATCTCAAGGTTTTGGCAAAAAGAACATAGAAAATATGTAAAATTAAAAACCACGTTTTAGCACAAGCAAAGAATGATTCAAATTATTGGGCAACCTTCAGAATAGACCCAAGGTCTCTATTTATAGAGTCTTTGAGGAAAATAGTCGTTGGGTATAATTAATATCACATTAAATGTAGAAAAATGGTTGTTTCCTTCCATATCAGGATCCCGTAGTTATTCGAATACCTTTCTGGGTATTCAAATACCACTGTTTAGTGAAAAACAATTCTGAAGGAAGTTATTCGAATACCTATAAGGTTATTCGAATACCTTTGTTTTAAAAAGGCTTGTGGAAACAGATTAGAAGATGGTTATTCGAATACCTCTCAATGTATTTGAATGCTTCAGTCTAAAAACGTTTTTCTGAGATCAGGTGTATTCGAATACCAAACTGGTTATTCGAATACCTTACTTTCAAAAGCATTTCTGGATATGAGTGTCAGGCATGTTATTTGAATACCTTATGGGGTATTCGAATACCCTTGGTATAAAATCAGTTTTAAATACTTTCAAATATCTAGAAAATGATTTTTTAAGTTTGGAAAAACAATTTTGAAAATATTTCTTTGTCTCCAAAACCAATGGGATATCCAATAAGTCTCCTTACAAAGATCCTAAGTCCTAAAGCTATTCTTGAAGGTCTTGGACTTAGTCTTCTCATTATCTTCATGTTTGTTATCATCAAAATCATTATCCATGATAGCTAGCCAATTACATTCTCCCCCTTGTTGATGATGACAAACTAACATTTGAGAAAAGAGTTAGTTCATATAAATTGGAATTCACAAAGTTGTTTAGAGATACTTACTCCCCCTTTTTTTCATAAGAGGTAATTTATATCAGAGATGTGCACAGCAGCTCCCCCTTACTTTTGGAATCCAATTTCCATTTTTGTCTTACCGAACTTTTACATTTTCTCGACTTTTCTCAAACAAAGAATTCAAGCTTTTTCTCCCCCTTTTGTCATGATAAAAAAGATGGGGCAAGAGAACAGCATAGAGGTAAACAGAGTGTATTCCAGTTCAACAAGATATATTCATGCAGAGCATACCAGAATAGTAAATAAAGTATAATTTTATAATTTTAGCAAGACAAACACAATATTCATCACATTAGCAAAGATATATTCATTCATTTGATCAACTAATTGAATTGTATTATCATCAAAACAGTCATTACATTTACCAAGAGATTCATTTATATTTGATACCACTTGTTATCAAAAAGTAAAACACTTGTTACCGAAATATAAAACATTTACCACTTGTTATTAATTTCTTATAACTCTGCCATATATCAAGAGAAACATAGATATTAAACATTTTATCTTGATGAAATATGCTATAGGGATCAGAGCATTGTATAAAACTAGCATTATTGACCCTATACGCAATGACAAAAAAAAAATAATATCCAATTTGGCACTTTTGTCAATGCTAAGCATACTACTTATATAAAAAAAATATTTAATCATTTAAGATAGTCTTGAGCTTTCTTCCATTGAGTATTTCATTTCCATGTGGTTGAAGAAAGTCTCCTCATATCCTCTTCATTCATTTCCCTCAAGTTGAATAATCTTTTTCATTTAAAAGTTTGCTTGAGGTAGTTATAACCCTACAAAACAATTCAAGGTACTTTCTTTGGTATCTATTAATTTTTGGATCTATAGAGGTTAGCCAAACTCATAAGCCAATAAGCATTCAAAATAATAAGGCAAAAATCAGCAAATGAGTTCATAAAGGTAAAAGATATTTTATTGATTAATTTGGCCAAGTAACCACTTGTTGCAATTGTTATCATGTTCATATATTTATCAAAACAATAGCCAATTACATTAAGCATTTGCATTTATAAAGAATTTAAATATGCAGCATATTCTTGAGAAAAAGAAGGGGCAAGAACAAGCTAAGAAATATGCATTTAAGAACATCATGTAATTTTCATTTAAGGCATAAATTTTGGCTCAAAAGAAATAAGATATATTTCATCAAAAACATGTCATCCATAGAATCAAGTATATTTATATTGCATTTGCATAAGAAAAGACAGAAACAGAACAGAGATTAGGTCATAAATTTGGCTTTTAGCCATGTGGTATTCGAATACCTCTTACTGTATTCAAATACCCACCACAGAAAAGAAGACAAGGCAGGTGCAAGTATTCGAATGCCTTGTAGAGTATTCGAATACTCCAGAGGTAGGAGAGAAGCACTGATATGATGAGTACCTGGTTATTCAAATAGCTATATTAGTTATTCGAATACTCAAGCTTTATAGAGACATAATATTGTTGTACTGATGTATGATATTCGAATACCTTATGATGGTATTCGAATAGACCTATCAGAAAAGAACATATTTTAAACGTACAAAGTAATGATATTCGAATACCATAGGAAGGTATTCGAATAACTTAAATATAAAAACACATATTTTACGTCTAGAAAGGTATATTTGAGATATGAAAACTTACCTTTTGATGGAAATGCTTTAAAAAAAATTGCAAGTCCAAGCCTCAGGAGACAAGAAGGAGAGCTTGGAATTATTTCTAGTCTTGTGCTTGTAGCAACCACTTTCAAAATGCCAAAGTCAGCTCTTGCCCTTCAAGCACACCTGCAACACATTTCAATTTTTGGCTTTTGGTACCCAAATTTTCTTGGGTCCTTAAATGTCAGTTTTGGGTATAGTACCCTTGGGAACCCATACCATTTTAGTTTCAATTTTCATATTGATGTTTTTCCTTGCATTACATGTTAATGTACAATGTCCTTTCTTTTCACAATAAAAACATTTAATAAAAGGACTACTAGAAGTACTTGAATAAATAAAGAAATTTTTATATGGTTTGTGCTGATTTTTCGGGTTATAACCAATACCAGCTTTTTCAAAACAACCCATTGTTTTCCTAATATGATATTTAAATTATCTCTTCCATAGGTGAATTTAGCAAGAGTGTTCTTTAAATCTTCAATTTCTTTTTCAAGCATATGACATGAAGAACAAGATGAAAATGTAGAGGCATGTGAAGAATGAGCTGAGCATGCATCAATTAATCCTGATGTCTCATTTTCAATTTTTAATTCTTCAATTTCTTTGTTTAAAAAGAGAATTTGGTTTTCTAAAGAAGAAATTGTTTTCTTAGATGAGAAAATTATTTTAGTGAGCTTAAGAGATTCCTCATGCAACTCTTCAAAAGCATCTTGTAATTCATCGTAAGAAGGTAATAAATTATGATTAGAACTTACCTCATATTCACTTTCTTGATCTTCTTCTCCTATGGCCATAAAACATAGATGGGCTTCCTCACTATCTGAACTATCGGTTGAGTTCATGTCATTGTCGTCCCATGCTATGTAAGCTCTGCTTTCCTTTGAGGGCTTCTTTTCAAATTTCTTTGGGGAAAAAGACGGTCTTCTTTGAGTTCCTTTCTTTTTGAGAAACCTTCTGAATTTCTTCACTAGAAGACTGAGGTTCTCTTCATTTAACTCAATGTTGTCCACGTCATCTCTATCGTCTTCTTCTTCATTATTGATAGTGGAGGTGGTGGCTTTAAGTGCGATCCCCTTCTTTTTCTTATCATGTTCCTCACTTTGGTCAAGTCTGTTGAGTTCTAATTCGTGCTCTTGAAGTTTTCCAAAAAGCATAGCTAATGTCATTGTTGACAAGTCTCTTGATTCAGATATAGCTGTCACCTTAGGCTGCCAAATCCTGCTCAAACATCTCAACACTTTGTTAATTAAATCTTCGTTAGAAAAATTCTTTCCTAATGATACAAGATGATTTACAATGTGGGTGAACCTCTTTTGCATTTCCTGAATGCTTTCAGCATGGTTCATTCTAAATAATTCATGTTCTCGAGTAAGAGAATTTATTCTCGATCTCTTTACTTCACTAGTACCCTCATGGGTAACTTGTAAAGTATCCCACATTTCTTTAGCAGTTTTACAATTTGAAATTCTAAAAAATTCATCATGCCCCAAAGTAGTGGTAATGATGTTTTTGGCTATCAAGTTATATTGAACTTTTCTTTTATCATCTTTAGACCAATCATTTATAGGTGTCTCGATTTTTACACCATCAACAACTTGTGTAGGTATAAATGCGTCATTTTCGACAGCATCCCACACATCTAGATCAATAGCCTCGATAAAGATTTTCATTCTTTCCTTCCAATATGCATAACCATCCCCATTGAAAAAAGGTGGTCGATTTATGGAAGTTGCTTCTGAAAAACCATTTGATGAAGCCATGTAATCTTGAAGCGGCTAAGCTCTTTATACAAGAGTCTAGCTCTGATACTACTTGTTACCTAAGTGGCTTCAGTACTTAAGAGGGGGGTGAATTGAGTAATTAAAATTTTTTTCGCAAATTCTTTTTAACACGAATTTCTTGAAGCAATATAATGAATATATAAAGATGATGAAATGCCTTAAGAATAGAAAATAAATAATTAAACAATAATAAATAAATTGCAATAAATAAAGAGATAAAGAGAAGAAAAGCAGGCACGATATTTATCCTGGTTCGACCACCAACCACTTGTGGCCTACGTCCAGTCCCCGAAACACAGTTCAAAATTTTTCACTATTCAATACAAGCTTAAAATAGGTGCTTGCAACCTTTACACAATAGGGATACCTCACCCTATTTACTAGAGGGATACCTCACCCCCTTTGAAGGATACCTCACCTTCTTTACAACAAGGGATACCTCACCCTTTTACTGAGGGATACGTCACTGACGAGCGCCGAACTCAGTCAAAATTATAACCGAAGTTATTACCTAAGCTTGTAGCATAGTGACAACACCGGATCATCTCCATGAGGATTGTAGATGCAATTTAATCAAATCAAGTAAAAGTTAGCAAAGGGGGGTTTGATAGTTTAAGATCGCACTTAACAAAATTAAAGGAAGAAATGATAAATAAAGAGTAGTCAATTTAGAAACCTATCCAAGATTGGGTGGATTCAATCATAGACCCTTCATAAAACACTTGAAGCGCAATTGAATTGTTAATTTGGATCTAACCGAGATCTCTGCATCAAATCCAAATTCATACTAGACGATCGTCTAGAATTCAATTAACAAGTGATAAACACAAATCCGCAATCGCACCATTCATGAAAATCTATGTTAATTTCAAGTACCGAATTCAATTAACTTAGGCACAAATTAGTAACCTAACCTCTTCAATTCTGTGATTAATTTAGATCAATCAGGTTCTAAGTTTCATCACAAATCTCAATCTTCATTTATGTGATTAGTTTAGATCAATTAGTTCTAAGTTTCATCACAAATCTCAATCTTAAACCAAGATCAAATCAGATCAACATAAATAGAATCACCATTCATGCATTCAAGATCAAGAAGAAGAAGAAAGAAGAAGAAGGAAGAAGAAAAGAGGAATTCAATTACAAATCAAATACAATGCATAACCAAGGTCTCAAGAATCCAAACCACAATCTCTTCAAGAGTTCTAAATTGACCCAAAGTAGCTTAGCCCTCCATTACCATGAAGGGGAGCATCAAAATATACAAAAACTATGAAGAAACAAGAAGAAACTTAGAGAGAAATGAAGGAGAATTACATGTTGTTCATGATAAATGGTGCCTTTTATAGAAGTCTAAGGTAACAAAATGACAAAGGGAAGTGGGTGGATGAGTGGATGAGTGAGTGGAGTGTTTGAGTGGATGGATTAGTGGGTTGGTTTAGTGGATTGGTTTAGTGGAAGAGTGAGTGGAATGGTTGAGTGGTTGAATTAGTGAAAAATGCCAAAGGACTTTTGGTGAGTGGGAAATTATGGACATGAATGGGTGAGTGGATGGATTAGTGGATGAGTGGATGGATGAGTGGGTGGTTGAGGACGAAAATTTCGTGTCTGACTTGGAAGCCAAAAACGACCCACTATACTTCAGAACCACGAAAAGTGTTCTTCATGAAAGTTGTAGATCCTTGTCTTGGATATAAAATGGATAGCTGGTTCGTCCAATTTGGCTTCCTTAAGACCAAGATATGTCCCAAATACCGTAGGTTGCTCAAACCCAACTTCAGCACCTCTGTTTCGACTTGCAAGCTCAAAATGACCTACTAGACTTCTTTTTCTCAAAATGTGTTCTTCATGAAAGTTGTTTATTTGGATCTTTACTATCCACTGTCCAAATTTCAGCCCATCTCCATTATTACATCTTGAGATATGAATTTTTGAGTGCACACTGTTCGGATTCTACTGACAGAACCCGTATTCTGACTTCCATGTAAACTGAGGTCCCTTAGACATCTGAATCAGACTTCGAGCTCTTCATCAAAGTTGTAGAGCTTCCTCTTAGCTTTCCTACAAGGTAAAATTCATGTTCATCAGATATTAGGAACTCAAGTTATGGCCAAAATACAGAAACAGTGTCAAATCTCAATAATGCTGGAAATATTCAATTAGGACCAATTTGAGCTCAAACTCACAAAATCATACCAAACTCAATCAATTAAGAATATGGAGAGTGTAAATGACTAAACATAAGGGTTTCTTAATGAATAAAATATGTGATTATCAAATTCCCCCACACTTAGCTTTTTGCACTCCTGGGCAAGGCAAAACTCAAGACCAAAATTTTACAATCAAGAAGAACAACCAAAGGTTCAAGGGATCAAAACATTCATGAGTTAACAATTCTCCACATCTCAAACCAACAAGCAAGGTATCTTCAACATGAATCGAGAATGATAGATCTTCACAAGATTCCCTCTCAATCTCTCAAGTGTTTAAAAGGTAGGTATTTCACTCAATTCAACCCATGAAAATTGCACTACCATAAGCTTGCTTATCTTCTACTTCTCCACTACTCAAAACACATGCACACACAAATCATGAGGACTTTATTCAAGGTTGTAGTGAGGTCAAGGTAACAGAAGAGGATAAAATGGATATGAGAAGATAAATACCAAAGAGAATAAAAGCAAATGAGAGCTGAGTTCAAATAACAAGCATAAAAGTTCATCCCAACTCTAGTGTATATCCCTTTACATATTCATTTCCCAATCCTTTTCTTTTTTTTAAACACTTGGTTTTTTTTTTCCTTTTTTTTTTCCTTTTTTTATATATATATATACATAACTATATACATACATTTTTTTTTTTTTTTGGGCACTCTTTTCTTTTTCAACAACCATTTTGTACACACACCCCCACACTTGTTCAAAAACTCATCCATTAACCAAGCTAATGTTCTTTTATTCCCTAAGGTAAAGTAAGAACACGATTTCTCATTTAAGGCACATAATGAGCTAGAAACAAGGAATGGTCAAATAAGCTCAAAGGGGTTAAGCAAAGGAAAATATACAAGGTTGGCGGGAATCGAGAATTTTCAAGAAGTCAAAAGAGTGCTTGATATCATATTGAAAACAAGGTTGGCTATTTGGTTAAACTAGCTAATTAAGAAAGAGGGCCTCAATCATGTTCATGCATGCAAGTGAAATGTAGCCTCAAAAAGAATCAAAGCAAGTTCTAGAGTGGTCATTAACATGAGTGAAAATCACACAAGAAAGAAGAGAATGGCATAAATGTTAAATCCATCCATTAGGCTCAAAATCTCACAAGGTATGCATCCATCAAACTCAATTCATCAATTCAATCATCCATCTCCAAGCATATCAGTTCAAGAAGGGAGAAAAGTTATTCAATCATGCAATGAACCCTTTTTTGTGTTTTTTTTTTAACAACCAAAAGAAACATGCTAAAATCTCTCCCCCACACTTAATATAACATTGCCCTCAATGTGAAAAAGAGATATAGAAAAGAGCAACACAACCTGATAAGAAATGAATCAACGCAAAGCAGAAAAGAAGCACAATGTCAGTTACGCATCAGACCCTGAAAAGAAATCAAACAAGAAAACGTTAGTACTTCCACAATTTAATACTAATTAATTACTACCTAAAAAAACTCCTTACTCTGCCACCAATTAAGATGCGTCTCAAGAGTAAAATTACTCCTTACTCTGCCATCACTAATTAGTTTAATAAGTCCATGACAATCATATCATACTTTCCAAACAAAACAACAATTTTTTTTTTTTAATAAAATCAAACCCATTAAAGAGAAAGTGTCAGATCTGGCTTTTTTTTCTTGTTACTTCCTTCGCTGCTTCTGTTGACCAATCTATCTCGAGCTAATACCTTATCAGGTACATACTCAAAAGCTTCTAATTTATCAATGAGCTCATCAATAGTGGAGGCAGAGATAAGAAGTTGTCTTGCTTAGAAGGAGTGATAAATTTCTATTCCACAGCTTTGTCAAGAAAAAATAACAAAAGATCAAAGAAATTATTAACATTCAACAAACCAATGGGTCTATGGTGGATGTTTAGTTCGGCCCAAGAGACGGTTTGAAAAATTTCTTCCAAAATACCAAAACCACCGGGTAAGACAATAAATGCATCAGAATTGTCAACCATTGTTTTCATTCGTCCATGCATGGATGTTACCTGAATTTCTTCTCCAACTGTCCTTCCAGTGATGTTATTTTCAGCTAAAGGTTTAGGAATAACACCTAAAACCTGACTGCCTCCTAAAAAGGCAGCAAGTGATACAGCCCCCATTAACCCACGGCAACCTCCCCCATATACAAGATGAATATTCCTCGCAGCAAGTGATCGACCAAGAGTGCTAGCTGCGTTTACAAATTCTAATCCCTTCCCATAACTCGACCCACAAAAAAACACAGACATTTTTGAGGTTACGAATAGGAGGTCCCATTCTATACTTTTCCTCCCTTTGAGTGTTTCTTAGTTGAAGGAAAATGGAGTGTTTAAATAGGAAAAAGAATGGAAAGGGGAATAATTGCACCTATGAGGGTGGGTTGGCTGTTGTCAGAAAAGGTTGAAATTAAGAAACACAAATTTTTTTTTGTTTTTTTTTCCTTTTTTTTTGTTTTTTGTTTTTTTGTTTTTTTGTTTTTTTTGTTTTTTTTTGACTTCAAGAAAACTATCAAGGTAAAGAAGTCTAGAAACCCCTGAAGGACCCTGCTCAAAGGATCGTCTGTACAAAAATCAAAATACAACAAAATGATACAAAGATAAAAGAAATAGAAAATGATGACATACCAGTATGTATGCTTCCATGGCGTATCTTTATCTTTAACGCGTCATGAGTGCAATAGACATCACGTCCTTCTTTTTTTTTTTTTTGTGAAATTGTTAGAAAAACTTGATGAAAGATGAGTGTATACTTACTTAAGATTGGGATGGAGGTAGTCTGCTCTTTCGGCTTTGTACCAAAGCATTGTTGACCAAGATTCGATCCATTCAAGACCAACAGTAACATAGGGCTCCCAAAAGGGACAAGTGGCCATAATACGATTGTTTGCCTCACATGTGGAATACAATCTACCTTCTTTGTTTATCAATTAAGAAGGCTGGATCGGATGCATGCATTTCCCCATTCACGGTGTGTGTTACCAAAGCCAACCCTAAGAAGTATACATTTTTTTTTTTTTTTTTTTTTTTTTTTTTTTTTTTTTTTTTTTTTTTTTGTTTTTTTGAGAGATGACATGAAGAAGAAGAAGAAGATGATATGTACAGATTGTTTGTGGATATGGCTCACATCTCCTCTGGTTTAACGTCCGAACGGCTTAAACGTCTTCTATGAGTCGAGGATAAGCTTTCCATCCAATTTTCTTATAAATTGGCAAACAGGGTCTTTTAGAGTCAGATTCCCAAGACTATAGCGTTTTTCTTCATCCTTGAAGAGATTCCACAATTTAAGAATTTCACGATGCACCAATCCACAAGAATGCGTCTCAAGAGTCAATAAGATATCATCTAATGACTCCTTACTCAGTCCATTCTTAATGAAGAAAATTTTATCTTCTCTATTTGCGGCCCTTAGTACGACATCGCTTGTTACAGTTCCATCGTCCACATTTGTGACAGACTTGTAACCTTTTTGCTCTTCTCCTTTTAGAATATGAACTTCTTCCAAGACCAGGCATATATAAGTCAAATGAAATTGAGGACTCACCTGCTAATCGGACCTTCGCTTCAATTATCCAGCGTACATCTTCTGGCATACCTTTGTGCATTAACAGTCTCAATCTTTCACATCGAACTTTGTAGATTTTTCTCAGAGCATTTTGAGGAAGAGAAGGAAAATGTTTTCTCAGGTTTGAAAGAATGACATCCATTTTGAAGGAGAAGAAGGGTTCAATTATTTTGGAAAACCGAAAAATAAACCGACTTGAGAGTCACGGAGTCACCGTATCCGCCACTTAACCTAAGCAACACAAAGAACTCAAGAACTTGGTTTTCCAGGAATGGTTGAGTCTTTGTCCATTAACTTTAAGCGCATTACCATTCCTAGGATCCTCAATATCTTCGGCCCCAGAGGATACACGTGTTTGACAGCAAAAGAACCGCGCCACCTAGATCTCAATTTTTCAAGGAGTAGGTGCAGATGATAATCTCAAAGCAGAACCTTTTTGACCAATTTCCGCAACTTTTGCAAAAGGTGTAACAAACCTTGAATAAAGTGGGCCAATAAAAATTCATACTGTAAGATTTTCGCAGTTGTTGTCGTTGAAGAAAAAGTGACCTCCACTTGCTTCCGAGTGACAAAATTGAATGGCACTACCTTCCCCATTGTCGGGCACACAACTATTTTTTTTTCTTTTTTTTTTTTTTTTTTTTTTTTTTTTTTTTTTCATTCATAATGCGGATGGAGAAGGTTCATCACCTCCACTTCGCATTCTCTCCGGAAGTTCATGATCTTGTTTGAGGCGGTGTCCATTTACGATGAAAGCTTTGGCGGTGACCTCACTTTTAATCCGAATGAAAGCACCAAGGAAAAACCTTAGTAACAATAAATGGTCCATCCCATCTAGACCTTAATTTGCCGTGCATTAGTCGGAGGCGGGAGTTATAGAGGAGAACTTTTGACCAATCTCAAATGTTTTCCTCGGAATCAACTTATCATGGAAGGCTTTGGTCTTCTCCTTATAGAGTTTGGAACTTTCATAAGCATCCAAGCGGATCTCCTCCAATTGTCATGCCGCAGTGCACTGCTTCCTCTCCATACCTGCTTGATCTAGGTCCAAGTTGCACCTTTTCACCGCCTGTAAATGCATGATGCTCAATTTCCACCGTAGGTAGGTGTGTTTTTCCAAAAATAATCCGATACGGAGACATCCCGATTGGTGTCTTATAAGCAGTCCGGTAAGCCCATAAAGCATCCTCAAGCCTCTTGCTCCAGTCCTTTCTGTTAGGTTGAACTGTCTTCTGGAGTATCTGTTTGATCTCCCTGTTGGAAATCTCGGCTTGCCCATTAGTTTGGGGATGGTAAGGTGTAGAAACTCTTGCAAGACCCCATACTTTTTCATCAAAGCCTTCATGCTTCGATTACAAAAATGTGAACCCTGATCACGATGATGATGGCCTTCTAACTCCAAACCTGCAGAAAATCTGTGATCTAACAAAATCCACAACAACTTTGGAATCATCAGTCCGAGTAGCTTTCGCCTCCACCCACTTGGATACATAATCAACAGCTAGCAAAATGTAAACAAAACCAAAAGAAACAGGAAAGGGTCCCATAAAATCAATACCCCATACATCAAAAATCTCACGTAAACAATAAGGATTTCTGGGGCATCTCATTCCTTCGAGAAGTGTTTCCTGTTTTTTGGCATTGATCACAAGATTTACAAAACACATATGCATCATGAAATAGAGTGGGCCAATATAATCCAGATTCCAAAACTTTCCTAGCAGAATCCTTTGGGGACCAAAATGACCGCCACATGCAAGTGTATGACAAAAGCTAAGAATAGAATGAATTCATTATCGTGCACACATCTCCTAATGACTTGGTCACTACAAAATTTCCACGATAAGGGTCATCCCACACATAATATTTTGACTCACTTTTCAATTTATCAATTTGAGCCCTAATAAAATGTGCGGGGAAAACACCAAGAACTAAGAAATTTATCAAATCAGCAAACCAAGGAGTGTTACCTTGCAGCTTGAAAAGCTGCTCATCAGGGAAGACATCATGGATAGGAAAAGTATCTGCCTCCTTTTCAATACAGCTCTGCTCCACTTTTATCACGGATTTCAATATCGAACTCTTGAAGGAGCAAAATCCACCTAATCAACCTAGGCTTTGCATCAAGCTTCTTCAGGAGAAACTTCGTAGAGTCAGTATGATCTGAAAACACAACCACTCTAGAACCAAGCAAATATGATCGAAATTTGTCTAAAGCAAAAACAATTGCTAAAAGTTCCTTTTCAGTGGTGGTGTAGTTGACTTGTGCAGGATCTAAAGTTCTTGAAGCATAGGAGATGACATGAGATATTTTGCCGACCCTTTGTGCAAGAACAGCTCCCAAAGCATAATTAGAGGCATCACACATGAGCTCAAATGGGAGTGTCCAATCTGGTGGTTGGATGATAGGTGTACTGGTCAATGCTTGCTTCAAGTGATTGAAGGCATCCTTGCATTTCTGGTCAAAATGGAACTCCACTTCTTTTTGTAGCAAGTTGGATAGTGGAAGAGCAATTTTGCTGAAATCCTTTATGAACCGCCTATAGAAACCTACATGACCAAGGAAAGAACGAACCTCCCGCACGCATGTGGGGTAAGATAAGCATGAAATAACATTTATTTTTGCAGGATCTACCTCGATACCCTTGCTAGATATTACATGTCCTAAAACTATACCTTGTTCTACCATGAAATGACATTTCTCAAAATTCAGAACAAGGTTAGTTTCAATGCATCTATGTAAAACCTGAGCCAGGCTATCCAGGCATGCATCAAAGGAAGAACCATAGACAGTAAAATCATCCATAAACACATGCATGCAATTCTCTAAAAAGTCAGAAAAGATACTTACCATACACCTTTGAAAGGTGCCCGGAGCATTGCACAGACCAAAGGGCATCCTCCTGTATGCAAATGTGCCAAATGGACACGTGAAAGTAGTATTCTCTTGGTCTTCTGGGGCTATATGAATCTGAAAATAACCTGAATATCCATCCAGAAAACAATAATGCGACTTGCCAGCTAGCCTCTCCAACATCTGATCAATGAAAGGTAGCGGAAAATGATCTTTTCTGGTAGCCTGGTTAAGCCGCCTATAATCAATGCAAACCCGCCAACTGTTCTGAACTCTTGTGGGTAGAAGTTCATTATTCTCATTCTCAACTACTGTGACCCCAGATTTCTTGGGAACAACCTGCACGGGGCTCACCCATTTACTGTCTGATATGGGATAAATAATGCCAGCTTGAAGTAGCTTGGTCACTTCCTTCTTCACCACATCTAGAATCAAGGGGTTCAGTCTCCTTTGGGGTTGCCTTACTGGTTTCGTATCCTCTTCCAATAAAATCCTATGCATGCATGTGGAGGGACTAATACCAGGAATATCTGCAAGTGTCCATCCGATGGCTTGCTTATTCTGCCTCAAAACCTGTAGCAATTTTTCTTCTTGTTCAGGTTGCAGATTCTTAGCAACAATCACTGGCAGCTTCTCACCATCTCCTAAATATGCATATTTAAGGTGGTCTGGCAAAGTCTTCAACTCTAAGGATGAAATTTGTACAATGGAAGGCAACAGCTATTTGAAACAACTAATTCAAGAACATTAAATTCAAAGCACGCTTCGACTTCTATTTTCACATGTGGTATCATTTAAGTCGGCGATTGCATCATCACTCATACCAAAGATAAATCTCGGCACATGCAAAGACATGGCTCAACATCACAAGCAACACATGTACCACAAGAAACAGAATCCGAAAAGTTAACAATATCGGGGAATTCAAGATATAAATCAAAGATAAACATCATCAACCAAAGATCTCAATCACATCAATATGGAAAACAGAATGCTCCTCTGGGGGATGTCTCATGGCATCAAAAATGTTAAATCAGACGAAATCATCGCCAAACTCCATAGAAAGGGTGCCGGCATGCACATCTATCTTGGTCTTGGCGGTCTTGAGGAACGGTCTCCGCCTAGAATTAATGGAGCATGGTTTGCTAAAGACTCATCTTCCATGTCCAAGACATAGAAGTCCGCCGGAAAAATTAGCTCATTCACCCGAACTAACACATCTTCTAGTACTCTGCGGATAAGCGGTGGTCCTATTTGTCAATTGAATCACTATACCAAGTGGGTTGCAAAGTGCCAATATTCAAGGATTTATAAATTGACATAGGCATGACATTAATCGAAGCACCCAAATCTAGCATTGCATGTTCAAATTTGGAGTTACCTATCATGCAAGGAATTGTGAAAGTTCCAGGATCTTTGCATTGTTGTGGCATGCTTGGTAGAATCATTGCGAAACATTTCTCGCCCATGCTTATTTTCTCGCACCCTTAAGTCTTCTCTTGTGAGTACACAACTCTTTGAGGAATTTGGCATACTTGGGAATCTGCTTGATTGCATCAAGGAGGGGAATATTGATTTCCACCTTCCTGAATGTGTCCATGATTTCTCTTTCTATTTTTGTTTGCGCAGTATGCTTGGACTGTGTGACTTTGTTTGGAAAAGGTAGTGGAATGGCCATGATTTGAATTCTCTCGCACATTTCTTCCGTGTCCACGATTTTTGAACCGAGCTATCTACTTTCTTCATTTCGGTCACCTTCGGTTCTTTGCACTTGTAGTTCGGGTTGTGGTGGAGTAGGACCGTCAACTTCTCTGCCACTTCTCAAGCTAATGGCACTTACATTGCCTCTTGGGTTGTTGATTTGTTTGTGAAGGCAATTGGTTCGACCCTTGACTTTTCACTCACTCGAGTGGTTGCCATCTGCCCAATTTGAGTTTGTAAATTCTGGATGGTGGCATTGACATTCTGCTGAAACTGTTTCATCAAGTCTTCGAAAGGTGGCTCACCGGAGTGGCTCTGGAAGTAGTGGAGGGGCTCTTTGCATAGGTGTGCGGCGCAGTTGTGCTTGCCTAAATGCGTGGTTGGTACTTGTTGCTAGGGCCCGTAGCTTGGTATCTAAACTGTAGTTCTTCTTTGTTGGTAGAGCGTTGTTGTTGTTGACTAGAATTTCCATATCTCAGGTTGGGATGGTCCCTCCAGCCAGGGTTATAGGTATTAGAAAATGGATCATATCTGGGCTGCTGCTGTGATTGCTGATATTGGGGTCTACCAGGAAAAATACCAGCGCTGCAACAGATTGTTCTGGAAAAATAGAACCACCATCCTGAAGTGTAGGGCATGCATCGGTAGGATGAGATGAACAAGAGCAAATGCCACACACGCTTGTAGCCATCTGCATTGGTGCTTGTTGTCCCATCGCTAATTTTTCACCAAAGAAGTCAATTCATCAAGTCTCGTGTTCCATTCTCTGTTGGTTTACATGAGACGATTGAATTTCATTGACTCCTCTGGTTGAGGTAATAATTCGTGTGCCAAATTGTTGGGTGTTGGCTGCCATGTTTGCTATCAAATCTCTCGTTCTTTGCTGCGGGGTCTTGTCTACTAAGGCTCCTCCGCAGGCGCGATCCACCATGCTTCGTCATTTGGCAACAAACCTTCATAGAAATATTGAATTAAGAGTTGATTGGTGATTTGGTGGTGGGGACAAGCTCGAGCACACCTTCTTGAATCTTTCCCAATATTCATGCAAGGTCTCTCCTCATGTCATTTGTCTTATGCCACATATATCTTTTCTAATGGCAGCAGCTCTAGAGGCAGGGAAAAATTTCTCTAAGAACAACCGCTTCATGTAAGTCTAACTTGTTACTGAACCTGGTGAAAGATAAAATAACCAATCCTTGGTCATCGTCAGAAGTGAGAAAGGAAATGTCCCGGCTTGATGTGCTCTTCTTACGAGATCCCTTGTGGTTTCATGGTTGAACAAACCACATGGAACTCCTTTAGATGCTTATGGGGATCCTCACCGCAAAACCGTGAAACTTGGGCAACAAATGTATCAATCCGCATTTTAACTCAAAATCGATCAAGATCTGGGTATTGAATACACAAAGACCGGTTAGTTATATCGGGAGCAACAGAAGTTCCTTAAGAGTTCTATTTTGCATGTTATCGCCCATGGTTTCGAATTATTCAAGATCTCAAGTTCACTCTCAATATTAAGATCAAATTCGAAGCAATTCTTGCACTTAGCCTACGAGCTCTAATCAACCTATACAAGGTTCTATCAATCTCAGGATCAAAGTCAACTAAGTTATCAGGCTCAGACCTAGTCATGCATCGCACAAAAACAAATAAATAAGCAAAATACACTAGACAATGGTTAAAAATGTTAGAAAAATTAATAAAAAGCAAAAGTTAGTAAAAACACTTCAAATGAAAAGATTACACTTACTAATCCCCGGCAATGGTGCCAAAATTTTGACGAGCGCCGAACTCAGTCAAAATTATAACCGAAGTTATTACCTAAGCTTGTAGCATAGTGACAACATCGGATCATCTCCATGAGGATTGTAGATGCAATTTAATCAAATCAAGTAAAAGTTAGCAAAGGGGGTTTGATAGTTTAAGATCGCACTTAACAAAATTAAAGGAAGAAATGATAAATAAAGAGTAGTCAATTTAGAAACCTATCCAAGATTGGGTGGATTCAATCATAGACCCTTCATAAAACACTTGAAGCGCAATTGAATTGTTAATTTGGATCTAACCGAGATCTCTGCATCAAATCCAGAAATTCATACTAGACGATCGTCTAGAATTCAATTAACAAGTGATAAACACAAATCCGCAATCGCACCATTCATGAAAATCTATGTTAATTTCAAGTACCGAATTCAATTAACTTAGGCACAAATTAGTAACCTAACCTCTTCAATTCTGTGATTAATTTAGATCAATCAGTTCTAAGTTTCATCACAAATCTCAATCTTCATTTATGTGATTAGTTTAGATCAATTAGTTCTAAGTTTCATCACAAATCTCAATCTTAAACCAAGATCAAATCAGATCAACATAAATAGAATCACCATTCATGCATTCAAGATCAAGAAGAAGAAGAAAGAAGAAGAAGGAAGAAGAAAAGAGGAATTCAATTACAAATCAAATACAATGCATAACCAAGGTCTCAAGAATCCAAACCACAATCTCTTCAAGAGTTCTAAATTGACCCAAAGTAGCTTAGCCCTCCATTACCATGAAGGGGAGCATCAAAATATACAAAAACTATGAAGAAACAAGAAGAAACTTAGAGAGAAATGAAGGAGAATTACATGTTGTTCATGATAAATGGTGCCTTTTATAGAAGTCTAAGGTAACAAAATGACAAAGGGAAGTGGGTGGATGAGTGGATGAGTGAGTGGAGTGTTTGAGTGGATGGATTAGTGGGTTGGTTTAGTGGATTGGTTTAGTGGATGAGTGAGTGGAATGGTTGAGTGGTTGAATTAGTGAAAAATGCCAAAGGACTTTTGGTGAGTGGGAAATTATGGACATGAATGGGTGAGTGGATGGATTAGTGGATGGATTAGTGGATGAGTGGATGGATGATTTTGAAATACCGTAGGTTGCTCAAACCCAACTTCAGCACCTCTGTTCCGACTTGCAAGCTCAAAATGACCTACTAGACTTCTTTTTCTCAAAATGTGTTCTTCATGAAAGTTGTTTATTTGGATCTTGACTATCCACTGTCCAAATTTCAGCCCGTATTCTGACTTCCATGTAAACTTAGGTCCCTTAGACATCTGAATCAGACTTCGAGCTCTTCATCAAAGTTGTAGAGCTTCCTCTTAGCTTTCCTACAAGGTAAAATTCATGTTCATCAGATATTAGGAACTCAAGTTATGGCCAAAATACAGAAACAGTGTCAAATCTCAATAATGCTGGAAATATTCAATTAGGACCAATTTGAGCTCAAACTCACAAAATCATACCAAACTCAATCAATTAAGAATATGGAGAGTGTAAATGACTAAACATAAGGGTTTCTTAATGAATAAAATATGTGATTATCAATCACCCTCACAATTTCACTAAGGGATACCTCACCCTTTACAAAAGCAGAAAATAGATGAAATAGAAAACTCTCATAAAGAGTAAATGATACAACTTGAAGCACTATGGAGTTCTTTAAGGATATCTCAAGGTTTTGGCAAAAAGAGTATAGAAAATATGTAAAATTGAAAACCACATTTTAGCACAAGCAAAGAATGATTCAGATTATTGGGCAACCTTCAGAAGAGACCCAAGGTCTCTATTTATAGAGTCTTTGAGGAAAATAGCCATTGGGTATAATTAATATCACATTAAATGTAGAAAAATGACCGTTTCCTTCCATATCAGGATCCCGTAGTTATTCGAATACCTTCCTGGGTATTCGAATACCACTGTTTAGTGAAAAATAATTCTGAAGGAAGTTATTCGAATACCTATAAGGTTATTCGAATACCTTTGTTTTAAAAAGGCTTGTGAAAACAGATTAGAAGATGGTTATTCGAATACCTCTCAATGTATTCGAATACTTCAGTCTAAAAACGTTTTTCTGAGATCAGGTGTATTCGAATACCAAACTGGTTATTCGAATACCTTACTTTCAAAAGCAATTCTGGATATGAGTGTCAGGCATGTTATTCGAATACCTTATGGGGTATTCGAATACCCCTGATATAAAATCAGTTTTAAATACTTTCAAATATCCAGAAAATGATTCTTTAAGTTTGGAAAAATAATTTTGAAAATATTTCTTTGTGTCCAAAACCAATGGGATATCCAATAAGTCTCCTTACAAAGATCCTAAGTCCTAAAGCTATTCTTGAAGGTCTTGGACTTGGTCTTCTCATTATCTTCATGTTTGTTATCATCAAAATCATTATCCATGATAGCCAGCTAATTACATATAGTTCCTGAGTCTTTTCAATGGTGTTGCTATTTAGAGTACCTCATCTATCGTACCATGCACGATGGAGGTGTCCTTCTAAGGCTCAAACCTTGAAGGGCGTGGAGAACGGTATGTGGGTGTGAACTATTTTTCCTGTTTGCCCATTCCGTGTCTGAATCTTTAAGTTTATTAATTCTTACGGTTGCGCACCGACCTTTGTGGGTGTTTTTAGGAACTTGATGGCTAAAAGAAGAAGAGCTAGACCTCAAGCACTGAGTCAAGAAGTCCAGATGCCGGTTGAAGACAATCCCATCTGGATTAGGCATGGTCTAGGGTTAGTGTACCCATGGGTTGGGGACGATGTCTATGATTGAATATCCCAGTTCTAGCCTTGAGAGGAGCTCGATAGACTTCAGGGCTACTTGATGCTGACTGAGAAAAGTAGTAGGGACCATGAGTTTAGCATTTTGTCCCCAGAGAATGAAAGGGTGTGCTCTTTCTGGAAGGCGGGTTCGCACTACTTGTTCCTGTACAAAGAATTTTTTACTTGGTTTGGACTCTAGCTTCCTTTCAATGATTTTCAGCTCGTCGTCCTCCGCATTCTTCAAGCTACTCCAACCCAAATTCACTCCAATGGTTAGGCAAACATTCTCACCTTTGAGAGAATTTGCCGATCAGTCAGTTTGTGGTGCTCAGAGAGGGCGTTTTTTTATTTCCATACTCGGTGGAGTCTTGCGAGCGGTAATGCTGCTCAACAGACCTGACTTTTAGTCAGGTCGAGGCTCGGTCAGGAACTCTTCCACGTTTACCATGAAAGTTATAAGGATTTCAAAGAAAAGTTCTTCAAATTAATGATAGCCCCCGATTTTCATCCGTTTTAGCTAGATAATGACTGGGAGCCGAAGTTCAACATGTATTAGACACAGAAGGCATGGAATATCCCTCTTAAATTGATTGAGAATAAGAAACACCAACTAGATGACGATGAGGTTGAGTGTGTTGATTTCTTTGAAATGTGGGTTTGACAAATTCGTTTGATTTCTTCAAAGGACGTGTTGGATACCGATAATGATGCAAGTCTCTAGGCTAGTCTAGCTAGTGTAGTTCGTCGTCCGCATTTAATTATATGCTCTGTATGATAATTTCTTACATATTTTTCTTGTTCTCTAACTCTTGGCCTATTTTGTAGAAAGTTTGGCTTTAATGGCATCTAGAAATGCTTTGGAAGTCCTCGAAGCCCTAGAGGCCAAGAATGCGGCTGGTCCTTCTAATGCCTTTGTGGTTATTGCTTTGACTTCTTCACCCTTACTAATTGAGGTTCCGATGATTGAGGGGGAACCTATTCCGTTGGAAGGTTCTCCCCAACGGGCGCTTGAGAGGCAAAAGAGGAGGGCCGTAGATGGTGGTAGGTCGGATGGTCGGGGTAAGAGGGCGACTATAGACCCTAGGCATGTTGGACCGATAAGCCTATATTCAGATTGTAACTACTAAAAATTTGAAATATGAAAGTCATTTAACAAAAAATTTGAGTTCTAAAATTTGGATTTTAAAATTTCTTTTCGCGGAAACATAAACTTATCGAAATATAACTAATATAGAAAATAGACTGAACTGATTAATACACATTATTTATACCACATAATAGTCAACAACATTTAAAACATAAAATTTACAAACTCAAAGAAACAGTAGCAAACCCAATGACGGGTCCTACTTAATAGCATGGTAACAACACTAACGAGAAAACTCAATATACTTGTTCTGTTCCTCCACCAAACTGTACACTATCGAAACTGGGAAAATCACTCCTCGATGTCGTCACCAACCTCAGAACATTACCTCCAGCTAATTCTAAGAAACTCGTTTCGCCTAATATACGAATTTTAACAATACAAACACAACAAAACAGTACAGTAAAGAGGTGAGATCCCCTTTCATCAATACTATTATGGTAGCAAAGAATGAAATGAATGACAAAGTCATTCCATACACACAGATATCACAAGTATGATCATGTTATCAATTTACAAATAATTCCAGTAAATATATATCGCAATAAAATAAACAGCAATAGTTTTACCATAACAGATATCATCATTATATGTAAAATGATTATGTCACTTATGATATGTACCTTGACAATACCACAAAATATGCATACCGACTATGCATATGCACAATGCATCATATTCCTACTCCATGGAGCTAAACAAATTCGAATATGAATGGCCCAGAAGATCTGCCACTCATAATGACAGTCTAAACTAGACGCGAGACATAAATAGTGTTTGTCGGGATATACGCCAGTGCGTTGCAACGGTTTATCATGGCCAGGTATATAATGTGACAAATAGGTCACTATGAATCACCGCGCCCTGACATCCCCAATAGATCCCCCAATGGATCACACTATCCAGCTCTCATTTACTCCTAAACAACAAAAGCCATCACAACTATCAATTATGCATGACAACTTAATGCATAACTCAATCCACTATTGTACTGTTCACAACAATATTAGAACAACTGCTCATTCAATTGTCTAATACTAATAACATCAATGATATTATATAATTGCTTATTCAATTATATAATATCAATGATCCACCTGGGTCCAGTACGTCATATTGATAACAATGTGATTTCTCATAATAACAAGTCACATCTGACTCGTTCGTCTATCTGATGTTTTCGGTTATGAAGACAAACCCCAACTTAACCAAACTATCCATTTAAATGTCTCTGGGTCCAGTACAGCGGCCCAACAGTAATCTACTGTTTTCTCAATCGCGTAAACTTTTTATCGTGTTTTCATAATTGCGTGGTGCTTTTGTCACGTTTTCAAATCACATAAATATTTTCTAATATTTTCCCAATCGCATAAAAATATTTAAACGTTTTCAAAATCGTGTAGCTCAAAAATCATTATTTTTGAAACACATAAGGTTTGTCTACTATTTTGCATTGTATAAAACATTTCTTGATGTTCTAAATTAAACTTTGAGACTTTTTCCATTATATAATTAATTTGAACCTTATTTTGCAGCATTTCCTCTTGAAGATCCTTTGAGTAGTATTTTCTACCATTTCCTTTAAAAATTACCCTTCTTGGACTTAACCAAAATTTACAGCTCGAAACTTGCTAACGCGCTGCAAAACCCAAAGGTGAGCTATACGTTAGTACTTTTCAAGTATTTATTTTGTTTCATATCATTACTTAATTTTACTAATTAAACTCTAAAATTAATTTACTTTCCATTGTTTATCCAAAAATCCATCTAATTAAATTCTCATTAAATTAATTACATAAGTCCACACTTTAAAAATAGTTTTGGATTAAAAACATCATAAGTAGGCATGTTGGCCAAAAATCAATCTTTGTTTCATCATTGAATATTTATTCATTTTCTATCTCATTTTTCTTTGTAAAAAAAATCTTTAATCCAATTACTTGTTACTAAATCATCTAAATTTACACTTAATAAAATATTTACAATTGATTTTCTCTAAAACAAGAGTGAAAATCGTGAGCCTCTTTATGGCCATTGGGACCAAAATTCTTTTCTTTGCAACATATATCATAATATGTACATATCATTTAAATCATATTTATACTACCACATATTTATGCATATTATTAAAGCAATAAAACTCATATTAAGCAATTTCATCATGCATAGCTATCAAAGAAATAAAACCACATATGGCATAACATAGAACAATTAAGCATACACAACCAAGTGAATAAATCCTTATGGATTTTTCACCACACACAAATCCACTCCTCACCACCAACACATGGTTGATGAGGGTAATCTCCCTCTTACCTCTTGGTGAAACCTCCAAAGCTCCTTGTTGTTCTTCTTGAATAGATCTACTCCACCAAGTAGCACTTAAAATAAAGAAGCACATACAATATTAATGTTCAAGATTATCAAAAGTGACCACAAGCCAAAATATGGTCTTAGAAACTTACCAAACAAAAGAAAGATGAAGAATACAAATCTTCACTTAAAGGCTCCTGATCTTGAACTTGAAGATCAAGATTGAAAGTGAATGATTTAGAAGATAGTCTCAACGTGAAAGTTCCTTAGAATTGCATGAAGATTGAAGATCTAAGGTTGTTTAGAATTATTGAAGCTTGGAAGGTATTTTGGAAGGGTGTGGCCGTGAACTTCCTTTGAAGAACAAGGATAAAGATGGATGATTTAGGCTTAGGTTTCTTCTACAAAGTATCTTAGAATGAGGTAAGGATACAAGATGTAAGGTTGTTTGAAATTATAGAAGAGTGGAGGGTGGTGCAAGATGGTTTGGCCGTGAGCTTTGTGGGAGAGAAAGGTAAGAGTTTTTGTGTTCTTTGCTTGATGGGAAGACGAAGATGAATGAATCTTGAGAAATTCCTAACATGAAAGTGTCTTGGATTAATGAGAGGATTCAAGAAATGATATTGGTAGGAATTATAGAAGTTTGGATAGTGGATCTTTGGTGCTTAGCCAAATCCGTGGAGGGAGAGAAAATGTGAGAGTTTTTGTTACTTGTTCTTGGTTCTTTGGAAAAATTGAAGTGTAAGAGAGTAAGTGAATTGAAGAGATGAATATTGTCTCCTACTTGAGTGTTATGGCCGTGGAAGACCAAGAGAGAAAATGTGAGGTTTTTGGTTTTGCTTGGATGAATGTTAAGCAATGAAATGACCAAGTGTATAATGGAGTGAACTTGGCTCCATTTTGAGTGCATGGCCGTGGAGCACAAGGAGAGGAAAGGGTGAGAGCTTCATGCAAAATATAAAAATAAATCAAAGCCCTTCGATTTATAGATTTCATGAAAAAGATGAAAGCTTAAGATATTTTGATCAAGATATTTTTCGGTATACTTTAAGCAATGAACAATAATTACTACTTATAAAGTCAATGTCTATTGTCCAATGGAAAATAAAATATACCTAGATTTTTCTCTTGTTCTAGTTGGGTAGCAACTATTGTTGATCATTTTTCTACTAATTACCCTTGATGAGTCACAGAGCGAGTTGTCAAAGAGAAGTTTCTAGAACATGCGACTCACTACGATGAGTCAGCATGATGAGTCACCGTGGAGATTTCTAGAACAACTGAGTCAGCATGGTGAGTCGTAGCGTTGAGTCAGCATGGTGAGTCGTCAGGGAACCTTCTGGAATGTGTGACTCACTGCGACGAGTCATAGGGTGAGTCAACACTTCTACAAGCTTTCAGAATGTGGCGAGTCATCGTTTCTAGAACATGACAAGTCATCAGGTGCTAAGGTGTCACATCACGTGCCAAGCTTCTATTAGTTCTCCACAATGAGTCACAACCGCTAACTTTGACCAGCTCCTCATTGGTCCATATGTAAAGCAAGTACTCAAGTACTTGATGACTAGGCGCGTGACGAGGTATTTTCTAGAATCTTCTAGAACAGTCTAGAACATGTGAGTCACTAGGCTAGTCACCAAACGATGAGTCATCGTCTTAGAACATCCTAGAGTAGGTGACTAGGCTTGCATCTAGAATCATCCACTAAATATTTCTAAGAAAGATATTATCCAATAGATAATAAAACATACCCCAATTTTATTTGTCAGATAAAATCCTAAAAAAACAAAACTTCAAAAATTGTTTCCAGTTTCGGGTTTAGTAAGATTCCCCAACTCCGAATCAATAGTACAAAATTTTCTGGTCATAGTAAATTTTTATTTTCCCAGGTCCGCCCCGAGCCCACACACAACCCAAAATATCAGAAATATATTAAATATTCAAAATATTCCAAAATATCAAAAATATAATAAAAAAAATTCAAAATATCTCAAATATATTAAAATATTCAAAATATCTAAAATATATTAAAATATTCAAAATATCTAAAATATCACAAAAATTCACAAAAAAATCATAACAATTGTGAAACTCATGAAAATCAAATCAGATTAGTAAAAATAATTAAGGATTGACAGAAAGAAATAAAATACGAAAGCTTATATACAACCCAAAAATAATATTAAAATAATAAAAAATGTAAAAATTTTCAAAAATTCCTAAAAACTAAAAAAATTATAAAATTCACAGAAGTGGAGTCGGATTACTCAAAATAATTAAGAATCGATCGAAATAAATAAAATACGAATTTTTGCGGTGTTACACAGACAACTCGGATCCCCGACATTTCAGAAACCTTAATATCCTTGACAACTGAGTAGCTGGTTGATGGGATAATTAAAAGTTTCAAACTCAAGTGCAGGTTATTTCAAGTAGTATATTCTCGGGAGTCCAAGGTCGATCCACAGGGAATTGATAAAGAAAAATTATTTGAGGCAAGGAGCAGTTTGTCACAATACTAAAGGTGGTATAAGTTGTTCAAAGATGAAGAGGATTCACTTGGGTTAGGAGATCCACTCTTGGTAATAAATTAAAGACAATATTATTTCTTTTTATAATTCAATTGAAATCATACATAATGAAGTTTCCAATAGGAAGATTTAGCAATCAAAGTTCAATTAAGATTATATATGTAATCATATTATGGTTCATTAATTATCTATCAATACTTGTAAATGATCTCAAGCATCCACTATGCCAATGTCTTGTCTACAATGAATCAAGTTCTTCAATATACAAGAAGGGTTTCTACATTGATCGGAAACAACATACAATACATATAAAGATCACATAAAAATATATCATTTAAGCACATGAAGAAAATTAATCTAACCTCAATATATTACCAAGAGCTTCACCATTTCACTTAAGCAAAATGAAAATTAGTTATGCATGAATTAAGAAGAAAGAAAGAAAGAAAGAAGAAGATGATAAACATAACTTCAATTAAGAACAATAGAAAACTATACAAGGGAAACAATTAACATATAAACATGAAAGTAAACTCTAGGCTAACACCTTCAAATGATCAGCCCTTACCTCCTTTTATAGAGTTAGAATAGTACAAAATGCCAAAATAGTTGTTTGATGATGATGAATGGATGGATTCTTGTCTCTAAAATGTTTCACTTCTGAACTCATGGCATGTCTCATTTGCTGGCCAGGTAGTTTTCATGAAAGTTCTATAAAATTGTCTTAACTTTCCATAGACACCAAGTTTAGCCAAATCCACCACCTATAACCCAAGATATGGCCTAATTATTGCTCATAAGTCAGGCCTAACTTTAGCTCCTCTGTTTTGACTTCCAAGTCCAATATCACCTTCAAGGAATTCAGACTGAATTTTGAGTTCTTCATGAAAGTTGTAGATATGGGTCTTAACCTTCCACTATCAAAATTTCAGAATTGTTGAACTCCTATAACCCGAGATATAGCCTAATGAGTGCATAGAGGTCAAGTTGTCAGGTTCAAAACTCTAGATTTTACTTCAACTCCAATTTGAGTTATCCAAACGTGTGTTCCCAGTCTTGAGGCCTTCATGAAAGTTGTAGAAATTTGTCTTAGCTTAAAAACAAGACCAAAATCATATCCATCAGGTATTTGTAATTCAAATTATAGCCAGTTTACTGAAAAAGCTAAGTGAGAAGGTTATACAATGAATGAAATATATTGCTATCAATGTGACTCTTGCTATTAAGTGAATAGTTATTAGAGAATTATCTTAACTTTGAAACAAGACCAGAATCACATTAATCAGATAATTGTAACTCAATTTGTTGTCACTTTACTTAAGAATGCTATCACCCAAATTAATGATAATTCAAGCAATAATTTTTCCAATGATCCAATTAAGCTTAATTTCATAAAATGTGACAAAATTAACTTAATTAAGCTAAATTGAACCTTAAGAAGCCTAGTGAGAGGATTATAAAATGAATAAAATACATTGTTATCACTGGTCATATCACTTAGCATGACGCAAAGGAGATTTTGTCAAACTTTCAAACATATGCTCTTCGTCTAGCTGCCAAATCTCATTTTTTGGAGAGGTGCTATGACGATTATGGTAAGGAGATAGCTAAGAAGGTGTTGGCAACTGAGCAATGTGAAATCTTTGTTGGTGTATGCCCTAGAGGCCAATACATTTTGTCTGTATTTACATACATTGTATGATGCTATTTTTAATATATAAGGCATTTCATTTATTGTGTTCTTTTTTAATAAACATAATAAAGTCCTTAGAATAGTAAGTATGATACCATAGGATATCAAGTGGATGACTTGATCGTGAGATCCTATTGGATAAAATACTATTCTTAAATGTCCCTAGTCAAGTATTATTGTTAATTAGGATAACAATAATGCATTGAGATTAGTATGTGTGTAGACTGATGACTGCATCTCACGGGTCATGGATATGAGATATCAAGTCTTCACATGGATACATATTAGAGTAATGATGTATTGGACAGACCCGCCATGAGAACGCTATGTGGATCGTTACGTGAGTATCATAAGCAATTCTCATAGTGATAATGGTGTATGTGGTCCTTTGACCTCAAATCACTATGATTCCTACATGAGGAGTTGTGTGTTTTAATGCCATCAAACGTCATCTATAACAAGATGATTATAAAGTTGGTTATTAGACATACTGCGATTCATGTGGAGGGATGTGAGTGACCTAGATGGGATTTGTCCCTCCTACATAACAGGAGCAATATCTTCGGGCCCCCTGATTGAGTGAGACTACAAAATGCATGACCATGCTCAAATGAGTCAATATGAGATATTGATCTCATTTGTTATTACTATGTCTACTCGAGAATCAGGAAACTGGAGATTGAACTAAACAAGGGTGACACGTTCCATGTCTTATGTTCAATCTAGATATCTGGACAAAGGGACTAAACTACATGGAAACATTGGTCATGGATAAGTTATGTAAAATCACTGACATTCTCATTACTTGGGTAGTAGCGATGTGTTGCTAGATGCCGCTCATTATTTGTAATATTAAAATGAGATTTTAATATTACTACCAACGTCATGAGAACCTGCAGGGTCGCACACTTAAAGCAGACTAAATTGGAGCAATAAGAATCCAAGTTGGACTCGGATTCAATTGTGGGCCTAACTCATAATAGATAAGTTTAGGATTGCATAGCTTACCTTGCTACTGCTCACACTCACTTAAGGCAGCCACTATTATAAATAGTATTGCTAAGGGGGCTGCTATGTATGCAATACCACAACCCTAGCTGCAGCTATAGAAAGTGAGTGAGAGACAGTGACAGGTTTTCTTCTCTTCGCAGCTAGCACTGTGAAATAGAGGCGTGACTCCCTTTTGAAAGCCTGTTCGTGTGGATACCGCAGAGACATCGTCGCTATTACGGTGTTGGTGATTCACCTCGCTTATGTTTATCACGCTTCAAGAGGTAAACCTTTAAAAACTCGGATTATGACTTTTTCGCATGGATCCTGTGAGCGAATTTTTATTATTCTGCTGCATGATTTTTGATCTGCAATTCCCAACAATCTTGGCTTTGAAGACGAAAGAAGAAGCTTTAAAGGTTAAGAGTGATGTTGAAGCCAAGACCTAAGAGTTGGAGAAAGAGATGGCAGCCTTGAAGGACTTTTTGAAGCAGAGGGAAGCTAGCTTGGTGGAAGTTCAAACAGAGGTCATCGTATTTCTAGTTGATAACGAGGACCTTTGTGCTAAGAATCAAGAACTTCAAACTGGGATGACCTCTCTACAAGGTAATGTCCAGTAGCTTATCAAGGTTTGCCCGGATATTAGTGAGGAGTTGTTTCAGAATGCCATTGATCAAGTCTATCTCTTCAATCTCGGGGTGGCCTTAATATTGGATGCATTGGACCTTAGAAGGGTGATTCGGGACGGTCATCTCATGCTTCTCGGTGTTGCTTTAGAGGGTCAAAGTGTCGTTGAAGCTCCATCCGCCGTCGCTTGGGATTCGAATGTTGCCGAGGAATCAATAAATGCTCCTTAGTTCTTGCTTTTGCCCCCTGCGTGTGGTGCTTTTGCTTTTGTCCCATGCGTGGGGCGTTTTATCTTTGTCCAGACAATTGCCCTGAGTTATGGGGTGTTAAATTTATTTACTTTGTTGATTTTCTTTTCCATGATCCTTGCTGGGTCCAATGCCCATTGTGTTGCTTTTCACAACTGTTTTGTGGACTTAAGAATATTTCCAATCGAGGGGAAACCATGGTTTGGGGTCCAACATCCAAAACGTGTTGGCACTTTGGATCCCACTTACCTTAGGTAATTAATAAAAACCTTGTCTAGGGTCTGTCACCAAATGTTTTGGCATTTAGGATCCCATATGACTTAGATATAATGTAAAAACCTTGTCTGAGGTTCATCACCAATTGTTTTTGCGTTTAGGATCCCGCCTGACTTAGGTATAATGTAAAAATCTTGTCTGGGTTCCATCACCATTCGTTTTGGCGTTTATGATCCCATGTGACTTAAGTATAATTTTAAGTGGCCCATAGCCGGGGTTTTTTAATGTTTAAGGTTTGGTGCATGAATTTTCCTAAGACTTAGGATTTTTCTATTGCATAACCTATTTAACATAAGATAACTCACGATAGGTACCATAATGACATGACACAAATGTCATTATCCATGCAGCCAATAACCACGTAATGGTTGTAGCCAAGTGTCAAGATTTTGAGTGTAGATTTTACAACTCATGACTAACCTGTAAATAAGGGTTTGGTGGGTTGTCCTCTTATCCTGGAAGCTGTCTATAGCCTTGAGGGTTATTTGAGACTTTTTAAATACAAGTAAAGTGTGTAAAAGTTACTTTGTTTTAGTTATTTGGTAAATGACTAAGGTCCATACAAAGTGCTCCCTTAATGATTGGGACAAATTAAATATGAAGTATACTAAGAGACTAGGCCTTAGAAGACACTTAGCTATAGTATTTTCTAAGTTTGTTCATATTGCAGAAGTTCCCAACTGGCTTTCTTGTTAGTATCTCCAAGGTGTAGGCTCCTCTGCCGTGCTGACCACGATACGATAGGGGCCTTCCCAATTATGAGCTAACTTTCCTTGAGAGGCATTCCTGCCTCCGATGTCAGCTCTACAGAGAACAAGGTCACCTGGCTAGAATTTTTAGGGAACGACTGATAATCACATATTTTGTTCATTAAGAAACCCTTATGTTTAGTTATTTACACTCTTCATGTACTTAATTGACTGAATTTGATTATGTTTTGTAAGTTTGAACTCGAATCGGACTTAATTGATTTTTTCAGCATTATTCGGGTCTTACACTGTTTCTGTATTTTAGCCATATCTTGAGTTCTAAATGTCTGATAATTATGAATTTTACCTTGTAGGAAAGATAAGAGAGAGCTCTACAACTTTTATGAAGAGATCAAAGTCAATTTCAGACATCTAGTGGAGCTAATTGGGCATGGAAATCAGAATACGGGATTTGTGACTGGAACCCGAACAATGTGTAGTAACCAGAACATAATTCGAGTTTGGGTTTATAGAATGGGCTGAAAATTAGTGATCTGAAAGTTAAGACCCATATGTACAACTTTCATGACAAACACAAAACTTGATTCGGGCTCCTTGATGGAGATATTGGGTCTGAAAGTCAAAACAGAGGTGCTGAAACTGGTCCTGAGCAGTCTGTAGTAATTGGGTCATATCTTGGGCTGTAGGACGAATTATTGGGTGCTTCTAGAGCCATTGGAAAGCTTAGACAATTTCCTAGAACTTTCATGAAGACCACTTGGCTCAAAAATGACGAAATCAATGAGTTCAGCAATGAATACTTTCGGAGACAAGGAAGCTCACCTACCAAGTTCACCTACCAAGCTCACCTACCAATCTCACCTACCAAGCTCACCTACTAATTCCACCTACTAATCTCATCTACCCATCTACTACTACTCTGAATCCTCTATAAAAGGAAGCATGAGGAGAGCTCTAAACACAACATACACTTGGTGTTAGAAATAGCTTTTCATAGTTCTTGTATATTTTTCCTTCATTGTAATGGAGAGCTAAGTCACTTCTAGTCAATTCGGGACTCTTGAAGAGATTGTGGCTTGGATTCTTGAGACCTTGGTTATGTAATGTATTTGATTTATATTTAAACTCCTCTTCTCTTCTTCTTCTGTTCTCTTGATCTTGAATGCATGAATGGTGATTCTGTTTATGTTTGATCTGATTTGATCTTGGTTTAAGATTAAGTATTGTGATGAAATTTAGAACTGATTGATCTGAATTAATCACATAATTGAAGATTGAGATTTGTGATGAAACTTAGAACTGATTGATCTAAACTAATCACGTAATTGAAGAGGTTAGGTTACTGATTTGTGCCTAGGTTAATTGAATTCGGTGCTTAAATTGACATATATTTACATGAATGGTGCGATTGCAGATTGTGTTTATCACTTGTCAATTGAATTCGACGATTGTCTAGTATGAATTCTCGGATCTGATGCGAGAGATCTCGGTTAGATCCAAGTTAACCATTCAAATGTATTTCAGGTGTTTGTTGGAAGGTCTATGATTGAATCCACCCAATCTCGGATAGATTTCTCGAATTATCGTTTCTTTTAATTGTTATTTCTCTTTAAATCCTGTCACTGCGATCCTTGAACCATCAAAACCCCCCTTTTTTCTAACTTTCACTTGATTTGATCAAATTGCATCTACGATCCTTGAGGAGACGATCCGGTGTTGTTCACTATACTACAAGTTTAGGTAATAACTTCGGTTATAATTTTGACGAGTTCGGCGTCGTCAAAATTTTGGCCATGATGTTGGGACTCGTAGGTGTAATCTTTTCATTTTGAGTAACCTTACTAATTTTTGTTCTTTCTTACCTATTCTAACAGTTATTTTTCATTTACTAACATTGTTCATACCATACTAACATTTTTATCCTAGCTTTTGAATTTTTCTCGATTTAGGAAAGACGGAAACAGGTGATTACGGTAACTATTGCAATTTTCGAACTGCAACATGCCCAGAATGAGCTGAAACTTGGTCGGTTGAAGGAAAACAGCCTGATAAACAAGACTCACAGTAAACTGTGAGGTCACCCCTGGTTTTTCGAAATTCTATCATTTAGACCACTTTTTCAATTTTTTAATATTTTTTATTGCATTTTCTAGTTTTATTTTTATGTAGATTTTGTTCTGTGTTGATTCCATAATTTTTAAAAATGTTTAGACATATTAACTAGATTTATTTTTGCATATTTTGAGTGTTGTTTAGTGTATTTTGCTTAGTTGCAGTTTTTGTGTTTTTGTGCTTTAGTTGATGCATGACTAGGTCCAATCCTGATATCTTGCTTGATCTTGATCCTGAGATTGATAGGACCTTGCATAGATTAATTAGAGCTCGTGTGATAAATTCCAGAGTTAATTCTGAACCTAATTTTGGGAGTGAACTTGACAACTTAAGTAATCCTGAAATCATAGCTGATAACATGCATAATAGAACCCTTAAGGAACTTGCTGCTCCTGATGTATCTTACCAATCTTTGTGCATTCAATATCCTGATCTTGATGTAGATTTTGAGTTAAAATCTGGTTTGATACACTTGTTACCAAAGTTTCATGGTCTTGCGGGTGAAGATCCTCATAAGCACCTGAAAGAGTTCCATGTTGTGTGTTCAACCATGAAGCCACAAGGCATCTCTGAGGAACACATCAAGTTAAGGGCATTTCCCTTCTCACTTGTCGATGCAGCCAAAGATTGGTTGTTTTATCTTTCACCAGGTTCAGTCAGAAGTTGGAATGACATGAAGAGGTTGTTCCCGGAGAGATTCTTCCCTGCCTTGAGAGCTGCGCCGCAATTAGGAAGGATATATGTGGCATCAGCCAAATGTCTGGTGAGACTTTGCATGAATACTGGGAGAGATTCAAGAAGTTGTGTTCGAGCTGCCTCATCACCAAATTAGTGACCAGCTCTTGATTCAATACTTTTATGAGGGCTTACTGCCAAATGATAGAAGCATGATCGATGCTGCCTCTGGAGGAGCCTTAGTAGACAAAACTCCTACCGCCGCAAGAGATCTGATAGCAAACATGGCAGCCAATACCCAACAGTTTGGCTCGCGGATCATCACCGCAACCAGAGGAGTTAATGAAATTCAAGCATCTCATATGGACCAACAAAGAATGGAACACAGACTAGATGAATTGACTTCTTTGGTAAGACAGGATAGCAAGGGTCAACAACCACCCATGCAAATGACTCGCATCGGTGTGTGGAATTTGCTTTAATTCATCTCATCCTACTGATTCATGCCCTACACTTCAGGAAGATGGTCCCGCTTTTCCAGATCAATGTGTTGCTGCAGTTGGTGTTTTTCCTGGTAGACCCCAATATCAGCAACAACAGCAACAATCTAGATATGATCCATTTTCTAGTACTTATAATCCTGGTTGGCGAGACCATCCCAATTTGAGATATGGGAATCCTAGCCAAAGAACAACAACGGCCCCAAAGAAGAATAACAAATTTCCCAAAGAAGAACAACAATTTAGATACCAAGTCACAGTCCAAGCAACAAATACCAACAAATACCCCCGCATTCGGACAACAAGAACTGCTTCGGCGATCATGTCCAATCCACTCCACCGAGCCATCATTGGAAGACCTGATGAAACAAATGGCCACAAATAACATTCGGTTCCAGCGAAACGTCGGTGCCAACATTCAATTTACAAACTCAAATCGGGCGGTGGCAACCACCGTGAGCGAGCTAAAGAGTCAAGGTTCTAGCCAATTGCCTTCACAAACAAATCAACAATCCAAGAGGCAACGTAAGTGCAATTACCTTGAGAAGTGGCAAAGAAGTTGATGTTCCAACCTTACAGCAATCAGAAATTGACCAAAAACGACAGAAAATGGATAATTCAGTCCAGAAATCTGTGCCACTGAAGAAAATTGCAGAGAATTCAGATGTTACCGTTCCATTACCTTTTCCAAATAGGATCACACAATCCAAGAGAACAATGCAAGCATAAATGGAAAAAGAAGTCATGGAAACATTCGGAAAGTGGAAATCAATATTCCCTCCTAGATGCAATCAAGCAAATTCCAAAATATGCTAAATTTCTCAAGGAGTTGTGCACTCATAAGAGAAGGTTGAAAGGGGATGAGAAGATCGCATGGGTAGAAATGTTTCGCAATGATTCTCGCCAAGCATGCCACGTAAATGCAAAGATCCCGGAACTTTCACAATTTCTTGCACAATTGGCAACTCTAGATTTGAGCATGCAATGCTAGATTTGGGTGCTTCGATCAATGTCATGCCCATGTCGGTGTATAAGTGTTTAAACATTGGTACTTTGCAACCCACTGGTATCGTGATTCAATTAGCAAATAGAGCCACCGCTCATCCTGCAGTGTCTTTGGAAGATGTGTTAGTTCGGGTGAATGAGTTGATTTTTCCAAAGATTTCTACATTCTGGACATGGAAGATGAGTCTCCAACAAACCATGCTCCATTGATTCTAGGCGGACCATTCTCAAGACCGCCAAGACCAAGATAGACGTGCATGCCGGCACCCTTTCTATGGAGTTTGGCGACGATTTGGTACAATTTAACATTTTTGATGCTATGAGACACCCCTGAGGAGCATTCTCGTTTTCCATGTTGATATGATTGAGATGTTTGGTTGATGATGTCTATACTTGATTTATATGCTTTGAATTCCCGATATTGTTGACTATCTTGGTTCTGTTTCTTGTGATACATGTGCCACTTGTGATGTTGAACCATGTGTTGCATGTGCTTTGATTTATTCATTATGAGTAATGATACAAATTACTTGATGATGCAACAATTGAGAATGAGAGTCGACTACCATGCTTTGAAATTAATGTTCTTTGAGATAGTTGTTTCGATCACTTGTTACCTTCCATTGTGCAACCTCCATCTTTGGAGTTGAAGACTTTACCAGACCATCTTAAATATGCATATTTGGGAGATGATGAGACACTTCCTGATCATTGCTAAAAACTTACAACCTGATCAAGAAGAAAAATTACTGCAGATTTTGAGGCGTAAATAGGCAAGCCATCGGATGGACTCTTGCAGATATTCTTGGTATTAGTCCCTCCACATGCATGCATAAGATTTTATTGGAAGAAGGGATCAAACCAGTTAGACAGCCCCAAAGGAGACTAAATCCCCGATTCTAGATGTGGTGAAGAAGGAAGTTACAAAGCTACTTCAAGTCGGCATTATTTATCCCATATCGACGATACCAATGGGTGAGCCCCGTGCAAGTGATTCCCAAGAAATCTGGGTCACGGTGGTTGCGAATCGAACAATGAGCTTGTGCCCACACGAGTTCAAAACAGCTTGGCGAGTTTGCATTGATTATAGGCGGCTCAACCAGGCTACCGAAAGGATCATTTCCCGCCGCCCTTCATTGATCGGATGTTGGAACTAAGTTAGGCGGCAAGTCACATTATTGTTTCCTGGATGGATATTCGGGCTATTTTCGATTCATATAGCCCCAAAAGACCAAGAGAAGACTACTTTCACTTGTCCATTTGGCACATTTGCATACGGAGGATGCCCTTTGGTATATGCAATGCTCCAAGCACCTTTCAGAGGTGTATGGTAAGTATCTTTTCTGATTTTTTAGAAAATTGCATGGACGTATTCGTGGATGATTTTACTTGTCTATGGATCTTCCTTTGATGCATGTTTAGATAGTCTGCTCAGGGTCTTGCATAGATGCATTAAGACTAACCTCGTTCTAAATTTTGAGAAATGTCATTTCATGGAAGAACAAGGTATAGTCTTAGGGCATGTGATATCTCGTGAGGGTATTGAGGTAGATCCCGCAAAAATAGATGTTATTTCATGCCTATCTTACCCCACATGCGTGCGCGGAGATTCGTTCTTTCCTTGGTCATGCGGGTTTCTATCGGCGGTTCATAAAGGATTTCAAAGAAAATTGCACTTCCGCTATCCAACTTACTGCAAAAGATGTGGAGTTTCACTTTGACAAGAAGTGCCGGGATGCCTTCAATCAATTGAAGCAGGCATTGACCAAGACACCTATCATCCAACCGCCGGATTGGACACTTCCATTTGAACTGATGTGTGATGCCTCTAATTATGCATTGGGAGTCGTTTCTTGCACAAAGGGCTCGGTAAAGTATCTCATGTCATTTCCTATGCTTCGAGAACTTTAGATCCTGCACAAATCAACTACACCACAACCGAAAAGGAACTTTTAGCAATTGTTTTTGCTTTAGATAAATTTCGATCATATTTGCTTGGTTCCAGAGTGGTTGTGTTTTCGATCATGCAAAGCATTGAAGTTTCTCCCGAAGAAGCCCAATGCCAAGCCCCGTTGATTAGGTGGATGTTGCTCCTCCGGAGTTTGATATTGAGATCCGTGACAAGAGTGGAGCGGAGAATTTGGTGGCCGATCACTTGAGTCGAATTGAAAGGGAGGCGATGTTTTTCCCATCCATGATGTTTTCCACGATGAGCAGCTTTTCAAGTCCGCAAGGCAACATCCCTTGGTTTGTGATTTGATTAATTTCTTGGTTGCTAACGCAATACCCGCACATTTCACTAAGGCTAAGATTGATAAATTGAAAAGTGAGTCAAAGTATTATGTGTGGGATGATCCTTACTTATGGAGATTTTGCAAAGTGACCAAGTAATTAGGAGGTGTGTGCCTCGATGATGAATTCCATTCCATTCTTAGCTTTTGTCATAAACTTGCATGTGGCGGCCACTTCGGTCCTCAACGACTGCTAGGAAAGTTTTAGACTCGAATTATATTGGCCCACTCTATTTCATGATGCATATATGTTTTGCAAATCTTGTGATCAATGCCGAGAACAGGGAATACTTCTCGTAGGAATGAAATGCCCCGAAACCCTTATTATTCTCGTGAGATTTTTGATGTTTGGGGTATTGACTTTATGGGTCCTTTTCCCGTATCATTTGGTTTTGTTTACATTCTCGCTTGTGGATTATGTATCTAAATGGGTGGAGGCTAAGGCCACTCGGATGATGATTCTAAAGTTGTTGTGGATTTTATTAGATCACGATTTTCTCGTAGGTTTGGAGTCCCGAGATCCATCATTAGTGATCAAGGTTCACATTTTTGCAATCGAAGCATGGAGGCTTTGATGAAGAAGTATGGAGTCCAACACAAGGTTTCTACACCTTACCACCCCAAATCAATGGGCAAGCCGAGGTCTCCAACAGAAAAATTAAGCGATACTCCATAAGACAGTTCAACCTAACAGAAAGGACTGGAGCAAGAGGCTTGAGGATGCTTTATGGGCTTACCGGACTGCTTATAAGACACCAATCGGGATGTCTCCGTATCGGATTATTTTTGGAAAAGCCTCACCCTACCGGTGGAAATTGAGCATCGAGCATTCGGGCGGTGAAAAGGTGCAACTTGGACCTAGATCAAGCGTGGTTTGGAGAGGAAGCTGCATACTGCAGCAATTGGAGGAGATCCGCTTAGAGGCTTATGAAAGTTCCAAACTTTATAAGGAGAAGACCAAAGCCTTCCATGATAAGTTAATTTTGAGGAAAACATTTGAGATTGGTCAAAAAGTTCTCCTCTATAACTCCCGCCTCCGACTCATGCCTGGCAAATTAAGGTCTAGATGGGATGGACCATTTATTGTTACTAATGTTTTTCCTTCTCTGTCATTCGGATTAAAAGTGAGGTCACCGCCAAAGCTTTCATCGTAAATGGACACCGCCTCAAACAAGATATCATGAACTTCCGAGAATGCGAAGTGGAGGTGATGAACCTTCTCCATCCGCATTATGAATAAAAAAAAAAAAAGAAAAAAAAAAGAAAAAAGAAAAAAGAAAAAAAAAAAAAAAGCAGGTTGTGTGACAACGAGGTAGGTAGAGTCGCTCGTAAGCATGTGGAGGTCATTTTTTCTTCGGCGACAACAACTCGCAAAAAAATCTTGCAAGATGGATTTTATTGACCTACTTTATTAAAGGTCCGTTACACCTTTTGCAAAAGCTGCGGAAATTGGTCAAAAGTTCTCGCTTTGAGATTATCATCCGCACCTACTCCTTGGAAAATTGAGATCTAGGTGGCGCGGTTCTTTTGTTGTCGACACGCGTATCCTCTCAAAGATCGATACCGAGGATCCTAGGAATGGTAATGCGCTTAAGGTTAATGGACAAAGACTCAATCATTCCCGGAAAACCAAGTTCTTGAGTTCTTTGTGTTGCCTTAAGTGGCGGATACGGTACTCCGTGACTCTTGAGTCGGTTTATTCTTCGCTTTCCCAAAATAACCGAACCCTTCTTCTCCTTCAAAATGGATGTCATTCTTTCAAACCTCGAGAAAACATTTTCCTTCTCTTCCTCAAAATGCTCGAGAAAAATCTACAAAGTTCGATGTGAGAGATTGAGAATGTTAATGCACAAGGGTATGCCGAAAGATGTACGCTGGATAATTGAAGCAAAGGTCCGATTAGCAGGTGAGTCCTCAATTTCATTTGACTCATATATGCCCTGGTCTTGGAAGAAGTTCATATTCTAAAAGGAGAAGAGCAAAAGATTACAAGTCTGTCACAAATGTGGACGATGGAACCGTAACAAGCGATGTCGTACTAAGGGGATGGTTTCCGCAAATAGAGAAGATAAAATTTTCTTCATTAAGAATGGATCGAGTAAGGAGTCATTAGATGATATCTTATTGACTCTTGAGACGCATTCTTGTGGATTGGTGCATCGTGAAATTCTTAAATTGTGGAATCTCTTCAAGGATGAAGAACAACGCTACGATCTTGGGAATCGACTCTAAAAGACTCTGTTTGCCAATTTATAAGAAAATTGGATGGGAAGCTTATCCTCGACTCATAGAAGACGTTTAAGCCGTTCGGACGTTAAACCAGAGGCGTATGTGAGCCATATCCACAAACAATCTGTACATATCATCATCTTCTTCTTCTTCATGACATTTTTCAACAAAAAAACAAAAACAAAAACAAAAACAAAAAAAAATGAAAAAAAAAAATATATGTATACTTCTTAGGGTTGGCTTTGGTAACACAAACCGTGAATGGGGAAATGCATGCATCCCGATCCAGCCTTTCTTAATTGAAAAACAAAGAAGGTAGATTGTATCCCACATGTGAGGCAAATCGTATTATGGCCACTTGTCCCTTTTGGGAGCCCTATGTTGCGGCCGGTCTTGAATGGGTCGAATATTGGTCAACAATGCTTTGGCACAAAGCCGAAAGAGCAGTACTACCTCCATCCCAATCTTAAGTAAGTATACACTCATCTTTCATCAAGTTTTTCTAACAATTTCAAAAAAAAAAGGACGTGATGTCTCATCGCACTCATGACGCGCAAAAGATAAAGATACGCCATGGAGACTGTACATACAGTATGTCATCATTTTCTATTTCTTTTATCTTTGTATCATTTTGTTGTATTTTGATTTTTGTACAGACGATCCTTTGAGCGGGGTCCTTCGTGGGTTTCTAGACTTCTTTACCTTGATGATTTTCTTGAAGTCAAAAAAAAAAAAAAAAAAAAAAAGATTCTCGTGTCTCTTAATTTCAACCTTTTCTCGACAACAACCAACCTACCCTTATAGGTGCAATTATTTCCCTTTCCATTCTTTTTCTTATTTAAACACTCCATTTTCTCCATTTTCCTTCAAACTCAGAAACACTCAAAGGGAGGAAGAGTATAGAATGGGGCCTTCTATTCGTAATCTAAAAAATGTCTGTGTTTTTGTGGGTCGAGTTATGGGAAGGGATTAGAGTTTGTAAACGCAGCTAGCACTCTTGGTCGATCACTTGTGCGAGGAATATTCATCTTGTATATGGGGAGGTTGTCGTGGGTTAATGGGGGGTCGTATCACTTGCCGCCTTTGTAAGAGACAAATCGGGTTCTAGGTGTCATTCCCGAAACTTTAGCTCAACAGAACATCAATGGAAAGACAATTGGGGAGGAACTTAAGGTATCATCAATGCATGAACGCATGAAGATAATGCTTGAAAACTCGATGCATTCATTGCCTTACCAGGTGGTTTTGGTACTTTGGAAGAAATTTTTCAAATTGTCTCTTGGGCGAACCGAACATCCACCGTAAAACCCATTGGTTTGTTGAATGTTAATAATTTCTTTGATCTTCATTATTTTTTCTTGACAAAATTGTGGAACGTAAATTTATCACTCCTTCTAAGAAGACAACTTCTTATCTCTGCCTCCACTATTGATGAGCTCATTGATAAATTAGAAGCTTTTGAGTATGTACTGATCGTGTATTAGCTCGATAGATTGGTCAACAGAAGCAAATGAAGGAAGTAACAAGAAACAAGAGCTCGATCTGAAACTTTCTCTTTAAAGGGTTTGATTTCAACAAAAAAAAAAAAAATTGTTGTTGTTTTGTTTAGTATGATATGATTGTCATGGACTTATTAAACCAATTAGTGATGGCAGAGTAAGGAGTAATTTTACTCTTGAGACGCATCTTAATTGGTAGCAGAGTAAGGAGTTTTTTAGGTAGTAATTAATTAGTATTGACTTGTGGAAGTACTAACGTTTTCTTGTTTGATTTCTTTTCAGGGTCTGATGCGGCACTGACAGTGTGTTTCTGCTTAGCGTTGATTCACTTCTTATCAAGTTGTGTTGCTCTTTTCTATCTCTTTCTTTCACATTGAGGACAATGTTACATTAAGTGTGGGGGAGAGATTTTAGCATGTTTTTGTTTCTTTTCGTTTGTTAAAAAAAAAAAATTCAAAAAAAAAAAATTCAAAAAATAAAAAAAATAAAAAATAAAAAAAGGGTTCATTGCATGATTGAATAATTTTTCTCCCTTCTTGAACTGATATGCTTGGTGATGGATGATTGAATTGATGAATTGAGTTTGATGAATGCATACCTTGTGAGATTTTGAGCCTAATGGATGGATTCAACATTTATGCCATTCTCTTCTTTCTTGTGTGATTTTCACTCATGTTAATGACCACTCTAGAACTTGCTTTGATTCTTTTTGAGGCTACATTTCACTTGCATGCATGAACATGATTGAGGCCCTCTTTCTTAGCTAGTTTAACCAAATAGCCAACCTTGTTTTCAATATGATATCAAGCACTCTTTTGACCTCTCGAAAATTCTCTAATTCCTGCCAACCTTGTATATTTTCCTTTGCTTAACCCCTTTGAGCTTATTTGACCATTCCTTGTTTCTAGCTCATTATGTGCCTTAAATGAAAAATCGTGTTCTTACTGTACCTTAGGAAATAAAAGAACATTAGCCTGGTTAATGGATGAGTTTTTGAACAAGTGTGGGGGTGTGTGTACAAAATGGTTGTTGAAAAAAAAAAAGAAAGAGTGCCTAAAAAAAAAAAAAAAAGAGAGAAATGTATGTATATAGTTATGTTCATATATATATAAAAAAAAAAAAGAGAGAGAGAAAAGGATTGGGAAATGAATATGTAAAGGGATATACATTAGAGTTGAGATGAACTTTTATGCTCGTTATTTGAACTCAGCTCTCATTTGCTTTTATTCTCTTTGGTATTTATCTTCTCATATCCATTTTATCCTCTTCTGTTACCTTGACCTCACTACAACCTTAAATAAAGTCCTCATGATTTGTGTGTGCATGTGTTTTGAGTAGTGGAGAAGTAGAAGATAAGCAAGCTTATGGTAGTGCAATTTTCATGGGTTGAATTGAGTGAAATACCTACCTTTTAAACACTTGAGAGATTGAGAGGGAATCTTGTGAAGATCCATCATTCTTAATTCATTCTTTTCAACGGAAGTTTCCTTGCTTGTTGGTTTGAGATGTGAAGAAATGTTACCTCATTTATGCTTTGATCCCTTGAATTTCTTGTTGCTCTTCTTGCTTCATTGAGTCCTTTAGAGTTTTTAACTTTTAAGTTTGTGTCGTTTGTCTTTGTCTTCTAACTTTAGTTTTATATGTTTTGCCCAGGAGTGCAAAAAGCTAAGTGTGGGGGAATTTGATAATCACATATTTTGTTCATTAAGAAACCCTTATGTTTAGTTATTTACACTCTTCATGTACTTAATTGATGAATTTGATTATGTTTTGTAAGTTTGAACTCGAATCGAACTTAATTGATTTTTTCAAAGCATTATTCTAGGGTCTTACACTGTTTCTGTATTTTAGCCATATCTTGAGTTCTAAATGTCTGATAATTATGAATTTTACCTTGTAGGAAAGATAAGAGAGAGCTCTACAACTTTTATGAAGAGATCAAAGTCAATTTCAGACATCTAGTGGAGCTAATTGGGCATGGAAATCAGAATACGGGATTTGTGACTGGAACCCGAACAGTGTATAGTAACCAGAACATAATTTGAGTTTGGGTTTATAGAATGGGCTGAAAATTAGTGATCTGAAAGTTAAGACCCATATGTACAACTTTCATGACAAACACAAAACTTGATTCGGGCTCCTTGATGGAGATATTGGGTCTGAAAGTCAAAACAGAGGTGCTGAAACTGGTCCTGAGCAGTCTGTAGTAATTGGGTCATATCTTGGGCTGTAGGACGAATTATTGGGTGCTTCTAGAGCCATTGGAAAGCTTAGACAATTTCCTAGAACTTTCATGAAGACCACTTGGCTCAAAAATGACGAAATCAATGAGTTCAAGAATGAATACTTTCGGAGACAAGGAAGCTCACCTACCAAGTTCACCTACCAAGCTCACCTACCAATCTCACCTACCAAGCTCACCTACTAATTCCACCTACTAATCTCATCTACCCATCTACTACTACTCTGAATCCTCTATAAAAGGAAGCATGAGGAGAGCTCTAAACACAACATACACTTGGTGTTAGAAATAGCTTTTCATAGTTCTTGTATATTTTTCCTTCATTGTAATGGAGAGCTAAGTCACTTCTAGTCAATTCGGGACTCTTGAAGAGATTGTGGCTTGGATTCTTGAGACCTTGGTTATGTAATGTATTTGATTTATATTTAAATTCCTCTTCTCTTTCTTCTTCGTTCTCTTGATCTTGAATGCATGAATGGTGATTCTGTTTATGTTTGATCTGATTTGATCTTGGTTTAAGATTAAGTATTGTGATGAAATTTAGAACTGATTGATCTGAATTAATCACATAACTCAAGATTGAGATTTGTGATGAAACTTAGAACTGATTGATCTAAACTAATCACGTAATTGAAGAGGTTAGGTTACTTGATTTGTGCCTAGGTTAATTGAATTCGGTGCTTAAATTGACATATATTTACATGAATGGTGCGATTGCAGATTTGTGTTTATCACTTGTCAATTGAATTCTGGACGATTGTCTAGTATGAATTCTGGATCTGATGCAGAGATCTCGGTTAGATCCAAGTTAACCATTCAAATGTATTTCAGGTGTTTGTTGGAAGGTCTATGATTGAATCCACCCAATCTCGGATAGATTTCTAATTGATTGTTCTTTTAATTGTTATTTCTCTTTAAATCCTCGTCATCGCGATCCTTGAACCATCAAAACCCCCTTTTTCTAACTTTCACTTGATTTGATCAAATTGCATCTACGATCCTTGAGGAGACGATCCGGTGTTGTTCACTATACTACAAGTTTAGGTAATAGCTTCGGTTATAATTTTGACTGAGTTCGGCGTTCGTCAACGACCTTTAGGTTGTACCGTGTTGCCGTCCTTTGCCTAATGGCAGCGTTACGTATATGAGCAATGCACCTTCTTTCTTCCATAAGATCTAGGTCTTCCTTGATCAATCTGGGGTTATTGTTGGGTGAGAAGTGTTAGAGATGCCAACTAAGTTCTCCTATCTCCACCATGATCATACCCTTACACCTCTAAGTAAGCTTAAATAGAGGTTCTCCTGCTGTAGAGTGGGGCATAGTCCGGTAGGCCCAAAAGACATGGTCTAGTTGTTCATCCAGTTTCCTTTAGCATGATCTAACCTTCTCTTTAGCCCGCAGACAATAACTCAATTGGCAGCTTCAACTTATCCATTAGTCTAGGGGTTCTCAACGGCGCTGCAACGATACTTGATTTTCAAATCTGCAAGCAGCTCTTCGAACCCTTAGTCTTTGAATTGTGTCTCGTTATTTGTCACAATGGATTATGAAACTCTAAACCTAGTAATGATGTGGCGCTAAGTGAACTTTTGAAATTAGGCAGAGAAGATAGTGACTAAGGGCTCTAGCTCAATCCACTTTTTGAAGTAGTCCACGACTACCACCAAGAATTTCAATTGTCTAGGTGCTTGTGGGAACAGACCTAGAATATCCATACCATACTGTAGAATGGCTAGGGTACGGACGTCATGGATAGTTCCTTAGGTGGAGCATGATAATGGTCCGAGTACCGTTGGCATTTGTCGCATACTTGGATATGCGCAAGAGAGTTAGTTTTCATTGTTGGCCAATAGTATTTAGCCTTGAGTGCCTTTCAAGCTAAAGCTTTGCCTCTCAAGTGGTGTTTATTACTCCCCTCATGAACTTCAGCTAGCACATATTCTGCTTCTTTTAGCGTGAAGTATTTAAGGAGAGGTAAAGAAAATTCATGCCGGTACAACTGCCCATCATATATGGTGTATCAGACTGTGGTTTTGACTAACTTAGAGGCTTCCTTCAGGTGCTCAGGATGGATACCTGATTGCAAGTATTCCATTATTGGTATGATCCAAGTATGCTTTTGTCCTTCTACTTGAAAAATGGATGTGTCTATGATGAAGGTTACGAGAGGGTCTCTTGGATCACTGAACGATTGTTACCTAGGCTCTTGGTGCTAGCAAACTTGGACAAGAGGTTAGCCCATGAATTCTGTTTCCAGGGTATGTGCTCCACTTTCACTGCTTGGAAGCTTTTGAGGCGCCCTTGTACCTTTGCTAGGTACTTTTGAAGGAGAGACTACTTAGCTTGATAATCACCTTAAATCTGGGAGGTGTGGGAGTTACTTCAAAGTGTAATCTTTGTGGCTCCCAATTGTCTAGCCATTACGAGTCCGTCAATGCATGCTTTATAATCTGCTTGATTATTTGAGGTAGGGAATTCAAACGTCAGGGAGTTCTCAATGGTTACTCTTTTAGAATTTTCTAAGATTACCCCAATGCCACTCCCATTGGGGTTTGAGAACCTATCAATGAACACAGTCCACAATATTCCAATGGGATTGCCAGGGCCTGAAGTAAGCTTAACAAGGAAATCTGAGAGTGCATGTGCCTTAATTGTTAACATGGGCTTATATGCAATTCCAAACTTGAAAAGCTCAATGGACCAGACAATTATTCTTCCTGTTATGTCCGATTTATGTAGTATTTATCGGATAGGCTACTTCGTCCTTACCACCAACGGAACTCGGGACCTTGATGTACTTTGCTCATAAAATAAACTTGCTTCTGACCTTCAGTTGTTTCCCAGATACGCACTGAACTCACGGCCTCCTTATCAACAGAGAGGTACACGTACAATGTTTCACTTAGTTACAACCTTGTTACAATATGAGGAGAAGATATGAGGTTTTTCAAAGACATGAAGGTCTCCTCACACTTCTAAGTTCACTCAAAATCTGTCCCCCTTTTTAACAACTTAAAAAGAAGGATGGATTTGTGAGCACCTTTTATGAGGAATCGTGTGAGGGTCACAATCCGTCCTGTCAGTTGTTGTACTTCTTTAACGCTCTGAGGGCTTCGCATGTTGAGCACCACCAGATTTTTGTTTGGGTTTGCTTCGATCCCGCGGTAAGTTAGCATCAAGCCTAAGAATTTATTGGCCTAGACTCCGAATGTGCATTTCTTTGGATTAAGCCTCGTGTTGTGCTTTCTCAATTGGGCGATGCTTCTTTCAAGTCTGAGGTGTGTGATCAGGATAGTGGGATTTTGATTATCATATCATCAATGTCGACTTCGAGCATTCTCCCCACCTGATCTTCAAAAACCTTGTTCTCTTTGGTATGTGGCTCTTGCATTTTTTAAACCAAATGGCATTACCCTATAATAGTAGCTCGCCCTATCAGTGATGAAAGCGATTTTGTCTTCGTCTCTAGGGTAAATTGAGATCTGATTGTACTCGAAATAGGCGACCATGAAAGACAGTAACCGGAAGCTGGAGGAGCTGTGGACTAGTTTTTCAACATTATGGAGGGGGTATAGATCTTTAGGGTAAGCCTTATTCAAGTCCATGTAGTTCACATATATTCTTCACTTCCCATTTGACTTTTTCACTAAGACTACTTTGGAGAGCCATGTGGTGTACAAAATCTCCCTGATAAAGTTGACACTGAGTAACTCCTTGACTTGTTCTTCGATAATTTGTTGTCTCTCAAGGCTAACCTTTCTTTTCTTTTGGAGACTGGCCTTGCATCCCGTTTGATAAAAAAACGATGACAATGAAGGCGTGGTCAAGTCCAGGCTTGTTGGAGGACGTCTAGGCAAAGAGGTCTTTGTTTTTTTACAAGAGGTCTATAAGTTGGCGCCTCTCTTGTTCTTCCAGATTTGTACCAATCTTGGTGACTTGATCAGGCTTATCACCTAGCTAGAATGGAAGCAACTCTCCTTCTGGATAGGGCCTGGTACTCTGGATCTCTTCCCGTACGTCTAACTCGATCATAAGGATATCAATTTGATCCTGGGCTGGGCTAGATGTGTGCGTCTTGGTTTTCCTAAGTGTCCTACAAATTTTGAGACTTTCATTGTAGCATTTGAGCACCGCGATTTGATTGCCCCTTAACCGTGACTACCTCATTATTCTTATTAAGGAATTTCATGGCCTGGTGAATAGTGGATACCATAGCAACAATGTCATTCAACGTAGGGCGACCCAAGATAATATTGTATGCTGATGGGCAATCCACAACTAGAAATCTGACTTTAACAGATCTGTAGATAATGTTGTCACACATGGTTAGGAAGGTTTCAAAGTAACCTATTAGGGTTAACTTTTCCCTAGAGAAACCAGTGAGCTCGCCATCATATGAGGTTAACGCAGATAGGGGAAACTCCAATCTCTCAAAGGCGTCCATGAACATAATGTCTGCCGGGCTTCCTTGATTGATAAAGGTACGTCAGATCTCGACATTAGATATTATTCTAGAGATAACTAGAGGATCGTCATGATCCTGAATTATCGTTGCGATCCTTGTTTGTAAAGGAGACCAATAGTTCTTCCTTGTCTTCACCACGAGGTTTACGAGTGGAACTGGAAACACTTAACACCTCTGTTCGGAATGCTTTCTTTTGGAAATTGTTGGATTATCCCCCACCTGTGAATCCTCCAGAAATAGTGCTGATGAGCCGGTCCTTTATGTTGCCCCCACTTTGAGCATCTTGGTTTCGATCTTGTCGGTTTTCAGTATCACGATGAGATGGAGTTCGAGATTTTCTAGTAAGGCTACTGTTTCTCCTCCTTTGATGTGGAGTCAAACTTCACCTCGTACTATGGCTACGTCTTCGCTCCCTCTGTCTTCTATGTCCCTCATTGTTTCGGATGCCACTGATATACTTTTGCAGTCGTCCCTCCTTGATCAAGGATTCAATGACATTGTAGAGCTAGTAGGAATCTTCTGTTTCATGGCCATAACTTTTATGCCATTTATAGTGCTTTGAGTGATTCTTTTGAGACTGTTTTTTCAGAGGCTACGACCTCTTAACATCTTGGAACTCGGTTTGAAGAACCTCCTTCAGAATGGTCTCTCGTGGGGTGTTCGAAGGAGTATAATCAGAACATTTAGGCCAGTAAGATTCACCCTTAGAGGAGCTTCAAGGCTAATTAGAGTTACAGTTATTTTTCTGGTGAGTGGGCTCATCTTTTTCTAGACTCTCTTTAGCCTTAGTAACTTCCTCTAGTTCTATATATTTATGGGAAAACGAGTAAAGTTCATTCATAGTCTCTGGATTCCTTTTTGCTCAAGATCGAAAGAAGTCTGAATCAGTCCGAAAGCCACTCCGAGCATAACTAAGAGTGATCCTGTCATCTAGGCTTTCTTTACAAATACAAGTGTTACTAAATCTCTTGATGTATTCACGAAAAGGCTCATTGCTCTTTTGGTGAATTCTAGAGAGAGAATCGATTGACTTGGGCTACTCTTTGGCGGTGGTGTAGTGTAGCAAGAAGTGTTGTCTGAGATCCTCCCATCTGGTGACGAATTTTGCTTGTAAGGTGACGAACCAACGGAGGGTGTCCTTCTTTAAAAGGTGTGACACAATAGCTCTGGGGATCCCCCATGGAACTGCATAGACTGGGTATAAGCATCTAAGTGTTCCTGAGGGTCTATTGTCCCATCATAAGGCTCCATGTTGGAAGGAAACTTGAAGCTTCTTGGGACTCTCTACGCCATTAATTTGTCTAAGAAGGGTTGGTGCTGACCATTGGTGGCCAAAACATTATTTCCGACGACCTCGACATTATCATGCAGGGCACTTCCCTAATTGTCACCCGTATTGTGCCTTCCGCCATTGTTTTCATCATGTACGTATGTTTCAAGATTTTCCAGCCAACGACATTGATCGTCCTACTGACGTCTTAGTACTCTTTGTTGGCGCACCAGTTCTTGAAAGTAGTTTCTCGTCATCTCAGGATGAACACTGTCCTCATGATGGGATGCATGATCTGCTTCGTTATTCGAGGGCCTTAGGAGAGCATGCACGAGGATCCAGGGCCCTTGAATAACTTTGTTAGCTCCTTCACCAAGGAACACGAGTCTGTCTCGAACGAAGACCCTTCGCGAGGGGTGAGGGCTCTCGGCAGAAAGTGAAGTCTCATGCTACTCGTTAAGAGTCTCGACGATAATTGTTCAGTCCTAGCAATAGAGGTTTTAGCATGTGCTGGTGGTGCGACAGACTGAGGATCACGTTACTCCGCCAGGCCCTATGCTTGACCAGGAGCAGCGGGCGCAACGCCTCCTTTTCTGGGATGCTGTCTTGTGCTTACCTTCTGTCTTCTCCTCCCATTCTAACAAGGTCTTTACTAAGTAAAACATTGTACATGTACCTCTCTGTTCATGAGGAGGTCGTCGGTTCAGTGCTTATCCAGGAAACGGTTGAATGTCAGAAGCCAATTTATTTTGTGAGCAAAGTGCTCCAAGGTCTCGAGTTTCGCATGTTGGACCAAGGGGTGGATACCTGCAAATGGACTCCAACGCTCAAGTCAGGTAGTACAATAGTAAGGTTTATGCAGTGAGATACTAGATACCTGATTAGGGTGACTTAGCCTGGTATTTGTAGAGCGTGACTGGAATCGTAATGTGATCAGTATTAAGTGCAAATATTTAGGATTTGTATCCTATTAGGGATCACCTTCCTTTTATTGTTAGAGAGGATTCCTATAATATAAGAACGTCGGTATCGTAATCAGTAGTTGGAAGCAGTTATGTGTCCTATAATCTCATTAGATCTCGATTGGTAGTTACAGATATCTTAGGGTATATCCACTGCGTAGATCTAATGATCTTGATATTATGGCCCAGTGCCGTAGTCCATTAGCTTTAGTTCTGGGGTCTTGACCACATGTCATCAAGGGTTGGTTGGGGTATTCACGGTGGAGGCCGGTCGTACGCTTGTCGGGTCTGATCCCACTAGACGAGATCCCAGATCATGATCCAGAACACCCTTATTCTCCCAAATTGTGGTATTATGTGTTGCTAACCAAAAGATCAATCACTCTTCCATTTATTTTTTTGTTTTCTCTCAAGGGGGTTTAACAATAAAAGCTCAATCCAAGGCAAACACCAACAAATCTCCACCTTGTCTTGTGATTGGAACAAACTTCAAGCATCAACTAAATGTCAATAAGCTTTACTTGGTATTTGCAAATGTCACTTTCTTCTTTGGCAATATACACATGCTCCACCATCTTCATATTACTACATGCTCTACTATTGTCTTTTCTTGTCATAGTTTCTCTCATCAACTTATACAAATTATCATTGGTCTTCTTGTCTTTTAAAATCATGAAAGATTCTCTATAAACTTACATAACTCTACCTCTTGTAGAATATCCATATCCCAATGCATCTAATCTACCAAAAAAAAAATTGATTTTTTCCTAAGTGTAGGCACATGCCTCACATCACCAAGTGTAAGCAAATGCTAAGTGTCAAACTATTCCTTCTTGGAACAAACATGATTAGAACAGGCAAAATCTAAAAGCCAACAATTATCAAAGGTGCGATTATCTTCTTCAACCATCATTAACTGATATTCATAATCCTAAGGTTCTTGTACAACAACTGCAACATCCTCAGACTTTTCTTTTCCTTTTCCTTTACACTTCTCAAACTCTTCCATGTCTTCTTTTTGTAACCTCCTTCATAAATTTGCTCTAATAACAAAATTTTACTTTCTTACCTTATGAATGTTCTAGAGCTAATACTTGAATTATATTGGTGTCAATTTTTTTCAAACTAAACTAATATTATGGCAACACACAGTACAAGCTGAAAAATATTTATTATATCTTTGAATCAAAAGCTAGTAGATCATTATCAAGATCATACTATCAGTCATATATATATACATAAGGTGATGCCATTAGTCAATTAGGCAAAACTAGTCATAGTATTTACTCAATAGTAAAATTACATATATATCGAATAAGTAATATATATTCCCCTCATTGGGAATAAGAATCCATGTATAATTAATCTAGATGATAATCCTAATGCATCTTGTGCTAGTCTGAAATCACCATGAATAAAGTGAGAAATGAAAATTCTTAGTAGAAAATTAATAGTTAGAAAATCTTCTACAAAACACATGGTGAGTTTCAACTATGTAAAGTTACAAAAAAATCGCATGGCAACCAAATAAGGTAAAATAAGATAGATTCAAGCAGCACATCCAAATTATAATAATATGATTAAATAAATGCTAAATAAATCACTCAATGCAGTTTTACATGCAAAAATTATTAGGCAAGTTCTTAACATATTATATCATCTTTGCTTTAATTTATTTTTCTTTCTATGTCAGCTTGTCTCAATCTTGTTCAAAGGCCTTCTTTGTCTTAGGGAATTCCTTATCTTTGGTGTTACTTTTAATATCGTGATGACAAAGCAAGACATTCTCACACTAACTAAGGTAGGTAACATAAAAGGATTTTACATCTATCCATCTATCTTCTTGGTAGTTAAGTGTAACATTTTAAGTGTCTTCCCTCATCAAACTTGAAGTTCAACCCCCTTTTATAGCCAATCTTAGTTGGTATGACATTGTTGCATGTTGCATCTCTTGATTAAGGTGCATGTTTCACCTAGATTATTTTTTTTTAAAGATAAGTAATGATTACTAATTAGATATTTATTTAAGTAATAATTACATTAGAGATATTTTACATTTGTACTCATGACTTTTAACAAATAGCTAACTTTTTTATTAAATAATAATAATAATATCTTCTTAATTGTATCTTCCCTATTATAAAGATTAAATGCTCGATCTTATTTTAATAAATTTTTATTTCTAATTTCATAATTTCTATACTAGTTTAGTGTTGTATAATTTTTAACTTTCCATTATCGATTTATCTAAAATGTTAACCTCTAAGATTTTAATTCTCACAAACTTACTAATATCTTTTTATTTAATAACTACAATTTCAAAATTATCTCAACTAAAATCTAATAAAGTGTTCAAGTTAAAGAAATTAGAAATTATTGTACAAAAATATTTTAGAAAAAGTGGAATGTTACACTTTCAGCTTCCTGCAATAAAATTTAAGATGACCAATCTTACGACAATAATAGCACTTTTTATCTTTATAATCTAGTCTTGGCCTAGAACTTGATCTTGAGCTCTCCTTACCAAAATTGTTGCCGAGAGACATACTCCTACCACGATCAGATCTAGCAACAAAAATAGTTCATTAAGATTGAGCACTTGGCTTCTTAAATTTTTCATTTTCCAATAATACAACAATCACATTATCTACCTTTAATGTCTCTTTTCAAACTAATAATATAGTCAACACATTCTCATAGGTGTTTGGAAGAGATAACAATAACAACAATGCTTTATCCTGATCATTAACTTTCACCCCAATGCTAGATAATTGTGCAATCAATTTTGTAAAATAATGCAAGTGATCTATAATGTTTACACTCTTTCTTTAGAAACAAATTATTTGTGAGAGATTTAGATGTATTCATATTCTTAAATTTCTTCCATAAATCAACCGCAAAAGTTTCATTTAGAACATTGTATTTTATCTCAGGTACTAGACATAGCCAAATCATATTAACTACCTTTATCTCCAACTCTTTTCATTCTTCATTTGTGATCTTCTTAAGTTTCTTTTACTTCCCATTTAGAGCTTTAATGTGTCCTTACTGCACCAAAATAACCTTTACAGTACTTTGCCACAAGCTAAAATTGCTCTTGCAATCAAATAGCTTCACCTCAAATTTATTGCTTTCTAAACCTTGCATCTTTGCCATCAGAACACTAGATGTGATATCAAAACCTGCTCTGATACCAATTGTTGGGAAATAATCCCCCAATAACACAAATCAAGCAAACAAGCAAGCACAAGAATACAAGAAATTTAACGTGGTTTGACCTTCATTACCTACGTCCACGACTTCACAAATCAATTCACTAATTTTAATAAGCAATTACAATCACCAATATTGAGAAATCTCTCACAAACCCAAAACCTCAATATACTTAAACTCTCTAAAATAGTATTTTCTCTCAAACAAAGCATTCAAACAGAAAATACCAACACTCGCGAATTTTTATACACCTCCTACAACACTAATGTTCTAGACTGGGTTATGGGTTCACAAATCAGGAGCATTTGGGCCACCAAAATAGTTTCCAAATATTATTACACGCTATCTTGATAAGTACATCTGCCTATTTATTAGGCATAAATCTCTTAGAGAATCTTACATGGAAATGAACACTAATTTCATCCCACATAAATAGAGAAATTAGTTAAAAGGGTCAAACAACGGCGTCTCCGCCAAGATACATGAAGTGTGGGAAGGATCACTACATGAGGGACTGCACTATTAAGGGAATAATCTGCTTCAGATGCGAGAAACCAGAACACATTTCTTGTGATTGCAATCAACCTAAGGCGGAACCTTCCGTCAATGCTGCTAGGACCGCTAAACTACAGGCTAGAGGTCGAGTTTACACCCTGAGTGGTGCTGAAGCCTCCGAATTCGAAGATCTTATACAAGGGGAAGGTCTCATTGAAGGTAATCTTTTAACTATACTGTATGACTCAGGTGCAACGCATTCTTTCATTTCCTATGACTTTGTGAAAAGACTTGGTTTACCTGTGTCTTCCTTACCTTTTGATTTGACTGTTTCAACTCTCACTGCTAAACCTATTCTTACCACCAACGTCTATTTGAATTGTCCATTGATTGTTGAAGGTCGAATCTTTTCTGTTGATTTGATCTGTTTGCCATTATCTCAATTAGATGTGATCTTAAGAATGGATTGGTTATCTTCTAACCATGTCCTATTAGATTGTTCTAGAAGAATCATAGTTTTCCCTTTAGATGAGGATTCTAGATTTTTGACAGCCAACCAAGTGAAAGCTTTCTTGAAAGAAGGAGCTCAAGGATACATGCTGTTGTCTTCTTTGAAGGTCGAGAATGAGGTAGATGTGGACGTAATCTCGGTGGTTCGAGAATTTCCTGAAATTTTGCTGAAGACATACTTGGTTTACCACCAGATCGAAAGATCGAATTTGTTATTGATCTTGTACCTGGAGCTGGCCCTATTTCTATAGCGCCTTACCGAATGTCACTTACAGAGCTAGCTGAGCTCAAGAAGCAACTGGAAGAGCTTTTGGAGAAGCAATTCGTGGGACCCAGTGTATCACCATAGGGAGCACTAGTATTGTTAGTTAGGAAGAAAGACGGTACTTCGAGATTGTGTGTGGATTATCATCAGTTGAACAAGGTCACGATCAAGAATAAGTATCCATTACCAAGAATAGATGACCTAATGGATCAGTTGAAGGGAGCGGCAATATTTTCTAAGATCGATTTGCGATCGGGCTACCATCAGATCAGAGTGAAAACTGAAGACATTCCTAAAACGACTTTTCGTACTCGTTATGGACACTACGAGTACTTGGAGATGCATTTTGGTGTAACTAATGCACCTGTTATTTTCATGGATTATATGAATAGAATCTTTCGTCCTTATTTGGACAGATTCGTCATTATTTTCATTGACGATATCTTGATCTATTCAAAAAATCAAAAGGATCATACCGAGCATCTCAGTATAGTTCTTCAGACTTTGAAGGGGAAAAAGCTATATGCCAAGTTGTCGAAGTGTGAGTTTTGATTAGACGAAGTGAAATTTTTGGGCCATGTGATTTCAAAGGAAAGAATTGTTGTAGATCCTTCGAAGGTAGAAGCTATTCTTCAATGGGAAAGACCGAAGATGGTGACAGAAATCCGCAGCTTCGTTGGATTAGCCGGATATTATAGGAAGTTTATTGAAGGATTTTCTAAGATTGTTGGACCTCTCACTCAACTCACAAGGAAGAATCAAGCTTTTGAATGGACGAATGCTTGTGAAGAGAGTTTTCAAGAATTGAAGAAGAGACTAACTACTTCACCAGTGTTAGTTCCACCTGATCCGAATGAACCGTTTGAGGTGTACTGTGACGCTTCTTACCAAGGATTGGGTTGTGTCCTTATGCAAGGCGAAAAAGTGGTGGCTTATGCCTCAAGACAATTGCAAGTGCATGAAAAGAACTACCTAACACATGACTTGGAATTAGCTGCTGAAGTATTTGCTTTGAAGATATGGAGACATTATCTCTATGGAGCAACGTTCAATATCTTTAGTGATCATAAGAGCTTGAGGTATTTGTACGATCAAAAAGAGTTGAACATGAGACAGCGAAGATGGTTAGAGGTCCTAAAAGATTACGATTTCCAACTTCAGTATCACCTTGGGAAGGCGAATGTTATGGCTGATGCCTTAAGCAAGAAGACAATTAGTGTTTCTACTATGATGATCAGGGAGAAAGATTTGAAAGAACAATTCAGAGACGTATAGTCTTTTATAGAGCTAATGCCAGGAAAAATCTGCATGAATATGGTCACTATTTCGAATGATTTGCTGGAAGACATTCGAGAGAAGCAGAAGGTTGACAAGTTCTTGCAAAAGGAAAGAGAGCTGATGAAGCAAGGTGGTGTATCAACACTAGAAGAAGGAAGCGATGGAATTTTAAGATTTCAAGGTAGAGTCTGTGTGCCTAAGGATGAGGAACTCAGGAAGTACATTCTTAAACATGCTCATACTAGCAAGTTGAGTATGCATCCTGGAATGACCAAAATGTATCAAGACTTGAAGAAATTATTTTGGTGGCATAGGATGAAAAGAGATATCGCTAGATGCGTATCGTCCTGTTTAGTTTGTCAGAAGACAAAGATTGAACATCAAAGACCGTCAGGATTTTTGCAACCTTTGACTATTCCCGAATGGAAGTGGGATAGTATTGTCATGGACTTTGTTGTTGGACTACCAAGGACAAAAAGAGGATACGATTCAATATGGGTAATTGTCGATCGACTTACAAAGTCAGCACACTTTTTACTGATCAACATAAGGTATCCGTTGGAAAAGTTGACTCAGTTGTATATCGGTGAAATTGTCAGACTACATGGCGTGCCTACAAGTATCATTTCTGACAGAGACTCGAGATTTACATCGAAATTTTAGCAAAGTCTCCAAGAAGCAATGGGGACGAAGCTGCGATTGAGTTCTACATACCATCCTCAAACTGATGGCCAATCAGAAAGAACAATACAATCATTGGAAGATGATGAGAGCTTGTGCCATAGAGCAGACTGGAAGTTGGGATGAAATTTTACCATTAGTAGAATTTACCTATAATAACAGTTACCATTCGAGCATAGGGATGGCACCCTATGAGGCTCTGTATGGACAAAGATGCCGAACACCTTTATGTTGGTATCAAGATGGAGAGCGACTTACAGTCGGACTTGATCTTATTCAACAGACAACTGAGAAGGGTAAGATGATTCAGGAAAAGATGAGAATAGCTCAGAGTCGACAAAAGAGTTATGCGGATAAAAGGAGGAAGCCTCTTGAATTCGAGGAAGGAGAGCATGTGTTCTTGAAAGTCACACCTACGACTGGGGTCGGTCGGGTCCTCAAATCTAGAAAGCTCACTCCAAAATTCCTTGGACCTTATCAAATTCTTCGTCGGATAGGTCCTGTTGCTTACCAAATAGCTTTACCACCTTTTCTTTCAAACCTTCATAATGTCTTCCATGTGTTACAACTTTGAAAATATATTCTGAGTCCTGATCATATCATAGCGCCCGATTCAGTACAATTAAAGGAAAACTTGACTTATGTAACAACTCCTGTGAGGATTGGGGATAGGAGAATAAAGCAACTCAGAGGGAAAGATATTTCATTGGTGAAAGTGATCTGGAACGAAGCAACTGGAGATGCGACATGGGAGCTGGAGGACAAGATAAAGGAGCAATATCCAGACCTATTTTAAGGGATGAAAATTTCGAAGACGAAATTCATATTTGTTGGGGAGAGTTGTAACACCCCCAAATTTTATTTAATTTATGATAAATGTTCATTTTCTAATATTTGTGATTTTTAAAAATTTTTCTGGATTTTTCTGAGAATACGGAATATTTTAATATTATTTCTCGTTTTATGTACAAACTGAGCGGAGCCGAGAAAATGAGATATTTTTTCCGAGAACCTTGATCTGTGAAAACGTCGACAGGAGATCTTACTAAACCTGAGATTGGATACGATTTATGAGGTTTTACGTTTTTTGAAAAAATTTTAATAGATAAAATAATAAATCGCTGTGTAAAATTTTATCCATTGGATAGTCAATATTGACTTCTGTCAACTGTAATTATTGTCCATTGGATAATAACATGTATTAAAAATCCTATCACATTATCCTAATGTAATCCACTTTATGTCTAATCAAACTCACTTTAATTCAAATTTATAGTATTTTAATCAAAGCTTCTTTGAGAAACTTTGACCACCAAATGACCAAGCTACCCTTGGCTTGTTGGAGAAGCCATTCCCTCCCCTTCTCTCTCTCCATTGCCGCGGCAACCATTCTCCAAGGAGGGCAAAATTTTGCTCTCCCACTTAATTCACTTAATCACATTTTACCCATTTTCCTACAACACTTTCTCTCTCTAACTTCTTCTTCTTCATTTCCTCTTCCTTCTCTCTTCTTCTCCCCTCTCCACTACAAAAATTGTAGCCCCATAACCAACCATTTTTCTTCACTTTTCTCTTCATCAAGACCATTTCCATACTCACCTTAACCTCCTCTATCTTTTCTATTTAGAAATTTTTTTCAAAATCTAACCTTTCCTCTATTGTCATCCATGACAAAGATTCAAGCTTTAAGGTAAAGTTTTCATTTTTTTTTCTTCTTTCTCTCCATTTTCGTGCTCCATGGTCTCTTTGATGACCATGGATCTCTTCTCTTTCAACCCTTGATGTTGGTTCATTGTCTTGAAAACCCTAGGGTTTTTGGAAGCTCAAAACTGAACCCACCAAGGAGCACCTAGGAAGCCATTTTCGTGATTCTCCTTTAGGCAAGAGGGAGACTACTCACTTCAACCATTTTTGGTGGTAAGGGAACCTTTGTATGCTTACTTTATTTTGGTGATTTTGTATGTTTATGTATTCTTGAATTGGATTAATGTTTGAATGGTGAACTTGAATGTATTGGATGTGTTGAAAATACTTGATCATGTTAGGGTTGTTAAATGGAAAATTTGGAGTTTCCTATCCTAATGTGATGCCACGGTTTTGACTAGGATTTAGGGATATAAATTAGTTTTTATGTACAATACAATGAAGTTTATGTGATTACATGTTAAATGATAATATTACAATTAATGAATGGAAAATTTTAAGGGTTTAATACCCCAAAGTGATGCCACGGTTTTGACTTGAATCTTGAAGGATTGGATTGGTTTGGTGTGCACAAAATTTTAAGTGATTAGATATCAAAAGACTAATGCATAAAATGTAAAGAAATTGGAACCATGATGGTCTAGTGAGGCCACAGTTTTTAGAGAAAATTTAGAGTTTAAATGATGCCTTGATGCATCCTTGAAGAATAAGAATTTAGAGACATGCATAATCCATAATTAAGTGGAAGAATTAAATTGAGTAATAACTCTTGAGAGTATTACGGTTTTGAAGGGTTACCTAACCTAAAAATCGTCATAATTGATTTAAGTTTAAGACTTTGAAAATATGGACTTGTGATAATAAATGAACCCTAAATACATATTGATGTTGAGGATTGATTCTATGTTATTGTGATCCCCTATGTGGGACTAAGCAATTGATAATATGTATTTGATGGACTTATGAAAAGTTGATGATGAATATATATATATATGCCATTGTGGTATGCTTATGATGAATGCATCATTGATAAACATGTATGATGTACATTGTGTCATCATGCATATGTGTTATCCGTTGGACATTATTGGAAAGGTTATGTATGCCTAGGAGTTTGAATAACACCTATGTGCGGGTGCGAATAGACTAAGCGTAGGGTCATAGTGGTTGGCCCTGGGGGCGTCGGGGTAGGGGTGTCTCGCAACGGGCAGTGGTAGCTCCACTGGGGCCATGGAATAGACCGATGCAAATACACCAACGATCCAGACTGAGACGTTGTCCTATATCGCGATCAATTGTTGAGGTGCCATGTATAAGTCATATTGCGCAAATGCTTTTATGAGATGAGCACACTAATTATTTTGGCTAACGAGATACTGGCATAACTCCTTGATCATTCACTCCGAAAATGTTTATGTCTAACTCCATGGAGTAGGAATTTTGGTACCTTTTGCATTGTGAATTGTCAGTCTCATAATTCATTGTGCATGAGCATTTATAATTGTGAAGAATATCTGTTATTATTACTGCAATAATTATTTGATTGTTTGGAAATATTAATGTTGTTTGTCTGTCGTTGATAGTCTTTAATACTATTTACAGCTATTCTGCTCTTACTGTCAATCTTAGTTATTACTGTAATTGGATATATGGATTGTGTTTATATGTGGGCGTCCAGCACCGTTTTGTTTTCTTGCTGCCATTTTGGTACTGAAAGCTGGGTGTCTCACCTCTTTCTGTATTTTCTGTATTTTTATCGAACCATGTTCTAAGAAGACGCTGTTGAGGAAGAGAAGGAAACAACTGAGTTTCTGGCCACACTACGACTAGAGCTGTTGAGGATGTCGTCATGCCCACGCCGCTTTTTGGAGTACGTGAAGTTGACCTTCCATGGAGGACCAGATTGCTAGCACCTACATGTGTAGACTGATCGATGTGTCTACCGCGGGGAGCTGACGGTGTCCTTATCTTGGGGTCGTTATGACGCCCTTGTCTTTGATTTTTCAGCTTTTGTTATTTTAGAATTTTATCTACCCGTGAGGGATATGTGGACTGATATGTTCTACACCCCTTAAGAGGATTCTTTCCTTTCCACTACTTGGGTTTCTGCCCGAAATTCGATCGCTCCGATGGTGATTTCGTCGGATGAAGAGGACCATGAGGAGGACCTGGCTACGGTCCCTTCTCGTCAGTCTTAGGAGCCAATACAATAAGTGGCTACTGATGGCTAACCGTTTATCTTTTTGAGGAAGCCTGATGTTTTGCTAATATGTGTATAAATTTGTAACTATCTTGGGTGGGTAAAGCCTTTACTTTTTATATATTTTGTGATATAACTAAAACAGCCGATGCATATAATATATATATATATATATATATATATATATATATATATATATTATGGATGTATAATTTCTAATTCTCGTCTCAATTCTCATTGTATTGATAAATATTATTATCTCCTTACTGTTATATCATCTCTCCTTTGATATTTACTGTTATATTATATACAAAAAAAAATGCTTACATATGTTTCAATACTCCACTATTTTATTATCCAAGAATACAAACTATTTAATCTTGTGTTAATAATGAACCAGGACTTAATTAATCACAGTAACTATTATTTTCCGCAATTTATTCCGTTTCTTCTTTTGTATTATTGTGTGACGTTCCTTTTTCACAATGTTAAGAAAAATGGGCGTTACACTTGGAGTCGGAAACGTAAGAGTCCTAACTCCTCTGTTGATAATGTATTGCTTGTTGAAGGTTTGAAATATAACTTGCTTAGTATTAGTCAATTATGTGATAAAGGAAATAAAGTTATATTTAATTCAAATTGTTGCATAATTAAAGATAAAAATGACAAGCATGTTAAGTTTATTGGTCATAGAGTTAATAACATTTAAATGATTAGTTTTGATGATATATCTTCAAGTGATTCGAAATGTTTTTTAAGTAAGGAAGATGAGTCTTGGTTATGGCATAGGAGAATTGCTCATATTCACATGGACCACTTAAAAAGGTTGGTTTCTAAAGAACTAGTAATTGGACTATCCAAGCTCAATTTTGAAAAAGATAAATTATGTGATGCATGTCACATAATTTGGACCTTTGCAAGCTCAATTTTTAAAGCCAAAAACATTGTTTCAACTACTAGACCTTTGCAACTTTGCACATGGATCTTTTTGGACCTTCTAGAACTATGAGCTTTGATGGGAATTACTATGCGTTAGTGATTGTGGACGATTTTTCTAGATTTATATGGACTTTATTTCTTTCTCACAAAAATGATGCATTTCTAGTTTTTAAGAAACTTGCTAAAGTTATCCAAAATGAAAAAAGTTTTTCAATTACATCCATAAGAACTAACCATGGTGGTGAGTTTGAAAATCATGCTTTTGAAACTTTCTGTAATGAACATGACATTGAGCATAATTTTTCTGCCCCTAGAACTCCATAACAAAATGGAGTTCTAGAAATGAAAAACCGATCTTTGGAAGAAATGGAAAGAACTATGCTCAATGAAGCTTCTTTTCCTAAGTATTTTTGGACGGATGCGATAAATATCGCGTGCTATGTAATGAATAGAGCCCTTATAAGGCCGATTTTAAAGAAAACCCTATATGAGTTATACAAGGGAAGAAAGCCAAATGTCTCACATTTTCATGTTTTTAGACGTAAATGTTTTGTTTTGAATAATGGAAAGGATAACTTAGGAAAGTTTGATGCTAAGTCTGATGAAGGTATATTTCTAGGTTATTCTATTCATAGCAAAGCTTTTAGAATTTATAATAAAAGAACTATGACAATTGAAGAATCTATTCATGTTGCATTTGATGAAACTTGTAACACCCCAATTTTTGGTTAATTACTTTTTTGCCCTTATTGTACTATTTTCTGATTTCTGTGTGTTATAAAATTAATTTGATTGAAAGCTTGTCGTATTTGATTGTTTCGTGTGATGATTTGCTCCAGTCAAGGAAATAATAATTTTCGCCTAGGAAAAATCTTGTTTGATTATTTGAGTAAGCGATCTTACTAAACCCAATCCGAATAATACATATATCGCTTTTAATTTTTAGGATTTTTCTGTATAATAAAAATATTTATCATGCAGAAAAATCTGTGGGACCCACGTTTGGCTTGTGGGACCCACATTTGCTTTGTAGGACCCACGTTTGGGTTTGTGGGATCCACTTTTAGGAAAAATTTACCAACGTAAAAGGCTTGTAAAATTCTAAACCAAAAAGTTAAAAACCCATAAAAATGGTTAGATTTTGTAGATTAGTTAATTTAAAACTTAATTTAATAGATTAGTTAATTTAAAATCTAATTAAGTTAATCTAAAGGGTTGAGTGGTAATTAATTGAAATAAAACCTAATTAATTTTTATCAAATTTTAGTTAGACAAATGTATTAGTATAATTAAGTAGAAGATTAAGGATTCTAAGTAAACTAATGATTAACTAAAATACAAAGAAATCTAACTAACTTTTAATTAAACCTAATTAGGAGGACTTAAGCATAAATAAGTTATTAAAAATCAATCAAAATTTGATTGAGTTTCCTATAGCATTTTTGGCCATTAGTCAGCCTAAAATGTCAACAAAGGAGACAAAGCTCCATTATGAGTGTCCTATGGCCATGCATGATAGAATAAGGCTATTATTAAGCCAAATTTGTCAAAAAGGGGGGGCTGCATTTGTCTTGGAAGTCTACGACCATGCATAATGTCTTAAGGCTATTATTCACTTCAAAATCATTCATTCAGTTATTCTAATTCATTCTCTCTTTTCTCTCCTACCCAAAGAAACCAAAGAAAACTTCTAAGTCTTCATTTCCCACACCATTCGGCCAAGCCTCTTCAATACACTTCCATCCATCAAAAATTTCATCCAACTTCATTTCCTAAATCTAAATCATATTCTAAGAACATATCTAGTTGTGAGTTTTTGCTAAATCATCCATTTGGAGCTTGGAAAATCACTTTGAAGTTTCTTTCCTATAAGGTGAAAATTCTTGTTTCTTGTTTCTAATTTGATTTTTGATGTTCTAAGCCATGATTGATCCATGGTTTATCTTTTTCATCCATAGTTTATGACTTTATAATTTGTTTAAGCTTGTTAGGATTTTTGTTGAAGCTACACAAATTTTCTAAGGAGGAGTCCAAGGAGATCTTATCTTCCTTATAGGTAAGAGGGAGATTTAATCTCATCAACCATGTGTGGTGGTGAGAAAATGGATGTATTTGTGGTGAAGAATCCATAAGGATTCATTCACTTGGTTGTTTATTGTCTTCTCTATTTGTGATTGTTTATGTGTGCATGTTATTTTCTTTTCTATTTGTGGTTTATTATGCATACAAGCATGTTTATAGCTTTGATATTTGGTATGTGTTTTATTATTGCTTTAATATATGGTATGTGTTCATAAATATATGTATATGTTCATGGATCTATGATAATTGTTGTTGGATGTGCAAATATGTTGAGATTTGCAAAAGTGTTCCAAAGAACACGAGATGAAGAGCTTATGGTTTTTACTATGAAAAGAGAACCAATATGTTCTCAACCATTTTCTAAAAGGATAACCTAATTGATCTAATTAAGTTAAAGGATTATTCAATGATTTAATGGATGAAAAATAATTTTGAACATGGTTTGTGTAAAAATGGTAATTTTTGGCCTAAATATATTTTTAATGTTTAATTGATCCAAAATTTATTTTCTAAGTGTAAACTAGTTTATTAACCTAAAACGAATTCAATTACGATGGATTTTCAAGAGTCAAATAAGTAAATGTATTTTTACTAGAAATCTAGTATGGTAAAGAAATAAATTTTAACTCTTGAAAAATACTTATCTTTGAATTTTTAAAGCATGTTAGCAATTTTTAAAGTGTATTTTATGATTATAATTAAATAAAGGAAGTTTTAAAGGAAAACGTAGAAGATATCATTTAGTAGATTTTCTAAATTAAGTGCTGTCAAAATTGATTAAAAATGAGCAAGTATTGAAGAACATTTCAAAATGGCATTTAAAAAGCAAAGAAATATTTTACGTAGTTGAAAAATAAAAATAACAGTAGAATAAAGTATTAAATTTGAATTTTTGAGAAAAAAAGTCAGAAATCATTACTTAGGGTAATTTTTGTAAGATAAATGGAAAATAATGTCTAAATAATATTTTTAGTTTTGGAAAGTTTAAAATTTAATTTGGAGCGTCAAGAAATATTTTATGCAGTGAAATAGTAGAAATAGTTTACATTTTTAAAATGATGATTTTTAAACTACGCGATTGAGAAAAATGATTTAAAAATGTTACGCGATTGAAAAACGTTGAAAAATATTTACGCGATTGAAAAACGTTTGTAAAATGTGACGTAGTTGTGAAAATGCGATAAAATATTTACGCGACTTATGGAAACAGTAAGTTTTTACTGTCGGGCCAAAGTGGTGGACTCGGACATGTTGGGAAATAGTACTGTCAAGTGGAGATATACTAATTTTTGGAATTATTAATACCAAGGGTATTTTTGTAATTATGGTGACAATGAGGATATTTATGTAATTATGATTCATGGTGATACTGAGGGTATTTTTATAATTATGGATCATTACATACATAGAGTGATATGTCAATTTGGTTGAAATTGACAATTGACTGACGAGATGAATTACACCGTGTTGTGGGTGTGATTGGCGTAGTGTGTTCATGTGGAGAACTTGGAGGCATTAGTGTGCATTAGATTCCACATGTGGACAGTTGGTAGCTCCTCTGGACCGTAGTAACTGAAAACACACACTAGCGATCTCGACAAATACTATTCTTAATCGGGATCTATTGGGACCGCATCAGTACTATGCTTGACGTACACGACGTATTTGACCGTGTACTATTCACACGACGTATTTGAATGTGTGTCATTCACACGAAGTATTTGATGTGTCTTGTTTACACGATGTATTTGGTACTGCGTGTAACAGCTTGGTTGAGGCGACTGACGATGTGCGGACATGTCTCACCGGATCATTCTCTCTGATGTTTGTGTTTAGCTCCATGGAGTAGGAACGAGTCAGAGCACATGGCATATTTAATCTGCATCATTGTGTGAATAGTTATAATTTGATTTATGATATTTTGCATGTGTAATAATATAAATTGTTATATTAACTGTTATATTTGTTTGTATTGTCATTTTCTTACTGCTATGCTGGTAATGATGTAGATTGTCTCACCTCTTTGTATATATATTTTTCTGTATTATTATTTATGTTCCGTAAAGTCGTTGAGGAAATAGAAGAGGAGCAGCCGCTGGATTGTCAATACAACGAGGAGCAGCAACCGAGTGACCAGTTCGAGGAAGGCGAACCTCGAGATCATCCATATCATATGGATTGATTTCAACGTGGTATGATGTTACCAGAGTATTTCTGTCTTCCGATAATCTTCCCGAGGAGGATTCTTCGAAGGATCAGAACTTTTAGTGTTATGCTTGGGCTACTTTATGGTTTACTTTAAACCGCAGACAGGTTTCTTGTTTTAATTAAATAGCTTGTAATATGTAAATTATTTGTACCTATTAAAAACAAAATCATATGTATAATTATGGTGTGTATGTAATAGTTTATTTTATTTTATGTTATGGTATAAAAAAATATTTTTACAACCTATATTATTATATATTACGTAATAACTTATAACTTGGGTAAAGGTTTTATTATTATTGATCGAAAATGTGACATCACCAGTAGGGTGTTGCAAAACTAATCCAAATGGATCGAGAAAGGAGTTTGTTGTTGATGATATTGCAAAAGCTTTGGCGAAATCACATTTGGATAACAAGGAAGAAAGGAAACAAGAAGAAGATCTTCCAAATCAAGAAGAATCACAAGTCATGGACCTTCCTAAAGAATGGAAGACATCAAGACACCACCCTTTTGACTCCGTGATAATTGATATCTCAAAAGGGAATGAATTCGAAATGTTAATGATGGGAGAACTTAATTTCTTCCTTGGACTTCAACTTAAACAAACAAAAGAAGGGACATTCATTAGTCAAACCAAATACTGCAAGGAACTGCTCAAAAAGTTCGAAATGGACAATGCTAAGCACATGACTACACTAATTGGCACTTCTTGCTACCTGAATAAAGATAAAAGAGGTAAATCCATAGAAATAACAAAATACAGAGGTATGCTTGGATCTCTTCTTTATCTTACTATTAGTAGGCCAGATATTATGTTTAGTTTTTGTATGTATGCTAGATATTAGGCTAACCCTAAGGAATCTCATCTAAGTGCTGTTAAAAGAATAATGAAATACCTAGTAGGCATTTCACAAATGGGTTTGTGGTACCCTAAGGGTGCCTCATATAGCCTAATAGGATATTCCGATTCAGATTTTGCGGGATGCAAAATGGATAGGATGAGTACTAGTGGGACATGTCACTTACTTAGTAGTGCTTTAGTTTCTTGGCATAGCAAGAAACAAAATAGTGTGGCTTTGTCTACCGCTGAGGCTGAATATATTGCAGCTAGGAGTTGTTGCGCTCTAATTCTATGGATGAAGCAACAACTTCTAGACTATGGTCTTCAACTTGATCACATCCCGATAAGATGTGACAATACTAGTGCAATAAACCTCTCTAAGATTCTCATTTTGCATTCTAGAACAAAGCATATAGAGATAAGACATCATTTTATCAAAGATCATGTACAAAAAGGGGACTGCATTCTTGAATTTGTTGAAACATCTAAGCAACTTGCAGATATTTTCACTAAACCCCTAGAAAAAGAAGCATTCTTTTATATTTGAGGAGAATTAAGCATAATTGATCAATCCAACATGTAATTGCTTGAACTTATTTGCTTAATTATGAATTTATCTTTCTTGAATTATTATTGACTTAAGCGTCGGAGATATCCTAAAATCTTTTTTGCAGGTACTCCATCAAAAGGTAAGTGTTCATTTCTCAAAATACATTTCTGTACCTGATAAATATGCTTTCCTGTTAAAGTTATTCAAATACCTCCCTTTGGTATTCGAATACCATTACATCTGTATGTGAGATTTTGCATTTTTCTGATAGGTCTATTTGAATAACCAAACATCAGTCCAGTATTTTTATATTTTTTACAAGCTGGTCTATTCGAATAACTATGTAGTTATTTGAATAACCTGATATATATTGCTATCAGTTTTTCTCACATGCTTCTGGGGTATTCGAATAAAGTCCAATATATTCGAATACATGCTCTTTCTGGAGTTTGAAATTCTATGGTGGGTATCCGAATACAAGAAAAGGTTTTCGAATAACCTATGGCTAGAAGCCAAGCCAAACTGGCCAAGCTATTCGAATAACTGGGTAGTTATTCGAATACCTTCTATCAGAAGGGTGTGTCCTTTGGTCTTTCCTAATAGATCTATTCGAATAGATCTCTAGGTAATCGAATAGACTTTGGGTATTCTTTATATACCCCCTTCATACCCGTTCATTCTCACTCTCTCATTTCTCCCGTTTCAAAACCTGTGGTTTCCCTCTTCTCCCATTTCTCTCTTTTTCTCTCCGTTCTGAACTAGTTGGCATCCCTCTTCTCTTACCTTTTTCAATCTCTCACACCATCTCCCAATGGTATCTTCTTCTCGCCCCAAACAACCTTGCACAAAGACGGCTCCTTGCAATAACCCGTTGGACCTTCGAAGGCTCTCATCCAACAAGTGAGAGCTTGGTCGCGTCATTTCACATTTCAATCTTGTGCAACTGAAGTACCTTGACTTGGGTTTCTTCGAAAAAGAAGGTGGATTTGACTTTCTGAACTTGTTGAACTACCAAGGCGTGCTTCAATTCTGCTCCTACAAGGTCGTTCTTTATCCTGACATGGTAAAGATGTTCTACTGCAACCTGAAGATTGAAAGTCAGGAACTCCACTCATATGTCTATGATCAGCACATTGTAATCACTTCCCAGGACTAGGTTCAGCTGTTTGGTTTACAGTCTACTAGCCGTAACATTGAGGAAGACAACAACTCGCTTCTCCAGCACTTCAACTAGAACAGAGCTATAGATGATGTTCTGAGGCCTGGGTTGACATTATCTTCAACTTAAAAGGGAGTCAAAGGAGGCATGATAAAGAGTCAAGATAGGCTCCTACATTATACTTATGCCCACATCTTAACTCCTCGAGGTGGGAACTACGCCTACTTGAGTGAAGATGATGTGTTCATGATGTAGATCCTTAAGAAGGGATGCCAAATTATCTGACTTGTCTTCATCATGAAGCATATAATGAGGACCAAAGGTAAAGAGCAGTCTGAATTACCCTATGGTTTGATTATCACTACCTTCCTAGGCAAGTATCCTCAGATTTTGCAAATCGAGCGAGCAACTCAGTTGACCCATCATCATGTTTTTGGGTCCTTTTCCCTTAACAAAATGAAGATGATCAAGACCGATGATGGCTGGGTGTACCCAATCGAAGTTGAAGATGATGAGGAAGAACCTCAAGGCGACCCTGCTGCCCCTGTTGCTGAGGCTGCCCCTGCTGCTGCTGGTCCAGTCACTTTGGATCACGTTATGGCCATCTTACAGGCCAACCGAGCTTATATGGAAGACAACCAAGCCTATTTGGAGCATACCTTCTCTGTCCTGTTTGATAGGCTTGAAGGTGTTGAACATGAGCAGGCTGCCTTACGTGCATTGCTGACTCCTAGGGGTTCTGACTCACTTCCTCCTCCACTAGATGCCCAGTTTCAGGCTTTGTTTTGTTTGGTTTTGTTTTGGCAACATCTTTTTTATGCATTTGTAAATGTATGTTGGCCTATATGATTATTGATTGCGGGATTTAAAGGATGCAAACTCAAGTACAGGTTGTCTCAAGTAATAAATTCTCGGGAGTCCGAGGTCGATTCACAAGGAATTGATGAAGAGAAATTAATTGAGGAAAGAAAAGGATTTGTCACAACACCAAAAGTAATAAAAGTTGTTCACAAATTAAAAAGGATTTGCTTGGGTTAGGAGATCCACTCTTGGTAATAAATTAAAGGCAAGATTATTTCTCTTTATAACTCAATTGAAATCCACACACAATGGAGGTTCCAATCAGAAAATATAACATTCAAAGTTTAATTATATATGCAATCATATTATGATTCCTTTAATTATCTACCAACATTTGTAAATGAGTTCAAGCATTCACTTGCCAATCCTATTGTCTACAATAAATCAAGATCTCCATTATACAAAGAAGGTTTCTATATTGATTGGAAACAAAATATAACACATATAATGTCCATTTGATAATATATCATTTAAGCACAAGAAATAGAATAATCTAACCTTATTTCATTACCAAGAGCTTTACTTTTTCACCCAAGCAAGATGAAGATTTAGTTACTCATAGACAAGAAGAAAGAAAGAGAGAAGAAGAGAAAGATGAACATAGCTTCAATTTAGAGCAAGAGAAAATTACAACAAAAGAAAATAATAAACAATCATAACCATAACTTCTAAAAACTAAGCCTAACACCAAGAGCACCAAATGATCAACCAATGGTGCCTTTTATAGAGGATTAGGGATATAGAATGACAAGGGGGCTGATTAAGAGTAGGTGGATGAGTGAGTGAATGAGTGGAAAATGCCAAATGGTGAGTGGAAAATTATTGAGACTCTTTGTCTCTGAAATCATTCAGTGCTGATCTTATTGATGCCATTAGAATGAAGCAACATGATCTTCATGAAAGTTGTAGCATTTTGTCTTAATTTTCCAATGCCGCTCAGATCATCCAAAAATTTGTCCTACAACCCAATATATGGCCCAATTACTACAGACTGTTCAAGCCCAGTTTCAGCACCTCTGTTTTGAATTCCAGACCCAATATTACCTCCAAGCTGTCCGAATGAGCTCTTATGTTCTCATGAAAGTTGTAGATATGGGTCTTAACTTTTAAATGTCCAAATTTTAGCCCAAGAAAGATCATACAGCTCGAGTTCTGCTCTGATTACTGTACATTGTTCAGGTTCTAATCACAAAACCCGTATTCCAACTTCCAAGCCTAATTAGCTCCTCTAGATGTCCATATTTTACCTGGAGCTCTCATGAAAGTTGTAGAGTTCTCTCTTATCTTTCCTACAAGGTAAGATACATAATTTTTACACATCTAGAACTCAAGATATAGCAAAAATACAGAAACAGTGTAAGACTCAAATAATGCTGGAAAAATCAATTAAGTCCAATTTGAGTCCAAACTTACAAAACATAACCAGACTTAATCAATTAAGTACATGGAGAGTCTAAATGACTAAAAATGAAGGTTTATTAATGTATAAAATATGTGATTATCAAATTCCCCCACTCTTAGCTTTTTGCATTCCTGGGCAAAACACATTAGACCAAAGCTAGGAAACAAAAAAAAATGACATAGACTCAAAAGCTAAAACCTCTAAAAGACTCGATGAAGCAATAAGAGCAACCAAAAATTCAAGGGATCAAAGCATTAATGAGGTAACATTTCTTCACATCTCAAACCAACAAGCAAGGAAACTTCAGTTGAAAAGAATGAATCAAGAATGATAGATCCTCACAGAATTCACTCTCATTCTCTCAAGTGTTTAAAAGTTAAGTATTTCACTCTATTCAACTTATGAACAATTTCACTACCATAAGCTTACGTATCTTCTACTTCTCCGCTATTCAAACCACATGTATACAAAAATCAAGAGGACTTTATTCAAGGTTATAATGGGGTCATGGTAAAGGAGAGGAGATAATATGGATATGAGAAGATAAATACCAAAGAGAATAAAATAGTATTATGATGTAGTTAGAGTGGAGAAAATGTTTGAGAATATTCATCATAAAGGACAATTACTAATATTTGACTAATGTTTTGTTGAAGATCAATCCCAAATTGGTGAATTGAATTCATTGTTAGACCTGAACTTTCTCCTTTTCTTCCTATTGTTTCCAAGCATCCACCTTTATTCTAGACTCTGATAATCCTTTGATTGCAATGGTGGTCAATTTTTTTTTTTTTTTTTTTATCATTTTGCATACACACCCCCACACTTATTCAAGAACAAGGCCAATGCTCTCTTATTCCCTAAGGTTGGGTAAAACATGTTTTTTTTTCTTTTTTTTCTCTCTTTTTTTTATTTGAAGGCACGTAATGAGCTAAAAATAAGGAATGGTCAAATAAGCTCAAAGGGGTTACACAAGAGAAAATATACAAGGATGGTTATTTGGTCAAAGTAGCTATTTCAAAATACCTCAATCATATTTATGTATGCATGTGAAAATGTAGCCTAAAAAAGAATCAAAGCAAGTTCTAGAGTAACAATTCCATGAGTGAAAATCACACAAGAAAGAAGAGAATGGTACAGATATTCAATCCATTCATCAATAGGCTCAAAATCTCACAAGGCATATTTCTATCATTCCCAATTCACCATATCAACATGCATAACCAAGCATGTGAAAAAGAAGTTAATTTATTCAATCATGATATGATCCCTGAATTTCAATTGCTTCCAAGGATATGAGAGTGCATTCGCTTGAATCTTTCAAAGGAAATCAAACAGCAAAACTTTGTTACTTCCACAAATAAACACTAAATAGTTACTACCCCAACTAAGATGCATCTCAAAAGTAATAAATTGTTTCCAAAATTTACTTTTTACTCTGCCATCACTAATTGGTTTTACTATGAATAGGTTTCTGATAGTCATATCACTAAACATACTTCCCAATTTAGATGCGTCACAAGAGTAAAATTACTCCTTACTCTATCATCATCCATTAGTTTAGTAAGTCCATGACAATCATATCATACTTTCCAAAAAAAGAATATTTTTTAGTCAACTATCCTTCCCCCCAACCAAATTACAACATTGTCCTCAATGTTAAAATATAGATAAGTAAAAGATAGAAGATATTACCTATTATAGCAATTACTGAAAAGAAAAACCTGATACAAATTTAAACAAAAACAAAGTATGATGAATAAAACCAAAAGTAAAGGAACACACACACACACACACACACACACACATATATATATATATGTGTTTTTTTTTTACTTCAAGAAAACCATTAGGGTAAAGAAGTCTAGAAACCCCTGAAGGACCCTGCTCAAAGGAACGTTTGTCCAAAACCAAAATATAGCAAAATCATACAAAGATAAAAGAAATATAATAGCAAATGCTGACATACCTTTATGTACAGTTTTCATGGCGTATCTTTATACTGCACGTCATGAGTGCAGTAGTGGCATATCTTTATACTATGTGTCACCAGTGCAGCAAACACTCACGTCCGTTTATTCGAAGAAAAGAGAATGAAGAAACCATCGTGGGTTTCCATCTTGGGTCTGGAACTTGGAGAGCTCACACTTGGGCTCGTAACATCAATAAAGATGCTAAAATCTGAAACTCGTAATATCCAAGATCCAGACTGTCCCATCCCAGGGCGCTGAGAGCCCTATCTAATAACAGAGAGGATCAAGCTCAGATGTCTCATACGCTTTGGCAGCCGCAAGTTACTTCCCACTAATAACTAGAGTGGGACACTTCTGCCTATCCATCAACTCCACAGTGCCTAGATGGTAAACATTGGATTATAGAGTGCGGCTCTCTACAGAGCATGGTACACAAACTTTTTTAAGAACCATCATGCAAAGGTCCACCCGAGTCAATGACGGGTCAGCCAAAGGTTAGGGCTCTATAACTAATTAAAGTCATGGTACTCCTTCCAAATCGCCCTTGTTCAAACATTTTTCCTTTTTTTTCTTCTTTTTTTTAAGAAAACATGAAGAAAAATAAGATAATATGTACAGATTGTTGTGGATATGACTCACATCTGCCTCTAGTTTCACGTCCAGTAACGGCTTAAACGCCTTCTATGAGTCGAGGAGAAGCTTCCCATCCAATTTTCTTATAAATTGGAAAACAGGGTCTTTTAGAGTTAGATTCCCAAGACCATAGCATTTTTCTTCATCCTTGAAGAGATTCCACAAATTAAAAAGTTCACGATGCACAAATCCACAAGAATGCGTCTCAAGAGTCAATAAGATATCATCTAATGACTCCTTACTCAGTCTATTCTTAAGAAAGAAAATTTTATCTTCTCTGTTTGCGAAAACCATCCTAAAGAACGACATCGCTTGTTACAGTTCCATCGTGCACATTTGTGACATACTTGTAACCTTTTCGCTCTTCTCTTTTTAGAATATGAACTTCTTCCAAGACCTATATGTATGAGTCAAATGAAATTGAAGACTCACCTGCTAGTTGGACCTTTACTTCAATTATCAAGTGTACATCTTTTGGTATATCCTTGTGCATTAACAGTCTCAATCTTTCATATCTAACTTTGTAGATTTTTGTCAGAGCATTTTAAGGGAGAGAAGGAAAATGTTTTCTTAGGTTTGAAAGAATGACATCCATTTTAAAGGGGAAGAAGGATTTAGTTATTTTGGAAAACTGAAAAATAAACCGACTTGAGAGTCATGGAGTACTGTTATCCGCCACTTAACCGGTAACACAAAGAACTGCAAAAAGAAGGGAACAAAATTAGAATAAATTCTATTCATAACAAGGATCAGAAAGAGAGATGAATTCTACCTCATGAACTTAGTTTTCTAGAAATGGTTTGAGCCTTTGTCCATTGACTTTAAACACATTACCATTCGTAGGATTCTCAATATCTACGGCCCCGTAAGGATAAACATGTTTGATAACAAAAGGACCACTCCACCTAGATCTCAATTTTCTAGGGAATAGGTGCAGGCGAGAATTATAAAGTAAAACTTTTTGACCAATTTCAAAAGATTTTCTCAAAATTGTCTTGTCATGAAAAGCGTTTGTCCTGGATTTATAAATTTTCGAGTTCTCATATGCATCATTTCTTAATTCCTTTAATTCATTTAATTGCAATTTGCGTATCTTGCAAGCATCATCAAGATTTAGATTGAAAGCTTTAATGGCCCAAAATGCTTTATGTTCTAATTCTACAGGCAAGTGACAAAGTTTTCCATAGACTAACCGATAAGGTGACATGCCCAAAGATGTTTTGAAAGCAGTACGGTAAGACCAAAGTGCATCGTTTAGTCTTAAAGATCAATCTTTGCGATTTGGGTTAACCGTTTTTTCTAAAATTTGTTTAATCTCCAGATTTGCTAATTCAACTTGTCCATTTGCCTGAGGGTGATAAGGGGTGGCAATTTTGTGTGTAATACAATATTTCTTCATTAAAGATTCAAATGGTTTGTTGCAAAAATGTGTTCCCCCATCACTGATGATAGCCCTAGGGATTCTAAATCGACACAAGATATTTTCTTTTAAAAATTTGAGAACAGTTTTATGATTATTGTGTTGGCATGAAATCGCCTCAATCCATTTTGAGAGATAATCAACTGCAACCAATATATACACAAATCCAAATGATGACGAAAATGGACCCATGAAATCAATTCCCCAACAATCAAAAATTTCAATGACAAGGTTGGGGTTCAGAGGCATCTTGTTTCTTTTTGAAATTGAGCCTAATTTTTGACAATTTTCACAACTTTTACAAAAAGTATAGCAGTCCTTAAATAAAGTGGGCTAATAAAATCCACACTGTAAGATTTTCGCAACTATTTTCTTTGAAGAAAAGTGACCTCCACATACTTCTGAGTGACAAAATTTAATGACACTACCTACCTCACTGTCGGGCACACATCTCCGAAAGATTTGGTTAGGACAATATTTGAACAAGTATGGGTCATTCTAATAAAAAAAATTTACCTCTGTCAAAAATTTCCTTCTATCTTGGTGCGTCCATTGAGGCGACATCTTTCCTGTCACAAGAAAGTTGATTATGTTAGCAAACCAAGGCATAGAATTGACAGAAAATAAAAATTCATCGGGAAAACAATCATTGATGGGTGTGCTATCAAAAGGTGAGCCAATTGTAAGTCTGGACAAATGATTAGCGACAACATTTTCGGCTCTTTTCTTATTTTTTATTGTGATGTTGAATTCTTGAAGCAACAAGATCTATCATATCAATCTTGGTTTGGCATCCTGCTTAGATATCAAATATCTAACAACAGCATGATCGGTGAAAATCACAATAGAAGAACCAATTAAGTGAGATCAAAATTTGTCCAGTTCAAAAATTACAGCAAGTAGTTCTTTTTCAGTAGTGGTGTAATTTATTTGTGCACTATTTAAAGTTCTACTTGCGTAACAAATCACATGAGACTTACCTTCCTTTCTTTGGCCTAAATCAGCGCCAACAACAAAATCACTAGCATCACACATCAACTCAAAAGGCAAAGACCAGTCAAGAGATTGCATGATAGGAACAGATGTTAGAAGACCAATTAATTTTTCAAAAGATTTTTGACATTCTTGAGCCCAATCAAATGGTGCATCTTTTAACAAAAGATTACATAATGGTCTAGATATGACACTAAAGTCCTTAATGAATCTTCTATAAAATCCTACATGTCCTAAAAAGAAACGACCTTCTCTGACTGTTTTTAGGGAAGGCAAGTGGGCAATTAATTCAACTTTGGCCTTATCAACTTCAATTCCTTTAGAAGATATCACATGACCTAACACTATTCCTGAGGTAACCATGTAATGACATTTTTCCTAGTTTAGCACAAATCATTTTTCTTCGCATCTTTTAAGAACTTTTTCCAAATTATCAAGACAATTTTCAAAAGAATTTCCAAAAATTGTCAGATCATCCATGAAAACCTCTAAATAATGCTTAATCATGTCACTGAAAATGCTTAACATGCATCTTTAGAATGTTACCGGAGCATTACAAAGGCCAAAAGGCATTCTTCTATATGCAAAAGTAGCAAATGGACATGTAAAAATGGTCTTTTCTTGATATTCCAATGCAATTGCTATTTGATTATAACCTGAAAACTCATCAAGAAAATAGTAGTATGGATGTCCTGCTACCCTTTCTAGAATTTGATCAAGAAATGGCAAAGAAAAATGATCTTTCCTAGTAGCAGCATTAAATTTTCTAAAATCAATACACATACGCCAATTAGATGAGACTCGCATAGGTATTAATTCACCCTTATCATTTTCAACCACTGTTATTCCAGATTTCTTAGGCACAACTTGTGTAAGGCTTACCCATTGGCTATCAGAGATAGGATAGATAATTCCAACATCAAGCAATTTAAGGACTGCAGCTCTAACCACCTCTTTCATGTGTGGATTTAATCTTCTTTGAGGTTGTTGAGAAGTTTTAGCATTATCCTCTAAATATATTCTATGTGTACAAATTAATAGATTAATACCTTTTATGTCCTTTAATGTCCATCCAATTGCACTTTTATGCCTTTTAAGTACTTCTGTTAATATACCTTCTTGTTCTTCAGTAAGAGACGAGGAAATTACCACTGGAAAGTTTTGCTCTTCTCCAAAAAATGTGTACTTCAACCCAACAGGTAATGACTTTAGTTCCGGTGTGGGTACTTCTTCATGGGCATTATCATTCATGGGTTTTACCTCTTTAAATCTTTGTTTCCATCCCTTGTACTCCATTACCTGTGTACAATCAAGCAAAGAGCATATTTCAGAGACATCTTCTTCTAATTGCATGCCTAAATCAAATGAATTGACTAAACAAATTTCTAATGGGTCAGAAGAACTCCTTGTTTAAAGATAATCATCTATAATGGCTTCAATTCCTTCAACTTCCTCCAGTTCATCAAGGACTTCCTGTGGTTACTTGCACATGTTAAAAATATTGAGCTCCAATGTTATGTTTTCAAATGTTAGTTTCACCACTCTATTTCTACAATTTATCAAAGCATTAGATGTTGCTAAAAATGGATGGCCTAAAATAATAGGAATTGACTTGTAACTATCAACCATAGGTTCAGTATCCAAGATAATAAAATTCACAGGATATATGAATTTATCAACTTGTACCAACACATCTTCCATTATTCCTCTTGGAATTTTACTTGATTTATCGGCAAGTAGAAGAGTTACAGAAGTTAGTTTTAACTCACCTAAGTTGAGTTGCTGATAAACTGAATATGGAAGCAAATTGACACTAGCACCAAGATCAAGTAAAGCTTTTTCAATTTTATGTTCTCCAATAATGCATGAAACTGTAGAACAACCAGGGTCTTTATATTTCAACGCATTATTATTCTGAAGAAAGGAGCTTACCAGTTCAGCCAAAAATGCTTTCTTTTTCACATTTAGTTTCTTTTTAACAATGCACAAGTCCTTCAAATACTTGGCATAATAAGGAATCTGTTTAATAGCATCTAACAGAGGAATATTGATCTTCACTTATTTCAAAATTTCAAAAATTTCAGTGTGGTGGTCCAATTTTTTTGGATTATTCAATGCTTGAGGAAATATGGGTGAAGGTGAAAGTTTGGTCTCCTTTTAGTCAACTTCTTCATTTTCTTGGGGAATTGGTTCATCTTCTTTCTCACAAGGTTTGGAAATTTGTTTTTCAACAACCTTTCCACTCCAAAGAGTTATCACTGACTTGACTTGATCTATTTGTTAGTTTTCTGAACTCCCCTCATTTAGAATGTACTGACCCTTGGGATTTGATTAAGGTTGAGAAGGAAATTTTTCTTTCTTGTGAATGGTGAGTACAGATGAAAGCTTAGTAAGAGTTTCTTTTATGTCAATCATGGTTTGATTGTTTTGTTTATTAATGGCCTCTTGCTTTTCTATGAATGCATGCAGTATTTCTTCAAAATTTTTCCTATAAGGTGGGACATAAGGTGCATATCCTTGAGAATTTTGAGAGTCTTGTTGTGCCTGAGGAGGTAGTGTTGCACGAATTGTGACTGATTATTATTCCTCCAGCTGAAGTTTGAGTGATTTCTCCATCCCGGATTGTATGTATCTGAAAAAGAAGAAGTAAATAGCTTTTTAAATTTATTTATTACATTTACTTGCTCATGTAGAACTTCTTTAAAAATAGGAATCTTAGGACTTTCATGTGTTGAGTGTCCTAAGTCATCACAAATGCCATAAATTTCTTCATTTTGCACAGATTTAATTTCTTTTGCTTTTCATAATTCCATGGCTTCGACTTTTCTAGTCAAACTGGCAAACCTAGCATTTAGATCTTCCTCTTGACTAAGGTGATATTTTCCTTTATTAGCACTTGCAAGGTTAGATCTAATTGAATTTTCAGAAGTGTTAGTACTATACCAAGATTGAGAATTTTCAGCCAACTGGTTTAAATAGTCTAAAGCTTCATCTGGTTCTTTATCAAGAAACTCTCCATTGGACATAGTTTCCACAAATTGTTTAGTTTCAGGTGTTAAACCTTCATAAAAGAAGCTTATAGTATGCCATTTTTCAAAACCATGATGTGGGCAAGAATTTAACAAATCTTTAAACCATTCCCAACATTGAAAATATGCTTCATTTGGATTTTGGGAAAAAAAATTGGATTTGTCTTTTCATAGCATTGGTTTTATATGCTGGAAAAAATTTCTTCAAGAACTCACCTTGCATTTCTTGCCATGTGCCAATTGATCTTGGTTTCAAAGTGTTAAGCTAAGATTTTGCTTTATCTTTTAAAGAAAAAGTAAACAATTTAAGCTTAACAATCTCTTCAGTGCAATTTTGGTCATTGAAAGTAATACATACTTTCTCAAATTCTTTCAGAAGTAAATATGGGCTTTCAGACTCTAAACCATGAAAATTGAGAAGTAAAGAAATCATACTTGGCTTAAATCTAAAATTGTTGGCATTGAGTGGAAAGATAAAGCATGAAGGACTAGAATTTCTAGGTGGTTGCAAATATTCGCAATGGTTGATTTTCATGTTCATCATGTACACTTTCATTTTCAGCCATTATGTTAATTGTGTGTGATTGTGATTCAAACAAATCAATATATAAAATACCAAGATTAATTTTAACTAAACGACCAGAATTTAAATCACGATACTAATTAAGCATAAATAAATAACTTAAAATAGAAAAAATAATATACAAGTCGACAGTTTACACCAACCATTAATTGTTAACAAGGATGTGGTATAAACTAACCACCCAACAAATATTAACAAGTAAAAAGTTAGATAACTGATAAATTAAAAAATTAGATAATTAGAGAGTTAATAATGAGTAAGTTGGAAAGTGCAGAAAGTAAATTACAGAAAATAAAGTGTAAAAGTAAATTGCAAAAAATAAAGTACAGAAAGTAAATTGCAAAAAATAAATTACAAAAAGTAAATTTAAAATATGAAAACCGAAGAGAGGTAGAGCCCCACTAGAGCCGGCGAAAGAGAAAAGAAGAAGAAATATTATTTCGTTATGTTAGAAAGCAATAATAAATAATAGAAATTAAAAAGTTAGAGAGCAGAAAATAAATGACGTAAATTTAAAAGTTAGAGTGCAAAAAATAAAAGTTAATAAGCAGAAAATAAATGACATAAATTAAAAGTTAGTAAACATAAATAAATGGCATAAATATAAAAGTTAGAAAGTTAGTATGTTAGTGTTAGTAGGTTAGCAAGTTGGTAAGTCAGTAAGTTAGAGAGTTAGTAAAGAAACCGAAGGATCGGCAAGCCGATCTTTTGCTCTGGTGAGAGAGAAGAGAGAATAGATTTTATTAAAGAATAAGAACCTCAATAAATTAAAACTTCAAATGAAATCCCCGGCAACGACTCCAAAAACTTGATTGCGGGATTTAAAGGATATAAACCCAAGTGCAAGTTGTCTCAAGTAATAAATTCTCGGGAGTCTGAGGTTGATCCACAGGGAATTGATGAAGAAAAATTAATTGAGGTAAGAAAATGATTTATCACAACACCAAAAGTAATAAAAGTTGTACGCAAATTAAAAAGGATTTGCTTGGGTTAGGAAATTCACTCTTGATAATAAATTAAAGGCAAGGTTATTTCTCGTTATAACTCAATTGAAATCCACACACAACAGAGGTTCCAATTGGAAAATATAACATTCTAAGTTCAATTATATATGCAATCATATTATGATTCCTTTAATTATCTACCAACATTTATAAATGAGTTCAAGCATTCACTGTACCAATCCTATTGTCTACAATAAATCAAGATCTCCATTATACAAAGAAGGTTTCTAAATTGACTGGAAACAAAATACAACACATATAATATCTATTTGATAATATATCATTTAAGCACAAGAAATAGAATAATCTAACCTTATTTCATTACCAAGAGTTTCACTCTTTCACCCAAGCAAGACGAAGATTTAGTTACTCATAGATAAGAAGAAAGAAAGAGAGAAGAAGAGAAAGATGAACATAGCTTCAATTTAGAGCAAGAGAAAATTACAACAAAGGAAAATAATAAACAATCATAACCATAACTTCTAAAAACTAAGCCTAACACCAAGAGCACTAAATGATCAGCCAATAGTGCCTTTTATAGAGGATTAGGGATACAAAATGACAAGGAGGCTGATTAAGAGTAGGTGGATGAGTGGGTGAATGAGTGGAAAATGCCAAATGGTGAGTTGGTGAGTGAAAAATTATTGAGATTCTTTGTCTTCGAAATCATTCAGTGGTGATCTCATAGATGCCATCAGAATGAAGCAATGTAGTCTTCATTAAAGTTGTAGCATTTTGTATCAGCTTTCCAATGCCACCAAGATCATCCAAAAATTCGTCCTACAGCCCAAGATATGACCCAATTACTACAGACTATTCAAGCCCAATTTTAGCACATCTGTTTTGACTTCCAGACCCAATATCACCTCCAAGCTGTCCGAATGAGCTCTTATGTTCTCATGAAAGTTGTAGATATGGGTCTTAACTTTTAAATGTCCAAATTTCAGCCCAACAAAATTCTTACAGCCCGAGTTATGCTCTGATTACTGTACATTATTCAGGTTCTAATCACAAAACCCGTATTCCAACTTCCAAGCCCAATTAGCTCCTCTAGATGTCCATATTTTACCTGGAGCTCTTCATGAAAGTTGTAGAGCTCTCTCTTATCTTTCCCACAAGGTAAGATACATAATTTTTACACATTTAGAACTCAAGATATAATGGAAATACAGAAATAATGTAAGACCCAAATAATGCTAGAAAAATCAATTAAGTCCAATTTGAGTCCAAACTTACAAAACATAACCAGGCTTAATTAATTAAGTACATGGAGAGTGTAAATGATTAAAAATGAAGGTTTATTAATGTATAAAATATGTAATTATCAATTATTAATGAAATCAGTGTTTTTGCTACGTATTTCTCCGCCTTTCTTATATATATATATTTGTTATATCTTTTTTATTATGCCAAAGGGGGAGAAAAATAACCGGTAATGTTTGAGAAAAGATAGGTAACATAAGTAACAATTATTGGATTCTTAACGTACCTTTTTGAATTCTAATTTATCTGAACTAGTATTTTTCTCAATAGTAGTTTGTCATCATCAAAAAGGGGGAGAATGTGATTACTATGAAACAATGAAGATAAGTTTTGATGATAACAAACATGAAGATGATGAAGACTAAGTCCAAAGATCTTTAAAGATTAGCTCTAGGACTTAAGGTCTCTTCGTATGGAGCTCTTATTGGATATCTCATTGTGTGTTTCAAAAAGATCTAAAATCCTGTCCTTATAAATTAAACTAAAGTTTTAATATGGTTTTTGAAAGATCAAACGATTTTAGAAATTCGGAAATCACCTGGGCAGTTTCCTAAAAGTTTTTTCAAATGTTTTCTAACAGGGGTATTCGAATAACCCCTAAGGTATTTGAATAGCCCATGTGGTATTCGAATATACTTTATTATAGAAAATTGCTTTTAAACAGAAGTATTCGAATAGGTTAAGAAGTATTCGAATAAACTTCTTCTAAACTGTTTTCCCAAATATTTTGAAACTGAGGTATTCGAATAACTTTATAGGTATTCAAATAACTTCCTTCAGAATTACTTTTCACTAAACAGTGGGATTCGAATAACCATGATGGTATTCGAATAACCCACGAATCTTGTTTTAGAAACAAACAGACATATTTCGAAATCAAATATGCATTTAATTCTTTCAATTGGCATTTTTGCTCAAAGGCTCTATAAATAGAGACCTTGGGTCATTTTTGCAGGTCCCGAACAATCTGAATTATTTTTGCTTATGTTAAAACGTGATTTATAATTTTCTCTTATTTTTTGTGCACTTTTTGTCAAAATTCTGAGATATCTTTAGAGAGCTCTATAGTGCTTCAATTTGAATTACTTGCTCTTTGTGAGAGTTTCTCTTCATCTATTTTCTGATGTATTTCTAAGAGAGTGTGGTATCCCTCAAAGGCTTTGTAACAAGGCTGAGGTATCCCTTGAAGGTTTGTGTTAGGGTGAGGTATCCCTGACAGTTTGAGGCTTTAGTACAAGGGTAAAGTTTCCCTGTATGTGAAAAGTGCTCTTGATTGTAAAGGTTGCAAGCACTTGTTTTAAGCTTGAATTGAATAGTGAAAAATCTCGAACTGTGTTTCGAGGACTGGACATAGGTCACAAGTGGTTGATGGTCGAACCAGGATAAATATCATGCCTACTTTTCTTATCCTTAATCTTTTATTTATCTACATTCAATTTATTATCTCTTGCAATTTTTTATTGGTTGTTCTTCTTCTCTTCCTTTATTTCACGCCATTTTAATATTTTATTTTAGAATATTTTATTTGTTTATGCTTTTGCAAAAAGTTTTTATCACTCAATTCACCCCCTCTTGAGTACTAGAAGCCACTTGGTAACAGCATAGGTTACTACTAGATGTGAGATAATAGGAAAAGCTAGATAGAACTAAGATAGATATATTCTACTTATCTAAATGCATGAATTACTCGCTTGCAGTTAAAGTTGAGGTAAGTATGCAAAGTTCTAGAGAAATGCTCATTCATCTCCAAAAGTTAGGTTGAAATGAAGCATTAGTTATGATAGGCTCTTTCACTAGGTTGAGTTGAGTCTATAGGAACAGTTTGTGGTGCGTATGTTTTTATAATATAACACTGCATGTTTTTGCTTACTCTTCCAAATGTATAGTAACCTATGATGTGTATAACCCATGATGTGCACAATCATTTGGCACAAATAGTACGTAGGAATCAGATACTCCCTAAACTACCTCACAGAGCCAAGGGTTATAGGTAGAGTGAAGATGAGCTTTCCCTCCCTACCATAGTAGATTACGATGCGTTCAAGTTCCTGGAATGACTAGGTATTGATAGTTTTCAAAAAAAAACTCCGCATAGATTTTTTTAAAAAAAACTGCATCAGCATAACTATTGGACATTACTTAGGCATATTCATATTGCATATTACAAGTATTGCATTTGAATGACAATTGTATAGGCAATTGTCTTTTCTTATTGATATTTATAATTATATGGACAGTTGTATATTTTTTATGGTATGTCGGTTATTTATTGAACCACACTACAGGGAAGTGTGTAGTTATGAGTAATTATGGAGGAAACTCCTATGTTAGTTATTTGAGATTGTTTATACAATGTTATAACTAACTGGTATAGGAATTGCTTTTATTGAGAATTATAATTCTCACCCCGATTGTGTTTCCATGTAAATCCAGGTCAAGACCCTATTAAGGGAAAAAAGACGAAGCATGAAGACTAGTTTTGTTTTATTGCTTCCTAGACAAAGTTTATGTATATAGTTTATATTTGCTTTTTAATGTTTCAAAGAGTTATGTATTACAATATGCCCTTTTGTGGCTGATGTTGTGTGTGTGTATATATATATATATATATATATATATATATATATATAAGTTTTATGTTTTTCGCATTCTCTCAAGGCTCTCTATAACGACTGCATTGTGATTATGGATATATTATGAGGTAGTTAAGTAAGGAGTAACGTTGTTGGTACTGTTTATCTCCTTATATGTTAGATATATCCAGATATCAGTATTAGGGTGTTACATTATGGTATCAGAGCAGTTCATCTTGTTGAGCAAGGGTATGGACTGATTATGCTTTAGGCATGAGTAGATGTTTCAATTTTAGGCCATACATTCTTTTATCTCAAAATGAGATGTGTGAATAGAATTGCATGATAGCCTTAGGTATGGATGCTAATGGTTACTATTGCATTGCTACATGATATTGAGACTGATTAACTCAATATCTATTGTTCAGTGTATACCAAATACTATGGCTACTATTGGGCGAACCCAAAAGCCTGGGAGTCTTACAAGTGAAGAAATAACCAGAGCTCTTAGAGAAATGGTTGTTATAGTGAGAGAGCAGACTGCTATTTGTGGAAAACTATTAGAAAAGATAGAAAATGAACTAATGAGGAATCAAGATTTCTCAGCATTTGGTAAAGTTACTCTTTCGTTCTTCAAAGGAGAGTATAGTTCGGTCAGAGCTAAGAGATGGCTTCAACAGATGGAAGAAATTTTTGTGGTCATAGCATGCACTGATGAACAAAAAAGTGACCTTTGCTTCTTATATGTTAATAGGAGAGACATAAAGCTGCTGGGTCGAAACTAAGAGGTTATTAGAGATAGTTGGTACTTAAATCACCTGGGAGGTGTTTAGAGCTACTTTCTTGGATATTATTCCATTGAGTTGTAGAAAGCCAAGAAATTGGAATTTCAAGGGGATATGATTGTGGGTCAGTATGTAGAGCTTTTTAAAGGATATTCTAAGTTCTCTTCTTATTTTATGAGTAATCCAGATGAAGACTGGAAGTGTGTAAAATTTGAAATGGGACTTAGAGAAGATATTAGAAGAGTTGTGAAACAAATAGAGATTAAGGACTTTTGCACTCTAGTTAGTGAAAGTAAAGTGGTATAAGTAGAAAATCTCAAGACCACAACGGAGCATGAATTAGAAAGTTTCCTAAAGAGGAAAATATCAGATGTTGAGATCAGCGAGGGTACTTCTTGGTCTCAATTTTTACAAGATAAGGGAAAACAAATTCAAATGGAAGCTTAGGATGATGATAAGTATAAGCAGGGTGCTTCTAATATGAGTAACCTTAAGGGAAAAGGTAAAGTGGACTCCAAGGTACCAAGATGTGCTAGAAGTGTAAGAAGATACATGGAAGTAGACCATATTTGGTAGGCAAATATGTGTGTTACATATGTGAGTGACCAGGACATCTATGAAAGATTGTCCACAAAAAAAGGGAGCAACGAAATCTTTGAACGTGGTGTGAGGTAAGCGCACATTTAAAGAGAAATCTTTTAAAAATGAGTATAAGTAGAGTATAGATTTACTTTGTGAATCATGTTAATTTACTTTGTAATTCTAGTTTGTTTACCTTTGTTGGTATGGTTTGGTTGCTATATAAACATGATATTATGTTCTTGTTCAGTTAGAAGTGTGAGACTGTGTTTAGATTATAGGCAGATGAATAAAGAGACTATCGAGAATAAATATCTTTAGCTAGAATGGATGATCAGATAGATTAGTTAAGAGAAGCTTTGGATTTTCTCATGAGATGATCTAAGATCTGATTGTCATGGAATCAAGGTTAGGCAAAGAATATTTCTAAAAACATTTCTAAGATTATGAAAGAACATGCTTAGTATGTTAAAATAGTTTTGAAAACTTTTAGGGAAAGGTGGTGGCGTGCCAAGTAAACCAAGAGTAAGTTTTGGTTGCAAGTGGTATAGTTTTAGGGGCATATGATTTCTCAAGGAGGAATTTCAGAGACCCTAGCAAAGTTAAAGCAGTGGTATAATGGGAAAAACTAACCATTGTGACTGAGGTTAGATAGTTTATCAGTAGATTTTCTTAGTTAGTGCTACTTTGACTAGGTTGATTAGGAAATGTAGTAGTTTGAGTGGACTCTTGATTGTGAGAATAGTTTCCAAGAGCTGAAGTTAAGGTTAAAACATATTCCAGCCATATAAAATACAACCACTGAAGGAGAAACATATTTCATATATAATGTATTCATCCTTAACACAAAGCACTAATAACACGAAATATAATACTAACATATTCAAATAAAAGATGACGGGTACAAAAGCACTAAAGGGGAAAGTAGTAATCATGGGATAGGTACTACTAGCAGACAAAGCCGCAACCCTTATATATATGACGCTCGGTGTCCCAGTCGACACGTCAGGCATCAATGCCCCCATGAAGTTCCACCCATACGTAACTGAAGAAATCTCGTCCAGATGTCATATCAAAAATAACGAATCAGCCCAATCCAATCAGTAAGGGTGTGGTCCCTCATCTTTTTCCTCATGATCTTTTATCAAATATAAATATAAAATAAAAATACAATGATACAGGAAAGAGGTAAGACACCTAGCATTCAATACCAATACGATAGTAAGAAAACAGAACGACGCAGAACGCCTACAAAGCAAGGCAACAATATTAAACAGGAATAGTGGCATACAATAAAAGAAACAGTCACAAAGTCTCAGATAAAAAACAACAAGATAGTTCAAATAATCATAACCTCATTTAAAGCAATAGTCCAATCATCATATAAATGAACAACAGTTTCATCATCATGAAAATGGGTAAATGTGTAAATACTAGATGATATGCTGACTCACTATGCACGTGCACGTGGTACCAAAATCCTACTCCATGGATCTAGACATAAACATTCGAAGAGAATGATCAAGGAGTCATATTAGTATCTCATTAGCCTTAAAATAAAGTGCTTTATCATAAAAATAATATTTTGCGCAACATGGCTTATACATGGCACCTCAACAATGATCGCGATATAGGACAGGGTCTCGGTCTGGATCGTCGATGTGTTTGCATCGGTCTATCCCACGGCCCAATAGAGCTACCACTGTCTATTGTGAGACACCCGCACCCCGATGTCCCCAAGGTCAACAACATGACCCACGCTTAGTCTACTCGCACCCGTACTAAGGTGTAATTCCATCTCCTAGGCATGCACCGCCTTTATAACATAGTCTAACAGACATTCACAAATGCATGATGACTCAATGTGCATCATGTATACTCATCAATAATAGGTTTCTCATAAACATTGCATCTCATGTATATTCATCAATGATACACTTCTCATGAAACAATACCATAATTTGGTCAAGTTAAACATCAACATATTCATGTATATTTCACAGTGATATGCTTTCTCATAATCATGCCATTACTGGCCAATGCAATTATCAACAATATAACATATTTAAATCTTCAACAGTAACACATAGTTATTAAAATTTAACCCTAGGTTACGCTTTTATTTCAAGACTTCCATCACTAATCCTCTCTAGGGGAATCCTCTTGTGATTCTCATTAAATCTTTAGTACTCTTAATTAGCCAAGTTCTTTACTTTGAATTTAATCATACTCAGTTAGAATATTATTCTAAGGCTTTCCAAGTCTCACTCACACTCTTGTTCTTTTCTCAAGTCTAAAATCACTCTAAGTTGTCAAGTAAATCTTTTTCCTTCATTTTTCCATCTTATGAATCCATAATAGTTTATTAAATTACCTATTCTCCTAAGTTTCATCTTGATACATAAATCTTAGCCAATAAAGCCCTAGAGGTCGTGAACCTCCTAAGAATAAGAATCCAATCAATTTCTCCATCACATTGTTAGCATGAACCTTAGGGATCATTAAACCCAAAAACTTACATCTTGTTTCATCATTGTTTACCCTTAATCAATTCCTTCTTAACCTAATCTTCTAAGTTTCAAATTATCACAAAAATTGTCTTTGATACCCTATTTTCTTTTCCTCTTAGCCGAAATCTCTCCCAAAGGTCTCTAATCCCAAAATTGTCATTATTTTATCAATTATCTATCACCTAATTTCTTTGTCCCAAATTAGTACACAAATTCCATCATGGACCTAAAATAACATAGCATTAAGTTCTCAAGGTGGTAAAACATTCCTTAAGCTTCATTATGGAATTTCACTTTAGATTAACCATTCTTATAAAATCTCCCTCTCTAGAGGAATTCTCTTAACAAATCAAATTATTTACTCTAGTTTGATTATAATATATCAATTATTGAAGTCATGGTTATCTTCTCACAATATTTTGACCAATTATGCCCTGGGAGCCAAGTCTCCAGTGCCTGAGCGTTGGTTAAGCGCCTGAGCGCTCAACACGCAACGCCTGAGTGCTCACTGAGCTAAGTTTCTGGAAATCATTCAAGACATTGGCCGCTTAAGCGTCCAAGCTCCAACGCCTGGGCGTTGGATGAGCGCCTAAGCGCTCGCTGCACAGTGCCTGACCACTAGTGCACCAGCAAGGATTCTGCATAATTTGTTTTTGCAGAACCTTAGCCCATCCATTTTCAAAGCTTCTCATTCTTTTTGCAAGCAATCCAAAACATGATTCTTAATCCTCAGGGTACAAGATAAAAATCAATAGATTCATAGTCATCAAAACACACAATGCAAATCCATATATTTATACAAATCAAACAACTATAAAATTATGAAAATAATACAATGTAACAAAGAAAGTAATCCCATATGGATTCCCTCATCAACAACAACACACAAGACATCTCCTTACTACCAAGATCGGTTGAAGAGAATTATCTCCCTCTTACCTATTGAAGACAACACAAGGACGCAATCCCCTCTTGTTCTTGATTTTTGTTTTCCACCTTCAAGAAAATCCTAGGGTGAGCAACTTTCAAAAAGGTTCACTCAAACCATGGAAAGATGAGTTCTTGGTCACATAAGTGACCAAGAAAAACGAAAATGAGAAGAAAAGAGAAGAAAGTTGAGGACTTTACCTCAAAAGCTCCAAGCTTTAGTTTCAATGGTGGAAAATGGAAGAGGGAGAACTAGAAGATGATCACTAAAGAGAAGAGCCTTGAAATGATGGAAGGAAGCTAGAAATGTGATGTGTGTAGCAAACAAATAGAGATGGTCTCCAATGTGTGGGTGTGCCGTGGAGGAGGAAGAAGAGAAGAAGAAAGAATGCTTGAAGAAAATGAGAAGAGAGAAAAGAAAGGAAGAGAAAGGTGTTAGGTGTTTTTTTTGTGTTTTGAAATGGGAATGAAGTGGTAAATGTGAGAAAACAATTTTTAGCTCCGCCAAGGAGTGCATCTGCCGTGGAGAGAGTGTAGGGAGGGAAGAGAGAGAAAAAAAGTGACATTAGGGAAATTTCTAGGAAGCTTCCCTTAACAAGCTTGGATTAAATTAATCTTTCTTTTGAAATAAAGCTAATGGATGTGACACAAAGTAGATTTCAGATAAGGTGATAAGGATTTTTACTACAAGCTATTATCCAATGGATAACTATTACAGATAGCAAAGTCAGTATTAATTGTCCAACAAATAATAAAGTATACAATAATTTTTATTTATCAGATAAAATTTTTAAAAAACGTGAAACCTCGTAAACCGTATCTAATATCGGGTTAGTAAGATCCCTCATCGACGTTTCCACGGTTTAAGGTTCTCAAAAAAAAAATCTCATTTTCCCGACTCTGCTCAGCGGGCACGTAAAATGAGAAATAATATTAAAATATTTCACATTTCCGAAAAAATCTAGAAAAAATTCACAAAAATCACAAATATTATAAAATGACTATTTATCATGAAATTATTAATTTTTGGGATGTTACAAATAGCGGATAGATTAAGTAATCTGTCCACTTTTTTCCAAGTAAAGCTAGCTATTCTCGAGATAAATTAGTTTAACTATACTTGAAAGACATAGTTAGATTACAAGATGTCCCTGTGAGTATAGTGTCTAATAGAGATACTAGATTCACACCTACTTTTTAGGAAACCTTGCAAAAGGCACTTCTGACTAAGTTAACTCTCAGTACAACTTACTATCTGCGAATAAAGGGTTCAAAGAGCTTATAGGCAAGTGGATTCCTCTGGTGAAGGCACGGTTAGGAGAAAATAGCACTAAAGAGGCTACTTAGGACAAGGAAGAAAAACTTGAAACCATCACCGGTTATGTGCTTGGAGCAACCACTATCAAGGTACCAACTGGAGCTTTTGGACTTCAAGCACACCTACAACACACATTTTAGAAATAGGCAAGGTGCCCTTAGGAACCCAAACCATTTTAGTTCCGACTTTATTGTTTCTTTTATTTCTAGTATTACATGTAGATGCACTATGTCCTTTCTTTCCACAATGAAAGCATTTGATAAAAGGGCTACTTGATGTTCTAGAGGGAACAAAGAAGTTATTGTAAGATTTTTTTATGGTTATTTGGATTATATCCTAAGCTGGCTTTTTGAAAAACACACATTTGTTTCCCTAGTAACATATTCAAATTGTCCCTTCCCAATGTGAATTTTGCAAGAGTATTTTTTATGTCCTCAATTTCATTTTCAAATGCTTTACATGAGGAACAAGATGAGGGTGTGAGTGCATTATCATGTGAAAAACAAATCATGCATGATGAGTTAGCATCAATAAGTCCAAGAGTCTCATTTTCAACTTTGAGTTCTTCAATCTCCTTAGTTAAAATAGAAATTTTGTTAGTCACTAAGGAGATTGTTTTGTTGAAAGTTAAAACTATTTTAGTGAGCCTCATGGATTCATCATGTAATTCTTGAAATGCATCTTGCAATTCACTATATGAAGAAGAAAGTTCAAGATTAGATGAGGTTACCTCGGTTTCACTTTCTTCTTCTTCTTCTTCTCCATTTGCTATAAGGCAAATGTGGGCTTCCTCATCCTCCGAATCATTAGTGGAATTCATATCATTGTCTTCCCATGCAATGTATGCTCTTCTTCCTTTTCTTTTCTTGAAAGACTTCTTTTCAAATTTCTCCATCTTTTTTTTAAAAACCGGGCATTCCATCTTCATGTGCTCCGATTTTCCACATTCATAGCAAATTAGAATAGATGAAATTCCTTTTCCCTTTTGTTATAACTTCTTAAGAGGAAAATGAGATCGTCTTTGATTTCTTTTCTTCTTGAGAAATCTTCCAAACTTCTTCACAAGGAGGCTGAAATTCTCTTCATTCATTTCAATATTGTCAAGATCATTTCCATCATCTTCATCTTCATATTCAATTGAGGAAGAAGTGGCTTTGAGAGCAATCCTCTTTTTCTTCATATCTTGCTCCTCATTTTGACTTAATCTATTTAGCTCCAACTCATGCTCATGAAGTTTTCCAAAGAGAGTGGGCAAAGTCATTGTAGCTAGATTTCTTGTTTCTGATATAGCCGTCACCTTAGGTTGTCAATTCCTGCTTAAGCATCTCAAAATTTTGTTAATAAGATCTTCATTAGCAAAAGTTTTTCCTAATAAAGCAAGATAATAAATTATATGAGTAAATCATTTTTACTTTTCTTGAATGTTTTCCCCTTGGTTCATTCTAAACAATTCATATTCATGGGTGAGTGTATTTATTCTAGATCTTTTCACTTCGCTTGTGCCCTCATGGGTTACTTGCAATGTATCACACATTTCTTGAGCGGTCTTACAATTTGACACCTTAAAAAATTCATCATATATCCTAAAGTAGTGATGATATTCTTGGCTCTCAAGTTATATTGGACCTTTTTCTTGTCATCATCGGTCCATTCATTTCTTGGTATATTGGTTCTAACACCATTCACTAAACGTGAGGGGACAAAATGGCCATTTTTAACAACATCTCACACATCAATATCAATAGCTTCAATAAAAATCTTCATCATTTCTATCCAATATACATAACCATCCTCATTAAAAAAGGGAGGTCTATTTATAGAAGAACCTTCAGTAGAAAAACCATTTCAAGCCATCTTTTCTCTTGAAGCGGCTAAGTTCTTTATACAAGAGTCTATCTCTAATACCACTTGTTACCAAGTGGCCTCAATACTCAAGATGATGGTGAATTGAGTATGTAAAAAGAGTTTGTAATTCTTTTGCAAAACACTTAATTCTCAATTTTCGTTGAAGCTATTGTTTGTTAGAATTGAATGAATAGAGAGAATAAAGGGTTTACACATACAAGTAAATCAATCAAGCAAGATACAATGCAAGATATTCGATCAAACAATACACAAAGTAAAGGAGATGAGTTTAGGAAGACAAACACAAAGCTTTATCCTGATTCAACCACTAATCCACTTGTGATCTACGTCCAATCACCAAGTAAACCTGAGATTTTCACTATATCTTCAAGCTTCAAACAGGTGCTTAACAACCTTTACAAGATGGAGCACTCAACACACCTTGGGATACCTCACCCTTTGTGCTTGAGTCTCAATAACAAAGGGATACCTCAACCTTACAATCCTTTGAGGGATGTCTCACCCTCTTTTCAGAATAAACAAAGTATAGATGAATGGAAACTCTCACAAGAGTGAATAATACAAATTAAAACTGATGGGTATCAAGAATTCACTCTACTTAAGCTTAAAAATAGAGTATGATTTTAGAGATAGAGAAAACGTGAGTTCAATACTTAAGAATGTTTTTCAGATTGATTGTCTAACCTTCATAAATGCCCAACAACTTAGTTTTATAGCCAAATACAATTAAGAGTCCTTGGGGTGGCTGGAAACATTTAATGCTCTGTGAAAGAGCCATTGAATGTGTTCATTGGTTTCCCAGATAACCAATTAGGGAGAGTCTTAATCGGTTAGGCCAATTAGTAAATAAGTTCTAACGCCTCTGTTTAATAGAATAACCAATTAGCAGACTTACCTAATCGGTTAGGCATTTAGAAAAGTGGTTCACATGGCTTTGTTTAAAAAGGATACTAACCAATTAGTAAAAGCACTAATCGGTTAGGACATCAAAATAACCAATTCATGTTTCTTCCAGAAATCACACTAACCAATTAGCCTAAACCTCTAATCGGTTAGCACCATTATAAGTGAAGAGGCTGCCTCTGTTTTGATAAATAATTGATTAGCCAATGTTCTTAATCGATTAGGACATTTACAACAACAGGTTCTGACTTGATGAATAACCAATTAGGTGGAGTCCCTAACTGGTTAGGAGCTCTTGAAAAACATTGAGTATTTTGCTCTTGATCAAGTCATTAACTTGTTATACCATTAAAAACATTTTGGGTCAAACATAAACCAATTTTTCACAAGTTTAAAACATGATTTTGCAAAGTCATTTAAGTCAAGTGAAAAACCATTTGAATGAGCTTAGAGTGAATCCTAAATACCTTAACACAATATCTAAGCCCTATATGCTATTCTTGAATATTCTTGGAGCTTGATCAATGCACATCCATCCTATATTGTTTGTAATCATCAAAACCAATTTCTTGAATCAATGACAATTACATTCTCCCCATTTTTTGATGATGACAAATAACTATTGAGAAAAGGTTAGTTAAAAAAATATAATTCACAAAAGGTGTTAGAGACTTACTCCCCATTTGTTTTTCAAGAGAAGATAATATTAGAGATACACAACTCCCCCTTAGTTTTGGAATCCCAAGATCATTTTATTCATCTAACAAATATACTTTTTGGAAATTTACCTTCCTTTACTCAATGGTGTTCAAGCCAAAAACCTTTTCCCCCTTTTGACATAATCAAAAAGAGCTTTTCCGAAAAGGAGAGAAGTAACACTATATTCTTAAGCACAAAACCATTGATATTCAATAATGAACTAGCAAAAAGATCATAGTACATGCATATCAAGAGATTAATCATGGCAAAGCATTGTTCAAGTCATACCAGAAAGTAGCAAAGTCAGACTAATGTTTAGCAATAAGCAATCAGCAAACTCAAAAGATAAACACTAAGATTAGATTAGCATAAGCATTTCATGGAATATGATGGAAATGGTGTTTTAATGGAGGATTATGGTTAGATTTGGAGAATGTGAGGAGTTGGAAAGAGTGGGTGTGAGAGGGGAAATGACAAAGACGATAATGGTGAAAGAGGGGAGGGTTTCGTGAATGAGGAAGAAGATATGGGTGGCTATTTTAAGTGGGTGGGTAACTAGTTATGGGTTTTGTTAATCGGTTAGTGGGAGTGTAAACAAAACAGAGTGCTCATGGGTTGAGCAAATAATCGATTAGGGGAGTGAACTAATAGATTAGCTTATTTTAAAATCAGAATATTAAGCTCTTTGTTAGCTCAAACAATCGATTAGAGCATGACACTAATCGATTAGGATAAAGGAAATTTATAATGTGAAGCTTCTGTGACATTGAATAATCGATTAAGGCGTACACCTAGCAGATTATTTTCGTGAATCTCAAATATATGGAGCCTCTGTTTGCTTCAATAACAGATTAGGAAAATCTCCTAATAGATTATTTGTGGTCTCTAGGAGCTTCAAAACACCTTCATAATTAGTTAGAGAGGTCTTGTAATTGGTTATCTTCATGGAGTGAAAACCACCATCCTCTGACTTTGTGAGTAACAGGTTAGGTACTTCTCCTAACCAATTAATTGCCTTGACAAAAAGTATAATCACTTGTCCAAGGAGTCACTAATTGGTTACTTACTTCTCATAACAGATTAGCAAGAGCTCTTAATTGGTTATCATGACTTGCCAGATAGAAGTTCCATTGTGCCAAACTTGTTCCAAGTTCACATAATAGATTATTTCCTTCTCTTAACAGATTATTCCACTTCTAAAACTAGAAAATCTGTAGAGATCCTACCTTAAAAATTGATTCTTCTCTCTCAAAAATAGTAGAAGCAATTTTCTTCATTAAGAGCTTGAGATTAGGAATTTGGGGAACTAAAGCATGCATCAAGCACCTGCAAAATAAACTTAGGGGAAACTCCAACGCTCAAGTCAGTATTGGATTCAACAATAATTCAAGGTAAGATAATTATGCAGCCATATAGTGCAACAAATGACCAATTATGCAGTAAGGGACAGATTATGCAGTAGAATTAGATTCATGATTGATCCAATATGCCAAGTTCTCTTCTTATATTGAAGAATGCTTCTTTGTTTAATAGTTTAGTGAAGATATCAGCTAGTTGCTTAGTGGTTTCAACAAATTCAAGCAAGCAATCACCTTTTTGAACATGATCCCTTATGAAATAGTGCCTAATCTCAATATGCTTGGTCCTAGAGTGCAAAATGGGATTTTTAGACAAATTGATTGCACTTGTGTTATCACACTTTATAGGAATGTGATCAAACCCAAGACCATAGTCTAGAAGTTATTGCTTCATCCAAAGGATTTGAGCACAATAACTTCTAGCTACAATATATTCAGCTTCAGCTGTTGACAATGCCACACTATTTTGTTTCTTGCTATGCCAAGAAACTAGTGACCTTCCAAGCAAGTAGCATGTCCCACTAGTGCTCTTCCTATCTATTTTGCATCCAGCAAAATCAGAATCAGAATAACCAATTAGGCTACAAGAGGAACCCTTATGGTACCACAATCCCATTTGTGAAGTGCCTATTAAATATTTCATAATTCGTTTTACAGCACATAAGTGTGATTCTTTAGGATTTACTTGATATCTAGCACACATGCATACACTAAACATGATATCAAACCTACTAGCAGTAAGATAAAGGAGTAAGCTAATCATACCCCTATATTTTGTAATTTCTACTAATTTACCTCATTCATCCTTATCCAAGTAACAAGAAGTGCCCATTGGTGTAGCCATTTGCTTGGCTCCTTCCATTCCAAACTTCTTGAGCAACTCCTTGCAATATGTGGATTGACTTATGAAAGTTTCATCCCTTGTTTGCTTGATTTGAAGACCAAGGAAGAAGTTGAGCTCACCCATCATAGACATCTCAACCTCACTTTGCATAATTTTAGTAAATTTTTTACAAAGAGAGTCATTAGTAGCACCAAATATGATATCATCAACATATATTTGAACAAGAATAATGTCATATTTTTTATGCTTGATAAAAAGAATAGTATCAACCTTTCCTCTAGAAAAGCCATTTTCCAAAAAAAACTTATTCAACCTTTCATACCAAGCTCTAGGAGCTTGTTTCAAGCCATATAAAGCCTTTTTAAGTTTAAAAATATAGTTGGGCAGTTCAAAGTTTTCAAACCTGGGATGTTGATCCACATACACTTCTTCTTGTATGAAACCATTTAAAAAGGCACTTTTGACATCCATTTGAAAGAGCTTAATATCCATGATGCATGCATAAGCAAGTAGCATTCTAATGGCTTCTAATCTAGTTACGGGAGCATAAGTTTCTTCATAATTTATGCCTTATTCTTGATTATAACCCTTAGCTACAAGCCTAGCTTTGTTTCTTATTATTATGCTCGTTTCATCAAGTTTGTTCCTAAAGACCCATTTGGTGCCAATTATAGAATGATCATTGGGCCTTGGAACTAACTCCCAAACTTGATTCCTCTCAAATTGGTTTAGTTCATCTTGCATGGCCAAGATCCAATGTTTATCATTGATGGCCTCATTTATGTCTTTAGGTTCAACTTGAGAGACAAAAGCCATATGGTTACATGCATTTCTAAGAGTGTTACGAGTGATTACCCATTTTGATACATCACCTATCACTTTGTCAAGAGGATGATATCTTGATGTTTTCCATTCCTTGGGAAGATCTATTATTTGAGAGTCTTCTTGTCTTAGGGAACCATATGAGCTTTTTTCTTGCTTCTTGACTTCTTTTTCTTGATTTTCTAGGTGAGTCCTTGTCAAAATTTCTGCAACATCATCAACAAACTCCTTTCTCGACTCATTTGGATTAGTTTCATCAAATGCAACATGTATGAACTCTTCTATGGTCATAGTTCGTTTATTGTAAACTCTAAAGGCCTTACTATGTATGGAATAGCCAAGAAATAATCCCTCATTAGATTTTGCATTAAACTTCCCTAAGTTATCCTTTCCATTATTTAAAACAAAGCATTCACATCTAAAAACATGAAAATTTGAGATATTTGGTTTCCTTCCTTTGTATAATTCATAGGAGGGTTTTCTTTAAAATTGGCCTTATTAGAGCCCTATTCATAATATAACAAGCGGTGTTAACAGCATCCGCCCAAAAATACTTAAGACTGTTGGCCTCATTGAGCATAGTTCTTTCTATTCCTCCTAAAGATCGATTTTTCCTTTCTACAACACCATTTTGTTGTGGTGTTCTAGGGGCCGAAAAATTAGGCTCAATGTCATATTCATCACAAAAGGTTTCACATTCATGGTTTTCAACTGACCACCATGGTCACTTCTTATGGATTCAATACAAAAACCTTTTTCGTTTTGGATAACTTTGGCAAGCTTTTTGAATAATTAGAAAGTATCATTTTTGTGAAACAAAAATAATATCCATGTAAACCTATAAAAATCATCCACAATCACTAAACCATAGTAATTCCCACCAACGCTCATAGTTCTGGAGGGACCAAAAAGATCCATGCGCAAAAGTTGTAGAGGACTAGAAGTTAAAACCATATTTTTAGCTTTAAAAGAGACCTTTACTTGTTTTCCCTTTTGACATGCATCACAAAGTTTATCTTTTTCAAATTTGACGTGTGGGGACAAAAGGGCTATTTTCAACAGCATCCCACACATCAATATCAATAGCTTCAATAAAAATCTTCATCATTTCTTTCCAATATGCATAACCATCCTCATTGAAAAAGGGAGGTCTATTTATAGAAGAACCTTCATTAGAAAAATCATTTGAAGCCATCTTTCCTCTTGAAGCGGCTAAGCTCTTTATACAAGAGTCTAGCTCTGATACCACTTGTTACCAAGTGGCCTCAATACTCAAGAGGGGGGTGAATTGAGTTTGTAAAAAGAGTTTGTAATTCTTTTGCAAAACACTTAATTCTCAATTTTCGTTGAAGCTATGTTTGTTAGAATTGAATGAATAGAGAGAATAGAGGGCTTACACATACAAGTAAATCAATCAAGCAAGATAGAATGTAAGATATTCAATAAAATAGTACACAAAGTAAAGGAGATGAGTTTAGGAAGACAAACACAAAGTTTTATCCTGATTCAACCACTAATCCACTTGTGATCTACGTCCAATCACCAAGTAAACACCCGAGATTTTCACTATATCTTCAAGCTTCAAACAGGTGCTTGACAACCTTTACAAGATGGAGCACTCAACACACCTTGGGATACCTCACCCTTTGTGCTTGAGTCTCAATAACAAAGGGATACCTCACCCTTACAATCCTTTGAGGGATGTCCCACCCTCTTTTCAGAATAAACAAAGTATAGATGAATGAAAACTCTCATAAGAGTGGATAATACAAATTAAAGCTTATGGGTATTAATAATTCACTTTACTAAAGCTCAAAAATAGAGTATGATTTTAGAGATAGAGAAAACATCAGTTCAATACTTAAGAATGTTTTTTAGATTGATTGTCTAACCTTCATATATGTCCAACAACTTAGTTTTATAGCCAAATACAATTAAGAGTTGTTGGGGTGGTTGGAAACATTTAATGCTCTGTGAAAGAGTCATTGAATGTGTTCACTGGTTTCCTAGATAACCAATTAGGGAGAAGTCCTAATCGGTTTGGCCATTTAGTAAATGAGTTCCAAGGCCTCTGTTTAACAGAATAACCAATTAGCAAACTTGCCTAATCAATTAGGCATTTAGAAAAGTGATTCACGTGGCTTTGTTTAAAAAGGATACTAACTAATTAGTAAAAGCACTAATTAGTTATGACATCAAAATAACCAATTCAAGTTTCTTCCAGAAATCACACTAACCAATCAGCCCAAACCTCTAATCGGTTAGCACCATTATAAGTGAATAGGCAATGCCTCTGTTTTGATAAATAATTGATTAGCCAATGTTCCTAATCGATTAGGACATTTACAAAAATAGGTTCTAACTTAATGAATAACCAATTAGGTGGAGTCCCTAACTGGTTAGGAGCTCTTGAAAAACATTGAGTATTTTGCTCTTAATCAAGTCACTAACTTGTTATACCATTAAAAACATTTTGGGTCAAACATAAACCAATTTTTCACAAGTTTAAAACATGATTTTGCAAAGCCATTTAAGTCAAGTGAAAAACCATTTGAATGAGCTTAGATTGAATCCTAAATACCTTAACACAATATCTAAGTTCTATATGCTATTCTTGAATATTCTTAGAGCTTGATCAATGCACATCCATCCTATCTTGTTTGTAATTATCAAAACCGATTGCTTGAATTAATGCTAATTACATTCTCCCCATTTTTTGATGATGACAAACAACTATTGAGAAAAGGTTAGTTAAAAAAATGGAATTCACAAAAGGTGTTAGAGACTTACTCCCCATCTGTTTTTCAAGAGGTAATAATATTAGAGATGCACAGCTCCCCCTTAATTTTGGAATCCCAAGATCATTTTATTCATCTAATAAATATACCTTTTGGAAATTTACCTTCCTTTTCTCAATGGTATTTAAGCCAAAAACCTTCTCCCTTTTTTGACATAATCAAAAAGAGCTTTTTCGAAAAGGAGAGAAGTAACACCATATTCTTAAGCACAAAACCATTGATATTCAATAATGAACTAGCAATAAGATCATAGTACATGCATATCAAGATATTAATCATGGCAAAGCATTGTTCAAGTAATACCAGAAAGTAGCAAAGTCAGACTAATGTTTAGCAATAAGCAATCAGCAAACTCAAAAGATAAACACTAAGATTAGATTAGCATGAGCATTTCATGGAATATGATGGAAATGGTGTTTTAATGGAGGATTATGGTTGGATTTGCAGAATGTGAGGAGTTGGAGTGAGTGGGTGTGAAAGGGGAAATGACGAAGACGATAATGGTGAAAGAGGGGAGGGTTTCGTGAATGAGGAAGAAGATATGGGTGGCTGTTTTAAGTGGGTGGGTAACTGGTTATGGGTTTTGTTAATCGGTTAGTGGGAGTGCAAACAAAACAAAGTGCTTATGGGTTGAGCAAATAATCGGTTATGGGAGTGAGCTAATAGATTAGCTTATTTTAAAATCAGAATATTGAGCTCTCTATAAGCTCAAACAATCGATTAGGATAACAAAAATTTATAATGTGAAGCTTCTGTGACATTGAATAATCGATTAGGGGGTACACCTAACAAATTATTTTCGTGGATCTTAAATATATGGAGCCTCTGTTTGCTTCAATAATAGATTAGGAAAATCTCCTAACAGATTATTTGTGGTCTCCAGGAGCTTCAAAACACCTTCATAATTAGTTAGAGAGGTCTTGTAATTGGTTATCTTCATGGAATGAAAGACCACCATCCTCTGACTTTGTGAGTAATAGGTTAGGTACTTCTCCTAACCAATTAATTGCCTTGACAGAAAGTATAATCACTTATCCAAGGAGTCACTAATTAGTTACTTACTTCTCATAACAGATTAGCAAGAGCTCTTAATTGGTTATCATGACTTGCCAGAGAGAAGTTCCAATGTGCCAAACTTGTTCCAAGTTCACATAATAGATTATTTCCTTCTCTTAATAGATTATTCCACTTCTAAAACCAAAAAATCTTCAGAGATCCCACCTTAAAAACTGATTCTTCTCCCTCAAAAATATTAGAAGCAATTTTCTTCATTAAGAGCTTGAGATTAGGAATTTGGGGAACTTAAGCATGCATTAAGCACATGCAAAATAAACTTGGGGGAAACTCCAACGCTCAAGTCAGTATAGGATTCAATAATAATTCAAGGTAAGACAATTATTCAGCCATATAGTGTAACAAATGACCAATTATGCAGCAAGGGATAGATTATGCAGCAGAATTAGATTCATGATTGATCCAATATGCCAAGTTCTCTTCTTATATTGAAGAATGCTTCTTTGTTTAATAGTTTAGTGAAGATATCAGCTACTTGCTTAGTGGTTTCAACAAATTCAAGCAAGCAATTACCTTTTTGAACATGATCCCTCATGAAATAGTGCCTAATCTCAATATGCTTGGTCCTAGAGTGCAAAATGGGATTTTTAGACAAATTGATTGCACTTGTGTTATCACACTTTATAGGAATGTGATCAAACCCAAGACCATAGTCTAGAAGTTGTTGCTTCATCCAAAGGATTTGAGCACAACAACTTCTAGCTGCAATATATTTAGCTTTAGCTGTTTACAATGCCACACTATTTTGTTTCTTGCTATGCCAAGAAACTAGTCAGCTTCCAAGCAAGTGGCATGTCCCACCAGTGCTCTTCCTATCTATTTTGCATCCAGTAAAATTGAAATCGGAATAACCAATTAGGCTACAAGAGGCACCCTTAGGGTACCACAATCTCATTTGTGAAGTACCTATTAGATATTTCATAATTCGTTTTACAGCACATAAGTGTAATTCTTTAGGATTTGCTTGATATCTAGCACACATGCATACACTAAACATGATATCAGACCTACTAGTAGTAAGATGTAGGAGTGAGCTAATCATACCTCTATATTTTATAAGTTCTACTAATTTACTTCCTTCATCCTTGTCCAAGTAACAAGAAGTGCCCATTGGTGTAGCCATTTGCTTGGCTCCTTCCATTCCAAACTTCTTGAGCAACTCCTTGCAATATGTGGATTGACTTATGAAAGTTTCATCCCTTGTTTGCTTGATTTGAAGACCAAGGAAGAAGTTGAGCTCACCCATCATAGACATCTCAAACTCACTTTACATAATTTTAGCAAATTCTTTACAAAGAGAGTCATTAGTAGCACCAAATATGATTTCATCAACATATATTTGAACAAGAATAATGTCATGTTTTTTATGCTTGATGAAAAGAGTAGTGTCAATCTTTCCTCTAGAAAAGCCATTTTCCAAAAGAAACTTGTTCAACCTTTCATACCAAGCTCTAGGAGCTTGTTTCAAGCTATATAAGGCCTTTTTAAGTTTAAAAACATGGTTGGGCAGTTCAAAGTTTTCAAACCTGGGAGGTTGATCCACATACACTTCTTCTTGTGTGAAACCATTTAAAAAGGCACTTTTGACAACCATTTGAAAGAGCTTAAAATTCATGATGCATGCATATGCAAGTAGCTTTCTAATGGCTTTTAATCTAGTTACGGGAGCATAAGTTTCTTCATAATTTATGCCTTATTCTTGATTATAACCCTTAGCTACAAGCCTAGCTTTTGTTTCTTATTATTATGCCCGTTTTATCAAGTTTGTTCCTAAAGACCCATTTGGTACCAATTATAGGATGATCATTGGGCCTTGGAACTAACTCCCAATCTTGATTCCTCTCAAATTAGTTTAGTTCATCTTGCATGGCCAAGATCTAATGTTTATCATTGATGGCCTCATTTATGTCTTTACGTTCAACTTGAGAGACAAAAGTCCTATGGTTACATGCATCTCTAAGAGTGTTACGAGTGATTACCCATTTTGATACATCACCTATTACTTTGTCAAGAGGATGATATCTTGATGTTCTCCATTCCTTGGGAAGATCTATGATTTGAGAGTCTTCTTGTCTCGGGGAACCATATGAGCTTTCTTCTTGCTTCTTGACTACTTTTTCTTGATTTTTTAGGTGAGTCCTTGTCAAAATTTCTGCAACATCATCAACAAACTCCTTTCTCGACTCATTTGAATTAGTTTCAGCAAATGCAACATGTATGGACTCTTCTATGGTCGTAGTTCATTTATTGTAAACTCTAAAGGCCTTACTATGTATAGAATAGCCAAGAAATATTCCCTCATCAGATTTTGCATTAACCTTCCCCAAGTTATCCTTTTCATTATTTAAAACAAAGCATTTACATCCAAAAACTTGAAAATGTGAGATATTTGATTTTCTTCCTTTGTATAATTCATAGGGGAGTTTTCTTTAGAATTGGCCTTATTAGAGTCCTATTCATAATATAACAGGCGGTGTTAACAGCATTCACCTAAAAATACTTAAGAATGTTGGCCTTATTGAGCATAGTTCTTTTCATTTCTTCTAAAAATCGATTTTTCCTTTCTACAATACCATTTTGTTGTGGTGTTCTAGGGGCCAAAAAATTATGCTCAATGTCATGTTCATCACAAAAGGTTTCAAATTCATGGTTTTCAAACTAACCATCATGGTCACTTCTTATGGATGCAATACACAAACTTTTTTCGTTTTGGATAACTTTGGCAAGCTTTTTGAATGATTGAAAAGTATCATTTTTGTGAGACAAAAATAATGTCCATGTAAACCTAGAAAAATCATCCACAATCCCTAAGCCATAGTAATTTCCACCAAAGCTTATAGTTCTAGAGGGACCAAAAAGGCCCATGTGCAAAAGTTGTAGAGGTCTAGAAGTTGAACCCATATTTTTAGCTTTAAAAGAGACATTTACTTATTTTCCCTTTTGACATGCATCACAAAGTTTATCTTTTTCAAATTTGAACTTTGGAAGACTAATTACTAGTTCTTTAGAAACCAATTTGTTTAAGCGATCTATGTAAATGTGGGCAATTCTTCTATGCCATAATCATGAATCATTTTCTTTAGTCATAAAGCATTTAGCATCATTTGAGGAAATGTCATCACGACTAATTATATATATATGATCAACAAACTTAACATGCTTATCATTCTTTCCTTCAATGATGCAACAATTAGAATCAAATATTACTCTATTCCCCTTATCACACAATTGACTTATGCAAAGCAAGTTATGTTTGAGTCCTTTAACAAGCAACACATTATCGATGGATGAGGAAGGAATCTTACCAACGTTACTAACTCCAATGATCTTTCCTTTGTTGTTGTCACCATAAGTTACGTGACCATTCTTCTTGGGGACAAGGAAGGAAAACTTGAAATCATTACCAGTCATGTGCTTAGACCAACCACTATCAAGGTACCAACTTGAGCTTTTGGACTTCAAGCACACCTACAACACTCATTCAAGTTTTAACATTTGGTCCCCAAATTGTCTTAGGCCCTTGTGTGTTAGAAATAAGCAAGGTGCCCTTAGGAACCCAAACTATTTTAGTTCTGACTTTGGTGTTTTTTTTTATTTCTAGTATTACATGTAGATGCACTATGTCCTTTCTTTCCACAATGAAAACATTTGATAAAGGGGTTACTTGATGTTCTAGAGGGAACAAAGAAGTTATTTTAAGATTTTTTATGGTTATTTGGATTATATCCTAAGCCGGCTATTTGAAAAACACACCTTTGATTCCCTAGTAACATATTCAAATTGTCCCTTCCCAATGTGAATTTTGCAAGGGTATTTTTCAAGTCCTCAATTTCATTTTCAAATGCTTTACATCAAGAACAAGATAAGGGTGTAGGTGCATTATTATGTGAAGAACAAATCATGCATGATGAGTTAGCATCAATAAGTCCAAGAGTTTCATTTTCAACTTTGAGTTTTTCAATCTCCTTAGCTCAAATAAAAATTTTATTAGTCATTAAGGAGATTGTTTTGTTAGAAGTTAAAACCATTTTAGTGAGCCTCATGGATTCATCATGTAATTCTTAAAATGTATCTTACAATTCACTATATGAAGGAGAAAGTTCAAGATTAGATGAGGTTACCTCGGTTTCACTTTCTTCTTCTTCTTCTTCATTTGCCATAAGGCAAATATGGGCTTCCTCATCCACCGAATCATCGATGGAATTCATATTGTTGTCTTTCCATGTAATGTATGCTCTTCTTCATTTTCTTTCCTCGAAAGGCTTCTTTTCAAATTTCTCCATCTTCTTTTGATAAACCAGACATTTCATCTTCATGTGTCCCAGTTTTCCACATTCATAACAAGTTGGAGTAGATGAAGTTCCTTCTCCCTTTTGATATAACTTCTTAGGAGGAAAATGAGATCTTTTTTTATTTTATTTCTTCTTGAGAAATCTTCCAAACTTCTTCACAAGGACGCTAAAATTCTCTTCATTCATTTTAATATTGTCAAGATCATTTCCATCATCTTCATCTTCATCTTCATATTCAATTGAGGAAAATGTGGCTTTCCAAAGAGAGTGGGCAAACTCATTATAGCTAGATTTCTTGATTCTGATATAACCGTCACCTTAGGTTGCCAATTCTGCTTAAGCATCTCAAAATTTTGTTAATAAGATCTTCATTGGCAAAAGTTTTTTCTAATAAAGCAAGATAATAAATTATATGAGTAAATCATTTTTACTTTTCTTGAATGTTTTCCCCTTGGTTCATTCTAAACAATTCATATTCATGGGTGAGTGTATTTATTCTAGATCTTTTCACTTCACTTGTGCCCTCATAGGTTACTTGTAATGTATCACATATTTCTTGAGCAGTCTTACAATTTGACACCCTAAAAAATTCATCATACCCTAAAGGAGTAGTGATTATATTCTTGGCTCTCAAGTTATATTGGACCTTTTTCTTGTCATTATCAGTCCATTCATTTCTTAGTGTATTTATTCTAACACCATTAACTAGACGTGTAGGGACAAAAGGGTCATTTTCAATAGCATCCCACACATCAATATCAATAGCTTCAATAAAAATATTCATTTCTTTTCAATATACATAACCATCCTCATTAAAAAAGGGAGGTCTATTTATAGAAGAACCTTCATTAGAAAAACCATTTGAAGTCATCTTTTCTCTTGAAGCGGCTAAGCTCTTTATACAAGAGTCTAGCTCTGATACCACTTGTTACCAAGTGGCCTCAATACTCAAGAGGGGATGAATTGAGTATGTAAAAAAAGTTTGTAATTCTTTTGCAAAACACTTAATTCTCAATTTTTGTTGAAGCTATTGTTTGTTAGAATTGAATGAATAGAGAGAATAGAGGGCTTACACATAAAAGTAAATCAATCAAGCAATATAGAATGCAAGATATTCAATAAAACAGTACACAAGTAAAGGAGATGAGTTTAGGAAGACAAACACAAAGCTTTATCCTGATTTAATAACTAATCCACTTGTGGTCTACGTCCAATCCTCAAGTAAACACCCGAGATTTTCACTATATCTTCAAGCTTCAAACAGGTGCTTGACAACCTTTACAAGATGGTGCACTCAACACACCTTGGGATACCTTACCATTTGTGCTTAAGTCTCAATAACAAAGGGATACCTCACCCTTATAATCCTTTGAGGGATGTCTCACCCTCTTTTCAGAATAAACAAAGTATAGATGAATGGAAACTCTTACAAGAGTGGATAATACAAATTGAAGCTTATGGATATCAATAATTCACTCTACTAAAACTCAAAAATAGAGTATGATTTTAGAGATAGAGAAAACATGAGTTCAATACTTAAGAATGTTTTTTAGATTGATTGTCTAACCTTCATAAATGTCCAACAACTTAGTTTTATAGTCAAATACAATTAAGGGTCGTTGGGGTGGTTGGAAACATTTAATGCTCTGTGAAAGAGCCGTTGAATATGTTCACTGGTTTCCCAGATAACCAATTAGGGAGGAGTCCTAATCTGTTTGGCCATTTAGTAAATAAGTTCCAGGGCCTCTGTTTAATAGAATAACCAATTAGCAAACTTGCCTAATCGGTTAGGCATTTAGAAAAGTGATTCCCGTGGCTTTGTTTAAAAAGGATTCTAACTAATTAGCAAAAGCACTAATCGGTTAGGACATCAAAATAACCAATTCATGTTTCTTCCAGTAATCACACTAACCAATTAGCCCAAACCTCTAATCGGTTAGCACCATTATAAGTGAAGAGGCAATGCTTCTGTTTTGATAAATAACTGATTAGCCAATGTTCCTAATCGATTAGGACATTTACAAAAATAGGTTCTGACTTGATGAATAACCAATTAGGTAGAGTTCCTAACTGGTTAGGAGCTCTTGAAAAACATTGAGTATTTTGCTCTTGATAAAGTTATTAACTTTTTATACCATTAAAAACATTTTGGGTCAAACATAAACCAATTTTTTACAAGTTTAAAACATGATTTTGCAAAGCCATTTAAGTCAAGTGAAAAACCATTTGAATGAGCTTAGAGTGAATCCTAAATACCTTAACACAATATCTAAGCCCTATATGCTATTCTTGAATATTCTTGGAGCTTGATCAATGAACATCCATCCTTTCTTGTTTGTAATCATCAAAACCGATTTCTTGAATCAATGCCAATTACAAAACTCTCTATTTCTTTATGCTGAATTGTAAATTTAATTCTTTGTTAATGAAATTGTTGTTCTTGATTCAAGCTTATGGTCATGCATTTGTTAAGAGAAATTTGAGTGATCTCTTTGCTCTTAAACACTTAAGAGATGGAAAGATGAGTGATCTCAAATGGTTGGTAAAGAAAAAAGGTGCAAGATAGACTCAAGCCTCTAATTGTATTAAGTGCTAAACTATCTCGCTTGATTGGATTGATTGCTGAACTTAATTGAATTTTTACATTGTTGAATTTCCCTTAATTCGTGTTTCTTGATGTTGAGTTTAATCTTGATTTTGATTCCTACTCTTTGCTTGAGGACAAGCAATGTTTAAGTGTGGGGGAATTTGATGTGTGGATAAAATACACATCTTGTGCTTGAATTGAGGTGGATTTTGGTGTGCTTTGATTGATTTATGTCAAAATTTATGTCACATTTAATCTATTTATCCTTGGTATCTTATGATTGGTCTTTCTCTATGTTTTTAGATCCAAAAGAATTGTTTTGACATGATTTTATGAAGTTTTGGATGGATCCATCGCAATGGAGTTGAGCTCAGAATTTATATGGCTAAGATTCACAAAATTTTTTACCTTTGCGCGATAAAATGAGTATAACTTGAGCTACAAAAGTCTAAACGAGGTGATTTTGGTGTCATTGGAAAGTTAAGAAAAAAGATGTACAACTTTCATAAAGACTACAATAGATTAATTGCTACTCAGGAGTTAGACACGGTTGTATCTCCCCTCAACGTTGAAGTTACGCAATTCTGGCACCAAACACGGCTCTGTCTTAACCTCATGAAGCTTCTAACTTTGAGACACGGCCATGTCTCCCCCGAAAGTCAAAATTACGCTATTTTTAAGGCTCACACGGCCATGTTGAAGGGAGACACGGCCGTGTGACCCTTCCTGATGTGAAAAAAAAGGAATTTTGCCCCAAAATCATTATAAATTGGACAAAAACACCAAACTTAAAGAATCCTTTGGCTAGAGACTTTTTGGCTAGAGACTACAAGAAACTTTGAAAGGCACAAGGATCGGAGGTTAGGGTTCATAAGAGAAGAGCAAGAGTATTGAAGTTCAACTATTGAAGACATCTTCTCCATCTTCATCTTCTCCATATTCTCTTTTATTTTGGAATCATGATTATTTCTTTACCTTTTGTTCTTGTTTTTGCTTCAATTGCCATGAGTGGCTAAACCCATTTTTCTAGGATTGGGATGAAACTCTCTATTTCTTTATGTTGATTTGTTAATTTAATTCGTTGTTAATGAAATTATTGTTCTTGATTCATTCTTAGTGTTCTTAATGCTTATGGTATGTTGTCGGCCATATTTACATGATCTTAGGCTTTAGGTGAATGATCGAAAGATGAAATCTAATTGCTTGATAATCTAAGAATTGAACTTAGGAATTGAGACCTAGACATAAGCTTAAATCCTTCAAGGGTTAAATGATTGTCATGAATCTTAATGGGTTAGAACTTGGATTAATTGCCATGAAAATGAGGTTAGTGAAGTTTTAGCACGTTTTTAGTGCCAAGAAATTAGGCTTTAAATAATTTAAAATAAATCACCTTCAAGTACATAATTAAACATTAACAAAGATAGGATTACAATTTAGCTTAGGGGATATGTAGTGGATTCCCAGTCCTAGGCCTTTAAACCTTGGTTGAATCTTAACTTTTCTTGATTTATTTACTTTCTTTATTGTTTTAATTTTAATTTAGCTTTTACTATTGATTTTTATTTGCTTAAATAATCAAAGTAGCCATAAGAGTTAGTAATTAACCGATCCTCGTGGGAATGATCTTTATTTTACTACTTGTACGATCCTTACGCTTGCAAAAAATCGACAACAAGTTTTTGGCGTCATTGCTGGGGATCGTGTTGATATTAACACGAGCGGCAATTTGGTTGATTTAAGCAATTTTTATTTTATTTCTATTTTTTTATCTTATTTTAATTTAACTTTCTTTTATTCTTCTTTGAATTTTTAGGTGTTGTTTCTTTCTTATGCGTAGAACGATGAGTCAATGAAATCTTATTATCTCTGTTGATCTTGAGATCGAGAGGATGCTTCGTGATATCAGAAGAGAAAAAAGAACACAAAGATTTGAGGAAGACAACATAGCGGACAATACTAACCAAGTCGCCAATCCAGAGCGTAGGTTGAGGGATTATGGAACTCCCAATGCTAATGATCGTCAGTCTTCTATTGTTAGACCACAGATAGAAGCCAACAACTTCGAGATTAAGACATCATTGATCCAGATGGTCTAACAATTACAATTCAGCGGGTCACCAACTGAAGACCCAAATCAACATTTGGATGAGTTCTTGGAGTTGTGTGACATTATCAAAATTAATAGGGTTTCGACGGATGCTATATGGATCAGACTTTTTCCCTTTTCTCTTAGGAGGAAGCCAAGAAGTAGATTCACTCAGAGGCCTCTAATTCACTCACCACCTGGAATTTGATGAAGCAAGCCTTCTTGGATAAGTATTACTCGATTGGAAAGACAATAAAGCTCCGCCAAGACATCACTAGCTTCTCTCAAAAGGAAGATGAGTCTCTTTATGAAGCATGGGAGATGTATAATAATCTTATTCGTCAGTGTCCACATCATGCCCTACAGGATTTTATTGTCATCTAGACCTTTTATGCTGGGTTGTCTTTCTCTACAAAGGCGGCTCTTGATGCCTCAGTTGGCGGTGCTTTAATGGCCAAGACTCCAACAGAGGCAAGGACCTTAATTAATGAGGTGGCTTCCAATATTTATCTGTGGCCAAGTGAGAGATCATCTTCAAGGAAGCAAGCCGGAATTATAGAGCTTGATGTCATTTCCATGCTGAGTGCCAAGTTTGACACTTTGGCTAAGACACTTGAAAAGCTGAATGTCAATGCTATAAATACTCCAAAAGCAACTTGTGAAACATGTGGAGGAGGGCATTTGACTTTGGAATGTAATACGGTGGAGACATATTCTCAAGACTCATCATTAGGGCAAGTGAACTATATCTAGAATGGCAACTTCAAGGTTCAGGGAAATTCTTTCTCTAACTCATATAACCCCAGCTGGAGAAACCACTCAAATCTCTTATACGGCGGTCATCAAAATAATGGGGGCCCACTCAGATTCCAACAAGCTCAATAATCTTCTCAGAGGGTGAAGTCCAATTTAGAAGCTCTCATAGAGAATTTCATAGTCACTCAAAAGGAACATAATAATGCCATTCAGGCTCAGGTGCAATAACATGGGGAGTCCATCAAGCAAATCCATACTCACCTAGACCAAATGACGACTCATTCTAAGATGCTTGAAACTCAAATATCCCAACAAGCAAACTTGTTCAATATGGTTCAAGGGTGAATCCTAAGTCAACCGAAGGCTAACCCAAGGGAACAAGCCAATGTAATTTTCTTGAGAAGTGACAATCAAGTTGAAAGCCCCACCAAAGAAGAAAAACTTGAAGAAAAGAAAACCCATGACAATGAAGAGAAGCAGGGGAAGCTCAAGGACAAAGAAAAAGACAAAGAAAGCACTAAAAGTTATGTTCATACACCAGTATATGTTCTATAACACCCCAAAATTGGCTATTTTATAGTAATAACTAGATTATACTGTTTTGTGATTTCTGTGTACTGTAAATTTATTTTGACTGTTCTGTAACTGTATTTGATCGTTGTGTGTGATTTACTTTGAGTCAAGAAAAAAATAATTTTCGGGCCAGAAAAAATCTTTACAGATTTATTCGGAGCCGATGGATCTTACTAAACCCGAATCCGAGAGATACGTGTCATAATCTTTTAATTTTTAGAATTTATTTTTGAAATAAAAATATTCTGCATTTTTATTTTGCAGCGGACAAATACTTACTGACTTGTGAGCAGTACGTTTTGTCCATTGAGTAATAATTTATGTAACTATTATCCATTGGATAATAGTCTGTAGAGAAAGATGTGAGGATTTATTTTGTGAACCAATTAGAATATTTGAAGCTTGATGAAAAACCAATAGAAAATGGTCAACGAAAATGACTAGACTAGTTAGTTATGTAACTAGATGAAACTAGATGATTTAAACTAAGTTAACATAAAGCCTATGTAGTAACTAAATGGAACAAACTTAGTTTGCTACTCATTAGAGCTTATGGTTACAAGAGTATTCTAGTGTCTTCTAGAAGATTTGTGAGTCACACTTAAGTAACTAGGTAGTTAGCAAAGAAACTAGAAAATCTAACTAAGTTAGCTTAATTTAGTTAGGAAGCAATTGAATTAGAAACTTAGTTAGCTTTCCATTGAACTTTATAGTTAGGAAACTTCAAGTATCATCTAAAAACTAGATGACTAATTTGTCTAAACCTATAGAAAACAAGCTTAGAGGTGAAGGCTTTGAATATCAACCCTTGATTCAATCTATGGTCATTGGGAGTCTCACAAAGTGACTAGGATGAACTTGGACACTCCCTTGGTGTCCAAGGGGGGCTCACGGCCACAAGGCTTTAGGAAGGCTAAAGGATGACTCTTAATTCATTTGATCACTTCTTCATCATTTTGATAATGCCAAAAATTCACAAAACTTTCTCCATTTTCTCTAGAGCACCTCACGGCCAAGCTAGGGAAAATCATTCTCTCATCTTCAATAATTTCTATCAACCTTACTTCTTAAATCCTCTCATCATTCTAAGACTCTTTGTAGTTGGAGCTTTAGCCTAAATCATCCATTTTCATCTACTTTCTTCAAGATCAAGTTCTAAGATTTTAAGGTGAAGATCATGAAAACTTCACTATTGGTTTCATCTTCATACTCTAGGACCATACTTTGATCCAAGGTCTTTTATTCAAGCTTTAGGTACTAATATACTTGTATTTGTTTTTGTTTGTAAGAATATTGTGGTGGTGAATGACTGGTTCAAAAAGAAAAGCAAGAAGCTTTGGAGGCTTCACCACAAGGTAAGAGGGAGATTTATCTCACCAACCAAGTATGGTGATGAGAGATGAACTTGTATGTGATGGGTGGTGAGTCCATGTGAGGATTCATTCCCATGGTTATATAATTTATTTATGTGTGTTTATGTGCTTTGAATTTATTTATTCATGCTTTTATGCTTTATATGATTTTAATGCTTTAATGGTATGCTTGATATATGTTATAGTATAATATGATGATTATATGACATGTATGTTATGATATATGTTAGAGAAGAAAATAATTTTTTGGTTCCAAAGACCATGAGGCTTACGGCCTCTACACCTCAAGATAGGAGTTCCAAGATAATATTTTTATGAATGGTAAAATTAGATGTTTAGAAAAGTAAGGAAAAGAATTAATAATTTGGTTCCAAAGACCATGAGAGTCACGGTCATGGTGTCTTCACTATGGTGTTTTGTTACAAAAATTTATGTGTCAAGTGTAATTTAAATGGTTAAGCATAAAAGAATTAATTCAAGGATTTAAAGTAAAGGATTTTGAGATATAAAAATAAGAAAAGTTTATTTTTGGAATTAATTAAATTAGTGGATTTAGGTTATAAATGAGAAATAAATTGGTGACTTAAAGTTTACTAACGTATAGCTCACCCTTTGGGTTTTGGAGCGCGTTAGGAAATTTTAAGCTATAACAATTGATTTTAAATCAATGAAAAAGTAATTTTTGGGGAAATAGTACAAAAAATATGGAAAAGATTTCTTAAGTGAGAAAATGTGAAAAATGAAGTTAGAAATTGTATTAACTTTTGAAAAGTCCAAAATGATGTTTAGATTATTGAAAAATATTTTACGCAATTGAAAAATGATGAAAAATCTTTTACACGACTTAAAAATGTGATTTTTAAGCTACACAATTTCAAAAACGTTGAAAAATTACTATGCGATTTGAAAAACGTTTAAATATTTTTACGCGATTGAGAAAATGTTAAAAAATAATTACGCGATTTGAAAAAGTGACAGAAATGTTACGGATTGTGAAAATGCGGTAAAATAACTACGCGATTCAAAATACAGTAAAATTACTATTGGGTTAATATGTGGGACCCATATATGTGAAATTATAATTTTGGCCTGAAATTGGCCTATGTGCTTTTATTATGCATTGGGAAAGTCCTGTGGACTATGTCAAGGCCGATGGCCTAGGAGTTGAATAACACCCTTGTGGATGCGATAGGCATAATGTAGGTCACTTGTTGACCTTGAGGGCGTCAGGGTGCGGATTTTTCATAATAGGCAGTTAGTAGCCCTACTGTACCGTGGATCAGACCGATGCAACCCACCTACGATCCGGACCGAGAAACTATTCTTAATCAAGATCTGACGTAGACTGTCATGCATAATGCTAGATGTACAAAAATGATGAAAATTATAGCACTTGGTCTAAGGCAGTTCAAATACCGACAGATCTTCTAGATCATTCTCTCCGACTTGTGTTTAGCTCCATAGAGTAGAAAATTGGGTCAGTATGCATTTGCATAGTCTGTATATAACTTTGTGATATTTTACATGTTAAATATTGATTTATGTTTGATGTCATGACTATAATCATTGTTTGCTATATCTGTATGACATTACTGTCATTTCTATCTCTTCACTGCTATGTTGGTATTAGTATTGGTAGTCTTACCTCTTTATATGTTGTTCTTGTACTGTATCTGTAATTGGTAAAGACGGTGAGGAAGGCGGCGAAGAACAGATTCATGTTGTGGACACGGATTTCTGATTTGATGGCGTCAAGGCATAGTTTTTTTGGTTACGTGAGACTGCTTTTTCATGGTGGCGCTGGAGCATGGCGTATTAGTCCTGATGAGGAGGGACATATTTACCAGGGAGAGTTGACGGTCTCTATGAGTAGGATCTACCACAGAGATCCTTTCTTTTCTGTTTTTTCATTATCTATTAAACAGTATTAGGGTGGTCGTTACCATATCCTTAATAAGATTAGTATTGTGTCATCTACTCGGATACCTGTCCATAGGAGCACGCGTCATCCGAGATTCCTATCTTTTGAGGAGTCTAAAGAAGATCATGAGGAGGATCCGTCTGAGGGTTCTGCTCCATAGATGTGTACTTGGGCCAATGTAGTAGTTATAGTAATGTTTATTACTTTTGAGAACTCCATCTGTATATATTTAAGCTTGACAGTACTTATGTTATGTAGATGATGTATATTATTTGTGATACTATCTTGGTATTTTTATATTCTGCTAAGTTTATATTATCAATATCAAGAAATTTTACAACGCACATTTATATTATACAAATATTATTTTATAACTTGGAGTAATTTAGTAGTAATTAATATAAAATGTAATACCCTACGATAGGTGTTACACATCCTGAAGTCTAACCAGAGAGAGAAGTTATGATCTGGATAGCTCTAGAAGATCGGTTTCAGTGCGGCGGGACCGAACTTCTTCATTCTCCATATGAGCTCTAAGGCGTTGTAGTGTTGATACTCACTGTCTGACATCTCCAGAAGGAGCTCCTTGTGGACCGAGACATTGCATCATTGAAACTCGTGGGGGCAGAGGGGGAGATTCTCTCCAATGAAAGAAGTCTCTACGCAGTCCTGCCTGGGTTCCGATTAGGTAGTGACTGGTTCTGAGATTAGCTTATGAACAGGAGCTGATGTCGGATGGTGGTTTGGAGACGGTGGGTTCTGGGGAATAGAGGTGAGATTCTGATTAGTAGAAGCTTGCCTTCTCCTCGTGTTAACCATGATGATGATGATGGGAATAAATGTTTATCTTTTCCTACAAACGATGTCAATGTTCTGAACAAAGTTTAGAGGGTTACTTGAGTAGGTGGCTGAAGGTGGAAACCTCTGTGACACAATAGCAGTAGCGATGGTGCGAGGGGTGGGTACCTGTAAAAGCCACTCCAACACTCAAGTTAGATAGTGCACAATGATGGTAGTGTTTAGAATTGGATTAGATACATACCTTTGAGACCTTGTAGGGTATTTATAGGAGGGTCTTGGGTGTTAAGAATCATAATTCAATCTGAGTTAAATACTGTAATTTTGGATTATATTCCATGAGATTGTTATATCTTATAACTAATTTCCTTATTTATGTGAGGTTTAATTAGTGTTTATATCTATGAGGGATTCTGTAAGAGATTTACTTATCATAAATAAGTATGTATACTTATCTAATAGTGCATAATAATATCTAAGTTACTATTCTGGTATGCCGAGTTGCTCCTGAACCGTTAACCCATAACCTGGTCTAAAATAGAAATTAACTTAAAATTATATTTTTGTTACAAAATTATTAGAGTATATGTTGTATTTCTATGAAGTTATTTTAAATATTGCTCTCAATTTCACTAAAAATATAAAGCTTCATTATAGTTATCTTACCAAGATGTAAATGAAATTAAGAAGATTGCACTCATATATTCCATAAGTGACAAGGTGTATCTCAATTTTTATTAATTATATGCTTTCAATAACAAAATAGGTTTCATCAAGAAAAATAAATATACAATGCACATAAGTTATTTTTGGTTTCCAACATTATTCCCACAAAAAAAAGACTAATCTCTCATGATACAATTATATTTCAAAGAACTTCTAAAACTTCTAATTTTAGATAATTTTAAGGATTTAATATAAATACACTGTCAATATAAAAGTTTTTTATATTATCATTCAATCATGCATTATCAAGTCATAGAAAATACTTGACTCTTAGAATAACTACCTTAAAAGTCGCATATATAGTAACATATAATTAGTTGATGATATAAAAAACTTTACATTAACAGTATATCAAAATTAAACTCTAATTTTATTGCACATATTTTATTTAATAAAACTACTTTTATTTATACTTATATTTATCTTTTGTCATTTAATTTTACTTTATTCCGTACATCATATGGTTACAAAACCTAATACCATATTTTTTCATTAGATATGTTTCAATATGAACAACTTCAACCAATATTTATTTCTTATGAACAATTTTTTTGTTGTGATAATTAAGGTTTGTAATAATTATTTTATTAATTGTGATTTTACAAATGAAAATGAATTACGTAGTACTTTTCATATATATTTCAAATATTTTATTATAAACATATCTTAGATTTCTTATAAGATGATATAATCATCAATCAATCAATATAATATATAAAAAAGTTCTAATTTGTATAATTCTTTCAAATGATAACTCTAAATTGTGCTACTAATATAATTTGAATTTGAATTTTATCCTTTTAAAAGAAAATTAAAGGAAAATATAATTACTTTTTACAAAATTAAAGTATTCTTTTTTACAAGTGTCATTTCTATGTTGTGTTATCAATTATAAATTTAAATTTAAATTTTATTTTTACTATCATATTAATGTAACAATAATGTCTATATATATATATATATATATATATAGAGAGAGAGAGAGAGAGAGAGAGAGAGAGAGATCTTTTATGATATTTTTTTATAAAATGAAAATATTTTTGAATACTGTTTAAATAGTTTTTGAAATTTTTAAAAAAAAATTTAAAAATTATATATAAATTTAATATTTGACATCTTTTAAAAAATATAATAAATACTTAAATCTCAATATAAAATTTCTGTATCACTCATTATCACTTATAAAAATTATAAATATATTTTTATATTGATAACATAATTATCATATATTATTTTTTTATCTGAATTATTATGTATTATTTTTAAATATTTATTTATAATCTTGTACATCACACAAATGTTATTCAAATATAATATTCAAACCGAACTCTCATCTATATTTTTCCCATGTATGTTTGATGGGAAGAAATTATTATATATTCATATAATAATAATAATAAATATATATTATAGAATGATATTTATCCATCATTAATTTTAAACATATTTATATAAAATTTAAAAAATATAATTTAAATTAATGATAAAATTTTTTTAAAACATGTATTTATTACTATAATTTCTCGTTTGCACCCCCTCTTCCTTCTTTTTCTATTCATGCTTGCAGACTCCTCTGGCCTTTGACTTATGTTTTGTGATACTGATGTGCTGGCCTTTCTTTGTTTTCTCTGAACACCAAAATAACAAAATCTGATGTCAACTTCCATTAGATATGTTTGTAGTTTGTGTACTATCTAATCTCTAAAAAGATAAATCTTTAGTATATTCCAAACTATTAGTTCGGTAAAGGTGCTAATCCTTTTTTTTGGTTTTTGGTGATAAAGGGGCTAATCCTTTTAGTATAATGAAACAATGTTAAAGAACGATAATTGGTCGAGGCCACGCTCTTTCCCACCATTCATGTGACCACAGTTCTTTCCCTTTACATTGATATTCACATTAATTTACCTTGTTTACTGTTTTGCTGATTTTCGGCAGATGGGTCCACCCAAACTCACGTGAACCTTTAACTTTTTTTTTTTTAATGAACAGAAGCTATAAACATTTTTTTATATATATAAACAACAGATGTGATAGTTAACTCGTGGTTGGTATGATGATTATATATCATAGTTAGGGATAAAAATAAGTCAAATTAAATTATATTTTACTTTAAATAAGTTTAGTTTATATCTTAATTATAAGATTTAAGTTTTGTAATATTCTAATACTGTTATCATAGTATAATTAATAAACATTTGAATAAATAATAATAGTTATGTTATTTTTAATTTGAACATCAACTAATTCATAATATTTATAAATAATTATAGAGAGTTACAACTAAAAATCATATACATATATAACAATAACCTCAAAGACAAAGTATTATATATATAACTTATATATCCTCAAAGCTAATATATATAAATACATCAACTATGTCTATAAAAGAAACAAATAAAACTAATTTACGATAGTCCTTCCATTTCTTTATCTCCTTACTCTCTGAAATATCTTGACCTGCTTTTACCTTGGAAACTCAAAAAGGGATGAGAACATACAATTCTCAGTAATATTCATACATTTCATGGTATTATACAATGTAAATTGTATACATATCAGTATAAACTATTTCAACATTATACAATCGTCCATACAACAGTATAACATATCCAATCTGTTGTAATTGGCTAGCTGCCATTGATAGTTGTTTTGATGATAACAAACATAATGAAGATGACGATGATGAGACCAAGTTCAAGATGCTCAAGATTTGCTCTAGGACTTAGAATCTTTTGTACGGAGCCTTCCTGGATATCTCATTGATTTTGCATGAAAAGATAAAAATAATTTTAAACTAAATATCCCAAATTCAAATCATGGTTTTTGAAAGCCTTTAAAAGTGTTGAAAGTTGTTTTTTAACAGAGGTATTCGAATACCATTTAGAGGTATTTGAATAACATCCTTCTAAATCGTTTTTACAAAGTTTTTAAAACAGAGGTATTCGAATACCCTCCCAAGGTATTCTGATACCCCACTTCAGACATGTTTTTTATAAATCTTTTGAATCAATGGTATTCTGATACCTCCCAAGGTATTCTGATACCTCACGAATCCAGTTTTAAAAACTAACGGACATATTTGCATTGAATGTGGTATTAATGACACCCAACGGCTAATTTTCTTCATAGCTCTATAAATAGAGACCTTGGGTCTCTTCTGAAGGTTGTCTAACCATTTGAATTATTTTTGCTTGTGCCAAAAACGTGATTATCTATTTTCTCATATTTTCTGTGCTCTTTTCGCCAAAACTTTGAGATATCCTAAGAGAGCTTCATAGTGCTTCAATTTGTAATATTTACTCTTTGTGAGAGTTTCTCTTCGTCTATATTCTAGTTCTTTGTAAAAGGGTGAGGTATCCCTTAGTGAAATTGTGAGAGTGAGGTATCCCTCAGTAAAAGGTGAGGTATCTCTTGTTGTAAAGAAGGTGAGGTATCCTTCAAAGGGTGTGAGGTATCCCTCTAGTAAATAGGGTGAGGTATCCATGTTGTGTAAAGGTTACAAGCACTTGTTTTAAGCTTGTATTGAATAGTAAAAAATCTCGAACTGTATTTCGGGGACTGGACGTAGGCCACAAGTGGTTGGTGGTCGAACCAGGATAAATATCGTGCCTGTTTTTCTTCGCTCCTTTATCTCTTTATTTTCAGCAATTTATTTATTATTGCTTAATTGTTTATTTTTTGTTCTTAAGGCATTTCATCATCTTTATATATTCATTATATTGCTTCAAGAAATTTGTATTAAAAAGGGTTTGCAAAAAAGTTTTAATTACTCAATTCACCCCCTTCTTGAGTACTGAAGCCACTTGGGTAACAAGTGGTATCAGAGATAGACTCTTGTATAAAGAGCTTAGCCGCTTCAAGAGTACATGGCTTCATCAAATGGTTTTTTAGAAGGAACTTCCATAAACCGACCACCCTTTTTCAATGGGGATGGTTATGCATATTGGAAGGAAAGAATGAAAATTTTCATCGAAGCTATTGATCTAGATGTGTGGGATGCTGTCGAAAATGGCGCATTTATACCTACGCGAGAGGTCAATGGTATAAAGATTGAAAAACAAAGAAGTGAATGGTCTAAAGATGATAAAAGAAAAGTTCAAAATAACTTGGTAGCCAAAAACATCATTACCACAGCTTTGGGGCATGATGAATTTTTTAGAATTTCAAATTGTAAAACTGCTAAAGAAAGGTGAGAAACTTTACAAGTTACCCATGAGGGTACTAGTGAAGTTTAGAGGTCGAGAATTAATTCTCTTACTCGTGAATATGAATTATTTACAACGAACCAAGGAGAAAGTATTCAAGAAATGCAAAAGAAGTTCATCCACATTGTAAATCATCTTGCATCATTAGGAAAGAATTTTTCTAACGAAGATTTGATTAACAAAGTGTTGAAATGTTTGAGCAGGATTTAGCAGCCTAAGGTAACAACTATATCAGAATCAAGAGACGTATCAATAATAACGTTAGCTACCTTATTTGGCAAACTTCAAGAGCACGAATTAGAACTCAGCAGGCTTAACCAAAGTGAGGAACATGATAAGAAGAAAAAGGGGATTGCACTTAAAGTCACCTCTACTATTAATAATGAAAATGAAGACGATGGAGATGACGCGGACAACACAGAACTAAATGATGAAAACCTCAGCCTTTTGGTAAGAAAATTTAGAAAATTTCTCAAAAAAAAAGGGAACTCAAAGAAAAGCGTCATCAATTCCAACTTGTTACGAGTGTGGTAAAATTGGACACATGAAGATGGAGTGCCTAACTTTCGAAAAGAAAATGGAGAAATTTGAAAAGAAACCCTTCAAGGAAAGAAAGGGAAGAAGAGCCTACATAGCATGGGATGACAATGACATGGACTCAACTCATAGTTCAGATAGCGAATAAGCCCATCTATGTCTTATGGCCAAAGGAGAAGAAGAAGAAGAAGAAAGTGACAATGAGGTAATTTCTAACTTTGACTTATCTCCTTCTTATGATGAATTTCAAGATGCTTTCGAAGAATTGAATGACGAATCGATAAGGCTTACAAAATTAATTTCTTCTTCTAAGAAAACTATTTCTTCTTTGGAAAATCAAATTCTAATTTTGAATAAAGAAATTGAAGAATTAAAAATTAAAAATGAGACATTAGGATTAATTGATACATGCTTAACCTGCACTTCACATGCTTCTACATCTTCGTCTTGTTCATCTTGTCATATTCTTGAAAAAGAAATTGAAGATTTAAAGAACACTCTTTCTAAATTCACTTTTGGACGAGATAATTTAAATATTTTATTAGAAAAACAAAGAGTTGTTTTTCAAAAAGCTGGAATAGGCTATAATCCTAAAAATTAACAAAAATTATATAAAAAATTCTTTGTGCATTCAAGTACTTCAAGTAGTCTTTTTATTAAATGTTTCTATTGTAGAAAAAAAAGACATAGTGCATCAACATGCAATGTAAGAAAAAATATCAACACGAAAATTAGAACTAAAATGATATGGGTTCCTAAGGGTACTTTACCCAAAACTAACACACAAGGACCCAAGAAGATTTGGGTACCAAAAACCAAAAATTGAAATGTGTTGTAGGTGTGCTTGAAGGCCAAGAGCTGACTATGACATTTTGAAAGTGGCTGCTGCAAGCACAAGACTAGAAATAATTTCAAGCTCTTCTCCTTGTCTCTATGAAGCTTGGACTTGTATTTTTTTTTTTGATAAGTATTTCCATCATCGGGTAAGTTTTCCTCTCTCATAATGCACTTATGTACGTGTTAAATATGTTTTTCTGATAAAGTTATTCGAATAATTCCCTAGTTATTTGAATACCATTGCCCTGTACATGTAAAATTTGTTCTTTTTTTATAGGTCCATTCGAATACCTTCCTATGGTATTCGAATACCATACATCAGTACAACAATATTATGTTTCTATAAGCTAATGTATTCGAATAACTAACTAGCTATTTGAATAACCTGAGACATATCTTTATCAGTGTTTGTCACATGCTCTTTGGAGTATTCGAATAGATTCAAGGTATTCGAATACTTGCTCTTGCTATGTTCATAATTATGTGGTGGGTATTCGAATACGAAATGAGGTATTCGAATAACCCTTAGCAAAAAGCCAAGCTTACGGGTCTGATCCCTTCTTTGTTTCTACCTTATTTTTGATACATATGTAATTGGCCAAATTGACTCTATGGATATCATGCTTTTACTAAAATAAATCTTAGTTTTTGAGCCTGAATTTATGTGATTACTTTTATGCCTTAAATGTATATTTCTTAACTTTGCCCCTTTATTTCTCAAGTTTTTTTTTGCATATGTTAAATTTTTTGTAATGCAAATGCTTAACCAAATGTAATTGGCTACTGTTTTGATAAATATATGAACGTGGTAACAAGTGCAACAAGTGGTATCAAACAAGTGGTTACTTGGCCAAATTAATCAATGAAATATCTTTTGCCCTTATGAACTCATTTGTTGTTTTGCCTTATTATTTTAAATGCTTACTTGCTTATAAGTTTGACTAACTTCTATGGATCCAAAAATTAATGGATACCAAAGAAAGTATTTTGAATTGTTTTGTAGGGTTATAACTACCTCAAGCAAACTCTTAAATGAAAAAGATTATTCAACTTAAGGGAAATGAATAAAGAGGACATAAGGAGACTTTCTTCAAGTACATTGAAATGGAATACTCAATGGAAGAAAGCTCAAGAAGACCAATAAATGAAGAACATACTAAAGTAGCATCACTTTATTCCTAACACAATAAGTATCTCTATTCCCAAGCTATTATGGTATTTTATATGCTATGAATTGTAAGATACTTATTGATAAATTGATCTTAAATGACTAAATATTTTTTTTCTTACATGAGTAGTATGCTTAGCATTGACAAAGTGCCAAATTGGATATTACCTTTTTTTTTTGTCATTGCATATAGGGTAGATAATGTTAGTTCTATACAATGCTCTGATCCCTATAGCATATTTCGTCAAGGTAAAATGTTTAATATCTATATTTCTCTTGAAAAATGGCAGTATTTGATAATCACATATTTTATTCATTAAGAAACCCTTATGTTTAGTCATTTACACTCTCCATATTCTTAATTGATTGAGTTTGGTATGATTTTGTGAGCTTAAGCTCAAATTGGTCCTAATTGAATATTTTCAGCATTATTGAGATTTGACATTGTTTCTGTATTTTGGTCATAACTTGAGTTCCTGATATCTGATAATCATGAATTTTACCTTGTAAGAAAGCTAGGAGGAAGTTCTACAACTTTGATGAAGAGCTTGAAGTCCTACACAGATGTCTAAGGGACCTAAGTTTACATGGAAGTCAGAATACGGGTTCTGTCATTAGAATCCGAACGGTGTGCACTCATAAAATCATATCTCAAGCTATAATAATGGAGATGGGCTGAAATTTGGACAGTTGATAGTCAAGATCCAAATGAAAAACTTTCATGAAGAACACTTTTTGAAAAAATGAAGTCTAATGGGTCAGTTTGAGCTTGCAAGTCGGAACAGAGGTGCTGAAGTTGGGTTTGAGCAACCTGCGGTATTTGGGTCATATCTTGGGCTGTAGGAAACCAAATTGGACGATCCAGATATGCATGTTATAGCCAAGACAAAGATCTACAACTTTGATGAAGAGTACTTTTCATGGATCTGAAGTATAGTTAGTCGTTTTTGGCTTCCAAGTCATACAAGAAATTTTCATCCTCAACCACCCACTCATCCATCCACTAATCCACTCATCCACTCATCCACTAATCCACCCACTCATCCACTAATCCACTCACTCATCCACTCAACCACTCCACTCAACCACTCCACTCACCAACCCACTCAACCACCCCACTCAACCACTCCACTCACCAACCCACTCAACCACCCCACTCAACCACTTCACTCAACCACCCCACTCATCCACCCACTCCCCTTTGTCATTTTGTTACCCTAGACTTCTATAAAAGGCACCATTGGTTATCACGAGGAAAAAGTTGTATTCTCCTTCAATTCTCTCATAGTTTCTTCTTGTTTCTTCATAGTTTCTTATAGCTTTTGTATATTTTGATGCTCCCCGTCATGGTAATGGAGGGCTAAGCTACTTTCGGTCAATTTGGGACTCTTGAAGAGATTGTGGTTTGGATTCTTGACACCTTGGTTATGTAATGTATTTGATTTATATTTAAATTCTTCTTCTCTTCTTCTTCTTCTGTTTTCTTGATCTTGAATATATGAATGGTGATTCTGTTCATGTTTGATCTGATTTGATCTTGATTTAAGATTAATATTTGTGATGAAACTTAGAACTGATTGATCTAAATTAATCACATGACTGAAGATTGAGATTTGTGATGAAACTTAGAACTGATTGATCTAAACTAATCACGTAATTGAAGAGGTTAGGTTACTAATTGGTGCCTAGGTTAATTGAATTCGATGCTTAAATTGACATATATCTACATGAATGGTGCGATTGCAGATTTGTGTTTATCACTTGTCAATTGAATTCTGGACGATTGTCTAGTATGAATTATGGGTCTGATGCTGAGATCTCGGTTAGATCCAAGTTAACCATTCAAATGTGTTTCAAGTGTTTATTGAAAAGTTTATGATTGAATCCACCCAATCTCGGATAGATTTCTGAATTGACTGTTCTTCTAATTGTTATTTCTCTTTAAATCTTGTCACTGTGATCCTTGAACCATCAAAATCCCATTTTTCTAACTTAACTTAATTTGATCAAATTGCATTTACGATCCTTGTGGAAACAATCCGGTGTTGTTCACTATGCTATAAGCTTAGGTAATAACTTCGGTTATAATTTTGACTGAGTTCGGCGCTCGTCAAAATTTTGGCGCCGTTGCCGGGGATTAGTAAGTGTAATCTTTTCATTTTAAGTGTTTTTACTAACTTTTGCTTTTTATTAACTTTTCTAACATTTTTATCCATTGTTTAGTGTATTTTGCTTATTTATTTGTTTTTGTGTGATGCATGACTAGGTCCGAGCCTGATAACTTAGTTGACTTTGATCCTGAGATTGATAGAACCTTGCATAGGTTGATTAGAGCTCGTAGGCTAAGTGCAAGAATTGCTTCTGAATTTGATCTTAATATTGGGAGTGAACTTGAGATCTTGAATAATTCTGAAACCATGGCTGATAACATGCAGAATAGAACTCTTAAGGAACTTGCTTCCTGATATAACTAACCAGTCTTTGTGTATTCAATACCCGGATCTTGATGCTGATTTTGAGTTAAAATCTGGATTGATACATTTGTTGCCCAAGTTTCACGGTTTTGCAGGTGAGGATCCCCATAAGCATCTAAAGGAGTTCCATATGGTTTGTTCAACCATGAAGCCACATAGGATCTCAGAAGAGCACATCAAGCTGAGGGCATTTCCTTTCTCACTTGCTGATACAGCCAAGGATTGGTTATTTTATCTTTCACCAGGTTCAGTAACAAGTTGGACTGACATGAAACGGTTGTTCTTAGAAAAATTTTTCCCTGCCTCTAGAGTTGTTGCCATTAGAAAAGATATATGTGGCATAAGACAAATGATAGGAGAGACCTTGCATGAATATTGGGAAAGATTCAAGAAGCTGTGCTCGAGCTGTCCCCACCACCAAATCACCGATCAACTCTTAATTCAATATTTCTATGAAGGCTTGCTACCAAATGACAGAAGCATGGTGGATGCTGCCTCTGGAGGAGCCTTAGTAGACAAGACCCCTGCAGTAGCGAGAGATTTGATAGGAAACATAGCAGCCAATACCCAACAATTTGGCACACGAATTATTACCTCAACCAGAGGAGTCAATGAGATTCAATCATCTCATGTAGACCAACAGAGAATGGAACACAGACTTGATGAATTGACTTCTTTGGTGAGGCAGTTAGCAGTGGGACAACAAGCACTAATGCAGATGGCTGCAATTGTGTGTGGCATTTGCTTTTGTTCATCTCATCCTATTGATGCATGCCCCACACTTCAGATGGTGGTTCTATTTTTCCAGAGCAATCAAGGCAAAGAAATGGTATTTTTCCTGGTAGACTCCAATATCAGCAATCACAGCAGCAGCCCAGATATAATCCATTTTCTAATACCTATAACACTGGCTGTAGGGACCATTCCAACTTGAGATATAGAAATTTTGGTCAACAACAACAACAACAGCCCTACTAACAGCAGCAACCGCAGTTTAGATACTAAGCTACAGGCCCTGGCAACAAGTACCAACCACCTGCATTTAGGCAAGCACAACTCGCCGCCACCCATGCAAAGCCCTCCAACATACTTGCTTTCCAGCGCCCACTCCACCGAGCCACCTTTCGAAGACTTGATGAAACAATTTCAGCAGAATGTCAATGCCACCATCCGAGATTTACAAACTCAAATCGGGGCGGATGGCAACCACTCGAGTGAGCTAAAAGTCAAGGGTCGAACCAATTGCCTTCACAAACAAATCAACAACCCAAGAGGCAATGTAAGTGCCATTAGCTTGAGAAGTGGCGAGAGAAGTTGACGGTCCCTACTCCACCACAACCTAAACTACAAGTGCAAAGAACCGAAGGTGACCGAAATGTAAGAAAGTGGATAGCTCAAATTCCAAAAATCATCACACGTAAGAAATGTGCAGAGAATTCAAATCTAGTCATTCCACTACCTTTTCCAAACAGAGTCACACAGTCCAAGCATACTGCGCAAACAGAAATAGAAAGAGAAGTCATGGATACATTCAGGAAGGTGGAAATCAATATTCCCCTCCTTGATGCAATCAAGCAGATTCCCAAGTATGCCAAATTCCTCAAAGAGTTGTGTACTCACAAGAGAAGACTTAAGGGTACTGAGAAAACAAGCATGGGCAGAAATGTTTCTGCAATGATTCTACCAAGCATGCCACAAAAATGCAAAGATCCTGGAACTTTCACAATTCCTTGTACGATAGGTAACTCCAAATTTGAACATGCAATGCTAGACTTGGGTGCTTCGATTAATGTCATGCCTGTGTCAATATATCAGTCCTTGAACATTGGCACTTTGCAACCTACTGGTATAGTGATTCAGTTGGCAAATAGGACCACTCCTCATCCTGTAGGAGTACTAGAAGATGTGTTAGTTCAGGTGAATGAGCTAATTTTTCCAGCAGACTTCTATATTCTGAACATGGAAGATGAGTCTTCAACAAACCATGCTCCATTGATCCTAGGCAGACCTTTCCTCAAGACAGCTAAGACCAAGATAGATGTGCATACTGGCACCCTTTCCATGGAATTTGGTGACGATGTGGTACAATTTAACATTTTTGAGGCCATGAGACATCCCCTAGAGGAGCATTCTGTTTTCCATGTTGATGTGATTGATATGCTAGTTGACGATGCTTATGCTTGATATTTATACTTGAATTTCCCGATATTGCTTGATTTTCTCGGATTCTCATTTACTGTGAAACATGTGCCGGCTTGTTGTGATATTGTACCATGTGTCTTTGCATGTGCTTTGAGATTTATACATTATGAGTGGTGATGCACCGGTTCTTGACTTGAATGATGCAAAGCATGTGAAAATAAGAGTCGAAGTATGTTGAATTTAGTGTTCTTGAGTTAGTTGTTTCAAACAACTTCTTTGCGCCTCCATCGTCGACCTCCATCCTTAGAATTAAAGATTTTGCCGGACCATCTTAAATATGCATATTTGGAATATGGTGAGAAGTCACACTGTGATTATTGCTAAAAATTTGCAACCCGATCAAGAAGAAAAATTACCGCAAGTTTTGAGGCGTAATAAACAAGCCATCGGATGGACACTTGCGGATCTTCCTGGTATCGGTCCCTCCACATGCATGCATTGGATTTTGTTGGAGGAAGATACTAAACCAAGATAAATTTCCAAAGGAGACCGAACCCCCGACTGGATGTGGTAAAGAAGGAAGTTACCAAGCTACCGCAAAGTGGCATTATTTATCCCATATCTCGATAGTAAATGGGGTGAGCCCCGTGCGTGTTGTTCCAAAGAAATGCGAGGTCACGGTAGTTAAAAATCGAACAATGAGCTACTACCCACAAGAATTCAAAACAAATGGTGGGTTTGCATTGATTACGAGACGACTTAACCAAGCCACCAGGAAAGATCATTTCCCATTACCTTTCATTGATCGGATGTTAGAGAGACTAGTCGGCAAGTCGCATTCTTGTTTCTTGGATGGATATTCGGGTTATTTTCGGATCCATATAGCCCCGTAAGACCAAGATAAAACTACTTTCACTTGCCCATTTGGCACATTTGCATACGTATGGATGCCTTTTGGTCTCAGTAACGCTCCAGGCACCTTTCAAAGGTGTATGGTAAGTATATTTTCGACCTTTTAGAAAATTGCATGGATGTATTCATGGATGACTTTACTTGCCTATGGCTCTTCCTTTGATGCATGTTTGGATAGTTTGACTCAGGTTTTGCATAAATGCATTAAGGCTAACCTTGTTTTGAATTTTGAGAAATGTCATTTCATGGTGGAGCAAGGCATAGTTTTAGGGCATATAATATCTAGCAAGGGTATTGAGGTAGATCCTGCGAAAATAGATGTTATTTCATGCCTATCTTACCCCACATGCGTGCGGGAGGTTCGTTCTTTCCTTGGTCATGCAGGTTTCTATAGGCGATTCATAAAAGATTTCAGCAAAATTGCTCTTCCACTATCCAACTTGCTACAAAAAGAAGTGAAGTTCCATTTTGACCAGAAATGCAAGGATGCCTTCAATCACTTGAAGCAAGCATTGACCAGTACACCTATCATCCAACCACCAGATTGGACACTCCTATTTGAGCTCATGTGTGATGCCTCTAATTATGCTTTGGGAGCTGTTCTTGCACAAAGGGTCGGCAAAATATCTCATGTCATCTCCTATGCTTCAAGAACTTTAGATCCTCGCACAAGTCAACTACACCACCACTGAAAAGGAACTTTTAGCAATTATTTTTGCTTTAGACAAATTTCGATCATATTTGCTTGGTTCTAGAGTGGTTGTGTTTTCGATCATACACTCAAGTTTCTCCTAAAGAAGCTTGATGCAAAGCCTAGGTTGATTAGGTGGATTTTGCTCCTCCAAGAGTTCGATATTGAAATCCGTGATAAAAGTGGAGCGGAGAATTTAGTGGCTGATCACCTAAGCCGAATTGAAAGGGAGGCAGATACTTTTCCTATCCATGATGTCTTCCCTGATGAGCAACTTTTTAAGCTGCAAGGTAACACTCCTTAGTTTGTTGATTTGATAAATTTCTTAGTTGCTGGTGTTTTCCCTGCACATTTTATTAGGGCTCAGATTGATAAATTGAAAAGTGAGTCAAAATATTATGTGTGGGACGACCCTTATCTGTAGAAATTTTGTAGTGACCAAGTCATTAGGAGATGAGTGCCTGATAATGAATTCCATTCTATTCTTAGCTTTTGTCATACACTTGCATGTGGCGGTCATTTTGGTCCCCAAAGGACTGCTAGGAAAGTTTTGGAATCTGGATTATATTGGCCCACTCTATTTCATGATGCATATGTGTTTTGTAAATCTTGTGATCAATGCCAAAGAACAGGAAACACTTCTCGAAGGAATGAGATGCCCCAGAAATCCTTATTATTCTGTGAGATTTTTGATATATGGGGTATTGATTTTATGGGACCCTTTCCTGTTTCTTTTGGTTTTGTTTACATTTTGCTAGCTGTTGATTATGTATCCAAGTGGGTGGAGACGAAAGCTACTCGGACTGATGATTCCAAAGTTGTTGTGAATTTTGTTAGATCACAGATTTTCTGCAGGTTTGGAGTTCCGAAGGCCGTCATCAGTGATCAAGGTTCACACTTTTGTAATCGAAGCATGGAAGCTTTGATGAAAAAGTATCGGGTCTTGCACAGAGTTTCTACACCTTACCATCCCCAAACTAATGGGCAAGCCAAGATTTCCAACAGGGAGATCAAGCAGATACTCCAGAAGACAGTTCAACCTAACAGAAAGGACTGGAGCAAGAGGCTTGAGGATGCTTTATGGGCTTACCGGACTGCTTATAAGACACCAATCGGGATGTCTCCGTATCGAATTGCTTTTGGAAAAGCCTGCCACCTGCCGGTGGAAATTGAGCATCATGCATTCTGAGCGGTGAAAAGGTGCAACTTGGACCTAGATCAAGCAGGTATGGAGAGGAAGCTGCAACTGCAGCAATTGGAGGAGATCCGCTTGGAGGCTTATGAAAGTTCCAAACTTTATAAGGAGAAGACTAAAGCCTTCCATGATAAGTTGATTCTGAGGAAAACATTTGAGATTGGTCAAAAAGTTCTCCTCTATAACTCCCGCCTCCGACTCATGCCTGGCAAATTAAAGTCTAGATGGGATGGACCATTTATTGTTACTAAGATTTTTCCTTCTCGGTGTTGTTCAGATTAAAAGTGAGGTCACTGCCAAAGCTTTCATCGTAAATGGACACCGCCTCAAACAAGATCATGAACTTCCGAGAATGCGAGAAATGGAGGTGATGAACCTTCTCCATCCGCATTATGAATAAAAAAAAAAGAAAAAAAAAAAAGAGGAAAAAAAAAGGAAAAAAAAAAAAAAAAAAAAAAAAAATAGTTGTGTGCACGACAATGAGGTAGGTAGTGCCATTAAATTTTGTCACTCGAAAGCATGTGGAGGTCTCATTACACCTTTTGCAAAAGTCTGCGAAATTGGTAAAAAAAGTTCTGCTTTGAGATTATCATCTGCCACCTACTCCTTGGAAAATTGAGATCTAGGTGGCGCGGTTCTTTTATTGTCAAACACGTGTATCCTCTGGGGCCGTAGATATTGAGGATCCTAGGAATGGTAATGCGCTTAAAGTTAATGGACAAAGACTCAACCATTCCTGGAAAACCAAGTTCTTGAGTTCTTTGTGTTGCCGGTTAAGTGGCGGATACGATACTCCGTGACTCTCAAGTCGGTTTATTTTTCAGTTTTCCAAAATAACTGAACCCTTCTTCTCCTTCAAAATGGATGTCATTCTTTCAAACCTGAGAATACATTTTCCTTCTCTTCCTCAAAATGCTCTGAGAAAAATTTACAAAGTTCGATGTGAAAGATTGAGACTGTTAATGCACAAAGGTATGCCAGAAGATGTACGCTGGATAATTGAAGCAAAGGTCCGATTAGTAGGTGAGTCCTCAATTTCATTTGACTCATATATGCCCGGTCTTGGAAGAAGTTCATATTCTAAAAGGAGAAGAGCAAAAAGGTTACAAGTCTGTCACAAATGTGGACGATGGAACTGTAACAAGCGATGTCATACTTTGGGAATGGTTTCCGCAAATAGAGAAGATAAAATTTTCTTCATTAAGAATGGACTGAGTAAAGAGTTATTAGATGATATCTTATTGACTCTTGAGACGCATTCTTGTGGATTGGTGCATCGTGAAATTCTTAAATTGTGGAATCTCTTCAAGGATGAAGAAAAACGCTACAGTCTTGGGACTCTGACTCTAAAAGACCTTGTTTGCCAATTTATAAGAAAATTAGATGGGAAGCTTATCCTCGACTCATAGAAGATGTTTAAGCCGTTACTAGACGTTAAACCAGAGGCAGATGTGAGCCATATCCACAAACAATCTGTACATATCATCCTCTTCTTCTTCTTCATGTCATCTTTCAAACAAAAAAAAAAAAAAAAAAAAAAAAAAAAAATATGTATACGTCTTAGGGTTGGCTTTGGTAACACAAACCGTGAATGGGGAAATGCATGCATCTGATCCAGCCTTCTTAATTGTAAAACAAAGAAGGTAGATTGTATCCCACATGTGAGGCAAATTATTATGGCCACTTGTCCCTTTTGGGAGCCCTATGTTGCGTTGGTCTTAAATGGGTCGAATACTGGTCAACAATGCTTTGGCACAAAGCCGAAAGAGCATACTACCTCCATCCCAATCTTAAGTAAGTATACACTCATCTTTCATCAAGCTTTTCTAACAATTTCAAAAAAAAAACGGACGTGATGTCTACTGCACTCATGACGCGCAGTATAAAGATACGCCATGGAAACTGTACATACAGGTATGTCATCATTTTCTATTTCTTTTATCTTTGTATCATTTTGTTGTATTTTGATTTTTGTACAGACGATCATTTGAGCAGGGTCCTTCAGGGGTTTCTAGACTTCTTTTCCTTGATGGTTTTCTTGAAGTAAAAAAAAATAAAAAAAAATTTCTGTGTTTCTTAATTTCAACCTTTTCTGACAACAGCCAACCTACTCTTATAGGTGCAATTATTTCCCTTTCCATTCTTTTTCTTATTTAAACACTCCATTTTCTTCATTTTCCTTCAACTCAGAAACACTCAAAGGGAGGAAAAGTATAGAATGAGGCCTTCTATTCGTAACCTCAAAAATGTCTGTGTTTTTTGTGGGTTGAGCTATGGGAAGGGATTAGAGTTTGTAAACACAGCTAGCACTCTTGGTCGATCACTTGCTGCGAGGAATATTCATCTTGTATATGGGGAGGTTGTCGTGGGTTAATGGGGGCTGTATCACTTGTCGCTTTTATAGGAGGCGGTCAAGTTTTAGGTGTTATTCCTAAACCTTTAGCCGAAAATAACATCACCGGAAAGACAAATTGGAGAAGAAATTCGGTAACCTCTATGCATGGACGAATGAAAACAATGGTTGACAATTCGATGCATTTCTTGTCTTACCGGTGGTTTTGGTACTTTGGAAGAAATTTTTCAAATTGTCTCTTGGGCGAACCGAACATCCACCATAGACCCATTGGGTTGTTGAATGTTAATAATTTCTTTGATCTTTTGTTATCTTTTCTTGACAAAGCCGTGGAACGAACTTTATCACTCCTTCTAAGAAGACAACTTCTTATCTCTCCTCTCCACTATTGATGAGCTCATTGATAAATTAGAAGCCTTTGAGTATGTACCGATAAGGTATTAGCTCGATAGATTGGTCAACAGAAGCAAATAAGGAAGTAACAAGAAAAAAAAAGCCGATCTCAAACTTTATCTTTAATGGGTTTGATTTTATTGTACTTTGTTTCTGCTTTCAATTTGTGTCGACTTTCTCCAACAGTAATATCTTCTATCCTTTACTCATCTATATTTTAACATTGAGGACAATGTTGTGATCTAGTTGGGGGGAAGGATAGTTGACCCAAAAAATAAAAATTAAAAATTAAATAAAAAAAAAAATTGTTGTTGTTTTGTTGGAAAGTATGATATGATTGTCATGGACTTATTAAACTAATTAGTGATGGCAGAGTAAGTAGTAATTTTACTTTTGAGACGCATCTTAATTGGTGGCAGAGTAAGGAGTTTTTTAGGTAGTAATTAATTAGTATTAAAGTGTGGAAGTACTAAAGTTTTATTGTTTGATTTCTTTTCAGGGTCTGGTGCGGCACTGACAAAGTGCTTCTTTTCTACTTGGCGTTGATTCACTTCTTATCAGGTTGTGTTGCTCTTTTCTATATCTCTCTTTCACATTGAAGGCAATGTTATATTAAGTGTGGGGGAGAGATTTTAGCATTTTCTTTTTTATTAAAAAGAAATAAAAAACAAGGGTTCATTGCATGATTGAATAACTCTTCTCCCTTCTTGAACTGATATGCTTAGTGATGGATGATTGAATTGATGAATTGAGTTTGATGGATGCATACCTTGTGAGATTTTGAGCCTAATGGATGGATTCAACATTTATGCCATTCTCTTCTTTCTTGTGTGATTTTCACTCATGTTAATGATCACTCTAGAACTTGCTTTGATTCTTTTTGAAGCTACATTTCACTTGCATGCATGAACATGATTGAGGCCCTCTTTCTTAATTAGCTAGTTTAACCAAATAGCCAATCTTGTTTTCAATATGATATCAAGCACTCTTTTGACTTCTTGAAAATTCTCTGATTTCTGCCAACCTTGTATATTTTCCTTTACTTAACCCCTTTGAGCTTATTTGACCATTTCTTGTTTCTAGCTCATTATGTGCCTTAAATGAAAAATCGTGTTCTTACTTTACCTTAGGTAATAAAAGAATATTAGCTTGGTTAATGGATGAGTTTTTGAACAAGTGTGGGGGTGTGTTTACAAAATAGTTGTTGAAAAAGGAAAGAGTGCCTAAAAAAAAAGGAAAAATGTATGTATATAGTTATGTTCATATATATAAAAAAAAAGAAAAAAAAAAGAAAAAAGAGATTGGGAAATGAATATGTAAAGGGATATACATTAGAGTTGGGATGAACTTTTATGCTTGTTTCAAATTCTCATTTGCTTTTATTCTCTTTGGTATTTATCTTCTCATATCCATTTTATCCTCTTCTGTTACCTTGACCTCACTACAACCTTGAATAAAGTCCTCATGATTTGTGTGTGTATGTGTTTTGAGTAGTGGAGAAGTAGAAGATAAGCAAGCTTATGGTAGTGCAATTTTCATGGGTTGAATTGAGTGAAATACCTACCTTTTAAACACTTGAGAGATTGAGAGGGAATCTTGTGAAGATCTATCATTCTCGATTCATGTTGAAGATACCTTGCTCGTTGGTTTGAGATGTGGAGAATTGTTAACTCATGAATGTTTTGATCCCTTGAACCTTTGGTTGTTCTTCTTGATTGTAAAATTTTGGGCTCTTGAATGTCGTTAGAATTTAAATTTTTGTTAATCTCTTATGTCCTTGTTTTGGTCTTGAGTTTTGCCCAGGAGTGCAAAAAGCTAAGTGTGGGGGAATTTGATAATCACATATTTTATTCATTAAGAAACCCTTATATTTAGTCATTTACACTCTCCATATTCTTAATTGATTGAGTTTGGTATGATTTTGTGAGTTTAAGCTCAAATTGGTCCTAATTGAATATTTTCAGCATTATTGAAATTTGACACTATTTCTTTATTTTGGCCATAACTTGAGTTCCTGATATCTGATAATCATGAATTTTACCTTGTATGAAAGCTAGGAGGAAGCTCTACAACTTTGATAAAGAGCTTGAAGTCCTACACAGATGTCTAAGGGACCTAAATTTACATGGAAGTCAAAATACGGGTTCTGTCACTAGAATCCGAACGATGTGCACTCATAAAATCATATCTCAAGCTGTAATAATGGAGATGGGCTGAAATTTGGACAGTTGATAGTCAAGATCCAAATAAACAACTTTCATGAGAATACTTTTTGAAAAAATGAAGTCTAATGGGTCAGTTTGAGCTTGCAAGTCGGAACAGAGGTGCTGAAGTTGGGTTTGAGCAACCTGCGGTATTTGGGTCATATCTTGGGTTGTAGGAATCCAAATTGGACGATCCAGATATGCATGTTATAGCTAAGACAAAGATCTACAACTTTCATGAAGAGTACTTTTCATGGATCTGAAGTATAATTGGTCGTTTTTGGATTCCAAGTTAGACAAGAAATTTTCATCCTCAACCATCCACTCATCCATCCACTAATCCACTCACTCATCTACTCAATCAACCCACTCAACCACTCCACTCAACCACTTCACTCAACCACCCCACTCAACCACTCCACTCACCAACCCACTCAACCACTCCACTCAACCACTTCACTCAACCACCCCACTCATCCACCCACTCCCCTTTGTCATTTTGTTACCCTAGACTTCTATAAAAGGCATCATTGGTTATCACGAGGAAAAAGTTGTATTCTCCTTCAATTCTCTCATAGTTTCTTCTTGTTTCTTCATAGTTTCTCATAGCTTTTATATATTTTGATGCTCCCCTTCATGGTAATGGAGGGCTAAGCTACTTTCGGTCAATTTGGGACTCTTGAAGAGATTGTGGTTTGGATTCTTGAGACCTTAGTTATGTAATGTATTTGATTTATATTTGAATTCTTCTTCTCTTCTTCTTCTTCTGTTTTCTTGATCTTGAATATATGAATGATGATTCTGTTCATGTTTGATCTGATTTGATCTTGATTTAAGATTAAGATTTGTGATGAAACTTAGAACTGATTGATCTAAATTAATCATATGACTGAAGATTGAGATTTGTGATGAAACTTAGAACTGATTGATCTAAACTAATCACGTAATTGAAGAGGTTAGGTTACTGATTGGTGCCTAGGTTAATTGAATTCGATGCTTAAATTGACATATATCTACATGAATGGTGCGATTGTAGATTTGTGTTTATCACTTGTCAATTGAATTCTGGACGATTGTCTAGTATGAATTAAGTTACGATGTTTGAGATCTCGGTTAGATCCAAGTTAACCATTCAAATGTGTTTCAAGTGTTTGTTGAAAGGTTTATGATTGAATCCACCCAATCTCGGATAGATTTCTGAATTGACTGTTCTTCTAATTGTTATTTCTCTTTAAATCTTGTCACTGTGATCCTTGAACCATCAAAACCCCTCTTTTCTAACTTAACTTAATTTGATCAAATTGCATTTACGATCCTTGAGGAGACGATCCGGTGTTGTTCACTATGCTATAAGCTTAGGTAATAACTTCGGTTATAATTTTGACTGAGTTCGGCGCTCGTCAGTATTATAAGAAATTGATAACAAGTGATAAATATTTTATATTTGATAACAAGCGGTAAATGTCATGACTCTCTTGGTAAATGTAAATGACAGTTTTGATGATTATACAATGCAATTGGTTGATCTATGAATGAATATATCTTTGCTCATGTGCTGAATATTATGCTTATATTGCTAAATTTATAAAATTATACTCTGTTGCTATTCTTATATCCTATGATTGAATATATCTTGTTGGATTGGAATATACTATGTCTAGCTTTATGCTTTATCTTACCCCATCTTTTTTATCATGACAAAAGGGGGAGAAAAAGCTTGAATTCTTTGTTTGAGAAAAGTCAGGGGGAGAAAAAGTAAAAGTCCGGTAAGACAAAAATAGAAATTGGATTCCAAAAGTAAGGGGGGCTGCTGTGCACATCTCTGATATAAATCACCTCTTATGAAAAAGAGGGGAAGTAAGTATCTCTAAACAACTTTGTGAATTCCAATTTATATGAACGAATTCTTTTCTCAAATGTTAGTTTGTCATCATCAAAAAGGGGGAGAATGTAATTGGCTAGCTGTCATTGATAGTTGTTTTGATGATAACAAATATGATGAAGATGACGATGATGAGACCAAGTCCAAGATGCTCAAGATTAGCTCTAGGACTTAGGATCTTTTATACGAAGCCTTCCTGGATATCTCATTGATTTTGCATGAAAAGATGAAAATAATTTTAAATTAAATATCCCAAATTCAAATCATGGTTTTTGAAAGCCTTTAAAAGTGTTGAAAGCTGTTTTTTAACAGAGGTATTCGAATACCATTTAGAGGTATTCGAATACCCCCCAAGGTATTTTGATACCCCGCTTCAGACATGTTTTTTATAAATCTTTTGAATCAATGGTATTCTAATACCTCCCAAGGTATTCTGATACCTCGCGAATCTAGTTTTAGAAACTAACAGACATATTTGCATTTAATGTGGTATTAATGGCACCCAACGGCTAATTTTCTTCATAGCTCTATAAATAGAGACATTGGGTCTCTTCTGAAGGTTGCCCAACCATTTGAATTATTTTTGCTTGTGCCAAAAACATGATTCTCTATTTTCTCATATTTTCTGTGCTTTTTTTGCCAAAACTTTGAGATATCCTAAGAGAGCTTCCTAGTGCTTCAATTTGTAATATTTACTCTTTGTGAGAGTTTCTCTTCGTCTATATTCTAGTTCTTTGTAAAAAGATGATGTATCCCTTAGTGAAATTATGAGGGTGAGGTATCCCTCAGTAAAAAGGTGAGGTATCCCTTGTTGTAAAGAATGTGAGGTATCCTTCAAAGAGGGTGAGGTATCCCTCTAGTAAATAGGGTGATGTATCCCTGTTGTGTAAAAGTTACAAGCACCTGTTTTAAGCTTGTATTGAATAGTAAAAAATCTCGAACTGTGTTTCGAGACTGGACGTAGGCCACAAGTGGTAGTGGTCAAACCAGGATAAATATCGTGCCTGCTTTTCTTCTCTCCTTTATCTCTTTATTTTTAGCAATTTATTTATTATTGCTTAATTATTTATTTACTGTTCTTAAGGCATTTCATCATCTTTATATATTCATTATATTGCTTTAAAAAAATTTGTATTAAAAAGAGTTTGTGAAAAAGTTTTAATTACTTAATTCACCCCCCTCTTGAGTACTGAAGCCACTTGGGTAACATCTGTCTCATATCTACTTAATCTTACAACACTCGAACTTAAGCATAATAGATTATAATTGCTAATGAATATTAAATCTCTATTCAATATCGCTAGAACATTCACATGCTACTATTATGTAAAGGTTTACTAACACAACACATAATCTATAAGCTTAAGTCCCCTATTCGTATGACAAGAACAACTAACTACATAGTTGTAACATATCACAACTAGTTCATTCACAAACATACCATCAATGATATTGAACAACTGCCCATACGATTGTACAATATCATCTATCATATACAACTGCCCATACAATTGTCAAGGAATAGGAAATGTACATGATTGTGTGTGTATATCACTGGCTTATTCCAAACTCTCGTTAAACTTGCAGATATGAAGGCTGATTCTTCAGACTACTGGATAATGAGTGGACTAGTTCCTACTCACACTGGTAAGAGTATTGTTTCCACTATATAAAATTAACAATCCTGGAACTAACGAGCTACTAGGGCTAAATCCTCACTCAAAGAGACTTTTGGACTTTCCATTTATCTCTTTTGGCCATATGATTGTACATCATTAAAAATTACTCTACTTTGGATGTCACATTTATGATGCAATAAAATAAAATCTACCCAAGTTGTAAAACATTTGTTACATAAATAATATGGGTTGCAAAATTTTTTCTTCCTTTTTATATATAATAACCTTAATTAAAATAACACAGAATAGGAAATAAAACAAACTGTCATCACACACATAATATACATAGGATTTTGTTTTAAATTATGCAAATAATTTACAACTACAAAATATTTAAACAAAGCAGTAAAAAGTTAATATACAATACAACATTATAAAGTGCCCAAGTGCACATCATAGATTTCTAATCCTCCGATGGATCATCGAACGATAGAAAATCTGGATGTCTCGCAGCTCTACGGACACGAGTCCGCGCTGTCGACACTATACTGATCTCACTAGGGATACGGAACATCCCTCCCCAGTGACGCCTCAGATCCAATGGCATCTCCAACTGTAGATACAAAGTCATAGTAAAAGCAGGCTCAACATCAAACTCTGCTCGTAGGGACACAGTCAGACGTCCCAAGTAAATAACCGATCCTCGATCCTCTTGCAGACGCCAGGCCTCTGAACCTCCGTGAAACTCTAGTCTCACGAATCCAAGAAATCCCGACAATGCCATACTCACAAGACAGTCCAACGGATATGGATGATCGAAAGGTTCGCACTCGTCGAACTGATCCCCCGTCTGCTGCTGCTCTTCCTCCTCAGGATACTCCCAATCTAGAGGTTGTTCCTCTTCCTCAAACTCTTTTATAACATAAATAATAATACAGAAACAATACATATAGAAAAGTGAGATAATCATACATCAATACCAGCATAGCAAATAAGAAAACGTCAAATACAATAGATATAACAGTTTATACAATAAAGCATACTATAGCATCATAAATAATAATACGATTTAATACAACAATTTTAATACAACAGTATCAAATAATATCACAGAAAATAATGTTATGATGCATGACACAAATGCAAATGTAATACGACTCGTTCCTACTCCATGGAGCTAGACACAGATATCAGAGAGAATGACCCGCAAAGATCTATCAGTACCTCAGGCTGCCCAACCAAACTATTGTCACTGTCTAACGTTGTGTCTATAGCCCATTGTCCAAACATCGTGTAGTAGTACACAGTCAGGCATTGTACTAAAATAGTCTTTACAAGATCTTGATTAAGTATAGTGCGTGTTGAGATTACTAGTGTGTTGCTAGTTACCACAAAATACAGAAGAAATGACCAACCATTCCACATGTGGAATACTCCGCACACTAATGCCTCCAAGTCCATACAAAGAAATGAACAACACTACGCTTATCACACCGACAAAACGGTGTAATTAAGCCTCTCGTCAATCAAATCACCAATTATCAATCAAATTGGCACAACTCAATGCATGAATAAAAACTATAATTACTAAATTACCCTTAGCTTCAAAATATTCTCATATTTACGCAAATGCCCTCAATGACAATAATCTCAAATACAGTACGTTCCCACTTGACGTACCATATTTCTACATGTCCGGGTTCACCACTTTGGCCCAACAGTAAATCTCGCTGTTCCAATTAATCGCGTAAAAAATTTATCTCGTTTTCATAATTTTATCGTTTTTACAAACGTTTTTAAATCGCATAAATTTATTTTGTTGTTTTTAAAATCGCGTAGTATTTTTAAATCGTTTTCTCAATCACGTAAGATTTTTAAATCGTTTTCTTGATCGAAAAGCTTTAAAATAGAGATTTTAAAAATGCGTAAACTTTTTTTAATACTTTTAAACGATGTAAAATATTTTCCTTACGTTATAAATATATTATAAAATGTTCTCTTTTATTTGTCTATTTTTAATAAATTTTGACAAAGCATTTTGTCTATAAATTCTATTAAAAATGTGCTTTCTACGTCTTTCCTTTAAAATTTCTTTTGTTTAGTTTATTTCTGCTAGATACACTTTAAAAATTTATATCATACTTTTAAAACTCAAAACTAAGTATTTTTCAAGAGTTTTATTTATTTCTCTTCTATACCATATTTCTAATAAAAATTAATTTACTTCTTTGATTCTTGAAAATTCATTACAAATACATTTCTTTTTAGGTTAAATTTCTAATCTACACTTAGAAAATAAATTTTGGATTGATTTCACATTTGCAAGGCATGTTGGCCGAAATTGCTAAATTCTTGGCATTTGATCTTTGGATATTTTTTTTCTTCTAAATCATTTTGAAATTCATTCATTTACCTAATTCCATTAAATCTTTCATTTAGAAAATGGTTGAGAACATTTTGGTCCCCTTTTTCTTGTTAAGGCCGTGAGCCTCTCTTTGTGTTCTTTGAAACACTCATGCAAACCTTACATGTTATTCACATCCTAAGTAATAATCATGCATATATCATACATGCAATATATTTCAAAGCTTGTAGACATGCATACAAACAATATCAAACACAAGTAGGAAAGCTTTTAAACAATCAAACACAAGTGAATCCTTATGGATTCTTCACATACATACAATCCATTTTCTCATCACCACACATGGTTGATGAGATTAAATCTCCCTCTTACCTTTAAGGAAGATAAAATCTTTCACTCCCTCTTCTTGTGATTTCGTGACTCTCCAAAGAAACCTAAAAGATCTTAAACAAAAATTTAAAGAGTTATAACTATAAGAGAAAATCATAAACCATGGATCAATCATAGCTTAGAACCTTAAAAATGAAGTTAGAAATGAAAAACAAAGATTTTCACCTTCTAGGAAAAACCTCCAAAGAAATTTTCCAAGCTTAAGATGATAGATTTTGGAAGAACTCTCAACTAGAGATGTTCTTAGAATGGTGTTTAGGTTTGGAAAAGTAGGTTAGATGAAATTTTAGATGGGTGGATGGTGAGATAGGGTACTTGGCCGAATAACTTAGAGAAGAACAACAATGGTGGTTTGTGTTTTTGGAAGAGAGAAAGTGTAATTCAAGTGATAGAAAATGAAGTGAAAAATGGCTTCATTATGGTGCATCGCCGTGGAACTCACCCTAATGGAGGTGGCCACTTTGTTTGACCTCCAAGACTCCATCCAAGCCTTAGATTTCATCAAGGGCTCACATGCAAAGCTTCTCCCCAAAGCTTGCTTCCTATTGGTTCATTCAAGCCTTGTCACATGTTCTTGAATGTTCTTCCTTAATGATGATCACTAATTAAGCTACTAATCAAGTTACTAATCTCATTAAGTTTCTATGCACACTTAATCTAGTTTAATTAGGTTAATTAGTTACATTACTAATTAATTAGCATTCTTGAAATCTAAGCTTCAAGAGCCATTGATTAAATCAAGGGTTGGTATTAGGTAATAATATGATCAAATCTAAGCCATTAGATCTCATCTCCATTGAAATCCTAGCCATTAGATTCATCTTCAAAAATAAAGGGTCAAGATCTTCTCTACATTCTTCACATCCAATGGTCACAAATGATTCTAGCTACTTTTGTGAGACCAATCTCCACCGTACAATTGATCAACGAGATATCCAAAGCCTTCATTATTAAGCTTATCCTTACAACCATAGATTAGATCAATGGTTGATATTCAAAACTAAACCTTCTTATCCAACGGTGCAAATCAAGTCAAGCCCTCTTTGTTGACTTAATTCATATTGGCTTAAAATAAATCAAGCCACTAATGTTGACTACTTTTTCTAAACGTGGGTCTGCAAATCAATTGTGGGTCCTATAAACCAAAAATAGGTCCCACAGACCTTTCCAGGTCCATTGTCATTTTATTTGTACTGACTAATAAAATAATATTATAATAATATAAATTTATTTTATTTTACATTTAAATCTTAAAAATTAAAAGATCGATACACGTATCATTCAAAATTGGGTTTAATAAGATCCCCCAGCTCCGAATAATTAAAATAAGATTTTTTCCGGCCCAAAAATTATTATTTTCTTGACTCGGAGTAGATCACACAAAACACTCAAATATGAACACAAAATAGTCAAATAAATTTTATATCATACAGAAAAACATAAAACAGCACAATCAGGACATAACGATTATTTATCCTAAAGTTGGGGTGTTGCACCTGACTGGACAACTTAACATATTTCTACCCCTAATCACAATCCTCTTCTGTTTTAGAGAAAATAAAAGAACGTCCTATTTATTAAATAACAACCTTATATTTTTATAAAACTTTAATTAATAATATCAAATTTGACACATCAACCTCTTAAAACATGCTTTTCACTAATCGTCTAAAATTCTTTTTTTCTTATATGAGAACTCTCACACTCATGGTAGAAGCTATAGCACCGGAAGTCCATCGTCAATAGGAAGTCAATTATGATTTTTTTATATTTTTTTATTATTTTTTCACTTAATCTTAATTATTAAAAAATATAATAAAAAATAATGTAAAATGATGGAATGTGCAGTATGTTTGGTATGGGTTTCTCACATTGCTGAATTGATGGTCGTTGTTAAGAGTCTCACATCGCTTGCCTCAATCTTCTAGGTGCGATTTATATATATGTTAGGTCACTCCTCTTAATACCAATTAGTTTTAGGTTGGAATCTCACATGGTGTCAGAGTCAAGATCTCATATTCCTGTGTCACCTATTCCGCTAGGCTCGCATGTTTTGTCCAAGCATCTGTGGAGAGGGGTGTTAAGAGTCTCACATCGTCTGCCTCAATCTTCCGGGTATGGTTTATATATCTATTGGGTCACTCCTCTTAATACCAATTAGTTTTAGGTTGGAATCTCACAGTCGTAATTGGCATGGAAGCAGCAATAAGCACAAAAAGCCCAATCATAAACGTCATTGCTATAATCCAAACAATTGCACAGGCAGTTCTCTTGGGTTGCTACAGGTGAAGTTCGACCTCGTCGGCGGCGAGTGCGTCCATCACGCAAAGCTTTGCGAAAATGCTGCTGTAGATGCCTTGCTTGCTGGAATAGGAGGAGGGGTAGAGGTTGGGGAAGATAACCGAGGAATGGATGGCTCCCGCGAGGGAGTTGAAGCTGATGTTGAACTTGTGGAATATGGTGTCGATGAGGGAATTGTGGGATAGGTCAATGTCGGTGATGGAAGGAAGAGCAAAGATTTCTGAAGGGATGATTTCAGTGAGCTAAATTTCTGCTTAGATTCAATAGAATGAGCTTCTCGCAGTGCCTGATGTCAAGGGGATGATGCCATTGAGGAAATTTCCTTATAATTCAATCTTGTATATACTTTCTTTTGGTGAGAAATGCAAAGGCCAAGAAGCTTATATCTTCTTTATCAAGAGAAGTATGTGATTGACCGAAAGTTTCAATGTTACTAGTTTGTTTCCTTCCCAAAAAGTGGTAACATGTGGCTAATGGAATGACGCATAAATTGGCGGACATACATGGAACTAATGATATGGTTCTTGAAAATATAACCAATGCAGCAATAACAAAGATTGGTGGAGATCAAATTCTTTTGTTCATTTTTTTAATCTTAATTTCACTCGACAATCAACAATGTTCTTAGTTCTGTTTTACCCTATATTCGGATGTTTTTTCATTAATGGAACGGAATGAAATAGGTGGGAATGGACTGGAAAGGGAAGGGAAACAATGGAACATAGTTATCATTCTCTTTATTTGGAAGTTTCATTAACGGAACAGAACATGTGTTCCCTCTATTCCACCTCAATTTTTGGGGGAACAAAAGTTAAGCATTTGAGGGGAAGAGAGGGGAAATGATTCCCCGTGTGTTTCATTATCTTCTCATGTATTTTAAAACTCTCAAACAAGGGAAGTTATTCTCCTTTCCCTTATTCCGTTTCTCTTCTCCCCATTACCTATCATCCAAACATAGTGTTAAACTTTTAGATGCTATTGGAAGTGCACATCTAGAATTTCCATCACACCGAAAGTGCAATGCTACATGCGAAAAGGAATTTGAGATTTCGGAGGAGTTTGGGAAGGATAGTAAGGCTTTTTGATCAATCTATTTTTAGTGACAAAATTATCTATCAAATCATCATATTTTTAAAATTATATATCAAATTATCATACTTTTAATTATATTAGATTTTTTTTATTATTTTCACGTTCATGTAGATAACATTAAAGTAGATGATGCTATCATTGCAAAAACGTTAACACATATGACATTTTTTACGTGGTAACACCAATAGGTCTGACATTTTTTACGTGATAATACCAAACGTGATTGCATTACCACGTGGATAACGTCAAGCGTTTTTTCATTATCACGTTAAAAAATGTCATGCTTGTGTGACATTTCCAATGTACAACCAAAAGTTTTGTTTGAAGCACATTTTTTTTAGTTTTTTCCTGAAGTGAGTGTCTATTGTTAGGCGAAGAATTGTTTCAAACTCATACAAATTTAGAGCACCTTGCCATGATGGAGAGGTTGTGTAGTCCATTACCGCCAAACATGTTGGCGTTACCAGTGTATGCTACTATTTTTTTAAATGTAAATACAAATAAAATTATTCTCTTATTGTTTTACCGAATTCAACTTCTTTATTAAAAAAATATTTTTTATGACATTGAAATTTGTAGTCATACGATAAACAAAATTATTTTATAATTTACTTGTAACTTACGATTAAGTTAAAAAAAGTATAAACAAATATAAGTATGTCATAATAACGTAGAATAAATTTGTGACCACTCAAAACTAGAGTCACGACTGGTTCATGGGTTAAAATACCAACCTAGCAAGCCTATGAAAATCAATTAATCTTATTAGTTCAAACATTCTGATTATATGAAAAAATTGACAGAATTTTTCCTAAAAATTGGATATTCTCAAAAGTATTTCATCTTGTATAATAAAACATATCGATATATATTTAGATTTTGAAATCAACAGAGCACTTATATAATGCATAACAAAAACATTTGTCATGTATTAAAAATACCAAAACGTTTGGTGTTATTCACATGATAACGCCAAATGTGATAGCGTTACCATGTAAATAGCACCAAATATTTTGATATTACTACGTAGATAACGACAAGCGTTTTGATGTTTTTGCAATAATAATATCATCTATTTTAATACTATTTACATGAAACGTAAAAATAATTAAAAAAAATCCAGTATATCAAAAAATGTAACAATTTGATATATTCAAAAGTATAAGAATTTAATAAATAATTTTCTTAATCAAAAAGTTAGAATAATAAAATGGTATATTTTATAGTAGATGATGTGTCACAACTCATACCATATATAAAGGTTTAAAATAAATGTGAGGTTGTGATTTAACAAACAGGACATTATCCTGTTCAAATAGAGAAAATAATTTTTAAAATACATTTTTAAATAATACTAAATCTATGAATGATTTATCTTAAAATTTCTAGACGAAAACTTAATATCAATTAACACTAAAAATATTATAAAGTATCGGTACAAATATTTTTATAAATGTATATAGTCAAAAATTTAAAAATAAAAATTAAAATAAAATAAAAACAGTAAAGTGGATTTTTATTTTGACTTGAACTATAAAGTGGATTTTAACAAAAAAGAAAGAGCATCTCTCATTATGTATTGGCAGGTGTTATTGTCCGATCGAGCGGATATCCGTTCAAGTTTTTTAAAGAAAATTATGGGAATATGTGATTTGTTATCCAAAAAATTTAAGAAAAATGTAATGCTGGAGAACGATCGAGCTTTTAAATGCTCTTGTTGTCTATTGGTGATTAACATGCACACATCATCAAATTAAAATTTTAAAAATATTGAAACCTACAAAAAAAATTAAAAATAACTGTGGTACAGCAAAATCAGAAAAAAATTTGTGACTGGCATCTCGAGCGCTTACTACAGCAAGTCCCGTATGTATTGTCAGTATTCAAACTATTCTTGATGCAAACCAAACACGTCAATAAGTAATAACTAGAAAGAAAGGAAAAGTTCTGTATGATTAATTTCCTTTTCAAGCTTTATGCCTTCGATAGTTCAACTTCAACATCGCCAGTGATTTTGCTGTTTCAATGCAAAAGAAGACCATAATTACAAAATCACCATCCTTGGGTAAAGCGAGTACAAACAACTTCACACCCACCTTGACAGCGCGTGAATTCCACAAAATCACCGACATTTAAATTTATAAAATTACAAAATTGACGCTCCCACAGCGCATAATAGGGCAGACAGACGTAGACACAACGTTATTTCGTTACCAAACAAACCAAACCTCTGTTTTCGGTTGTCACTTGTCCCCATAACATAAATATTATTATTTTTTCCAAATTTCCTCTGTTCGTGTTGACCAATGCTTTGATGCGCGTGGGGTGTCCATTTTTGTCTCTTTCGCCTTATCCTACGCACCCCTCACTCACTCTTCCACTCTTATCTCACAAGAAGAAGAAGCAGAGCACACAGCTGATTATGGAAAAAGCTTTCATAGTAGCATTCTTTTGCAGTGTTTTTTGATGGTTCTGCTTTGGTAATGTTGCTTTGTATTTGTACCCAAGCGCTTCTTGGGTCTTTTTTTTTTTTTTGTGTTGTGTTTATGTGGGTCCGGCATTGTTTTGCAGCATGAAGGGTTGCTTTCTGCTTCAGTGCTGTCGTGGGTAGTGCTGAGATTTTGCAGGGTTGTTCCCATGTCTTTTGTGGGTGAAATTATTGTACGTTGTTTCCTTAAGTGAATTCTGAGTTTTTGGGGTGCTCTGGTTTGAAAATGAGTACCATTTGAGAAGAAAGAAATGGGTCTTTTTTTTTTTTTTGGTGTGGGAATGTGAAGTTTCTCTAGGTTTAGAGAGAGACTGAGAGAGATTTAGAGAGTTGAAAAATTGGGTTTTTTTTTCACTTTTTGTGTTTTGCTTTCAACAATGTAGAGAGAAGTCTATTTGTTGAGGAAGCTGGTTGACTTTTTTTTTTTGGGAGTGGTGCTGTTTTTGGGGGGTGTTGACAAGTGTTGCAGAAATGAATGATTCTACGGTGAAGAATTTGGCTATCACAGAGAAGAAGGTAGTGCAAAAGCCAGGTGGTTGTGTTGGCATTTTCTTTCAGCTCTTTGAATGGAAGAGGAAACTCGCCAAGAAAAAGCTCTTCTCCAAGAAACTTCTGCCTCCTGGTTAGTTTGTAATTGTATCCCCATAGTCGTATGTTTGACTAGAACTGCATTTCTTCTGTCACTATCACACAAACTGGCACCAGAGATTCTTACTTGGCTTGTGGAAACTGATGTAGTTGTTTTGATCTTTGTTGTTTGTTGAGTGTATATCAGCTCGTGCAAAAAAGTTTAGGGGAGATGAAAAAATGCCAAATTCCAAGCTCCACTTGGTAAGGCTTTATATGCTTGAGGGTTAGTGTTAAGTTTTTTCATTTGGTTTTCTGTGATGTTTAGTTTAGCACTTACCCTTTTTGTTGGATATTGTTGCCATATTTCAATTGTAGATTGCTAATGAGAACAGTGGAGGTTTCCCAAGTGCCAAGAAAGGTGGGAATCGTGGTGTAGATGTAGAGCAAAAGAGTGAAATGCGAGTACCGGGTCTGGTAGCTAGGTTGATGGGACTAGAATCTATTCCAGCTGCGCAGCGAGTTAAGTCCAAGAAAGCTTTGATTTCTGATAGTTGTGGTGATGGGGAGAAGGAGTCTTTGGGTAATCTTTGTGAGTTGGATAGGCAAGGTGTGGATTTGGAAATGGCAGTTGCAAAGCATGATTCAAGACCTCAGAAGCTTCAGAAAACTGGGACGTATGAGAGAAGGGCAATGACTAGGTTTGGAGCAGAGGCCCTGCAAATTAAGAGTGTTTTGTCACGAGCAAGGAAGTATAATCACCACCAGCATCACCCAAAGCTTGCTTCTCATTTGAAGAGTCCAAGAATTACTTCAGGAAAAAGTGCCTCTCGAAGCTCTAGATTAATAGAAGCAGCTACTAAAATTTTGGAACCTGGACTGCAGGCGAGAAGCAAAGCTAAAGGTTCTCTTACATATCCTGCTTCCATGTATCCTCCTAAGACTGGCATTGTGACAAATGGTGTGGAAACTAGCTCAGCAGTTATACCAAATCAATCTGGTTATGATGCCAGCACAGCCATGCCGTTGATGGGGCAGACTTCTTGCAAAAATTGTGGTAATTTGCTTGATGTTGTTGACTGCAAGCTGGAGGTTGGGAGACAGCCAGTTGTTCCTCCACCTGTTGTTTCAGATGTGATCGCTGCTACCTCTGTGGTATCAGCACAGAAGAAGGGAAGGTCATTCATTCCCTCTCATGAACAAGAAAGAGATGTTGTTCTTCTACGAAGTCAGGAAAAGCTCATATCTCTTGTTACTGAAGAAGAAGGAAAAAATAATGTAAAAGAGTCTTGTAATGAACCCACTGCCAGAAGAATGCCAATGCCCTGTGGAGGTCCGGCTACATGGAATTCATCATGCCAGCCATTTAGGACCCTAGAGGATGATGCATCTTCTTTTGCCTTAAAACACACAACTCAAACACAAGAACAGATGTTAAGCAGTGAAAGAATTTCGACTGGAACTACAATAAGTAATATGCAAGTAAAAAGAGTATCATCGTCTACGAGCACTCTGAGTGGGACTAAAGACTTTGTTGCTTTGAATAGAAGCCTCAGTGGTCGAACGAGGATGAGGTCACCTACCAAAGTGGATAGTTCCAAATTTGACCAAGAGAAAAAACCTTGTAATAGACAGCTTAATTCCTTGTCTCATGTAAGGACATTAGAGAGGAAAAGAAGGACCCCAAATGTCACACAAGTTGAAGGTACGGCTTCTGTTAATTCAATTGGTGTGAAACAGAGAAATCTTCATTCTGATGTACTGGGTGGAAAAACAAGGGACTTCGGCGCTTCCTCCTTGAACAGTTGTAATGTCAAAAGTAAACAAGGTGGTCAGGGAAAAACAATTAAGGTTAATGACAATAAGATCAATGAGGTAGTTTCATTTACATTTAATTCCCCCTTGAAGCAAAAGACAGGAATACCTGCTGAGAAGGAAGAGACAAGCAGCAATAATGAGAGGAAGACATATTTCCAAAGACCTTCGCCCTTGAGAGTTGATGCTTTAGGTGCCGTTTTAGAACAAAAATTGAAGGAATTAACCTCTCAAGAAGATGAGGAGTTGGCTAGAGATGCTCCACCTAAAAAATCAAGTGCCATGATTCTTCAAGAGCTGATATCTGCTCTATGTTCAGAGCATCTGATCTGTCATGATGGTCATATTTTCAATGAAAACGTTGGTTTCCATGTAAGTCTTCTCTTTCTATATTGTCTCACTGCACCCTTAGCTTCTCCTCTGATCATTTTACTTTTGCTAACTGTTATTAGCATGTGGAGGTAATATGCAGTTCCTCATTTTCATTGTTGTCTAGATGGCTTACTTGCTAGCTATACAATGCATAATGCTTGAGTGTGAAGTTTCTGTTTTTAATATTGTTTGATGTACTGCCGTCGCAAATGCTTCTCCATCTGTTATTTTTGCTCTTGTTTATGCATACTCTGCTCTTGCTGCTGTTTATGTATCAGTAGCGATGACACAACTTTGTTGAGTATTAGAGGTGCAAAAATCTGATTTTATGTGTCTGCAACAAATTATCATCTGGCATCTTGTTATCTCACTAGCTTATTTATCATTGTTTAGACTTCATCCTCTTGTTTTGCTTAATGGATTTCGTTTTAGTCCAGTGAATCATATTTTGGATATTAAACAATTGTATTTCTAGGAAAAACAGTAGGTTAACTGCATAGACACACTGAAAGTTGTATGTCCCTGTATTCTAGTTGTATTTGACATGACTTGCATATGACACTCATTGATGAATATATATTATGCCTACACATCTAACACGGGCCAAATATTGGAGTATTGATGAACTACAAGTACTGATAAGTGGTCTAAACAATCATGTACATATGTAAGTCAAAATTGTTTGTCAATTTTGTTGATTCACTTGATTGATTAGTTATAACATGTCTAAGATAAAAAATGATGATATTATACGGCAAGTCAAACTCTGAAGAAACTCACACAGGTCCACTATTAATGTTGAGAGAACTTTGAATGGATAGGAATGAGCCTAGTGGCTCTGCATTGAGGGAAATCATTGGTCATGGATGTCAAGTGGCATCTGGTAGAGTGGTACCACTTCTTGGTGTGTATAAAAGTAAAGCCAGGTATGCCTTATGGTTTGGTGGAGCAAAATATTTGCATCATATTAACAGAAGTTGGCCAAAAATGAGGAAAGAATATCTAAACGGATGCTATCAGCTATACCAAGTGAAATTTATTCGTAATGATAGAGCCCAATGGTGTTGATAGATCCCACAGATATTTGGCATGAGCCTAACAGTTAGCATTTTCTTTTTTTGGGCGTGTAATTGTACTCAACTACCACATCCATACCTAGAGTGTTTGGATGATGAAAGTTAACAAACACCAGAGTTGTTTTTTCATAACTATCTTATATACACATGGTCCCATTTCATGGATAATTAGTGTCTTGGGTTGCCATTTTCCACATTTTTCCAATTTCATGACTAGCATTGTTTACCTTAATAAAATACAATAATATTTCCTGAAACCAGTGCATTTAATTAGAGCCACTTGAGCTTTGTTTATTATCCTCAGTTCGAACATGTTCTCTGTCAACTGTAATATTATATTAAAATTTGTACGGTGATTGGTGAAAAAGTGCATTCTGACAACAATACCTGACATTTTCTTTCATTTCTACTGGAATCAGTATGGGGCAAAACAAGAAAGGTTGTCAGGAACCTCTTGCAATGGTAATCATCTTAGTCCTGGATCTGTTCTGGAAGCTTCCTTTTCTTCCAGTAGTCTGGATGAAAGCCCAGGTAAAGTGTAATTAAAATATTGTGATTATGTACCCCAAAAACATAATGATTTCTAATATCTATTTATTAATCCCTCTATTTTTTGGGCCAAGTTCTCTTGTTGATGTCTGTGATCCTTGGTTTAATTCCAGGGCATGGTTTTCACCCTGACTTCATGAATTACACGTATGATCAACTGGAACAATCAGAAAATGATACGGAGCTTTTAGATTCTGCAACATCATTTAACAAAGGGAGGATAGGTTGTGAGATACTGACTGATCTTGTCAACCAAATTCCAAGGGCATTACATAGTTTATATTCTTTTGGGACAAGATTGACAACAAGCAAGCTCACCCATATGAAAGATGCTATTTTGAATGCTGAATTGGTGCATGGAACTACCACTGACCGCTGTGAGGATGAAGTGCCACAACTTCTAATTTCTCGGTTTCTCCTTGATGAACTGGATGCTATGGCAGGTGATGCTATGTGGACAGATTTTAATGTCATTGTGGATTGTGAGGATTCTAAACAGAGAAAGGAACTCAAGGGATTTCTCTTTGATTGTGTTATAGAATATTTAGAATCAAATTGCTGCAGATACTCTAACTGTGGATTTAAGGCATGGACAAGGCTGCCATTATGCATGAAAGCTGAGATGTTGGCTCAAGAGGTCAAGAGGGAGATCAAGAAGTGGGCATGTATGGCTGGGATGGTACCTGGAGAAATAATAGAATGGGAGATGAGCCACTCCCTGGGGAAATGGACTGACTTTGATATTGAAGCATTTGAGGCTGGTGTTGATATAGATGGGGACATACTTCAAATTTTGGTTGATGAGATTGTTGAAGACCTTGTAGGTTGCAATCTGGGCTCTATTTGCTTCTAAAATTGTTCTCAGCTAGCTGGTCATGCAAACATCTCACTAGTCATTTCTTTGGTGAGATGTTTGATCTAACAATCAAGGTATATTTTTGTATAAAAGGGATTATGGTAGTTTTAATGGAGGCCCTCTTGGGGCTCTTTTGATTAGTGGACAAATAAAGTCCAGGGACAATGCCTTTTTTTTTTTTTCATGCGTGTGATTTGCGCAAAATAACCACCAAATATTAGTGCTTTGAATTACTAACCGAAGCTGATTATTAAGGAGGTCGTAGCCTTTTTTTTGGTTTCAGCATTTACATAGAAACAATAGAATTAGCTAAAATCAATTTAAAGATAATTGTTCATTGAAGTGATTTCCATCTTGAAATCTCAGTAAAACAGAAAAAAGAATTTAATCTTGCACTTAGAAGGAGGTCGTAGCCTTTTTTTTGGTTTCAGCATTTACATAGAAACAATAGAATTAGCTAAAATCAATTTAAAGATAATTGTTCATTGAAGTGATTTCCATCTTGAAATCTCAGTAAAACAGAAAAAAGAATTTAATCTTGCACTTAGAAGGATAAGATCCCTAAGGTTAGAAGAAAAATAGGAAAATAGGAAGGATTACTGAAATGTTGTGGGGACAAGAAGCTCCGCATTTTACTGATCTATTTTGATAAACGATATACTTTATTTCAAAACACTGTGAACAAAGTCCTTCCCAATTAATAGAGGAATATTAAAACTACTTTTCCTATAGTAGTGTCATAGTGATCAATACTCAAATCTTACGTTCATCCTAGCTTTACACTTACAGAATACCGTAAGTTCCTCCAAAAAAAAATGCAAATAGAAAGAAAGAAAAACAAATGAGCACTGAAGGCATCACTAAAGCCTCTCAAAGCTACATATTCAACCAGCACTGAACAAATCAAAGTTTAAGGAACTCCATCTGACTTCTCCACAGCCACACCCATAATCAAAACTGTCTGTACCCCAAAACAGTTTTTCCCATCACTCTGCCATTCCTTCCTCCTCCTCCTCTACTTTCACCATTGATGGCATTTGCAGTAGCCTTAGAAAAACTCTTGAGTTCATCAATGCTGGCATAGCTCTTCCTTGCCATCAGAACCCCACCACCACCCCTCCTCTTCTCCCCTGCACTTGCTGACACACTCCCTCTTGAATTGCACAAAACCCCATTACCACTACCTTTTGAGAAACTCTTCGATGGAGGTGTCAACTCCATCACTGAAGGTAGCATATTCAATGGCTTTCTGTTCTCCTTCCTCAATGCTACAGAGAAATCTGGCACAGACTGAGCGAGAACTGAGGACCCTTTTCTCCCAGAGGCCAAACCAGCTTGAAACTTGACCTGTTTTCTTGGTGGGGTTGGTAGTTTTGGTTCCAGTTCTTCATGTTCTTCTTCTTCTTTTTCTTCTTGTTGTTGCCTCAGGTACTTCATTCGCAACTTTGTTTCCCTCAACTCAGCGTATGCTTCATATCTGGGTCCTCTCTCCATGTCCATAATGAAGCTGTGACTCAGAGGAAGAAGAGGGTGGTGTGAAAGTGAAAATGAGTTGTGGTTGAGGATGAGAGAAATGGGGTCAAGGGCGTGGAAGAGAGAATCAAGAGTAGGGTTTGGTTGATGGGTTTGTTGTTGCAGAGAGACGTTGGTCTCTGCTATTGCCATGCGCTTTGTTATAGTGCTTGATCGATTAATAGCTTTGTGGCTTCTTCTTGCGCTTCTCTCACTTTTCCGTACTTTGACCATTAAATATTTGATTTTGCAACGGTCTAATTAATCTAAGTAGGAGAGAGAGAACTCTTTTGTATTCTAACGTTCTAAATGGGATGGGTCCCATAGCATTGAAGAATCTAAGAAGTTCTAGTGCACGTTGGATTAATGGATTTTACATTAAGTGTTTGCTTAAGATGAATGTGAAAATTTAAATATTTTAATAATTGATTATTGTATAAATATTTTTTATCATAATTGATTATAATTAATTTATTTTTATATTTAAATATATTAGTTAAAAAATGATTTTAAATTAATATATTTTGTTTAGATTGTATAAAAAAATTATTTTTATGCATTAAATTATTAAAATAGATATGAATGATTAAAAAATTATTTAATTTGAGACAAAATAATATTTATATCTCAAAGTATAAAAATATAATAAATAATTTATAAGTTAGAATCATAAGTTTTAATTTTTAATATTATAAAAAAAATTTATAATAAATTAAATTTATGTAAAAGTTAAAATTGATTTTGATAAACATGTTATAATATTATTGAAATAATTTTTTTCTAAAAAAAAGAATTGTTTCAAGCTAGAAAAAGCGTTACCAAACACACTCTAACTCCTTAATTACGTCAATACCAAATAGATAAGCTTTTTTTTTTTTTTTGGTGCTGAAGAGAAATCAAAGATGCAAAACAAAAAGTATTAAATTTGACTCCAACATTTGACTTCAATCCTTGATTTTAATGTCATTTAATTTCTTTTCATGTATTAATTAATTCAATTAAATATGATTAGAAGTAATAAATAAATAAAAATTAAATAGAGTGAAAAAAATTAGAATCAAGTTTTATTCTTAAAAAAAAAAAATACACTCTATAGTACATAACTCCCAAAGATTCAACAAGTACCAGAGACTGCAGATCAGTACAGTCCAAGTCATTAAACGAACGTTGCCTTCCTTCCCATGCTCAGTGAGCCAGTCAGCACTATGATTGCATTCACGAAGGACATGAACCAAGCTAGCATTCTTGTTGAAAGCTATGTGATCTAGAATGCAGTTACAAGATCAGAGCAACAGAACAAAGTGGAGGAATGACTTTGTTTATTTGATAGATAGCATTGGCTATATAATAGCCTTACAAGCAGCAACAAAAAAACAATCCACGTTGCCCACTAAAAATGTGGTAACAGACTAAGTGGAATTCAAAAGCACTAACAGATAACACCCTAAACAATAGAGCACTTATTAAACAGAAAAACTGACTAAAAAATCATAACATTCCCTCCCTTAAACTAGATTGCCTAAGCAACTAGTTTACTGCAAGTGCTTCACAAACTCCCAACTGAACTCGCAGCTTCTGAAATGATTCCAGCTTAAGTGGTTTGGTTAATACATCCGCCACCTGCTCTTGTGTTCCACAATGCATCAGCTGCACAACTCCTTCTTCAGCCAAATCTCGCAGAAAATGAAAACGCACATCAATGTGCTTACTTCTACCATGCATCACAGGATTCTTGGACAATTTAATAGCTGAACTGTTGTCATAGAAAATGATAGTGTTGTCATTTCCTTCATAGCCAATTTTCTTCAAAATTCTTTTCATCCACATAGCCTGACATGCGCAGGCTACAGCAGCTACAAATTTAGCCTCAGTTGTACTAAGAGTGACAATTGGCTGTTTTCGAGAAGACCAAGCAACTGTTCCAGAACTCAAGATAAATACATAACCAGATGTACTTTTTTTATCCTCCAATGAACCAGCATAATCACTGTCTGTGAAAGCAACTAACTCCTTATTCCCTCCCTTTCTATAGAAAATCCCAAAACCAGTTGTACCTTACAGATAACACAGAATCCTCTTGGCTACCATGAGATGAAATTCTATTGGCTGTGACATATATCTACTAATCAAACTGACTGCAAACATGATGTTTGGCCTCATGGGTGTTAGATACATCATGCTTCCCACAATTTGTTTATAAAAAATGTCATTCACCTCCACTCCATTCTCATCTCTGAAGATCTTAAACCCCGGAATGATGAGATTTTGAACTGCATTGCTACTTGCTATACCAAACCTCTTCAACACCTCCATTGCATACTTCTTCTAAAGATCCCTTCATCAAGTTGCATCACCTCAATCCAAAGAAAGTACCTCATCTTTCCTAAATCTGACATGTCAAATTCCTTCATTATTGAGCCCTTGAACTCACTCATCATAACTTCATCATCTCCAGTATAAATCAAATCATCAACATATAAACTTATAATCAAACGTTTACCTTCTTTGCTGGTTCTGATGAAAAATGTTTGCTCACTATCACATCTTTCAAACCCTTCTTTCAAAAATTATGACTCAATTCGGCTGAACCAAGCCCTAGGTGCTTGCTTGAGTCCATACAGTGCCTTATTGAGCTTATAAACCTTGTAAGCTTCTTTCTTAACTTCATACCCTTTTGGTTGTTCAACAAAGACATCCTCAATTAGCTCTCTATGAAGAAAAGCTGACTTGACATCTAGTTGGTAGATGCTCCAACCTCTTTGTGCAGCAAACGCAAGAATCATTCGAATAGTATCCATTCGAGCTACTGGTGCAAACACTTCCTCATAGTCAACTCCATATTCTTGTGCATAACCCTTCGCAACTAAACGAGCTTTGTACTTCTCAACCTCTCCAAGCTCATTCAGTTTTGTCTTGTAAACCCATTTGATCCTAATTCTTTTTGCACCTTTTGGTAGTTCAGTGAGAAACCAAGCTACATTCTTCTCAATTGATCTCATCTCCGAGTCCATAGCTTGTCTCCATTTCTCATCCTTCACTGCTTCCTCGTAACTTATTGGATCAACACAAGAAAATAAAGCCATATGAACATTAATATCTTCATCAGAGAGACCTTCACCAGTTTCATAGTCCCTCATCCATACCGGAGCTCTCCTATTTCTCCTTCCTCTTGAAATTGAAGATTCTAAAAGAGCCTTCCATATTCTCTGTACTTGATGATGCTTCATTACTTTCTTCATTACCCTCTAGACTTTCATTTCCAAGTTCCTCATGCTCCTCTTTATCTCCCCATTCTAGGTTCAGAAGAACTTGTTCTTCGTAGCTTTTGTCCCATTCTCACTTCTTGTCCTCCTCGAATACAACATCACGACTGATCACAATCTTCCTTGAAACTGGATCATAGAGTCTATACCCTTTCGATTCCTCACTTACTCCCAATAGAATGCAATTGTAACTCTTGTCTTCAAGCTTTGTCCTTTTAGCATCAGGAATATGAACATGTGCAACACTTCCAAAAGCCTTGAAATGTTCAACAGATGGTTTAACTCCACTCCAAGCTTCCTCCGGAGTTACATTTTTCAGCGATAATATGGGGCACCTATTTAACACATAAATAGTCCAATTCACTGCCTCAGGCCAAAAAGTGTTTGGAATACCCTTCTCGGACAATAAACATCTCACTATGTTCATCACCGTCTTATTTTTCCTCTCTGCGACACTGTTTTGCTGCGGTGTATAGGCGGTAACTGCCTTTTCATCCTATTCTTCTTGTAATACTCATTAAATTCACCTGAAGTGAACTCTCCACCACGATCTGTTCTTAAACACTTAATAGCCAAACCAATCTCTTTCTCTACACAATTCTTAAAAGACTTGAAGGAATCAAATGCATCAGATTTTTCAACTAGGAAATTCACCCATGCTTTTCTAGTAAAATCATCTATAAAGCAAATCAGATACCTTTTATGACTATTGGAGATGGGAGTTATTGGTCCACACAAATCAGCATGAACAAGTTCCAACTTCTGAGATGCTCTCCATGTGCTTCTTTTAGGAATAGGATCTCGGTGCTGCTTACCTTTCAAACAACTTAGGCATACAGTGCTAGATTCAATAAACTTTGGCAAACCTCTCACCATTTCTCTGACCTGCAAGGTTTTGAGACCTCTATAACTGAGATGACCAAATCGACAATGCCAAAGATAAGTTGTGTCTTGTGATGTTGTTTGAAGACACACTTCTTTCTTTGATTCCATCTTAGCAGGTTGAGAGTTAGTTAGCAGAACAAACATCCTATTTGCAGTCATGTCAGTTTGGATGATTAGGCCTCTTGTTAGATGATAAATTATGCATTTTCTTGACTGAATTAGAATGGCTAGCCCTCTTTCCTGCAGCTAGCCTATATTGAGAAGATTATTCTTCAACTCCGGCACATAGAAAACTCCAGTTACTATGTGATTGATACCATCAACAGATAATCTCACATTGCCCTTCCCAACTACACTCATTTTCGTGTTGTTTCCCAATTTGACCACCTGCTTGAACTCTTCATTCAGCTCACAAAACAAAGCTCGATTACCACACATATGGTTACTGCAACCTGAGTCAAGAAACCATGCATCATTTCTGTTTGCTTCATGCATCTCTACATAGGACATGAGAAGCATTTCTTCTGTATCATCCAACTCTGCATAATTGACTTGCTTATCCCAAGTTGGACACTCATATTGATAATGTCCAAGCCGATGACACTTATAGCACTCAACTAAGGCCTTGTTGTAAGGTTAGCGACCCCTTCCTCTGCCTCTTCCTCCTATAAAAGCAGTTCTTCCACATCCTCTTCCACTTCCACCATATCTCTCCTCATGTGTCACTTTGAGTGCCTGCTCTTCACTAGTTGACCTGTGGAACTTTTGTTCATGTACAACCAACGAACTCTGAAGTTCATCAATGGAGAGTTCATCGATGTTCTTAGATTCCTCGATTGAGCAGACTATGTAGTTAAATTTGTCAGTCATGGACCTAAGTATCTTCTCTACCACTGCTACATCCTTCAAATCCTCTCCATGTGCTCGCATTTTGTTAGGCACTGACATAACTCTAGAAAAATATTCAATGACAGATTCCCCTGGTTTCATCTCTAGAGTTTCAAAATCCTTTCTCAAAGCTTGCAAAATCGATCTCTTCACACGAGCGTTTCCTTCGTATTTCTTCTTCATTGAATCCCAGATATGTTTTGACGTATCCTTCTTCAAGATTGTCTTAAGGATAGTTCTGTCAATGGCCTGAAACAAATAGTTTACCTTGAGATCTTTGAGCTTCATCTCATCAAGTTTCTTTTTCTGTGCTTCGTTCAAAACCACTCTAGCTGCTGGCTCTGCAACTCCAGTCTCCACAATTTCCCAATACTCCTTGGATCGGAGAAAATTCTCCATCAACATGCTCCAATGGTCATAATGACCATCAAAACGTGGAATTACAGGCTGAACGAAACTCCCCTTCTCATCATTTGCCATCTATCTCTCTCTCTCTTCTTTGTATGTAAGTCACTTAAAGCTGCGGCTTTGTTTCTATATCAGGCCCAGTGGGGGCTCTGATACCACTTTGTTGAAAGCTATGTGATCTAGAATGCAATTACAAGATCATAGCAACAAAACAAAGTGGAGGAATGACTTTGTTTATTTGATAGATAGCATTGGCTATATAATAGCCTTACAACCAGAAACAAAAAAACAACCCACGTTGCCCACTAAAAATGTGGTAACAAACTAAGTGGAATTCAAAAGCACTAACATATAACACCCTAAAAAATAGAGCACTTATTAAACAGAAAAACTGACTAAAAAACCATAACAATTCTATCCAGACTTCTTCATATCCAACTCTGAGCATCTGAAATAATAGCATCAAATTTATGAAAGCGCCTGTGGGAGAACCATACAAAATAAGTCTCATTGCCTCCCTCAAATCCGATTCGCACACAACATTATTTAAACCCCATGAAGAATGGCAAGCAATTTAGTGTGCAGGATCTCAAAGAAGCCAACATAACCGGAGAACCCAACAACCTAGTTACCAAGGTTGTTTCTGATCAAGCCACCAAAATCAATATAACTATCCCTGCAGGTACTTCCATCGACGTTTATCTTGAAGCAATCCGTGCAAGGAGGTTGCCATCTAACGAGGACCTGACTAGCAGGAGATAAAGTAGTTAGTGTACCAAAATTCTTAAGGAAATCAACCATGGCCATAGTTTGGGTCCATGAATAGACTTGACAAGTCTAATATGAACCCAACAAGTTTAGGTCCATGGATGGACCATTGATATCACTTTTTTTTTCATATGAATAATTGTACATACAAGAAATTTATAGATTTTAATTGATAATTTTTTCATATACTCAAATGTGTATATAAATACTGTCAGATTAAAAAAAGAGGTGGTTCATCCATGGACCTAAACATGTTGGGTCCATGTTAGAAGCCTCCTCTTCCTATATGTAGTCATTGGATCAATTCTTGATCCATTAAACATGTTCTAGATTGGGTCATAGATCTATGAATAAGGAGTAACTCGGTCTGTTAAAATAGGACTCAGATATCACTGCACACTAGCATCTACCTATTTGTAAGGTATAAATTACTCATAATCCTTTAAGAGATATAAATGTCAATCATATTCCACATAAATAGGAGATTAATTAGAAAGAATAATAATTTCTTAGATTTTAGTCAACAACATTCAATTTAGATTGAATATTACAATCCTCACCGCCCTAAAATGCTCTACATATACCCCCTGCAAGGTAAAAAATGTAGCCATCTTATATCCAGTATTATACATTGTCTCCCTTACGCACGAACTTACTTGAGTGTCAAAGTGTCTTTTGTAGGTACCCACCCTCTCGCACCACTGCTGATGTTGTTGTGCCACGGAGGTATCTACCATCAACTACCTTTTTGGCGGGCTGAGTTGCTCCTGATTCATGGATCCATAACCCAATTCAGAATAGTTGCTCCCAACTTAGCATTTAGGTGAGATAACCAAGTGTCAAGATATCTGAGTTTTATAGGAACAAACGACATGCTATGGACAAAAGGATCTAAGTCATATTGTTAACATTGGATATTGTGATATTTTTTTCAAAGAGCCGAGGTTCATGATGTGCCACAGTACGCCTCTGGGGTTAATGAGCAAGGCTGGGATCCGAAGTGGGTCACTCTGCCTAAGTCATCATTTCACTATTCGAGATATGTAGTAAGTTGCCCTCATGTGGAGTTTATAGGACACATATGATGAATGTGATTTAGCATTTAGACCGGGATCCATGTTGTGGTTTTACCATGGTATCTTGTTAAAAGTCTATGATCCTGCTTAGGTGTTATTTTGAAACGTCACATGTCATTTCAATTTTGAACTTTCTGAACATTGTCCTTTCAGTTGCTTTAGCTCATAAATAGTATGCCACGTGGTGATAGAATAATGGAAGTTGTAGTTTGGGATTCATAACTTCATGATTAACCATTTTCAAATTTCAAAAAGAATGTGTCATGATTAGCCGCTTTAAAATTTTGAAATGAATGAAAATATGTATCTGTCCCCATTAATGACAGCGGTTGATAAAGTTTTTCCTCACTTTATAAATAGAAATTGGGCTTAACCCTTCCCACTTTTGCATACTCTCGTATTCTATACTTTTTCCTCCAATGAACTAGACAATTTCCGACGAGCTCTCGTAATAGCTGTTGGTGGTTTCAAGCTTTTTCCAAACCCTATTCATTGTTTGAAGTTCCTTTCTCCGTCAAATCCTCAAAGTACTCCTCATTTTCACCCATTTCTTTTTGTAAACATTTAGTAGGGAAAATGTCAAGGAGTGAGGAGACAGTGCAAAATAGTGGCATATTAGTTGTAACACCCTCTCTAGGGCATCACATTTTCCGACTCCCGACTCATAATCTGAAAAGAAGTTCACACAAGTTTGAATTATAAAAATATGGTTTTAAAAATTTCTTTCTTTGCTGACACGTAAATTTACTGAAAATATTAGGTAATCATATTTCAATTACTCATTATTCAATATTGACACACAATTTAAAGAGAAATATAAATTGACAGACTCTTTTGTTCTTTCTTTTTCCACAGTAGCAAACCCATTACAGCTTCCTACTTAATAGCACGGTGTAACACTAACGATGAAAACTTAACATACTTGTTCTTTCTCCCGTATCAAACTTGATACATCAGAACTCTACTCCTTGTCAACACTGCTCCCCAACAAGTCATGAATGTCCACTCCTTATTGTTGTCCCTAAACTCAGAGTGTCCATCGGAATGTCCATCTTGAAGCATCAGACATTTGTTCTATGTCTGTTCCTTGTCCTCAAACATCTTTTCCATTTCAACACTGTCGGCAAGGTCATTCTCCGATGTTGTCTCCAAACGTAGAGGTATTTGTCACCCGCTATGTCTAAGACAACTCGTTCCTTCTACTGTATAATTTTAATAATACAGACATAGCAAAAACAACATAACAAAGAGGTGAGATCACCTACACCAAGACCAACATGGCGAAGACGAGATAACACAAACAACAATATCATAATTACAATCATGCCATCATCATTATGGTTATCACACAGATACAATATTAAAATCATGTTATCAACATTAATCAACTATCATCATCCAATCATATATCAATTCAATTATCATAAACAACAATTATGATAATGCCTTCAGCATTATCATCATCATCATCCAAGTATTCAAAACAATTGTCATAGCCAATATTCCTCAATTAATATATATCACACAGATATAAATGTTCAGTTTATGCATGTACACAAGACTCAATTTCCTACTCCATGGAGCTAAAACTCAGGTCGGAGAAATGATCGAAAAGAATCTGTCGGTACCACATGCCTCAGACCACGTGCTATAATCCTCATTTTGATTTTTGCACATCTAGCATATACACGACAGTCTTTATCAGATCTTGATTAAGAATAGTGTCTCGGTCAGGATCATCGGTGTGTCGCGTCGGTCTAACCCACGGTTACAGTAGAGCGACTCACTGCCCATTGTAGGCAACCCGCACCCTGATGCCCCCAAGGTCAACCAATGACCTACACTACGCATATCGCACCCACTCAAGAGGTGTGTTTCTCCTAGGCAATCAGCCATATCCAGTCCTCATCGGACCATTCCAATGCATGTATAATGCACCAAATACCAATCACAGGTATAATACTAATCACAGGCTTCAACAATAATCATACTGTATTTTTCAACAGCGAAATCATGTTATCACATTTTTATAGTTATAAAACACGTTTACCGTATTTTCACAATCGCGTAACATTTCTGTTACGTTTTCATAATCCAAAAACATTTCTGTTATGTTTTCACAATACCATAACACTTCTTTTATATTTTCACAATATCGTAACACTTTTGTTATGTTTTTAAAATTCCAAAACGTTTTTATTACATTTTTACAATACCGTAACACTACTGTTACATTTACAAAAATTTTGTAACATTTCTGTTACGTTTTCAAAATGTTGCAACTCTTCTGTTGCACTTTTAAACCACGTACTAATTTTTAACGCTTTTTCTCAATCGCGTAAAAACATACATTTCTCAAATCGCATAGTATTTTTCCACTGTTTCAAAATTACAGTAACTTAAAAATCATTCTTTTACGTCACGTAAATCATTTTCTATCATTCTCACAATACTTTCCAAATCTCATAACAATTTTCTATCATTTTCACAATCACGTAAAAATATTCTGTCACTATTCAAATCACGTAGTGATTTTTCAAAAATATTTCAGTCGCGTAAAATATTTAAACGCTTTCCAAATCGTGTAGAAATATTTAAACATTTTTCAAATCGCGTAGAAATATTTTTTCTGTATTTCAAATTGTTTTTAAGATACGTAAAATATTTTTCAACCTTTTTCAATCCCATAAAATATTCCTCAATATTCCAAACATTATTTTAGACTTAAATAAATCAATATCATTTTTAACACATTGTTCAAAATTGCGTAGCTTAAAAATCACGCTTTTAAGATACGTAAAATATTTTTCATCACAATTTCATTCTGACGTAAAATACTTCTTAACCTTCAAAAATTCCTCTTCAACTTTTCTCAAAATAATATAACTTTATATTTCATTTCATATATTTTCTTACTCAAGAAAATATTTTTCCACAGATTCTTTACTCAAGAAATTCTTTTTCAAAATATACTTCACAAAAATCACTTTTCCATTAATGTAAATCAACGTTTCAAAACTTAACATTTTTCTAACGTATTTCAAAACTTGAAAATAAGTTATACGTTATTAAATTTTCAAAACACCATTATATTCTCCATTTTTCCCAAATCATTTCCAAACACAACCTTCTTCAAAATAAATTGAAGTTCGAAAACATTTTCGTTTACAAAAACTTGATTTTATCAAGTGATAAACGCCTGATTCCCTTTTCAAAATCCTTGTATTAAATCCAGTTTCGTTTACTTTGAAATTCACTTTGTTCATAAAAATCAAGGCGTTACAAGCCTTAAAAAAATGTGGACATGACTATTGAAACCATCAAATATTTTTCCTTTTAAATTGATATGGTTTTACACAAACAAAACCATTAAAAATCCTTTACAAAAACGTAAGACTCATAGTCTTTGAAAATCAAATCATTTGTTCATTTTCAATTTTTCACTTTCTTTGCAAATCCATTTTCACTTTCTTTACAAATCTTTTTTCACTTTCTTTGCAAATCCTTAAAACCATCATTGCTATTTTCATTTAAATCTCATGTTTAGTTAAACACTTAGAAACTTTTTACACAAAATAAATTAATAAAAATCCTTCTAAAAATCGTGTTCTTGTTCTCTTGAAAAACAAACCCTTTGTTTCTTTTCCAAATTCTTCAAATCATCCGTTTTCATCATTCATGAAAATCTTAAGTTATAAACACCTATGTTGAGGTGTCTTGTTCGAAATCCACCATGTTCTAAGTACTCAAAAATCAATTCTTTTGTTCTTGAAATTTTTCAACATAAACCCTAATCAAGGGCATCAAAACAGTAGCTCTTCCTTGGCTATTGGAGCCAAAAACCAATTTCCTTTCCACCATCAAGTCATGGCATATACATATATATTTTATCATAAATAATATAAGCATACCATCAAAGCCATAAAAGCATGTATAGCATATCAAGCATATCATCAAAGCTATAAAATCATGCAAAGCATATCAAGCATAGAAAATTAATCAAAGCTCATAAACACCATAGCAAATTAATTACATGACCATAGATATGAATCCTCACATGGATTCCACATCCATCAAATAAAATACCATCTCTCACCACCATGTTTGGTTGGTGAGATGGATCTCCCTCTTACCTTTTGAAGATCCTCCAAAGGTTCTTGATTTGCTTCTTTTTCCAAGTCTTCCACCACCAAGGGCTTCTCAAACACAAAACAAAATACACACATCATTAATATTCAAAACTTGAATAAGAGAACCATGAATTAAAATCATGGTTAGAACCTTGAAAATCAAAAGAAAAGTGAAAAGTACCAAACTTCACCATTAAAGCTTCAATCTTTAGCTTGAAGAACAAGGTTGAAGATGAATGATTTAGAGAAAATCTCCAACATGAAAGTTGCTTAGAATATCATGGAGATTCAAGATCTAGAGTTGGATGAAATTAAAAGAGCTTGGATGGTGATTTTAGGTAGTATGACAGAATGGTGTATTTTGAAGAACAAAGATGAAATTTTTGATTTTTGATAGAAACTTGAAGCTTGAATTTGAAGATCAAGATGAATGATTTTGGAAAAACTCATAACTAGAGATGTTCTTAGAATGATGTTTAGGTTTAGAAAATCAAGTTGGATGAAATTTTTGAGTGATGGAGGGTGTTCTTGATGGTCATGGCCAAAACTTGCTTGGAGGAGAGGTGGAGAGAAAAGTTTGATGAGTTTTTGCTTTTGGAGGAGACAAAGATGATCAAGAATGATCAATAATGACCAAGATAGCTAATAATGGTCTTCAAAGCTCTCAAAATCAGACCAAAACCGTGCCCCCTTCTTGCATTCTTCTTGAGTGCAAAAATCAAAAGTAAGCCATTATGATGTCTAACTTGACCAAGACATGCAAAAAACGACATAAAGCTTGCTCTTTTGTCTTCTAAACACTCCAAAACCATCACCTTCTCTTCATAATGCATTCAATAAAGTTGTCTTCATTATTTGCCACCATTTGAAGCATTTCTAGCCATTGATTAATTCAATGGTTAGGATTTAGGTAGATTTTTAATTTTAGAAGACTAAATCTAGGCCATTGGATTTTTCTCCTTTAAATTCTAACCATTAGATGTGTCTCCAAAATTAATGGTTAAGATTACTCCTTCAAACTTTAAATCCAAGGATCCTAATTAGTCTTTGCTACTTTAGAAGACCAAATTTCCACCATTGATTAATTCTTCATCCAATGGTCATAAATGGTCTTTGTTACTTTTTAAGATTAAATCTCCACCCTTGATTTAATCTAAATCCAATGGTTATAAATGGTCTTTGTCACTTTTCAAGACCAATTCTACACCTTTGATTACATCTATGGTTGATATCAAAGCCTTTCAAACTAAGCTTATTCTCACACCATTGATTAAATCAATGGTTATTGTCAAGCGCTTCTTTATTAAGTTTGTTTCTTAACCTTTGATTAAATCAATGGTTAATATTTAAACTAAGTATTCTCATCCAAGGGTATAAATTAAGTCAAGCTCTCTTTGTTGACTACGCAAAGATAATATTTATTCTTGTATCCTACAAATAATATTTTCTTGTATTTTTATCATCCGATAATTAAATACGATATAAAATACAAGATAAGAAATTTCTAAAACTGCTTTCCTGATTCGGGTTTAGTAAGATCCCCTGTTCCGTCTAAACAGTACAAATTTTTCTATGTAGAAAAATTTTTCACTTTGTGGGACCCACTTGGGCCCACATATGGCCACCTAGGCCCACATACCCCTTGCGGGGCCCACAAACAGGAAAAAATTTCAAAATCATCCATAAAATCACAAAAATTATAAAATGCACAAATATCAAATCAAATTACGTAAAATAATTACCTAACGGTAAAAATTAAATTACGTAACGTTTTCCCCGGCCCGAAAATTTTTATTTTTCTGACACGGAGTAAATCACTCAAAACGATCAAACAAGCTGACGGAATAAACAAAATAATTTTACAGTGCACAGAAATTACTAAACAATAAAATTCTGTTAACTGTCAAAATTACTGTTTAAGAGATTGGAAATTTTGGGGTGTTACATTAGTGGAGGTTATAAGTCCTCCATCATCCCCACCGCCTCAACCACAGTGGAGGCTTTAAGCTCATAGTGGGGTTCTTCTGAAAATTCAAATTCTTTGACTAGGATGAGGATTCTAGAGGTTATTCAGAAAACGGATCAAGCCAGAGAGTTGGCGAGACAAAGGTCAGTCAGTCCCCTCTCCGAGCTTATGGTAGCATTAGGAGACTTAGATGATTCTTCAATATCTGATACGGGTACGTCCTCTGTAGGTAACGTAATGGAACGAACCCGGAGGAAAGCACCTGCGGACCAAGGGAACCTAATTTTCCCCAGAGATATAAGTTTGTACCAATGGGTTAGCCGAGAAGTTTTGGGCACCTCTTCTAGCGTGAAAACTGCTAAAGATGCCCACGAGAAGCAACAATACCTCAAACTGACCCTAGATGGGCTTTGGAACTGGAATATGTAGTCTGACATCCCCTTGAAGACGAAAGGGCATGCTCTGTGCGCACAGAAGGTGAGTATTTTATGTACATATACGAGGCACTTTTCACGAGGATTGGAGTCCGGATACCGTTCACCGACTTTGAGATTAGCATCCTTAATCGCTTGCGCATGGCGCCTACCCAACTTCATCTGAATACTTTAGGGTTTGTCCGAGCATTTGAACTTGTGTGTTGAGTCTTTAGGCGACCTTACTCGGTCAACTCTTTCTTCTTCTGTTTCACCCGGTTCTCGCCCACCGGGAACAACCAGCCTAAGGGATGGGTTACTCTACGAGCACAGAATGGACGCAAAGTATTCAAACTATACCAAGACTCTTTTAAGAATTTCAAAAATGGCTTCTTCCTTTTCTCACAGACGGCGTCAATGTTCAGAACGAGATTCTGATGGTTACTTGAGTGGGACCCAAATATCACTGTGTACTAACATCTATCTATTTGTAAGGCATAAATCACTCAAAATCCTTTAAAAGATATAAATGTCAATCATATCCCACATAAATAGGGGATTAATTATAGGGAATAATGGTTACTCGGATTCTAGTCAACAACATTCAATTCATATTGAATGCTGTAACATCCCGGGACTGCCTGTAGGATTGAGGAGTGTCTCCACAAACCAACACGGGTCTTTTCAGCGTGTTTTTCCTCACTCACACGCATCCTAGGAAACTTCCCAAGAGGTCACTCATCCCACAATTGCTCCAGGTCAAGCACGCTTAACAATGGAGTTCTTATGTTCTAGGCTCCCGAAAAGAAGTTGCAACTTGTTGATATGGTTACGCCTAATCAATTCCTTTAAGTCATCCTCAACTATGTAGTCCCATACCGGGACTGCCTGCATGATTGACGAGTGTCTCCACAAACTAACACGGGTCTTTTTAGTGTGCTTTGTCCTCACTCACACGCATCTTAGGAAACTTCCCAGGAGGTCACCTATCCCATAATTGCTCCAGGTCAAGCACGCTTAACAATGGAGTTCTTATGTTCTAGGCTCCCGAAAAGAAGTTACAACTTGTTGATATGGCTACGCCTAATCAATTCCTTTAAGCCATCCTCAACTATGTAGTCCCATACCTGCACAGTCTTTGAATCCCTCTCATTCTGATGCGTATTCAGTTCATTCATGGGACCCTTCGCCTAGAAGCATGCCAGGAGCTGCTCCTTGTACGTGTTTCTCATGCACCGGCGTCCACTCCCCGCCCTCATCAACTCCAGGACACCACATGCCCACCAGCTTCCACCTGGTTCGTCCCCGAACCACACCGTACTGGGAGAGGTCCCGTCTCTGATACCATCTGTAACATCCCGGACTGCCTGCAAGATTGATGAGTGTCTCCACAAACCAACACGGGTCTTTTCAGCGTGCTTTGTCCTCACTCACACGCATCCTAGGAAACTTCCCAAGAGGTCACTCATCCCACAATTACTCTAGGTCAAGCACGCTTAACAATGGAGTTCTTATGTTCTAGGCTCCAGAAAAGAAGTTGTAACTTGTTGATATGACTACGCCTAATCAATTCCTTTAAGTCATCCTCAACTATGAAGTCTCATACCTGCACAGTCTTTGAATCCCTCTCATTCTGGTGCGTATTCAGTTCATTCATGGGACCCTTCGCCTAGAAGCATGCCAGAAGCTGCTCCTTGTATGTGCTTCTCATGCACCGGCGTCCACTCCCCGCCCTCATCAACCCCGGGACACCACAAATGCTACGATTCTCAACGCCCTAAAACGCTCTTACATATACCATGCAAGGTAAAAAAAAGTACACATTTAATATCCAATACCATACACTGCCTCGTTTGTACACGGACTAACTTAAACGTCAAAGTACTTTTTGCAAGTACCCACCCCTCACACCACTATTACTGTTGTCGTGCCATGGAGGTATCCACCATCAACTACCTTCTCAGGTAACTCTCAGAATCTCATTCTAAACAAAACACTTCATCATTATGATCACACAAAACATTCCAAATACTAGTCAAAAACAACAGTTGAGTCGACCCTTTAGAAAGAAACTTACACCAATCAAACACATAAGATTGACTAAAAAGAGGGTGGCAATGGAGGCCGATGAGTTCCCAGACCTTACGAGCCTTGACGCAGTCACACAGAGAGTGGAAGGTGTCTTCCCAAGATTAGTTACACCTACTACAAACAGGACTAAAGGCAAGTTGTCTTTGGAACCTAGGACCATTAGTAGGAATAACTTCATGGCAAACCAACCAAGCAAAGAAACAAAATTTCTCAACCCCATTGATCTTCCAAACCCACGACCAAGAAGTGTCATCCTGCAAGGATAAGTGATAATAACTTAATTTTTTTTATATATTTTTCTAATAAAAATAGACATTATTATATCTTAATATATTTAATTTTATTGATTTTGTGGCATTACTATTTGTTTCTTTGAGATCAATTAATTATTAAATTATGTGTTAATTGTAGATATTTAAAAGTAAAAATAATGAAATCAATAAGATGCTGGGACGTGCAATAAAGATAGAGTTTTGAAGAGATCTTATCCAAATCTTATATCTCATCCAAAGTCTCAATTAGGTGTGGAAATTTAAAGATAAGGATAATTGAAGATTGGATAAGGATCCTTAAAGAGAAGAGAATTTGTTACAAATTCGGATTCAACTCATATTTTCTGACTTTACTGTTGTATTTGGACCATTTCTTGGGTTACAAATATCAAATCAACGTGATTCTTGTGGTTTTGAAAAGCTAACAGAAAATGCAACAACTCTTCTATTGACCTCGAAGGCTAATTTTGTCATCTAAAGGACGAGAAAAATAAAGAGAGAAAAAGACAAAAATCAAGCATCCTTCAATAAAAAGAGATGAAGTTTCCTCAAATTGGTTTCCTAAATCCAATCTAGATCTTTTCATTAATTGGGGACTAATTAAGGAGATTGAGTTTCCTAAATCTAATTTCCTAAATTTAATCAATTTTTTTTATTATTTGGGAACCAATTAAGGAGATTGAGTTTCCCAAAATTTAGTTTTCTAAATCTAATTAATATATTTTTATTATTTGGGAACTAATTAAGGAGATTTTGTGTAAGATCTCTTATTAATAGACAAGGAGAAGAGTGGGCTGGGACCAAAAAGAAGCACGTAGCACCACACAAAATAGAGGAAGGAGAATGACGAGTAGTAATTGTTTCATCTTTTATAAATTTTTCTACTCTCTTTGTATTTGATACTCTTGTAATGAATAACTAATTTTATTTTCTAAGATTAAGACAAAACCTTAATATTTGTTTTAGATTATTTAACTTTGTTTATGATATTTTTTTGTTCTATAATTACACAATGATGATGATTATTTATTTTTAATTGTTATTCAATTTAATTTTTATTGATTATATTGTAGTCAATTACTAAATTTAAATTGATATATTTTAATCACATGCTTAATTTTTATAGTCTTAGGTGTGAGTTGTGCAATAGTATTCAATGCTTTTGTGATATAATGATTGAATAATTCATACTATATTAAATGATTTATCTCATAATTTGAATATGTCATGTTATTTTAGATGAATTATGTCAATAATTAAATTTTAATAATTTTTTATAGTGATCAAAGCTTGTAGTCGTAGACATTTTATAGAACAAAATTAATTCTCATTCAAATTAAATTCATTTTTGCATAGTTAATGGTGGTTTCGAGGTCTTAGAATTGTTCTTTAATTAATTATTTTTACAATTTAATTTAAGTCATTTCATTTATATTTATTATTTAATTTTAGTTTTAGTTTAGCATAATTTAAATTTTTATATTAATTAAATAAAATGAAAATCTTCTTTCTTTCTTTTTAAATTAATTTAGATATATATAAAATTTTAATTAATTTTATTACTCTTTATAAATAAAAAAAATCTTATATTTATCAAATATTATATAGAAATTATGCACTTGTAAGTAAAAAATAATTTTATTACTTAAAAATTATTTATCAATAAGTCATGATCAGCCGACCACCAGCATTTGTCGAATCAATCATAACTTTTTTACATCATCTTTTTTTACGCCACTTTTTATATTATTTTTTATATCATTAATTATATTACTTTATTTTCATCACTTTTTATTTATTTAATCATAACTATTAAAAAATATGAGAAAAAATGATATAAGATAAAAAAAAATGATGAAAGAACCTCATTTTACTTGCCGAATACTGGCCCGAGGAGGAGGTAGTCCAAACCACGTGGGAGTCAGTAGCAACATAATGCATGCTAATAGCCTGAATAATATGTGAAGGAAGAATGGTGTTCATAGTATTGAAATGCCAATGTGTTATTCTGCCAGAGATCCTTCACTCTCAACTCAGTATCTTGAATGTCCACAAAACTAACCTGATCACATGAAAGACCACTACCAGACCCGTTTTCATACCAGAAGGAAGTCTCACCATTCCCCGCTCTCATTTGAAAACCATCTCTCAGCATGCCCACAGCCTTCAGAATAGCACGCCAAGTATGCGATCCCCCACAATTGCCACTATACTTCAAAATGTGTTGGCCGTTAAGGTACTTGTGAGACAAGACCTGAACCCAGAGCTTGTGAGAATTATGCATCAAATCCCAAACCAGCTAACCTAGTAAGGCAACATTATTCAGTCTCGCAACTCGGATTTCAAGTCCCCCATGCTTCCTTGGCTTCGAAATGGTATTCCAGTTAACAAGATGAAGACCCCGCTGATCAGCATTACCTTTCCAAATAAAACGTCTAACCACAGCATCAATATCGTGATATCATGGCATATAGATTGAGGAAGCCACATACACTGCATAATATAAATCGAAATTGAGGAAATTACCGATTTAGCTAAAGTCGCCCAACCAGCTTTATTAAGGAACCTTTCTTTTCAAGAGGCAAGTCTAGACCGTAGCTTTTCTGTAATAAAACTGAAATACTCTTTTAGTTTTACTATATATAAGAGGAAAACTAAGATACTTCCTCATATCGCTAGTAAATCGAATGGAGCAAATACCTTTAAACTTATCCTTCTCAACAATCGAAACATTACGAGGAGCCATGGCTTTAGACTTGACAATGTTAACTTTAAGTCCAGAAGCCTTACAAAAATTCTGAACCACAGAAGTTATAAGGCGAACCTGTGACGCCTTAGCCTTAGCAAATAGAAGAATATCATCGGCAAAGAAGAGATGAGAAATATTGGGTCCTCCTCTAGATATTTTTACAGGACACCACTCATTCGCCTCAACTTTCCTAGTGATGGCTAACGCAAGCTTCTCCATACAACGAACAAACAGGTATGGAGAAAGATGGTGGCCCTGTCTGAGACCTTCAAAGGTTGGAAAACTGGAAGTTTATCAATTATCACCATTCTACAGCAAAGTGAATTTAGATGAACTACCGCAATGCATAACCAAATAGATAAGTTAAAAAGTATAGAAATAATGCACTATTTATTAAGAGTACATTAGATTTATTTATTTTTTCAAATAATATTATTTATACATATTTGTTTTGAAGTGAATTCAAATGGTATCTAAGATAGGCACGTATGTATGTGGTAGTTTCTTCTTTGCGCAGCTGTAGCAGAGCGTATCGAATCAAGGGGGTGAGTACCTGCAAAGAGACTACAACGCTCAAGGCAGGCAGTGCACAAATAGAGTTTATATAGTGAGATAGCATATACCTAATTAGAGTGACTTACCTTGATATTTATAGAGCGTGACTAGAATCGTAAGGTAATTAGTATCGAGTGCAGATATTTAGGATTCGTATCCTATTAGAGATTATCTTCCTATTATTATTGGAGGGGATCCCTATAATATTGGAATGCAGATATTGTGGTTATCCACTATTGGAGGCAGTTATGGGTCCTATAATCTCGTAAGATTATAATTAACAGTTATGAGATTCTGCGCAGATCTAGTGACCTTGTCATTATGGCCCAATACCGTCGTCTGTGGTCTTAAGGCTTGACCGGGTTATTGATGGTGGAGTCTGGTGATACACATGCCTGGTCGATACTACTAGATGGGATCTTAGATCACGGTCCAGAACAGTTGTCTGCAGCTTAGCACTTAGATAGAACTGCTGAGTGTCAAGGTATAAGCTTTATTGGGATCACAAGGCACGTGGTGGACTAAGAGCCCTAGCTTTGATGCTAGGTTTCGCGATGTCTCACACTGAGGCCGAGGTCCGTTGTCAAGTATAGAGTACCTCCGAGGTTGGCGTGTGGTTAGAATCCGTTATGGATTTTCGCTTATATTGTCATTCGCCTTCCGAAGTCTAACTTCTGTTACCCCCGTGGGTAGCTCATAGGGTCTTTTTCTTTGCAGTAATGCTCTTCGTAACTTGTATCAATATGAGCTTTATTAGAAAAATTGTTGCTTTGACTTTATTAGGAATTAAGGATCCTTTATTGGAGGACGTCAGTTTCATGCTGTTTCCCAATTGTCCATTGCTCTCGTAACTAATAAGAAAGGGAGAGCATTGAATACGGGCTTTATTGTGCAACTGATTCTTCTTTCTAGGGGCCAATCAGAGCGCTTCATTCCCTTTATAAATAGGAAATATTTGCATTTGGTGTTGGCATTCCCTTTGCCTTTGTGCTTCTATCTGAAAATGATCTTCTCTCAGGGAAAAGTCTCTCAGAGAATGGTTTTCCTTTCCTTCTCTATATGCGCATAAAGAACTTTACCTTTTGCGAAGATCATCTTCTGGTTCTTTGATAATCACATATTTTATTCATTAAGAAACCCTCATTATTAGTTATTTACACTCTTCATGTACTTAATTGACTGAATTTGATTATGTTTTGTAAGTTTGAACTCGAATCGGACTTAATTGATTTTTCAGCATTATTCGAGTCTTACACTGTTTCTGTATTTTGGCCATATCTTGAGTTCTAAATGTCTGATAATTATGAATTTTACCTTGTAGGAAAGATAAAAGAGAGCTCTACAACTTTGATGAAGAGCTCAAAGTCAAATTCAGACATCTAGTGGAGCTAATTGGGCATGGAAATCAGAATACGGGATTTGTGACTGGAACCCGAACAGTGTGTAGTAACCAGAACATAATTCGAGTTTGGGTTTATAGAATGGGCTGAAAATTGGTGATCTGAAAGTTAAGACCCATATGTACAACTTTCATGACAAACACAAAACTTGATTCGGGCTCCTTGATGGAGATATTGGGTCTGAAAGTCAAAACAGAGGTGCTGAAACTGGTCCTGAGCAGTCTGTAGTAATTGGGTCATATCTTGGGCTGTAGGACGAATTTTTGGGTGCTTCCAGAGCCATTGGAAAGCTTAGACAATTTCCTAGAACTTTCATGAAGACCACTTGGCTCAAAAATGACGAAATCAATGAGTTCAGCAATGAATACTTTCGGAGACAAGGAAGCTCACCTACCAAGTTCACCTACCAAGCTCACCTACCAAGTTCACCTACCAAGCTCACCTACTAATTCCACCTACTAATCTCATCTACCCATCTACTACTACTCTGAATCCTCTATAAAAGGAAGCATGTGGAGAGCTCTAAACACAACATACACTTGGTGTTAGAAATAGCTTTTCATAGTTCTTGTATATTTTTCCTTCATTGTAATGGAGAGCTAAGTCACTTCTAGTCAATTCGGGACTCTTGAAGAGATTGTGGCTTGGATTCTTGAGACCTTGGTTATGTAATGTATTTGATTTATATTTGAATTCCTCTTCTTCTTCTTCTGTTCTCTTGATCTTGAATGCATGAATGGTGATTCTGTTTATGTTTGATCTGATTTGATCTTGGTTTAAGATTAAGTATCGTGATGAAATTTAGAACTGATTGATCTGAACTAATCACGTAATTGAAGAGGTTAGGTTACTGATTGGTACCTAGGTTAATTGAATTCGGTGCTTAAATTGATATATATCTACATGAATGGTGCGATTGCAGATTTATGTTTATTACTTGTCAATTGAATTCTGGACGATTGTCTAGTATGAATTCTGGATCTGATGCTGAGATCTCGGTTAGATCCAAGTTAACCATTCAAATGTGCTTCAAATGTTTGTTGAAAGGTCTATGATTGAATCCACCCAATCTCGGATAGATTTCTGAATTGACTGTTTTTCTAATTGTTATTTCTCTTTAAATCTTGTCACTGCGATCTTTGAACCATCAAAACCCCTTTTTTCTAACTTTCACTTGATTTGATCAAATTGCATCTACGATCCTTGAGGAGACGATCCGGTGTTGTTCACTATACTACAAGTTTAGGTAATAACTTCGGTTATAATTTTGATTGAGTTCGGCGCTCGTCAAAATTTTGGCGCCGCTTGCCGGGATCTCGTAGGTGTAATCTTTTCATTTTGAGTAACCTTACTAATTTTTGTTCTTTCTTACCTATTCTAACAGTTATTTTTCATTTACTAACATTGTTCATACCATACTAATATTTTTATCTTAGCTTTTGAATTTTTCTCGATTTAGGAAAGACGGAAAACAAAGATTACGGTAACTATTGCAATTTTCGAACTGCAACATGCCCAGAATGAGCTGAAACTTGGTTGGTTGAAGGAAAACAGCCTGATAAACAAGACTCACAGTAAACTGTGAGGTCACCCCTGGTTTTTCGAAATTCTATCATTTAGACCACTTTTTCAATTTTTTAATATTTTTTATTACATTTTCTAGTTTCATTTTTATGTAGATTTTGTTCTGTTTGATTCCATAATTTTTAAAAATGTTTAGACATATTAACTAGATTTATTTTTGCATATTTTGAGTGTTGTTTAGTGTATTTTGCTTAGTTGCGCTTTTTGTGTTTTTGTGCTTTAGTTGATGCATGACTAGGTCCAATCTCGATATCTTGCTTGATCTTGATCCCGAGATTGATAGGACCTTGCATAGATTAATTAGAGCTCGTGTGATAAATTCCAGAGTTAATTCTGAACCTAATTTTGGGAGTGAACCTGATAACTTAAGTAATCCCGAAATCATGGTGATAACATGCATAATAGAACCCTTAAGGAACTTGTTGCTCTGATGTATCTTACCAATCTTTGTGCATTCAATATCCTCGATCTTGATGCAGATTTTGAGTTGAAATCTGGTTTGATACACTTGTTACCAAAGTTTCATGGTCTTGCGGGTGAAGATCCTCATAAGCACCCGAAAGAGTTCCATGTTGTGTGTTCAACCATGAAGCCACAAGGCATCTCTCGAGGAACACATCAAGTTAAGGGCATTTCCCTTCTCACTTGTCGATGCGACCAAAGATTGGTTGTTTTATCTTTCACCAGTTCACTCGAAGTTGGAATGACATGAAGAGGTTGTTCTGGAGAGATTCTTCCCCGCCTCGAGAGCTGCTGCAATTAGGAAGGATATATGTGGCATCGTACGGATGTCCGGTGAGACTTTGCATGAATACTTGGGAGAGATTCAAGAAGTTGTGTTCGAGCCGCCTCATCACCAAATTAGTGACCAACTCTTGATTCAATACTTTTATGAGGGTTTGTGCCAAATGATAGAAGCATGATCGATGCCTCCGGAGGAGCCTTAGTAGACAAAACTCCTACCGTTGCAAGAGATCGATAGCAAACATGGCACCAATACCCAATGCTTGGCTCGCGGATCATCACCGCAACCAGAGGAGTTAATGAAATTCAAGCATCTCATATGGACCAACAAAGAATGGAACACGTACTAGATGAATTGACTTCTTTGGTAAGATAGATAGCAGTGGGTCAACAACCACCAATGCGAGATGACCGCATCGGTGTGTGGAATTTGCTCTAATTCATCTCATCCTACCGATTCATGCCCTACACTTCCTAGGAAGATGGTTCCGCTTTTCCGAGATCAATGTGTTCTCAGCACTTGGTGTTTTTCCCGGTAGACCCTAATATCAAGAACAACAAAGAACAATCTAGATATGATCCATTTTCTAGCACTTATAATCCCGTTGGCGAGACCATCCCAATTTGAGATATGAGAATTCTAGCCAAGAACAACAAATTTCCACCAAAGAAGCAACAAATTTCCCACCAAGAAGAACAACAATTTAGATACCAAGTGCAGCAGTCCAAGCAACAAATACCAACAAATACCCCCGCATTCGAGACAACAAAGAACTGCTCGTGTAGTCATCCGGTCCACTCCAAATGAGCCATCATTGGAAGACCTGATGAAACAAATGGCCACAAATAACATTCGGTTCCAGAGAACGTCGGTGCCAACATTCGGGAATTTACAAACTCAAATCGGGCGGTGGCGGCAACCACCGTGAGCGAGCTAAAGAGTCAAGGTTCTAGCCAATTGCCTTCACAAACAAATCAACAATCCAAGAGGCAACGTAAGTGCAATTACCTTGAGAAGTGGCAAAGAAGTTGATGTTCCAACCTTACAAAGAATCAGAAATTGACCAAAAACAGGAAATGGATAATTCAATCCAGAAATCTGTGCCACTGAAGAAAATTGCAGAGAATTCAGATGTTACCATTCCATTACCTTTTCCAAATAGGATCACACAATCCAAGAGAACAATGCAAGCGAGAATGGAAAAAAGAAGTCATTGAGACATTCAGGAAAGTGGAAATCAATATTCCCCTCCTAGATGCAATCAAGCAAATTCCAAAATATGCTAAATTTCTCAAGGAGTTGTGCACTCATAAGAGAAGGTTGAAAGGGGATGAGAAGATCGCATGGGTAGAAATGTTTACGCAATGATTCTCGCAAGCATGCCACATAAATGCAAAGATCCTGGAACTTTCACAATTTCTTGCACAATTGGCAACTCTAGATTTGAGCATGCAATGCTAGATTTGGGTGCTTCGATCAATGTCATGCCCATGTCAGTGTATAAGTGTTTAAACATTGGTACTTTGCAACCCACCGGTATCGTGATTCGGTTGGCAAATAGAGCCACTTTGCGCTCATCCTGCAGTGTCTTTGGAAGATGTGTTAGTTCGGGTGAATGAGTTGATTTTTCCAATGATTTCTACATTCTGGACATGGAAGATGAGTCTCCAACAAACCATGCTCCATTGATTCTAGGCAGACCATTCCTCAAGACTGCCAAGACCAAGATAGACGTGCATGCTGGCACCCTTTCTATGGAGTTTGGCGACGATTTGGTACAATTTAACATTTTTGATGCTATGAGACACCCCCTAGAGGAGCATTCTGTTTTCCATGTTGATATAATTGAGATGCTTTGGTTGATGATGTCTATACTGATTTATATCTTTGAATTCCCCGATATTGTTGACTATCTTGGTTCTGTTTCTTGTGATACATGTGCCACTTGTGATGTTGAACCATGTGTTTGCATGTGTGTGAGATTTATTCATTATGAGTAATGATACGTACCGTTGATGATGCAACAATTGAGAATGAGAGTCGGTTACCATCTTTGAAATTAATGTTGCTTTGAGTTAGTCAAGCTCAGATCACTTGTTACCTTCCATTGTACAACCTCCATCCTTGGAGTTGAAGACTTTACCAGACCATCTTAAATATGCATATTTGGGAGATGGTGAGACACTTCCGGTGATCATTGCTAAAAACCTACAACCTGATCAAGAAGAAAAATTACTGCAAATTTTGAGGCAGAATAGGCAAGCCATCGGATGGACTCTTGCAGATATTCCTGGTATTAGTCCCTCCACATGCATGCATAAGATTTTATTGGAAGAAGGGATCAAACCAGTTAGACAGCCCCAAAGGAGACTAAATCCCCTGATTCTAGATGTGGTGAAGAAGGAAGTTACAAAGCTACTTCAAGCCGGGCATTATTTATCCCATATCTCGACGATCCAATGGGTGAGCCCCGTGCAAGTGGTTCCCAAGAAATCTGGGGTCACAGTGGTTGCGAATCAGAACAATGAGCTTGTGCCCACACGAGTTCAAAACAGTTGGCGAGTTTGCATTGATTATAGGCGGCTCAACCAGCTACCGAAAGGATCATTTCCCGCTACCCTTCATTGATCAGATGTTGGAGCGGTTAGGCGGCAAGTCACATTATTGTTTCTGGATGGATATTCGGGCTATTTTCGATTCATATAGCCCCGAGAAGACCAAGAGAAGACTACTTTCACTTGTCCATTTGGCACATTTGCATACGGAGGATGCCCTTTGGTCTATGCAATGCTCCGGCACCTTTCGAGGTGTATGGTAAGTATCTTTTCGATTTTTTAGAAAAATTGCATGGACGTATTCATGGATGATTTTACTTGTCTATGGATCTTCCTTTGATGCATGTTTAGATAGTCTGGCTCGTGTCTTGCATAGATGCATTAAGACTAACCTCGTTCTAAATTTTGAGAAATGTCATTTCATGGTAGAACAAGGTATAGTCTTAGGGCATGTGATATCTCGTGAGGGTATTGAGGTAGATCCTGCAAAAATAGATGTTATTTCATGCCTATCTTACCCCACATGCGTGCGGGAGATTCGTTCTTTCCTTGGTCATGCGGGTTTCTATCGGCGGTTCATAAAGGATTTCAAAGAAAATTGCACTTCCGCTATCCAACTTACTGCAAAAAGATGTGGAGTTTCACTTTGATAAGAAGTGCCAGGATGCCTTCAATCAATTGAAGCAAGCATTGACCAGTACACCTATCATCCAACCGCCGGATTGGACACTTCCATTTGAGTTGATGTGTGATGCCTCTAATTATGCATTGGGAGCTGTTCTTGCACAAAGGGTCGGTAAAGTATCTCATGTCATATCCTATGCTTCGAGAACTTTAGATCCTGCACAAATCAACTACACCACAACTGAAAAGGAACTTTTAGCAATTGTTTTTGCTTTAGATAAATTTCGATCATATTTGCTTGGTTCCAGAGTGGTTGTGTTTTTAGATCATGCAGCATTGAAGTTTCTCCTAAAAAAGCCCAATGCCAAGCCACGGTTGATTAGGTGGATGTTGCTCCTCCAGGAGTTTGATATTGAGATCCGTGACAAGAGTGGAGCGAGAATTTGGTGGTGATCACTTGAGTCGAATTGAAAGGGAGGCGATGTTTTTCCCATCCATGATGTTTTCCACGATGAGCGCCTTTTCAAGTCATAAGGCAACATCCCTTGGTTTGCTTGATTTGATTAATTTCTTGGTTGCTAACGCAATACCCGCACATTTCACTAAGGCTAAGATTGATAAATTGAAAAGTGAGTCAAAGTATTATGTGTGGGATGATCCTTACTTATGGAGATTTTGCGGTGACCAAGTAATTAGGAGGTGTGTGCTCGATGATGAATTCCATTCCATTCTTAGCTTTTGTCATAAACTTGCATGTGGTGGCCACTTCGGTCCTCAACGGATCGCTAGGAAAGTTTTAGACTCGGATTATATTGACTCACTCTATTTCATGATGCATATATGTTTTGCAAATCTTGTGATCAATGCCGAGAACAGGGAATACTTCTCGTAGGAATGAAATGCCCCGAAACCCTTATTATTCTGTGAGATTTTTGATGTTTGGGGTATTGACTTTATGGGTCCTTTTCCGTATCATTTGGTTTTGTTTACATTCCTTCTTTGTGGATTATGTATCTAAATGGGTGGAGGCTAAGGCCACTCGGACCGATGATTCTAAAGTTGTTGTGGATTTTATTAGATCACGATTTTCTCGTAGGTTTGGAGTCCCGAGATCCATCATTAGTGATCAAGGTTCACATTTTTGCAATCGAAGCATGGAGGCTTTGATGAAGAAGTATGGAGTCCAACACAAGGTTTCTACACCCTACCACCCCCAAACCAATGGGCAAGCCGAGGTCTCCAACAGAGAAATTAAGCGATACTCCATAAGACAGCTCAACCTAACAGAAAGGACTGGAGCAAGAGGCTTGAGGATGCTTTATGGGCTTACCGGACTGCTTTTAAGACACCAATCGGGATGTCTCCGTATCGGATTATTTTTGGAAAAGCCTTCCACCTGCCGGTGGAAATTGAGCATCGAGCATTCGGGCGGTGAAAAGGTGCAACTTGGACCTAGATCAAGCGGTATGGAGAGGAAGCCTGCACCGCAAAGAATTGGAGGAGATCCGCTTGAGGCTTATGAAAGTTCCAAACTTTATAAGGAGAAGACCAAAGCCTTCCATGATAAGTTCATTCTGAGGAAAACATTTGAGATTGGTCAAAAAGTTCTCCTCTATAACTCCCGCCTCCGACTCATGCCTGGCAAATTAAGGTCTAGATGGGATGGACCATTTATTGTTACTAATGTTTTTCCTTCTGGTGCTGTTCAGATTAAAAGTGAGGTCACTGCCAAAGCTTTCATCGTAAATAAACACCGCCTCAAACAGTATCATGAACTTCCAAAGAATGCAGAAGTGGAGGTGATGAACCTTCTCCATCCGCATTATGAATAAAAAAAAAGAAAAAAAAAGAAAAAAAAAAAAAAAAAAAAGAAAAAAAAAAATTGTGTGTGCCCGACAATGAGGTAGGTAGAGTCGCTCAGAAGCATGTGGAGGTCATTTTTTTCTTCAGTGACAATAACTGCGAAAATCTTGCAGTATGGATTTTATTGGCCTACTTTATTAAAGGTCTGTTACACCTTTTGCAAAAGCTGCGGAAATTGGTCAAAAAGTTCTGCTTTGAGATTATCATCTGCACCTACTCCTTGGAAAATTGAGATCTAGGTGGCGCGGTTCTTTTGTTGTCAGACACGCGTATCCTCTCAGCATCAGATACTGAGGATCCTAGGAATGGTAATGCGCTTAAGGTTAATGGACAAAGACTCAATCATTCCTGGAAAACCAAGTTCTTGAGTTCTTTGTGTTGCCGGTTAAGTGGCGGATACGGTACTCGTGACTCTTGAGTCGGTTTATTCTTCACTTTCCCAAAATAACTGAACCCTTCTTCTCCTTCAAAATGGATGTCATTCTTTCAAACCTGAGAAAATATTTTCCTTCTCTTCCTCAAAATGCTCTGAGAAAAATCTACAAAGTTCGATGTGAGAGATTGAGAATGTTAATGCACAAGGGTATGCCGAAGATGTACTGCCGGATAATTGAAGCAAAGGTCCGATTAGCAGGTGAGTCCTCAATTTCATTTGACTCATATATGCCTGGTCTTGGAAGAAGTTCATATTCTAAAAGGAGAAGAGCAAAAAGGTTACAAGTCTGTCACAAATGTGGACGATGGAATTGTAACAAGCGATGTCGTACTAAGGGGATGGTTTCCGCAAATGAGAAGATAAAATTTTCTTCATTAAGAATGGATCGAGTAAGGAGTCATTAGATGATATCTTATTGACTCTTGAGACGCATTCTTGTGGATTGGTGCATCGTGAAATTCTTAAATTGTGGAATCTCTTCAAGGATGAAGAACAACGCTACGATCTTGGGAATCGACTCTAAAAGACCCATTTGCCAATTTATAAGAAAATTGGATGGGAAGCTTATCCTCGACTCATAGAAGACGTTTAAGCCGTTCGGACATTAAACCGAGGCGGATGTGAGCCATATCCACAAACAATCAGACATATCATCATCTTCTTCTTCTTCATGTCATTTTTCAAAAAAACAAAAACAAAAACAAAAACAAAAAAAAAAAAAAAAAAAAAAAAAAAAAAAAATGAAAGAAGAAAAAAAAAGTATACTTCTTAGGGTTGGCTTTGGTAACACAAACCGTGAATGGGGAAATGCATGCATCCTGATCCAGCCTTCTTAATTGAAAAACAAAGAAGGTAGATTGTATCCCACATGTGAGGCGGCCGGTCAATGTATTATGGCCACTTGTCCCTTCTCGGGAGCCCTATGTTGCGCTGGTCTTGAATGGGTCGAATACTGGTCAACAATGCTTTGGCACAAAGCCGAAAGAGCATACTACCTCCATCCCAATCTTAAGTAAGTATACACTCATCTTTCATCAAGTTTTTCTAACAATTTCAAAAAAAAAAAAAAAAAAAAAGACGTGATGTCTATCGCACTCATGACGCGTTTGAAGATAAAGATACGCCATGGAGACCGTACATACAGGTATGTCATCATTTGCTATTTCTTTTATCTTTGTATCATTTTGTTGTATTTTGATTTTTGTACAGACGATCCTTTGAGCAGGGTCCTTCAGGGGTTTCTAGACTTCTTTACCTTGATGGTTTTCTTGAAGTCAAAAAAAAAAAAAAAAAAAAGATTATGTGTCTCTTAATTTCAACCTTTTCTGACAACAGCCAACCTACCCTTATAGGTGCAATTATTTCCCTTTCCATTTTTTTTTCTTATTTAAACACTCCATTTTCTCCATTTTCCTTCAAACTCAGAAACACTCAAAGGGAGGAAGAGTATAGAATGGGACCTTCTATTCGTAACCTCAAAAATGTCTGTGTTTTTTGTGGGTCGAGTTATGGGAAGGGATTAGAGTTTGTAAACGCAGCTAGCACTCTTGGTCGATCACTTGCTGCGAGGAATATTCATCTTGTATATGGGGAGGTTGTCGTGGGTTAATGGGGGTCGTATCACTTGCGCCTTTGTAAGAGACAATCGGGTTTTAGGTGTCATTCCTAAAACTTTAGCTCAACGAACATCAATGGAAAGACAATTGGGGAGGAACTTAAAGTATCATCAATGCATGAACGCATGAAGATAATGCTTGAAAACTCGATGCATTCATTGCCTTACCAGGTGGTTTTGGTACTTTGGAAGAAATTTTTCAAATTGTCTCTTGGGCGAATCAACATCCACCAGAAACCCATTGGTTTGTTGAATGTTAATAATTTCTTTGATCTTTTGTTCTTTTTTCTTGACAAAGTCATGGAACGTAAAATTTATCACTCCTTCTAAGAAGACAACTTCTTATCTCTGCCTCCACTATTGATGAGCTCATTGATAAATTAGAAGCTTTTGAGTATGTACTGATCGTGTATCGGCTCGAGATAGATTGGTCAACAGAAGCAAAAGGAAGTAACAAGAAACAAGAGCCCGATCTGAAACTTTCTCTTTAATGGGTTTGATTTAAAAAAAAAAAATTGTTGTTGTTTTGTTTAGTATGATATGGTTGTCATGGACTTATTAAACCAATTAGTGATGGCAGAGTAAGGAGTAATTTTACTCTTGAGACGCATCTTAATTGGTGGCAGAGTAAGGAGTTTTTTTAGGTAGTAATTAATTAGTATTGAATTGTGGTAGTACTAACGTTTTCTTATTTGATTTCTTTTCAGGGTCTAATGCGGCACTGACAGTGTGTTTCTTTTCTGCTTAGCGTTGATTCACTTCTTATCAGGTTGTGTTGCTCTTTTCTATCTCTTTCTTTCACATTGAGGACAATGTTCTATTAAGTGTGGGGGGAGAGATTTTAGCATGTTTCTGTTTCTTTTCGTTTGTTAAAAAAAAAATTCAAAAAATAAAAAAAAATTTCAAAAAAAAAAAAAAAAAAAAAGAAGGTTCATTGCATGATTGAATAATTTTTCTCCCTTCTTGAACTGATATGCTTGGTGATAGATGATTGAATTGATGAATTGAGTTTGATGGATGCATACCTTGTGAGATTTTGAGCCTAATGGATGGATTCAACATTTATGCCATTCTCTTCTTTCTTGTGTGATTTTCACTCATGTTAATGACCACTCTAGAACTTGCTTTGATTCTTTTTGAGGCTACATTTCACTTGCATGCATGAACATGATTGAGGCCCTCTTTCTTAGCTAATTTAACCAAATAGCGAACCTTATTTTCAATATGATATCAAGCACTTTTTTGACCTCTCGAAAATTCTCTGATTCCTGCCAACCTTGTATATTTTTCTTTGCTTAACCCCTTTGAGCTTATTTGACCATTCCTTGTTTCTAGCTCATTATGTGCCTTAAATGAAAAATCGTGTTCTTACTGTACCTTAGGGAATAAAAGAACATTAGCCTGGTTAATGGATGAGTTTTTGAACAAGTGTGGGGGTGTGTGTATAAAATGGTTGTTGAAAAAAAAAAGAGTGCCTAGAAAAAAAAAAATGTATGTATATAGTTATGTTCATATATATATAAAAAAAAAAAAAAAAGAGAGAAAAGGATGGGGAAATGAATATGTAAAGGGATATACATTAGAGTTAAGATGAACTTTTATGCTCGTTATTTGAACTCACTCTCATTTGCTTTTATTCTCTTTGGTATTTATCTTCTCATATCCATTTTATCCTCTTCATTACCTTGACCTCAATGCAACCTTGAATAAAGTCCTCATGATTTGTGTGTGCATGTGTTTTGAGTAGTGGAGAAGTAGAAGATAAGCAAGCTTATGGTAGTGCAATTTTCATGGGTTGAATTGAGTGAAATACCTACCTTTTAAACACTTGAGAGATTGAGAGGGAATATTGTGAAGATCCATCATTCTTAATTCATTCTTTTTAACGGAAGTTTCCTTGCATTTTGGTTTGAGATGTGAAGAAATGTTACCTCATTTATGCTTTGATCCCTTGAATTTCTTGTTGCTCTTCTTGCTTCATTGAGTCCTTTAGAGTTTTTAACTTTTAAGTTTGTGTCGTTTGTCTTTGTCTTCTAACTTTAGTTTTATATGTTTTGCCCAAAGAGTGCAAAAAGCTAAGTGTGGGGAATTTGATAATCACATATTTTATTCATTAAGAAACCCTCATTATTAGTCATTTACACTCTTCATGTACTTAATTGACTGAATTTGATTATGTTTTGTAAGTTTGAACTCGAATCGGACTTAATTGATTTTTCAGCATTATTCGAGTCTTACACTGTTTCTGTATTTTGGCCATATCTTGAGTTCTAAATGTCTGATAATTATGAATTTTACCTTGTAGGAAAGATAAAAGAGAGCTCTACAACTTTGATGAAGAGCTCAAAGTCAAATTCAGACATCTAGTGGAGCTAATTGGGCATGGAAATCAGAATACGGGATTTGTGACTGGAACCCGAACAGTGTGTAGTAACCATAACATAATTCGAGTTTGGGTTTATAGAATGGGCTGAAAATTGGTGATCTGAAAGTTAAGACCCATATGTACAACTTTCATGACAAACACAAAACTTGATTCGGGCTCCTTGATGGAGATATTGGGTCTGAAAGTCAAAACAGAGGTGCTGAAATTGGTCCTGAGCAGTCTGTAGTAATTGGGTCATATCTTGGGCTGTAGGACGAATTTTTGGGTGCTTCTAGAGCCATTGGAAAGCTTAGACAATTTCCTAGAACTTTCATGAAGACCACTTGGCTCAAAAATGACGAAATCAATGAGTTCAGCAATGAATACTTTCGGAGACAAGGAAGCTCACCTACCAAGTTCACCTACCAAGCTCACCTACCAAGTTCACCTACCAAGCTCACCTACTAATTCCACCTACTAATCTCATCTACCCATCTACTACTACTCTGAATCCTCTATAAAAGGAAGCATGTGGAGAGCTCTAAACACAACATACACTTGGTGTTAGAAATAGCTTTTCATAGTTCTTGTATATTTTTCCTTCATTGTAATGGAGAGCTAAGTCACTTCTAGTCAATTCGGGACTCTTGAAGAGATTGTGGCTTGGATTCTTGAGACCTTGGTTATGTAATGTATTTGATTTATATTTGAATTCCTCTTCTCTTCTTCTTCCGTTCTCTTGATCTTGAATGCATGAATGGTGATTCTGTTTATGTTTGATCTGATTTGATCTTGGTTTAAGATTAAGTATCGTGATGAAATTTAGAACTGATTGATCTGAACTAATCACGTAATTGAAGAGGTTAGGTTACTGATTGGTACCTAGGTTAATTGAATTCGGTGCTTAAATTGATATATATCTACATGAATGGTGCGATTGCAGATTTATGTTTATTACTTGTCAATTGAATTCTGGACGATTGTCTAGTATGAATTCTGGATCTGATGCTGAGATCTCGGTTAGATCCAAGTTAACCATTCAAATGTGCTTCAAATGTTTGTTGAAAGGTCTATGATTGAATCCACCCAATCTCGGATAGATTTCTGAATTGACTGTTTTTCTAATTGTTATTTCTCTTTAAATCTTGTCACTGCGATCTTTGAACCATCAAAACCCCCTTTTCTAACTTTCACTTGATTTGATCAAATTGCATCTACGATCCTTGAGGAGACGATCCGGTGTTGTTCACTATACTACAAGTTTAGGTAATAACTTCGGTTATAATTTTGATTGAGTTTGGCACTCGTCATTCTTCCCAAAGTTTCTGAAAGTTTTTACCTTCTTTGTAAATAACTCTTCTATTAGGGACTTTTCTTTCTCAGCATAATGGACAACAGACACTTTTTTTTTCCCAGCGTATGAGGGAGCGTTTGATCTACGCTCTGTCGCTGGGGAGATTTGTGATACCTGTCGTGTTGGACAGAGCTCCTCAGAGAAACAGAGCTTACACTCCTCCTCCTTTTTGAGAACTTAGCAGGTGCTTCATTCTAAACTTTGGCAAGTCCTGTAAGGATGCTTGGATACATAGGAGGGACTATTAAAATGACTTTGTGATTTGAAGCAACTTGGGGTGACCATGAAACTGGCTAGGGTTCTGGTAGAATGATCTTTTCATGAAAGGTTGTGTCCCATCTAACAGGAGAGTGCACTCTGGCCTTTATTATCATTGTGAAGGAGGCAATGAAGAAGAATTGGTAGCAGTTCCAAAGTTCGGTAATAGTGTTCCATTCCGGTTTGCCGAAGTTCTTAAAGTCTGTTCAATCATGGGAGTGGTCGGTGCTCTTTCCTTATACATTCCATGTCTCAATCTTTTCTTTTCTCTCTTTTCTTGATGTATGATATATATGGAATAAGAACAAGTAATAAAAAATTATTTTATTTTGAATTTTATTTTGTCTTCTTTCTTCTCTTTTCCTTTTTCTGTTATCCGTGCTATTTATGTTTTGCCAGGGTAAGTACAACACTCATCTTGTAGTAATAGTTGCCCCCAGCTTGGTACTTGGTTAGAACCGACAAAGTAGAAAGCTTAAATGCTTGGCTCCGGGATCTTTGTACCTTGCGGGAACTTTGCAAGATAGCTAATGTCTGAATTGATTTTTCTTCGTCAAATTGAACACCTCAAATGTAACTGGGGTCCGTAGAAAATTTCTGAACTCTTGTTTGCTGAGGTCGCATGTCTTTTGAATTGTTGTGCAACTATCTTTTCAACTACTTTGGCAGTTGTGAGGATCATGTGGCACATTTAAATCAGATAGAGGTGCCTAGTGCTTCGCGTGCCATGATGGGAAATTTTTTTAAAACTGAAGGGTTAATGGATGAATCCTCTAACCATCTTGTCATTATAAATATGGGTTGAGGGTTCGTCTTCTCCCTTTACTGTTTTTGCTTTTTTTTATGGTTCAAAGGTTTTCTGGAGAGATTTTACGCAACGTAGAGTTGCGAAGAAAAGCTTTCCAACCACTCTCATTTCTGTTCTTCGTCCGGTCTAACTTTTTCCACACAAGGTTTGTCTTTTACTGCCTCTATTTCCCTTTTCTGTTTTGCCTTTGTTTGTTTCTATCATGCGAGTTAGGGGGTGGTTATGCATTCTTTCTTTTAGAATGCATTTCTTTCTTCCCTCTTTTCAATAGAATTGTCCTTTTGAAGCTCAGACTTTGGAAGGCACGGTGGTTGGTATACGGGCATACACTACTCTTCTTGTTTGCCTCCTTTCGTGTCTGAATCTTCAAGTTAACTGATTCTGATAGTTGTTCACTGGCTTTTGTGGGTGTTACCACGAACTCGATGGCCAGAGGAAAGAAAAAGGGCAGAGCCCAAGCACCAGCTCCCGAAGTCTGGACTCCGGTGAACAAAGACCTTATCCAGATTCGTCGTGGTATCGGGGTTAATATAACTGTGGGTTGGGGATGACGCTTATGATCAGATATCCGTCTTTCAACCTGGAGAGACACTTAATAAACTCAAGGGTTATTTGGTGCTGACTGAGAAAGGTAGAGTGGATCATGAATTCGAGATTCTCTAGCCTGAGAACGAGAGGGTGTGCTCTTGTCGGCAGGCCGAAGCGCATTTTATGTTCCTAAATGAGGACTTCTTCACTCAGTTCAGACTCCGACTTCCTTTTAATGATTTTCAACTCATTGTCCTCCGTACTCTTCACGCTGCCCCTTCTCAGACTCATCCCAATGGTTGGGTGAACATTCTCTCTTTCGAGAGAATTTGTAGGCTACTCGGGTTGCGGTGCTTGGAGAGAGCGTTATTCTACTTCCATAGCCAGTATAGTTTGGTAGGTGCGGGTACCTTTCAGCAGACATGGCTCTCAGTCTGATACAGGCAGGGTCATAAGGTTTTCTATCCCTACCAAGAAAGTTATAAGGACTTCAAAGAAAAGTTTTTCAAGCTAATGGCGGTCTCCGACACCCACCCGTTCTGGCTAAAAATCGACGGGGAAACGAAGTTTAGCATGTACTGGAGTCTGAGGCCTTGGAGCATCCCTCTTGAGCTCATTGAGAAAGAAAAGCACTGTCTCAATGACGACGAGATTAAGTGCGTTGAATTCTTTAAAATGTGGGTTAATCAAGTAGGTTTGATTCCTCTAAGAGATATAATGGAAACCACTCATAACGAAGCTCTTTTGGCTATTCTAGGTAGCGTGGTCCATTGTCCATGTTTGAGTGTATGCTTTTAATGTTGCATTCTTACATGTCTTCCATGTTCTAACTAATTGTGTCCTGACTTTTTCATTCTTTTGCAGTGAGTTTGGCTTCAATGGAGTCTGCAAGTGCTTTAACAGTTCTTGAAACTATAATGGCCAAGAATGTGGCCAGCTCTTCGAATTCCCCTGCAGTGATCACCCTGACTCTTCTATCCCTACCAACCGAAGTCTGAGTTATTGAGGAGGGGGAGCCCATTCACCTATAAGACTCTCCCCAATAATCCCTCGAGAGGCGAAAGAGAAGAGCTGAAGAGGGTGGGAGGTTGGATGACTGGGGCAAGAGGCTTACTGTAGAGTCAGGGTTAACTGGACCGATTACCTTGTACTTCGACCATCCAGATCCCAGGGGCTTTATAGACTGCAATATTCTTAACGACCGAGTGGTGGGCTATATCGCTCAGTCTAATACAAAAGAGATCTTGTCCTTATTTCAGACAGTAGCTCTTCGTATTGCAGAAGAGTCTCATTTTCTAGAGAGATGTTACGATGACTACAGTCGATAAATGGTCGAGAAGGTATCAGTGGCTGAGCGGGGCGCGAAATTGGCCCTAAAGGCCAAGAAAGAGGCTCTTAGGGCCAAGAATGATGTTGAGGCCCGGGCTCAGGAGCTGGAGAAAGAGATGGCCGCTTTGAAGGACAACTTGAAGCATAAAGAAGCTAGCTTAGTGGAAAAGGAGAAGGAAGTCATTGTGGTTAGGGCAGATAACAAGGATCTCCGCGCTCATAACCAACAACTTCAAGCTGGGGCGGCTTCTCTGCAAAATGGCTTCCAGTAACTCATCGGTGTCTCCTTGAAGATTACCGCGGAGCAATTTCAAAATGTTGTCGATCAAGTCCAGCTCATTAATCTCGGGGTGGCCTTGGCCTTGGATGAGTTAGACTCAAGGAAGATCATCCAGGATGGTCGTCTCGTGCATCCTAGTGTTGCTCCCGAAGGCCAAAGTGTTGCTGAGGCTTCGCCCACAGCTACCCAAGATCCAAATGTTCCCGAGTCTTCGGTCAATGCTTAGTTTCTAGCTTTGGCCCCTGCGCTAGGTTTATTATTTTTGTTGAAACAATTACTCTGGTCTCCGAGGTTTTAAATTTACTCTGCCAGTTTCCCATTTTCCATGATCTTTATGGGTCCAACGCCCATTGTGTTGCTTTTCACAACCACGTTAGACTTAGGAATTATCCTGATCGAAAGAGAGTCATAGTCTGGGTCCAACGCCCATTATAATTGAGCATTTTAGGGTTCCTTTGGAGACTTAGGCAAAATTTTAAAATTAGAACCTTAGCTTGGGGTCCAAGGTCCAAAATGTGTTGGCATTTGGGACCCTACTTGCCTTATGTTATCATAAAAAAACCTTGTTCGGGGTCTAATACCAATTGCTTTGGTACTTAAGATCCCTCATGACTTTGATCTGATAAGAACCATGTCAGGGTCCACTACCAATTTTGGTACTTAGGATTTCTCGTGACTTGGGTATAAGAAACCTTGTCTGAGATCCATTACTGATTGTTTTAGTGGAGGATCCCATACGACTTTGATTCAAGTGGTCCTTGCTAAGGTCTTTCATGTTTACGGTTTAGTGCGTGAACTTTCCAAGACTTAGGATTTTTCTACTGCACAACCTATTCTTGTTGGGAATTACGGATACATCACATAACGAAATAATAAAAATTCCCTCACATGATCCATGCTAAAAAGTCATAATTCGAGTTTTTAAAAGTGTTTACCTCTTGAAGCGTGATAAACACAAGCGACGTGAATCACCAACACCGTAATAGTGACGATGTCTCTACGGTATCCACACGAACAGACTTGCAAAATGTCCAACGTTCGCAATCTTGGAGTCTGACCGCTTTGCAACAGTGCTAGCTACGAAGAGAAGATAAGGAAACCTGTCACTCACTCACTTTCTGTAAGTGCGGCTAGGGTTTTGTGATGTCTACTTAGCAGCCCATTTAGCAGTACTATTTATAATAGTGACTGCCTTAAGTGAGTGTGAGCAGTAGTAAGGTAAGTTGTGCAACCCTAGACTCATCTATTATGAGTCCAGGTCACAATTGAATCCAAGTCCAACTTGGATCCTAATTACTCCAATTTAGTCTGCTCTATGTGTACGATCTTGTAGGTTCTCATAATGTTTGCAGTAATATTAAAATCTTATTTTAATATTACAAGCAGTGAGCGGTATCTAGCAACACATCGTTGCCACCCAAGTAATGAGAATGTCAGTGATTTGACATAACATTTCTGTGACTAATATTTTTGTGCAGTTTAGTCCTTTAGTCCAGATATCTAGATTGAACACGAGGCATAGAATGCGTCACCCTTGTATAGTTCAATCATTCATTTCTTGATACCCGAGTAGACATAATAACAATAAATGAGATCAATAACTCATATTGACTCATTTGAGTACGGTCATGCATTTCGCAGTCTCACTCAATCAGGGGGCCCGAGATATCGCTCCTGATATGTAGGAGGGACAAATCCCATCTAGATCACTCACATCCCTCAGCATGATTTGTGGTATGTCCAATAACTAACTTTATAATCACCTTATTACAGATGACGTTTGACGGCATTAAAACACACAACTCCTTATGTAGGAATCGTAGTGATTTCAGGTCAAATGACCACATACACCATTGTCACTATGAGAATCGCTTATGACACTCACGTAACGATCCATGTACCATTCTCATGGCGAGTCTGTCCAGTACATTATTACTCTAATATGTGTCTATGTGAAGACTTGATATCTCATATCTATGATCCGTGAGATGTGGCCATCAGTCTACGCACATACTAGTTTTAATGCATTATTGTTGTCCTAATTAACAATAATACTTGACTAGGGACATTTAAGACTAGTGTTTTATCCAATAGGATCTCACGATCAAGTTATCCACTTGATGTCCTACGGCATCAAACTTACTATTTTAAGGACTTTATTATGTTTATAAAAAAGAACATAATAAATGAAATGCCTCATATATTAAAATTAGCATAATACAATGTATGTAAATACAGACAAAATGTATCGGCCTCTAAGGCATACACCAACAACATAAGACAACTCGTGGTTGGTACCATAACGGCTTGTCCACACTACCAATAATCGTACAATAAAGTAAAATTCACTCTATTTTATTGATTCAATAGAGGACTATGGTCTATACAAAGTGCTTCTCGTAGTAATTTAGGGCAGTTCAAACATGAAGTAAATTGAGACTAGGCCTTAGAAGGCACTTAACTATAGTACTTTCTAAGTTTGTCTGCATTCCAAAAGTTTTTCACCGGCTTGCCTGTTAATGTCTCTAATGTGTAAGCTCCTTTGCCGATGCTGATCACGATACGGTAGAGGCCTTCCCAGTTAAGGGCTAACTTCCATTGAGAGGCATTTCTACCGCCGATGTCAACCCTGTAGAGGACTATGTCGCCTAGATCAAATTTCATTAGAATGACCTTTAGGTTATACCGGGCTGCCATCCTCTGCTTGATGGCAACGTCGCGTATGTGGGTTATGTGTTTTCTTTTCTCCAAAAGATCCAAGTCTTCCTTGATCAATCTAGGGTTGTTATTAGGTGAGTAGTTTTGAAGATGCTAGTTGGGTTCCCCTATCTCTACCGGGATTATAGCCTCGCACCCATAAGTGAGCTTAAAGGGAGTTTCCCCTATTATGGAATGGGGTGTAGTCTGATAGGCCCATAGGACATGATCTAATTGTTCAACCCAATTTCCTTTGTCTTTATCCAGCATTCTTTTTAGTCTGCAGACGATAACTCGGTTGGTGGCTTCGACTTGTCCATTTGTCTGGGGGTTTTCCACTGCGCTACAGTGATGTTTAATTTTCAAACCAGCCAGCAGCTCTTCAAACTCCTTATCTTTGAATTATGTCCCATTATCTGTCATAATGGATTCTGGGAGCCCAAACTTGGTAATAATATGTCGCCAAGTGAATTTCTGGATTCGGGCATAAGTGATGGTGACTAAGGGCTCTGCTTCAATCCATTTAGTAAAGTAATCTACGGCTACCACCAAAAATTTGAGTTGTCCGAGTGCTTAAGGGAACGGACCCAGGATATCTATATTCCATTAATAGAATGGTCAGGGTACGGACATCATGTATAGTTCCTCAGGTGGAGCATGATAATAGTCGGAGTGCAGTTGACATTTATCACATATTTGGACATAGGCAAGAGAGTTTGCTTCCATTTTGGGCCAGTAGTATCATGCCCTGAGTGCCTTTAAGGTTAAAGTTTTGCCTTCTAAATGGTGTCCACAACTCCCTTCGTGGACCTCGGCCAACATATATTCAGTTTCTTTTGGCGTGAGACATTTAAGGAGAGGTGAAGAAAACTCACGCTGGTACAATTATCCATCGTAGATGGTGTACAGGACTGCGATTTTTACTAACCTGAAGGCCTCCTTCGAGTCCTTAGGAAGGGCACTAAACTATAAGTATTCCATTAGTGGTGTGATCCAAGTACATTCTTGCCCTTATACTTAGAAAATGAACATGTCCATGATGGAGGGTTATGAGAGGGTCTCCTAGATTACTGAACAGTTATTACCCTAGCTCTTAGTGATGGCCAACTTGAACAAGAGGTAGACCCTCGAATTTTGTGCCCGGGGTATGTGTTCTATTTTTACCACTTGGAAGCTCGTGAGGAGTCTTTGTACCCTCGTCAGGTATTTATGAAGGAGAGACTCTTTGGCTGGATAGTCACCTTGGATCTAAGAGGTCACGAGCTGGGAGTCACTACAAAGTCTGATCTTTGTTGCCCCTAAGTCTCTAGTCATTACTAGTCCGGTGATGCATAATTCATACTCTACTTGATTGTTTGAAGTAAGGAATTTAAACCTTAGAGAGTTCTCAATGGTTACTTTTTCAGAGTTTTCAAGGATTACTCCTACGCCACTCCCCTTCGGGTTGGAGGACCCATCTACGAATACAGTCTAGGATATTTCCTCAGGATCACCGAGGTCTGAGGTGAGATCGACAAGGAAGTCCGAGAGTGCCTGTGCCTTGATTAACACTTAGGTTCATAAGTAATTCCGAACTCGAAAAGCTCAATGGATCAGACAACCATTCTCCCTACTAAGTCTAACTTATGCAGTATCTGTCAGATAGGTTGATCTGTCATTACCACCATCGGATGGCACTGGAAGAATTGTCTAAGTCTTCTGGTCGTGATGATGAGTGTGAATGTAACTTTCTCAATCTTTCGATATCAGAGCTTAGGGCCTTGTAGCACTTTGCTCACAAAATAAATCGGCCTCTGACCTTCAGTCGTTTGTCGGACAAGCACTGAACTCACGACCTCCTCATGAATAGAGAGCTACACATATAATGTTTCGCTTGGTTCCAGCCTTGTCAAGATGGGAGGAGAAGACATGATATTCTTCAAAGACGTGAAGGCGTTCTCACATTCCTGAGTCCACTCAAATCATATCCCTCTTTTTCAACAACTTGAAGAAGGGTTAGCAAGGAACCGTGTGAGAGTTGCGATCCATTCAATTGGCTATTATACTTCTTTTATGCTCTGGGGGCTACACATGTTGAGCACCGCTTTGTATTTATCTAGATTTGCCTCAATTTTACAATGAGTCAGCATGAACCCCAAGAACTTGTCAGCCTGGACCTCGAATGCACATTTTTCTGGATTAAGCCTCATATCGTGTTTTTTCAATTGTGCAAACACTTCCTCGAGGTCTGAGGTGTATGATCTAGACAATGGATTTTTGACTATCATATCATCAATGTAGACTTCTAGCACTCTCCCTATATGTTTTTAAAAAAAATTGTTCATCATTCTCTGATAAGTGGCTCATGCATTCTTCAAGCCAAAAGGCATTACCCTGTAGTAGTAGCTCGCCCTTTCAGTGATGAAAGCGGTTTTACCCTGGTCTCCGAGGTACATTAAGATCTAATTGTACCTGGAGTAAGTGTCGATGAAAGACAACAGACGGAAGCTGGAGGAGCTATCAACCAGTTTGTCAACGTTAAGGAGGGGTTTGGATATTTAGGACATACCTTATTCAGGTCGGTGTAGTTCCTGCACTTTCCGTTTGACTTTTTTACCATGACCACATTCAAGAGTCATGTGATATATAAAATCTCCTTGATGAAGCCGGCACTGAGTAGTTCTTTGACTTGTTCCGCAATGATTTGTTGCCTCTTAGGGCCAACTTTCCTTTTCTTATGAGAAATCGACTTTGCATTCCGTTTAATAGATAAATGATGACAGATGAAAGCGGGGTCAAACCCAGGCATATCGGAGGACGTCCATGCAAATATGTCCTTGTTTCTTTGCAAGAGCTATATAAGTTAGAGCCTCTATTGCTCTTCCAGACTTGCGCCTATTTTAGTGACTTTGTCAGGCCTGTCACCGAGTTGGAGCGGGACCGATTCTCCCTCTGGATGGGATCTGGTATCCCGAATTTCCTTATGCATATCTAACTCGGTCATAAAGATGTTGATTTGACTCAGGCCAGGCTAGATATGCATGCTTTGGTATTCCTGGAGGTATTACTGATCTTCAAACTTTTATTATAACATTTGTAAGCTGCAATTTGATTGTCCTTGACCATGACTACCTCATTATTCTTATTGAGGAATTTCATGGCCTGATGAGCGGTAGATACTACAGCAGCAATGCCATTCAATGTAGGATGACACAGAATAATGTTGTAAGCTGAAGAACAGTTCACGACCAGGAATCTCACATTAACAGTTTTGTAGATGTTGTCATCACCCAGAGTTAAAAAGGTTTCAAAATAACCTACTGGGGTAACCTTTTCTCTGGAAAAACCAGTGAGTTCGCCCTTATAAGGTGTTAATGCGGATAAAGGGAACTCCAGCCTTTCAAAGGCGTCCATGAACATTGAGCTTCCTTGGTTTATGAAGATATGCCAGACTTCGGTGTTAGATATTACTCTGAATATGACTAGTAGATCGTTATGATCTTGGATAATATCGCCGTAGTCTTTATCGGAGAAGGAAATGACCGGTGAGTCATTGTCTTCAACACGAGGTCTCCATGAAGAACTGGAGACGCTCAAGACCGCTATCCAGAGTGTTTTCTTCTTGGAATTATTAGATAATCCCTCACTTGCAAACCCTCCAGAGATGATACTGACGAGCCTATCCTTTTTGTTTCCCCTACCCAGGGCATCCTGGTTCTGATCCTGCCGGTTCTCCCCATCACGGTGTGGTGGAGTTCGGAATTTCCTGGTGAGGCTCCAGGTTCTTGTTCTCTGACGTGGATTCAGACTCCGCCTTGGACTACGGCTTCGTCTTCGATCCCTATGTCTATCATGGTCTTCACTATTTTAGAAGCCGCTAATGTATTTTTGCAATCGTCCCTCCTTGATTAGGGACTCAATAACATCCCAGACTTGGTAGCAGTCTTCTGTCTCATGGCCATAACTTTTATGTCATCTACAGTGTTTTGAATGGTCCTTATGGGACTGTTTCTTCAGAGAGGGTGACCTCTTGATATCTTGGAACTCGGTTTGAAGGACCTCCTTTAAGATCGTCTCTTGAGGGGTGTTCAAAGGAATGTACTCAGAATATTTAGGATGATATTGTTTGCTCTTAGAGAAGTCACGAGGCTGGTTGGAGTTCTGGTTCTTTTTCTGGTGAATGGGTTCACCTTTTTCTAGACTCTCTTTAACCTTGGTAATCTCCTCCAGTTCGACATATTTGTTAGCGCGTAAGTGAAATTCATCTAAATTTGCTAGATTCTTTTTTACCAACGATCGGAAGAATCTTGAGTCAGTTCGGAGGCCATTTCTGTCATAATGAAGGGTTATTCTGTCATCCAGGTTTTCTATGCCCATGCAGGTGTGACTGAATCTCCTAATGTATTCGCGAAAGGATTCATTACTCCCTTGGCAAATTCCAGAAAGATAATCAATTGATTTTGGCCGCTCCTTAGCGGTGGTGTAGTGCACAGGAAGCGTTGTGTGAAGTCTTCCCATCCTGTAACTTTTGTTCGTAAGGTAACGAACCAACTGAGAGGTCCTTTTTTAAAAAAAGAGGGAAGGTGCGACACAGCAATTCTGGAGTATACCCGTATAGCAGCATGGACTGAGTGTAAGCGTCCAAGTGCTCCTGAGGATCTTTTGTCCCATCATAAAGTTCCAAGTTGCTCAGAGGTTTGAAGTTCCTTGAGACCTTATATGCTATTAACGCATCTGAGAACTGTTGTTGTTGTCAGTCGAGGGTTGGGTTATTGTTTCCAACAACCTCGACGCCGACATGTTGGGTTCCCTATTCGTTGTGGACTGTATTCCGGTCTTCATCGTCATTCTCCGCCCGCACAGATCTTTCAAGATCCTCTAACAAATGACGTTATTCGTCCAATTGACGTCATTGGTCATCGATTAATGATGTTTATTGGCACAATAATTCTCGAAGGTCGTTCCTCGTCATTTCAGACTGGACGTTGTCCTTATAGTGGGATGCATGGTCTACATTGTTATTTGTGAGCCCAAGGCGAGCATGCACGGGAATCCTCATTCCTTGATTTGCACTGTTGGCTCCCCTACCAGAAGGAAAAACAAGTTTGTCCTAGACAGAGACCTTTCGTGATGGGGCAAGGCTTTCGGCAGAAGTCGAAGTCTCGTGTCCCTCATTAAGAGTCTCCACGACAACAAGCCTGTTTCTAGCAGCGGAGGTTTCAAAATGTGTTGGTGGTGCGACAGATAGAGGATCGCGTTGAGCCACTGGACCTTGTCCTTGGCCAAGGACAGCATGCGCAACGCTTCCTTTCCTTGAGTTTTGTCTTGTGCTCACCATGGTTGACGTAGGAATAGAAGTTTATGGTTTCCCACAGACGACGCTAATGTTTTGAAGTGAATTCAGAGGGTACCTGAGATAGGCATATATGAGTTAGTTTTCTCCTTGCGCAGCTGCAATAGAGTGTATCGAAATAGGAGGTGGGTACTTACAAAAGGACTCTAATGCTCAAGTCAAGCAATGCACAAGTAGAGTTTATGCAGTGAGATAGTAGATACCTGATTAGGATGACTTAGCCTAGTATTTATAGAGCGTGACTAAAATCGTAAGGTGATCAGTATTGAGTGCAGGTATTTAGGATTAGTATCCTGTTAGAGATTGCCTACCTATTATCATTGGAGGGGATCCCTATAATATTGGAACGCAGATATTGTGGTTATCCACTGTTAGAGGTAGTTATGGATCCTATAATCTCGTAAGATCATGATTGACAGTTATGAGATTATGCACAAATCTAGTGACCTTGTTATTATGGTCCAATATCGTCGTCCATGATCTTACGGCTTGACCGAAATATTAATGGCGGAGTCCAGTTATACATGTGCCGAATTGATACTATTTGATTAGATCTTGAATCACAGTTTATAACAGTAAAAGAAATCATTCAGAATCCTTACAAAAATTTTGAACCACAAAAGTCATAACGCGAACCTGTAACGCCTAAACCTTAGCAAATAGAAGAATATTATCGGCAAAGAAGAGATGAGAAATATTGGGTCCTCCTCTAGATATTTTTACAGGACACCACTCATTCGCCTCAACTTTCCTAGTGATGGCTAACGCAAGCTTCTCCATACAACGCACAAACAGGTATGGAGAAAGATGATCGCCCTGTTTGAGACCTCTCCAAGGTAGGAAAACTGGAAGTTTATCAATTATCACCATTCTACAGCAAAGTGAATTTAGATGAACTAACGCATTGCATAACCAAATAGATAATTAATAACAAAAGTAAAGAAATAATGCACTATTTATTAAGAGTACATTAGATTTATTTATTTTTATAAATAATATTATTTATACATATTTATTTATATATTATTTCACATTTATATAATTTTTATTCATTAATTATAATTAATTTTATCAAAATTCATACACATCATTACTCTAAGCCTTTGTTTGTTTTAAGAGAAAATGAGTAGAAAGAAAATGAGATGAGAGAAAATGAAAGGAATATTCTATTTTCTTTTGTTTGGATGAGAGAAGAAAACAGAGAAGAGAGAAAAGTTTACCTGTGGGACCCATACAAAAATTTTCTCCTCTCTGATGCGGAGAAAATGAGAAAGATTGACAGATTAAGCGTACAATGTCTATTATACCCCCATATTCTTACCTCTGAAATCCCTTTTCTTTCTTCTGTTCATCGTCATTCGTGTGCCTACCATGGAGCTCGGCGACTCCACCCTCTGAGTTCCAGACCCCCACCATCTTTTTCCCTTGCGTCCTTGTAGTGCGACGACGCTTCTAGTTCCGCATTGCCGGTCCTTGCTGGCTCATCACCAACACGTCACCTCCAGCGTCCTGCTCCTCCGATACCACTAGATCTCGTCATCTTCGACGTCCTGCTCCTCGCTGGGGTTAGCTCGCTCATCACCACCAGATCTCGTCACCAACGCGTCACCTCCGGCGTCCTGCTCCTCTAGCACCACCAGATCTCGTCACCTTTGGTATCCTACTCCTCTGGCGTCCTTGCTCACTCGTCATCACCAGAACTCGTCCCCAATGTGAAGCCGTAGAGGGATGGGGCGGAGAGGAGAAGTAGGTGGTTACAGTGGTGTAGGTGGCAGATTTGGTAGTGGTGGTGGTGTAGGTTCGGTAGCCAAATTTGCCGGTTCAGTTGCGAAGTGTTCATTGACGATTGCGTTCGCTACCACATTGTTGCTGGCAAGGAGGCCCTCGAGATTGCTTGTGATTGCCGCGGCCACCGACGATGTGAAATGGGATGACGAAAGGGCTCCCAAGTCCGAATCCTACAATAACCCCTTCCAATTGGTATCCTAATTCTTCACATGAAATTCTACCAATTCTTCTTTACTGTTCTGTTTGTTGGATCTGGACTCTCACATTAATTAGTTACCGTAATTAATGTCTCAGCCTCATCCTTTTATTTATAGACTGTATCGATTCTTCAATTTTATCTTCCTTTAATTAAATGTTCTTATGATTATGAATTGCCTTCTTTCCAACACAACACGCATCTGTTTAGAATTTGTTTCACATCTGTTTCACTCTCACTGTTGTTATCAAAATAATAGTAACAGACATGATGAGTGACAATTTTACTACGTTTTAATTGATCTTGCAGGTCAAGGTGAAGAACTGGGTTGATGGCCAGGAAGGCGGTATTTATGATCCAATAGTGTCAGAAAATGCTAAAAATAGTGTCAGAAGTCCTGCTATTTTTTCTAATCCAATAGACTGTCGTTCCACTTCAGTTTCAAAGGTTTTTCTCTATTTCCTTTTTCTTTCATTAATTCCTTTTGCATTGAGCTTTCCTTGACCAATGTTCTCATGTTTGTGACTAATTATTACAAACAGGATTTTACTGCCTAGCTTAAATGAGGCTTGTTAATCAGGAACTTAATAAACTTTCTAACTTAATAAAGTGATTGATATTGTATGTTGTTGACATTTAGAAATGTTTTCTGCTATAGTCTTTTTACCCTCTATGGGTTGTTATATCCAATGGGAATGGACTATATTACATTTTCTCTGAGTGTGTTATGTATTCCAATTTAGCAGATATCTGGATCAATTGCTCTCTGTGTGCGCGGTGGTTGTGACTTCACATCTAAAGTTGCATTTGCAAAGTTGGGAGGTGCTACTGGCATGTTTGTGACTTAACTTTTCCTATGGATAGAAATTGCTATGATTTTTTTATTGTTGATGTGGTTGTCGTTTCTCGCGTTTGATGTACCACTGGGTTATCAGTTCTTTGACACATCTTACATCTAAAAATTGCTTGTTTTATTTTTTTTTAAATAATTTATTTTATGCAAATGAAGCATGCTATGTTATTCTGGTTGAAAGAATTTTGGTGTCAATAGTTTTACATTTTGGATCATTTGGTCCCATATATGTTGCTTGATAAAATGCTGATAGTATTGGCTTTGGGTTTGAGTTGCAAACTCTTAAGTGGTGTTGTATTGTTAACATTAAATGTTATGCTGACCAATTGCTTGTTGAAATGCTGATTCTTCTATGCTAGTTATACAATCATATAGATGTTGGTTATTTGAACTAAAATGCTGAATTTACTCTATTAGAATTTCTATGTATACCTGATTGGACATGTATTTATTTATTCATTTTTTGTTTTCTACGGTCAAAACAATTTAAATGTTTTCTGACTTATTGCTTAATCTGTTTCTGTTTGCAGGGATACATTGTTCTGAATAGACCATGGACCTTTGTTCAGTGGCTGGAAAAGACTATTATAGAGGAAGAGTTAGATCTCTTATACTAAGTGATCTATCTTTTATTTTATAATATAAAAATTGTCCTAGTTGTTATGCTTTGGATGTAGATATATGTTAATGGAGGAGCCTGATGATCACATATTTATACGTCCTCTGCCCAATCTGGTTGATGGAGGATATCTAGCTGTTTTTCCATTTTTTTACATTAGGCCTGATCAGTATGAAAAAATCATAAGGAAATTTTATCCTAAAGAGTATGGACCAGTTGCAAATGTTGATCCAATTGGAAATTCTCCTGTAATTATCAAAAAGGTAGAATCTCTTCCAAAAATTGCTACTTTAATTTAATAGGATCCATACATTTTCTTGATGTTTGAATAAATTCCCATGACCTTATCATTGTTCTGGTTCTTGTAACCAATTTTATCAATTACTAGTTTGTTGTTTTTAATTGAACTAGCTTTAACACTTGGATGTAGGATTCATGGGTTGCATGTGTTTGTGATAATCCATTGTGCTATTTTTGTCGTTGGAAGTAATTAAGTTATGTCCAATGTTAGGGCAAAGAGACTTTCTTAAAAACACAATCATTCTATTTCCTCTCTAGCCAACTACACCGGAGAACTGCATAAACTGGATAGAAGAGATGGGGAATAAAAAAAAGAGAAAATGATTTTTTTTAAATAAAAAATTATTTTACATTTAATTTATAATTTAAATTTAATTTTTAAATTAGTATTTTTTTTATAAATTGTATTTATTTACTTAATATAATTTTAAAAAATGTTTAATTTAAAATTATAAAATAATATATTTATATTAAATTATACATTTAATAAAGATAAATATGTCATTTTATATAATTATATATTTTATTTTTTATTTTTTTTATTCATTCTCATTTTCTTTTTCTTTTTTTTTTTTCTCTTCATCATCAAACAATAGGAGAAAAAATGTATTTTTCTCTTTTTTTCTCTTCTCTCTATTTTTTTTCCTTTCATTTTCTCTCTTCCTATTTTCTCTCTTCATCCAAACAAAGCATAAATTTGTCACATTATATTGATGTAATCGGTCACGTCACATTGATGTAAGAATTGCGAAACACGTGATTTTAAACAAGCATTATTATTTTTCTTCATATTGATGCAATAGGATTTTAAACATGCATTATTATATTTTCTCTCTTCGTATTGCAATACGAAGCCCAAGGTGCAATACGTGTTTCATCTTTAAAAGTACACACGTAATATATCATTTTTCAAATAACTTTAAATCATTAAAGACATTATATTCGCTGTCAATTCATTATTATAAATCATGGTGAGTAATTATTTCAACATTAATGACCTTTAACAGTTTGAATAATTATATTTTATTCTCCAAGAAACAAACTAGACCTGAATTGTTGCAGTGAGTTAATATTTTAATAGTCTGTTATTCTGTTCATATTAAAATATTTTAATATGAAATTGAGCTAAGATTGAGATTTTATTAGTTATGCTTTATTATCCTAATAATTGGTCTATTGTCTTCAAACTAACTACCCAAAATCATTTAAACAGAATTAAGAATATGCGTAAGATAGTACTATGAATGAAACTGAATTTTTACCAAATCAACGGTTGGTTTAGACTATCTTATCCAATATCAATTGTTGCACTTGCACTATAGACAACGCCGTAACTAATTAATATCAAAATTGTTGAGCTCTTTGAATTTTGTGTTGTTTGTTTTGGGCTCCCTTGTTCACCACTTGTTATTGTGCTTTGCATCCACCGAAATTATGACCAACAAAAAAAATGGTTTTGAGGTGCCCAAGGCAAAAGTTGCTTCCACACATACGCCCCCGATTTTGTAAACTGGGCCTAGCAACAACCATTTTTTTTTCACCATGAAGCAACTATCTGCCAGCGCCAGAAATTGAGCACCAGTGAGCTTTACACAAATGCATAGGTGAGGACACGTTGAGAAAAAACTGCTAGCATACAAAATAAAGTAACCATGGATTTCATCTCTGCCCAAAATTGGCAGTTCATTTGAGAAAAATTAAACTTTATGGTACTTGTATTTTTGCCCTAAATTGAATCTACTGACGTGGTGGTTAAACCCATTGAGCACTAAAGTCCTTACAGCTTCAACTCCTTGCTCCAATGATGCATCAATCTGTCATTTCAACAAAAAAATTTGTTGCCACCAAATTTCAAACAAGTAAAAAAAAATATAGGAACATAATTTGTAACACAAAATTGTGCCACAAATACCAGGCTTATTACTCTTCCTATTGCTTTTGTAGGTTACACTAGCTGTCCAAATATTTGCAATGTGTAACTTCTCAATTTCTTCTTTATATTCTCCAATTATGTAATTATAGCCAAATTTGGTTCGACCCATCAACTAACTACCATTATGTTCCACAATCAAAATAAATTCTAAATTGCTCTTACACTCCTAATAAAATCTATGGACCATCATAACACACATGTAAATTGTAAAGTATTTTACAACCAGTAAAAGCTTTCTGCTTTCGCTCTTACTAGTAAAAGCAGAGAGGTTCTGTGCAATAATAAAAGAACTAAAACAATTCACACTTGGTACAAGACTAAAAGGTATCACCTGCTTTCGCTCCACGGAACTGAACTTCTGTAGAAGATAAGCTTTTATATCCATAGTTCCAGGAGGATTTCCAATTCCTACAAACACAATTTTGAAATATAGTACTGCTGAAACAACTTAAGAGACCATAACATCTTATCAAGTGATAGTAGACAAGGAACTAACCGATGGAGAGTCGAGGAAATTCACGGGAACCATCCAAATGGCCCATTACATTTTTCAATCTGTAACAATCTAACACCAGTTATAGAATGCATGATTTCCCAGTACAAGAGGACATATACAGAGAAATGTACTGCCAGTTCCCAAATAAGTTACAAAACAAGGTTTGCAAGAATGGCATGGCAATCTTATCCATAAAATCATCCAAATGATTAAATAAATTAGAACAAATCTTCACCACCAAAAATGTATTGAAGAAAAGCTTTTGCAAAAAAGTTGAGAGCAACAATGCTACATTTACCAATGGCAAGATTCAAATCATTATCCTGGTTTGAAGATGTTAGAACCGAATCTGTTAGGTTCTGTTAGGGAGAATAAAAGTAGCTAAGATAGGGGTTATGGGTTTGTTAGTAGTTATTTCAGTCTGTTAGGGGTTGTGTTAGTTGTTTGGAGTTTGTTGGTTTTGATAAGATTGGTTGTTAGAGTATAGTTAGGAATTGTAGGACTATAAATAAGAGGCCATTGCTGTATTTCCAGGGGAATGAAGAATTGTATCTTGTGTGAACTAAACAGGGGTTTAGTTGTGAAAGGAGAGTGCTCCTTTGGGGTACATTGGTACCATTCTTTCCCTATCTCTTTTCTTTTTTCGTTCTGTTTTAGGAGAGGTTCTCTCCATAGTTAGGCTTTTCATCTTCCTAAAAGAAAGATTCCTAACAAATTGGTCCGACCTGCCGGATCCCCAATCGCGATGGAGAATCGGGTTGGAGCATTGGAGAAAGCTGTCAGTGAGCAAGGTCTGCAACTGGCGGAATTAAAGACTGATATGAACTACATCAAAGATCTGATGTTACAGATGAAAACCAAGAAACCATCATCTGTTGAGGGGGACAATTTCGTGAATAAGAAAGAGAAATCAGCAGAGGAAGAGGCAGAGAACGGAGGATCCGAGGAAGAAGAAGAAGACCCTCCCTTTCGTTCTTGGGTCAAGAAAGTAGAATTACCCACTTTCGAAGGACACGATCCATTGGGATGGTTGGCCAGAGCTGAAAAATTCTTTGAGGTGCAGCAAGTTAAATCCTCTGAGAAGTTCAGGCTAGCATTCATTAGTATGGAGGGAAATGTTGTTCATTGGTTCCAATATTGGTGCCAGAAATCCAAGAACCATTCTTGGAAAGATTTTTCAAAAGCCTTGATGCGAAGATTTGGAGGAAATGGAAGAGGAACTGTGTACGAGCAGCTGGCAACACTGAGACAAACTAATGGGGTGGAAGAATATGTCCAAGAATTCGAAATTTTGGTTGCTCAAGCAAGACCCAACGCTGAGGATCAACTACTTGGATATTTTTTGGCTGGGTTACGCCCAGAAATCCGAAGTCGTACGCCCCATGACCCAAAAGATCTAACCCGAGCCATGGAGGTAGCTCGAGACGTGGAGGAAGCTCTGGAACAGGTGCGTGGTTATGAGGTCTCGCAGGGAAGAGGAATGAATTCCGGGAACAAGTATCAAGGAGGGGGAGGAATTATGTCAAGAGTTGAGATGGTGGGTGGTTCGAACCTTTCCCAAGGGTCTACTGGAATCGGACGAGAATCACCAGCAGGAAGCAAGGTATCTTCCATGGGTTCTGTAATGAAATCTGGAGAAAAAGGTGCTGCAGGGTCTCAAAACAGGGGAACCCAAAATCTCCCTTACCAAGAGTATGTGAAACGAAGGGCTAAGGGGAGGTGTTATCATTGTAATTCGCCTTTTGTACCGGGACATCGCTGCACTGACAAGAGTTTGAGGTTGGTAATTTTGGCTGAAGATGAGCAAATTAATGAAGAAGGGGAGATTATGCTGATGACTTCCGAAGACGATAGCAAGTATGATCTGGGTTGACAAGTTTCTGAGGATGATTCCACCATCCGAAGATAGCTTACAACCTTGAGGACAAGGTTGTCTCTAAAGGGGGTGGTATTGTTAGAACCGAATCTGTTAGGTTCTGTTAGGGAGAATAAAAGTAGCTAAGATAGGGGTTATGGGTTTGTTAGTAGTTATTTCAGTCTGTTAGGGGTTGTGTTAGTTGTTTGGAGTTTGTTGGTTTTGATAAGATTGGTTGTTAGAGTATAGTTCGGAATTGTAGGACTATAAATAAGAGGCCATTGCTGCATTTCCAGGGGAATGAAGAATTGTATCTTGTGTGAACTAAACAGGGGTTTAGTTGTGAAAGGAGAGTGCTCCTTTGGGGTACATTGGTACCATTCTTTCCCTATCTCTTTTCTTTTTTCGTTCTGTTTTAGGAGAGGTTCTCTCCATAGTTAGGCTCTTCATCTTCCTAAAAGAAAGATTCCTAACAGAAGAAGATGGATAATTCATGTTAGAACATAATAAGAGTCAACCAAGCTAAAATTCAAATAGGAGAATTCTACTTTGGAGTTGAAGCAACTAGCGATAAAGCTATGCCCACAAACCACCCTCACCTTTAAGAGTTAAGAAAACTTCAATATGCTTTCTATACATCTTATTTGCTACCATTAATGCATCCTAAAACCCTAACCCTAACCTTGGATTTCTTAATTCATTTCTGCCTTAAGTCAAGTTTAGAGAAAGTCTGTTTATCGTCTCACTATTCATAAGTTAGGATTTGCTACACTAACAATTTCTTACTTTTGAAATCATATTTTGTTCTTATATATCAAAAATCTTCATGATGAAAATTTTATAAACCATGTTATGGGAATTCCAACAAGCATTACCCATTGTGATGCCCATGTCCACCTTTAGGTTGAAGCCTTAAAACACCATTTGGAAGGCTCATTTCATCATAAATCTACATAAAAATTCCCACAAAATTATGGTCAAAAGAAAATTTCAACAAACTTGTAAATTGTCACTAACTATTTTTAAATAGGAGTAAGGTAAGAAATACATACAAGTAGAATATGACGCAAAGGTACTTGATAGTATGCAGCAAGTGGCCCGACCTTTAAGAATATTAAAAATAAGATAAAATCAGGGACACAAAGTAACACAAAAAGCAACAGACCATAATTTTTTTTTGTATGAATGTACAAATAAGGATTAAATCTGATTGTTGATCCATAACCAGTTTCAATATGGGTATGTGTGAAGAGTGTGTGTGTATATATAAAATCTAGCTATTATGTATGATGAAAACCAACCGATTCCCCACTAAAATTCATGTAAGTTTGAGGCTTTGCCAGCAAAACTGGTACTTCTCCTATAGAACCTGTAAAGATCAGTTAAGAAAATTTAAGTCAATGTTACACTTCACTTACCATGAATATGTAAACAGTAGCTGGGAGGGAGACAGAGGAAAAAAAATATAAAAAATAAAACCAATGCTAGCAGATCATGCACCTATTCCAAGCAAGGCCTTTGACTGTATTGTGTTCATCAAAATCCCTTCTGCTAGAGAAATGCTATCAATTATTTCAAATCCAACCTAAGAGAGAAAACCATAAGATCCATTACATACAAAAAGTGTATGCAAGCAGAGCAATCACGTTCACTGTTTCACAAATTAGTGAATAATTACATTGTGCCTAGTGCCATGGTATTTATTTCCAGGGTTACCCAAGCCAACGATGAGCCAAGGAGTATATTCCACTTTAGCTCCATTGTTTTTCTCTGGTACTGAACAACAAACAGAAAACCTTGTTTTAACTGACGGCTTTATTATATAACGAGGACAATGCAGATTGCGGGGATAGCTTGCACAAAAGCCTGGGGCAGATGCTGCATGCAACATTGACCTATTAAAATGAAAGGAGAAAGGATGAGTAATAAACATTAAACATCTCAATCATATAATTCACATAGACAACAACTACTACTACTAAGCCTTATCCCACTACGTGGGGTTTTCTACATGCAGCAATCATGCCATTGTGCTCTATCAAAACCAAGATTTCAGTAAATCCATTTAAAGCCTCAAAATTATACAGTATACTATGCAGACATTAATTAACAGAGATAACTGGCTTACAAAAGATAAAATGTGGGGCTTGGGGATGCATATAGGGCAGAAAATCAGTAAGTACAGTCCCCATCCCCCCCCCCCTCCCCCAATAGTATAGCATCTCCAATGGGTAAGATTCAGTTGAAGCAAATCTACACTGCTATAGAAAGAGGATTTATTCCTCCATTTGATCTATGTTTTACTTTTCCAACAGACCTAACGTTCTATTTTTTATATAACTAAAAAGAAAGTGTCAATACAAATTAACCATAAAGGCCTACCACTTTACCCAGTGGAGAAACTTTTGTTTTAAATTATGATTATTTCTATATATTACAATTTAAAGGCAGTTTAATTTAACAGCGAGAATATTGTTATTATAGGTGCCTATTGAAGTTTTTTGAATCAAATATAAATTACCACGCTTACTGAAAACTGAAAGTATACTACAAATACACAAATAACTAATAAGAACACAATACAATTTTGTAAGAGAGCAAAGAATAAAGTAGTGACTGGGAGGGTACCGCAAATGTGATTTACTCAGAAAGAAGAGTACCACAGAACTTTGAAATCTACTACAGATAAGAAGAATAAAAATCAAAACAAATGCCCGCTATGGCCGCCACGCTGAAACGTAACGTGACAGCACAGGAGACAATATCAGCTATAGACTCACAGATGTTTTTCAAGTTTGGTGCATTTAACCCTGAAGGCTATAGAAGCACAGATGACTACTACTACTACTAAACATTTGATGCCTTCCTATTTTATAGGATAGACAACGAAACTAATTAAACCCAAATTCCAGATATACTCAACAGCAACATTGAAAAACACACACAGGAATCAAAATTGGAGAATTCTCACTCTACCTTACCAACGAGAGTCAACACTTAACCAATGGCAGTGTTGCTTGCAAGAGGAAGAGGAAACCGTAGCTCTCACCTACGCTGGGATTTGGGATTTTTTCATATTTCACATTTGCTACTTGCAAGTGGGGCTAGCTGCATCAAAATTAGCAATTGGAATAGGCCCAATGCAAAAGCACAGCCCAGCTATAGTGTTCCTCATACATGTGGGCCGAGACAGACTAAATTTCCACTGGGCCTTTGTTTTCCTGACTCAATCCACTTTTTTTTTTATGTTATTCGAAGTAGTTTATTCCCCCTTATTGACCAAAACAAAAACTAGTTTATTCCCCCAACCAAAAAAAAAAAAGTTTAATAGACTCGTCCTTTTTAACACTCATTTAACTAATATTTTATTTATTTTGAACTTGATTTTCTTTTTAACATGTTTCTAGTTTAGGTAAGGAAATTAAAATTTTATATATTATCATCCAATTATATATTATCAAACGACAAAATTTAGATAAAGTTTCTTAAGTATTTGTAATGTTATTCTCTAATGAAAACATGACATATGTAATTTTTTAGCTACCTCATCTTCTTTTTAGAAGTTGTTATAGAAGAAATATAAAAAAATAATACACATATCATATTTTTATTAGATAATAGTAACACGAATACTTAAAAAATTTATCTAAATTTTTTTATAATAAAATTATTGAAAAAAATTAATTATTATAACTATTATCTAAGAAGTCCAACTATTTTAATAATATGTTGATGATGGTGTAAAAATTTGAGTAAATATCTATTTTGGTCCTTGAAAGATATATTTTTTATCAATTTAGTCCTTCAAAAATAAATTTATTAATTTAGTCTCTAAAACTTGAAATTCTCATTTTTTTCATCTCTCTATTAATTTAAGTTTAACCATGTAAACTTTAAAAGCCGAATTGTAATGTTAAAAATGATATGTCTAACTAAACCAATTAAATAAAAATGATGTCGTTTGGCCAAAATGCATCTCAAAACATTATACAAATATTTTAAAATTGAATATTATGTAGCCTAAGTGATGTGTATAAGTAGCAAAATGATATCATTTCAGTATAATTGAGTGAGTTAGATATATTATGTCATCTTTTAACGTTACATAAATATTTTCAAAATTATTAACATTAAATTTAAATATATAAAGTGATGAAATAATTGAAGATTTCAACTTGAAAAGAAGAAAGAAAATAATTATTTTATATTTTTTTAAGAATGTAGATGTTATTCATATTATTTTTAATAAATGTGATTGAAATGAGAAAAAATGATAAAAAAAATATGTATAATAAATAATATTAAATATAAAGTGTAAAAAAAATATATGTATTATTTGATATAAAAATAGAGAAATTGATAAAAAAAAAATTTATAAAAGACTATTTTGATAAAAAATATATTTTTTAAAGATTAAAATAAGATTTTATTCTAAAAACTTTTACGTACGGTATCTCACATGTGATCAAAATTTTAATTTTAAAATAGAAGATAGAAAGATATAAAAAATCTTCGAACATGAGCTGACGTCTATCACATCATGTCTTAACATAACTACACCATGATGTTGAATCTCCATCCTAATATTACTCTTAGAGAAGGAGAGAAGTTACATTATTTGAATATTTAAAATATGATATTTAAATAATATTTTATTTATATTTGTATATAATGTATTTATTTTAGTTTAGTATATAATATACGAAGACAGTAAACTATACTCACACGCAATATTTAAGGCAAGTATTTAATTCTAAGTGTTAGAATTAAAAGATTTTTCTTATAATTAATAATGTCTTCAACGTCAATGACCCGTGATATATTTTTTAAAGTTTTGTTTGGAATGAATAAAAATAAAAAAAAAATGATTTGATTTGATTTGAATTGAATCTCTTCTGAATTGATTTAATTTAAAATTCAAATTTTTTGTTTGGAACTTTAAAAAAAATATGATTTGAATTGATTTAGAAATCAAATTTTGTATTTGGAATTTATTAAAATGAGAATTGATTTGATTTGATTTTATTATTTTATATTTTAACCTTTATGAAAGGTTGTTAGAGATAGTTACTAAAAACGAGTAAAAAAAAATAGTCTTTTATTTCAAATCAAATCAAATCCTAATAAATTTTATTAAAATTGATAAAATTTCTAAAAAAAATATTTAAATAAATCCATAAGATTTTAAAAATCAAATCATTTCTTATTTTTAAACAGATTCTTTATATTTCATCAGATGAACAATACTTTTCTATGTTATTCTAAATACAAAATTTAATTAAATTTAATTTATAAATTAAATCATTTTCTATTTTTAAACACTCTAAAAGATTACAAAACTTACCTAGGAGAAACACTGGATTAAATTTAAAAGTTTATAAGAAAAGAAAATAATTCTCAAGAAACTAATGTTTTGGCATGAAAAAATGCATTAAAACATTTTTCACAAGAATTAAAACTACTAAACAAAATTTACATTCGCATACGATCTGACTCTGAAAGCTACTACATCGCGCTAGCTTGAGTCAAAAATCCAACTCACAACTTATAGGCTAAGATGCAAATCCAAACCGAATCCTTGTTCACTACTACGACCACCACCACTATCGCCGCCACCAAAGCCACCAAAACCCGGCAGCGGCTGGTGGTGGCCATGGCCATCAGGTAAAGCTGTTGTGACAGTGATGGATCCCCCTAAGCCACCACCAGCTGCAGCATAGACACGTCTTCCAGGAGCTACAAAGGCTCCTGAATGATATGCACCACCTAGGCCAAAACCCGTGGTGTTGCCTGCTGCATGCGTCGTGTATAGCCATGATGAAGGTGGCTGAGGCGGTGGTGCGAGGAGATGATGTGGTGGTGGTGAGAACATTGTATTTTGGATATGTGAAGCAGAAAAGCCACGAGCAGCTTGCATTTGAGCACGTTTCAAGAGCTGTCTTTCTTTCTTGTGTGCATTTTGGTGTCCTCCTAGTGCTTGTGAATTGGCGAACTCTCTGCAGCAGTACTGGCACTCATATTTTCTGGCATCGCGAGAGTTGAAAGGCTCAGAATCTGGTGGTGGTGGTGGTGGCGACCCTGAAGATGGAGATTGATTCAAACCTGCAGCTTCATGAGTGTCTTTTGGGAATTTGTGAATGTTGATGCCAAACAGCTTTAGAGATGGGGTGGTAGTGTTGGATTTTGCATGATAATCAACATCAGCCATGAGTGATGTGTGAGTGAGAGATATGAGAAAGCAGATCAAGAAGTTAGATATCTTGGGATATGCAAAACAAAAGATGCACCAAAATTTGTGATTAACTAATGGTGGGCATGTGTGAGCTACAAAGTGCTTGGGAGGTTTTTATAAAAGAATAGAAGTGCATGCTAGGAAACAGGAAAGCATAATCATTTATAGAAGAGAAAGGAGATGAGAGCTAGAGCTTGTTGTGAAAATTCCAAAGGAAGAGAAAACGGATCATATATATCCATGTGGGTAAAAACTAGGAACTACAGGAAAGGAAAAACAAAGCAGCTTTTATATACGATTTTCAGTATTTTGTACTTATCAGGGTTGGATTGGGTGGGAAAATTATTATATATAGAGAAAGTGTGTGAAACTATATATGCATGATATGATAAGTTAAATCAGTAGATTTAAAATTTATATATTTATTATACGTTTAAATTAACTAATTATTTTATATTTAAAAAATTTATAATCAAAAGTTCTTTAATTTTTTTTAAAAAAATAAGTAATTATTTCTGTTTAAATAAGTTAAACCAAATATATCTTTATATTTCATCAGATGAACAATACTTTTCTATGGAACTGATAACATAAATAATACAATATTTTAGGGTGTGATTGGTACGAAATGACTATATTTAAGTGCAGGTTACCTTTCTTTTTATTTTTATTTTTCTTGCTTTCTTTCTTTAGTTTTTAGTAGAAAGATGAAGATTATAAATAAGTGTATGTTTTAGATAACTGTATAAGCTTGATTATTTCAATAATCGATTATTTCAATAATCAAACTGTGAAAGCTTGATTATTTCAATAATCGATTATGTTTGATATGTTAGCTGAAAAACGATTTTAAGTTAATCTGTTTCATTTGGATAATATAAAAAAGAATTATTTTTATGCATTAAATTATCAAAATAGGTATAGAATGATTAAAAAAATTATTTGATTGATTAAAAAATTATTTGATTAAGGACAAAATGAAATTTACATCTCAAAGTGTAAGGAATAATTTATAATCTAAAATCATAAGTTGTAATTTCAGCATTATTAAAAAAAAAAGATTTTAGAATGCATTGAATTTCATATAAAAGTTAAAACTGATTTTACCAAACATGATTGAATACTATTACAACAGCTTTTTTTAAGAAAAAAGTTGTTGGTTCAGCTTATAAACTGAACCACTAAGTGCATGTTTGGGATAGCTGTGAAAACTTGATTATTTCAATAATCGATTATTTCAATAATCAAGCTTTGAAAACTTAATTATTTCAATAATCGATTATGTTTGGATATGTTAGTTGAAAAATAATTTTAAACTAATATGTTTTGTTTGGATGGTATAAAAAATTATTTTTATGCATTAAATTATCAAAATAGGTATAAAATGATTAAAAAAGTTATTTGATTGATTAAAAAATTATTTAATTGAGGACAAAATAATATTTACATATCAAAATGTAATGAATAATCTAAAATCTAAAATCATAAGTTGAAATTTCAACATTATGAAAAAAAAAAAATTTTAAAATACATTAAATTTCGTGTAAAAACTAAAATTAATCTTACTAAACATAATTGAATACTGTTAGAACAACTTTTTTTTGGTTCAGCTTATACACGCTCTAAGTCCCAAACTTAAATAATTATTAGAAAGCCACGGGAATCCTAAATAATAATAATAATAATAATAATAATAATAATAATAAAGTCTAATAAGTGAGGGTGCTTTAGACAAATAAAACAAAAGGGTATCTGCCCCTTGGCTGTAAATGCTAGATACGTTTGTATAATCTAGCTTGAACATAAATTAATCTTTTGACATAAATTAATCTTTTGCGCCAAGTTTCTGACCTTTTTTTAAGCTTGGATTGCATACAGTGATTAGTTCAAGATCAAGAGGGACTATACTTGGCATCATTCTAAAATGAAAACTAAGCTGATATTTGTTGATCACTCTTTTTTTAAAAAAAAATATTTTAATTCTTATAAAAATTATTAATTTGTCTTAAAAATGATTTGCCATGTATAAAAAGTAGTATATGAAAAAAAAAAATAGTTTACAAAACGAAAAGCATACTACACGACTCCAGAGTACCCTAGGTTAAGTGAGGAAGTCAAACATTGAGAGAGAAGGGACAGAGGATTGAAATGATCAAAGTGGATTGAAGGTCCACAATGACGTATGGTGAATGCTAGGTATCTCAAGCATGTTTGCGTGATTGACGTTGAGTTAGTCATTAATTATATGGACAAAATCTATACGAATCTTACTAACTTCCACCGGTTGGGTTCAATGCATTAAGATAATATCAGCAGTCTATATGCTTAATAGAATGTTGGTAAGTGTAAGGAACTGATGATGCACATGATCAGTATATATAAGTGTGTGAACATACCTGTAAGAGGAGTTACTAATTATGAAAATAAAATGAATAAATCTTAATTATTAAATCATGCGTGTATAGTTAAAATTATAATATAAAGCATATAACTTAAGTGGCTATGTTTATGTCTATCTAGATAAAACCTTTATATAGTAATACCTGCTATATAACATTACTGGTGATAACAATAATAATAAAGTTGAGGGGAGCTTGTTCTATGTGAGGCAAAGGAAACTAATCTTTCAAACTTGTCTTGCTTAGCGTCTTTGGCCTCAGGGAGGCAGCTTTCAAATTGAGGAAAAATCCGTGGCGATCCAGATCAAGTGAATGTAGAGAAAATATGAAGGTGTTCATAGATAAGAAAAAGAAAAAGGTGTAATGGGTCAATGTGGAATATTAATTATTGAGGTTTCTGAACAATAATTCAACAAAAAAAATGATCATGCTATGTATATATTTTAAAAGGAGTTAATTTGTCGTGCACAGTTTAAAATGAATGCAGTTGGTGCTGTGTTTCTTTTTGTCCCCTTTCCCTTCTAATTTCTCTCTTTAAAGCGTTACCACGTAAAGAACTGTAATGGCAATATGTATACGATTTCTCATATTTATTGTACAAACAATCTATTGTTCATCCCAGTCGGACTCAACTCACTGCTTGTCCAACTTTCATTACCCATAATGACAAAAATTAGCTAGCATAGCAATCTCCCTAGAAGCCACTGACAATGATGTATCCTAGTGAAAAGTTTAGGACATTTTGCTGGGAGCTTGTCCCTCCTAGTAGCTGGCAGATTACTTTGTACAACCACCCAAAATATACCTTCATGGATTTGCAAGTTTGGGAATGGGGATGGACGACGATTGAAACTCGTTGATCATAAAGTTTACCTTCATGGTTCATTATGATATGTTGACCCCCTCTTCGCAAGCTAAGTTTAAGGTTGTCTAATCGATTCTTTTTTACATAAATGGGCAGTGTTACACGTAAACATTGTCTATGCAAAACTATCTCCTTTCTTGTCCCAAATACATCTTCCGTAAGCACGCATGGAATTACCAAACTAACGGTCCTAAGTGCATAGGGTACAAGTTCGAAAACCATTTGGACATAATTAGTTAAGGAAATTTCCAAGTGAAAGACAGTTAGGTGAGGAAATATTGCCCAAAAGCACATGGCAATGATGGTATACATCATTCCAAGCATGAAAAGTCAGTGGAAAGAACAGGAAAAACCCATCAAACTCTCCCCCTCTCTCTCTATCCATCTCTCTTAATGATTTAAATTATATAATTATATTCTATATATAGTTCCTACTTAGTGAACTCATTAACAAATGTTTCTTGGCAGGTAAGATTTTTATGGGGCACTATTTTTTTTCTTAAATTAGTAATCATGAAGTTAAGTCTAAAAGATTCGACATTGTTAATTCAATTGATTGAAGTTGATACATGTTCCGTGGTCAACAAATACACATAATATAACACATTAATATTAAATCAAACATATCCATGCTCTAAAGAATAAATATAATGACTTAAGTTTCAAGTTTAAATCAAGTTATCCTAATTTAAGTATTAGTTTCGACTAACAAACAGCTATAACTGAAGACTAAGTCATAAATAAAGTAAATTTATACATATCTTCATATACGACGATAATTTGTGACGCAAAGCCTAGATTGTGCTCTAGAAGGTCAAGATTTAGATGCATATGTAGTTAAACAAAAACTTCCATAGGAAAGGTTCATTTGAGTAGGTTAGGCACTTAATTTTTGGATAAGTCAGCAAGTTAAAATCCTCGAATAATATACAACTTACTAGCTTTTACACAACGACAAATAGACGGCTTTGGAGATCTTGCTTGCAAATGGACAAGTAACGTGAAGACGTATCTTAGACACTATTTTAATTTAGTCGAAGTGACAGAAAATCACATTCAATTCAAAATGGAATTCACGCGGGTAAGGCCTAAAGATTACAAAACTAATTAATGCATTATCTGCAAGTTTCAAGTTGGATTATTGTTTATTTCAACTTTTGTCAATAGACAAATTTCATATAGGAAATCACTTACTCAAAAGATTCCATAATACTTATTGATTTATTTTTTATCAAGAATCCCAAAAATAATTTCGAGTAAGACACAAAGATGTGTAAATCGAGATTGAAGTATAGCATTGTTGTAGTAATAAACTTAGTGACAATAAAGAAAACAAATAGAGCAGTAAAAATACAATGAAAATAATAACATGCCGGAATATTAGAATTGCAGTAAGACAAAGAAGTTCAAAGAAAACAATTAAATGACATGAAATACAAAGAACAAGGAAATAAAATACAACAAAGTACACTTGACTGGAAATATAAACTGCAGAATGATAAATGACAGCAATTAAAAGAACAGCAATATAAATGCATAAAGAGTAAAGGTGCACATAAATAAAGTGAACAGGAATATAAACTTGCAAGAGTAAATGGATTTTGAATTAATTTTGCATTGAAATTGTAAATTGTACAAAAAATAGACAGAATGGAAACATACTTGACTAAACTTGTATGTTTGCTCGTGATTGTCAAAGTGACAGGAGAACGTGTTTACAAGTGTGTGTAAGTATATAATTTACAACCCCTTAATGCTTCCATCCTTCTAGTATTTATAGAAATCCTAAGTAACTACCTCTTTTACAAGATTATGACAAGTGTCTAAAACAAAAGAAATTGCTTAATCATTGTCAGTAATCCTCGAGAAGTAATTGTTCTATCTTTGTTAACAATCCTTGTATTGTCTTGATCTTGTACTCATAACTGGTGTTAATCTCTGTTTTAAATTCAAATTCTATTGCCTGAATTTGAATTTGAATCTTCAAACAGTTACCATCTTTTGGTCGAGATCTTTACTCCTATCTTTAGAAAATCTCAAGTGTAGTTACTCCTTTTTTTGGATCTCAATTTTCGAGACCAACTCAAGATCACTATTTTGGTAACTTCCAAATCAAAATTACTATTTTAATAACTTTAATTTTCATTACAATCTCGACTCTAAAAGAGTTAGAGTATATGTAAGTTCAAAACTTAGCAAATCTCATTTGTACTAAGACTTCGATTATACCTCGAAATTGTCTGAATCGAAAAGTGTTATTTTTATCTCAACAGATACCCTCCAATATTTATTCTCGAAGTATGAGAGATAAATATTATTGTTTCAAGCGCTACTTTTCGATAAAGGCTTGACTTAGAGCTTCAGTTGCTCTATATTAACTTAACATTGTCATGAGCAGATAAAGAAAGGTCAGAAGGAAAATATTTAAATTTAAATTTAAAATTTAAATTATTTTACAGCCACAATGTGGCTACTCCCCCATTAATCAATCGTTGCACGCTTTGGGGAACCTCAATCTAATGATGGCCTTTATGGAGAAAACGACTCCAGCCGTCCCATCATAATGTCAGCCTTAATGAGGATAGTGAGCGTATTTTCCCTTTTTTCTATCACTCTTTTTTTTTAAACAAAAAAGTGACTTTTACTATCTCACTTTTCTATCTTCCTCATTAAGCTTCCTCTTTCTCTGCGTTTTTTCTTTCTGAACTTCCTGTGCACCATTGTTGCGTGCTACAACTTTTCCTTGAAATCTCTCAATGATTTGCATTCTCTTCCAAGTGCAAAGGCATAATCCTCAATCAAAATCAGTTCTTTGTACCACTTCCTTCTGTTGCTACATCTTCTTCTCCTTTTTGAACTTATAAGCATCCATGGCATCTTCCTCATCCAAAGTTGCTTCTGCTCAACGGTCTCGCTCCTATTCTGAGACTGATGAGATGGCAGTTCTGCCAAATGTTGCCACCGCAGCTACTCCTCTGGAGAAAAGAGGGGTTATGTTTGCCCCGGATCCTTCTACTGATAATTCAGACTTACGGAAATCTCAGGTAATGATTCATTTTTCCATTGCCCAAGAGAAGTATGCCTTCTTAGGACCAGCCCTTCCTCTAAACGACTATGAGTCCATCTTTCACTTTTTCCCATGTCTAGAAGGTGAAGCCATTTATGCCTTTGGCGTTTCCTTAAAAACAGATTTCTTTGATTATTTCCCAAAGATTTTTAGAAGCTCTCCCCCTTCAGGCTCACAAACTAAGTCCTCTTACTTGTAGTGGTTGAATAGAATCGAAAATGCTAAGCAGGATCAATGAAAAGTTGCTGACATTTTTTATTTTATTCAGCTTAGTAGGGAACGCATTGAGTATAATGCTCCCATGTTATCCAGATCCTTTTTCTTTTGGAATAAAACCACTAACTCCTTCATGTCCCTTATGGCATGGTAATCCCCACTCTTTTCGACTTAGCTACCATCACGGGTCTTAAACCCACGGGACGAGTAATCACAAGCACCTTAGAACCCAAAGAGATTATAGAACCTAACTGGTCGAAACTTATTTATACTGCCTTTATCGAAAATAACCACCTCAATACTGACATTCTTTCTCACCAGGAACATGTTGCTTTCCTTACCTTATGGCTTAGTGCTTTCGTGTTCTGTACTAAGTCCCTTCAAGTTCCAAAATCTCTTCATCATCTGGCTATCCTTCTTCATTAGGGTTCTTTCTTATGTTTGAGCAAATTAGTCCTTGCTCAATTTTACTCCTCGATGGCTAGGCAGTCAATCTACTTTGATCAAAAGATAAACCCTTGACCAACCTTGATGGCCCCTTCTAGTTCACTACTAGAATTTTTAGATTTAGAGAAGGAACAAATTTCATCTCTAAATGTTTAAAATTCCGTCTTTAAAATTGCTCCGTCTCTAAAAATGGCGTCTCTGATTGTTAGAGACGGAAAATTTAATTCCATCTCTAATTTAGAGACGGATTTTTTCCATCTCTAAATTTTAAAATTCCGTCGCTATTTAGTTATAAGATTTGTTTCAGTTCTTTAATTAGAGACAGAAAAATTTCATCTCTTTTTCCGTCTCTAAATTAGAGATGGATTATTTCGTCTCTAAATCCGTCTCTAATATTTTAGAAAATATTAAAAAAAATTAGGCATCTAGTTAGGATTTACCACAACTAGACGCCTTCAGCACCTATTAATATGGAGAAATCGCATTCTAATATTCAAGATACTTCCAACCAGCTCTCAACACTCATATTACTTCCTAGCTAAGGAAATAATTCATAGATATTAGGCATTCGAAACAGGAATTGTTTTTTCAAATAGATATATATAGTGTGTTTTTGTTTAAAATCAGCTGCAATCTCGCAGCACTCATACTAGCCACTTGAACTTTCAAATTAGAATCCAACATCAAAATCCAACAATAAAATGGTAACTCTAATAACTTGTAGGAAACAAAGCATCATTTGTAAGGAGCATATATACAGTATCTCCTACAAAATAAACCTTAGCAGAAATTCAATAATCTCAGGTAGTACATACTCTAACTTGCAGCAGTTCCGGATATGTTATAGACAAGAAAATATCTAAAAATATAAATAAATGATAACATTAAAACCAACTTCATTTCAATAACAAAACCCAACTAAATCATTTTGTCAATCAATATTTTACTAAAAAAACTTCTATTGATCAATCTCTGCCAAGTGTATCTAGGAAAAAAAATTAGAATCACTACACAGGTCTGCCTCTAGAACTCTATCCAACAGAAGTAAAGAAAACAACTTGACCTTATGGGTAACATAAGCATCGACAGTTGTTGGGTTACTTGACAGAAGAGCAGCAACAGCTTCAGTGCGCTGTTCATGAGATTCTGAACTGTCTCCGTGAAATGCTTGTCTATTTTTTATTTCATCCTGCTTGAGCACTTGTCTTTAATTTACCAGGGTGTGTACCATTTGAGATAATACTACCAATTTTACCAGCAGTCCTTTTCCTGCATTGAGAATCAAACATAAGTTAAAACAAACTTGTACAAAAACAGGTGCTTAGTGATAGTAACACATTGAAAAGTGAAAGAAAATAAAGGGGTGAAGAAGACATACCTACTGGAAGTTTGAGCAGCTGGGTGGAGAGAGTTTGGCTTATTTAAAAACAGAATTCCCCAAAGAGGCTTTCCATCAATAACAGTTTCAATAGTATATCATTCTGAGATGTTTTCAGTAACCTTGGCTTCAAACATTTTCTTTCCAGAAGGAGGCAGGAATTGATTTACTGGGGTATTTAGACTACCTGCATTTATGATATTGGATATTTAACTGTTCCCAAGTGGTACTTTGAAATGTAAATAGTCAAACATAATTTCCAATCTTTTTGTCCTCCTAACTTAATCAAAATCAAAATTATTAGAGGGATCATTATTTTAGTCAACACTGACTTGCCATAACTACAGTCCATATCTAATATTAATAGATACTAGTTGGAAGAACTAGTTCTACACTAACACTAACTTGACTAATTGAATATTACCAAGAGTTCAACTAAAAACACTAATTCTTAATGCCTTAAATTTAACTAGCCAAATGGCCCAAATCTTTAAATGTAAGACCCAAGATACCTTTGAGGAACTTCCTGAATCCAATATACCAAGGTTGATAGGCTAAAAGCCTAATATCATAGAGCTTTAAGGACAAAATTAAACTTTTTGATATCCATGAATCAGAATATAGTCAAATTCTTACTTGGCTGGCTATAATTCAACACTGTCATGATTGGGCTAATATCAGCACCCACTCCATATTTAACCAGAACTCAATTTTGGACAGGATTGAGATTTTGTTCTTGGCATTTCAGCTTCAATTGCTTCCTTAAAGACAACTTTTCTGGTCGCTGTTCACTTTCCCTAGCAATCCCTAAGTAAAAAATATATCACAACTTGTTACATACTTAATAATCAAGGTAAATACCAGAACCAAAATGTTACTGAAGAAAATTTAACAAAAAGAAAATATAAGACACTTTGCTGAACCTGTATGTAAGTAATACATGTCATCCAGGGCCTTGAGACTTTAATTACAACCACCAATGAACACAAGAACACCACCTTTAATTGGGTCTAAACAGTCACCAGCTACAGAAACAACACCTCAGCATACCCCAAATAACCCAACCCATCAAATATACAACTCAGATTGAAAAACATGACTCAAAAACATGACTCCTACTCTACCCAAACTTCAAATCCACACAGACCCTTATTCTAACTTGCATTTACTGTCTGAATCAGAAAAGCACAATATTGTAATAAGTCAACAACTAGTTGATCAAGCATGTACAATGAATGGAACCTAAGAAGTTTAGTAACTTAATAGCTTATAAGTTATAACTTAATATGACTTTTCAGTATTTGTAACAGCATTGCAGAGAGAGATTTCCAAATGGAACCACAGTAGGCCAATAAGTTATTCAACTATTTTTAACAAGTCTCTTTAAGTTGTTCAATATTACAGTTCAGATATAATTTGCAAGATTACTACTACCTTTCTTGGACAAATTCTTATTCAGCACATATATTAATTAATATTAGCTTACTAGGCCAACCCACCAAATTGGGATGGTACTGAGACTAAATTTAACAAAGTCCATCTCGTTCAACATTTTGTTGAACAATAATTTAACTTAATAATATTAACTTGAACAGAGTCTCAATTATTTTCATCTCTTTCAAACTACTATTTCAATAATTTAGTCTCAACTACTACTTCAAGAGGTTCATCTCGCTCAAATTCTTACTTAGAAAATATCAATTATTGATTTGGCATTTTCTCTAGATTCTTTACAAATTCACAAAGCAAAGAAAGAGGCATATAGAGAACCAACACATTCCTATAATTGCAAATTACATAAGAAATTAAGAAACAAAACCTCAGCACACCTCAAATAACCCAACCCATCAAATATACAACTCAGATTGAAAAACATGACCCTTACCCATAAACAACCCATCTGATTTTTCTAGTAGTGAGATGAGGGCTCAAAAGCCACGGCGTCGCCAAATACCTATTAGTGTTTCCTCACCCATAAACAACAAAATCACTGAGATGAAACTTCACTTTTACATTGATACCTATTTGGTTACCCAGAAAACCATATAAAAAGAAAAAAAAAAAACAAATGAAGAGATGGTTAGGCACACCTGCCATGAAGAATCCGGCACTTGGAAACAACGCCTTCGTAGATTTCAGAGCAGGAATTGTAGGTCAACTCCACGGGGGACCCTGAGAATCAGGAGAAAACGTCTTGGAGGAAATGGAATTCCAGGAAATTGTAGAGAAAGGAGATGATAAGAACGGCGACAGCAAGGAGGTAATGCCAGATTGTAATGAGAGAGAGCGCTCGGAGCAACGAGGTGAGTGTCAAATCTCTGTGGCATAACAGTGATCAAATCTCTGTTAGTCAGTGGCATAACAGTGTATCAATACTGACACTTTGGGTCTCTGACAGAGATGACAATCAGTCAAGCATAGGTCGGAGGGGAGTGCCGGCACGAGTCCAGAGAAGAAGGTGGAGGTTCTGCGCCGGTGGGTGGTCGCCTTTTGTGCCGGTGTACCGCGAATCGCCTTCTGCGCATGGTGGTCGCGAGTTGTGATTCGCGTTCTGCCACTTCTGCACAGCGGTGGTGGTCGCAAGTCGCCACCTTCAGTCATGTGTCGGTGGCGGTGGGTTGTGGCCTGGCCTGGTGGATGTGTCGTTGCCGTTCTCTTCTGCTAGGGTTTAGTTTTCAATTTTGGGGAGTTTTTTTTTGGTTCAATTGTTGGGTTGCTGAAAGAAGAAAATGGAGTGGCCTGGGCTGCATTGGTGCTCAAAAATTTTACATTGAGACGGAAACAATCCGTCACTATCTTTCATAAAAAAAATAATTTTATTAATTAAATTACATAAATCATTTAGAAATGGAATATATTTATTTCTAAATATATTTAATTTTTAAAATATTTATTTGATCAAATAGAGATGTAATTAGAGACAAATAATTCAGAGAAAGATAAATTTCATCTCTAAACATATTTAACTTTTTAAAACATCATATTGACTAAATAAAAACGAAATTAGAAACAGAAAAATTTAAGATAGGTAAATTTTATCTCTAACTATATTTGACTTTAAATTGACTAAATAGAGATATAATTAGAGACAAAAAAATTATGAAATGGATTAATTCTGCCTCTAAGTTTTAAATTTTATTTTATCTCTCTAATTCATCTATTTCTGTTTCTATCTCTATTAGAGACAAAAATTTTTCCGTCTCTAAATCAGATTTTTTTAGTAGTGGTTACTCCAACTCTGGTATCATGTCATCATTTCCTCCAAATGTCTCTAAACCTATTGAAGGACATCGTTTATCTCATGTCTATTTTTCTTCTAAATCTAGAAAGGAAGATAAGGACTTTAAGTTTTTTTTTTTCTTTATTCTTGAACATGAAACTTTATTATGATAACTTCGATTTTTCTCCTTTTGCTTCTAGAGACTATGACCCTAGTTGGTTTTGACAACCTTTCTTTTGTAACACCCCAGGGGCCTAGTTTGAAAACCTCAATCTATGAAGTCATATGTTCACTATTCAAACTCTGTCACCCAGTCTCCCAAAGTTGAAAGACTTTAGTCTTATTCTATACCTTCCCCCATGCATCTCAAGACAATTTGGCTTCTCTCAATGCATTCCTTCTCCCATTTCCCTTCGAGAAGAATGTCAGATATATGAGTCTAGAGCCAGGGATTTTAGGCAATACAAACACTTTCTAAAAAGAATGGTGAGAGAAGAGAGGGATTCAATCCTTTCAAGTGCAAACCCTCTTTCTTTACGACTTTAGGTTTTACTAACTGGTGGGACCAATATTATTTATCGCATAAGCTTTTGATTGAAGATTGCTTTAGCAGAATGACTAACACATGGTTCTCAATGCAGATTGGAGATGCCCAAAAGAAGTTGAAAGGTACGCATCTCAAAAAAATCTCCAAATTCGAGAAATTCTTTAAAGTTAAATATGATTCTCGAAACTTAAGATTGGTGGTTTGAGAGACTGAGTAAATCGTTAAGCAAAAGCGAGCAGAGCATCATCAGAAATCTTATGCTCGGTTCATAAGTGTTCTAATTTCAGATCCTTTTACTTCGTTTAAGGATTTTGAAACCCCACTCAAGTTCCCCACACTCCTCAATGCTCCTTTTGGCATGACCAACCAGTATCCAAAACCCAAAATTGGAGCATTGGGTGTAGGTAAGGAATCGAAGAAACATGAGGTGACTTTTGCTAACTGTTATTTGGATAATTGTCGAGATCCAATTTATGGATACACTCAAATAATAAAATTTCCACCTCATGGTAAAGTTTATTAATTCCTTCTTACCCTTTCTATTTTTTATTTGACTACCAACTTTTTATTTTCTTTATGCAGTCTCGAAAAGAACGAAGGTAATGGAAGACTTGGGGGCGGAGGAATATTGAGAGGATGAACCCCAAATGCCCAAGAAAATATCCAAAACCAAGTGTAAAGCCTCTGAGAAGACCATCCCTACTTCCAATTTAAAGAAGAGGTCTACTGGATTAGCTTCTTCAAAGTCAAAGTCAACTGAAAAAGAGACTCTCGAAAACCTTATAGAAACCACAATTACTCCAAAATAAAAGGTAAAAATAACTTAGTCTTCAATCTTATCTCCATAATCTTTACATCTAACTTCGATTGGCTTTTGATTTTCAGGAGAAGGCCACAAAAGTAAGCCCATTGAAGACTGGTCGAGTAAAGCACGTAACTATTAAACAAAAAGAAATTCTAAATTTTGAGAGCTCTAACTCCTCCCAACAAGAGGCTGAAGAGCAACCTTCTTTAAGAGCTACTAGGTTGTCTTCAACTAGTTAGAGGGCTGAACCTATAGTGATAAGATCTTTCCTTTTATTAACTTTTGGTATTCGAAATCTCCCATGATATATATATATATATATATATATATATATATATATATATATATATATATATATATATATATATATATATCTTTGGACTTCGAACAAGAACCTCTCTCACCAATCTCCAAAAGAGACTTCTCCTGACTTCAAGGAGGCCCAGGACTCTAACTTCTCTGCCTTCTCCTCTAAGGGATTCAATCCCTTTACCAGATGTGCTAACACCTCCCATTCTCCTGTGACTTCGAGGTGGTCTAGGACTCCAACTCCTCCTCCTTCTCCTCCAAGGGATTCAATCCCTTTACCAAATGTGCTAACACCTCACATTATATATATATATATATATATATATATATATATATATATATATATTTGGACTTCGAACAAGAACCTTCCCACCAATCTCCAAGAGAGACTTCTCCTATAACTTCGAGGAGGTCCAAGACTCTAACTCCTCCTCCTTCTCCTCCAAGGGATTCAATCCCTTTACCAGATGTGCTAACACCTGGACCTAAAGCGTCTCCTACTCTCAGTGCTCACTTTGATGGACTGTTCGATGCTGAAATCCAATATGAAAGAGAGGCGAGCACTAGATCCCCTCGAGATGCTCTTGTTGAAGCTGTCATTCAGGTTTGATATATTTCTCAAGTTTTAATTCGAACTTGATTTTCATATCACTGGTTCTAACACATTTTTTATTTTGCTGGTATAGGGAAGCACTTTCCCCCAACCTAAACCAAGTGCCCCTATAGTCAAAGCTAACTAACAATCTGTAGTCGCAGATAATCAATAACCTGCAATCAAAGTTTCTGCTTATCTCTTCTAATCAGTCGAAACAATTGAAATCAATGGTGAAAAGGTAGATGTCAGCAGCATGGATGAAGACGACAATGAAGATGATCCTCTAAAGCTGATTGAAGACATTCTTTTTGGGAGGACTTCATTATCTTCAAAGTCTATTCCTTCGACTACCTATTCTGAAGTCAAAGTTCATAGTGTCTCTCCGATTCAACTACTGAAAGAGTTCACTACCTTGCTGAACCTTGGGTTGGATCAGCTAATGGCCACTGAGGACAACAAATAGAAGATAGTCAGACTCCTCGAGCAACTTGATCGAAACAAGTGACTAGAATCAGATACTCAAAAAGTTGTTCAGGAGCTCAAAAGCCTATTAGAAGACTTAATGACCAAGCTTCCTGATTTCGAGAAGGCCATTGTTGATCATCAATAGCTCTTGGACAAAAAAGCCCAACTAATGAAGGAAGTGTCCAAGGCTAAAAAGCGATGCTCAAAACTTTCCATTATTGTTTCGGTTGCCCAACAACATATAGATCAAAATGAAGAAAAGATTGTTGAGCTCAAAGGTCAATTAAAAGAACTCAAACAATAGTAGGAAGAGCTTCAAGGTGTTGTTGGTGGCTTCACAACCCAAGAACAAAAGCTAAAAAAATGATTATTAAACATGGGTTGTCAAAAGTACAGACGTAATGATAGCAATCGAAACATCAACCTCTGCTTTCGAAAATGTTTCAACAGAGAAGAAAAAGACAGAAGAGAATTTGGGATCTCCCTAATCCTACTTCCAATGCTTTTAATTTTTCTTTCGAATGTATATATTTTCTTTTTGAAGTTGTAGTTATCAAAAGTCATGCTTACTTGGCAATGAAATCACTAGCACTCAAACTAAAAAAAAAAAAAGGAGAGAGATTCTCCTTGAAACTCATCATAAATCTTTGAGCCTTTAAACCTTTGTTTTTATCAGCCACATTTTTACACCCTAAACCCCATTACGACCCTTGATATCCTCTCGATAAATGAATATAGTGCAAAATTTGTTGAAAATAGGAGAAGAAGGAAGCAAAGAAGGGAAAGTAAAGGTAACAAATGAATTTGAGCCTTATATCCTTTTGTTTGGAAAAAACCTTTGCACCCTGGCCACGTTACAAGCTCCTTATTGAGGTTTAGTTTTCTTGAGACATACACTCGGTAAACTTTTTTGTAGAAAAGAGAAAAGAAAAATTTAATAAATGGGGCAACATAGTGACTCCAAAGAAACCTTGCTAGACCATGTGAAAAGTCTTGAAAAAGAATATCTTATGCTAATTCTTCTTGCATTAGAGTCTATCCTCCTTTGACTTTGAACCATGTTTTTCCATACGTTCAGTATCATGTCTTTCTAATCCACCATTTCATCATCTCAAGAAACATTTCTTTCACATTCCCACAATTGCATGATCATTGCAATAATATTTCCATTTAAAGAGTGAGTGAATCTAATAAAATATGCAAAACAAGCATTTACCTACAAGGGTTGGACTAAGGTCATTAGCTATGACATCATCTCAAGACATTTGAAGTTCCAAGACAAAAGTGTATACAAGGTCTCTTCATCTCATCAAGCAATTTTTAAAAGTCTGTGGAAGGAAATATCAATTATGATGACTAGGTGAAGAAACACTCAAAGGTGGGGTTAAAGAAATGTCTTAATAAATTGGATTAGGCAGAAGTTTTCTTTGAATAGGCAATTTTCAACTTGAATAAACAAAAGCTAATTAACCTCATGAAAAAAATACCATGAAGCTCATTGCATATCATATCATGTGCTTTTCCACCAACATACCATTGGCATACATATCCATATCATATCATGCACCATCATATAAGCTCTTGTCACAAGTTCATATAAGTGTAGGGCCACTAAATTTTCAAAATCAAATGAAGTCTTAAGTCTCAATATAGGGCTATCGAGCTTAACAAGGTTTTTAGGTCTCGATATAAGGCTATCGACCTCATCAATATTCTTATGTTTCGATATGAGTCTATCGAGTTTGTCTTGTTGATCTTATCAAATATTAGTCTCGATCAAGGTTTTAAATCTCGGTCGCGGTCGCGTTGCGGTCACGGTCGTGTCATGGCTGATGCGGCCAAATGCGACTGCAATCGCAGCCTGTTGCGGTCGCAGTGGTAGCCGCGACCATTTTGTCTCTGCTGCATCACATGATGCGGTCCGAGATTTAAAACCTTGGCTCTCGATCTAGGGTTATCGAGCTTGTTAAGTTTCAAAGTTTGATACAGAGCTATCAAACTTAGGTCTCGGTACAGGGATATCGAGCAAGCTTCTAAAAAATCTTGGTACAAGACTACTAAGTTTGCAAAGTTTAAAGACTTGATATAGAGCTATCAAGCAAGTTTTGTCAAAATCTTAGTACAAGGGCTACCAAGTTTGCAAAGTTCTAAACGCTCAATATAGGGCTATCGATCAAGTTTCTCAAAATCTTGATACAAGGCTACCAAGTTTGCAAAGTTTAAGGACTTGATATAGGGTTACCAAGCAAGCTTCTCAAAAATCTTAGTATAGGGCTACCAAGTTTGCAAATTTTAAAGACTTGGATACAGAGCTATTGAGGAAGTTTGTCAAAATCTTGGTACAGGGCAACCTAGTTTGTCAAGTTTTTAGTTTTGATATAGGACAATCAAACAAATTAAGAAATCTTGGTGTAGGGCCACCAATTCTTTTCATATGAAATCAGGAATCTTAACTCAAGAACACCATGTTGTCAAACCGAATCAAGCATCTTGGTGCAAGGCCACCATACTTTATCAAATCAAGTCAAGAATCACGGCACAGGGCTATCAAGTTTATCAAATCAAATTAAGAAATCCTAGTGCAAGGCCGCCATATCTTATCAAATAAAATCAAGAACCTCAGCACAAGGCTACCAATTTTATCAAATGAAATAAAGAAATCTTAGCGTGGGGTTGCCAATTCTTTTCATATCAAATAAAAAAATCTTGACATAGGGCTGATAGGTTTTGAAGCGAAGTTCAGTTAAGTAATGGTGCTAGGCCACCATGCTTTTGAAGGAATATTAAGTCAAGTGTCAGTACGGGGCAACTGATCTTTAGAAAATATAACAAGTTCTTTTTTTTACTATTTCTTAAAAATATTAATTAAATAAATTTTCTTAATCTACTTGAAACCAAAAACCCACTCTCACATTTTTCATTCATTGCAATCTCAACCATGCTTTGCACCACTCTCACTCACATTTTCTTTTCTTTCACTTTGCTCTGCCATAACCCAACACATTCAGATACTACACACAACACACTTGCATTTTCACTATCGCACTCATTGTACAACACATTCTCAATTGCTTTTGTCACTACACCACAACACACTGCACTTTTGCACAAACATACACAGTTCACGTTCATCACACTTCAGCAAAAATTTTGCTCCCAACGCCACACTCTTACACACTGCACTGGACCATGCTATTCATTCACCGACTCACATCAATGCACCCCACATATAGTCTCCTACAAATGTTTGAGTTAGAGAAGGAGAGGGGGGTTCGGTTGGCCAAAGTGTGAAAATATGATACCAGTTTCAACATAAAAACTCTTTTAACTCACTCATACACAGCGAGAGAGACAGGAAGAGATATTTAACACAAATATTTGTAACATTCTATTGAAATTTACTCGGTACTTTTCAGCCTTTTATAGGCAAGCATTGTTACATAAAACTATTAAAAAATATAGCAAAAACAATAGTGAAGAAAGCTAGGAGCGATGCCTACAATTTGTGCAATGAAATTCAGCTAATAGTGCGGCCTTCAAATTCATGTGTGGCTACAATTTTCAAGATGATTTACTATTGCGGCTAACAGTGCGGCCTTCAAATTCATGTGTGGCTACAATTTTCAAGATGATTTAATATTCTAACATTGCCTCCCTTAAATCAAGCTTGTAATTTTGTCATTCCGAGCAATTTCTTCAACTTGTAAAATAGCTCAGTCTTCAGAGGCTTTGTAAAAATATCTGCAACTTGTTCTTCAGTGGAACAATATTCAATCACAAATTCTTTTTCTGCTACTAACTCTCGAATTTTGTGAAAACGAATGTCAATATGCTTGGACCGTCCATGAAAAACTGGATTTTTACACAATGCAATTGCAAACGTGTTGTCACAAAAAATTTCTGTAGGAGCTTCTTGCTTCTAGTGCATCACTTCTAAAATTTTTCTTAGCCATATTGCTGTGTAAACAGTTGGTTCTATTAAGAAATGATATATATATATATTAGGTACTGTAGAGAGTGCAATAATTGGTTGTTTCTTTGATGACCATGATATTGCGCTAGTACCTAGATAAAATGCGTACCCTGACGTGCTTTTCCTTGTTTCTATATCTCCTGCCCAATCACTATCTGTGTATCCAACAAGCTTCACATCATTATTATTAGCATAAAAAATTCCATCAGTCAGAGTACCTTTGATGTATCTAAGAATTCTCTTTGCTCCTTGCATATGACAAACACATGGCTCTTCCATGAATCTACTAAGCAATCCAACTCCAAAGATTATATCTGGTCTAGTTGCAATCAGGTATCGCAAACTTCCAATCAAACTTTTATCTTATATAATTGGATTTACTCTTTTTCATCATTTTCTCTAGTCAATTTCAACTTTTCTTCAACTGGCGTGGAAATTGGCTTTGAATTCTCCATCTTGAATTTCTTCAAAATGTCACCAGCATATTTCTTCTGAGAAATAAAGATTCCATCATTCTGCTGAACAACCTCAATGCCAAGGAAATAGGACATTAGGCCTAAATCTGTCATTTCAAAATAGCTTATCATAGCCTCCCTGAATTCTGCAATTATTTTTAGATTATTGCCAGTAAAGATTAAATCATCAACATAAAGGCATACAATAAGAATATCTCTAGGGTTAACAAATTTAATGTATAAAGTGTGCTTAAATGGACATCTTTGAAAACCATCTTGTATGAAGTAGGAATCAATCTTCTTGTACCAAGCTCTTGGTGCCTACTTCAATCCGTACCAATCTTCTTGTACGAGCGTCTTGGAGGCCATGTTACCTCCCTGATGGGCGATGTCGGGACTCTCCTTACTGTTTGTACTGACATCAAAGAACAGCAATTCTGAAATGCCATCAAGCAAGTTCAACTCTTCAATCCTGAGGTTGACTCCTTCTCGATTCTCTTGACTCCGGAAGGTAGTCCCTGCACCCAATCGTCGTTCCTCGCTTTGCTACTTTTTAAAATCCAAGCACGAGGGATTCTTCTAAAATAAGAATTGGGGTTCCCAATCCTGGGCCTCCTCATCAGTGATTCATATGTTTTTATTTTTGCCCCCCGCGTGGGGTTTTATTTTTGTATGGACAAGTGTTTTGCAATTAAATTGTCTTTTCGTTGTGCTTCTTTGCTCATTTTCGGGGTCCAACGCCCTTTGGGAATTTTGATGAGACCGCGGTCTGGGTTCAATACCCACTTCGGATGAGTGGCTTGTGGCCCTTTTTAGGACTTTGTGTTATGAAATATTTTATAAACCTTGGTTTGGGATCCAATGTCTCTAACGGTTTGTTGTTTGAGATTCGAGCCATAGGTGAAAAACCTTCTCCGGGGTCCATTGCCTTTTGTTCAAGTATTTTGGATGCCTCGGGACTTTGGTTTGGGGATTGGTCCATGCCGGGGTCTTTAGTGCCCGTGGTTTTGTGCCATAATTTTCCCAAGTCGGGATTTTTCTGTTACACGACCTACCTAGCATAAGACAACTTCCTGGGAGGTACCATGGGTCTTTCGTGCTCATGGTTTGGTGCCGAAATTTTCCCAAGTTTGGATTTTTCTGTTGTACGACCTATCTAGCACAAGACAACTCCGACGCGGTTGAAAACTCTCGCCAGACTCCATTTACTAAATTGGGATAACCTTGTGATGGATGTTTCATTAAATATATTCAGAAGGATAATGTTTGTTCAATAATTGGAGCTAAAACAGAAAGAAGACTAGGAGACTAGGCCTTAAAAGACACCTAGCTGTAGTACTTTCTGAGTTTATCTGCGTTCCAAAAATTCTTTACTGGCTTGCCCATCAATGTTTCTAGGGTGTAAGCTCCTTTTCCGGTACTTATTACGATACGATAGGGGCCTTCCCAATTAGGGGCTAACTTCCCTTGGGAGGCATTCCTTCCGCCAATGTCAACTCTCCGGAGTACGAGGCCGCCTGATTGGAATATTCTGGGGACGACCTTCAGGTTGTACCGGGCTGCCGTTCTTTGCTTGGTTGCAGCATTGCGTATGTGTGCGATGCACCTTCTTTCTTCTAACAGGTCCAAGTCTTCTCTTATTAACCCGGGATTGGTGTCTGGTGAAAAGTTTTGGAGACGCCAGCTCGGTTCCCCTATCTCCACCGGGATCATCGCTTCGCACCCATAGGTTAATTTGAACGGGATCTCACCTGTTGTGGAATAAGGGGTGGTTCGGTAGGCCCAAAGGACGTGGTCCAACTGCTCAGCCCAGTTTCCTTTGACCTCGTCCAATCTTTTCTTTAACCCCTTAACGATAACCCGGTTGGCCGCTTCGGCTTGCTCTTTTGTTCGGGAGTTTTCCACGGCCTTTACCGCAAAGGGGTGTTTTATTTTCATCCAAGAAAATGCAAATTCTTCGAACCCTTTATCCTTGAACTGCATTCCGTTGTCTGTTACGATGGACTCTAGCACCCCGAATCTGGTAATAATGTGGCGCCAGGTGAACCTTTGAATCCAGGCCGAGGTTATGGTGACCAAGGGCTCTGCTTCTATCCACTTAGTAAAATAGTCTACGGTTACAACCAAAAACTTTAACTGTCCGGGCGCTTGAGGAAAGGGGCCCAAGATATCCATGCCCCATTGGTAGAAAGGCCAGGGTATGGATGTCGTGGACAGTTCCTCTGGCGGGGCGTGATAGTGGTCGGAGTGCCGTTGGCATTTTTCGCATACTTGGATGTGCGCAAGGGAGTCTGCCTCCATCGTGGGCCAGTAGTAACCTGCCCTGAGTGCCTTTAATGCTAGAGCCTTGCCTCCGAGGTGGTGTCCACAGCTCCCTTCGTGAACTTCGGCCAGGACGTACTGAGCCTTTTTCAGCGTGAGGCATTTGAGGAGGGGTGAAGAAAATTCGTGCCGGTATAACTGCCCATCAAAGATGGTGTATTTGACCGCGACTTTCTTCAATTTGGCCGCATCCTTAGAATCCTCAGGGAGGCTACCGGTCTGCAAGTATTCTATTAGTGGAGTGATCCAGGTACGTTTTTGCTCATCGACTTGGAAGACGGCTACGTCGGAAACTGCGGGGTGCGAGAGGGTTGCCTGGATCACGATCGATTGTTACCTAGACTCTTGGTGCTTGCCAACTTGGATAAGAGATCGGCCCTGGAGTTTTGTTCCCGGGGTATGTTCTCCACTTTAACCAGCTGGAAGTTTGGGAGGAGTTCTTGCACCTTCGCGAGGTATTTCTGCAGGAGGGGTTCTTTGGCTTGATACTCGCCTCAGATCTGTGAGGTTACGAGCTGGGAGTCACTGCAAAGTTTGATCTTTGTGGTCCCCAGGTCTCTGGCCATTGCCAGTCCCGCGATGCATACCTCATACTCTGCCTGGTTGTTGGAGGTGGGGAATTCGAACCTTAGTGAATTCTCAATAGTCACCCCTCCTGAGTTCTCCAAGATTACCCCGACGTCGCATCCTTTTGGGTTTGAAGACCCATCCACGAACACTGTCCAAGATAGTTCTTCGGTGCATCCGGGGTCTGAAGTGAGTTCGACCAGGAAATCAGACAGCGCTTGTGCCTTGATTGCCAATCTAGGCTCGTAGGCAATCCCGAACTCGGAAAGCTCAATGGACCAAGCAATCATCTTTCTCGCTAAGTATGGTTTATGCAGTATCTGCCAGATGGGCTGATCAGTCCTCACTATCACGGGATGGCACTGGAAGTATTGCCTCAGTCTCCTGGCCGTGATGATGAGTGCGAAGGCGACCTTCTCTATCTTTTGGTATTTGAGTTCGGGGCCTTGCAGTACCTTGCTTACGAAATAAACTGGCTGTTTGTCCCTCCTAAAAAAATCTTTCCGTTTCTCTAATGAGTACCAAACTCACGGCTTCCTCGTGAACGGAGAGATACACGTAGAGTGTTTCTCCCGCCTCGGCCTTGTAAGGATGGGAGGGATGCGAATAATATTTTTCGTGGATGTGAAAGCGTCTTCACAGTCTTCAGTCCATTCGAATCCGGTCCCCTTTTTCAATAATTTGAAAAGAGGGAGGGATTTGTGGGCGACTTTGGCCAAGAACCTGGCGAGAGCCGCGATTCGTCCATTTAACTGTTGTACCTCTTTCACGTTCCGGGGGCTATGCATATCGAGCACCACCTTGCATTTGTTGGGGTTTGCCTCTATGCCGCGGTGGGTCAGCATGAACCCCAGGAATTTCCCTGCTTGGACCCCGAATGTGCACTTTCCTGGATTGAGCCTCATGTCGTGCCTTCTCAACTGTGCGAACACTTCTTTCAGGTCCGAGGTGTATGATCCGGACGACGGGGTCTTAACTATCATATCATCGATATAGACCTCTAGCATTCTCCCCATCTGTTCTTTGAAGACTATGTTCATCATCCTCTGGTAAGTGGCCCCGACGTTCTTTAGCTCGAACGACATTACCTTATAGCAGTAGCTCGCCCTTTCGGTGATGAAGGCCGTTTTGTCCTGATCTCCGGGGTACATTGGAATTTGATTATACCCCGAGTAAGCGTCCATGAAGGACAATGTCCGAAAACCGGAGGAGCTATCGACTAACTTGTCAACGTTTGGGAGGGGGTATGGATCTTTGGGGCATGCCTTGTTCAGGTCGGTGTAGTCCACACACATCCTCCATTTCCCGTTTGCCTTTTTAACCAGGATGACGTTCGAGAGCCAAGTGGTGTACGAGATTTCTCTTATGAAGCCGGCGTTCAGTAGCTCCTTGACTTGCTCCTCGATGGCTTGTTGTCTCTCGGGGCTAACTTTTCTTTTCTTCTGGGCGACCGACTTTGCATCCCGTTTAATAGATAAACAATGACAGATGAAAGCGGGGTCGATTCCAGGCATGTCAGCAGAAGTCCGGGCGAAAAGATCTTTGTTTTCCTGTAGGAGCTGTATCAGGTGGATCTTTTCCTATTCCTCGAGGTTTGCTCCTATCATGGTGACTTGGTTGGGTTTGTCGCCCAACTGGAGTGAGATCAGTTCTCCTTCGGGCTGGGGTCTTGTACCCCGGATCTCTTCACGGACATCTAACTCCGTCATCAGGATGTTGACTTGGTCATAGGTGGTGCTGGATGTCTGTGTCGTTGTTTTCCTAGAGGTCCTGTCGATCATCAAGCTCTTATTGTAGCATTTGCGGGCTGCAATCTGGTCGCCCTTGACCGTGACCACTTCATTGTTCCTGTTGAGGAACTTCATGGCCTGGTGGGCGGTAGAGACCACAGCGACAATGCCATTTAGCGTAGGGTGGCCCAGGATGATGTTGTAGGCCGAGGAACAATCCACGACTAGAAACCTCACCTTCACCGTTTTATAGGTGTCATTGTTACCTAAGGTAAGGAAAGTTTCAAAGTAACCCACCGGGGTTACCTTTTCTCCGGAGAATCCGGTTAGCTCGCCTTCATATGGTGTAAGTGCAGACAGAGGGAATTCCAACCTTTCGAAGGCATCCATGAACATGATGTCCGCTGAGCTCCCATGATCTATAAAGATACGATGGACTTCGGCGTTGGAGATTATTCCGAATATGACCAGGGGGTCGTCGTGATCTCGGATAATGTCGCCGTAGTCCTTATCGGAGAAGGAGATGGGCAGTGCGTCCTTGTATTCCACGTGGGGCTTTCGGGAAGAGAAGCCGGACATGCTCAGGACCGCAGTCCAGAGTGCTTTTTTTCTCGAGTTATTTGACAGACCGCCCCCTGCAAATCCCCCTGAGATAGTGCTTACAAGTCTGTCCTTCTTGTTTCCCCCACCTAGAGTATCACGTTCTTGGTCCTGCCTGTTCTCAACATTGCGGTGTGGAGGTGTTCGGGATCTACGGGTAGGACTCCGGCTTTTCCTTGTGCACTGATTTAGGCTCCGCCTGGGGCTGCGGCTTCGTCTCCTGTCCCGACGCCTTCCGCGATCTTCCCCTCCTCGGAGATCGCTGATGTACTTCTACACCCGTCCCTCTTTGATCAGGGACTCAATTACATCCCGGAGCTGGTAGCAATCCTCCGTCTCGTGGCCATAGCTCTTGTGCCACCTGCAATGTTTCGAGAAGTCCCTCTGGAATTGCTTCTTTATGGGTGGTGACCTTTTGATATCCTGGAACTCGGTTTGAAGGACCTCTTTCAAGATTGTCTCTCGAGGGGTGTTCAAAGGAGTGTATTTGGAATACTTGAGCCGATACCGTTCGTTCTTGGAGGACTCCCCGGGTTGGTTGTTGTTGTGGTTCTTTTCACAAAGAACGGTGGACCGGCTCGCCTTTCTCCAAGTATTCTCTTTTCTACCTCAAAAACTTGGTGACTTCCTCTAGTTCGACGTACTTGTCCACCCGTGAGTGAAACTCATCCAAGCTTGCCGGCTTCTTTTTGCTAGGGACATGAAAAAGCCCGAGTCAATTCGTAGGCCGTTTCGGCGTAATGCGGGGCTATCCCGTCGTCCGTGTTCTTGATGCCTACGCAGGCTTTTGATTGAACCTTTTAACGTACTCGTGCGGGGATTCCTAACTTCCTTGGCGGATCCCGGAAAGTGAGTCGATCGACTTCGGTCGTTCCCTGCGGTGGTGTAGTGCTTTAAAGAAACGTTGCGTTAAGTCTTCCCATCCGGTGATCTTTGTGCGTAAGGTGGCGAACCAACGGAGACCCAAATTTAAATGACCCAAAATGCTTTACGCTCAAATTCTACAAGACATCCTTCTTTAGGAATAGGGGAAGGCCCAAAGCATAACGGTTAAAAACTAATGTACCGTTTAGAGTTGCGTGGACAAAATTTGGTGTAAGCATCCGTGTGCTCAATTCTACTTGTCCGTGGTTCATCATAGGCTTCCAAGTTACTCGGAGGCTTGAAGTTCCTCGGGACCCTGTATGCCATTAGAGCATCCGAGAATTGTTGTTGTCGGCCGGGGGCCGAGTTATGATTTCCATAAGTCTCGGCGCCGGCATGCTGAATGGTGCGCTCATTACGAGTCGCATCTCGTTCTCCGTTATCGCTGTCCGTCCTCACCGATCTTTCAAGGTTGTCTAACCGAACCTACAACAACCTTAACCCAAGTTCATAGCCAAGCCTTCATTGTTCTTCCAACCTTAACGATGCCGTTGGCCTTTGATGAGTGTTGTCTGACGCAACAACTCTCGAAGGTCTTGCCTAAACCGCGCCACCACCACCACCACCAACGACCTTTGTTGCCTCAAGGTTCGACATTGTCTTCGTAGTAAGACACTTGGTCCGCGTTATCGTGGGAGATCCCTAAGCGGCGTGCATAGGGATCAACACTTGCTTTGTATTGTTTGCTCCACCGTGAGGAAGACGAGCCATTATGAATGGAAATCCTTCGAGACGGGTTAGGCTTTCGATGGGAATGAAGTTTCGTGTCAATCGATGAGAGTTTCCACTATAACTCCCATTTTGGTTATAAAAAAAAAACATGTACCACTCACATGACAACTTTAGTTAGTAGATGATTGAAAAACGGATAGAAGGGTCGATTTGCACATGTTAGAAACGTTAGTGATCCGGGATACCAATGTTTGGCCGGGGGTAGCACATTGGGGACTGTGTCTATGACCTACCATAGTTAACGTAGGAATAAAGTGAATTTTATCGAAAAATCTAAACTCAGTAGGGAGAAAATGAGTTTTGATCTTTTACTATATATATTAATTTTGATTTATGATAATATTTTTACTCGATAAATAAAAGATTAATTTCTCTTACTTATGCTTAAATGAGGCTAACAATATTATTTTTATACACATAAATTCTAAAATTAAACTCAAAAAAATATATTTAAGGGGGATTTAAATCCTTTCATATGATCAAATAGAAGAGAGAAATAAATACAAAAGCTTAGTTATGATTTATGAAATTTTGCCCATATTTTTTGTTAAGTTAACAGGAGAATATATTAGATAAAATAATCTCTCTAATTAAAGGACTCAAACTCTTTCATTCCATTCAGATCGAGAGGTCTTTCACTATACATTATGAAGAAAATTGTGGTTGACTTGTTGTAAAGTTGGACCACTACACGTCAGAGTCTGCCAGCAGAACCACCTATCCCTGTGTCCAACATGCAGTCGCGACAACCTCAACGCAAAGCCAAATCTAATCCAAAATCCAACGTAATTTCCATATTTTATTTTCATAAATTTCTCAAATCTCAATTGTTCCACATTTTCTGAGCTCTCTAGTATTTGCAGAAAATTATCTGAGCTCGAATATTTGCAGAGAATAAAACAAACAAAAAAAAACAATTTTTTTGATTAACAAAAAATGCAAAGGAAAAGAAAATTGAAAATTCTTCACCAACTTCGTCTTTGTTGTTGGCTTCACTAAGCAGCGGTTCTTTCAAAGCTCCATCTTTCTCTTCCACGCTGGAAATTCCCACCAAGAAACATAGCGTAGAAAAGATCACATTCCCATGGAAAAGTAACCGAAATTATAGAGCATTGTCTAAGGTCTATTCAGTGATAGAGGAGCTAGGCATAGAAACTTGTAATTTTTTTACCCTTTACTACGGTAAGCTCCTCTGTTATTTATAACCTTTCCTTTCACACTTTCAATTTTAGCATTGTCCAAGATTCTCCAATTTTTAGCATTGTCCTAGATTCATTTCACGGTTTGGTCGGTTACTGTTTTTTGTATTAATACCCTTCTGTTTTTGCTTATTGGTTTTTGTCTCTGCTTTTTTTTTTTTTAATCAAAATTTTAAGTGTACTTTTGACCTTTTTTGTGTTGGAATTTTCAATCAGATAATACGCAAGTGTCAACCTTTGGCGTCAAAGGAACCACTTTTGTGGTTCAAAAGAAGAGCGTCTTGGACTTGGTGTGTGTTGGTAAATTCAGAACTGGGAGTGCTCTAAGACCCAGAAGAGTCTCGATGACCAGTAGAACCAGTTGCTGGGGTTTGAGGCCTGGTTCGGTGACCATGGAAACCGAGCTGACTAGTACAAGAAGGGGTTTTGGTGCCATTTTTGGCTCCTCGGCTAAGCCTAGATCAGTCAGGATTCAGGCTTCTGGTTTGTCTTCTGTTTCTGATGGCTTTGATGTGTTTGGTTTTTAGCTATTCTGAGATTTTTATGTTGAAGTGCTTGATTCATATACATGGGTGATTTGTTGTTTGCTTGATGCCCTTTTTGGCTTCTGTTTCATGGATAGATTGATTGCTTATTTAATATTTAATTTTTTTTTTGAACTGCAGCAATGTTTTCTATTAAGGCTATGTGAATGTGCATTCATGTTCGTATTGTTGGGGTTGTTGACTCGGATAGTAAAGCCTGTTGCCTAATTTCCCAACATGAAATTTCATCAACATGTCTTGGAATTTCCTTAGTAAGATACATTTCTTTGCTTTGTGATCAATTTTAGGAGAATGCTAATCATTGGTTGACAATCCTGTTGATATGCGAATGGTTAATTTCAACATGGTTGCAATGAGTTAAAAAAATATAGTTAAGTTATATAATATTTAAGAATAATGTACTTTTGCAAAACCATATTAGAGTCTATAGTATTATCCTTTACAGCTTCCTGATATTTTATCCCTTGATGGTTCTTAATATCATATCAAGAATGTGTATGTTATGAATGTGCTTATGTCCCTCGAATGTTGCTGAGTAAAATTGTGTTGCAGATGGAGATATTGAGGATCTTGTCCCTGCTAATACTCTGGGCAAACCTTCTGGAACTGTTCTGCCCTATGTTGGTGTTGCTTGCCTTGGAGCCATTTTATTTGGTTATCATCTCGGGTATTGATTTCATCTTCATTTCATTATATAGATCAATGGACATATCCTTTTCTTTATACTTCCATCTAAGTTATATGATTGACATAAGCCACTTCTAGATGTCTTAAGTTATTGACTGCTAGACACAAATTGGAGTCTTATGTTGAATGTTCCTTATACTATGATTTTCATTGATTATTATTCTTGTGTGGGAAACTCTGACAATGATGCCCTGTTTGGTGTAGGGTGGTAAATGGTGCTCTTGAGTACCTTGCCAAGGATCTTGGAATCACTGAAAACACTGTACTACAAGGTACATGCTGTTTTTTTGGGGTGATTTTTGTAATTGCAAATTAGTTTAAAATGTTTGATTGATTTATGGGCAAAAAATATTGTAGATGTTTACACAAATACTCTTTGTTGTTCTTTGGGTCTTTCATTTTTATTTTGTAGTGTGTAACAAGCCAAAGTTTTAGCATACATGTAAACGTAGATTCTGTCCTTGTTAATGTTACTTTTATATTAAACAGAAAAAACTTAAGTTTTATGGTGTGCAGTTTAACTGAAATTATTTATTACTTTTGGCCATTGTGAAAAATCTTTATGTCTGTTATCTTTAACTTTTGTTTCTCAAAATTCTAGTTTCACTTTAATATGCTTCATCAATTGTTTTGTCATGACTTACATGAGTGTAAATGAACAGGATGGATTGTCAGCACACTACTTGCTGGTGCCACTGTTGGTTCATTTGCTGGTGGAGCATTGGCTGACAAGTTTGGCCGAACTAGGACTTTTCAGTTGGATGCAATCCCTCTAGCAATTGGAGGATTTCTTTGGTCTCTCAATTGTCCTTGAGTACAAGGTTTGATCTTTTATGTATTTTTGAAATCTGATGCTTTAAATTATAATATATTTACAGTGCTACAGCCCAGAGTGTTCAGACAATGATCATTGGCCGCTTGCTAGCTGGAATAGGAATTGGTGTTACATCTGCTATTGTACCACTATACATATCTGAGGTGGTGCCTTTATAAATTATTTTAACCTTTGCAATCATGTTTACATATTTTATATGGACCACTTGGTGACTCCTTCTAATGGACAGATTTCTCCAACAGAAATTCGTGGTGCACTTGGATCTGTTAATCAACTTTTTATATGTATTGGGATTCTTGCAGCGCTAGTGGCTGGTTTTCCTCTGGCAGGAAATCCTATATGGTATTGAGTTATATAATCTTATCATCTTGTGAGCTGTTTATTTCTTCTGATGACAAATATCATCTAGAGATAATAACATGTATATTCGAGATGGAAATGACCATATTCAGGGTAAAAAATTTAGAAGTAAAAGAACTCCTCCTATTATTAGTATTCCATGAGAAAGAGAGTGGAGATATGTGTCTTTCGTGAATGAGAAATAAATGAAGTGGCAAAAGAAAATGTTCTCCAAGAAGATAATTTTTCAATGTAAAAAATCTCCTTCTATTACTAGTATTCCAAAAGAATTTTAATGGGCTACCCTATATATCTCCGAGTATAGTCCGCATGGTTTTTACTTGGAGGATCTGGAATCATTTATTGGTTATTACTTATTATTTTGTTGTGCTAGAGGTGATAAAAACCTTGAAATTTGTCTTTCATTGTAGATATGTTGTAGCAAGGGTTGAGCTAGATAAATTTTATTGAGGGGGCCAAAGAGAATCAATACTTTATTTAGGGGTTCCAAATGTAATAAATTGTATTTTTTTAGGAAAAAATTACATGCAAAATGTACGTTTTGAAAAAAAATTCAAGGGGCCATATTCCCCTCAAGTGACACTATCATGGCCCCCTGCATTGTAGGTTTCCTGTACTTGGCCTTGTGAATGTGTGTTTGGTAACTAGCATCCTCTTCTCCCTCTGATTCAATTTTCTTCATTTAATTCTATCAGGTGGCGGACAATGTTTGGCATTGCAGTAGTTCCATCTATTCTGTTAGCACTAGGAATGGCAATTTCTCCAGAAAGTCCCCGATGGCTTTTTCAGGTTGTCCTCCAAGACTATGCCGTCTTTTGTTATGGAAACAATACATTTACATGACAAGGAAACAAATTGTTGCAAAACTAGTAGTGCGAAACTTACTGCTTCTCTAATTTTCTTTTAATATAAAAAATTAGTACTTTTAGACACATCAATGACTTTCTGTCCAATATTCATTTCACAAATCTAACCATTGGATTATAGTCCCTTGTGGTGAGAACTTTACAAATATACTATTAGATTTTTTAAAGAAAAAAGGCTTATGTTCTAAATCAACTAAAGACAGTATTGGTGTCCTTAAAGTTTTAAATGGGTTGGACTTGAAATTGTAGAGTTGTGGTAGTTATATTGGGTAATCTTAATCCAACAGAACGAACATATATACGTATACAATGTCTAGTTTTATTATGTTTATCATTATGAGTTAGTGCAATTGCAATAATTTTCTTGTAGGTTTTCTGAGAAAATTATATTTGTTATCTTACAGCAAGGGAAAATATCTGAAGCTGAAAAGGCTATTAAAACACTATATGGAAAAGAAAGAATTGCTTTGGTTATGCGTGACTTGACAGCAGCAAGTCAAGGTTCTTCTGAACCTGAAGCAGGATGGTTTGATCTGTTTAGTAGCCGATATTGGAAAGGTATTCCTGAATTTTAATTAGGACTGATTCCAGGTTTGATTAACCATGAACAAAAGTATTTTAGCGTATTTAAGCAGAATATCTGTAGTGAAGAACTGCTATTTTCTTATTTGTAGAATGTTCATTTAAAGGAGAGCCCAATGCAAATACCATAATCATTTTGATAATTTTATCTTGAATGGTGATTCATGAAATTCAATTTTCTTGTTTCAGCCTAAAGCCAATGCATAATGATATATGATACCCAATGCATGAGAGTTGAGACTGCCTTTTACTTTATGAATTTGTTGAGGCCTTTCTTTTCTTTTATTTTCTTGTTTATTGTTGAAGAATTACGAGTTTAGGGTTAAAGAAAGTAAAAGAGAGAAAGACGGCAAAACAATAGTAGACTAAGAATATTATTGATAAGAATTATATGATGCATGTTAGAATATTGAAAATAGCAATGTATAGTCAAGTTCATGTATAGTGTCATAGGAAATAGCCACATTCATTATTTCTGTCTTGTAAATTGTAGATGTATTTAATCTCCTGTTACCTATAAATAAGATGCATGCTAAGTGTTCAAGACTTAAGCACATTTAGTAAATAATCTTTTCTTCCTCTAAATTCAAGTTGGTATCAGAGCGGGTTTCGACCCGGCTCTAGTCCGCTATCCCAACCTCGGCCGCCCGTCCTACTGGCCAACCCAGCCTCCAACCTCCGCCGCGCATCCTCCCGGCATCTTCCGTGCACTGTTCAATGCGCACTGTTCACCACGACTGTTCGTCGCGCACTGTTCATGGTGATTGTTCATCGCGCACTGTTCACCGCAATTGTTCACCCCGCATTGTTCACCGCCGCCGGCGACTTTGGGTCCTCTGTGTTGCTGCCCATAGCTCTTCCTAAGGTGATTTGGGTCCTTTCCATTGTTGCCCAGCCATGAGTTCCTCCTCCTCTAATCAGAAGGAGCAATTTTCCCTTTCCAACCTCTCTATTCCATCCATCACAAGTAAGAAATTGACAGGTTCTGCCACCTATAAGTCATGCTCATCTTCAGTAAAAATTTGGTTTGCGGGGCAGGGCAAGTCAAAACACCTTTCAACCTCACCAGAGGATGTTCCCGCAGAAAAGTCAGCCAAATGGAAACAAATTGACTCAATTGCTCATTGTTCTTCTTCTTTCCATTGATCCATCAATTGTGGACCTCTTCCAGCCCTTTTAAACTTGTTATGAAGTATGGCAAGAAGCTTCTAATTGTTATGAAAATGATATCTAGCGTCTGTATTCTATTGTTTCTGACATGATAACACTGCGACAACAGTTTACTAAGATGGAAACTTTTCTTGGCAAAGCTCGTTCTTTGATGCAGGAATTCTCGGCAATGATGCCCTATGCTAAAAATCAGACCGAGCACAAGAAACAACAAGAAACATTCTTTATGGTCTTGACTTTATCATCCCTTCCATTCGAATTGGAAAATGTTCGACAGCAAATTCTGACAAGTGCTGATACTTCGACATTATCCCAGACTTTTCGCAGATTATTGAATATTTCTGATATGGCATCTCCTCCTGTTTCTGCCTCCCCAGCTATTCCATCAGAATCCTCGGCTCTTGTTTCTCATACTGATAATTCTGGTGGTCGTGGCCGAGGTCGTGGAAGGGGACGTGGTGGTAACTGGCTTAGATGTACTTTTTGCAATAGGTTGGGGCACTTGGAAGAACGCTATTGGACCAAACATGGTAAACCTGCTGCTGCCAACTTCGCTCAGATTGAATCAGTTTCAACGCATCCGACTGTGACTTTCACTCCAGCGGACTATGAGGCCTTCCTTCGCTTTAAGGCCAACTCTCAGCCTTCAACATCTGCCACTAATAATCCTGTTGCCTGTATCTCTCTCAATCATCTCTTGGACCTTGGGTGATTGATTCCAGTGCTTCTGATCATCGCTGTGATAATAAAGATCACCTTACCTCTCTATCCTTTTACAATTCCTTACCTTCTCTCACACTTGCAAATGGGACCAAAACTCTTTTCCTTGGTATTGGTCAAGCCCAACCATGTCTTCTCTTACCATTAACTTCTGTTCTTTATGCCCCTGGTTGCCCTTTCAATTTGATATCTGTCAGCAAATTAATTCAATCACTTTAGTGTTCAATTACCTTCATTAAAAATTCTGTTCTTGTGCAGGATCCGAATACGGGGAAGACGATTGGAGTAGGTCATGAGTTTAAAGGGCTGTATCATCTTGACATGCTAAATTCCCCAGTAGCATGCACCATAACAAAATCCTCAGCTGTCATTCATAGTCATCTTGGACATCCTAGTCTTTCCAAACTTTAGAAGATGATGCCACATATTTCTAGTTTAAAGTCGTTAGAGTGTGAATCTTGTCAAAAAAGAAAACATATTCGTACCTCTTTTTCTAGTAGTCTCAATAAAAAATGTGAGCATCCTTTTTCTCTTATCCATTCAGAGATTTGGGGACCAAGCAGTGTCAGTTCTTCTCTTGGGTTTTAGTATTTTGTTACATTTATTGATGATTTCTCGCGTTGTACTTGAGTCTTTTTAATGAAGAATCGTTCTGAGTTGTTTTCCATTTTTTAAAAATTTTGTGCTGAAATTAAAAATCAATTTGGTCAAACCATTCAAGTTTTACGCAGTGACAATGCACGTGAGTATTTGTTTGATCAATTTCAAGATTTCATGGCAAAACAAGGTATTTTACATCAAACAACCTGTCCTCATACTCCACAATAGAACAGAGTGGCTGAACGTAAAAATCGTCATTTGATTGAAATAGCCAGGACTTTACTTATTCATATGAATGTTCCTTTACGTTTTTGGGAGGACGCTGTTCTTACAACTTGTTATTTAATTAATCGGATGCCCTCCATTGTTTTGGATAACAAAATTTCTCACTCCTTATTGTTTCCTAATACTCCAGTCTATAATATTCCTCCACGAATCTTTGGTTGTACCTGTTTTGCTCACAATCTTACTCTTGGAAAAGACAAACTCATTGCTAAAGCTTTCAAGTGTCTCTTTCTTGGTTATTCTCGTCTTCAGAAAGGGTACCGTTGTTATTCTCCTGATCTAAGACGTTATCTAGTGTCTGCTGATGTCACCTTTTTTGAACAACAACCATTTTTTACTTCATCTACAGAAATTTCTGAAGTAAACACTATACTTCCTGTCCCTGTCTTTGATCCTTCTCCTGTTGTCTCATCACCTAGCACAGAGAGTTCATCAAGTCCTAGTCCCTCTCATGGTCCTCCACAGTCCCCTTTTGTCTATCGTCGTTGCCCTCGTCCATCGACTAGTACCATGCCTATTGTGGAAGATGTGCTTGACAACTCACCACCTTCATCGATTACTTCTCCTGCTTTGGATCCTGCATCAGAGAGTCCCCCCATTGCTCTTTGAAAAGGTACACGGTCTACCTGTAATTCTCATCTTCTTTATGTTTTCCTGAGTTATGATCGTCTTTCTCCTTCATATTATACTTTTGTTTCGACTTTGTCCTCTATTTCCATTCCCAAAACTACAAGAGAAGCACTATCTCATCCCAATTGGCGACAAGCTATGATTGATGAGATGTCAGCTCTACATTCTAATGCGACATGGGAATTGGTTTCTCGGTCTCCTAGTAAGTCAGTTGTTGGCTGTAGGTGGGTGTTTACAAGTGAAAGTTGGTCCTGATGGCTCTATTGATCAGTTGAAAGCTCATTTGGTAGCTAAAGACTACACTCAGATCTATGGTCTTGACTACAGTGACACCTTTTCTCCAGTTGCCAAAATTGCTTCTATTCGTGTACTTCTTGCCTGGGCAGCCATTCGTCACTGGCCTCTTTTTCAGCTTGATATAAAGAATGCTTTTCTTCATGGTGATTTGCAAGAGGAAGTCTACATGGAGCAACTACCTGGGTTTGTTGCTCAGGGGGAGTCTGGGCTAGTCTGTAAAGTTCGCAAATCTCTGTATGGACTAAAGCAATCACCCCGTGCTTGGTTTGGACGTTTTAGTACTATTGTACAAACTTTTGGCCTGACTAGAAGCGAAGCTGACCACTCTGTTTTCTACCGATGTCAGTCTCTTAATAAATGCATATATCTTGTTATCTATGTGGATGATATTGTTATTTCTGGTAATGATTGTGTTGGCATTGAACAGTTGAAACAATATCTATTCAAGCATTTTTAGACTAAGGATCTTGGTAAGCTCCGATATTTTCTGGGTATAGAAGTTGCATAGTCTAGACATGGTATTTTTATTACCCAGAGGAAATATGCCTTAGATATTCTTAAAGAGGATGGTATGACAAGGTGTAAGCGTATTGATACTTCCATGGATCCCAATGTTAAACTTCTTCCAGGACAAGGGGAGCCATTATCTGATCCCGGACGATATCGGAGAATGATTGAAAAATTGAACTATCTCATAATAACCAGGCGAGATATTTCTTTTGCAGTAGCTGTGTTGAGTCAATTCCTTGACTCTCCATGTGACTCACATTGGGATGCTGCTGTTCAGGTACTTAGATATATCAAAGGAGCTCCTGGAAGAGGATTGCTCTATGAGGATAAGGGTCATATGGAGATATGTGGTTATGCAGATGTTGATTGGGCAGGTTCTCCCTCAGACAGGCATTCTACCTCAGGATACTGCGTTCTTTTTGGAGGTAATCTTATATCATGGAAAAGTAAAAAGCAAACTGTTGTTGCCAAATCAAGTGTTGAAGCCGAATATCGAGCAATGGCAGTGGCAACATGTGAACTTATATGGTTAAAACAGTTACTGAAGGAATTAGGACTCTTTAAAGAGCAATCAATGAAACTTGTGTGTGATAACCAAGCAGCTTTGCATATAGCCTCAAACCCAGTATTCCATGAAAGAACAAAACACATTGAGATTGATTGTCACTTTTTGAGGGAGAAAGTTCAATACGGGGAAATTGCTACTGCTTTCGTCAACACCAATGAGCAGCTGGTTGATGTCTTCACCAAATCTCTCCGAGGTCCTCGAGTTAACTATATATGTAACAAGCTTGGTGCATATGATATATATGCCCCGGCTTGAGGGGGAGTGTTAGAATATTGTAAATTAGCAATGTATAGTCGGGTTCATGTATAGTGTCATAGGAAATAGCCACTCATTATTTCTGTCTTTTAAATTGTAGATGGATTTAATCTCCTGTTACCTATAAATAAGATGCATGCTAAGTGTTCAAGACTTAAACACATTCAGTAAATAATCTTTTCTTCCTCTAAATTCAAGTATGCAAAACCATAATCTACTATCCTATATATACTAATAACTAGGGCAAATACTTATACTACTAATACAAGCCTAAACCCATTAACCATAAGACTAATAACCTAATTAAATAAGAAAACAAATCATGAAAGATACTCTAAGATAATATAATAATATTCTTAATATTCTCTAACACTCCCTCAAGCTTAAGCTTTAGCTTGTTACAGGTAGTAATACCACAAACATAAAACAAAATATCAAAACCCATCTTTATCTGAAAGTGAGAAGAGAAACTCGATGCAGTGATGTTGAACCATTCAAACATGGCATAAGGAAGAAGAGAAGATGCTAAACCATCCAAGCATCCAAGAAGGAAGAAGAGGAGAAATTAGGAAACTCCTAGTCCCAAACTTGCAACACCATCGCTAGTGAGAATATAAGGTGGCTCCACCTTGTTGATAGCTCTTTCCTCTTGGCGGCTCCATCTAACAAGCAACCTTTTCCTTTAACATCTTTTGGATGGCTCCACCTTGTTGGTGGCTCTTTGCCTCCGATCGGATAGCCCTTTCCTCTAAGCTCAAGGTGCACCAAGACAATCACAAGAAGAACATAGAAACATAAAGATAGAAAAATTAGGTAGAACAACAACTTCAGCCTGCCTCCTTCAAAGATATCATATCGACATAATCATAATTCAGCCACCAAGTCTCCATCATAGCAACAAACCAGAGTCCAAATTCACAAATCACAAGATAAACCAACAAATTTAGAAGCCAAATCTCCTCGTAGCCAAAGGGACCATCAAACCAGTCAACGAAAGAGAGAATGAAACTATCCAAAACCACACTGTCATACCTAAAACACACCTCGTCGGATATCGCACCAGAACTTCGACCACCAGCAACCTGAAAATTTCGCTAGAAGTCTCGTCAGAGAGGGAACCTCACTCGCCAGCACCACAACAATTAAAGAGGGGAGAAAACACCAACCCACTATTGGAAAACCCCGAATAACCCCTTTCCGGCTTCAACCAACTCACAAAGTGCAAAGACGACACCAGGCTCAAAGGAAATAACCCCAAAAAGTGCTGAAATCACCCAAATAGCGCTGAAACCACACTTAACCACCACAGTGGAGATGTCGCCAGAGCTTCGGGCTGTTCTTGTCTGTACTAGAAAAGTACATGCCCAGCCACAAACAGGTCTTGGAATGGGTGTGCTCAAACTGAAGCATGAACCAAACCACCAAAATGCGGACCCAATACCACTGCTGCAATCGTCGCACCTTATCCCGGCGGTGGCATACCAACACCATCTGTTTGTCACCGGCGACTACCCATGGGTTGCCTGAAAACCAAAATAGTAACCATCTCTTGCACACAACCACTGGATGCACAACCACCAGAAACTCGCGACCTAGCTCGCTTCCAACCACCACTCCTACCACCGGCTCGTCGGTCGTCTCGCCGGTCGTCTCACTGGAACTGTCTGGCTGTGAACCATTGGATGATACTGTTTTGATACTATGTTAAAGAATTACGAGTTTAGGATTAAGGAAAGGAAAAGAGAGAAAGACGATTGAACAATAGTAGACTAAGAATATTATTGATAAGAATTATATGATACAAAACTATAACCTACTATTCTATATATACTAATAACTAGGGCAAATACTTATACTATTAATACAAGCCCAAGCTCATTAACCATAAAACTAATAATCTAATTAAATAAAAAAAAATCATGAAAGATTTAAGATAATATAATGATATTCTTAATATTCTCTAATGTTGGACAATTGGCAAGTGCACCAAGTCGCGCAAGTAATAAAGTGATGAAAGAGTTATCGTTCCCACAGAGATTATGTATGTCAATTACCCGTTTGCCTTGTTAATACTATCTAAGTGATTAAATGCTTTGGATCGAAGAGAGTTCTCAAAGAACCAATGATGAATCACAAGAACTAGATAATTAAAACTAAGATCAGGCAAAAGCATGCAAAACCAGAACACTAATAAATTAGGGAGGAAAAGTCTATGATAAAATGAGTTAGGGATCTGTTTTCATCTATCTCTTCACATGTATTTGTCATCTTTGATTCAATCCAATTTCCCTTCCTAAATTGATGGTGAGAACCTAGTGAGACAATTAATATCCAATCCCTTGGTATAACTTGAGAAATAATTAATTCCTTAACTAAATCCTGCGTGTTTAAGGCAATAACAAATCAAGGTTCTTTCAAACACCACACCAATCAACAATTCTATTCCTAGACTTTGTCAATCAATGGCATCTATCACAGAGCTCAACCATGCATCAGTTTTCCAACACAACTCATGCATGCTTTATCAATTCATGAATGGCCAAATCATGAAAGCATTTAAAAACAATGATAGAATACTCAATTTAATGAAAAGGTAACTTAAATTAATCAAAGACAATCAAATACATAATCCAAAATAAACTACATCATCACCCTAACCAAAGAGAGTTTAGCTACTCATGGAGAAGGAAGAAAACAAAGATGAAGAGGAAAAAGAAAACTCCATTGATAGCTCTTGAGAGAAGGTGAAGGTCTTGATCCTTGAGTCTTTGATGAGCCTCCTCCCTCTCCTAGGGCAAAATATCCCTAAAACTGGTCCTCTTTTTCTATTTAAAACCCAAAACGTGCAACTGTCATAACGTCCAGTGCCTAGGCGCTGGCTTAAACTTCAAAAATTGGTCTTCTGTGCTGCATTCGCGTGCTTAGGCGCTCAGGATGGGCGCTCAGGTGCTCATGTTCCAGAAAATTGGAGTTTTCACTGCCATGTGGGCACTCAGGCGCTCAAACTCCAGCAAAACTGATGCGTTCTCTGTCTTGTGGACGCTCAAGCGCAGGGATGAGGACTCAAGCGCTGGCCTTCCACAATGCAAATTCTCTAGCGATTTCTTCTTCCAAAGGGGTGCTAACTCTACCTTTAAGTTTACCTAAAGATAAACAAAACAACTTAATGAGAAAACTGAACTTAAAAGTGAGAAAAGTACTTAACTTAACTAAAGAAACAATTCAAACGATTTAAATAAGAATCCTAAGCAAAATTACTAAAAGAAAGCTTAAGCCTAGTTAATTGAGAGAGATTAAACAAGATAAAACATCAAATGTATTGCAAATATCATCTAACATTATGTTTTAGTTTTTCTGCTCAACTTCTTTTTAGTTTACACTGGAGTTGATTAATGCTTTGTGAATTGGTGTTGTTTTTCTCTAAAGTATGTCTTGTTGCAGTTGTCAGTGTTGGGGCTGCACTTTTCTTGTTCCAGCAGTTGGCTGGAATAAATGCTGTGGTATACTATTCAACTTCTGTTTTCCGCAGTGCTGGAATTGCTTCTGATGTTGCAGCAAGTGCTCTGGTTGGTGCATCAAATGTTTTTGGTTAGTATTTTTCATTCTAAAAATTGGTTATTGTACATATTGCACAAACATGATATTGTTTCTGAGTTATGACTGATTTTTATGCAGGCACTGCTGTTGCTTCCTCCTTGATGGACAGACAAGGAAGGAAAAGTCTCCTTATCACAAGCTTTAGTGGCATGGTAATAATTATTTTCAACTTTCATCTGTCTAAGGCGTAAAGCAGAAGTGTTTAACCCTTTGTTTAGGATTCTTTTAAGTCTCAGATGCCTGTTTTACCCATATCCCTAGACTTCATGCACAAGTGCGTCGTTGATGGGCCGTCATTGCTTTTGTAATTGTAGCTTTAGTTTGTATTTCTCTGTGTGATGATTGATTGTAAACGTAAGTTCTTGTTAAGCTTGTAATTTTTGCTGATTTAGTTGATTTTATTACCTATGAGGGGAGATGAAGAGAGTCCAAAACTGGTTAGGAGGTGCATAAGAGATTATAGTTATACCCTTGTCTGGCTACTTCTAGGGATTGGAAGGTTTTGCAGATACTATTATGCCACGTTTAAAAATGGGAAAGATAAAAATGAGGTAATACAAGACAATTTTGAAAAGTCTAAACAAGGAATCACGTTTTTTTTTTTTTTGGGTTTAATTTTTATTCACCTCTATCTTTCTTCCCCTTTCTTCTGAATGTTGATTGTTTTATTAATTTTTTATGGAAGGAAAGGAAGTAAGTTATTCAAGTTCTTGACGAAGAAGGCTACTTTCAAGCATTATGATCTTTAATTATTATTTTGTATGCTTACATGTTAGAGCAGAATTTGGTTGGTAGGTATGGATCTATTCTTAGTTTTCATCAGTGGGTGCCTTAATTAAATATAGCTTATAGAATAATTAGTTATAACCTAATTCAAAACCCTGTCCTTCTGGATGAAATGATGTCTTTCTATTTTTCTTTCTGTTTGTCTCAACCAAAACAATTCTTCATCCGAAGAGCTTAATTTCCTTTCTAGTGCAATATAACCTATTCATCTTATTTTAAATCATGTCTAAAACACCCTGTATTTTTCTGTCTTTCCCAGGCTGCCTCTATGTTGCTTCTTTCTCTGTCTTTTAATTGGAAGGTCCTTGCACCATACTCTGGTACCCTTGCTGTCCTTGGGACTGTCCTGTAAGTCATTTAGTTTTTGTCAATAACAGTATTTCCATTCACTGAAAGGCTACCTTGTATTATTTGTTGTATATTTTTTTTGACCCTGTGGTCTATGAATTTTAAACAGTTATGTCTTATCTTTCTCTCTCGGTGCTGGTCCTGTGCCTGCCCTTCTTCTACCAGAGATATTTGCGTCTAGAATCAGAGCAAAAGCAGTTTCTTTGTCATTAGGCACGCATTGGGTAAGTGACTTCACTGCAGAGTCTAATATCATTTGTAATTACTGCTTTTTTGCTGTAAATTTTGAAATTCTACTGCTGAGGGGCTAAAACCAAACTAAAACCTTGGCATTTTTTATGAGTAGTTGCCTGTGAGCTTACCAAACACCAAAATTGCTGCTGAGAGGCCATACCAAACTCAGTCAGTCAGTCACGCAGTTTTGCTTATGCGTGTGCTTGCGCCTGTTCCTATTTTCTAATTAATATCATTGAAGAAACATTTCTAAGAATTAAGAAAATAGCTTTGCTACGAGTTCCTTCCCAAATATTGTGCCTATAAAGTTTCTTGAATCTTTAATGATATCCGGATTGGGATGATTTATACTAACGTAAGTTTTATTGCTACAATGATTTTGTTGGTGGCCTGAAAATTATGCTAATGATGAAATGTGGAATTTTTTTCCTGGTCAGATCTCCAACTTTCTCATCGGGCTCTATTTCTTGAGTGTTGTAAACAAGTTTGGCATCAGCTCCGTATACTTGGGGTTCTCAACTGTCTGTCTTCTTGCTGTCTTGTACATAGCTGGTAATGTTGTGGAAACAAAGGGTCGCTCATTGGAAGAAATAGAACGTGCTCTTAGTCCTGCAACTTAAAATGTAGAAAGGCATTGCTAATCATTCTAGTGCAGCTCTTAGAATTTTTGTACCTTAGGACTCTTGTTACTAATTTTACTCTAGATGTGGTCATTGTATTTATCTTACATATCGAGCTTCCTTTGATATAATAAAAGCATAATTTTTGTGCTATTTTTTTTTTTTTAAAAAAGTAGTTGGGGCAATCATGGGTTCATGCTACAAGTGAACATGGTCTGCTTTGAGATCCCAACTTCCTTCGGACTAGTAGTGAAACGGTATAACTCTCCTTTCACAAGGTTTACCTAGGGATTGAACATGAGTCCTTTTCCTGAGAGATGTAACTAACTTTCACTGTGTTATCCTATGCGGGTAATTTTTACGCTATTTGTATAATTTTCTAGATGGAATCAATAAACGCTTGGATTTGGATGAGTGACAATATGCATGAGTGGAGCTTAAAAGTTTAAGAAAAAGATTAGCTGACAGGCGAATATTAATTGAGTAATCTTTATATAAATAATATTTTAAGCATAGTTAATACCAAGAAAAAAATATACATAGATAATTTATAATTATTAGTCTTTAACCAATGTATCACGACAGGTGTTAGATTCTCCGCGGATACTACTGGCATGCATCTTGTGTTGATTGGGTGCATTAAAGCACCTTCAATTTACCTAGGATTGCAGGTTTTGGGGCACGCTGGCCAGTTAATATTTATTTATTTAAAAGTCCTTTTGTTTTTTTGCTTATAATCCACTACGTGTTATTTTTTACATTCTAGTCCTTCGCACAAAAAACCGTTGTCCCATTCAAAACACTTACTGCAGCACGTAGTTGGTATCAAATGGATGGCTTAATCTCATAAGCGATTATTGAAGGATAGAAAGGATTAAATTGAGTTTTGAGATCATTTTTTACTCCAATAGCATCGAGTACATCACAACTCTGTCTTGAAAAGGGTGAGTGAAGTTCCACCGGTTCGAAGCAACTCTGCCTCCTCCAGTACCAGGGACCCAATTCCAAGCCTGACGATTCAGCTTATGCGGGGGTAAATGTTACTCTATGTTACACTTACACCACAATGAATAAGGAAGAGATTGGATATGAAGACTAGGGAGTTGCAACCTGTGATAGGGACAGAGCAGTTGCTAGGCTTGCGATCCCAGCACCCCTGCTCATTTCTTTTGAGCTGGATTGTTAAACAAAACCTAGACAAAATACTACATTCCATTATTGTCAACTTCAGATGATATTGAATTTTTTTAAAATAACATTAAAATTAATTAAACATTCAAACTTTTATTCTAAAATTAAAAAAGGCCAATTTTTTTTTTTTTGAATTTGATGTAATTTCAGAAACACAAGATGAAACAAATCTTTCTCAAGGACCAAGCCATCCATATCCTCCATCAAGCCATGCCTCTGCTCACCCACTCAAAATAGAGCCACCGATGAAGATTTGGAGGCAACCGGGGGTAGCACGAATTATAAAGGAAGCACCTTTATACACGAGCAGTTGAAAAGCTTAATGGGTATATGACAAAACTTGGTTTCAGCATGGCCCAGCTGCTAGAGTTTGCCAGAAAAGCTCACTCGAATACCAGCAAAAAAGTATTCAATGGTCGGAAAAGCAAGAAACGAGTTTCGAAACCAACACACAATTTCTCTTTTCTTACGGGACTAGCTGTTTAATTTAACAGATTCTCGTATTTTACCTATTCAAAAGGTTCCCAATGTTTGTTTGGAGCGGTTGATGTATTTCCACTTCGTTTTCTCCAATATCAGCGGCTAATTTTTAAGGTGCATCAATACACCTCCACAAGATAGGGACATGTAAGACTTCACCAATTCCTCGCATGCTTAGATTCGAGGCATGCTATTTATCTATTTTATCTTAATCACGAATATTTCCTATTTTTTTGTTCAACTGAGATATGTAATCTCATATAGACTCTTCTTTTCCTTATTTTATATGAGGAAGACATAAAATAGATTTTGGATACATTTTACTTGTGGTGAAGTGTAACAAAAATTGTGAGGACAAATCTTTCCAATCGAAAAACGGAATTCGAAGCCAAAGTAGTAAATCATCTCAAGGCAGCTTTCATTAAGGAAAGAGGAAAAATACGACACATGAGCAGATCATCCTCTCCAGTAAACAACTGTAAAGCAAAGTCTCGCTTCTCCTCACAGGTTCCCACGATCACAATGGTAATTACAACAATTGATTAACTTACATAAGCTTCTAGGTGCTCTTGAGGGTTTGTGGTCTCATCATAGGCTTTAATATTAGTTGGATATTTGAAGCACCTATGGATTTCATAGGCCATCAATTCATCAAAGAAAGGTTGATTATGCTCAATCGACTTTCTCCATCCTTAATCCTGCTCTCTATTTTCTTGTATCAGGTTCTCAGCCCTTTGTCTGGATTCCGTGTTCATTGAATTGTTCGAATTACATATCCCATCATAGGCTGACTCTCTCCTATTATCACGATTCTTGTGGGGAACCTGATTTTCTTCATCCTTTTCCTAGTTAGCAGCTCATTCTAGGTCATGAATGCGTTCATCCTGAAGTTTGACCAGGGAGATCAATTCTTCTCATGATAACTCTGGGAGACGTGATTCACCCTACTAGGAGCGAACTTCATCTTTATCCTCCCGTGCTCCTAGATGCTGCAACACTGATATCCGTTGTCTAGCCTCTCCTGAGGGGGTTCCATATGAACCAAGTTGTTGTGTCAACAGAGCGCGCCGTGATTGAGGGGAGGGGTTTTCGTTAGTATGCAAAGTCTCTTCTTCATTTAGCCTGAGTTTCGGTTGGGCAACAATTGGATCTTGGATTACAACGGAGGCTGGATAGCGGTTAGAGGAGGGTTGATTATGTGTTGCAGAAACGTGATTTCGTCTGATAGTGACCATAATGGTAGTGATGAGAATCAAAGTTTATTGTTTCCACAGACGACACTAATGTTCTAAACGAGTTTCAAAAGATTACTTGAATGAGATTGATGAAGGTGGTTTCTTCCTCTGTAACACGATAGCAGCAACGATGGCGCGAGGGGTGGATACTTGCAAAAGCCACTCTAACGCTCAAGTTAGACCATACACAAGGTAGGTAGTGTTTGGAATTAGATGTATACCTTTGCGACCTTGTGTGGTATTTATAGGAGTGTTTTGACAGATAAAAATCATATTTAAATCTACATTAAATATTGTTAATTATGATAAGAATCTAATAAGATTGTTATCTCTTATAACTAATTCCTATATTTATGAGAGATTCTATTAAAGATTTTCTCATCATAAATAAACATATTTACTTATCCAATAACGCTCATAAATATCCGATATTCAACTCTAACGGACTGAGTTTTTTTTGAACCGCTAATTTGAAACTCAATTTTATATATATATATATATATATATATATATATATATATATAGAGAGAGAGAGAGAGAGAGAGAGAGAGAGAGAGAGAGAGAGAGAGAGAGAGAGATATTAACATAGGAGGTGCACGAATATCTGGAGGATAATGGGATGTATGGCCTAATCTACCCATATATAATAAATTTGAATACTCTCTCTTGAGAGTGTGAAATTTTCTAAACGTATTATTCTTATGGAGTATCTACATGTATATCATTCCACGTGTTTTTCTCTCTTTCAAAAAAGATTTCTTCTTTCTCTCACTTTTTTTCTCCTAATATATATCCTTAATTATCTCCTGAATGTCCTTCTCAATTAAGAGAGATTCCAATCTCTATAATTTTTTTCTCAACCAAATCTCAAAAACATTGAGAAGATATTCAACAAATAATTAATTACTATCTTGTTTTTATCTTTTTTGCTTTTTTATTACTTTGAAATAAATTATTAACAATTTAAATACTTTAAATTCAAAATATGTTACATATGTATAACATATTAAAAATAAAATTTTTAAAATATATTCTACACACACATTAAAACTTTTTAAAAAGTTCCATACAATGCATGGGCTACTAACTAATAGAAGATAAAATTTATAACACTATCATATCATAGTATAAAAATTATGACTATTGCTAGTTGAGCTACAAGTGGCAATTAAAGAGTTGTTACTTCAAATCCAACCTATAACCTCTTTAAATTTCAACCTCAGTGATTTAAGCTACCTCAAGTGGCATGAGGCCGCTAGCGTAAAAAGTAAGGGGGCAAAAAACACATTAATGAAGACATGCAAGGCGCTAGTGGAAGCGTGCAAATGCAACTATTTACCAAAATATCAGGGAAGCTATTCTTCCCCATGCTTACCTGCCTGGTGCAGTAGCTAGCTAGTAGTTCCTTGTTGAGGGAATCACATGGTTGGCGGTTGACAATTCACTTGTAATTATTTGATCCAACTATACCTAATATTTTGAAGCAACGAGGGGAGAGAAGAAAATATCAAAGGAATGAAGCATTCAATTTGGCAACAGAGATTAAAGAAATGAGTAATGCTATATCCTCCTAACCAATCATTCTAATACTAAATGAAGAAAGTATTAAATGAAAAAGTAGATACATCTAATATCTTGTGAACATAAAAAACATTCAATATTTTCTTTATTTAGTAATTAGGAAGATTAATAGGAGGATTATGTAGGAGGATAAATCATTTCTTTAAAGAAATACTCTTCTGTAGTAATTACATTATTTAATTTCATGTTTTCGTCTAAAACAATATAATTACTTAACGCTATCGAAGAAGAAAAGCGTGTCCTGCTCAACAGAGAAAAATATGAGTAATAATATCATTAGGCCAATAATAACCGTAATTGGAGGAGCTCCCACATGGCAAATCTGTCTTGAACACCTTTACTTGAAACTTTGTTAACGCAATGCATCAAAGCACAAAACCATTTCTATAATTGCATGTTAAAACCATGGAAATCCGGAAGAAACAAACAAACCAATAACCTTGAATGATCTCAAAGGCACCACCTCTACTTTATATATATATATATATATATGAGGAGGGATCAGCTTACACCAATGTAAGTCTTTTTTCTCTTACAATTATTTTCAACCGTTATTTTCACTTTCATCTAATGGTTGAGATTATTTCATTAAAGGTAACTATTCATTAGATAAAAGTGGATCTAACAGTTAAAAATAAGTGTAAGACAAAAAAAAACTTATACTAGATATAACTTGATCCTTGATCCTATATATATATATATATATATATATATATATATATATATATATATATTCTAACAAATGCTCTAAGAGCACTTATTAAAGAATCTAAAATAAGAAATTTTACATGAAAAATAGAACATTTTAAATTTTCAGTGTATTAAATATTCCACTTTTTATTAATTTTTTTTCCTATTTTGAATCCTTAACAAATGTCCTTAGAAACTTTTTAGCAAAACTCATATTTTTAATATCCTTGTACATTAACTAAATCCCGTTACAATGATCATTTACCAAGTATAAAGGTATACATCAAATTAAGGCTCAAATTAATAGCAACTAATTGCCAACTACATCCAGAACTAAGCAGTATGAGAATGAAAGCTTGTTGGATCAAAATAGGATTTTGATGCAAATTCAAATTTGTTTATCTAGTACATTTAATGAATAGGAATAGAAATGGAATGGAATAGAATGAGTTAGAATGGAATGACCATTCTTATTCCATACTTTAGTAACTTTTGGAATGCAATAGCTTGTCAAGCAATTTAAAATTATTTAGTACATGGAATTAATATGGAATATAATCAAATTTGATCTAAATAACATAAATACCTCTCATGAAAAAAATAAGGATGGTTAGTTTTTCTCATGTATAGGTTAAAACTTAATTTTTTAGACTTAATAACAAATAATAATTTGTTAAAGAAGTGCAAAAAAATATTTTATTTGTGAAAAGAAAGTAACATTTATACAATATTTTGGATAAAATACTCTATACGTTGCTTATGATAATTTTTTTATGCTGATTTGGATAATAACCGTGTTCCTCAATATTATTATATTTTTTAATAAAAATTCTATATATTTACATAATTATTATTTGTCAAAGTTTTACCTGAGTATTCAAGCTTAATTATAAGACATGTGGGATAAATTGAAAATAAAATTAGAATTTAGAAAGGATAAATTTAATAAAGGGTAATAAATATTTAAAATAAATGAGGGTATGTTAGGAAAAAAATTAAACTCATTCCATATACAATGGAATCACCTATGCCACCTCTGTGGGAAGGAATGATAATTCTTAGTTCTATGGACTCAGGAATGGAATGACCATTCCATGGATTCACCATTTCACACACAAAATATAATTTGGAAAGTAACTTTAAAATCGTTCCTTTATGTATGGATTGAAGATTAATTAACTAGATTGATGTCATTTTTTATAATTGAAAGATTAAATTGATTTTAACTTTCTATATTAATAGACTAAATTGATGTCTTTTGTTTTTTTTTTTTTAATTATTGAGAGACTAATTAATGTTCATCTTTTAAGAGGAATAGATTGATGTCATTTTTTATGATTAAGAGAATAAATTAATATCAATATTTTTTAAAAGACTAAATTAATGTGATTTACATCTTTTGGGGATTAAAATGCATCTTTACTTTATATTATTTCTTTTACTCATGCTTGCGTCACAACAAAGTAACCATGCAAGTGACTCCAGCAAGTGTAATATTAATGAAACATTGAATCTTCCGCAATGGCTGCTGAAACTAACCTTGTTTCGATCACGCCATCCTAGTCCAAATGGACGAGAAAGCAAACCTATCCTCTTAGTAGGGCGTTGAGTATATTTTTTGGCATTCAGTAAATATTGCATTAAAAATGAGGATCTTGTCTTTTAAAAAGGGTATTGTCATTTGTAATTCTTTTTTTTTTAATTCTCTGTTGACAAAGTTGCTAATTTTAAAAAGCCACATTCAGAGTGTTCACAACTGACTTATGAGATTTAAATGAAGCATTTTTTTCATCTCTTGCTTTGTCATTTAGTGCGTCTATTGATTATTGGCAAATGGAGCATAAACCATCTCAGCTGATTTCGAAATCATTCATTGGCCGCTTACATGTGAACAAAAACCATGTCTATCACTTTTTCTTCTTTGTAATTGGTATATCACTAGGAATAGTAGCAACTTTATGCTTTAAGAGCTTATCTTTCAGTTTGCAGGACTTTCCATATTCTGTGACGACTTCACTCACAACATTCCTTCGACCACCACCATTGCCATTACCATCGTCACAGCCATTATCTGTATCTCCACCACCACAGTTGCCTTCACTTCCATCACCGCCACCGCCACCATTGCAAGTATTATCCACTTCATCATGGAACACAACCTCCAACAATACCAGCACTGTATTGAAGACATCTCTCATGCACAACATGACCGACCAAGAGTTGTTCCTCAAAGCATCTATGATGGTTCGAAGAATTCAAGATTTCCCTAGCAAGACCGTTCCAAAAGTGGCTTTCATGTTCTTGGTAAAAGGTAAATTGCCCCTGGCACCCTTGTGGGAGAAATTCTTCAAAGGCTGCGCAGGTTTTTACTCCATTTACTTGCACCAAAATCCTTCTTACAAAGACACCATGCGTGAAGATTCTGTGTTCTATGGAAGAAAAGTTCCAAGCCAGGTTAGCTTGCTATAGCTTATGTTAGGGTAAATTACACTTTAGTCACTAGTTTCACGCTATTTTAAATAATCCTCATCTACTTTTATTTTTATTGTTTTTATCACTTAACTCCCCATAACTTCGGTTTAAGTTGAAAACATTATCTTTTTAATTAACTTTAAAGGCATTCACTATTTATTTTAGACATTAATCTATTTGGTATAACACTTTTTCTCAACCTACCCCTTGTGGTTAAACTATCATTAAAGTCAAATGAATAGTTAGTATTTTCAACTTAAACTAAACTTGAGAAAGTTAAGTGACAAAAAAAAAAAAAAGAGTAGAGGGGAGTTATTTGAAAAAGTGTGAAACTACAAGGGTAAAGTGTAATTTATCCCTTATATCATGTTCTTGGAAGACTTAAACCCATCATAAGCTCATATTTATAGATATATTATTGAATCAATCTTTTGTGTCTATGGCAGCCAGTTGTTTGGGGTACATCATCAATGATCGATGCTGAGAGACGTCTTCTGGCAAATGCACTTATGGACTTATCCAATCAACGGTTTGTGCTGCTCTCAGAATCATGCATCCCATTATTCGGCTTTAGAACCATATATGACTATCTTATGAACTCAAGCCTCAGCTTTTTAGGTTCATTTGATGACCCAACAAAGGATGGCAGGGGAAGATACAACCCAAAAATGTGGCCTATAATTAACATAACCGATTGGCGAAAAGGGTCTCAATGGTTTGAAGTGCATCGCGAACTTGCCATTCACATTGTATCTGACACCAAATACTACCCTATTTTTCAGCAGTATTGTCATCCAAGATGCTATACGGATGAGCATTATATCCCAACGCTTGTGCATATGATGTACCCTGAATTGAACTCTAATCGTAGCCTCACTTGGGTGGATTGGTCAATTGGTGGCCCACATCCACGAAGATATGGATGGGGTGATATTACAGATGAGCTTTTGAACCAAATTCGATTTGGATCAACATGCTTTTATAATGGAAGCACTACCAACATATGTTTCCTTTTTGCAAGAAAGTTTCATCCAAGCGCATTAGAGCCTTTATTGCGGGTGTCTCCCTTATTGCTTGGTATTGATCCTTAGATCTTACGGGGTTGAGATTTTTCATTGTTGTAAGGAATCCATTTAGCTCTGATATATGAAATTATCTAGCAACACATGATAATTTTTTTTTGTACAAGCAATTATTTTGGTTTATCAATGTATAATCCTGTTTATATCGTAATAACGATCAGGGAATTGTCAACATATAATAGGTGGAAATTTGAACATCTGTATCCAACAACTTACTTTAAAAGGTGGAGGCTAATGATTTTATCAACAGTTACCTAAATTAATATGATGTTTATATTGATTCTGTTAGTGAGTAATGTACTATAATTTATTTTTAGAGTTAGGTTGAGTTAATTATAATTTGAGTGGCTAAATGTAACTGTTACTTACTTCTAATAGAAAAGTCACTTATGTAATTTAAGAATCACTCGTTCATTACTAGAAAATAGGCTTTTAGTAACTGATTTTTCGGTCGCTAAATCCTTAAAATTGGTCACTAAAATACTTAACGACCAATTTAGTAATTGATTTTAATCGGTTGCTAAATTCTTGGTCGCTAATATTTGGCGACCGATTTATGTCATTGCTAATGGCAGCGATTGATTGGTCATTTTTTTCAAAACATTATTTCAAGATTGATTTTTAGAGACCAAAAAATCAGTCTCTAATTCAGTCTCTAAACATTGAATATAATATATATATTTAAAATCAATCGTTAATTTGGTCTCTAAAAGAAAAACCGTTGATAAAGTGGTCTTTAAACTGGTCTCTAATTTTTTTTTTAAATTTGGTCACTAATTTGTGTTATGAATATATAATCATTTTTAATTTATTAAAATCTAATTTTTAAAAGCACCTAATGAACAACAATAGACAAACATAAAAGTTAGTCCTCCTCATCTTCACCTCCCTCCTCTTCTTCTGCTCCCTCTGTCTTAGGAAATGTCTGATAACTTAGAAATGGCTGTCAATGCTGAAAGTTGATGCTCCTCATCATTTCTTATAGCAATCGTTTTGTCGACTCAACATGTTGGTTTGTCAACACAATCTGTCTCTCATTATTATCCAATCTGACCCAAAACTTATCTCTGTCACTTCTTAATTCTTCAAGTTCTTCCCTTTGTATCCATTGAGATGATGAAGAACTTAAGCCACGATATTATGGTCTTCTTGATGGAGACCAAGGAAGCTCAAGTGGAAGCCCAATGGGTCTAATGCCCAAAGATGCACTGCGAGGACTTGGAGACCCAATGACAAGGTGAAGAGTTAAGAAGGCTAAGGAGGATTTAGAGAAAAAAGTCAACCACTTTCTCTCACTCAAGTCCATTCTAGAAGAAGGAGTACTCAAGATGGTCTAAATGATATAAGTTGATGAAGGGCCCAATGTGGGGGTATGATTTCTTCTTAGTCCATTTTATTTAATTATGCATTTGAACCTTTTAATTTTCTCAGTTTTGGTTCTTATTTTCTTTTTGAGATAATTTTATAATAAGGGCCTATTGTTTGGGCTTAACTTGTGCATAACAGAGATAGGGATAGGTGCTACTTTCTAATTGGGCCTGTGCCACATTTGTGCTAGGATTAAGATTAAAAATGCGCTAGCTTGCTGCCTCCTTTAGCTAGACCTAGCCGTATACCTAATGCCTATAAATAGGCTTGTGTTTACTATATTTGACACTTTTGAATTTGAGAATATTATTGCACTCCTTTGTAAGTTTTGAGAGCTTAGTTCTCTTGGGGTTCTTGGAAGAACCATATTAGTTCTTATCAAAGGTTTCGTTACCTTTGTGGTGAATCTTCGCTTGACTTATCACTCTCTAAGAGTGTGGCGTATTCTTCCTTCCATTCCTTGTCTTTTTTCGTCTTTCTATTTTTTACTGTTCACGTTACTGTTCACCCTTCATCGTTTAATTCTTTAAAACACGAAATCAACTCAATGACGATATGTAAAAACAATATGCATCCAACTTGGATCATATCACTTCTAGCCACTATGATTTACTCTAATTCAAGACCATAGATTCTACCTTTTTTTCACTCCAACCACCTCGCAAAACACATCCAACTCATTTGGGGGGAGGAGTTCCTTCCTCAGATGCTCTTTGGGTCATTTGTTACATTTGTTCTTCAAATTTTCCTTGTTAACACCAATATGATAGCACAGTTAAAATATGCAAAGGCTAATTACAAATATTCAAATCTAAGGCATATTCCCCTTTGAAAATAGAATAGCGACTTTTGGCATGCAATAAACATAAATTTCAATAAGTTGGAAAATTGGCAGCATAAGAATAAATATGGTTTCAATCACATATTCAAAGCAGGTTCCTGTGATTTATCAAAAGACAATCAAGAGGAATCTAAGCATGGTATTACAAGCACACAAATTGGAGAGATTCAAGCTTATATTTAGAGTCCCTTTTAAACATCAACACATCAATGTGTTCATCCTTCTACCATCCATGTTACATTCTCAATTCACACATAGGCTTATATCCAAAGAATATAGAACAAGAAATAACATATCAAACCCAAACTAATCAAGCAATTCAAGTCACCTATTGTAATCAAAGAAGAACCTTGACTCAGGCATTTCATCAAACTAAAAGCCAAGGCATAAAGTATATATGATATTTTTATTAACCTCAATCACAACTTGTTGCATCTATGTTAGTCTAACATACTAAAAGTCAAGACATGAAGCAAATATTAATCATGCATTTAAGTTACTTACAACTTTATAAGCTGATCTCTTGTCCACCCATGTGTGAACCTTATGTTGATGTGTGACGAAACAAATTGATGGAGAAGAAGCAACACCATTCAACTGAGTCTGCAACAATTGCAACTAAAAATAATAATAATAAAAAGAACATATTAGCTACATAATAAAGCAACATTTTAGTAAATTTAACCATATTAGACAACTTCTGCAATAATGCAAGAATAATAAACTTAACCAGATTAGCTTTATGTTGAGATGAGGTAATAGAGCCACGGGTGTGATATGAGCCTCCAAATCCTGCACGATTAGATGCTTGATTTACTTTTTCAATCACACTTTTCTTCTTGAAAGCCTCACCTTCCTAATGTTCACACAATCTATCCCACACATAATCTCTAAGCCAACTTGATTTTTCATTTTCCTGTGAGTTTTTTCTAGAACATTCTTCAATAATGCCTCACTCCATTTCTCAAAATTTGCTCAAACCTAATAATGATATATGGTGGAGTGACATCATACTTCCTGTTCAATAAATATGAGTAAGTAAATTAAATAAGACAAAAGAAAATATAATGTTTTGAATTTTAATAATCAAAATTTGAAAATTACCATAAACTCTTCAAACCACATATTTCTTGTGGTTTTAGATATCTTTTTCCTTGATGTCCATACACTACAAGAAATTCAACGATTAGCGGTGAATTTTTCTAATGGAATCAATGCCACTAGTAATCCTAGAAATTTCAGGGGGAAATATCCAACGGAAAACTAAATGTCGAGAAAAAAATTAACAAATGAAAGGAAATAAATTTTCGGCAGATTAATCCACCAGAAACATAGACCGCCCAAGATTTTTTTACATTTTCAGATTTTCCTCTAGTAAATGTAGTGGTTTGGTTTTTCTAGAGTTTCCAGTGGAATAATTCCCTCGAAAAATTCCTTCAACTTCTGATGGAAATTCACTCCGTTACCAAACCATTACGATTTTTCAGCAGAATTAATTCGCTAAAAAATTCCTCCAACTTCCAAGGAGTGTCGACCAATTTCTGGTGGATAATCCGCCGGAAATGTCATGCTGGTACTGAACCAGTTACAATTTTTTATGATTCAAACAGTTAAAAACTCGTCAAAAATATTTTCAACAAATCACAGTCCACCAGAAACATCTTTTTAAGAACTGAATGTGACTCAATTCTCTTCCATTTCTTTTTTTTCTCTCCTCCTTCCTCTCCCTCTTCTCCGTCCCCTCTGGTTCCTTTTCACGTTCTCCGTCCACTCTCCCATTTCCTCCCTCTTCATCGTCCTCTCTCCCCTTCCTCCGTCCTCTTTCCCACTCCACCGTCGATCTCTATCCTTCCAGCAAAAATGTTAGTCTCGACATACTGCTCCTTCTGACGCTGCTCCTTATGGCGTTGATGGTTGTTGCTCATGTGACCTAGACATGGTGCATGGACATGGATTGGACATGCATGACTGGAGTACTACATGCATGTATATATATATATATTATATTTATATTTGTTAATAATATGTATATGTACATATGTGTATGCATGTATGTATATTGTATTTATATTTTAAATATACATGTTTATGTGTGTATTTGAATGTATATTTATATGTATGATATACCATTATCTTATATTTGGTTTTTATATGCTATTGTGATAGATAATTTCCTATTTATGTGTATATTTGATTCATAACTTTGCATTGTATAAGATTAATACTATAATTTATATTAAATGAGAATAGAAAATGGGAAAATCAGAATTGTGACCAAACCAGGGAATCCCTTTATCAATAATATAGATTATAACATAATGTGTTAATTTGAAAATTAAAAAAACTGTGATAAAATATTAAAAAGAAATATTAAATATAAAAGTTTAAAATTTTTAAGCAAAGATATTGATTAATTATTAATTATTTAATTTAATTAATTTCATTAATTAATTTAATAATTTATATATTAAATAAAAATAATTATTAATTATTAATTAATATTAACATTAATTTTAATTTTAATAAATTAATAAGGCATAATATAATGTATTATATAAAATATAAAATAAAAGATAGTAAAAATGTTAATTATATATATAGTTGATAATTAAATAAGCTAATAATAATTTACTAATTTTATTATAATGACAAATTTCAAGAAGTCTGCTCATTGAAATAATAAAAGTCAAATAAATTAAGAGTTAAAGTTGAAACCCTTATCTTTTAAAATTTGCTAAAAAAATTCAATTGATGAGAATAATTTTTAATTAAATTAGTTTAAAATTGTAACTCAAAATATGACTTTAATTCTCCAAAATTACCATATAAAAACCCTAATAAAGTCATTTTAAACAATTTTACATTAATAAATATTTTAACTTAATTACCTACAGGATAATGTTTCTTTATTTTACTTATCCAAATTTAATTTAATTTAATATGCTATGTTTGAGTTGTTAAAATAATTAATGCTCTGTTGAATTAGGAAGTTCTAAATCTTAAGTTAAATAATATTAGTTCTACATGATAGGTTAAGTGACTCTAAGTAGTTTGAGATTTGATTATTCAAGTAACTTATCTTTTGCCATCCATTAGTAATGAGGACGATGACTCTAGTGATAAAATTATCATGTGGTAAATGTGATAGAAAGTTTGAGTAGTAACATGAATCCACCTATTATGATGATAAGGAGAAGACTAGATAGGCTTATATAAGAAAAGGAAGAAGGAAAACATTGCGAATTAAAGAAATAAATTTGCATGTTTTTCTTAAAGTTGATTTTTTGACAGATAGAACGCGTATGGTGGAGCAGTTGGAGAATAACATAGAAATCAAAAGCATATGACATTGATATAAAGAGTGATTTCAATAATAAAAATGACATACAAGAGTCTCGTGGAGAGGATATGCCGAATAGAATCATGAGCTCGACATTGTTAGGATTGGGAAAGTTGAGTAGGTAGTGCCTTGACTATTGTCCTTGCTGGTGACACCGAAGTGTATGTCTCATTGCACTTGTCTATCGAGTTTTGGAGAGTAGTTAATTAAGAGAAAAGTAATTTTAGGAGTATTTGGTTGAAGTTGGGATTAGGGTTTAAAGAGTGATTGTGATGACAAGTAAAGCAGATGTATTTTTCTTATACAATGTAATATCATTAGAGTTCAAGGGAAGACTATCCATGTTTAATGAATGAGTTTAGGAGTTGAGATTGTCAGTATCAAGAAAAGTAAAATTTCTTTTGATCTTTAATAAATTGTTCTCACTCATGTTAAAATATTTTCGTATTAGATCTCTCCTGGTCAACTAGGATAGAAATGCTGGCAACTATAGAGAAGTACGACTTTTTCTAAGTAATATTCCTTACGAAATACATCAATTATCATTCTTGTCTTCAACAATTAAATACTCAAATTTTGTTAACATTTTTTTGCACTTTTCCTTATGCTTGATGATAGCCATATCGTACAGTAGTCAATCCATATACCTTCTTCAATCTAGAGATCGACCTCTTTGGATTGGAGAAGTTATAGGTCCAAATTTCTTGATTGGAGAAGGTATATGAGTTGACTTTTGTAAGATTTAACTATCATCAATTGTTTGGAAGAGCGTATGAAAGAATGTTAATAAAATTCGTATATTTAGCAGTTAAAGACAATGATGATGATTGATATATTTCACAACAAACATTGTTTTTGAAAAAATTATGGTTCTCAAATTGTAGCGAGCAGATTAGTATCCTAATTTATTAGGAGAGAAACCAACACAATTTTTTTTAAACACGAGCACGATCAACTCAAGAGATTATATGAAAAATAACTTTTTTTTAATACTAATGCTCCTAGTTTCTAGACTTTGTTTAATTTGGATACTCTTTCCTTAAGTTTCATATTGTATTACATTGTATAAGAGAAATATATATATGCTTTCACTCGTCATCATCATCACTCTCTCAAAATCTTAATTTCACTTTCGTCCAAATTCCCTTGAGATTAAATTTTTTCTGCTACTCTTTAAAATTCGTTACACGACTGTAAGTAGATACATGCTTTCTATGCTACCAACAAGGGTAATGGTCTTGGGGTTACCCTTTCAACTATCATAGTTCTAATCATGTTGAACATGCAATATTATCCGAATATTTCTTTCCATGATACTCTATTACAATGCCATTTTCATTGGTGTCATCATTCTTAATATAAAATTTCATTTGCTTTTAGTTTTTTTCTTATTTCCCAGCTTCTCCACCAATGGGCTTCTGTTCGCCAGAAAATTTACTTCATAAAATCATATAAATTGATTAGTATAATCCGCAATGCTTTTCTCCTTCCCCCCTTTTTTTTAATATCTCATTACTTAGTCTTGTCCTCATTATCATAAGAGGTAGAACCATTTCAGTACATAAACTTTCGATTATATCAAAATCTTGAAAATGTCATTATTAGAGTCATCATCCTACTATAAGTGAAAGACGAAAGAGGAGTAGAGCAGTCAAATCTCAGACTACTCAGAATCACTTATATAATGACAGAAAACATTCATGGGAACAGGCTTTTTTGGCGGATATTCCGCCAAAAAATGTGGCAAACTAACAAGTCACTATTTTTTTGGGTGACCATATTCGTCAGTAATTTTTAACGAATTCTGGCGAATTCTTATTTCCAGTGAATTTTGGCAAATTCTTATTTCTAGCTAATTCTGGCGGATTCCTATCTCGGGCAAGTGTTTTTCTGGCAAGCGTTTTTTCTGGGAATTACTGGAAGATTTGGCCCTTGGTAATTTGTATATTTCTTGCAATGTTGGCTTAAGATAATGACTTTTAAAGATGTCACTAATGTCATTCACCACAGGGTGGGAAGGAAACAATCTACAAATATTATAGGTGATTAGTTAAAATATAACAAAAAAACTCATGTAATTTTAAAAAATATTGCATACCCATCTTCATCAATACGTAAAACTAGTTTACTGCCACTCATTTGTGTCTCTGATGCATCCTCATGAGTATGACTAGATCTAGGTGTAGATCTTGCATTGTTGGAGAGATAGTAGATCCAATAATGTGAGGAGACTCTTGTGTTAAAGGCACTTCATGATGAGATGATGGGTTAAAACGAGATAGTTGTCTAAGAGGTGGTGAATGTATAGCTGACATCGAAGGTGATGGAGTTTAATGGGGTGTCTTAGGTGATATAGTAGGAAAAGAGGATAATGTGGGTGATGAAGTAGTAGCAGGAGATGGAGAACTAATGGAGGCTAAATGTGGGTGAGAAGTAAGGGGCTGAATTGGCTGTGACTTTTTTGAGCAACCTTTTGAAGCATTTCCTTTACCTTGATCTCTCTTTGACATCTACAATGAACACACATGTAATATAAATTAAAATAATTATCAAATGAATAATAATATATGCAAAATACAAAATACAATTAATTTACCATTTCAAAACAGAAAGACTAATCATCATCATCATCATCATCATCATCAAGCAATTCATATTATTGAAGACCTTCATCTTCATTGTCATTTTCAAAATCATTGTCGAAATCAAATTCATCTTCCTCACCTTCTCCTTCATTCCCTTCTACCTCATCTTCCTCCTCATCCACCCCACCCTTCTTATCTTCACCTACATCAATTTTTACCTCATCATAATCACCTTCTTCATCTCTTAAGTTTCCAAGAGGCTCATCATTTGTTATAAAACCCACATAGGTTGTAGCATCTTGATATACAACCTCTAATGTATATCGATCATCAATAGTACCTCTTTGTTTGGTTTTAATGACAACCCATGTGAACACCCAATTTTGTCCGGATTATTAAAAAAAAAACTTTTTAATGCAAAACAAAAAAAAAAGAAAATAATTTTGGTTATGCTAATAGGTGTTCTTTGATTGCTTGACCCTTTTCTTTTTCAGCCCAAAAGCTTGTTTAGCCCACTCCTTTATAATTACAAAAATTTACAAAAAAAAATCAAATAAATAAAAAATAAAAAAATAAAAAATAAAAAAAAGATGAAGAAGCTGCCGTAGCACCTTTCATGCTTTTTCCTCTTTGTTTTTTTTTCTCTTTTGAGTATGAATCCACTTTCGCTTTTACTTGGTCTTCTCCTTTTTGCCTTTTTCCACCAAGCACACACTCTCACTCCCTACTCATTTTCCACTCACTTTTACATCCCTCACCTGCACATGGCAGACACACAATACACACCCCCACTACATTCTGCAATTGGCAATTGGAGAACACTCTTGTTTTGGCTCCCCACTCACTCACGTAGCTCACACATAGCACTCACTTTCACATTTTTTTTCTCTCACGTCCTCACCAGCACACACACTACACTTTCATTTTTTTTCTCTAACCGCACTACACAGGACCATTAACTCTGGTGGGTTCTTTCTTTTTTTCTTTACATATAAAAAACTGCATTTTGCAGCAGGGGGGAAGCTGAAAATTTTTAAAAAGGAGGCAGCCAAAGAAAGACTCACTCCCACACATTTTTTCACATTCTTCTCACGTACAAGCTACAGATCTATTTTTTCTGAGGACCATTGGGAAGAGCAGCAGCCTTAAAAGAAAAAACCACTCTACGTAGCAGCACCTTAAAACCTCCATAACGATCACCATTCATTTCTATCACCAACCAACTTCAGGAACCACCCATAACCACCACCAACAACCTTCCTTCCTCACCTTCTTCTCTAACCCGCCACCAACCTTTCTCACCTTCCTCTCCAACCTCCCACCATCTTCCTTTCAACCTAGCAACCAACCCCCATAACCAACCACCCTTCAATAGTAAACTCACCACTGTGAACCGCCAGTGCCAGAGGCCGGAGAACCACCACGCACAGCACCAACCATAGCCGTCTCCAGAGCCACACCTTCGCGCACCGCCAGAACCCGAGCTCCACCGTCACGCACGCCCACGACGAGCTCGCCGGAAGACCAGAACCGTGACCCCGTCAGCCACTGCTCGAACCAGAGCCGCGCCGCCCAACCGCGAGCCTCACTGCGCGTCCTCCCTCCCAGAAAACCAAATCCGAACCAAACCACACAGCTCCCCCTCCATAGACCGCCGTGGCCAGCCGCATCTGCTCCCCCCAACCGCGGCGTCCTCACCGCACCGTTGCGAACCGACGCCACCGAGCCACCGCGACCCAGCTCCTCTGCACCGCCGCTGCACTCCGACCCGCGCCTGTCAAACCAGATCGCGGATCTCAGCTGCTCCGCACACACCACCTCGCATGACCGCACGTCACGCCCGCCGTCATCGTCCGCCGGAAGCCACCGTCAAGCCCTACCCGCGACGCCGAAGGACGCAGCCTCGGATCCCCCCGCAGATCGTGGTTCCGTTCCTGTTCCTGTTTGTTTCTTTTCTTTGCATAATGTTAATGTTTCTGCTGCTTTAAGTTTTATATATATATATATATATATATATATTTATTTTAGGTTTTTTTTTCTAAAATTTATTTTGGGGCCAAGCTTGGTTTTATATATTGTTTGGGCTTTAATTATTAGCCTTCTAAGAAATGGGGTTTTCTAAAATTTGTATTTGAGCTTTTAAAGTGAAACAAGGAAAGGAATAATTTTTTTTAAATAAAAAAATAAGAGAATGATGAGAAAAATCATAAAATAATAATTGAACCTTTTTTTTTAAAAATAATAATAATAATAAAAGAATAAAACTTGATTAGTTGAGCTGTGACAGCTTGTTAATCTTGTAATTTTTGGAAAAAAATAAAATGAGATTAATTGAACTGTGACAACTTGTTAATATAACAATTTTAAAATCATCTGAGTTGTGACAGCTTGATGATTCATTTTTAAAATAAAATAAAATGAAATAAAATATTAGAGTCTTGTTGATAAATAATAAAATGGGATTAGCTGAGCTGTGACAGCTTGTTGATCTTGCAATCTTTTAGAATCATCTGAGTTGTGACAACTTGATGATTCGTTTTCTGAAAAAAGAATCAAATGTTGGGTCTTATTAAAAAAAATAGAATCGGATTAGCTGAGCCGCGACAGCTTGTTAATCCTGTAGCTTTTAGAATTGTCTGCGTTGCGACAGCTTGACGATTCTTTCTTTTCCAAAATAATAAAAAAAAATCAAGTAAATTTTCAAGGCCAAAATATCTTCAAAATTAAAAAATAAACAATCTACAATCGTTTTCTAAAGAATTACGTGACTTTGAGTTCCGCATTGCACCTGAGGGTACGTAGGAGCATAATCACAATTCTGTCAAGCCAAAAAATTAAATTTTTATAATCTATTTATTTATTTAATTTATCTTTTTAATAAATGGGTAAAATAAATATTTTAAAAGTTATACAAATTGTACAACTGATTTAAGGTAACCGTCTTAGGATGGATGTATCAGGAGTGCTGTGGGGTTAAGTCCCCACCCTTCCTTGTGCATAATTAGATTCCCGAACTTAAGTTTTTGAACGTAGACCATTCTTTTCTTAGGTTTTCCAGTTTTTCCTAATAAAAATAAAATTGGTGGCGACTCCCTTACTCCTTTTAAATTTTGTTAATTTAAGTCGTTATCCCGCCGCGATCACGGTCGTGACAACCCACTAATCAACCTTTTCTTTTCTTTTTTCAGTGTAAAGTGCATAATACACTTGAAGTGCATTTTGTGCAAATATGAAGGGGTCATATTTTGAATACCATCGAGTATGTCGAACATCCATGACTCCATATTGTTTATAAGCCTTCATGCCATGATTAATTATAGTATCAAACCATTTACAAGTAAACAACACTAACTGTTTCATTGGTTCTCATGGGTATTCAACTTCCACAATCTCTTTAATGATACCATAATAATAATTCTCTTCTTCTACTTGGTCATCACACAAACCCCATAACAAATGATTTTTTTTTACCGATACTTCATTCTTTTGTATGAAACTTATAACCATTGACAAAGTAGATAGGCTATGTATGAACCTTTCTCTTTGGACCATGCTAAGTGGTGAAAAAATTGATTTTGTACTAAGTTATTTATATTGTGAACCTACCAATGGAAAAAGGTAAAATCATTATAATTTATAACTAACAAGTATTTATGTCATTAACAAAAAACCATTGAGTTAAGACACTTACTTAACTTCGAAACCAAATTGGAAATTCAGATGTAATCCTATTATCAACAATATTGTGACTAATATTTGGATTAACTGCTTTCAAATGTTACTCAAAATATCTAATAACATGAATACGAATACCATATATGAGATAATTCAATTAATATAAAATGATCAAATCAATAATGAATTAGTTCACTTACCCAATAAATGGTTAAACCACTTCACAATTAAGTAGGATATGTGAATGTACAGTAACTAGTTCCCTATCTATTAAATATCTACTCTTTCAAGTTCTATATGAGCAACCAAAATGATTAAAAATTGATAAAGTGGGTTAGATTGTCTAATCTAAACCTCCATTATAATTTCAACCAAATCTATTTCTCATTAATTGCACGTGAGATTTAAAATAGTAAGAACAAAAATAAGAAGTCTCTTGGCATAAATATGCTTCACATATGGACCTTTCCACACATGATTTACTTTTAACCATCTCTTTCAACCTATTCAAGTACTTAAAAGTAACATGATATTATTAATCACTAAACCTTGAAATAAAAACATTAACACATTTTAAAATGTAAAATAGTAGGTAATTACCTCTCAAGTGGATATATTCATCGATATTAAACAAGGCCTCCTACTCTTGCCTTATACAACAGATGAATAGGTAAATGCTCCATTGAGTTAAAGAATCTAGTTGGAAAGATTTATTCCAATTTACATGTTGTAATGACTATGTTTTGTTTTATTAGCAACAAATCAAGCACCCATAACACTGTTGAGCACAAGTCTTTGAAGAATTTACTTAACTCAACTGAAGGATTCCATACTAGATCCGTGAGTGCACCAAAAGCAATTGGTAGCAACCGCTCCATAAACACATGACAATCATGACTTTTCATCCCATATAGCTTCCCTTCTCTTATATTTACACATCTATGCAAATTAGAGACATATCCACTAGACATTTTTAACTCGTTATCCCATTTACATGTTAGCTCCAAAATCTTAAGATCCCTTTGTATGCTTAAGTTTTTACTTGAGATTAAGTTTTGATGACTAACAAAATAATACTTTTCTTAGCATATCTTAAGTAACTATTAGTAAACTCACTGCACTCTTAGATTTCTGATAACTTATAATCAGTAAACTTGTTTATCTTAAGAACTTTACTAATATGTGAGTTGAAGTATGCTAGAACTTAGAACTCAATTCAAATATAAGAAACACTAACTTCAAACACTTGGTTTTTCAAAAAGTTCATGAGAAAACTACTCAGAAAGACATGAGAAAACCTGATCAGAAAACCCATCATAAAGTACATCAGAAAACCATTAGAAAATTACGATCAGAAAAGCACTTCAAGGACAAATGTCAAAGACATTCTTTTTGTCTTACACTTAGTCCTATCAATAGAAAACCCTTCTAGTCATAATGAGAACATTGGAAAGCTGCCAAAAAGCTCACCAGAAGGAGATAAAATTACGACTAGTTTCCTAATGCACCAGAAAAGCTACTAGACGCATTAAATGAGTTCTCAACGGCTATTATTCATCGAAGGCTATAAATTAAAGATCATTTTGTTACCCAAGTGGCTTCAGTACTCAAGAGGGGGGGTGAATTGAGTAATTAGAAATTTTTCGCAAAAGCCTTAAACAAATGAATTATACTAAATTTAAATAATAAAGGCGAGAATGAGATAAAGATAAGAAGAACAAATAATAATTAAATTGCAAGAATAAATAAAGTGCATAAAGATAAAAGATTAAGGGTAGAAAAGCAGGCACGATATTTATCTTGGTTCGACCACCAACCACTTGTGGCCTACGTCCAGTCCCCGAAACACAGTTCGAGATTTTTCACTATTCAACACAAGCTTAACAACAGGTGCTTGCAACCTTTACACAACAGGGATACCTCACCCTATTTACTAGAGGGATACCTCACCCCCTTTGAAGGATACCTCACCTTCTTTACACCAAGGGATACCTCACCCTTTTACTAGAGGGATACCTCACCCTCACAAATTCACTAAGGGATACCTCACCCTTTTACAGAAGCAGAGAATAGATGAAAAATAAACTCTCACTTAGAGCAGATATTACAAGTTGAAGTGCTAATAAGCTCTCTAGAGGATATCTCAAGGTTTTGGCAAAGAGAGCATAGAAAAATGAAATAATCACGTTTTAATCACAAGCAAATAGTTCAAAATGGTTGGGGGCTTTCAGAAGAGACCCAAGGTCTCTATTTATAGAGCAATGGAAGAAACTAGCCGTTGGAGCAATTAAAAGCAAGTAATTATTGAAATTATGGCCGTTGCTGCCATTTTCGAAAGCTTCGTGAAAATCAATTCTGCAGAACGGTATTCGAATACCTTATGAGGTATTCGAATGCCTCTTGCCAAAACTCTTTTAAAAAACTGATTAAGGTTGGGTTATTCGAATACCAGTTAAGGGTATTCGAATGCCTCATTTAAAAAGGTTCATTCTGAATCTAGGGTATTCGAATACCATATGGGGTATTCGAATGCCTCTGTTTTGGCACAGCAGGAAATATCAGTTTCGAAACAAGTTATTCGAATACCATAGATGGGTATTCGAATACCACTTTGAAAAACAGAAAACGTGTAAGCTTGAAAAACACTCTATTCGAATACCTAACAGGGTATTCGAATACCTCTGTTATAAAACCAGTTTTAAATGCTTTCAAATGACCAGAAGATGGTTGTTTAATTTTGGAAAAACAATTTTGAAAACATTTCTTTGCAATGCCAATTAATGAGATATCCAATGAGGCTTTTACAAGGATCCTAAGTCCTAAAGCTTATTCTTGAAGATCTTGGACTTGGTCTTCTCATCATCTTCATGTTTGTCTTCACGTTTGTTATCATCAAAACTATTACTCATGATAGCTAGCCAATTACATTCTCCCCCTTTTTGATGATGACAAACTAACATTTGAGAAAAGCATTAGTTCATATAAATTGGAATTCACAAAGTTAGTTTAGAGATACTTACTCCCCCTCTTTTTCATAAGAGGTGATTTTCATCAGAGATATGCATAGCAGCTCCCCCTTACTTTTGGAATTCAATTTCTATTTTTGTTTTGACTTTTTCTTTTCTTGACTTTTCTCAAACAAAGACATTTAAACTTGTTCTCCCCCTTTTGTACATTGGATACCATTCTCCCCCTTTTGTCATGATCAAAAAGATGGGGCAAGTATTTTTCTCTCCCATTTTATCATATTAAACAATATATGCATGTCCTCAAGTTGAATGAATTTTGTCCATTTAAATTTATGCTTGAGGTAGTGTTCTTCCTACAACAAAATTCAGAGTGCTTTCATTGGTATCCATTAATGTTGGATCCATAGGGGTTAGTCAAACTCATAAGCCAATAAGCATTTAAAAACAATGAGGCAAAAGCAAGAAATGATTCTCAAGGGCAAAAATATATTTATCGATTAATTTGGCCAAGAAATCACTTGTTTGATATCATTTGTTATCATTTGTTATTACTTGTTATTATGTTCATACCACTTTGATATCACTTGTTGTCAAAATGTAAAGCATTTACCACTTGTTTGATATCACTTGTCAAGATGTTCTAAGCATTTACCACTTGTTAACAAATTCTTATAAATCTGACATATGTCAATAAAAACATAGATATTAAATATTTCATATACCACTTATTGCACTTGTTCGTATATCAAAACAATAGCCAATTACATTGAGCATATTTTAAAAAAAATAAAAGGGCAAGAACAAGCCAAGAAATATGCATTTAAGAACATCATATAATTTTCATATAGGGCAAAAAATGAAGGCTTGATGAAATAAGATTAAAGCATGTTATTCATAGTTGGAATATATTTTCATTGCATATGTATAAGAAAAGGAAACAGAAACGAAACAAAGAACACGTCGTAAGACTTGCTTCAGTCATGTGGTATTCGAATACCTCTTGCCGTATTCGAATACCCATCACATTTTATAAACTCCAGAAGGAGCAAGTATTCGAATGCCTTGGAAGGTATTCGAATACTCCAGATAGCATGTGAGAAATACTGATGTGATAGTTATCTGGTTATTCGAATAGCTATATAGTTATTCGAATACTCTAGCTTTATAAAGGCATAAATTGATGTATTGATGTATGGTATTCAATACCATGGGAGGTATTCGAATAGACCTATCGAAAAAAACATGGATTTTCACGTACGAGATGCAATGGTATTCGAATACCACAGGGAGGTATTCGAATAACTCAAACATAAAAACATATAATTCACGTCCAGAAGGTATATTTGAGATATGAAAACTTACCTTTTGATGGAAATACAAAGAAAATACCGTAAGAGAGCTTGCCTTATTATTTGCCATTATTTTCTTATCTGTTCCAGTGATTAAGAGCTTATTTCATAGTTGCAACTTCAAGCTTCATGAAAAGAAGGAAGAGAGCTTGAAGTTATTTCCGGTCTTGTGCTCGCAGTAGCCACTTTCAAAAATGCCGAAGTCAGTTCTAGGCTTTCGAGCACACCTGCAACACAATTTAATTTTTTTTGTTTTTGGTACCCAAATTTTCTTGGGTCCTTGATTGTCAGTTTTGGATATAGTGCCCTTAGGAACCCATACCATTTTGGTTCCAATTTTTGTGTTGATATTTTTTCTTATATTGCATGTTGAAGCACTATGACCCTTCTTCCCACAATAGAAACATTTAACAAATGGGCTACATGAGATGCTAGAATTAGCAAAATAATTTTTATAGGATTTGTGTTGATTATTCGGGTTATATCCTATTCCAGCCTTTTGAAAAACAACCCTTTGTTTTCCTAATAAAATATTTAAATTATCTCTTCCACATGTGAATTTGGCAAGGGTGTTCTTTAAATCTTCAATTTCATTTTCAAGCAAATGACATGAAGAACAAGAATACGAAGTAGAAACATGTGAAGAATAATATGAGCATGCATCAATTAATCCTAATGTCTCATTTTCAATTTTTAATTCCTCAATTTCTTTATTCAAAATTAGAATTTGATTTTCTAAAGAAGAGATAGTTTTCTTAGATGAAGAAATTGATTTTGTAAGCCTAATTGTTTCGTCATGCAATTCTTCAAAGGCATCTTGTAACTCATCATAAGAAGGAGATACGTCAGAATTTACCTCGTTGTCGCTTTCTTCTTCTTCTTCTTCTCCTTTCGCCATAAAACATAGATGAGCTTCTTCACTATCTGAGCTATCAGTGGAGTCCATATCGTTGTCATCCCATGCTATGTAGACTCTTCTTTCTTTAGAGGGTTTCTTTTCAACTTTCTTTGGAAATGACGATCTTCTTTGAGTTCTCTTTTTCTTTAGGAACTTACCAAATTTTCTTACCAGAAGATTGAGATTTTGTTCATTTAGCTCAATGTTGTCCACGTCATCTCCATCGTCTTCTTCTTCATTATTGATAGTGGAGGTGGTGGCTTTAAGCGCTATCCCCTTTTTCTTTTTATCGTTTTCTTCACTTTGGTCAAGCCTGTTGAGTTCTAATTCATGCTCGTGAAGCTTTCCAAAGAGGGTAGCCAGAGACATTGTTGACAAGTCCCTTGATTCTGAAATTGCTGTTACTTTTGGTTGCCAAATCCTGCTAAGACATCTCAACACTTTGTTAATCAAATCTTCGTTAGTAAAATTCTTTCCTAATGATGCAAGATGATTAACAATGTGGGTGAACCTCTTTTGCATTTCTTGAATGCTTTCTCCTTGGTTCATTGTAAAGAATTCATATTCGCGAGTTAGAGAATTGATTCTCGACCTCTTTACCTCACTAGTACCCTCATGGGTAACTTGTAAAGTGTCCCACATTTCTTTAGCAGTTTTGCAATTTGAAATTCTAAAAAATTCATCATGTCCCAAAGCTGAGGTAATGATGTTTTTGGCTACTAAGTTATTTTGAACTTTTCTTTTATCATCTTTAGACCAATCACTTCTAGGTGTCTCGGTTTTTACACCATTGACAACGCGTGTAGGTATAAATGCACCATTTTCGACAGCATCCCACACATCTAGATCAATAGCCTCTATAAAGATTTTCATTCTTTCCTTCCAATATGCATAACCATCCCCATTGAAAAAGGGTGGTCGATTTATGGAAGTTGCTTCTGATAAAACATTTGATGAAGCCATGTACTCTTGAAGCGGCTAAGCTCTTTATACAAGAGTCTAGCTCTGATACCACTTGTTACCCAAGTGGCTTCAGGACTAAGAGGGGGGTGAATTGAGTAATTAGAAATTTTTCGCAAAAGCCTTAAACAAATGAATTATACTAAATTTAAATAATAAAGGCGAGAATGAGATAAAGATAAGAAGAACAAATAATAATTAAATTGCAAGAATAAATAAAGTGCATAAAGATAAAAGATTAAGGGTAGAAAAGCGAGCACGATATTTATCTTGGTTCGACCACCAACCACTTGTGGCCTACGTCCATCCCCAGAAACACAATTCGAGATTTTTCACTATTTAACACAAGCTTAACAACAGGTGCTTGCAACCTTTACACAACAGGGATACCTCACCCTATTTACTAGAGGGATACCTCACCCCCTTTGAAGGATACCTCACCTTCTTTACACCAAGGGATACCTCACCCTTTTACTAGAGGGATACCTCACCCTCACAAATTCACTAAGGGATACCTCACCCTTTTACAGAAGCAGAGAATAGATGAAAAATAAACTCTCACTTAGAGCAGATATTACAAGTTGAAGTGCTAATAAGCTCTTTAAAGGATATCTCAAGGTTTTGGCAAAGAGAGCATAAAAAAAATGAAATAATCACGTTTTCATCACAAGCAAATAGTTCAAAATGGTTGGGGGCTTTCAGAAGAGACCCAAGGTCTCTATTTATAGAGCAATGGAAGAAACTAGCCGTTGGAGCAATTAAAAGCAAGTAATTATTGAAATTATGGTCATTCTTTGCCATTTTCGAAAGCTTCGTGAAAATCAATTTCGCGAACGGTATTCGAATACCTTATGAGGTATTCGAATGCCTCTTGCCAAAACTCTTTTAAAAACTGATTAAGGTTGGGTTATTCGAATACCAGTTAAGGGTATTCGAATGCCTCATTTAAAAAAGTTCATTCTGAATCTAGGGTATTCGAATACCATATGGGGTATTCGAATGCCTCTGTTTTGGCACAACAGAAATATCAGTTTGAAACAAGTTATTCGAATACCATAGATGGGTATTCGAATACCACTTTGAAAAACAGAAAACGTGTAAGCTTGAAAAACACTCTATTCGAATACCTAACAGGGTATTCGAATACCTCTGTTATAAAACCAGTTTTAAATGCTTTCAAATGACCAGAAGATGGTTGTTTAATTTTGGAAAAACAATTTTGAAAACATTTCTTTGCAATGCCAATTAATGAGATATCCAATGAGGCTTTTACAAGGATCCTAAGTCCTAAAGCTTATTCTTGAAGATCTTGGACTTGGTCTTCTCATCATCTTCATGTTTGTCTTCACGTTTGTTATCATCAAAACTATTACTCATGATAGCTAGCCAATTACACATTTGAAGCATTTAAGGCTAGAATACTTGGTTGTTGAAGAGAATTTATTGCTAAGAAAAGTGTCGTTACTATTTTTTGATCGTATTCTTAACTCTAAAATACCTTTTTGATCAATAGAAAGTTCTTTTACTCATATTCTTTGAATACTCTTAGTAGAAGAGAAGTTGTTTGCTCTGATTACTTTGTAATTAAAAGTGGAAACAACATGATAAGGATGGGTTGAATTGTGTTTTCAATTTCTGAACAAATCCTGCAAACTAAATAACTTCTCAAGTTTTCTTAACTTGCAAAGTATAGATCAGAAGCTAGGTTATTCAGAATTATTGCTTGAAGGAAACTAAATTTAATTTAAACTTCTCCTAAAACTTCTCATAAATTTTAGAAGAGATCACTTATAAGTTTTATTCTTGTTCAACCAAACCTATGCCTACAATTAGTCCCCAGTTAAAAACTAGGATTTTGTATTGTCACGAGTATTCCTTCTTCAACCCTAGCTTCTCCAAGCTAGATTACTAGCATTTGTTCTACCTTAGCTTCTTTAAGGTAGAATCTCACTCATATCACTAACGGATCAAGTTACAAAGTGAAGATATGAGTTTATTTTTTTCTCAACACTCAATGACTGGATTTAATCTATTCAAGATAGAGATGAAAAAGATATTTTTGTTCTCAAACACTCAAAGAGTGGATCTAAGCAAGTGATCATAATTATTTTTCAGTAGAGAAACTTGTTCAGAAGCGAGATTTGAGTGTTTAGAAGTTTATTGAGAAGTTTGGCAAAATAACAACTCGCTTCATATATTCAATCTTTTAGGTTTCTTCAATTTATAGAGCTTTAAAAACTAGCCGTGTAAGTGCCCAACATTTTTCGTGCAAAGATAGGTTACCGTTTTCTTGTCCTGTAGTAGTCAGTCATATTTTCTTTAATGATTTTTGTCCTTTTCCAACGATAGTCAGAAGTTTCAAACTTCTAAAGCTTTTTGACTTTGGCTTTGTTGTTTATAGGCAAACATTGTCATATGAACTCTTATACTTCTGAAAGACTTGATTCTTTTTATGCTTGATGTTTCTGATAGTTTTGTCTTCTAATAATGTTGGCTTTTTGATGTGTGGATAAAATACACTCGTCTAGTTGCTTGATTTGAGGTGGATTTATGTATGCTTTGATTGAATTATGTTGGGATTTATGCCACTTTCAATCTAATTATCCTTGGTATCTCATGATTGGTCTTTCTATATGTTTTTAGGTCCAAAAGAGGGGTTTTAACATAGTTCTATGAAGTTTTGGATGAATTCATTGCAATGGAGTTAAGCTCAGAACTTATATGGTCAAGATTCACGGAGTTTTTGACCTTTGTGCGATAAAATGAGCATAACTTGAGCTACAGAGGTCAAAACGAGGTGATTCCAGTGGCATTGGAAAGTTAAGAAAAAAAAGCTACAACTTTCATGAAGACCACAAGGGCTGATTCTCATTACAGAAGAAACCATGACTCGTGGAAAAATCCATGGGACCATGGGAATATTGTGCTAAAAGAAAGATGCTAGTTCCATGGCCCCCCCGTGGAAAATTCCACAGGGCCATGGGAAAACTCGTGAAAAGTGTGAAAAAATAGAAATTTCCTATTTTATGATATATTTCATGATTTTATCAAATTATTATCATTGCTTAGGGCTCAATTAAGAGATTTAACTGATCACACACCTCTTTTAGGATTTATCCTATATAAAGTACCAAAGAATGAGAGACTTGGACAGTTTTAGTTTTTGGTCTTTTTACTCTCAAACAAAGATTGGAGGCTAGGGCTTGGAAGGTAAGATCAAGAGTCTTTGAAGATCAACCATTGAAATTTCTTTCTCCATCTTCATCTTCTTTTTTTGTTTATCATTTATGGTTGTTTCTTTAATCCTTGTTCTTTTTTGTGTTACAATTGCCATGAGTGGCTAAACCTCTTTTTTCTAGAATTAGGATAAAACTCTCTATTTCTCTATTATGAATTGTTAATTTGATTCTTTATTAAGGAAATTATTGTTCTTGATTCATTCTTAGTATGCTTAATGCTTGTGGTATGTTGCGCGCCATATTTACATGATTTTAGACTTTAGGTGAAGAATCGAAAGATGAAATCTAATTACTTGATAATCCAAGAATTGAACTTAGGAATTGAGACCTAGATATAGGCTTAAATCCTTCGAGGGTTAAACGATTGTCACGAATTTTAATGGGTTGGAACTTGAATTAATTGCCATGAGAATGAGATTGATGAAATTTTAGCACGTTTTTAGTGCCAAGAAATTGGGCTTTAAATAATTTAGGATAAATTGCCTTCAAGAACATAATTGAACATTAGCAAAGATAGGTTTACAATTTATCATAGGGGGTAGTGTAGTGAATTTCTAGTCCTAGGCTTTAAACCTTGGTTGAATCTTAAATATTTCTTGATTTAATTGCTATTTAATTGCTTTGAGTTTTGTTTTGATTTTAATTTAGCTTTCACTATTGATTTTTTTCGCTTAAATATTCAAAATTATCGTAAGAGTTAGTAATCAATCGATCCTCATGGGAACGATATTTATTTACTACTTGTACGATCCGCGCGCTTGCGAAAAATTCACAACACTTTTGAACTTAGTTTTCTGATGCATTTTACTTTTGATTCTTGTTTTGACTTCTGATTTTTATCTTATAATGGACTTGACTTTTGTAGGTTGTCTTATGAAGAAATAAAGAATCATATTAGAAAGTTAGAAAGAAAAATTATATACAAGATATAAAAGTAAGATATCAAAAGCATAAGAATTAGATCAGAAACAATTGTGATTTCAAAAACAACATTCATTCATATAACTTTTCACACATTATAGAAAGAGTATGAATGCAATTATGATAAAATGCTAAAATGCTCATGCTCATTCTACCCCTAAACTTATGCACTAAGTCTCAATATTTTTTTCCCCTTTTTGGCTTAGCGAAAATATGGGTAAGAAATTGTGCCATCATAGAGTGCTTAAAAAAGATGAAGATTAAAAGGGTTTATCCCTTTTCTCATGGTTTTCTGGTAGAACAACATCTTCAAACTTTTGAATCCATCAATCTTCAAACCGAGCAAACTTCTGTAGGAGTGTAGCAAGAGTGGAGTTTACTTTAGCTAGCCTAATATGAACTTCTGTTTGCATCTGTTAAACTTCATTGGTTAAGGCATTTAGATGATCTTCAATAGATCCAAGTTTTTTTTCTTGCCAATAACTTCAATGTAAAGTAGAGTAGCGAGTAACAATTATGGAAGAGGGTGAGGCTTGAAGTTGATCAACTCTCTAAGGTTTCAGAGATTTCTGAAGGAAGACATCATCTTCAGTAGCAGCCCTTTCTTGATTCTCAACACTTTTTCCTTCTAAACTAAACTCATGAACTTTAGTTTGTTCAGCAAAAGTGGTGTGAGTTTCTAGAATAGGTTCAATTTATTGAGGTGCACACTGATCAAAGAGGGGTTTACCCACAGTAGTAGGAGTATAAGGTTCATAATTACTTTTCTCTAAAGATGGGGTCATTAGGTCAGAAGGCTTTTCTTCAGATGGACCTTCTTTTGTTTTTTATTCTTTAGAAGGCTTTGGTTTAGAGGTGGTTAGAGGAACCTTTCCAAATCCATTTAGGATTTTAACAGCTTTTTAAATCAATTCAATAGTTGGAACAAATCTTTGAGTGATTTTGATGATGGAGAGAGGATTCTCTTCAGAAGGGGGAGCCATATAGCTTCACTAGCTTGCTGGTGATAGCTTGAATTATCTTGTCGCTTTCTTCTAGAATAGACAAGAGTTTAAGGCTGAATATGTAACACCCTAATACAGATATCTGGATATATCATAGTTACACAATGATATAAAGATAACGGTACTAGAAACGTCACTTCCTCATACTATATTCTAACATATATCCATAATCACAACTGAGTAATTATAGAAAGCCTTGAGAGATTGCGGAAAAAACTTAAACTCATATACAAACTTAGCTACAAGAGGGTTTATTGTAATACATATAACATAAAACTTACAGAACAAATATAAACTGATTACATAAGTTCTGTCTACTTAAAGCAATAAAAACTACTCTAGTCTTCATGCTTTCTCTTCTCACCCTTAGCAGGGTCTGTACCTATGTACCTGCATCTGTGCCAGCATTTGGATTTACAAGGAATAACAACTGGGGTGAGAATTAACATTCTTAGTAAAAGTAATTCCAATACCATCTAACTATAACATTGTATATAACAATTATATAATAGATGCTATAATTCTAACTTCGGAGCTTCTTCCTCTTTTCTTATATCTGCACACTTTCTTATAGTGTGATATCAACCGATAGCTTACATACTGTTAATATATACAATGTCCATACAACTGTAAATACCAACAGTGACGGACAATGCCCATACAACTGTCTGTGAATGCAATGAGAACGATATGTAATATGAATATACCCAAGGAATCCTAAGAGTCTGTGGATGAAATGCAAATGTAGGGTTTTGTTTTTAAATACATGCAGAAGTTTATTTTGAAAACAAGGAAGTTTGCTAGGAACTAGTCAGTATATCATCCAGTGGTAATTAGAGGGAAAGCTCATCCTCGCATTACACATATCCTGGCACGCTGAGAAATTCGGGCTTCATCCTTGCTCAAAGAGCGTCTTTGGATTTCCCACTTATCTCCTTTGGCCTTGGAACTATCGAGACATCAGGGTTATGTCCTTCTCAAAAATCCTTCGGACACCCATCTATCTGCTTTTGCCTCCATGAATGAACATCAAAGGATACTCACCAAGATCGATATAGACTTGCATACGTACTTATATACTTAGTTCCTTTACAATCTAAGGATATTCTCCTAGGAACTTTGGCTTCTTATGTTTACCCTTTGTAATGAGGAGATTCTGTAACCTCATATTACATGTAACTTTAGCACTTGGTTAGAAATACTTGTCCCCTTAGGAACTTCTCTGATTCCTTACCTTCTGGCTAAATGACCTCATGCCATATAATGTTATATTATTAGGTAAACATTACTAGACCATTTCTCATACTTGTAACTAACTCCACCTCATCACTCATATCTCTTAAGTGATTTCTAATGTAACCCTATGTTGCTGAGGTGTTAAGTACTTACCTATGGCAAACCACTAATCTTGGTTGCACTAAGGTGCTTTCTCTTCACATACATACTAGATTAACTAACTAGTATGTGAAAAGCGTAGTGTTATGTTTAACTCTTACATAACCACCATCTTAACTTTCCTATAGACTCAACTCATCCTAGTGAAAGAGTCTATCTTAGCTAATGCTCATCTACCCTTGCTTAAGGAAATAAATGAGCATTTCTCTAAAACTTTACATAATTAACTCAACTTTAACTAAGGCGAGTAAGTCATGCATCTAGATAAGCATAACATACTTATTCTGGTTGTATCTAGTTTTCCCTTCCTTCACACTTCTAGTAGTAGCTTATACTACACTTGTATGCTTAAGGTTTTAGATACCTCTTTAATTATTCCAAACTCATGGAATGCTTAAGAACTTAGCTTCCATACTTTCATTAGTATCTAAGGAAGTAAATTCCCTTTATCTTGTACTTCTAACTCATCTTTGCTAATACATGAGTTATTGCACATTTCTGCTATACCTTATGATTATGACATCTTCTTAGTCACAATTCATCTTATTGTGTATTTAGCAATGCACGAAGTCCTACTTAACTAGAGACTTAGTACCTAAACATTCCCTCCTTGGAACTAATATACAATCTTGTCTCCACTCAAGTGAATTTAATGCAAGAGTGGTTCTTACTTACAACTCTTTGTTGCTTAAGGTTCTAGGTACCTTCCTAAGGTAATCCACTACTCTTGGATATCCTAAGGTTCATACCTTTCTTATTCTCTACTAGAGTGAATACTATTATCCATTCTCATATTCTTATCTCCATTGCACTGTCTTATCACATCTTGAGTGATATCTATTGCAACGTTAAGTTGCCTAAGGTGCAATGTCATTACCTAAAGCAAACCTTTCCTTTAGGATGCTTAAAAACCTATGCTTTCTCATACTTAATAGGTAACTATTTTCCACTTGAAAATATCCCTATTTGTGTCTTAACACACTTTAGGAAATATATACTAATGATTCCATCTAACTAAGAACTTGAAAACATCAAAATAAAGATTCTGATGAAATATGCTCTAGGCATCTAGGTGCCATATCTTTAGCGTCTAGGCGCTCATCGCCCTGCTGCACAATCATTCTTCTCTGAACTCTGGGCGTCTAGGCGCTTTATAGTGGGCGCTTAGGCGCTCTCCGCGTGACAGCAATTCTGCAGAATGTGTTTTCTATATAATTGGATTAAAAACCAATTTCCAATCCTTTTCTCATAGATTCTAAGTGATTTAGAACATTAATCTATGCCCTTAAACTTGTTGTAACTCTTTTACAACCTATGAATTCTCTTAGGGCATAAATCTAGGTCCAGAATCACATAACTCCAACTATTCTTAAAGTCCATTTTCTATGGATTCTATGGTTATTCTTGAGCCATAAATGACCATCTAGCAGTCTCTAGGCTTAAACTATCCTAACCTAGTCCTTGGAATCAAGAACCAAGTTAAGAATCACGATTTGGCCATTCAAATCCCTATTTTTATTCAAACCCTAATCCTATTCAATACAAATCAAATAGGAGAAAGATGAATAGAAAACCCCTTACCTCTTGAAGACTCTTGATCTTGAAGCTTGATCCTTGATCTTTTTCCTCTTCTTCTTCCCTTCTTCCCCTTTCTCCTTCTTCTTCTCCCCTTTCTCTCTTTTCTTTCTTTTCTTTCTCTGTTTTCGGTTCTCTGCCAAGAGAGAAGATAGAAATAGGGGGTGGGACGTAGAGGAAATTAAGGGAAAAAATCAACTTAAGTTTCTACACTGAAACTTATATCTGCTAAGGACACCCGAATCATGCTAATTCAAGTTTCCCAGCTTCCAACAACTTTAGAATAAATCATAAGATTCATCTAAATTGTTGTTTCACCATTTTCATGATTTTCTATATCTGTTGCTAGTCATTCGGTATTAAAACGCACAACCAGTATGCCTAAAAATACCAAACTGACTCTGATTCTCTTGAAACTTTTACCATATCTTACTTGGCTTATTTGTGACCTAGAAATAAACTTTTTATGTTTATTTCCCTCAACTTAGCAAAAGTTGCTATTATCTGAGTCATTTTAAGCTACTTTTCAACTTCCGTGTTGCAACTAAGTGCCTAAATGAACTCAGTTTGTCACAAAACTTCATTGGCATGCTAAACAAGTCAAATGCTACCTTCGGTAACCATTCACCAGTCTAACATATGTTTAAGGGTATTACATTTCTCCCCTTCTTTTTAAAATTTTGTCCCCAAAAATGCTCACCTCAAGCAAACAATTCTGGTTAAACAAAACTCTACATGGAACTTCTGCTTCCACGCAGTTCTTTTTTTAATACCAGCTTCTCACATCCACCTTCTCTTGACGAGATCTGCTTATCTTAAAGCTCTTGATCTCTATGCTTATGGATGGTAAGCTGTACTAAAACATAACTTAGCTTTGAACTCCTTCTTATAAGGCTTTCAAAACCAGGTGTGAATCTAGTATCTCTATCAGACACTATATCCACTGAAACTCCATGAATCCTAACTATTTCTTTCAAAAGTAGTTAAACTACTTTATCTAAAAAATAGCTAACTTTACTTGGTGAAAGATGGGCAGATTACTTAATCTCACCACCTTTACCTACAGTTTAACATATTCTATTATGTTCTTTAACATACTATGCCACTATACATCTTCCTTACTCTTGGAAAACCTTAGTAGCCTCTTGATAGATGGTATACTTTCTCTGGTGAGCTTCCTCCGGAATCCTTTTTCTTGATTTTTGACCCTCTTGGAAAACAAAGTTGTCTCTAAACTTCGTTATTCCCTCTTAGTCATAACAAAATTCTTTAGGGTTCCTTAGAAGATCTGCTCACACTCGTCCCCTAGAGCTTCATTCTCCTTCTGAGCTTCAAAGAAATCTGAGTCTTTAGGCCTCTTACTATGTCCAACTTGCTCACTGAGAGACTATCTGGAATCATAGTCACTGCTAGACTCAAATTCTCAAAAACTCTCAAGAAATTCACTCTATCTTAGACTATCATTTGGGACACCTGTAGGAATTTCCTACCTAGTGCATTAATCACTTCTTTGGCTTTACCCGAATGATATCTCAACTCAAGGTTATGAGCCTTCAAAAACTATATCCATCTATTCTACTTCATGTCCAGCTTCCTCTGATCAACAAGCGTCTCAAGCTATCATGATCGCTGAGCACCTTTAACTGGCCTCCTTATGAGTTATGTCTCTAAAACTATAAGGTAATCACCACTATGGTTAATTCCAAATTATACCTAGGGTAGTCCTTCTCTTGTAGACTTAACTGCCTTGATGCGTAGGCATCTACCTACCTCTATTGCATCTGAACATACCTTAGTCCCATCTTCGAAGTATATCTGACTACCTCAAAGCTCTCACGGGAATTTGGAATTACCAATACTAACGTAGTAATCAACCTTCTCTCCTACTCTTGGAAAACAAACTCACTATCTAGAGTCCACCTTGAGTACCACCTACCTTAACGGCCTAATCCAGGTAGCACTAATTGAGAAAATCCACGATAGATTCTCTATTCTTGGATACAATGGCTACTCTACCCATTGTACTTCTACTTAAACTCTACTAAAATTCTCTGCAATTTATATCTTGAGAAATTACATAACTCTTAAACTGTACCACTTGTAATCCAAAACTGACTTTCGGCTTACTTAGCACTTAACCATTTTTTTTTCCAAAAGTTTCCAAAACTACCTTTGACATACTCTTTATGTCCTTTCGTAATCCTGGAAAACTCTAAAAAATCTACTCTTATTTACTCTGTTTCTATGACAACCAAGTCTTAGATCATCTCCTGAGAAAATTCAAAGCTTCTCTCAACTTCCTTCTCTTAGACAAAGACATTTATTCTTGATTTTTTCTTTGTTCAACTTGCCTTTAACTTAAGGCACAACCTCACACACCAACTAAACAAGAACATAACATCATTTGTCTCTCTAAAACAACCAAACCATACCAACAAGGTAAGCAAACTAGATTCACAAAGTAAATCAACATGATCTACAAAGTAAATCTATTCTCTTCTTATACACACCTTAAAAGATTTCTCTTTACATGTGTTCTCATCTTATACTAAGTTGGAAGATTTCGTCGCTTCCTTTTTCCAAGAATCATCCCCCTTACAATGTCCTGGTTACTCACTTATGCAGCACCTTACCCATAAAAAACGGTCTACATCCATGTATCTTACCACATCTAGCACGTCTTGGTGACTTGAAGCTTGATATACCTCTTTCCTTAGAGTTGCTCATCTAAAAGCACTCTGCTTATACGTATCATCACTCCAAGCTTCCATTGCGCAACTCTGATACAAATTGAGATTAAGAGGCACCCTTACTGATCTCAACATCTGATCTTTTCCTCTTTAGGAACCTCTACAAACTCTTGTTCCAACAAGGTTCTGAGATTATCTACTTCTATAACTCTACATTCACTAACTAGAGCGAAGAAGTTCTTAACCTTATTTTGCATTGCAACTCTTCTAATGTCCTCTCCAAGTTCTACTTCAAATTTTACTTACTTCCAGTCTTCATCTGGGTTGGACGTAAAATAAGAAAAGAACTTCTGACATTCTTTGAATTGCTTCGTATACAGGTCTTTAGTAATATCCCCTTACTCTAACTTTAGGAATTCTTACTCCTTTGCTTTCTATAACTCAAGGGAATAATACTTATCTAGCAAAGTAACTCTAAACACCTCTTAGGTGGTTCGAGTACTAACCATCTCTAGTAACCTCTTTGCTACATCTCAACAGCTTTCGGCTTCTCCTACTAACTCTTATGAAGCAAGGTCACCTTTTGTTCATCAGCGCACAACATGACCTCAAGGATCTCTTCCATCATGTGAAGTCATCTTCCAGCTCTGTCTGAACCAAACTATCCCTTGAAAACAAAAGAGTAACTTTCTTGAACTTTGAGAAATACTGATTCCTCAAAAGTTCCTTCTCATCCCCACAACTAACTATGTGAGTCCTATTCTATCGCTTCTGATAGACTTCTACTAATGGCAGTCTGCTCTCTCAATACAGCAGCCATTTCTCTAAGAGCTCTAGTTATCTCCTCATTACCAGTCTCCTAGTCTCATAGGTTCACCTAGTAGTTGCCATAGTTTCATGTACACACAGAACATTACATATTGAGTTAGCTAGGCTCAATATCATGTACTTGTGTGACAATAGCTATTAGTACACTTACCTAAGGCTAGTCATGCAATTCCATCTGCATATCTCAAAAAGAGATAAAAGAATGCATAACTTTCTACTAAACTACTACTTATGCCTAAGTATAGTCAGTCCATACCCCGGCTCAACAGGATGAACTACTTTGATACCATAATGTAACACCCTAATACAGATATCTAGATATATCATAGTTACACAATGATATATAAAGATAACGGTACTAGAAACGTCACTTCCTCATACTATATTCTAACATATATCCATAATCACAACTGAGTAATTATAGAAAGCCTTGAGAGATTGCGAAAAAAACTTAAACTCATATACAAACTTAGCCACAAGAGGGTTTATTGTAATACATATAACATAAAACTTACAGAACAAATATAAACTAATTACATAAGTTCTGTCTACTTAAAGCAATAAAAACTACTCTAGTCTTCATACTTTCTCTTCTCACCCTTAGCAGGGTCTGTACCTCTATACCTGCATCTGTGCCTGCATCTGGATTTACATGGAATAACAACTGGGGTGAGAATTAACATTCTCAGTAAAAGCAATTCCAATACCATCTAACTATAACATTGTATATAACAATTATATAACAGATGCTATAATTCTAACTTAGGAGCTTCCTCTTCTTTTCTCATATTTGCACACTTTCTTATAGTGTGATATCAACCGATAGCCTACACACTGTTAATATATACAACGCCTATATAGCTGTAAATACCAATAGTGACGGACAATGCCCATACAACTGTCCGTGAATGCAATGAGAATGATATGTAATATGAATATGCATAAGGAATCCTAAGAGTCTGTGGATGAAATGCAAATGTAGGGTTTTGTTTTTAAATACATGCAGAAGTTTATTTTGAAAACAAGGAAGTTTGCTAGGAACTAGTCAGTATATCATCCAGTGGTAATTAGAGGGAAAGCTCATCCTCGCATTACACATATCCTGGCACGCTGAGAAATTCGGGCTTCATCCTTGCTCAAAGAGCGTCTTTGGATTTCCCACTTATCTCCTTTGGCCTTGGAACTATCGAGACATCAGGGTTATGTCCTTCTCAAAAATCCTTCGGACACCCATCTATCTGCTTTTGCCTCCATGAATGAACATCAAAGGATACTCACCAAGATCGATACTACTTGACTAATTCGTAGACTTACATACGTACTTATATACTTAGTTCCTTTACGATCTAAGCATATTCTCCTAGGAACTTTGGCTTCTTATGTTTACCCTTTGTAATGAGAAGATTCTGTAACCTCATATTACACGTAACCTTAGCACTTGGTTAGAAATACTTGTCCCCTTAGGAACTTTTCTGATTCCTTACCTTTTGGCTAAATGACCTCACGCCATATAATGTTACATTCTTAGGTAAACATTACTAGACCATTTCTCATACTTGTAACTAACTCTACCTCATCACTCATATCTCTTAAGTGATTTCTAATGCAACCCTATGTTGCTGAGGTGTTAGGTACTTACCTATGGCAAACCACTAATCTTGGTTGCACTAAGGTTCTTTCTCTTCACATACATACTAGATTAACTAACTAGTATGTGAAAAGCGTAGTGTTATGTTTAACTCTTACATAACCACCATCTTAACTTTCCTATAGACTCAACTCATCCTAGTGAAAGAGTCTATCTTAGCTAATGCCTCATCTACCCTTGCTTAAGGAAATAAATGAGCATTTATCTAAAACTTTGCATAATTAACTCAATTTTAACTAAGGCGAGTAAGTCATGCATCTAGATAAGCATAACATACTTATTCTGGTTGTATCTAGTTTTTCCTTCCTTCACACTTCTAGTAGTAGCTTATACTACACTTGTGTGCTTAAAGTTCCAGATACCTCTTTAATTATTCCAAACTCATGGAATGCTTAAGAACTAAGGAAGTAAATTCCCTTTATCTTGCACTTCTAACTCATCTTTGCTAATACATGAGTTATTGCACATTTCTGCTATACCTTATGATTATGACATCTTCTTAGTCACAATTCATCTTATTGTGTATCTACCAATGCACAAAGTCCCACTTAACTAGAGACTTAGTACCTAAACATTCCCTCCTTGGAACTAATACACAATCTTATCTTCACTCAAGTGAATCTAATGCAAGAGTGGTTCTTACTTGCAACTCTTTGTTGCTTAAGGTTCTAGGTGCCTTCCTAAGGTAATCCACTACTCTTGGATATCCTAAGGTTAATACCTTTCTCATTCTCTACTAGAGTGAATACTATTATTCATTCTCGTATTCTTATCTCCATTGCACTATCTCATTACATCTTGAGTGATATTTATTGCAACGTTAAGTTGCCTAAGGTGCAATGTCATTACCTAAAGCAAACCTTTCCTTTAGGATGTTTAAAAGCCTATGCTTTCTCATACTTAATAGGTAACTATTTTCCACTTGAAAATATCCCTATTTGTGTCTTAACACACTTTAGGAAATATATACTAATGATTCCATCTAACTAAGAACTTGAAAACATCAAAATAAAGATTCTGATGAAATATGCTCTAGGCGTCTAGGAGCTATATCTTTAGCGTCTAGGCGCTCATCGCCCTGCTGCACGATCATTCTTCTTTGAACTCTGGGCATCTAGGCGCTCTATAGTGGGCGCCTAGGCGCTCTCCGTGTGACAGCAATTCTGCAGAATGCGTTTTCTACATAATTGGTTTAAAAACCAATTTCCAATCCTTTTCTCATAGATTCTAAGTGATTTTTAACATTAATCTATGCCCTTAAACTTGTTGTAACTCTTTTACAACCTATGAATGCTCTTAGGGCATAAATCTAGGTCCAGAATCATATAACTCCAACTATTCTTAAAGTCCATTTTCTATGGATTCTATGGTTATTCTTGAGTCATAAATGACCATCTAGCATTCTCTAGGCTTAAACTATCCTAACCTAGTCCTTGGAATTAAGAACCAAGTTAAGAATCACGATTTGACCATTCAAATCCCTATTTCTATTCAAACCCTAACTCTATTCAATACAAATCAAATAGGAGAAAGATGAATAGAAAACCCCTTACCTCTTGAAGACTCTTGATCTTGAAGCTTGATCCTTGATCTTTTTCCTCTTCTCTTCCCTTCTTCCCCTTTCTCCTTCTTCTTCTCCTCTTTCTCCCTTTTCTTTCTTTTCTTTCTCTATTTTCGGTTCTCTGCCGAGAGAGAAGATAGAAATAGGGGGTAGGACGTAGAGGAAATTAAGAGAAAAGATTAACTTAAGTTACTACACTGAAACTTATATCTGCTAAGGACACCCGAATCATGCTAATTCAAGTTTCCCAGCTTCCAACAACTTTAGAATAAATCATAGGATTCATCTAAATTGTTGTTTTACCATTTTCATGATTTTCTATATCTGCTGCTAGTCATTCGGTATTAAAATACACAATCAGTATGCCTAAAAATATCAAACTGACTCTGATTCTCTTGAAACTTTTACCACATCTTACTTAGCTTATTTGTGACCTAGAAATAAACTCTCTATGTTTATTTTTCTCAACATAACAAAAGTTGCTATTATCTGAGTCATTTTAAGCTACTTTTCAACTTTTGTGTTGCAACTAAGTGCCTAAATGAACTCAGTTTGTCACAAAACTTCACTGGCATGCTATACAAGTCAAATGCTACCTTAGGTAACCATTCACTAGTCTAACATGTGTTTAAGGGTATTACAGAATACCCTTGAGCTACTAGCTCTTTTCTCTTCTTTTTTCCTTTTGCATTCATTTACAACATCAATATTTGCAACTATTTTAGCAATATTCTTTTTTATTCTTCTTTTTCTTCTTTTTCTTTTTCTTCTTTTGACTCTTCTGTTCTTTTTGTTGTTTCTTGATAAGAAACTTTAATTATTTCTTTCTCAGAGGCTTCTTCCTCTTTTTCAACTTTAGTTTCTTTCTCCTTTTCCAGCACTTCAACAACTTTAATTTTTATTTCTATTTTTTCTTTTTGTTTTTCCTTCTTTTTTGAAACAAAGAGCTTTGGAGCAACACCCTTCTATTTAGCAATAACACCAGTAGCTTCTTTCTTCTTCTTTCAAGTCGATCAACAACTAACTCGAGGACTTCCTCTTTTTCTTTTTCCTCTATCTTTTGTTTCTTTTTGGGATTCATTTTTATGCATATAGCTATTAGGTTTTTGTGTGAGAACTCTAGTCCAACATCCAGATTCTTTTCACCTTCAAGGTTAACACCAAAGTGATAAAAGACATTAGTCAGAAGCATTTTGCATAGTAATCTAACAATTTTCTTGGCTGGCAGTGCAACTATCATGAAATGAAGGTTTAGGTAGTGGAGGTTCAATAACTTCTTTTCCTTTAGATGGTATAACACCAACAAATCTGCTTCTGAAACTACTTCAAGACTTCTAGCCTTCAAAAGCATGATGTGCTGAATGAGAGAATATAGTAATCTTGAAGTCTGATTCAACTTCTTTGAGACAATTGTCTTCTATTCTAGATTTGCAAGAATATATGCCAACACATCTTGATAGCTAGCTCCATAGTTTTCCCACCATTTCTTCTAAATGTAAATTGATTCTCCCTGATTCTTCACCTTTGTAATCTTAGCAAGAGTTTCTTTGTTAAGAACAATGTTAATTCCCTCGACATTGCTTCTAATCTACAAGGGATAATCACAAATGACGGTAGCAGCATAAAAGGCTTGTACCAACCTTGGATAGACGAGTTCTTTCATCTTCAGAAACTTCCTCCAATGCTAGAAGTTTATGATCACCCTCATATTTATACCTTTAGTAGCCATTTTCTCAAGATCTACTAATCTTTTTGAAACAAGAAGTCTCTCTCGAAATTTGATGTCAAACTTTGATTGTATAGTAGGATTAGAGAATAGTGGGGTAGAAGGTTTTGGTGATAAGTCTTTGGATTCAATATCCCTTTTCAATTTCTTTGGTGGAGGTGTAGAATCTGATCTAGTTTATTTTTCAAGAAGGGCATTTATCAAACGACCTAATTTCTTTATGGTTGAGTGAGTGTTTGGTGATTAATGAGGATTAGAAGAAAGGATTATTTGAGAGCTTGTGAGAAGAAAGATGAAATTTGGTTTTAGAGAGAGGGAAATAGTGATTCTAGTTTACTATTTGGAGGTTTAAATAGAAGATGAAAAACTATCCATTAGAGAACATAGAGTGTGGTACCTGAAAGGTCTCTTCACATTCACTAACCAGTAGTGGCTATATTACCATTGGAAGGCTGAGTCAATAACGGTAAGTTTTCCTTGATTTTCTCAACAAACTTATTACCCAATTTCGGATGGTAACTTTTGATTGAATAATTGATATAACTTCTAAAGAACTCTTTTGAAAGTAGTTTCTAAACATAACTTCTGATAATTGCTAATATCATAACTTGCTTCTGATTTCCATCTTTCAAAGCAAGATTCTCTTAGATAGAGTCTTATGCAATTATGCAATATATTCATATGCGAACCATATTAAGATGATTTCTAATTAAACAAAATCTATCTTTTGAAAGTGGTTTAGTAAAGATATTAGCACATTGTTATTCAGTATTGACAAATTTAAGTTCAAAGTTACCTTTCTGAACATGATCTCTAATTAATAACATAATGTTTGATGTCTATATGCTTTGACCTAGAATGCTGAATGAGATTCTTAGCTAGATTTATAGCAGAAGTGTTATCATAAAATATAGAGATTTTAGTGTACCGAAGGTTGTAGTCTTCTAATTGATGTTTTATCCACAAAAGTTGCGGGTAGTAATTTGATGCAGAGACATATTTAGCTTCAACAGTTGATAAGGTAATTGAATGTTGCTTTCTGCTTGACCAGGTGATTAGGGATTTTCCAAGAAAGCTACAACATCCACTGGTGCTTTTCTTTCAACATGATCTCTAGCAAAATCAACATCAAAATAGCCTATGAGATCAAGATTTGTACTTTTCTCATACCAAAGACCAAGATTAGATATTCTAATTAAATATCTAAAGATTCTCTTAACAACTTGTAAATGAGACTATTTAGGATTTGTTTGGAATCTAACATATATTCCAACACTCAATTGAATGTTTGGTCTACTAGCAGTTAGATACAAAAGAGAGCCTATCATCCCTTTGTATAGTTTTTCACTAACAGGTTTGCCTTTCTCACCTGAGTCAAGAACTTGAGAGGGATGCATAGGCGTGCTAATCTTCTTTGCTGAATCCATTTTGAATCATCGTAGAAGATCCTTAATATATTTTTCTTGATGGATCATGACTCCATTCCTTTGTTGCTTAATTTGCAACCCCAAGAAGAATTTTAATCCTTCTATCATGCTTATTTCAAATTCTCCTTGCATAACCTCAGAAAATTCCTTGCATATAAATTCATTAGTAGATAAAAAAATAATATCATCTACATAAATATGAACAAGCAAGAAATCAATCTTTTGATGCTTTGTAAACAAAGTTATATCAATTTTGCCTCTTATAGAACTATTTTTCAAAAGAAAAGAGCTATATCTTTCATATCAAGCTTGATGAGCTTGCTTTAAACCATATAAAGCTTTTGGGAGTTTAAAAACATGATTAAGATACTTTTCATGTTCAAAACCAGGAGGTTGTTTTACTTAAACTTCTTTAAAAATGTAACCATTTAGAAAAGTTGATTTAACATTCATTTGTTACAAGATAAAACCTTTGTAAATAGTATAAGCAAGTAAGATTCTGATAGCTTCAAGTCTAGCAACAGGAGCAAAAGTTTTATTGAAGTCAATACCTTCTTGCTGATTGTAACCATGAGCTACCAACTTTTCCTTGTTTCTGATTACATTTCCATATTTCTCTAGTTTGCTTTTGAATACCTTGCAAGTTCTAATGCTTGTATGATTTTCAGGTTTAGGAACTAGTGTCTAAACTTTTTTTCTTTTGAACTGATTTAGTTCTTCTTGCATGGTTTCTATTCAGCTTTCATCTTGAAGACCCTCATCTATTTCTTTTAGTTCAATTTGAGATATGGGAGACATGTTCACATTATTTTTTAACGAAGATCTAGTACTCACACCTTGAGAAGGTTCTCCAATGATTTGATCTTTTGGATGAGATTTAAGATGTCTCCATTCTCTTGGTATCTAAGTCTGACTTCTGATGTTGTTTCTAGATGGAGTTTTCTTATGGTCATTAGAAGGATTATCAATATAGTTATGAGATTCCTTCTTTGAAGTGGGTAGATAAGACACTAGCTTAGGAGTATCTTTCAGAGTGATGTTCTCAAATTCTTCTTCCAAATCAAAAACCTTGACTTCAGAAGAATGGTTAGCATCATTGAAAGAAATATGCATGGATTCTTCTACAATGAGTGTTCTTAAATTGTAGAATCTGTAGGATTTAGAAGAAGTTGAGTAACCAAGAAATATACCTTTATCTACTTTTGACTTAAATTTTCTAAATTGATCCTTGTAATTCAAGATGAAGCATTTAGATCCAAAAGTATGAAAGTAAGATATATTGAGTTTCCTACCGTTCCACAATTCATATGGTGTTTTCTTGATTATTGGCCTAATAAAAACTCAGCTCTGAATATAACAAGAGGTGTTTATAGCTTCTGCCTAAAAGTATTTTGGTAAGCCACTATCACAAAGGAGAGTCCTTGCCATTTCTTGCAAGGATATATTCTTTTTTTTTCTACAAAACCATTTTGTTGAGGTGTTCTAGGAGAAGAGAAGTTATAAGAAATTCCATTTTCATCACAGAATTCTCTAAAAACTTGATTTTCAAACTCTCCTTCATGATCACTTCTAATGAAAGCTATGCAAAAACATTTTTCATTTGTATTTTCTTGCAAAAGATCTTAAAGGCCTCACAAGATTCATCCTTGTGGCTTAGGTATAATACCCAAGTGAATTTAGAGATGCCATCGACAATGACAAAGTCATATCTCTTACCACCAAAGCTAATGGTTCTAGTTAGTCTAAATAAATCAACATGTAAAAGTTCAAATGGTCTTGTGGTTGAAATAATATTTTTTAATTGATAAGAAACTTTGGTCTATTTTCCTCTTTGGCAAGCTTCACAAACTTAATCTTTTGCAAATCCGATCTTGGGAAAGCCCTTGACCAAATTGTTTTTTGAAAGTTTTGAAATATTTTTCAAGTTGACATGACCAAGCTTTTGATGCCATAACCACTTCTCATCTTTAAAAGATGCTAAACACTACATTTTAGTCATCTAGATATATTATATAGGTATTATAATACCTCTTGGCAATAAGAAGGACTTTATCAGACTTAAGATCCTTCACTATACATTGAGATGGCTCAAACATAATTTTGTAGCCTTTGTTAGAAAATTGACTAATGCTCAGAAGGTTATGTTTCAACCCCTCAACCAGAAGTATGCCATTGATGGTGAAAGAAGATTCCTTACCAACATTACCTATGCCAATGATTTTGGATTGAGAGTTATATATGAAAGTGACTAATCCTCCATCCTTTTCTTTAAGTGTTAGAAACATGGATCGATCTACGGTCATGTGCCTTGAACAACCATTGTCTGAATACCATTTATGTCACTTATGAATAATTCTCAGACACACCTGCCAACATAGTTATCTTCTATTTAGGTACCTAGATTTTCTTAGGTCCTTTAGGGTTAGTTTTCTTATTTTCTATAGTTTTTCTTTCACTTTTGTATTTTAGAAAATAAATATTAGAAGTATGACCAGGTTTGTTACAAAAAGAACACTTTTTTTTTCATATAAGAAGATTTGACAAACAGATTTTTGTATAGCTTATGAGATTTGAACTTATTGTAACCCAAACCATTCTTGTCAAAAGCACATCTCTAACTTTCCAGCATCATATCTAAGTTCTTTTTTTCATTCACAAACTTTGCTAGGTTATCAGAAAGTTCTTTCATTTTCTCCTTCAATTTATTCACATCAGAAACTGGTATATGAGAGGATTTTTCATAAGTGCTTTCATTGATGAGTTCCATACAGGTCATAATGTGACCATTTTCTTATTTTAGTTCATCATTCTCATGTCTCAATTTATCATTCTCAATTTTTTAATGATCAAAATCTTTTGATAATTTCATAAAACTTTTCTTGAGAGCAGAATACTTTGATGAGATGAGTTTGGAGTCACATAGAAGTTCATCAAAAGCATCTTGCAACTCATCATAAGATATAAATGATTTAAAATTCAATACCTCATCCTTGATGTCAGTATTTGCCATCATACAAAAGTTTATTGTTTTTCCTTCTTTTGTTTCAGCATCTAATGAGTCATCTAGATCTTCCTGTGTAGCCATCATGGCTTTCTTCTTTTTGAATTTCTTGGGTGCCTTCTTTAGTTGTGGACACTCAGTTCTGATGTGTCTAGGCTTCTTGCATTCATAACGGATGATTTGATTCTTATTAGGATTGCTTGAGTCTTCTTTCTAGTCCTTCTTTTGAAAGAATCATTTCTTGTTTCTTGCTATTCTTTTCCACATTCGAGCCACTTTATGAGAGAGAATTGTTATTTGATCATTTTCATCTTCTGAGTTAGATTTTTCATCTTCATCTTCTTCAGAGTCTTATGAAGCTTTTAAGAGCTACGTTATACGAAGTACTCTTTTGACTAGCTTCAAGAGCAAAAGATTTTTCCTTTCTCCCAACATTTTTATTAGCATTAGCTAATTCTTGTTCATAGGTTTTTAGGAACCCATCAGTTCATCAAGATTCACAGTGTTCAAATCCTTGGCCTCTTGAATAGCTGTTACCTTAGGTCTCCAGACCTTGGGTAAGCTTCTTAAGACTTTTCTGACCATTTCTTGATTTGAGTAGATTCTTCTAAGAGCTCTGGGTTGATTGATGATATGCATGTATCTTGTGAACATATCATCAATTGTCTCATGATCTAACAAATTGAATAGCTCATATTGGTGAACAAGGATACTAATTTTAGTTTCTTTAACTTGATTTGTGCTGTCTTGTATTTCTATAGTAGTGTCACATGATATAATCTTATCATATTCACTCTTGCGGAGTACACATGTAAGAAAGTACTTTGCTTTTGAGTTCATCTGAACTCTATTATTTTTACTTCTATTCATTGTTCTATTGGTGTAAGAACAATTGTTCCATCTTCTAGAGAACATGTCTGAGCGAAAGGTCTATCCTACATAACATCCTATAGATTATAATGGGTGGACTCTATGAAGAGTCTTATTTTGTCTCTCCAGTAATAGTAGTCTTCTGCAGTAAACACGGGAGAACAATTGATAGATTGTCCTTTAGTGATGTAGAGATTATGATTTGCCATTTCTCCTTTAGGATCTTTCCACTTCACTTGTTAAGGTGCTCAACCCAGAGGCTCGACTCTAATACTAATTGAAAGTGGCAACAACATGAGAAAGGGGGTTAAATCATGCTTTCGATTTTTGAACAAATCTAGTAAACTAAATAGTTTCTTAAGTTTTCTTAACTTGTATATATCAAAGTATAGATCAAAAGCTAGGTTATTTAGAAATATTACTTGAAGGAAATTGAATTTAAATCAAAGTTCTCTTAAAACTTAGATTACATAAAGTGAAAGATTAGTTTTAGTTATCAGAAGGACAAATTAAAAATTAGATTTAATAAACAAAAAGCTAAGAGATAGAGTTTAGAAGAGATCACTTAGAAGTTTTATACTAGTTCAACCAAACTACGTGCCTACGTTTATTTCCCAGTCAAAAACTAGGATTTTGTATTACCACGAGTATTCTTTCTTCATCCATAGCTTCTCCAAGCTAGATTACAAATAGTATTTATTTCACCATAGCCTCTTCAAGCTAGACTCACACTTTGATCACTAACGGATTAGGTTACAAAGTGAAGATATGATTTTGTATTTCTCTCAGCACTCAAGGAGTGGATTTAATCTATTCAATACATATATGAGAAAGAAACTTTTATTCTCTAACACTCAGAGAGTGTATCTAAGCAATTACAAACTTGAGAGAATAAGTTTCTCTTCTAAGCAAGTGATTAGAATGATGTTTCAGCAAAAAAACTTGTTCAAAAGCGAGTTTTAAGCGTTTAGAAGTTTGATAAGAAGTTTGGCAAAATAATAGTTTGCTTTATGTCTTTAATCCTTCAAGCTTCTTCAATTTATAGAGCTTTAGAAACTAGTCGTTTGAGTGTCCAACGGTTATTGTGCAAAGCCAAGTTATTGTTTTCTTGTCCTGTTGCAGCTAATCATCTTTTCTTTAATAGTTTTTGTCCTTTTCTAGTGATAGTCAGATATTTCAAACTTCTAAAGCTTTTTGACTTTGACTTTGCATTTATAGGCAAATGTTGTCATTTGAACTTGTAAACTTATGAAAGACTTGATTCTTCTAATGCTTGATGTTTCTAATAGTTTTGTCTTCTGATGATGTTGCCTTCTGAACTTAGTCTTTTGATACACTTTACTTCTAATTCTTGTCTTCTGATGAAGTTGACTTATGATTCTTGTCTTCTAATGGACTTGACTTCTGAAGGTTATCTTATGAAGAACTTATTCAGGTTTTCATGTTGAGAAGCAAGTGTGCTTCTTAAGTTCTTCTACATACTTGGTCCAAAAATAATAATTTTCTTTGAAGACTTTGATCAAGTTGGGACTTCCTCAAAGTGCATCTCAAGAAATTCATGATGTTGATGTTGATTGTCCAAGAGTCTTCTTAACTATGCTTTGATACCCTTAGATGAAATATTAGTAAACATAAGATTTTAAGTCTAAGTTTGTTAATCATCAAAACTCAGAAAGCTCAAAAGAACTTCAGCAGGTTTTCATGCTTCTGAATGGCTTTGGAGCTTATAGTAATATCCACTCTTGGTGTGTTAGTGAGCCCAAAAGTTTTGTTTTGCTCTGATTACTTTTGTAATATCCACTGTTGGAGTATTAGTGAGCTTAAACACAAACTTAAACACCATCTCTTTGTAACCTGACTCATTAGAGGTCTAAATGTTGAGCCTAGAGAGGCTAGGTGAGAAAAGAATACTTGTTTGAGCCTATAGAGGCTAGGTGAGAAAAGAATTTAAGCTTGGAGCAACTAGGTGTGAAAATAATACTCAGTTGTAATTTGCTTGTAGGGGCTGTGTTTAAAAGAATACTTTGATAGTGAAAATCTTGGTGTTCTACTGAGGACTAGAAGTAGGCGAGTGGTTGGCCGAACTAGTATAAATCCTATGTTTATTGCTTCTTTACCCTTTTTCTTTATTTTCTATGTTTGCTACTTAACTAGCTCTCTAAACTCAATGCTTAACAAGTTTTCTGAACTTCTATAAGTTCTTTGGGATAAAGAGAAAAGTTTGTGAAAAATGTTTTCTGATCAAGCCAATATAATTTAAGGTTTTTCTAACTTCTAAGAGAAGTCTTCATAAGCATTCTCAAACCGTTTTTTGAACTTTGATACTTTTTTTTACTAATGTACACTAACTATTTGCTCTGATAATCCGAGTTATACACTTAAGAAATATGTTTTAAGTTTCACAAAGTGTTCAGAAAAAGTTTCCAACAAGGCATAATTCAACCCCCTTTCTTATGCACTATGCCACGTTCATTTAGTATCAGAGCTCATGCTCTGGGTTAAGCACTTGACTAGAAAAAAGGAAAGGTCCTTAGTTAAACATGGTAGATCAGAATACAACTACCTTTATAATTGATGGCTCCTTAGTCAACAGACCACTAGCTTTCAATGGTTAGGGTTATTACTACTAAAAAGAAAGGATGAGACTCTTTATTGAGTCTGCTCACATTAATATGTGAGATGTTATCAAGACTGGTCCCTATGTTCCAAAAACTATTGCTGCTAATGGTATTAAGATTGATAAACTAAGTTAAAGATGGACTAATGCTGAGAAAACAAAATATCAGTTGAACTCTAAATCTAAATTCTATCTCCCTTGTGCTTTAAGTAGAAAGGAATATGACAAAGTCCATGGTTATGAAACTACTAAAGAGATATCAGATACCTTAGTCATTGCTCATGAAGGCATTGACCAAGTATAAGAATCCAAAATCAGCATGTCGGTTCATCAATAAGAACTCTTTAAAATGCAAGAACAAGAGACTATAGATCAAATGTTTGGAACATTCCAAACTTTTTTCAGTGGTTTGAAATCTCTTAGAAGAACCTATAATAATCAATATCATGTTAGAAAAATTCTGAGAAGTCTTCCAAAAATATGGAGACATAAAGTAATTGTAATCCAAGAAGCTAAAAACATGAGCTCTCTCAGATTAGATGAGTTACTTGGATCTTTCAAAACATATGATTTAGAGCTTGCTGAAGCTAATGAGGACATACCAAAGAGAGAGAAGTCTATAGCCTTCAATGTAACACCCCTTTGGAGGATGTCACACATAAAAGAAAATAAAAGAAATAGAAATAAAATCTACCCAAGTTGTGAAACATTTGTTAAATATTATTACGGGTTGTAAAATAATTCCTGATAGACAGAAATATGATATAAAAAGATAATGCGAAAAATACGAAATAAAAAAAAACATCATCACTAATAATGTACATGTGATTAAGTTATAAACTGTACAAATAATTTACAACTAAGACTACAACTATTTAAACAAAAACAAGAAAGAAAGCAATAAAAGAGTTAATATATACAGACATACGCTGATGCGCCAAAAAAAAAACATCATGATTATCTAATCCTCGATGGATCACTCTCAGCATGAAAATGATCATCGGGAGATAGATATCCTGGATGTCTCGACACACGGACGATAACGGGATCGCGCGGTCGATACGATGCTTATCTCACTAGGCTCGGGGTTTTCGGAACCCCAATAACGCCTAATGGATAAGGGTAACTCTAAGTGCGAAAAAAAGTGTCGTAGTCATGACAGGGCTCTTCATCAAAACGTTGACGTAGGATCACGGTCACACGTCCTGCATACGTCACAGAGTCACGATCGCCTCGTAAGTGCCAAGCCAGAGCACCTCCATGAAATACCAGCTCTATGAATCCCAAAAATCCTGGCGTCGCCATCCCTCACAATCAATCCAGAGGATATGGATGATCGGATGGTTCTTGATCGTAAAACTGGTCGTCTGCCTGCTGATCTTCCTCCTCCTCAGGGTACACGATCTCAATAGGCTGATCCTCTTCCTCGAAGTCTTTACCGCGTAAAATAATTAAACAGAAAATACATATAACAAAGAGGTAAGACAACATAAAATCATCACAACATGGCCAATAAGAAGACAACAAACAACATGTATACAGTTCATGCATTATAAAATACTATAACAGAAAGAATCACAAATTAGAGTCAGATTTAGATATCATAACAATATATCACATCACAGATAAAACTTCACAGATAAAATAAGAAAGATAAGAATAAACGATAAGATATAATAATCAAATATAATAACAATAGCCGAGATAAAATAAACAAATAAAATACAGATAAACAATAAATAGATAAGATGGAAATAAATAGACATAGAGATAAATAAATAATATAACAAAATCCTACTCCATGGAGCTAAAGAAACACAAGTATCAGAGAGAGGAATGATTCGCAAAATCTAATAGTACCACGGCTGCCCCACCAACTATTGCGCTGTCACACGTTGCGTCTATAGCCCCACGACACAGGAATCCATCAATCCAGGCGTGGTGTAGTTCACGGTCTCACGTTGTGGCACTACAGGCAAATGTACTACTAGATTTCACTAATCTCGATTAAATATAGTGTATGTTGAGTACCATAGTGCGCTATCGGTTTACCACGGCCCAGCGGAGCTACCAACTGTCCACATGTGGGATCCCGTACACTAAAGTCTCCAAGTTCATTAGAACAATGAACCACACTACGTTTATCGCATCGACAACACGATGTGATTCGTCTCGTCAACCAATCCACCAAATACATGGAACACATAACGAGATAGATGGAAAGCACATGCGGGTTCACATTTTCCCGACAAAGAGATATAGTCTCAAAAGCCTCATGCGGGTTCACATTTTCCCGAAAAGATATAGATTTTCAAAAAGCACATGCGGGTTCACATTTTCCCGACAGCATATAGATTTTCAAAAATAATCTGTACGGGTTCACATTTTCTTGACAGTATAAAGATAGCAACGGTCAATCGCGTAGAAATTTTATCGCGTTTTCATAATTCTAACGTTTTTACAAACGTTTAAAAATCGGGTAAAGATATTTTTCTGTTTTTAAAATCGCGTAGCATTTTTAATACGTTTTCTCAATCGCGTAGGATTTTTAAATCATTTTCTTGTTCGAATGCCCTTAAAATTACTGTTTAAACCAACAGAAATAGTACTTAGTACATTTAAACTACGTAGAATAATTTTTCATACCGCATACTGTCTTTAGGATATTTTTACTATCTTAGTGGTTCATTTTTACTAAAAATTGACAGTATTTTGTTTAGAATATCATAATAATGGTTTCCTAAATTATCCATAAAATTTCCATTTACCTAATTTTTTAACCATATCATTTAATTCTTTTTGAAATCTCTAACATGCTTCAAAACCTTAAGTGAGCTATATGTTAGAAAATTTCTCAAAATTTCTGTATTTTACTTCCTAAATGATAAAATTACTAGTTTTAATCCTTTAAGCTTAATTCTACTCAATTTATTTCTTCAAAAATCATTATAGAAAATTTCTTCTTAACTTGTATTGTCTCTTTTTGATTGAAAAAGGTTTGGAATCAAGTTTTTAGAAATCATGATAACCTATATTGGCATGTTGGCCAAATTTCGTAAAACTTTTTCATTTGATTTCTAAATCATGTCAAAGGTATTATCTTATCTAAGTTCATTAAATCATGTTATAAAATAATGATTTTGAATCAAATAAATCCTTTAGGCATGTTGGCCCAAAATTTACTAAATCTTTACCATTTGATTTCTAAATTCCTCTTCTTTGATCAAATCAATTTAAAACCTTCTTGATTCTCCTAGGTTAATTAAGTTATACTTTAGGAAAAATCAAGAGAACATTTTGGTCCTCACACTTTGTCATTGCCGTGAACTAGGGAATGTGTTCTTTGGAACACTCATGCAAATTTACACATGTTATTCACATCTTATACCTTATCATACAATTCTAACACATGCATTTATATTTCTAACACATGCAAAATATTTCTAACACATAAAACCTAAATTAAAACTTATAGATATACAATCAAAAGCTAATAGACATGCAAAATTATTACAATCACCAAACAAGAAAGCTACTAACATATAACACCTAAGCTACTAGCAACCACAAAAATTAACAAATACACATCTATAAACACACCACAACCGAATCCTTATGGATTCTACAAACAATCCATCTTCTTACCACCATCAAGGATGATAAGAATTGTCTTCCTCTTACCTTAAATGAAGACAAATGATTAGCTTTCACACCTCCTATGGTTCGGTTTTCACTCCACCAAATACCTAAAAATCTCAAATAAAATCTACATGTCATTAACCATGAAAAAGAAGCTAAACCATGGAGAAATCATGGCTTAGAACTTTGAAAAAGAAGAGAGAAAAGAAAAATATGATATTTCACCTTCTAGGTCAAATTTACAAGGTTGATTTCCAAGTCCTAAATGGAGGATTTTGAAGAAACTTCCAACTAGAAAGGTTCTTAGAATAGTGTTTAGGTTAAGGAAACTTGGTTAGAAAAATTTTTGGATGGTTGGATGGTTAGGAATGGCTCTTGGCCGAAAATGGTGAAGAAGATGAACAAGAATGGTGGCTAGGGTTTTGATGAGAGAGAAGAGAGAAAAGTGATGAAGGAGAAATGTGATTTTGGTCTTCAAAGACCTCTTGGCCGTAGACATCAAGTGAGGTGCAAGGTGGGCACCTTGCTTGGCTTCATCCAAGCCATTGGATGAATCAATGGTCAAGATCAAGCCTTGGTGAGCAAGCTTGATTCCCATTGGTTGGCTCTTGGTGACTCACATGCTTTGAGTCACACGCACTCATTTAATTTCTTCTCTTGAGTCGAATAGGTGAGTCACCATTCTGAAAGTTCTACTGCTAACGGTGATTAATTAAGCTACCGATCTAACCGTTTCACTAATTGTGGGTCCCGCAAAATATTTCCGGGTCCACTTGTCACTAAATTATATCTTGACTAATAAAATAATATTATAATAATATAAAATTATTTTATTTGTGATTAAATCCTAAAAATTAAAAGATTATTTTTAGTCTCATTCAGAATCGGGTTAAGTAAGATCCCCCAATTCTAAATAATAAAATAAGATTTTCCCGGCCGGAAAATATTATTTTCTGCCTCGAGCAAATCACACAAAAAGTCCATATAAAATCACGACAGTATTTTCGGGCATTAAATCAAGAAGAAAACAATTAAAAACAAAAGAAAAGATGCGTTCGGGACGTAACGGTCATTTTCCCATTTTTTCCCACAACGTAGGTAATTGTCCAAAACGTTCAAATAAAATATCCAAGCGGTATTATATAGCTTGTATATCTTTCGAGAAAAATTAATACAAGATGCTACATAAAAATTTTTATTTTACCGTCTCGAAGCAAACTACGTAAAACGATCAAATAAAATTTGAGCCTGTATTATCGTAATTGTTTTCATACAAAAATCGAGAAACGAGAAAAATAGGGACACAACGGTCATTCATACAAAAGCATGAAAAACAGAAAACAGTACATTCGAATATTTTCTAAAAATTGGGGCGTTACAACTCTCCCCAACAAATAAAAATTTCGTCCTCGAAATTCGATGTTCATCCAAACAAATGAGGATACTGATCCTTCATTTTATCTTCCGGCTCCCAGGTAGCTTCACCCGTCACATCATTCCATATGACTTTCACTAACTCGATCATCTTCCCTCGAAGCTGCTTTACCTTTCTGTCCTCTATTCTGACAGGTAAAGTTTCGTAAGTCAGATTCTCCTTTAACTGCACATCATCTGGTTGTATAACATGTGTCGGATCTGGTATATACTTCCGTAACTGAGACACATGAAACACGTCATGCAAATTCGATAGAAAAGGCGGCAAAGCAATCTGATATGCTACAGGACCTATACGTCTGATAATCTGATATGGTCCAATGAATTTAGGAGTAAGCTTCTTTGACTTAATCACTCTTCTGACACTAGTCGTAGGAGTAACTCTTAAAAATACATGCTCACCCTCCTTAAACTCAAGAGATCGTCTTCGTTTGTCCGCGTAACTCTTTTGTCTGCTTTGCGCCGTCCTCATCTTTTCTTGTATCATCTTGACTTTATCCGTAGTCTGTTGTACAAGTTCTGGCCCAACAGTCATACTCTCCCCATCTTGATACCAACACAGCGGCGTTCGACATCGTCTTCCATACAATGCTTCATAAGGGGCCATTCCGATGCTTGCGTGAAAACTATTGTTGTAGGTGAATTCTATCAAAGATAAAAATTCATCCCAACTTCCTCGTTGTTCCAAAACACAAGCACGCAATAGATCCTCTAAAGACTGTATAGTTCTCTCTGTCTGACCATCTGTCTGCGGATGATAGGCTGAACTTAATCGTAACTTGGTTCCCATAGCTTCTTGCAGACTTCGCCAAAATCTTGACGTAAACCTCGGATCTCTGTTAGAAACTATACATGTAGGCACTCCATGTAATCTGACAATCTCGCTAATGTACAACTGGGTTAATCTTTCCAATGAATATTTAATATTGATTGGTAAGAAATGAGCCGATTTCGTAAGTCTATCGACTATAACCCATATTGAATCATAACCTTTCCTTGTCTTTGGCAAACCAGTAACGAAATCCATAGAAATGCTGTCCCATTTCCATTCTGGAATCGATAATGGTTGCAACATCCCAACTGGTCTTTGGTGTTCAACTTTTGATGTTTGACAAACTAGGCAAGTTGACACGCATCTAACCACATCACCCTTCATTCCATGCCACCAGAATAACTTCTTCAAGTCTTGGTACATCTTTGTTATGCCTGGATGCATACTTAATAGACTAGTATGGGCATGTTCCACAATATATTGCCTCAGTTCTCGGTTACGAGGAATACAGATTCTACCTCGAAACCTCAGAATTCCATCAGTTCCTTCTTTGAACTCTACTGCCTCGTCTTGCTTCATTTGCTCCCTTATTCCTTGTAAAAATTTATCGGCATTTTGCTTTTCCCTTATGTCTTCCATCAGCTCGCTTGAGATAGTAACCATATTCACACAGATCTTTCCCGGTTTCAACTCAACAAATGACCACTCATCTCTAAATTGTTCAATGAGCTCCTTTTCTTTGATCATCAGCGCAGAAACACTGATAATCTTTCTACTCAAGGCATCGGCTACGACATTCGCCTTACCAGGGTGGTACAAAAGTTGAAAATCGTAGTCGTTCAGAAATTCTAACCATCTTCGCTGCCTCATATTCACTCATCCAGTCGTACAAGTACTTCAAACTTTTGTGATCACTGAAGATGTTGAACGTTGCTCCATAGAGAAAATGTCTCCATATCTTTAGAGCAAAAACCACCGCAGCCAATTCCAAATCATGCGTAGGATAATTCTTCTCATGAACCTTCAATTGTCGAGAAGCATATGCCACCACGTTCCGGTCTTGCATCAACACGCATCCTAATCCTTGATAAGAAGCGTCACAATACACATCGAAAGATTTTGTCGAATCTGGTAGGATCAACACCGGTGCAGTTGTTAACCTCTTCTTCAACTCTTGAAAACTGGCTTCACGTTCTTCCGTCCATTCGAAAGCTTGACTTTTCCTCGTCAGTTGCGTAAGTGGTCCAGCAATCTTGGAAAAACCTTCGATAAATCTCCGATAATAACCAGCAAGTCCAACAAAACTTCGAACTTCTGTTACTGTCTTAGGTCTTTCCTATTGTAAAACAGTCTCCACTTTCGATGGGTCCACCGCAATACCTTCTTTAGAAATTACATGACTAAGAAATCGGACTTCTTCCAACCAGAACTCACACTTAGCCAATTTCGCATACAACTGCTTCTCCCTCAAAATCTGAAGAACAACTTTCAGATGTTCAGCATGCTCTTCCTTCGATCGAGAATAGATCAGAATGTCATCGATAAAGACAACGACAAATCTGTCTAGATATGGACGAAATATCCTGTTCATATAATCCATAAATATGGCAAGAGCATTCGTCACCCCGAATGGCATTACCTGATACTCATAATGTCCATAACGAGTTCGGCAGCGTCTTTGGCACGTCTTCCCCTCTTACACGAATCTGGTGGTAACCCGATCGCAGATCTATCTTAGAAAATATCACAGCTCCCCTCAATTGATCCATCAAATCGTCGATTCTTGGAAGCGGATATTTATTCTTGATAGTTACCTTGTTCAACTGCCGATAGTCCACACAAAGTCGTGAAGTTCCATCCTTCTTCTTAACCAAAAGCACCGCGCACCCCATGGGGAAACGCTAGGTCGTACAAATTCTTTCTCCAACAATTCCACCAATTGCTTTTTCAGCTCCCCAACTCTACCGGCGACATACGGTGCGGTGCAATTGAGATAGGACCTGTTCCCGTACTAAATCAATTGAGAACTCGATCTCCCGCTCGGGCGATGAACCAGTACATCGTCAGGAAAAACATCCGAGAAAATCGTTGACAACAGGAATAGTATTCACATTCTTCTCATTCTTAACTTCTAGAGAAGACAATACCAGATATCCCTGCGCTCCATCTCTCAACAAAGACTTGACCTTAACAGCAGTTAAGAATCCAGACTCTTCTTCCTTAGGAAAAACTATAGTTTTCTTTGCATAATCTATAAGGATATGGTTAGAACATAACCAGTCCATCCCTAAGATTACATCTATCTCAATAAGAGGCAAACAAATCAAATTGACCAAAAACAAATGGCCCTTCACAACAATAGGACAATCCAAACAGATCTTAGAAGTAACTACAGGTTTAGCAGTTGGCGTAGATACACTCAACTTAACATTCGAGAAGACACGAGGCAACTTCAGTCTTTCCACACAATCATAGGCAATAAACGAGTGTGTAGCACCCGAGTCATACAATACAGTCAGAAGGTTACCTCCAATGTCACCTTCTCCTTGAATAAGGTCATCAGATTGAGAAACTTCAGATCCCATCATTGTATACACTCGCCCTCCAGATCTCGGTTGAGTATTTCCAGGTTTTTGCTGATTAGTTCTAACATGACGAACAGCAGGTTTCTTCTCTGGTCGAGTACAATCCTTCGACATATGCTCAAGCTGTCCACAATTAAAACAGACAGTTCCCTTGATGGTACAATCTGGAGATAGATGGCCCTTCTTACCGCACTTAAAACACGTCGGCGTAAACACCACTCTCTGTCCTGCTCCACCACTAGGTACACTCCCTCCAACTGACGGTCGGCTGAGTCTGACTTCCTTGTGGTCTAGCATACGGCTTACGCAGAAACCGATTTGTATTGCTACCTCCACCTCTTTGAAACCTTGTCGGTGCAAAGTTCCGATTCCTCTGATCTCGCGATGGTTCAAGCTCCTCAAGTCGTGCACATGCGTCTACCAAAGCATGAAATTGATTCATCCTCAGAGATATCACTCCTCGCTTCAATTCTACTCTCAATCCAGACTCAAACTTCCGACATTTCCATACCTCATCTTGTCGATTTTGAGCATAATCCGAAAATTGAGACAAACTTTCAAATTTTGTGGCGTACTCATTCACTGTCATATTTCCCTGTCGCAACCCAAGAAATTCCATCTCCTTGGCATGCCTAGCACTTGCAGAAAATACTTATCCAAAAAAGTATTAGAAAACACTTCCCAGGTGATCTCAGTCCCTTCAGCTTGCAACACTCGGCGGATTCCTCTCCACCAATGTTCTGCATCTCCTCTCAGCATAAAGACAGCATAAGTTACTTTCTTTTCATCTGTGCATCTCATCCCCTCAAAGATTCTCTCTAGATCTTGCATCCACTGACTCGCTTTCTCCGGATCCACCTCGCCTCTAAACTGTGGCGGATTATGGCGCCTAAATTCAGATAAATTTAGGGCATCAGCTATAGCATCTTCTTTGTTGAGTTTGCTCTCAAATTTTCTTTGAGTAATCACTTCACCATCTGCATAGCTTAGCAGCAACAACCAACATCGGGTCCTCAACACGATTCACGTTAGCACGTCCTCTACCTCTACCACCATCTTCTTTCTTCAAACATAACAAAACAAAGTTAGATACATCCTTCTAGATATTTCCGAAAGGATATAAATCACGCAGAGATCAAAGAGAATCACACAAAGACAAACAAAAACGGACCCAACCACAACCCCAAAAGACTCTAACTTGGGCTCGATACCAACTAATGTAACACCCTTTGGAGGAAGTCACACATAAAAGAAAATAAAAGAAATAGAAATAAAATCTACCCAAGTTGTGAAACATTTGTTAAATATTATTACGGGTTGTAAAATAATTCACGATAGACGAAAATATGATATAAAAAGATAATGCGGAAAATACGAAATAAAAAAAAAAAACATCATCACTAATAATGTACATATGATTAAGTTATAAACTCAGACAAATAATTTACAACTAAGACTACAACTATTTAAACAAAAACAAAAAGAAAGCAATAAAAGAGTTAATATATACGTACATACTGTTGACGCGCCCAAAAAAAAACATCATGATTATCTAATCCTCGATGGATCACTCTCGGCATGAAAATGATCATCGGGAGATAGATATCCTGGATGTCTCGACACACGGCGATAACGGGATCGCGCGGTCGATACGATGCTTATCTCACTAGGCTCGGGATTTTCAGACCCCAATAACGCCTAATGGATAAGGGTAACTCTAAGTGCGAGAAAAGTGTCGTAGTCATGACGGGCTCTTCATCAAAACATTGACGTAGGATCACGGTCACACGTCCCGCATACGTCACGAGTCACGATCGCCTCGTAAGTGCCAAGCTTGAGCACCTCCATGAAATACCAGCTCTATGAATCCCAAAATCTTGGCGTCGCCATCCCAACAATCAATCCAGAGGATATGGATGATCGATGGTTCTTGATCGTAAAGCGGTCGTCACTGTGATCTTCCTCCTCCTCGGGTACACGATCTCAATAGGCTGATCCTCTTCCTCGAAGTCTTTACCGCGTAAAATAATTAAACAGAAAATACATATAACAAAGAGATAAGACAACATAAAATCATCACAACATGGCCAATAAGAAGACAACAAACAACATGTATACGATTCATGCATTATAAAATACTATAACGAGAAAGAATCACAAATTAGAGTCGATTTAGATATCATAACAATATATCACATCACGTATAAAACTTCACGAGATAAAATAAGAAAGATAAGAATAAACAGATAAGATATAATAATCAAATATAATAACAATAACCGGATAAAATAAACAAATAAAATACGAGATAAACAATAAATAGATAAGATGGAAATAAATAGACATAGAGATAAATAAATAATATAACAAAATCCTACTCCATGGAGCTAAAGAAACACAAGTATCAGAGAGAGGAATGATTCGCAAAATCTAATAGTACCACGGCTGCCCCACCAACTATTGCGGCATTTGTCACACGTTGCGTCTATAGCCCCACGACACAAGAATCCATCAATCCAGGCGTGGTGTAGTTCACGGTCTCACGTTGTGGCACTACAGGCAAATGTACTACTAGATTTCACAAATCTCGATTAAATATAGTGTATGTTGAGTACCATAGTGCGCTATCGGTTTACCACGGCCCAGCGGAGCTACCAACTGTCCACATGTGGGATCCCGTACACTAAAGTCTCCAAGTTCATTAGAACAATGAACCACACTACGTTTATCGCATCGACAACACGATGTGATTCGTCTCGTCAACCAATCCACCAAATACATGGCACACATAACGTATAGATGGAAAGCACATGCGGGTTCACATTTTCCCGACAAAGAGATATAGTCTCAAAAGCATGTACGGGTTCACATTTTTCCGAAAAGACATATAAATTTTCAAAAGTACATGCGGGTTCACTTTTCCCGACAAAGAAATAGATTTTCAAAAAGCTTGCGGGTTCACATTTTCCCGAAAAGATATAAATTTTCAAAAGTCTCATGTACGGGTTCACATTTTCCCGACAAAGAAAATAGATTTTCAAAAAGCACATGCAGACGGGTTCACATTTTCCCGACAAACATATAGATTTTCAAAAAGCACATGCGGGTTCACATTTTCCCGACAAAGATATAGATTTTCAAAAATAATGCATGCGGGTTCACATTTTCCCGACAAGGTATAAAGATAGAACGGTCAATCACGTAGAAATTTTATCGCGTTTTCATAATTCCGTCGTTTTTACAAACGTTTAAAAATCGGGTAAAGATATTTTCCTGTTTTTAAAATCGCGTAGCATTTTAATACGTTTTCTCAATCGCGTAGGATTTTTAAATCATTTTCTTATTCGAATGCCCTTAAAATTACTTGTTTAAACCAACAAATGAAAATAGTACTTAGTACATTTAAACTACGTAGAATAATTTTTCATACCGCATCTTGTCTTTAGGATATTTTTACTATCTTAGTGGTTCATTTTTACTAAAAATTGACAAGATTTTGTTTAGAATATCATAATAATGGTTTCCTAAATTATCCATAAAATTTCCATTTACCTAATTTTTTAACCATATCATTTAATTCTTTTTGAAATATCTAATGCTTCAAAACCTTAAGTGAGCTATATGTTAGAAAATTTCTCAAAATTTCTGTATTTTACTTCCTAATGATAAAATTACTAGTTTTAATCCTTTAAGCTTAATTCTACTCAATTTATGTCTTCAAAAATCATTATAGAAAATTTCTTCTTAACTTGTATTGTCTCTTTTTGATTGAAAAAGGTTTGGAATCAAGTTTTTAGAAATCATGATAACCTATATTGGCATGTTGGCCAAATTTAAGTAAAACTTTTTCATTTGATTTCTAAATCATGTCAAAGGTATTATCTTATCTAAGTTCATTAAATCATGTTATAAAATAATGATTTTGAATCAAATAAATCCTTTAGGCATGTTGGCCCAAAATTTACTAAATCTTTACCATTTGATTTCTAAATTCCTTTTCTTTGATCAAATCAATTTAAAACCTTCTTGATTCTCCTAGGTTAATTAAGTTATACTTTAGGAAAAATCAAGAGAACATTTTGGTCCTCACACTTTGTCATTGCCGTGAACTAGGGAATGTGTTCTTTGGAACACTCATGCAAATTTACATATGTTATTCACATCTTATACCTTATCATACAATTCTAACACATGCATTTATATTTCTAACACATGCAAAATATTTCTAACACATAAAACCTAAATTAAAACTTAAAGACATACAATCAAAAGCTAATAGACATGCAAAATTATTACAATCACCAAACAAGAAAACTACTAACATATAACACCTAAGCTACTAGCAACCACAAAAATTAACAAATACACATCTATAAACACACCACAACCGAATCCTTATGGATTCTACAAACAATCCATCTTCTTACCACCATCAAGGGATGATAAGAATTGTCTTCCTCTTACCTTAAATGAAGACAAATGATTAGCTTTCACACCTCCTATGGTTCAGTTTTCACTCCACCAAATACCTAAAAATCTCAAATAAAATCTACATGTCATTAACCATGAAAAAGAAGCTAAACCATGGAGAAATCATGGCTTAGAACTTTGAAAAAGAAGAGAGAAAAGAAAAATATGATATTTCACCTTGTAGGTCAAATTTACAAGGTTGATTTCCAAGTCCTAAATGGAAGATTTTGAAGAAACTTCCAACTAGAAAGGTTCTTAGAATAGTGTTTAGGTTAAGGAAACTTGGTTAGAAAAATTTTTGGATGGTTGGATGGTTAGGAATGGCTCTTGGCCGAAAATGGTGAAGAAGATGAACAAGAATGATGGCTAGGGTTTTGATGAGAGAGAAGAGAGAAAAGTGATGAAGGAGAAATGTGATTTTGGTCTTCAAAGACCTCTTGGCCGTAGACATCAAGTGAGGTGCAAGGTGGGCACCTTGCTTGGCTTCATCCAAGCCATTGGATGAATCAATGGTCAAGATCAAGCCTTGGTGAGCAAGCTTGATTCCCATTGGTTGGCTCTTGGTGACTCACATGCTGAGTCACACAGCTCATTTAATTTCTGTTGAGTCACTAGGAGTCGACTGTTTCTGAAAGTTCTACTGCTAACGGTGATTAATTAAGCTACCGATCTAACCGTTCTGCTAATTGTGGGTCCCGCAAAATATTTCCGGGTCCACTGTCACTAAAATATCTTGACTAATAAAATAATATTATAATAATATAAAATTATTTTATTTGTGATTAAATCTAAAAATTAAAAGATTATTTTTAGTCTCATTCAGAATCGGGTTAAGTAAGATCCCCTAATTCTAAATAATAAAATAAGATTTTCCCGGCCCGGAAAATATTATTTTCTGCCTCGAGCAAATCACACAAAAAGTCCATATAAAATCACAGACGGTATTTTCGGGCATTAAATCAAGAAGAAAACAATTAAAAACAATAAAAAACGATGCGTTCGGGACGTAATCATTTTCCCTTTTTTTCCCACAACGTAGGTAATTGTCCAAAACGTTCAAATAAAATATCCAGTGATATTATATATTTGTATATCTTTCGAAAAAATTAATACAAGATGCTTCATAAAATTTTTTATTTTACCGTCTCGAAGCAAACTACGTAAAACGATCAAATAAAATTTGAGCCTGTATTATCGTAATTGTTTTCATACAGAAATTGAGAACAGAAAAATAGGGACACAGCGGTCATTCATACAAAAGCATGAAAAACAGAAAACAGTACATTCAGAATATTTTCTAAAAATTGGGGCGTTACATTCAAGGTTAATTAAAAAAGTACAAAATCTTTATCTTAATCCACTATATTCAATGCTACTGAACATTCAAAAGAATGATGGATCATAAGATAAAAATTCTAATGATGATGAACTCTCTTTCATCTTAAGGAAAATCAGAAAAATGTGGATAAAATAAGGCAAGTTCAGGAAATGATTCCTAGCAAAGAAAGGCAATCAGAAAAGAGAATCCAATGGGCACGAAAAAAGTCAAGTAATCTGCTTTGAATGCAAGAAACCTAGTCACATCAGAACAGAATGCCCTATGCTCAAGAAGTCTGCTAAGAAGTTTAAAAAGAGAAGAAATATGATGGCAACCTAGGAAAATATGTATGAGTCATCATCAGAAAGTGAAGATAAGAACACTAAATTAACTCACATGTGTCTAGTTGCAAATGTTAACAGTGAAAAATAAGATGAGGTATATAATTCTGACTTATATTTTTCAAAACTTCAAGAAACTTTTGATGATCTTCTATGTGATTCTTAACTTCTCTCTTCAAAGTATTCTTTTCTCAAGAAAAGCTTTCTAAAGCTTACTAAAGATTTTGAAAAAACAAAAAATTGAGAAAGAAGCCTTAGAAGTTGACGATGCTGAGTTAAGAAAAGAGAATAGTAAATTGAAATTACTTTCTGAAAGCAACTCAGTAGACCTTTCTCATGATGAATCTGATAAACATTTTGATGAGGTTGAGAAACTTCAACAGAAAGTCTCTGAGCTCACCTAAGATCTAGCTAAGTTTTTCAATGTCACAAAAAAATTGGAAATAATGTTGGGAAAACAACATTGCACATTTGATAAGGCTGGACTAGGATACAGAAAGAATCATAAACAGAAGTATCTTAAGAATTTATTACGAAAGCATCATCTAAGCAAGAGAAAACCTATACCTACTGTCATAAACATGGTCATATGATGAAGGCTAAAACCCAAAAGAATTTTGGCTTGCATTACACACTGCTCATTTCAGCATTTCTCAAGAAGTATGGTATGATCCGGCAGAATGAGAGACCAGTCCAGCTCACCCTCTTCAACATCTTCAGAGAATATACTTTGAAGAAATTGAAGATGGTTCTAGATAATATTGGAGGATGGGTGTGCCCCGATGAGCTAGAAGAAGCTAGAATTGGTGAATAAGGTGAACCTGCTCTCGCTGAAGATACTGGCGAAGATGCTCCTGCCCCTGCCCCTGAACCTGCTTATGCTTCAGTCACTTTGGAGCAAAACATGACCATTCTGCTTGATAACCGTGCTTACATGGAAAACACTTTTTTATGTTCTGTTTGACAAAATAAAAGGTGTTGAGCATGAAGTGGCAGCTTTGCGAGCCCAACAATTAGATCAAGCACCTTATTCCCCTCCTCCTCCACCGGACGCTTATTTTTAGGATCCATAGCTTTTAGGATCTTTATTTCTTTGTTTTAATGATTATGTACTTGGCTATTTTGATTATGCAACTGTATAAGCTTTTGGCCAAACTTCTTATTTGAATGAATAAAGTAACAAATGCATTATTTGATATCTTTGCAAATTCTAGCCTATTACATTGATATATGTCTTTGCTAAAATTACTAAAATTTCAATTGAATATATCCTATAGACTTAAATTGAATATTCATTTCTTGCTTTAGACTTCTCTTGCCTCATTTTTTATCATAACAAAAGGGGGAGAAGAAGCTAAACAAACATCTAATCTAACATCTTTAGAAAATTTGTGAGAAAAGATAGGAAATATAAATCGGATCTTGGGATTCCAAAAGTAAAAGGGAGCTGCGCATAACTCAAAATTAAATTCACCTCTTACCAAAAAGAGGGAGAGTAAGTCTCTCAAATTAACATTATGAATTCCAATTTAGTTGTGCTAACTCTTTTTTCAATGGTTGTTTGTCATCATAAAAATGGAGAGAATGTGATTGGCTATTGACATATGAAGGACTTTGTTTTGATGATAACAAATATAAAGATGTTACAAGATCAAGTCCAAGACCTTCAAGAATAGTTTTTAGGACTTATATCATTTTGTAAAGGTATGAAAGGTTCACACTAATGCTCTATAAATAACCTTTTCAAAGAACTCAAATAGCACACATTTTTTCAAGGCTTCAAAATGGTTTTTGGTTTTCAAAGAAACAACCTTTAAGTAGCCAAAAACTTATAAGATCATTTGGAATCATTTGGCAATATTTAAAAGCTATAAGAAGTGATTTCAAATGGTTTATTCGAATAAGGGTTTCCTTAATCGAATAACCAAAGTAAGAAATGTCAAATCTCCTATCTTGATAAGCTTTATTCTAGTAAAGCCCTACTTTATTCGAATAAGGGTTTAAATCCAGCTTGGCGCATAATGGTTATTTGAATAACCAATGTGTTATTCGAATAACACATTTTTTAGAAACCAAAATTTAAATGGTTTGTTATTCGAATAACATATATTTTATTCGAATAATAAACTTTTCAAAAAATAGATTTTAAGTGGGTTATTCGAATAACACATATGTTATTCGAATAACATGATCCAGAGGAAAAATTGCCTTCGTGTTATTTGATTTGAATAACAAAGTTGTTATTCGAATAAGAGCTTATACTAGAAGTGGAAATAACAGCTAGTTTTCAACCATTAATGCTCCACCAACCACCCCAACGGCTCTAAACTTAAATGGACTAAAAATATAAGTTGTTGGGCATTTATGGAGGTTAGACAATCCATCTGAAAACCTTGTTAGAGCATTAATACGTATTTTACTATCATTTTCAAACAATCCTCTGTTTTGGGCATTATAAGTGTGAATCCTTGATACCCATTGAGCTTCAAGTTGTATTATCCACTCTTAAGAGAGTTTTTTTATCTTTCATACTTTGTATAATCTATAAAAGAGAGGGTGAGGTATCTTTCAAAGTTGTAAGGATGAGGTATCCTTTGAAAAAAAAGGCTCAAGTACAAAGGGTGATGTATCCTAAGGTGTGTTGAGTGCTCAAGTTTGTATAGGTCATCAAGCACTTATTGAAGCTTGAAGATATAATGGAAAATCTCGAGTGATTACTTGAGGTCTGGACGTAGGCCACAAGTGGATTAGTGGTTGAACCAGGATAAACCTTGTGTTTGGTTCTCTAAACTCAACTCTTTACTATTGTGCACTGTTTTATTGACATTATATGAATACTATCTTGCTTGGCCGTCTTATTTGTGAGTGAAAGGATTTTATCTTATCCATCCATTCATCTATATTATTCAATAACTTTAACGAAAATTAGTAATCAAGTGGCTTTAAAGAGATTTGTGAAAATATTTTATATACTTAATTCACCTCTCTCTTGAGTATTGAGGCCACTTGGTAACAAGTGGTATTAGAGTTAGACTCTTGTGTAAAGAGTTTAGCAGCTTCAAGAGAAGTGATGACTTCAAAAGGTTTTTCTTCCAAAAGTTCTTTTATAAATAGACCCCCTATTTCAATAAGGATGGTTATGCTTATTGGAAATAAAGGATGAAAATTTTTGTTGAATCTATTGATTTAGATGTGTGGCATGCTGTTGAAAATGGTGCTTTTATTCCCACACGTACTATTGATGGTGTAAGAACTAATACACCAAAAAGTGAATGAATCGATAAGGACAAAAAGAAGGTTCATTACAATTTCAGAGCCAAGAACATCATCACCACATCCTTCAGATATGATGAATTCTTTAGGGTGTCAAATTGTAAGACCTCCAAAGAAATCTGGGATACAAAAAACCAGTTTGGGGTATAATCCCAATAACCACAAAAGTCTTACAAGAATTTCTTTGTTTCCTCAAGTACATCAAGTAGCCCCTTTATCAAATGCTTTCATTGTGGGAGGAAAGGGCATAGTGTATCTACATGTAATGTTAGGAAGAACATAAATACCAAGGTTGGAACTAAAATGGTTTGAGTTTCTAAGGGCACTTTGCCTAAATCTAACACATAAGGACCCAAGAAAATTTGGGTACTAAAGGTTAAAATTTGAATGTGTGTTGTAGGTGTGTTTGAAGTTCAAGAGCTCAAGTTGGTATCTTGATAGTGGATGCTCCAAGTACATGACTGATGATGGCTCAAAGTTCTTCTTTCTTGCACTAAAGAAGCATGGTCATGTCACATATGGGGACAACAATAAAGGAAGGATCCTTGGAGTTGGAAAAGTTAGTAAGAATTCCTCCACTTTAATTGATAATGTCTTGTATGTAGAAGGACTCAAACACAACTTGCTAACTCTTAGTCAATTATGTGATAAAGGTAATAGATTATATTTGATTCTAATTATTGCATAATTGAGGGTAAGGATGACAAACAAGTTAAGTTTGTTAGTCATAGAATTGATAACATATATATGATTAATCTTGATGATATTACCTCTCAAAATGCAAGATGTCTTATAGGTAAAGAGAGTGATTCATGGCTATGACATAAGAGAATTGTCCACATTCATATGGATCACTTAAACAAACTTGTTTCTAAAGATTTAATGATTGGTCTTCCAAAGCTCAAATTTCATAAAAATAAAGTTTGTAATACATGTCAAAAGGGTAAACAAGTAACAGTTTCTTTCAAAGCTAAAAATATTTTTTCTTCTACTAGACCTTTACAACTTTTGCACATTAATCTTTTTGAACCAACAAGAACTATGAGCTTTGGGGGTAACTTCTATGCTTTTGTGATTTTGGATTATTACTTTAAATTTACATGAACTTTTTTCCTTGCTCATAAGAATGATGCCGTTCATGCATTTAGAAGAATTGTACCATTGCATCTATAAGAAGCGATCATGGTGGGGTATTTGAAAATCATTAATTTGAAATGTTTTGCAATGAAAATGACATTGAACATAATTTTTCGGCTCCTAGAACTCCATAACAAAATGGAGTGGTTTAGAGGAAAAATCGATCTTTAGAAGAGTGAGCAAAAACTATACTCAATAAATCAAGCATTCCTAAGTATTTTTAGGCGGATGAGGAAAGTAACGCTTGCTAAGTATTTTTGGGCGGATGAGGTAAGTAACGCTTGCTATGTAATAAATAGGGCCCTAATAAGGCCTATTTTAAAAAAAACCCCCTACGAACTATACAAATGAAGTAAACCAAACATTTCCCATTTTCGTGTCTTTAGTTGTAAATGCTTTGTTTTAAATAATGGAAAAGATAACCTAAGAAAGTTTGATGCTAAATCCAATGAGGGAATATTTCTTGGCTACTCTCTTATTAGTAAATCCTTTCAAATTTATAATAAGAGAACTATGACTTTTGAGGAATCAATACATGTTGCTTTTGATGAAACTAACCCAAATGGGCCGAGAAAGGAGTTTGTTGATGATGTTGCTGAAATCTTAGCAAAAACACATTTGGAGAATCAAGAGAAGGAGCCCAAGAAGCAACAAGAGAGAATCTTTGATTTCCCAAGGCAAGATGATTCAGAAATCATGGACCTACCCAAGGAATGGAAGACATCAAGATATCATCCTCTTGACAAGGTAATAGGTGATGTATCAAAAGACGTAACTACTCGTAACTCTCTTAGAGATGCATGTAATCATATAACTTTTGTCTCTCAAGTTAAACCTAAACCATTAATGATGAACATTAGATCTTGACCATGCAAGATGAACTAAACCAATTGGAGAGAAATCATGTTTGGGAATTAGTTCCAAGGCCCAATGATCATCCCATAATTGGCACCAAATGGGTCTTTAGGAAAAAACTTAATGAAACAAGCTTAATAAAAAGAAACAAAGTTAGGCTTGTTTTTAAAGGTCATAATCAAGAAGAAGGCACATATTATGAAAAAAATATATGCTCCCATAACTAGATTAGAAGTCATACGAATGCTACTTGCATATGTATGCATCATGGATTTCAAGCTTTATCAAATGGTGTTGGGAATTTGCGGATCAAAGTCTCGCAGCGGAATAACAGAATTCCCTCACAGGATCCATGCGAAAAATCCATAATCCGAGGTTTTAAAATTTTACCTCTTGAAGCGTGACAGACACAAGCGAGGTGAATCACCAACACCGTAATAGCGACGATGTTTCTACGGTATCCACACAAACAGACTTGCAAAAGGAGTCACGCCTCAAGATCACTCACTTTCGTAGGTGCAGCTAGGGTTGTGATGTAGCCTAGTAGCAGCCCCCCTTAGCAGTACTATTTATAATAGTGGCTGCCTTAAGTGAGTGTGAGCAAATAGCAAGGTAAGTGGTGCAACCCTAAACCCATCTCGTCATGAGTTAGGCCCACAATTGAATCCGAGTCCAACTTGGATTCCGATTACTCCAATTTAGTCTGTTCTAAGTGTGCGACCCTGCAGTTCTCATGACGTTGGTAGTAATATTAAAATCTCATTTTAATATTACAAACAATGAGCGGTATCTAGCAACACATCACTGCTACCCAAGTAATGAGAATGTCGGTGATTTGACATAACCTATCGTGACCAATGTTTCCGTGTAGTTTAGTCCCTTTGTCCGGATATCCAAATTGAACACAAGGCATGGAACGTGTCACCCTTGTTTAGTTCAATCTTCGCTTTCCGATTCCCGAGAGTAGACATAGTAATGACAAATGAGATCAATATCTCATATTGACTCATTTGAGCATGGCCATGCATTTCATAGTCTCACTCAATCGGGGGCCCGAAGATATCACTCTTTGTAGGAGGGACAAATCCCATCTAGGTCACTCACATCCCTCCACATGTATCGCGGTATGTCTAATAACCAACTTTATAATCATCTTGTTACGATGACGTTTGATGGCATTAAAACACACAACTCCTCATGTAGGAATCGTAGTGATTTCGGTCAAAGGACCACATACACCATTATCACTATGAGAATTGCTTATGACACTCACGTAACGATCCACGTAGCGTTCTCATGGCGGGTCTCTTCCAATACATCATTACTCTAATATGTATCTATGTGTAGACTTGATATCTCATATCCATGACCCGTGAGATGTGGTCATCAGTCTACGCACATACTAGTCTCAAAGCATTATTGTTGTCCTAATTAACAATAATACTTGACTAGGGACATTTAAGAATAGTGTTTTATTCAATAGGATCTCACGATCAAGTCATCCACTTGATGTCCTATGGTATCAAATTTACTATTCTAAAGACTTTATCATGTTTACCAAAAAAAAGAACATAATAAATGAAATGCCTCATATAAAATAGCATAATATAATGTATGTAAATACAAACAAAACGTATTGGCCACTAGGGCATACACCAACAAATGGATGTCAAAAGTACTTTCTTAAATGGTTTTATACAAGAAGAGGTGTATATGGAATAACCTCCTGGTTTAGAAAACTTTGAATTGCCCAACCATGTTTTTAAATTGAAAAAAGGCCTTGTACGACTTAAAACCAGCTCCTAGAGCTTGGTATGGAAAGTTGATGAAGTTCCTTTTAGAAAAAAAAGATTCTCTAGAGGAAAGGTTGACACTACTCTTTTTATTAAGCATAAAAATCATGATATATTTCTTATTCAAATATATATTTATGTTATCATATTTGGTGCTACTGATGAGTCTCTTTGCAAGAAGTTTGGTAACCTTATGCAAATTGAATTTGAGATTTTTATGATGGGTGTGCTCAACTTCTTCCTTAGTCACTGAATCAAGCAAACAAGGGATGAAACTTTCATAAGTCAATCCAAGTATTGCAAGGAGTTGCTCAAAAAGTTTGAAATGAACAATGGTAAACATATGGATACACCAATGAGCACCTCTTACTATTTGGACAAGGGTGAAGGTGGCAATCCTGTAGAAATTACAAAGTATAGCGGTATGTGTCGCGATTGAGATCGCGGCGAAATAGCAGTTCACGTGGATTGTGAATATGAAAATGGAGTCGCCACCAATTTTATTTAAATTTAGAAAAAAATGAAAAAATAATCCTTAGAAAATAGTTTTTGAAAATTAGATCAGATTCAGGAGTCGATTATGTATAGAGAAGAGTGAAAACTTAATCCTACAGCACCACTATCACACTTGTCCTGAGACAGTACCTTAAGTCAGTTGTGCAAAAGAAATTTAATGATATCAAATATATTTATTTTACTTCTCTTAAAAAGACTTTGTAACTATTTTTTTATTTTTTTTATTTTCAAGAAAGAATGGAAAGAAACAACTAAATTGTGAAAATTTAATTTTTGACTTGACAAAATATAGATTCTAGTCCTACATATCCTTTGGTTTAATGAGGAACTCAAAGTCATATAATTCTTTAGAAAATAAGTGCGAAATGATTGATTTTAATTAAAAATATTTTTGAAAAGAGATTTTATTTGAAAACAAAATCATCCTTACATAGGATTCAAGGTAGCAGCAGACTACTCAATAAACCCTTATAGTCAAAACGATAATGAAGATAACATTCGTTATTCAATCATTATCATTGGTCATTGCATTGATTAATTTTTTTTTTAAACTTTATCGTCATTTCTTTTGACATTTTCATTTTTTTAACTTTTCTGGTATTTATTATTTTCTAATCCTATACATTTTGCCCCTACATTTTAAAATTTAATTTTTTACTTAATCTCTATACTAATAAGCAAACTAATCTTAACCCCAAAAGAAACAAAAAATTCAACTCACTAATTAAAACATTCCTTTAATACCCACTCCTTTTTTATGTTTTTAGTTTTGTTCTTTTTTTTCATTTTTTTTTTGTTATGGGCTCCTTATGTTTCAATGGCCCAAACTAAATAATAATAATAATAATAATAATAATAATAATAATAATAATAATAATAATAATAATAATAATAAAAGCAATTCAAAAAAAGAAAGGAGATAGACTTTGTCTCTGAAATAGAGAAAAACCAAATGGAAAATTAGGGGGGGGGTCATTTGCATTTGTTTGAAGGATGTGGTCATGGTGGTAATGGAGGACCGCAGCTGCGCCGCGATGGTGGCCGACGAGGGTGCAGCGGCGACTGGGTGGTCGGATGGCGTCATGCTTGGGACAATTTGGGCTGGTCTGCGGCTTCTAGTGCGGTGGTTTGTTTCCTGCTCGGTTGCTGGTCCGTCGATTGGTGCGGTGGGTGTCGAATCTAGCGGATATCGACGAGATCAAGGTGCAGCGGCTCAGTTTCGGCTGTTCGGTTCTATTTCGAGTGAGCTGGGTGTAACGGGATCGACAACTACTGCGACTTCAGATCTGGGTAATGACGCCATTGGTGTGGGCAAGCTGCAGCACGATCGGTGCGGCAAGGCGGAACTGACAGATGCTGGTGCGGCGGGCGAGCCTTCATGAAGGTGGAGCAAGTTCGGTGCAGCGCGCGGCAGTTAGCAGCTCTCACGGTTGGGTTAGTGCGGATGAGTGTGGTGGAGGTGAGGAAAGTAATGGTTGTTGGGTGTTGGTGAGGAAGATGATGAAAATGGTAGTGAAGAAGATGAAGTGGTTTGCTGCAAGGTGGTCGTGGGTAGTTCCAATGTTGATGGTGGAAGAAGATCAAGGTGTTGGTGAAGACGGGGTGAATGTGGTTATGGGTGATGTGTTAATGGTGAAGTGTTGGTGGTTATGGAGGTGGGTTGAGATGAAGAAGATGATGAATAGTGGTTTTGAGTGGTGTTGAGTGGTGAGTCAACTCAATGGGTTAAGGTAGTGGGAGAGGGTGGTTGTGGTGGTGGGAGAGGATAATGAATAGTGGTGGTGCTGTGTTATTTTCTGGCTGCTCCCCTTTTTCCTTTGCTTTTGTTTCCTTCTTTTTGAAGAGCACGAAAGATGACATTGGTTGAGTGTGCCTCTAGTTGAGTGTGCAGGTTGAGATGCAGTATAGGGTGGCTGATTGCAGCAGTAGCTCAGTTTCCATTTCCATGAATCTTCTTTAGGTTGTCAATTTCTCATCTATGTAATTTTCCATTTTTGTGCTTCCTTGAGCCTTGGATTTTGCTAGCTTGTGCAGTGGAGATTGATGGATGGCAGAAACCAAACCAGGAGCAGCAATTTTTCATTTTTCATTTTCTTCTTTTTTTTTTCAATAAAATGAAAATCGATATATATTATTATTTTTTATTTTTTTGGTGGAAATAAAAATAAGACCAAGCAAATAAATGAGGTAAAGGCGAGAAGAAAGAGATTGATCAAAGAATGTGCACAATTATTTATTTTTCATTTGGGGGTGGGTAAAATTGGGTGTTCACAGTTATCCTTTCTTGTTTGTTTCTCACTAGATAATAAGAATAGTCATAGTTTTTCATATTATTAATATAAGGAAGAAGTAAAGATATGAACTCGAATTTTGCTTGGGAATGTAAAAAATGATAAAATACAAAACATTGCGAGAATAAATAAAATGTGAAAAGTTGATGCGCTAAAAAGAAAATGATAGAAATTAAAATGTAAGGAGTCGATGCACTCAAAAAAAATTGATAGAAACTTAATATGTAAGGAGCCGATGTGCTCAAAAGAATTAACAAGAACTTAATATGCAATGAGTTGATGCGCTAAAAAGAATTGACAGAAACTTAAAATGTTTGGAGTCGATGTGCTAAAAATAATTAAAAGAAATTAAAATACATGGAGTCGATGTGCTTAAAGGTAAATGACAAGAGCTGATGTGCTCAAAAATAAATGACAAGAATTTAAAATGTATTAAGCTGATGCACTCAAAAGTAATGATAGGAGACGATGCACTCAAAAGTAAATGACAAGAATTTAAAATGCATGGAGCCGATGCACTCAAAAGTTAAATGACAGGAATTTAAAATGCATGGAGCCGATGCGCTCAAAGGTAAATAATAGGAATCGATGCATGAAGCCGATGCACTCAAAGATAAATGACAAGAGCCGATGCACTCAAAGGTAAATGACAGAAATTTAAAATGCATGGAGCTAATACGCTCAAAAGATAAATGACAAGAATTTAAAATGCATGGAGCCGATGTGCTCAAAGATAAATGACAGGAAATTAAAATGCATGGAACCGATGTACTCAAAATTAAATGACAAAAATTTAAAATGCATGGAACCGATGCGCTCAAAGATAAATGACAGAAGCTGATGTGCTCAAAGGTAAATGACAGAAAATTAAAATGTATGGAGCTAATGCGCTCAAAATTAAATGATAGAAATTTAAAATGCATAGAGCCGATGCGCTTAAAAGTAAATGGCAGGAATTTAAAACGCATGGAGCCGATGCGCTCAAAGATAAGTGACAGGAGCCGATGCGCTCAAAGGTAAATGACAAGTCATTAAAATGCATGGAGCCAATGCACTCAAAAGTAAATGATAGGAAATTAAAATGCATAGAACCGATGCGCTCAAAATGAATGACATGAAATCATTTATGTCAGTCAAACATGGAATTAAAATTTTTTTCTCTCTTTTTATGTTTTTTTTCATTTTTTATTTATTTATTAAAAGTCATTTGAACCATTAACGATCTTGAAAAGCTTTGACTGATCAAACTCTTGTTCATGCGTTCCTCTTCATCAAATCCTTCGGTTGGATTGGAATACTCTTGACTTCCTTCTTCTCCTCTTCATTTCTTCCTTCTTTCATTCTCCCTTTTTTTTTTAGCTTTTTCCTTTTTCTTCATTTCTTTTCTTTTTTTCTCTCTTTTTTTTTTCATTTTTTTTCTTTTTTGACACCTTATCAGGCCATAGACATAGAGCTTTGTAAAGCCATCAAGCCGAAGACTTGGAATTCTTTTTGACACCATCATCAGGCCATGAACCTATAATTGGTTAGCTATCAATGATAGTTATTTTAATGATAACAAACATGATGAAGATGATGATGATGAGACCAAGTCCAAGATGCTCATGATTAGCTCTAGGACTTAGGATCTTTTGTATGGAGCCTTCCTGGATATCTCATTGATTTTGCATGAAAAGATGAAAATAGTTTTAAATTAAATATCCCAAATTCAAATCATGGTTTTGAAAGCCTTTAAAAGTGTTGAAAGCTGTTTTTCAACAGAGGTATTCGAATACCATTTAGAGGTATTCGAATAACATCCTTCTAAACTGTTCTTACAAAGTTTTTAAAACAAAGGTATTCAAATACCTCCCAAGGTATTCTAATACCCCGCTTCAGATCTGTTTTAGAAACTAATGGACACATTTGCATTTAATGTGGTATTAATGGAACCCAACAGCTAATTTTCTTCATAGCTCTATAAATAGATACCTTGGGTCTCTTTTGAAGGTTGCCCAACCATTTGAATTATTTTTGCTTGTGCCAAAAACGTGATTCTCTATTTTCTCATATTTTCTGTGCTCTTTTCGCCAAAACTTTGAGATATCCTAAAAGAGCTTCCTAGTGCTTCAATTTGTAATATTTACTCTTTGTGAGAGTTTCTCTTCGTCTATATGATAGTTCTTTGTAAAAGGGTGAGGTATCCCTTAGTGAAATTGTGAGGGTGAGGTATCCCTCAGTAAAAAGGTGAGGTATGCCTTATTGTAAAGAAGGTGAGGTATCCTTCAAAGGGGGTGAGGTATCCCTCTAGTGAATAGGGTGAGATATCCCTGTTGTGTAAAGGTTGCAAGCACCTGTTTTAAGCTTGTATTGAATAGTGAAAAAATCTTGAACTGTGTTTCGAGGACTGGACGTAGGCCACAAGTGGTTGGTGGTCGAACCAGGATAAATATCGTGCCTGCTTTTCTTATCCCTAATCTTTTATTCATCTACATTTAATTTATTATCTCTTGCAAATTATTTATTGATTATTCTTCTTCTCTTCCTTTATTTCACGCCTTTTTAATATTTTATTTGAGCATATTTAATTTGTTTATGCTTTTGTGAAAAGTTTTTAATTACTCAATTCACCCCCCTCTTGAGTACTGAAGCCACATGGGTAACATCTAGAATTTTGTGAAACCATCAAGGCAGGACCTAGAATTCTTTTTTGACACGGCCATAGACCTGGAATTTTGTGAAAGACATCAAGCCAAAGACTTGAAATTCTTTTTAACACATCATCAGGTCATGGACCTGGAATTTTGTAAAGCTGTTAAGCCCAAAACTTTGAAAAGTCTCTTAGTAAAATTGAGATTTCTTTTAAACCATGTGCTTCCTTAAAAAGTTTATGCAACTAAATCTACTTTTATGCTCTTTTTCTTTGCTTTCTTCGAAATACTCACTTCCATCTTTTTTTGCTCAAGGACCTCTATTTCTGGATTATCCCTTGATATATCATTTCCTTCAATTGGAACTTCCAAGTTCTTTTCGATCTGAATTGTACATTAGGGGATTACCATTAGATGGTCAAATCTTAGTGCTGTACTCATGTTCACCTTACCTGAAGTATCACGTAACAAACATGCATGTGGCGACCGAGATCGCGGCGGGAGCGGCGAACAAAATAAATTATTAGGAGTCACTACTAATTTTATTTAAATTAGAAAAAAATGGAAAACCTTTTTAGAAAATGATCTTTGGAACCAAATTGGATTCAAGAGTTAGTTATGCATAAGGAAGGGTGGAGACTTAACCCCACAGCACCCCTAACACATCCACCCTAAAACAGCTACCCTAAATTAATTATGCAAAATTTAATAATCGTATAATATATTTGTTTTACCTTTTTTTTTATAAAAAAACTAAAAAATAAATAATTTGTGAAAAATTAAACTTTGGCTTGATGAAATAAAAATTCCACTCCTACATACCCTCAGGTGTAATGAGGAACTCAAAGTCACGTAGTTTTGTAAAAAATAAGTGTGGGTTGATTGATTTTATTTAAAGAAAAGATTTAAATTTTTTATTTTATAAAAAATTGAATTAATAGGTTGTCGCGACTCTATTAACCAAATTAAGGTTTGAATAGGTGAAACTCGCATCATGTTAGAGACGTCATCCACTGATTATTAAATAATTTGAATCATTAGGTTGTCACAACTCAGATGATCCGAAATAATTATAAGATTAACAAGCTGTCACAACTTGTTAATCCTGTTTCGTTCATTTAAAAAAACATTTCTTTTTACTTTGTAGTTTTATTATTATTTTTACTCTTTTTTTTAACCTTTTCCTTTAAAAATTAACAGAATTAAAAAGATGAACAAACCCCAAAAAAATGTGTGCTGCAACTTACAAAAAAAAAATAGAGGGTGGGGCATTTTAGATTATTTATAGAGGCTAGAGGAAAAAATATGAAGGCTAGCGGTGGGCTGATCCAAGGAGCGGGGACGGTGAGAGACGACTGCAACACGAGCTAGCGGCGCGATGGTGGCTGGAAAATGACCCGGTTGCAGATGTAGTGCGACCCGGGTTGCACAACGGTGGTGCTGACTGGTTCAGCTTCGGGCGGCTGCTACGTGCAGGTCGACAGCGACTTGGACGAGTGGGTTGACGGGGGACGGCTTCGTGCAGGCTTGACGACAGACAGTTCGCAGTTGGCTAGATCGGAGCTCGGTAACGGTGACTTCGTGCGGCACGGGTCTTGGGTGGCTTCGAGTCGTGGTTGTGTCTGGTTTGGTGGTGGTGGTTTGGGTTTGGTTGATGGTGGCTTTTAGTTTGGTGGTGGTGGTTTTTTTGCTTGGTTGATGGTGGGTGTTGGGAGGTGGAAGGTAATATTATGAAGAAGATGATAATGGCGGCTTAGAGGGTATTGTAGATGTGATGGCTATTGGAAGGAGTGAGGGAATGGTGAAGGTTAAGAGAATGATGGTAATGACAGTTCAGAAAAGATGATGAATAGTGGTGGAGTTATGAAGATGGTAGCGAGTTGACTTGGTCTTGGAGTGAGTTGACTCAGTTTTTTTATTTGGGATAGAAGATGAAGGTGAGACTGTTGCCTAGAAAAGCTACGTGAATGAAGCAAAAAATGTCAAAGTTGAGAGTATAAGCTCCAGGGTTAAAAGCTTGGGCCAAGTGAAAGGTCAAGTTATGGATTTTATGGAAGGGGATTAGGTTAAAGTGTTTAAGTTAGAGTATGATTATGATTAGTTTGTGGAGATTTGTTTAGGATGAGTGTTGGGGGTTGGTTTAGGATAAGTTTAGGATTGCTGATGGGATTTGGATTAGGATAAATTTATATATGATGAGTTTGAGTTGTATTATAATGAGTCAATGAGTTAATGGATAAATGGGTCAATGGGTTGGATCATGGGCTATGGGTTAATGGGTTATTGGGCCAATGGGTTAATGGGTCAATAGGTTGGAACATGAATTATGGGTAAATGGGCTAATGGACCAATGGGTTGAACCTTTTCTCTTTTTTTTTTTCTTTTTTATTATTTAACAAAAATACCCAGACAAAATTAGGTGTTCACAGTTACCCCTCTTTACTTGTTCCTTACTAGATAAAAAGAATAATTGCAACTTTTTATTTTATCATGGTAAGGAACGAGTAAAGAAATGAACTCAAATTTTATTCGGGAGAAACAAAAAAAAAAAACAATGTAAGAACAAAGAGCAATGTGCTTAAGGGTAAAATGATAGAAATCTAAATGACATGAGCCGATGCGCTCAAAAGTAAATGACAGGAGCCGATGTGCTAAAAAATAAATGACAAATTTAAATGACAGGGAGCCAATGCACTCAAAAGAAAATGACTGAAATTTAAAATGCATAGAACTGATACGCCCAAAAGGGATTTCAAATGCAAAGAGCTAATAATTAACAAAAATTTTAAAAGTATGGAGCTGATGCTCTCAAAATGCAAGGAGTTGGTTTGCTCAAAACAATTTAGAAAGTAAGGAGCCAATGTGCTCAAAAGAATTTAAAAACATAGAGCCGATGTGCTTAATGATGCATGGAGCTGATGCACTCAAAATGATGCATGGAGCTGATATACTCAAAATACAGGGAGCCGATGCGCTCAAAATGTAGCGAGCTGATGCGCTCAATGATGCATTGAGTCGATGCACTCAAAATAATGCATGGAGTTGATGCGCTTTAAATGAATGAATGGAACTGATGCGCTCAAAATGAATGGAGCCGGTGCATTCAATGATGCATGGAGCCGATGTGCTCAATGGTGCATGGAGTCGATGCGCTCAAAATGATGAATGGAGCTGATGAGCTCAAAATGATACATGGAGCTGATGTGATCAACATGCATGAAACAATTTGTACCAGCGACAATTGTAGAAAGCTTTGACTAAATCAAACCTTTGTTCACGTGCTTTTGCCTATTGGGCCTGATAGTCTTGATCCTATTTACCCATCCTTTCTCTCCTTCTCCTTTTTTTCATCTTATTTTCCTGTTTTCTGCTCTTAACTACTCCCCTTTTTGGAATTGAGTTTATAACCTCTTGTTGTGAACCCTTACTTGGAGCCACTAAGTCTTTGCGAGAAAAATAAATTTTTTTGCCCCAGTATTTGTTCCTTGATCATTGATTTCTTACAACGGCCTGATGACTCAATCACTGTCTTTGTTGCTACTTTCTTCAATATATATTCTCAGAAGTTTTGCCCCAGTGTGGCTAATTGAATGTGAACCAAGTTGTCCCTGTGTAGCCAATCGAACGCAAATAAAATTGCTCTAGTTTAAGCAATTCTAATTTATTTGCCTTAACTCTTGTTTAAACTGCCCTTTTGGGTTTTTAACCTAACGAGTTCTTTTCCTTTTTTGCTCGGGTGCCTTTTATTTCTAAATTATCCCTTAGGATATCATTTTCCCCTTTTATTGAAACTTCTAAGTTCTTTTTGATTTGAATTGTTCATCAGGGGATTGCCATCAGATGGTCAAATCATAATGTTATACTTTTGTTTACCTTACTTGAAACATTATGTAACAGACAAACATGGATTCAAAAGTACGACATAAAAGAAATTTACTGGGTAAACAACTTCTAGATTGGTCTTGGAAGTTTGACTACACACAAATGATGATATGAGATCCAAAGAGGTGTTGACCCGATACGAATAGGTTTGACCTTCATGAAACTAATCTTTAGTTATCTGTTAGACATTATGGCCGAAGATTTTCTTCTGCTTAACATCTACATCAAGCCAAATTGAACCGAAGAGAAATTTGCCCCTGTCTAAGACTGAATTGAGTAGGACCAAGACTTATCCTATTGACTTAAAGATTTACCCAAGGCAAATTAAACCAAGGAAAGGAAAATTTGCCCCAGTTTAGAGCCGAGTTGAATGGGGTACAAACTTGTCCTAGTGTAAGGCCAAATTGAACAAAAAAATAAATAAATAAAATTTGTCCCAGTCTAGAACAGAAATGAATAGGGCAGGAACTTGTCCTAATGACTAAAAGATTTGCCCCAGTGTAGATTAAATTGAACTAGGGAAAGAATGCCCCAGTGTAGGACCACCTTGAACAAGTTAGAAACTTGCCCTGGTGTAAGTCTCCTTTTTTTTTTCTTTTTTTTTCTTTTTTTAGGAGCAATGAACTAAATACTTGGATAAGTGTAACCTTTGTCTCAAAATTAAAGTTAACAAAAATGACAACAATCTTTCATTGATCAGAATAGACTTTTTGAGGCTTGTAACGCAGCCAAGGCTAAGGGTTATGAAAGGAAAGATATAAGACTCAAATAAGTGTTTAAGGATGGAATGGGAGTAAGTATCCTTGCTCAACATTAAACTTCATCAACTGTTTTTCCACTTTCAAGCACACTTTTCTCTTATTATTCTTTGTTTCTTCCCCATTTCATTTCATCATTTTTTATTTTTACCCATTTCACCTTTTCTTCTTTCTTCATTATGCTTTAAAACATTTATCATGGCAATCAACCTATGTTTTATGTTATTCCCTAATGTAGGGGTGATCTTTATCCAGGGTTTATTTGTAGAAAATTTTAAGCTCAAAAGAGGTAACAAGGGATAAAAATGATGAAATTTTGTAACAGATAGAGAAAAATGGTCAGTATTTATTTTTAAATCATGATTGTTTATTTTCAAAACTTTAACTTTGAGAGTGCCTACCAAGTGATTACTTATAAGCTCATTTTTTCTTTTTTTAATTTTTTTCTTTTGCAAATACACTTACACACACGGACCCAACTGAGAATTACCAAGGAAGATACTTTAAAGAAATGAAAGAAAATAATTATCAAGAAAAACAAATTGATGAAAGGAAACAAGGTACCCATGCAAATTCATTACATTAATGTTTCAAGAAGGTTAACATGAGTCCAACATCACTAATTATCACCTCAAGAGTTGTTAACAATACTAGGTCCAACTATTTCTTCAATGTCAGTCTTCCCATAGGCAATTAGCTTCCTTACTGTAGTCTTGAAGGATTCACAATCTTCAATTCAGTGCCCTGCGACATCCATGAGGTATTTGTAAGTTAAACTCGAATTATACCCCACTGGGAATGGTAGTTCTAAGGGACGTATAGGATTTCCTGAAATGAGGTAAGCATCAAACAGCCTCTGGAAAAGATCTGCATTCGAAATGGATAATCTTAGGAAATAGGGTAGGTTTTGGGGGCGAAAGTGACCTTGATTTTGTAAGTTTGGCCGAGGTTGTGGGTGATTTGGATAATTTTGTGGAGGTGGAGGTGGATATCGGGTATAGGATGGGCGAGTTGGCACATATGGTTGTGGTATGGGAACGTTATTGATTTGGAATTATGGAGTTGTGGTGATGTATGTGGTTAGTATAATTTGGTGTGGAGGGTAATAAGGAGGTGTAGGTGTATGGTATGACAAATGAAGGTTAGGGTTATATGGTGGTTGATGACTTGGGTATTGTGGGGAATATCGAGGTCTGAAGGTCTGGTGTTGCTAGACAAATTCACTTCAGGCTTGTTCTTTTTCAGTTGAAACCCTTTCTTAGCAATGATATCCTCTTTAGTGCTCATTGGCAACTTTCTAGCCTTGGATAAAATCTCGATTCTTTCCCCAGCAGCGATCAAATTAGCGAAATATTTATAGGCTGCTCCGGCCATTGCTCCGATAAAAAGATTTCCCAGGGTTCCCAAGAAATATGAGCATGTCTCAGACAATGTCAATGGGGGTTGAACTTGAGCTGCCAAGGCTCTCCACCTTTGTGCATACTGCTTTAAAGATTCATGATTTCCTTTCTGCATTGAGTTTAACTGTTCCCGAGTTAGGATTGTTTCCAGGTTGAATCGATACTAACCCATAAATAGGTTTGCCCAGTCATCCCAAGAAGAGATCTTGGAGAGGTCTTGTTGGATACACCATTCCAAAGCAGGCCTAGTCAAGCTTTCATGGAAGAAGCTGACAAGAAACTTCTAGTCCTTTGACCAAATTGACATTTTGGTAATATATGATTTTAGGTGAAAAATGGGTTGGTGCTCCCATCATATTTGTTAAATTATGGAACCTTAAAGTCCTTTGGGATGATAACGTTGGCAGTAGAGCACAACTCTTCTATCCCAAGGGGACCATAGGTGCTAGTACCATTAATTGCTTTGATTTGTTCCTCCATCTTTTCCATCAATTCTTCATCCCTCTTATCATTTTCAATGGCCGCATGACCAATACTAGGAAGAAATCCGGTTGATGTCGGGATTGACATATGCGATGGTTCCCACATGAATTCAACAATACCATGGACTTCATTTTGAGTATCCTCTGATGAACGATGCCCTTCTCCGATAGGAATCACTAGTGATGTAGTATTTGATGTTCCTTCCACAAAAGGCATCTCAGTAGTGCCCCTAGGGTTTGGCCTCATGGAAGTAATATTTGGTGGGTGCAAGTGTGCCCCAGTTATTCCTATACCTATGGCCGACAACATTTCCTCTATTCTTCTCTGAGACTCTGTCATTTCATTCATCCTTTCTTTAATCTCATCTACTTCCATACTCAGATTCCTTCCTTCATTTTCAGTTATTGATAATCACATATTTTATTCATTAAGAAACCCTTATGTTTAGTCATTTACACTCTCCATATTCTTAATTGATTGAGTTTGGTATGATTTTGTGAGTTTGAGCTCAAATTGGTCCTAATTGAATATTTCCAGCATTATTGAGATTTGACACTGTTTTTGTATTTTGGCCATAACTTGAGTTCCTAATATCTGATGAACATGAATTTTACCTTGTAGGAAAGCTAAGAGGAAGCTCTACAACTTTGATGAAGAGCTCGAAGTCTGATTCAGATGTCTAAGGGACCTAAGTTGACATGGAAGTCAGAATACGGGTTCTGTCAGTAGAATCCGAACAGTGTGCAATCAAAAAAATCATATCTAAAGATGTAATAATGGAGATGAGCTGAAATTTGGATATTGGATAGTCAAGATCCAAATAAACAACTTTCATGAAGAACACATTTTGAGAAAAAGAAGTCTAGTAGGTCATTTTGAGCTTGCAAGTCGGAACAGAGGTGCTGAAGTTGGGTTTGAGCAACCTACGGTATTTGGGACATATCTTGGGCTTAAGGAAGCCAAATTGGATGAACCAGCTATCCATTTTATATCCAAGACAAGGATCTACAACTTTCATGAAGAACACTTTTCGTGGTTCTGAAGTATAGTGGGTCGTTTTTGGCTTCCAAGTCAGACACGAAATTTTCGTCCTCAACCATCCACTCATCCATCCACTAATCCACTCATCCACTCATCCACTCTTCCACTAACTCACCCACTCATCCACTCATACACTAATCCAACCACTTAACCACTCCACCCACTCATCCACTAATCCATCCACTCACCCATTCATGTCCATAATTTCCCACTCACCAAAAGTCCTTTGGCATTTTTTACTAATTCAACCACTCAACCATTCCACTCACTCATCCACTAAACCAATCCACTAAACCAACCCACTAATCCATCCACTCAAACACTCCACTTACTCACCCACTCATCCACCCACTTCCCTTTGTCATTTTGTTACCTTAGACTTCTATAAAAGGCACATTTATCATGAACAAGATGTAATTCTCCTTCATTTCTCTCTAAGTTTCTTCTTGCTTCTTCATAGTTTCTCATAGTTTTGTATATTTTGATGCTCCCCTTCATGGTAATGGAGGGCTAAGCTACTTTGGGTCAATTTAGAACTCTTGAAGAGATTGTGGTTTGGATTCTTGAGACCTTGGTTATGTATTGTATTTGATTTGTAATTGAATTCCTCTTTCTTCTTCTTTTTCTTCTTCTTGATCTTGAATGCATGAATGGTGATTCTATTTATGTTGATCTGATTGATCTTGGTTTAAGATTGAGATTTGTGATGAAACTTAGAACTGATTGATCTAAACTAATCACATAAATGAAGATTGAGATTTGTGATGAAACTTAGAACTGATTGATCTAAATTAATCACGAAATTGAAGAGGTTAGATTACTTGATTTGTGCCTAAGTTAATTGAATTCGGTACTTGAAATTAACATAGATTTTCATGAATGGTGCGATTGCGGATTTGTGTTTATCACTTGTTAATTGAATTCTAGGCGATCGTCTAGTATGAATTCTGGATTTGATGCAGAGATCTCGGTTAGATCCAAATTAACAATTCAATTGCGCTTCAAGTGTTTTATGAAGGGTCTATGATTGAATCCACCCAATCTTGGATAGGTTTCTAAATTGATCGCTTCTTTAATTGTTATTTCTTCCTTTAATTTTGTTAAGTGCGATCTTAAACTCAAAACCCCCTTTTTGCTAACTTTCACTTGATTTGATCAAATTGCATTTACGATCCTTGAGGAGACGATCCGGTGTTGTCACTTTTTGCTACAAGCTTAGGTAATAACTTCGGTTATAATTTTGATGAGTTCGGCGCTTCGTCAGTTATCATAGCTGCAAGCTTTGTTCGAGCCCTTGTGTTGTGAACTTAGGTTTGATTGATGTCTTCTTTCCTTGGTAGCGCAATGGTGCTGAGCACGATAATACCAAACAAAAATAATGAGATGAAATGAAATGAATGAGATTAATGAGATGCATAAAATGAAATGAATGAAATGAAAACATTTTTCTTTCTTTTTTTTTTCTTTTTTTTCCTTTTTTTGTAAAAAGCAAGGAATGACATGAAAACGCATGTTTTTTTATTAGAAATGCCATGAAAATGCATGTTTTTTTTGTCATGAAAATGCAAGATATTGAAAAAAAAAGAGAGATAGCTAGATAAAAAAGAAGTACGCTCTCTTTGTGTCCTACGGGGTTGCCTTAAAAGGAGACATTCTATCGTAAGGATTTATGGGTCTTTCTGATTCATGATAAATCTCATTTGGTGGCCTTTCTATTCTAAAGATCTCTAGAGCCAAGTCCTATTTTAGAATGTTGACCATGAAATAGTGGGTAAACCACTAGGTGTGGGACATTCATGAAAAAGGCACACTCTAGATGAGATTTTTGCAATAACCAAACAAGATGTACATCCAAAATGGCTACCACTACACAACTTCTACCTAACTTAGGCTTCACTCAAACCCAGGTATAGGGCCCTACTCAGATATGTGTGATAAAATGTAGGTGCGGTGGGTGTAGGGAGCATACAAACCTTTGCACTCCTAAAGACTATCTGTATTATGCAAAACAAAACAAACACAAAACAAAAATTCCAAAAAAAAAAGATTCTCTACCCTATGGTTAGCATAATAAGATAATTAACAAACAATTAAAGGTGACAAACAAAAGAAAAAAAAGGTTAAACAAATACACAAAGATCATAAAATTTTGCACAACTAACTTATACAGGCTTGACTCTCAAATTTTCCTAGTGGAGTCGCCATCTGTCGCGACCGAGATCGCGGCGGGAGCGGCAAACAAAATAAATTGTTAGGAGTCGCCACCAATTTTATTTAAATTAGGAAAAATTAGAAAACCCTTTTAGAAAATGGTCTTTGGAACCAGATTGGATTCAGGAGTCGGTTATGCATAGGGAAAGGTGGAGACTTAACCCCACAGCACCCCTAAAACATCCGCCCAAAAACGGTTACCCTAAATTAATTATGTAAAATTTAATAATCTTATAATATATTTGTTTTACCCTTTTTTATAAAAAAAACTAAAAAATAAATAATTTGTGAAAAATTAAACTTTGGCTTGATGAAATAAAAATTCCGTTCCTATGTACCCTTTGGTGCAATGAGGAACTCAAAGTCACGTAGTTTTGTAAAAAATAAGTGTGGGTTGACTGATTTTATTTAAAGAAAGAATTTAAATTTTTTATTTTATAAAAATTTGAATTAACAGATCGTCACAACTCTGTTAACCAAATTAAGGTTTGAATAGGTGAAGCTCGCGTCACACTAGAGACGTCACCCACTGATTATTAAATAATTTGGATCATTAGGTTGTCACAACTCAGATGATCCAAAATAATTACAAGATTAACAAGCTGTAACAACTCGGTTAATCTTGTTTCGTTCATTTAAAAAAATATTTATTTTTACTTTGTAGTTTTATTATTTTTTTATTCTTTTTTTTACTTTTTCCTTTAAAAATTAACAAAATTAAAAAGATGAACAAACCCCAAAAAAAATGTGTGTTGCAACTTAGAAAAAAAAACAAAGGGTGGGGTATTTTAGATTATTTACAGAGGCCAGAGGAAAAAAAGATGAAGGCTAGCGGTGGGCTGATCCAAGGAGCAAGGACGGTGGGAGACGACTGCGACGCAAGCTAGCGGTGCGATGGTGGCTGGAAAACGACCCTGCTGCAGGTGTAACACCCTGAATTTCCCATCTCTTAGACAATAATTTTGACAGTTAACAGAATTTTACAGTTTAGTAATTTCTGTGCATTGCAAAATTATTTTGTTTATTCCGTCAGCGTATTTGATCGTTTTGAGTGATTTACTCCGTGTCAGGAAAATAATAATTTTCGGACCGGAGAAAATCTTTAAATATTTATTTCTCTTGATTATTAATTATTTTTAATAATCTGACTTGATTTTCATACGTTTTCTAATATTTGTCATTTTTGTGGATGATTATGAATTTTTTTGACTGTATCTGGGCCCAAGTGGTCCTATGTGGGCCCAGGTGTCCCGTAAAGTGAAAATTTTTCTACGCATAGAAAAATTTGTACTGTTTAGACGGAGACAGGGGATCTTACTAAACCTGAATCCAGAAACAGTTTTAGAAATTTTCTTGTACTGTGTTTTGTACTGTATTTATTTATCAGACGATAAAAATACAGTAAATATAATCTTTCGTAGAGTTTTAGCAGATAAAAATAGAAATTATATTGCTTAAGTCAACATTGGTGGTTTGGATATCCACCATTGATTTAATTAACGATGGAGACTTGATCTTGATTAAATCAACGGTGTAGAATTGGTCATATAAAGTGGCTATGACCATTTATAACCATTGGATTTAGAATTAATCAAGGGTGGAGATTTGGTCTTGTAAAGTAACAAGGACCATTTATGACCATTGGATGTAAATTTAATCAATGGTGGAGAATTAGTCTTAAAAAGTAGCAAAGACTAATTATGACCCTTGGATTAAAAGTAAGAAGGAGTAATATTGACCCTTCATTTTGGAGACACATCTAATGGTTAGAATTTAAAGGAGAAAGATCCAATGGCCTAGATTAAGTCTTCTAAAATCAAAAGTCTACATAAATCCTAACCATTGAATTAATCAATGGCTAGAAATGCTTCAAATAATGGTGGTTAAGAGATTAGTCACTCAAGGAGAGCATGAAGGAGGGGGGATGGTTTTATGATGGTGTAGGAAATTAGCCAAGTTTCAAGACACCAATTATATGTTGTCTTGGTCATTATTGGTCATTATTGACCATTTTCAAGAAGCAAAAATATTCTCTTCTTTCTTTCCAAGCATAGCTACGGCCATGCACTCTAAAGGGGGCCAAAATTGTTGGTTTCTATTATTTGTATCATAATTGTCTTTCTATTCATCATCTCCTCCAAAACAAAACACAAAAACTCCATTCTCTTCTCCAAGAAACACCATTCGGTCAAGCACCTTAGATATGCCTTCCATCACTCTTTAATTTCATCCAACCATAGATCTTGAATCTACATGATATTCTAAGCAACTTTCATGATGGAGATTTCCTCTAAATCATTCATCTTCATGGACTTCCTTCAAGATCAAAGTTATAGGGTATTTGTGGTGAAGTGTAAGGAAACTTCATTTCTTCTCTTCTTTTTCATGATCTAAACCATGTTTGATCCATGGTTCCTCTTAATCAAGCTTAGTATACTAATTTTTATGTATTTTATTTTGTATTTGAGAAGCCCTTGGTGGCGAAGGACTTGGAAAAAGAAGCAAAACAAAGAGCTTTTGAGGATCTTCAAGAGGTAAGAGGGAGATCCACCTCACTAACCAAGTATGGTGGTGAGAGATGATTTTATATTTGGTGGATGGTGAATCCATGTGAGGATTGATATCCATGGTCTTGTAAATTATTTGTGTGTGTTTATGAACTTTGATTATTTGCCTATGCTTGATATGCTTTGCATGATTTTATGGCTTATATGGTATGCTTATAATATGCATGATGATAATATGGTATGCTTATAATATGCATGATGAGAATATGTTGAAATTATGTATATGTATGCCCTGATGTGATGATGGAAAGAAAATCAATTTTTGGCTTCAATAGCCAAAGGAAAGGAAATACGGTTTTGATACCCATGAAGAGGGTTTATGTTGAAAATTTTTAAGAACAAGGGAACTAATTTTTGGGTCCCTAGAACATTGAGAATTTCGGCCAAGACACCTCAACATAGGTGTTTATAACTTAATATTTTCATGGAAGAATAAAATTGGATTGATTTGAAAAGCATGGAAAATGAACAAAAGATATGTTTTTCAAGAGAACTAGAACATGGTTTTGAAGGATTTTTATTAATTTATTTTGTGTAAAAAGATCCTAAGTGTTTTTCTAAACATGAGTTTTGAATGAAACGGGCAAACGTTGATTTTAAGGATTTGCAAAGAAAGTGAAAAAGGATTTGCAAAGAAAGTGAAAAAGGATTTGCAAAGAAAGTGAAAATGAATTTGAACAAATGGATTTGATTTTTATGACCATAAGTCTTATGGTTTTGAAAGCAAAATTTTAATGGTTTTGTTTGTGTAAAACCATATTGACTTAGAAGGAAAAATGTTTTGATAATTTTCAATAGTCATGTCCACGTTTTCGAAGGCTTGTAATGCCTTGATTTTGATGAAACAACGTGATTTCCCTAATGGAAATATAATTGATTTAATACAAGAATTTGGAAAGGGAATTAGAACATTTTATCACTTGAGAGAATAGAAACTTTCGTAACAAAAACAAAGAGAGGTTGAAAACGTTTGAGTTTCAATTTATTTTGAGGAAGGTTGATTTTGGAAATAATTTAGGAAAAATGGAAAATATAATGGTATTTTGAAAATTTACTAACGTATAACTAAGTTTTCAAGTTTTGAAGTACGTTAGGAAATTCTTAAAGTTTGAAACATTGATTTAAATTAATTGAAAAATGATTTTGTGGGTTATATTTGAAAAAGAATTTCTTGAGTAAAGAACTGTGGAAAAAGATTTTCTTAAGTAAGAAAATATATTAAATGAAGTATAAAGTTATATTATTTTGAGAAAAGTTAAAAAAAATTTTTAAAGGTTAAGAAATATTTTTTGTAATGAAATTGTGGTGAAAATTTATTTGCGTAGCTTAAAAACGATTTGAAATGTAGTAAAATATTTTTACGCAATTTGAAAAATGTGTTGAAAATGATATTGATTTATTTAAGTCCAAAATAATGTTTGGAATATCGAGGAATATTTTACGTGATTGTAAAATATTGAAAAATATTTTACGTATCTTAAAAAGGATTTGAAATACAGTAAAATATTTCTACGGGATTTGGAATACGTTAAAATATTTCTACGCGATTTGAATTATGTTTAAATATTTTACGTAATTTGAACTACTATTGAAAAATTAATATGTGATTTAAAAGTGATAGAATATTTTTACGTGATTGTGAAAATGACGAGAAATCGTTATGTGATTTGGAAAGTATTTTAAATATTTTGAGAATGATGGAAAATGATTTACGCGACTTAAAAGAATGATTTTTAAGTTATGCGATTTTGAAACAGTAGAAAAATACTATGCAATTTGAGAAACGTATATTTTTATGCGATTGACAAAAAAATGTTGAAAAATTAATACGTGATTTAAAAGTACAACATAAGTGTTGTGGTATTTTGAAAACGTAACAGAAGTGTTACGATGTTGTGAAAACGTAATAGAAATGTTTTAGAATTGTGAAAACGTAACAGAAATGTTGCGGGATTGTGAAAACACGACAACAAGATTTTTTTATAACTATGAAAACATGATAACATGATTTTGTTATTGAAAAAATATAGTATGATTATCGCAAAACCAAGTGTATGAACACTTTTTTGAAAAACAACGAGTTTTGCTGTTATTGGCACGTGGTGCATTTTAGATGCATTGAAAAAAAAAATATATGCGTTGAGACATATGATTTAATTGAACAAACGAATTTGAAAAGAATGACCCTTGTGGTTGAACTTGCACTGATATATTCGTGCATTGTATAAACTATATATGAGAAATTATGAGATATACCTGTGATTGGTATTTGGTGCATTATACATGCATTGGAATGGTCCGATGAGGACTAGATATGACTGATTGCCTAGGAGAAACACACCTCTTGAGTGGGTGCGATATGCGTAGTGTAAGTCACTTGTTGACCTTGGGGGCATCGGGGTGCGGGTTGCTTACACGGGTGGTTGGTCGCGCTTCTTCCCGTAGGTTAGACCGATGCAACACACCGATGATCCTGACCGAGACACTATTCTTATTCAAGATCTGATAAAGACTGTCGTGTATATGCTAGATGTGCAAAATCAAAATGAGGATTATAGCACGTGGTCTGAGGCATGTGGTACCGACAGATCTTTTCGATCATTTCTCGACCTGAGTTTAGCTCCATGGAGTAGGAACATTGAGTCTAAATGCACATGCATTATATGATTACGTTTATATCTGTATGATATATTAATTGAGGAATATTGGCTATGACAACTGTTTTGAAAACTTGGACTGATATATGATTGGATGATGATAGTTGATTAGTATTAAATATATTATTGGAAGTCTAGTATGATATCCCTGTATGATATTGCTGTTTGTGTTATCTCTGTGCTGCCATGTTGGTATTGATGTAGGTGATCTTACCTCTTTGTTATGTTGTTTTGCTATGTCTGTACTGTTAAAATCAAATAATAGAAGGATCGAGTTGTCTTAAACATAACGGGCGATGGATACTCTGAGATTGGTGACAAAAATAAGGAGTGGACATTCAGGACTCGAAGGTGTGCAGTGTTAACAAAGGAACAGATGTCTTATGCATCAAGATGGATACAAGAAAGAATAAGTATGTTAAGTTTTTCCGTTAGTGTTGTACCGTGCTATTAAGTAGGACCCGTGATGGGGTTTGCTACTGTTAGAAAAAAAAGGAGAGTTTTATGTTAGTTTTATATTTCTCTTTAAATTGTTAAAATGTTAATTGGTGTCTATATTGCATAATGAATAGTTAAAATATGATTTTCAATATTACCTAATATTTTCAGTAAATTTACGTTTCAGTAAAGAAGAAATTTTGAAACCCATATTTTCATAACTCAAACCTTTTACGAATTGATTTTCAGATTATGAGTCGGGAGTCAGAAATGTGATGCCCTAAGGAGGGTGTTACATTAGTTGGTATCAGAGCACGGTTTGAGTCTTTTGGGGTTTGTGGTTAGGTCTGTTTTGCTTGTGTTGTGTTCTCTGTGTGTTTGATTTCTGAAAGGAAACAAACGTTTATTTGAAATGGTTACATCTGGTTTCCATTTTATTTTGATTCGTCCATCTTTGAAGAAAAGAAATAGCTCGTGGTGGTTGTACGTACGTAGAAGCGGAACATATTACTAGTAATGCAGTTGCAGCTATGGGAGCAACGGGAGCAACGTGGAAGGATGATTGCACGAACATAGGATCGCTGAACAGCAGAAACTGGAAGTTGAAGTTCAGGATCTGATGAAAGAGAATCAGTCTTGGAATACAAGATTTCGTAATTTTAGAACCTGTTATTTCTTTATTAGGGATATTAGGAAAGTAATTGATTTCGACGGAAAATGTATTTACGACCATTGAGAAACCAGAAGCAGTACGTAAAGTGAAGAGGGGCACTTAACGAAGGATTGTACGTTAAAGAAAATAATTTGCAGAAAGTTTGGACACATTTCCAGAGATTATGCTCTTTGAAAACAGAGTTTTCTGTTAGTAAAATCTTGGGTAGTAGGGAAAGTCGTTACTTTAAGCGGAATGGAAGTGTTCTGAGCTGAAGACTTAATTGAGGGAGACTATATTACAGAAGGTAATTCTTTGATCATAGTGTATATATCTTTGTGAGGAAACCTGTTCTTTGTGTAATATGATTGAGTAGATCAATTATATTTTAGAGTTATCCGTAATTCTCTGATTTGTTTATTTCTATTTCTATTCTTAGCCGATCGAGCTACTTGTGTTATTCAAATATTGTTATAAATCAAATCTTTGTGTTAGTTTAATCTGTCGTTCAAAATTTTGTGTTAGTTTGATCTGTTTCATAAACAGATATGATCTTCAAAATGGATTGGTTATTTTTCAACCATATCCTATGAGATTGTCTCAATAAGGTGTTAATAATTCAGAAAAAAATTCATTCCTGAAAATCAGGCAAAATCAAATTCTTGTTGAATATGTTTGGTAACGTATCAGATCATTTCGCTACTTTTTCTTCCTAAACCTCTATAATGTTCTTTCATATATTGCATTTGCAAGAAAGAATATTTTGCAAGAAAGGATATTCCTATTTATATCCATGTCATAGTATCGGAGTGGCGCAACGTGAGCGTGGTGGATCCTTCAAAGTTTGAAAATAGTTTTTCAGTGGGAAAGTCAAAAAGACAGTAATGGAAATCCTAGAAAATTTTTGGATCATAGGACTTTTCACCCAGCTTATCAGAAAGGATTAAGCGTTCGTATAGACTGATGCATATAAGAAAATTTTTTTAGGAATTGAAATATGTTTGAAGTACTTCTCTAGTATTAGTTTTATCTAATCCTAGTGAACCATTAGAGGTAAACAGTGACGTATTACATTGGAGCTTAAGATATGTGCTTATGCAAAATAGAAGAGTTGTAGGGTATGATTTTAGGAAATTGAAGTTATTTGAGAAAAACTATTCTAGGCATGAATGAAGGTTGGTAGCATTGTATTGGTATCAGAGATATGGAAATACTTTCTTTCTGGAGTAACATTCAATATCTTCAGTAACTAGGAGTTTGAGATATCTATTTGATCAGGAGAAGTTGAACGTCAGGCAAAAAGATTTTGTTCGTTAAAATAGTATAGAAAGATGTAAGAAAGGAAGCTACATGGGAACTGGAAGGAAAGATGAAAGAGTAATATTCATATTTATTCTAAGGGTGTGAAATCATGTTTGTCAAATTTCGAGGACGAAATTTCTTTTTAGAGGAGGAGTATTGTAACACCCTGAATTTCTTATCTCTTAAACAATAATTTTGACAGTTAACAGAATTTTACTATTTAGTAATTTCTGTGCACTGTAAAATTATTTTGTTTATTCCGTCAGCGTATTTGATCGTTTTGAGTGATTTACTCCGTGTCAGGAAAATAATAGTTTTCGGTAGGAGAAAATCTTTAAATATTTATTTCTCTTGACTGTTAATTATTTTTAATAATCTGACTTGATTTTCATATGTTTTCTAATATTTGTGATTTTTGTGGATGATTATGAATTTTTTTGACTGTATGTGGGCCCAGGTGGTCCTATGTGGGCCCAGGTGACCTTACATGGGCCCAGGTGTCCCGCAAAGTGAAAATTTTTCTACGCATAGAAAAATTTGTACTGTTTAGACGGAGACAGGGGATCTTACTAAACTTGAATCCGGAAACAATTTTAGAAATTTTTTTGTACTGTGTTTTGTACTGTATTTATTTATCGGATAATAAAAATACAGTAAATATAATCTTTCGTGGGGTTTTAGCAGATAAAAATAGAAATTATATTGCTTAAGTCAACATTGGTGGTTTGGATATCCACCATTGATTTAATTAATGATGGAGACTTGATCTTGATTTAATCAACGGTGTAGAATTAGTCATATAAAGTGGCTATGACCATTTATAACCATTGGATTTAGAATTAATCAAGGGTGGAGATTTGGTCTTGTAAAGTAACAAGGACCATTTATGACCATTGGATGTAAATTTAATCAATGGTGGAGAATTAGTCTTAAAAAGTAGCAAAGACTAATTATGACCCTTGGATTAAAAGTAAGAAGGAGTAATCTTGACCCTTCATTTTGGAGACACATCTAATGGTTAGAATTTAAAGGAGAAAGATCCAATGTCCTAGTTTAAGTCTTCTAAAATCAAAAGTCTACATAAATCCTAACCATTGAATTAATCAATGGCTAGAAATGCTTCAAATAATGGTGGTTAGGAGATTAGTCACTCAAGGAGAGCATGAAGGAGGGGGGACGGTTTTATGATGGTGTAGGAAATTAGCCAAGTTTCAAGGCACCAATTATATGTTGTCTTGGTCATTATTGGTCATTATTGATCATTTTCAAGAAGCAAAAATATTCTCTTCTTTCTTTCCAAGCATAGCTACGGCCATGCACTCTAAAGGGGGCCAAAATTGTTGGTTTCTATTATTTGTATCATAATTGTCTTTCTATTCATCATCTCCTCCAAAACAAAACACAAAAACTCCATTCTCTTCTCCAAGAAACACCATTCGGTCAAGCACCCTAGATATGCCTTCCATCACTCTTTAATTTCATCCAACCATAGATCTTGAATCTAAATGATATTCTAAGCAACTTTCATGTTGGAGATTTCCGCTAAATCATTCATCTCCATAGACTTCCTTCAAGATCAAAGTTATAGGATATTTGTGGTGAAGTGTAAGGAAACTTCATTTCTTCTCTTCTTTTTCATGATCTAAACCATGTTTGATCCATGGTTCCTCTTAATCAAGCTTAGTATACTAATTTTTATGTATTTTGTTTTGTATTTGAGAAGCCTTTGGTGGTGAAGGACTTGGAAAAAGAGGCAAAACAAAGAGCTTTTGAGGATCTTCAAGAGGTAAGAGGGAGATCCACCTCACCAACTAAGTATAGTGGTGAGAGATGGTTTTATATTTGGTGGATGGTAAATTCATGTGAGGATTCATATCCATGGTCTTGTAAATTATTTGTGTGTGTTTATGAACTTTGATTATTTGCCTATGCTTGATATGCTTTGCATGATTTTATGGCTTATATGGTATGCTTATAATACGCATGATGATAATATGGTATGCTTATAATATGCATGATGAGAATAAGTTGAAATTATGTATATGTATGCCCTGATGTGATGATGGAAAGAAAATCAATTTTTGGCTTCAATAGCCAAAGGAAAGGAAATACGGTTTTGATACCCATAAAGAGGGTTTATGTTGAATATTTTTAAGAACAAGGGAATTAATTTTTGGGTCCCTAGAACATTGAGAATTTCGGCCAAGACACCTCAACATAGGTGTTTATAACTTAATATTTTCATGGAAGAATAAAATTGAATTGATTTGAAAAGCATGGAAAATGAACAAAGGATATGTTTTTCAAGAGAACTAGAACATGGTTTTCAACGATTTTTATTAATTTATTTTGCGTAAAAAGATCCTAAGTGTTTTTCTAAACATGAGTTTTGAATGAAACGGGCAAACGTTGATTTTAAGGATTTACAAAGAAAGTGAAAAAGGATTTGCAAAGAAAGTGAAAATGAATTTGAACAAATGGGTTTGGTTTTTATGACCATAAGTCATACGGTTTTGAAAGCAAAATTTTAATGGTTTTGTTTGTGTAAAACCATATTAACTTAGAAGGAAAAATGTTTTGATAATTTTCAATAGTCATGTCCACGTTTTTGAAGGCTTGTAATGCCTTGATTTTGATGAAACAAAGTGATTTTCCAAGTGGAAATATAATTGATTTAATACAAGAATTTGGAAAGGGAATTAGAGCATTTTATCACTTGAGAGAATAGAAACTTTCATAACGGAAAACAAAGAGAGGTTGAAAACATTTGAGTTTCAATTTATTTTGAGGAAGGTTGATTTTGGAAATGATTTAGGAAAAATGGAGAATATAATGGTATTTTGAAAATTTACTAACGTATAACTGAGTTTTCAAGTTTTGAAGTACGTTAGGAAATTCTTAAAGTTTGAAACATTGATTTAAATTAATTGAAAAGTGATTTTGTGGGTTATATTTGAAAAAGAATTTCTTGAGTAAAGAACTGTGGAAAAAGATTTTCTTAAGTAAGAAAATATATTAAATGAAGTATAAAGTTATATTATTTTGAGAAAAGTTGAAAAGGAATTTTTGAAGGTTAAGAAATATTTTCTGTAATGAAATTGTGGTGAAAAATTATTTGCGTAGCTTAAAAACGATTTGAAATGCAGTAAAATATTTTTACGCAATTTGAAAAATGTGTTGAAAATGATATTGATTTATTTAAGTCCAAAATAATGTTTAAAATATTGAGGAATATTTTACATGATTGTAAAATGTTAAAAAATATTTTACGTATCTTAAAAAGGATTTGAAATACAGTAAAATATTTCTACGCGATTTGGAATACGTTAAAATATTTCTACGTGATTTGAATTATGTTTAAATATTTTACGTAATTTAAACTACTATTGAAAAATCAATATGTGATTTAAAAGTGATAGAATATTTTTACGTGATTGTGAAAATGACGAAAAATCATTATGTGATTTGGAAAGTATTTTAAATATTTTGAGAATGATGGAAAATGATTTACGCTACTTAAAAGAATGATTTGTAAGTTATGCGATTTTGAAATAGTGGAAAAATACTATGCAATTTGAGAAACGTATATTTTTATGCGATTGAGGAAAAAAATGTTGAAAAATTAATACGTGATTTAAAAGTGCAACAGAAGTGTTGTGGTATTTTGAAAACATAATAGAAGTGTTACGATGTTGTGAAAACGTAATAGAAATGTTTTAGAATTATGAAAACGTAACAGAAATGTTGCAGGATTGTGAAAACACGACAACAATGTTTTATAACTATGAAAACATGATAACATGATTTTGTTATTGAAAAAAATATAGTATGATTACTGTAAAACCAGTGTATGAACACTGTTTGTGAAAACAACGAGTTTTGCCTGTTATTGGCACGTGGTGCATTTTAGATGCATTGAAAAAAAAAATATATGCGTTGAGACATATGATTTAATTGAACAAACGAATTTGAAAAGAATGGCCCTTGTGGTTGGATTTGCACTGATATGTTCGTGCATTGTATAAACTATATATGAGAAATTATGAGATATACCTGTGATTGGTATTTGGTGCATTATACATGCATTGGAATGGTCCGATGAGGACTGGATATGGCTGATTGCCTAGGAGAAACACACCTCTTGAGTGGGTGCGATATGCGTAGTGTAAGTCACTTGTTGACCTTGGGGGCATCGGGGTGCGGGTTGCTTACATGGGTGGTTGGTCGCGCTTCTTCCCGTAGGTTAGACCGATGCAACACACCGATGATCCTGACCGAGACACTATTCTTATTCAAGATCTGATAAAGATTATCGTGTATATGCTAGATATGCAAAATCAAAATGAGGATTATAGCACGTGGTCTGAGGCATGTGGTACCGACAGATCTTTTCGATCATTTCTCCGATCTGAGTTTAGCTCCATGGAGTAGGAACATTGAGTCTAAATGCACATGCATTATATGATTACATTTATATCTGTATGATATATTAATTGAGGAATATTGGCTATGACAACTGTTTTGAATACTTGGACTGATATCTGATTGGATGATGATAGTTGATTAATATTAAATATATTATTAGAAGTTTGGTATGATATCCCTGTATGATATTGTTGTTTGTGTTATCTCTGTGCTACCATGTTGGTATTGGTGTAGGTGATCTCACCTCTTTGTTATGTTGTTTTGCTGTGTCTGTACTGTTAAAATCAAATAATAGAAGGATCGAGTTGTCTTAAACATAACGGGCGATGGATACTCTGAGATTGGTGACAACAATAAGGAGTGGATATTCAGGACTCGAAGGTGTGCATTGTTGACAAAGGAACAGATGTTTGATGCATCAAGATGGATACAAGAAGGAATAAGTATGTTAATTTTTTCCGTTAGTGTTGTACCGTGCTATTAAGTAGGACTCGTGATGGGGTTTACTACTGTTAGAAAAAAAAGAGAGTTTTTTGTTAGTTATATATTTCTCTTTAAATTGTTAAAATATTAATTGGTGTCAATATTGTATAATGAATAGTTGAAATATGATTTTCAATATTACCTAATATTTTCAGTAAATTTACGTTTCAGTAAAGAAGAAATTTTGAAACCCATATTTTCATAACTCAAACCTTTTACGAATTGATTTTTCAGATTATGAGTCGGGAGTCGAAAATGTGATGCCCTAAGGACGGTGTTACAGCAGGTGCAGTGCGACCCGGGTTGCACGATGGTTCTGGTCAGTGCGGGTCTTACGAACCCGGATCTAGGGTGGTGGCTCAGTTCTGCAAGGTGGAGACGAACCAACGGTGCTGATTGGTTCGGCTTTGGGCGGTTGCTATGTGCAGGTCGATAGCGACTTGGATGAGCGGGTCGACGCGGGATGACTTCGTGCGGGCTCGATGGTAGACGGTTCGCGGTTGGCTAGATCGGACCTCGGTAATGGCGGCATCGTGCACCACGGGTCCTGGGTGGCTTCGGCTCGCAACTGTGTCTGGTTTGGTGGTTTGGGTTTGGGTTTGGTTGATGGTGGATTTTAGTTTGGTGGTGGTGGCTTTTTGGCTTGGTTGATGGTGGGTGTTGGGAGGTGGAAGGTAATATTATGAAGAAGATGATAATGGTAGCTTAGAGGGTAATGTAGATGTGATGGCTACTTGGAAGGAGTGAGGGAATGGTGAAGGTTAAGAAAATGGTGGTAATGAAGGTTTGGAAGAGATGATGAATAATGGTGGGGTTGTGAAAATGGTAGCGAGTTGACTCGGTCTTGGTGTCAGTTGACTTATTTTTTTTATTTGGGATAGAAGATGAAGGTGAGATTGTTGCCTGGAAAAGCTACGTGAATGAAGCAAAAAATGTTAAAGTTGAGAGTATAAGCTCTAGGGTTAAAAGCTTGGGCCAAGTGAATGGTCAAGTTATGTATTTTATAGAAAGGGATTAGGTTAAAGTGTTTGAGTTAGAGTGTGATTAGGATTGGTTTGTGAAGATTTGTTTAAGATGAGTGTTGGGATTGGTTTAGGATAAGTTTAGGATAGGTGATGAGATTTGGATCAGGATAGATTTGTATATGATGAGTTTGAGTTGTATTAGAATGAGTCAATAAGTTAATGGATAAATGGGTCAATGGGTTGGATCATGGGTTATGGGTTAATAGGTTATGGGTTATTGGGCCAATGGGTTAATGGGTCAATGAGTTGTAACATAAATTATGGGTAAATGGGCTAATGGATCAACGGGTTCAACCTTTTCTCCTTTCTTCTTTTTTTTTTTATTTTTTTTTATTTTTTTCTCTTTTTTATTTTTTATTTTTATTTGACAAAAATACTCGGACAAAATTAGGTGTTCACAATGCATGGATTCAAAGGCACAACAGGAAAGAAATCAACACTTTCCAGATTGCTCTTAGAAGTTTGACTACCCAAAAAGATATTTATAATTGATGAATATATGGAAAAAGACACAAACAATGGTATGAGATTCAAAGAAGTGTTGCGCCAGTATGGATTAGTTTAACCTCATGAAAATGATCTTTAGTTGCCTTCTGTTGAGCATGTACATTAAGGCAAATTGAACTAAAGAGAAATTTGCCTTAGTCTAGGATTAAATTGAAATAGGGAAATGAAAAATTGCCCCAGTTTAGAGTTGAATTGAATAGGTTAGAAACATGTCCTAGTGTAAGACCAAATTGAACCAAAGAGAAATTTATCCCAGTGTAGGTCAAATTGAGCCGAAGAGAAATTTGCCCTCAGTGTAAGACTAGTAAGTACCTCCTCTTCTTCCTTTTTCTTTTTTTTTTATGAGAGGAAGGAATTAAAAACTCGAAAGAGCATAAACCTTTTGTCTTAAAATTAAAGTTAATGCAAATAAAAGTAATTTTTCATTGATCAGAATGGACTTTTCAAGGCTTGTAACGTGGCTAAAGTTAAATGTTATGAAATGAAAGATATAAGGCTCAAACAAGTATTTAAGAGTTGAATGGGACCAAGGATCTTTGTTCAAAATTAAACTTTGTCAACTATTTTGCGCTTTCGAGTGCACCTTTCTCTTATTGTTCTCCATTCCTTCCTTTTCTCTTTTAACTTCAATCATTTACCTTTGTCATGATCTCATTCATTTTTTTCTTTCTTCTTTTTTTTTTGTTTTTTTTAATTTTTCATCCTTTTTTTAAGTTCATGCCCCTTTCACATTTTCTTCCTTTTCTCTCATTCTATTATGCTTCAAAATAGTCACCACGACAAATAACCTTTGTTTAGTGCTATCCCTTAGTGTATGAGTGATCCTTGTCCAGGTTTTTTTTTTTAAAAAGAATTTTTTCAAGCTTAAAAGGGTGTAACAAGGGATAATAAAATATGAATTCTTCTAAATGAGAGAGAAAGATGACCAATCTTCATTTCCAAATCTTGATTGCTCACTTTCAAAAATTTTAATTTAGAAATAAAAGGTTAATACACACCATGCGATTACCTATTTGCTCCCTTTTATTTTTTATTTTTGTTTTTATTTTTTCTTCTCTTTTTTTTTTGTTTTTTTGCAAAAGACACCTATACACGTAGACTTTATGATTACTGACTTCTATCAAAGCAAAGATTGTCAAGAATTGGAGTCCCATGTGGTCTTAATATAAGGAAGACACTTTGAGTAAACAGAAGAAAATAAATGACAAGAAAGACCATGAAAATGAAAGGAAGCAAGATATGTTAAAATCTATGCAAAATCATTATATTAATGCTTCAAGAAAGTTTACATAAGTTTAAAACCCAAATGATTGAACATGCATGGGGTCGATTCAATTAAACCATCACTTTGTGGTAACAACTTAATAAACAAATCAGAATACCGATCACTCAGAAATTCCCCAGTGCTGGAGGATTGCAAAGTGTTGTCCATTCTCACTAGTTGACAAAAAAAAATCATTTAGTTGAGCTTTTTGAGGTTTCTCTTGTAAACACTTGCTCCCATCTAGATGAGTATGAGCATGTGTAGTAACACTTGACACAGCACACTTGACATAACCTGATGGATTACTGAATTGTTGTCGTCCATGAGTATGTTAAGCCCCTATTTAATTCATTCGACCCCAACTCCACCTTTGCTCTTTACATTCTCACGTGTCCTTTATTTATTAGATACAATTTTCCCTTTGTTTCATACACTTCTTAACCCAGATTTCTCTCAATTACTTGCATAGGTGTTGTTTACAAATCCGCCTCATGATCATGTGTTTTATTGCCATCCCTTTTTCTCAGAAGCGAAAATGGTTTAAGTTTTTTTTTAAAAAAAGAATGTTAATATTAATTAATAGAATAAAAAACATTTTTTTCATTTTTTAAAATACAAGAATGCATGATGATTTTTTTATGCTAAGAATGTCATGAAAATGCAAGATGATATTTTTTTTTCTTTTTTTATAAGAAAATGTCAGCAATGCTATGAAAATGTAAGATGATGTATCTTTTTCTTTTTTTTAAAAAACAATGCTATGAATGCCACGAAAATGCAAAATGTCTTTTTTTTAGGAATAGTAAGAATGCTATGAAATTGCAAGGTGATGTATTTTTCATTTTTTTTAAGAAAATGCTAAGAATGTCATGAAAATGCAAGATGTATTTTTGTTTTTAAATCTTTTTTCTTTTTTTGCAAAAATGCTATGAATGCCATGGAAATGCAAAATGATGTATTTTTGTTTTTTTAATTTTTTTATTTTATACAAAAATGCTATGAATGCCATGGAAATGCAAAAATGTTTTATTTTTTTAGAATGCTAAGAATGCTATGAAAATGCAAAAAATGCTAAGACTGTCATTAATAATGCAAGATGAAGTATTTTTTATGCTGATTTTTTTTAAAAAAATGAATGCATGAATGAATAACATGAGAAATGGATAGTTAAAGAAGAAGTACACTCCCTTTGTGCCCTAGTCAAGTATAACCTAAGGTTGGATTTTCTTAAAGTCATGACTCTAATTTCGGCAGCCACTATGTTCAATCTATCAGTGCAAGATTTTTGGAATAGGTCTAAACTTCTAAGAAAAGTCATGGTCCCTAGATTGCCCCTATCTCGAAAGACAAGGATCCAATGAATGAATTAATCACAAGTAGGGATAAACTCTCTCAATATGACTAGTCTATGACACTGGTAACAATCTGAGTAGTGTCTCAACCAATGTCAAGTGGGCATGAAACGCCTCAATAACAAAAGTCGAGACCCCTTCTATTCCTCGGGTTTGCACAGACTCGGGTACAAAGCCCAAAAAGTGTGTGAGGTAAGTGATAGTGATGTGTGTGAAAGAGCATACAAACCTATACAAAAATTTAAAAAGACCTGAATTACCCTCTAACCTGCAAAAACATATATACAACAACCAGCAATCATCTACCCTAGAGTTTTAACAATTAAGCACAAAAAATATATATACAAGTCAAAATATATATACAAAAACAAAGACAAAAAAGGGTAAAATAAATAAATAGAGATTATTAATAATTTATACAACTAACAACAATAAGTCTGAATCTCCAAGTGTCCCCAGTGGAGTCACTACGAGCGAGATCTCGACGAAATAACAACTCATATAGATTTTAAATATGAAAATGGAGTCACCACCAATTTTATTTGAATTTGGGAAAAATTGGAAAAACCATCCTTAGAAAACAGTATTTGAAAACCAGATCGAATTCTGGAGTCAGTTATGTATAGAGAAGGGTGGAAACTTGATCCTACAGTACCCCTATTACACCAGTCCTGAAATGGTACCTTAAGTCAGTTGTAAAAAAAAATTGATAATCTCAAATATATTTATTTTACTCCTCTTAAAAAGGCTTTGTAACTATTTTTTTATTTTTTTATTTTATTTTATTTTATTTTCAAGAAAGAATGAAAATAAATAACTAAATTGTAAAAATTTAATTTTTGGCTTGACAAAATATAAATTCTACTCCTACGTATCCTCGAATGCAGTAAGAAACTCAAAATCATATAGTTCTTTAGAAAATAAGTGCGAAATGATTGATTTTAATTAAAAATATTTTTGAAAAAAGATTTTGTTTGAAAACAAAATCATCCTTGCACAGAATTTAAGGTAGCACCAGATTACTTAATAAACCCTTATGATCCAAATGACAATGAAGATAACATCCGTTATTCAATCATCATCATTGGTCATTGCATTAATTAAAAGAGTTTTATTTTTATTTTTTTAAAAACTTTATCATAATTTCTTTTAACATTTTCATTTTTTTGATTTTTTAGTATTTATTATTATCTAATCCTATACATTTTACCCCTACATTTTTAAATTTATTTTTTCATTAAGTCTCTAAACTATTAAGCAAACTACTCTTAACCCCAAAAAAAACAAAAAATTCAACTCACTAATTGAAACATTCCTTTAATACCCACCCCTTTTTTTGTGTTTTCAGTTTTGTTCTTTTTTTTTCGTCTTTTTTTGTTATGGGCTCCTTATGTTTCAATGGCCCAAACTAAATAATAATAATAATAATAATAATAATAATAATAATAATAATAATAATAATAATAATAAAAGCAATTCAAAAAAAGAAAGGAGATAGACTTTGTCTCTGAAACAGAGAAAAACCAAATGGAAAATGGGGGAGGGGGGTCGTTTGCCTTTGTTTGAAGGATATGGCCATGGTGGTGATGCATGACGGCGACTGCATCGCGATGGTGGCCAGACGAGGGTTCGGCCGCGACTGGGTGGTCGGACGACATCGTGCTTGGGACTGTTCAGGCTGGTTCGCGGCTTCTGGTGTGGTGGTTCATTTCCAGCTTGGTTGCTGGTCTGTCAATTGGTGAGGTGGGTGTTAGATCTAGCAGATATCGATGAGATCAAGGTGCAGCGGCTCGGTTCCGGCTATTCGGTTCCGTTTATCGACGGCTACGATAGCTTCAGATCTGGGTGACAACGACGTCGATGTGGGCAAGCTGCGGCGCGATCGGCGTGGTGAGGCAGAGCTAACAGGTGCTTGTGCGACACACAGGCCTTTGCGATGGTGGAGCAGGTCCGGCTCAGAGCGCGGCGGTTCCCGGCTCTCACAGTTGGGTCGGTGCAGATAAGTGTGGTGAAGGTGAGGAAAGTAGTGGTTGTTGGGTGGTGGTGAAGAAGATGATGAAAATGGTAGTAAAGATGATGAAGTGGTTTACTGCAAGGTGGTGGTGGGTAGTTCCAAGGTTGATGGTGGAAGAAGATCAAGGTGTTGGTGAAGATGGGGTGAATGTGGTTATGGGTGTTATCTTAATGGTGAAGTGTTGGTGATTATAGAGGTGGGTTGAGATGAAGAAGATGATGAATAGTGGTTTTGAGTGGTGTTGAGTGGTGAGTCAACTCAGTGGGTTAAGGTAATGGGAGAGGGTAGTTGTGGTGGTGGGAAAGGATGATGAATAGTGGTGGTGCTGTTATTTTCTGGTTGTCCTCCTTTTTCCTCTGCATTTGTTTCCTTCCTTTTGAAGTGCACAAAAGATGAGATTGGTTGAGTGTACCACTGGTTGAGTGTGCAGGTTGAGATGCAGTATAGATTGGCTGATTGCAGCAGTAGCTCAGTTTCCATTTCCATGAATCTTCTTTGGGTTATCAATTTCTCATCTCTATAATTTTCCATTTTTGTGCTTCCTTGAGCCTTGGATTTTGCTAGCTTGTGCAGTAGAGATTGATGGCTGGTAGAAACCAAACCAGCAGCAGCAATTTTTCATTTTTCATTTTCTTCTTTTCTTTTTCAATAAAACGAAAATCAACATATATTTATATTATTATTTTTTTAATTTTTTTGGTGAAAATAAAAATAAGACCAAGCAAATAAATGAGGTAAAGGCATAAATAGAGAAATTGATCAAAGGATGTGCACAATTATTTATTTTTTATTTTTAGGGGGAGGTCGGGTAAAATTGGGTGTTCACAGTATGATTGACTTACTCTTTTATCTTACGATAAGTAGGCTTGATATTATGTTTAGTGTATGCATGTGTGCTAGATATCAAGTTAATTCTAAAGAATCACACTTATGTTCTGTAAAAAGAATTATGTAATATCTAATAAGTACTTCGCAAATGGGTTTTTAGTAGGGGTGTCAAAATGGGTCAAGCCCAAATGGGCTGAGCCCGAATAGGCTGGACTAGCCTGCTCTTTTAACACTACATAAGGTTAAATGGGTTGGGCTGGTAAAATACTAGCCCAAAATTTACATGGCCCGAGCCCGAATGGGCTGGCCCGAATAGGCCCGCCGGCCCGTTTTGACACCCCTAGTTTTTAGTACCCTAAGGGTGCTTCGTGTAACCTAATTGGTTATTCCGATTTTGATTTTGTTAGATGCAAATTGGATAGGAAGAGCACTAGTGGAACATGCCACTTGCTTGGAAGCTCACTAGTCTCTTGGCATAGCAAGAAACAAAATAGTGTGACATTGTTTACAGTTAAAGCTAAATATGTTGTAGCTGAGAGTTGTTGTGCTCCAATCCTTTGGATGAAGGAACAACTTTCAGACTATGGTCTTGAGCTTGATCACATTTCTATATGGTGTGATAACACTAGTGCAATTAACTTGTCAAAAAAATCTCATTTTGCACTCAAGAACAAAATACATTAAAATAAGACATCATTTTACTAAAGATTATGTTCAAAAAGGTGATTGCATGCTTAAATTTGTGGAAACAACCAAACAACTAGTAGATATTTTTACTAAGCCTTTGGCAAAAGATGCATTTTGTAACATCTTGAAAACATGTTAAGCTTGTATATGGTCTCAAAGGTACTATTATATTTGTATAACATGTCAGTTAAGTTTTGTGACAAACAGAGTTCGTTTAGGCACTTAGTTATAACCTAGATGTTGAAAAATAACTTAAAATGACTTAGATAATAGTATAAATTGCTAAGTTGAGGGAAATAAACCTAGAGAGTTTGTTTCTAGGTCATAAATAAGCTAATTAAGATATAGTTAAAATTTGAGAATAATCAGAGCTAGTTTGGTATTTTTAGGCATACTGGTTATACATTTTAATGCCATATTGACTAGTAGCAGATATGGAAAAATATGATAATGGTGAACCAATATTTTTGATGAATCCTAATATTTATTTCAAAGTTTTTGGAAGTTGGAAAACTTGTTTTAGTGTAATTCAAGTGTCCCTAGTAGATATAAAGTTCCAGCTATAGGCTAAAAGGGCAAAGTTGGACTTTTTCCCTAAATTTCCCCTAAAAGCCTCACGGTTCTAGAAATAAGAAGAGAAAGAAAAAAAGAGAGGGGAACCGTGAAGGAGAAGGGGAAAATTGGAGGAAGAAGCTTGAGGACCAAGATCAAAGCATGAGGCTTGAAGATTGATGTTCCATACATGAGGTAGGGGGCTTCTATCCTTTATTCCCATCTTTGTTCGTCATCCTTTTTCTTATAAAAAACTAGGTCAAATAGAATGGAAAATAGGCTTTGAGATGTCAAAACTTTGTTTTCTTGTTAGTTCTTATTTTCAGTGATGGAAGTGAGTTAATTGTTGATTTCTAGATAAGTTTGTGTTGGAAGAACATCACAACGTCCCTAGAGTAGGAATTTAAGTAATGAACAAGTGAATAGGTGTTTTTGACCATTAATCCAAAATTAAATGAATCAATAGGTTGTATAAGTATTACAACATATTTAGAGGTTATTGGTGATACTAGAAATCACCTTGAATCCATTTTGATAGCTTAGAAGCTACTTTGTTCCCAATGGAACAGTAGCACATTCTGCAGAATTTTGCAAATTCTGGGCTATGAGACCAACGCTTAAGTGCTGAGTTCTGGGCGCTTAAGCACCCGTAGCCCAGAGAGAATTTTGGTATGCAACAAAGCATTGAGCACCTAGGTGCTAGATGCCGAGCGCTTAGGCACATGTTACAAAATAGAACAGAGCTACGCTCTGCCCAACCAGCGCCTAGGCATTGGATAGTGAGTACTCAGGCGCACGGTGAGCACCTAAGCACTGAAGAATAGACGCTCAAGCGCCCAAAGCAGAATTCCTCAGAATGCTTATTTGATGATTTGAGTTTCTCTATTTGCTAGAATCCCTTATACATGTCTAGTGAAATGTGTTGAGACACTAGTAAGGGTATTTCATTGAAAAAATGATTACCTTGCATATATGGTAAAGTTTGAGGTTTTAAACATTTCATAAGTTAGAAATTTCCTAAAGTAGGTACCTAGAACCATAAGTAACAAAGTGTTTCAAGTATTAACCACTCTTGTTTTAGTTTCACTCAAGTGGAGTCAAGGTGTGTGTTTAGTTCCCAAGCGGGGATGGTTATGTACTAAGTTCTTTAGTCAAGTGAAATCTTGTGCATTGTTTAATATACAATAGGATGAATTATGACTCGAAGCTTATCATATTCATTAAGTATAGTAAAAGCATGCTCAAGTCTTCTAACAATATAGTTGATTTAAAGATGTATCTGGGAAGAAAGTTACTTATTTGAATACTAAGTAAGTTTGGAAGATCAAGTAGCTAGGAATTCCAATAGTTAGGAGTTATCTAAAACATGTATTTGGAACCTTGAGTACTCAAGTGTGACACAGGTCACTGCATGTAGTGCAATAGCAAGGAATGTCAGATACAAATGAGATAAGTACAATTTACTTATTTAGATGCACGAGTTACTCACTTGCAGTAGAGTTGAGTTAAGTGTGCAAAGATCAGAGAAGTGCTCATTTGATTCCATAAGTTGGGTTAAAATGATGCATTAGCTAAGATAGACTCTTTCACTAGGATGAGTTGAGTCTATGAGCAAGTTTATAGTTAGTAAGGAATACAATTTTTCTCTGTCTCAGGTAGGACCAGTATGTGATAAGTTCACTCCCTATCTTAACAAAAGTTCATGGAATCAGAGTTTCCTAGAAGGAACAAGTAGAGGTAGGGTTAAATCATTAGCCTTGCAGTTACATTTTAGTTATATGGGCAACTGTCTGTGGCTGTTGACATAAGCCATTGTATGGGAGGTTGCTTATGTTAATGGTATATAAGCTATCGGTTTGGCTATACTACGAGGTATAAAGAAATTATCAGTTATAATGGAGGAAACTCCTATGATAGTAATTATAGATAACATTATATAGTTGTATGGGCGATCGTATAATGTTGAGTTTAGTTTAATTATGTATGTAGTTTACATAGTTTTTATGCCATGAAATATATGATTATTACTGAGAATTTTTACGTTCTCACCCATTTCTGTGTTTTCATGGTAGAAGCAGGTCAAGAATCATCGTTGAGTAAAAAGTTCAAAAAATAGAAGAATTAGTGTAGTATAGTTTTATTTGTTTCTTGTCTTAGACAAAGCTTATGTATATTGTTATAATTGCTTTGTAGTTATATTTAGAGGCATGTATTAAGATAAGCCATTCTATGGCTAATGTTGTATATATATGTATGTATAAGTTTAAGTTTTTCTGTATTCTCTCAAGGCTTTCTATAATGATCTATAATGTTGTTATAGATATATTAGTAGTTAGTTATGTAGAAGTGACGTGGTTAGTACTGTTTATCTCTATATATCCTAGATATATCCAAATATCGGTCATAGGGCATTACACATTCTTTTACATAAAAAAATAATTGGGCATAATTGATCAATATGAATGCTTGTATTTAATGCTTTATCATTGATTTATTGTTCATGAATTATTACTGACTTGAGTGCCAGAGTTTTCCCAAAATTTATTTTATAGGTACTCTATTAAGGGGGTAAGAAATCTCTTTTCCATATGTTGTTTAAATGAGTTTACTGATGATCTTCTGTTTAGTCTTATTCGAATAAGATATGTCTTATTCAAATAACATGTTCTAGTAATCCGCATTTTTTGTTTTAAATCCTATGCCTTATTCAAATAATGTTTGACAGAAGGGCTCCAAATTCTGATATTTAATATATTATTCGAATAACCCTTTGGTTATTTGAATGAAGCTTGGCAGAAAGCCAAGTCTAGAATTTTGGTTATTCGAATAACATATACATTATTCGAATAATATTTGGTAGAGAGCCATGATCTTCGTGCTTCGATGCTGTTATTCGAATAACAGCACAATTATTCGAATAACGCTTGGCAGTAAGCCAAGACGTTTGAACTACCATGTTGTTATTCGAATAACAACACTGTTATTCAAATAAAACGCGGGTTATAAAAAAGGAACCGCGCATATTCACCCTTACTTCTCAAGCTTTTCCCTTCTTCCTCTACTTTCCTCTCCACGGCCCACCAACATTCTTCACCATTGTTACACTTTGCTTCATCCCCCCCTCTCTCTCTAAACCAGTTTCCTATAATCCTAAACACTATACCCACACCCAAAGCTCTCCTATGGCTTCCTCATCCAAACGCCCATGTTCAAAGACTACTCCCATAAACAATCCACTTGACCTTCGAAGACTCTCATCAAACGAAGATGACTTGAAATGTTTTAGGGAGCACTTCAGGAATAGAAACCTTGTACAACCCAAGTATATGGATCAAAAGTTCTTTGAAGATCTAGGTGGCTTAAAGTTCTTGGACTTCCTCGACCACCAAAGGGTACTCCAACTGTGCAGTTACATGGACACCATCTTTCCAGACCTAATAAAGATATTTTACTGCAACTTGAGGTTGGATGGTCCTAATATCATCTCTGAAATCAAGGACCAGCAGATTATGATCACTCCAAAAGATTGGCTGGAGTGCTTCAACTTGAGGGCAATGGGCATAACCATTGAAGAAGATAGTAGACTATATATACAACACTACATCAAGGAAGAGGCCATGCCACTGATAGTGAAACCTGGAAAGCAGTGTCAGGTTGAAAAGTGGGACATTAAATAGTCAGGATAGGTTACTTCACTACGCTTATGCCCATATTCTTGGCCCTCGTCGTGGCAACTATGCTTACATGACCGAGGACGACATCTTCATGGTCAGGGTGTTGGGAAAAAATTGGAGGGTCAACTGGCTCAATTTTATTTAAAAGCATATGATGAAGGCTAAAACTCAAAAGAATTATGACTTGCCTTATACACTACTCATTTCAGCCTTTCTCAAGAAGTATAGTATGATCCGACAGACTGAGAGACCAGTCCAGCTCACCCACTTCAACATCTTTGAAGAATATACTTTGAAGAAATTTAAGATGGTTCCAGATAATATTAGAGGATGGGTGTACCCCGATAAGCTAGAAGAAGCTGGAATTGGTGAACAAGGTGAGCTTGCTCCTACTGAAGATGCTTGCGAAGATGCTCCTGCCTCTAAACTTGCTCTTGCTCTAGTCACTTTGGAGCAAATCTTGGCCACTCTGCTTGATAACCGTGCTTACACAGAAACCACATTTTCTATTCTGTTTGACAGAATCGAAGGTGTTGAGCATAAAGTGATAGTTTTGCAAGCCCAACAACTGGATCAAGCACCTCATTCCCCTCCTCTTCCTCCACCAGATACTTATATTTAGGATCTATAGCTTTTAGGATCTTTATTTCTTTGTTTTGATGATGATGTACTTGGTTGTTTTGATTATGCAATTGTATATGTTTTTGACCAAACTTCTTATTTGAATGAATAATGTAACAATTGCATTATTTGATATCTTTGCAAATTCTAGCCTATTATTACATTGATATATGTCTTTGCTAAAATTACTAAAATGTCAATTAAATATATCCTGTAGACTTAAATTGAATATTCATTTCTTGTTTTAGACTTCTCTTACCCCATTTTTTTTATCATGACAAAAGAGGGAGAAGAAGCTAAACATCTAATCTAACATCTTCAGAATGTTTGTGAGAAAAGATAGGAAATATAAACTAGATCTTGAGATTCCAAAAGTAAATGGGAGCTGCACATAACTCAAAATTAAATTCACCTCTTACCAAAAAGAGGGGAGTAAGTCTCTCAAATTAACATTATGAATTCCAATTTAGTTGAACTAACTCTTTTCTCAATAGTTATCCTAAGATCTTGGCATTAGCATCATGATCCCAGGGGTGAATGCTTCGGCTGGCATTGGTTCTAGGGGCGCGTTCGGCCGGTTGTGATCTTTCTCAGTTGTGGATAAAGGGGTCTAACCACAAAGGGTCTGGGATGGTAGGACAGAAATTTTAGTAAAGTACTCTGATTTGTCATCATCAAAAAGGGAGAGAATGTGATTAGCTATTGACCTATGAAGGACTTTGTTTTGATGATAACAAACATAAAGATATTGCAAGATCAAGTCCAAGACCTTCAAGAATAGTTTTTAGGACTTAGATCATTTTGTAAAGGTATGAAAGGTTCACACTAATGCTCTATAATAACCTTTTCAAAGAACTCAAATAATAAACATGTTTTTCAAGGCTTCAAAATGGTTTTTGGTTTTCAAAGAAATAACCTTTAAGTGGCCAAAAGCTTATAAGATCATTTGGAATCATTTGACAATGTTTAAAAGTCATAAGAAATGATTTTCAAATGGAGGAAATGTTATGTAATATATGGCAAAGAATGATGCCATGATTCAAAGTCAAGTAACTTGTCTTAGGAATCTGGAGAATCAGGTAGGCCAACTAGATTCTGCTATTAATAGTCGACCTCATGAAACTCTTCCTAGCAATACAGAGACATATCTAAGATTGGAAGACAAGGAGCATTGCAAAGCAATTACACTTCGGAGTGGTAAGGAAATTGAGAATGATGTTAAAAAAAATGGCAACACTTCGAAGGAAGACCAGAACGAGAAAAATCAAGCTAAAGTGGAGGCAAATTCAAATCTTATTCCTCTTCCATTTCCTCAGAGACTCCAAAAACAAAAGAATGAAGCTCCATTTAAAGAATTTCTAGATGTCTTTAAGAAGTTTCATATCAATATCACGTTTGTTGAAGCACTAGAATAGATGCCCAGTTATGTGAAATTTATGAAGGACATTTTGTCTAAAAAGAGGAGACTGGGTGACTATGACAGTGTAGCTTTGGCTGAAGAATTCCGTGTAATTATTCAGAAAAATTCCCTCCTAAGCTCAAAGATCCTAGAAACTTTACTATTCTATGTACCATAGGCAATCGTTTCTTTGGAAAAGCTCTATATGATTACGGGGCAAGTATTAATCTAATGCTTGTGTTAATTTTTCAGAGATTGGGTTTAGGAGAAACTAAACCCACTACAGTCACTCTTCAGCTGGCGGACCCTTCTTATACTTACCCCAGGGGTATCATTGAAGATGTTCTGGTGAAAGTGGATAAATTTGTATTCCCTTTAGATTTTATTGTGCTTGATATGGAAGAGGACCACGAGGTCTCCATCATTCTTGGAAGACCATTTCTAGCTACAGGAGGACCTTGATTGATGTGCAGAAGGGAGAACTCACAATGAGGGTCCAAGATGATCGGATTACTTTTAATATTTATAAAGCTTTGCAATACCCTTCAGATTCTAAAGAATGTTTCAGTATCAATGTGGTGGATAAATTGGTTCGTGATGTTTTTAAAGATACTTATGCTGAACCATTAGTGACATCATTGTGCTCTATAGAGCATGATGGATTTTCTAAAGAAGTGGAAGAGTATGTGAAGTGGTTGGATTCATTTCCTAAATTCTCTAGATTTCCGTGGCAGTTCAAATCTCTTGATCTATCTAGTGGTACTAGGGAGGCCCCTAAACCTTCAATTGAGCAGCCACCAGTTTTGGATCTCAAGCCCCTACCTTCTCATTTAAAGTATATTTTTCTGGAAACTAATTCCACATTGCCAGTAATTGTATCTTCTACACTTTCTAATGTGCAGGTTGAAAAGCTTCTTCGCATGTTGAGAGAGCACAAGAGAGCATTAGGTTGGTCTATTGCTAACATCAGAGGTATCAGTCCTTCCTTGTGTATGGATAAAATTCTTTTGGAGGAAATACATAAAGCATCTATAGAGCATCAACGGTGACTTAATCCAATTATGAAAGAAGTGGTGAAGAAGGAAATAATCAAGTGGTTGGATGCATGCATAATTTATCTTATTTCTGATAGCTCATGGGTGAGTCCAGTATAATGTATGCCAAGAAAGGAGGAATGACAGTGGTGGCCAATGATAACAATGAACTAATTCCAACTCAGTCAGTTACTGGATGGTGAGTTTGCATGGATTACAAGAAATTGAACAAGACCATTGGAAGGATCATTTTCCACTTCTAGTCGTTGATCAGATTCTTGACAGATTGGCGGGAAAAGAGTTCTACTGCTTCTTGAATGGATATTCTAGAAATAATCAGATTGCTATAGCTCCTGAGGACCAAGAAAAGACAACTTTTATCTGTCCTTATGGCACTTTTGCTTTTCGAAGAATGTTGTTTGGTTTGTGCAATGCTCCAACCACTTTTCAAAGGTGTATGATGGCTATCTTTTCAGATATGGTTGAGCAAAATCTTGAGATTTTCATGGATGACTTCTCGATGTTTAGCGATTCTTTTGATAGTTGTTTGCTAAATTTATCTCGAGTTCTCAAGCGTTGTGAAGAGACTCATTTGGTGCTTAATTAGGAAAAGTGTCATTTCATGGTCCAAGAAGGCATTGTGTTGGGCCATAGAATCTCCAACAGAGGAATACAAGTGGACAAAGCAAAGCTTGAGGTCATTGATAAACTCCCTCCTCCTTTTTCTGTAAAATTGATTCGAAGCTTCTTAGGGCATGCAGGTTTCTACAGACACTTCATCAAGGACTTCTCCAAAATTTCAAAACCATTGTGTAATTTGTTGGAGAAGGGCACTCCTTTTCTTTTTGATGAAAATTGTTTAGAAGCATTCAAGGAGTTAACAATGAAGCTGGTATATGCTTCTTTTATCATTACTCCTGATTAGAATCTCCCTTTTGAGTTGATGTGTGATGCAAGTGACTTTGCGGTTGGGGCAATATTGGGGCAGCGAGGAGAGAAGATCTTTCATTCTATTTATTATGCTAGTAAGACTCTCAACGATGCCCAAGTTAACTATACAACAACAGAGAAGGAGTTGCTTGCAATGGTGTTTGCTTTTGATAAGTTAAAGTCATATATAGGGGGTGCCAAGGTAATTGTATTTACTGATCATTCTGCAATCAAACATTTGATTAGTAAGAAGGATACTAAGCCCCGATTAATTTGATGGATTCTATTATTACAAGAATTTGATCTTGAGAATCGGGATAAAAAAGGCACTGAGAATCAAGCTACAGATCACTTGTCTATGCTGGAGAATGAAGTTGCATTGGAAGACTCTGTTCAGATTAATGAAAAATTTCCAGATGAATAGTTGCTAGCAGTAAATCAGGTAAATTACCCATGGTATGCTGATTATGTGAATTTCTTGGTAAGTAGTATTTGTCCACCTGATTTAAATTATCAGCAGAAAAAGAAATTTAAGCATAATGTTAGATTTTATTTTTGGGATGAGCCTTTCTTATTTAAAAAATATGCTGATCAAATTCTACAAAGATGTGTTCTTGATGAAGAAATTTCTGATATACTGCACCACTGTCATTCTTCCCCCTATGGCAGTCAATTTGGAGGTGAAAGAACAACAGTAAAGATACTTCAATCTAGTTTCTATTAGCCTAATATTTTAAAAGATGCTCATAGATTTGTTGCAAGTTGTGATCATTGTCAGCGTGTGGTTAACATATCCTAAAGGCATGAGATGCCACTAAAATCAATCCTAGAAGTTGAGTAATTTGATGTGTGGGGGATAGATTTCATGGGTCCCTTTATACCATCTTTTGGTAATCAGTACATTTTGGTGGTAATAGATTATGTATCCAAATGGGTTGAAGCAGTGACTTTTCCTTCCAATATCTCCAAGATAGTGTTGAATTTTTTAGGAAAAAATATTTTCACTCACTTTGGGACACCAAGAGCAATTATCAGTGATAGGGGTTCACATTTTTGTAGCAAATCTTTAAGGCTCTGCTCTTGAAGTATAACATTAAGCACAAGGTTGCTACTACATATCATCCTCAGACTAGTGGCCAGGTTGAGGTGTCAAATAAGGAGGTAAAGCGCATTTTAGAGAAGTGTAACACCCTCCCTAGGGTATCACATATCTGACTCCCGACTCATAATCTGAAAAGAAGTTCGCACAAAGTTTGAGTTATAAAATATGAGTTTTAAAATTACTTCTTTACTAAAACGTAAACTTTCTGAAATTCATAAGTAATACGGAAAAACATACTGAAACAGACTCATATACAATACTGACACCAATTAATATTTAACAATTTAAATAGAAATATAAAATTAACAGACTCTTTTTTTTTTAACAGTAGCAAACCCCATGACGGGTCCTACTTAGTAGCACGGTACAACACTAACGTTAAAACTTAACATACTTATTCTGTTGTGTATCCATCTTATTGCATCAGACATCTGTTCTACATCTGTTCTTTGTCAACACTGCACACCTTCTAGTCCTGAATGTCTACTCCTTATTGTTGTCACCAATCTCAGAGTATCCATCGCCCGTTATGTCTAAGACAACTCATTCTTTCTACTGTTTAATTTTAACAATACAGACACAGCAAGACAACATAACAAAGAGGTGAGATCACCTACACCAATACCAACATGGCCGCACAGAGATAACACAAACAACAATATCATACAGGGATATCATACCAAACTTACAATAATATATTCAATATTAATCAACTATCATCATCCAATCATATATCAATCCAAGTATTCAAAACAGTTGTCATAGCCAATATTCCTCAATTAATATATCACACAGATATAAATGTTCAGATTATGCATGTACACAAGACTCGATTTCCTACTCCATGGAGCTAAAACTCAGGTCGGAGAAATGATTGAAAAGATCTGTCCGTACCACATGCCTCAGACCACGTGCTATAATCCTCATTTTGATTTTACACATCTAGCATATACACGACAGTCTTTATTAGATCTTGAATAAGAATAGTGTCTCGGTCAGGATCATCGGTGTGTTGTATCGGTCTAACTTACGGGAAGAAGCGTGATCAACCACCCGTGTAAGCAACCCGCACCCCGATGCCCCCAAGGTCAACAAGTGACTTACACTACGCATATCGCACCCACTCAAGAGGTGTGTTTCTCCTAGGCAATCAGCCATATCCAGTCCTCATCGGACCATTCCAATGCATGTATAATGCACCAAATACCAATCACAGGCATCTCTTTCCAATGCATATAAATTGTACCAAATTATACTGTATTTTCAACAGCAAAATCATATTATCACGTTTTCATAGTTGTAAAACACTTTTACCGTATTTTCACAATCGCGAACATTTCTGTTACGTTTTCACAATCCAAAAACGTTTCTGTTATGTTTTCACAATACCATAACACTTCTTTTATATTTTTCACAATACCGTAACACTTTTGTTACGTTTTTAAAATTCCAAAACGTTTTTATTACGTTTTTACAATACCGTAACACTACTGTTACGTTTACAAAATTTTGTAACATTTCTGTTACGCTTTCAGAATGTTGCAACTCTTCTGTTGCACTTTTAAATCACGTATTTAATTTTTTAACATTTTTCTCAATCGCGTAAAAGCATACATTTCTCAAATCGCGTAACGATTTTTCACCATTTTCAAAATCGTGTAACTTAAAAATCATTCTTTTACGTCACGTAAATCATTTTCCATCATTCTCAAAATATTTAAAACACTTTCCAAATCACATAACGATTTTCTGTCATTTTCACAATCACGTAAAAATAATTCATCACTTTTCAATCACGTAGTGATTTTTCAATAGTAGTTCAAATTACGTAAAATATTTAAACGTAATTCAAATCGCGTAGAAATATTTCAAAGTATTTCAAATCGTTTTTAAGATACGTAAAATATTTTTCAACATTTTACAATCACGTAAAATATTTCTCAATATTCCAAACATTATTTTGGACTTAAATAAATCAATATCATTTTCAACACATTTTTCAAATTGCATAGAAACATTTTTAAGATACGTAAAATATTTTTCATCACTATTTCATTACAGAAAATATTTCTTAACCTTCAAAAATTCCTTTTCAACTTTTCTCAAAATAATATAACTTTATACTTCATTTAATATATTTTCTTACTCAAGAAAATATTTTTCCACAGTTCTTTACTCAAGAAATTCTTTTTCAAAATATAATTCACAAAATCACTTTTCCATTAATATAAATCAACGTTTCAAAACTTAACATTTTCTAACGTATTTCAAAACTTGAAAATAAGTTATACATTAGTAAATTTTTAAAACACCATTATATTCTCCATTTTTCCCAAATCAATTCTTTTTCAAAACAAATTAAGATTCAAACCCTTGTAACTTTTCTTTTTCATTTTCATATGAAAGTTCATTTCTCAAGTGATAAAATAATTTGATTCCCTTTCCAAAATCCTTATACTAAAACATTTTGTTCAAACATTTTGTTTCCATTTTAAAATTACTTTGTTTCATAAAACCAAAATTATTCTAACTCCAAAAATCGTAGAGTCTTTGGCCATTGAAGCCATCAAATATTTTTCTTCTAAATTGATATGGTTTTACACAAACAAAACCATTAAAAATTCTTTGTTTTCAAAACCGAAATACCGATGGTCATAAAAACCAAACCTATTTGTTCAAATTCATTTTTACTTTCTTTACAAATCCTTTTTCACTTTCTTTGCAAATCCTTAAAATTATCATTGCTATTTTCATTTAAATCTCATGTTTAGTAAGAAACTTTTTACACAAAATAAATCAATAAAAATTTCGCCAAAAATCATATTCTGGTTCTCTTGAAAAACAAATTCTTTGTTTATTTTCCATACTCTTCAAATCATCCATTTTCATCTTTCATGAAAATATTAATTTGTGAACACCTATTTTGAGGTGTCTTGTTTGAAATCCACCATGTTCTAAGTACTCAAAAATCAATTCTTTTGTTCTTGAAAATTTTCAACATGAACCTTAATCAAGGGCATCAAAACCGTAGCTCTTCCTTGGCTATTGGAGCCAAAAATCAATTTCCTTTCCACCATCAAGTCATGGCATATACATATATATTTCATCATAAATAATATAAGCATACCATCAAAGCCATAAAAGCATGTATAGCATATCAAGCATATCATCAAAGCTATAAAATCATGCAAAACATATCAAGCATAGAAAATTAATCAAAGCTCATAAACACCCACAAATTAATTACATGACCATGGATATGAATCCTCACATGGATTCCACATCCATCAAATAAAATACCATCTCTCACCACCATGCTTGGTTGGTGAGATAGATCTCCCTCTTACCTCTTGAAGATCCTCCAAAGCTTCTTGATTTATTTCTTTTTCCAAGTCCTTCACCACCAAAGGCTTCTCAAATACAAAACAAAACAAAAGTTAATTAACATATCAAGCTTGATTAAGAGGAACCATGGATCAAACATGGTTTAGATCATGAAAAAGAGAGAAGAAAATGAAGTTTCCTTATACTTCACCTCAAAAACCCAATAACTTTGATCTTGAAGAAACTCCTTGAAGATGAATGATTTAGAAGAAGTCTTCAACATGAAAGTTGCTTAGAATATCATGGAGATTCAAGATCTAAGGTTGGATGAAATTAAAAGAGCTTGGATGGTGATTTTAGGGGTTTTGACCGAATGATATCTCTTGAAGAACAAAGATGAAATTTTTGATAGAAACTTGAAGCTTGAATTTGAAGATCAAGATGAATGATTTTGGAAAAACTCATAACTAGAGATGTTCTTAGAATGATTTTTAGGTTTAGAAAATCAAGTTGGATGAAATTTTTGAGTGATGGAAGGTGCTCTTGGAGGGCTTGGCCGAAATCTAGAGAAGAAAGGAGATGGAGAGAAAATTTTCTAAGTTTCCTTCTTGAAAATGAATCAATGAAGACCAAGGAAGACAATAATGACTAAAGCATGCAATTATGGTCTTCCAAACTCCTTCATGCAGCACCAAAACCGTGCCCCCCTTCAAGCATTCTCCTTGGAGTGCAAAAATCAAAAGTAAGCCATTATGATGTCTAACTTGACCAAGACATGCAAAAATGACATAAAGCTTGTCTCTTTGTCTTCTAAACACTCCAAAACCATCACCTTCTCTTCATAATGCATTCAATAAAGTTGTCTTCATTATTTGCCACCATTTGAAGCATTTCTAGCCATTGATTAATTCAATGGTTAGGATTTAGGTAGATTTTTAATTTTAGAAGACTAAATCTAGGCTATTGGATTTTTCTCCTTTAAATTCTAGCCCTTAGATGTGTCTCCAAAATTAAGGGTCAAGATTGTTTCTTCAAAATTTAAATCCAAGGGTCATAATTAGTCTTTGCTATTTTAGAAGACCAAATCTATACCCTTGATTAATTCTTCATCCAATGGTCATAAATGGTCTTTGTTACTTTTTAAGATTAAATCTCCACCCTTGATTACATCTATGGTTGATATCAAAGTCTTCCTAACCAAGCTTATTCTCACACCATTGATTAAATCAATGGTTATTATCCAAGGCTTCTTTATTAAGTTTGTTTCTTAACCTTTGATTAAATCAATGGTTAATATTCAAACTAAGTATTCTCATCCAAGGGTATAAATCAAGTCAAGCTCTCTTTGTTGACTACGCAAAGATAATATATTATTCTTGTATCCTACAAATAATATTTTTACTTGTATTTTTATCATCGATAATTAAATACGAAAAACACAAGACAATAAAATTTTAAAAAGCTGTTTCGGATTCGGGTTTAGTAAGATCCTGTCTTCATCTAAACAATACAAATTTTTCTATGCGTAGAAAAATTTTTGCTTTCTGGACTCACCTTTGGCCCACGTATGGCCACCAGGCCCATATATACCCCCTGGGCCCACAAACAGTAAAAAATTTTTATAATCATCCACAAAAATCACAAATATTAGAAAATGCACAAATATCAAATCAGATTACGTAAAATAATTACCAAACGGTAAAATTAAATTACGTAAAGTTTTTCCCGACCCGAAAATTTTTTATTTTCCTGACACGGAGTAAATCACTCAAAATGATCAAATACGCTGACGGAATAAACAAAATAATTTTACAGTGCACAGAAATTACTAAACAGTAAAATTCTGTTAACTGTCAAAATTACTGTTTAAGAGATATGGAAATTTGGGGTGTTACAAGAAGGCTATTAGTCAAACTCAAAAGCATTGGTCAAAGCAGTTGAATGATGCACTCTGGGCATACCGTACAACTTACAAAACTTCGATAGGCATGTCTCCTTTCAAGCTTATGTTTGGGAAAGCTTGTTACCTTCCTTTGGAGTTAGAACATAATGCTTATTGATGCAGATTAAAGGTTGCAAACCCAAGTGCATGTTATCTCAAGTAATAAATTTCTCAGGAGTCCGAAGTCGATCCATAGGGAATTGATGAAGAAAAATTCTTTGAGGTAAGCAAAGGCTTTGTCACAACAATAAAGATATTAAAACTTGTTCACAGTTAAATTAAAGAACTTGCTTTAGTTAGGAGATCCACTTTTGGTAATAAATTAAGGACAAGATTAATTCTTATAACTTAATTGAAATCCACGCACAACAGAGGTTCCAATCGGAAAATAAAACATTCAAAGTCCATTTAGAATTATATACGTAGTTATATTATGATTCTTTTAATTATTTACTAACACTTATAAATGGGTTCAAGCATTCATTGTGCCAAACCACTTGTCTACAATGAATCAAGAACTCCACTTTACAAGGGAGAATTATTTACCAACACCAACACTTATAAATGAGTTTAAGCATTCATTGTGCCAAATCACTTATCTATAATGAATCACGAACTCCACTTTACAAGGAGGAATTCTAAATTGATTGGAAACAAAATACAACACATATAATGACCACTTGATAATATATCATTTAAGCACAAGAAAGAAATTAATCTAACCTTATTTTATTACTAAAAGTTTCACCCTTTCACCCAAGCAAGATGAAGATTAGTTACCTATAAGCAAGAAGAAAGAAAGAGAGAAGAAGATGATGATGATCATAACTTCTATTTACAGCAAAATAAAAGTACAACAAGTAAATAACATAATAACATGATCTTGATCTAAAACAAAGATTAATAATTCTAAGCTAACATCTCCAAACTCACTCCCCAAATGAGCAGCCAATGATGCTATTTATAGAGTATGAAGGATACAAAGCGACAAGGGGGCTGATTACTGAGTGGTTGGATGAGTGGTTGAGTGGTTGGATGAGTGGTTGGATTATTATCATGCTTGTCTCCCCACTCAACCAATCAGTTGTCTTCATATGACCATAAGTCTATCATAACGTCATAATATAGAAAAGTGGTCTTCATGAGAGTTGAAGAATTTTGTCTTAACTTTCCAATGCCATTAGTTTCAGCTCAAAAGACTACCTATAACCTGTAACGCCCTTTTTTGGGAGGGAACGCAACTTTGTCAAATAGAAGAAAGTGCAGAAAATAAATTTTTAAAACGATTAAGACCCAGTTCATTTAATTTAAGTTGACTGGTTCGATACTTTGGTACGTGGGTAAAATAGTAGTATATTTTTTTTGTTAATTTAACAATACGGAATGTGAATAACGGTAAAGAACAAAACAATAAACAGAAACCCACATTTGAATAACATACATATACATATACGTTTAGATGCCAAATATATTTTAGATACAGCCTGGAAATTTCCAAAAAGCAAAACTATACCTGCCTATGGATTTTACATACACATCCACCAGAAATATCAAAATATACAGCCTACCAAAAATAATACATCAGACCCCCAAAATAAAACACTGGTAGCCATCAGTAGCTACTAGTAAAATCAGTCCTTTAGATGAGGAGGAACCGTATCCGGGTCCGCAGTAGGATCCTCCTCTTCAGAGGAAACCTCCATGGGAACCACGGAACCACGGGCAAGAGCCCGAGCAGTAGAATCAAAAGAGTCCTCCTAAGGGGTGTAGTAACGATCACCCCACATCTCTCGGATGGTTAGGTAGAACTCCAGCCGCAGGCTGACATGGCAGGTGAGGACAAGTGCCTCATGACGTCTCCAGGCTAGGGCAATCGATACATCTCCCAAATAGACGCAGCGATCGGAGTTCAAGTTGATATGCCAGCACTCTGGCCCTCCAAGGAAGATCAGACGCACTCACCTAGAAATTCGCGCATACGTGCCGCCATCACCTCAGTAGATGCTAGTCTTGCTCAGGCCAGAAGCCAGAAAAATCGGGATCTTCTGCCTCCTTGCCGTCGTCTTCGATCAATACAGTGTACACACAGGCAACAAATAATAGAAACACAGAAAAAGAGGTAAGACATCCTACCATCATTACCAATTATAGCAGCTAGAAACAGAACGGCGCAAGGCGCCCAATTAAAAATTCAAAACAGTATCTCCAAATAATAAGCGGTAAGTCCAACAATAAGCAAGTAAATAGTTCCAGGAAGATATTCATTACAATAATAATTAAACAAGTCATATTTACGGAAATCAATAATTCACAATGACAGAGTATATCATGATACATATGCATGCTTTCCCAATTCCTACTCCATGGAGCTAGACTCAAACAGTTGGAGAGAAAGATCAGGAGACGTGTCTGTAACTCGGCTACCGCGGCCAAAGTGCTATTCATCCATAATTTTCATGTGCACATCAGGCATTGTACAGACAATCCGTGCTCGATCACGATATAGGACAGTGTCAAGTCCGGATTGTTGGTGCGTTTGCATCAGTTTACCCCACGGGCAGAGGAGCTACCAACTGCCCATTGTGAGGGACCCGCACCCCAACGCCCCCAAGGTCATAACAAGACCCACACTAGTCTACTCGCACCCGCACAAAGGTGTGTTCAATCTCCTAGGCAACTTGGCCTTACAACAGTCCACAGGACATCACAATGCATAAGACACTGTGCATGAACATGTATGATTCACAGTCTTATACGATTCCATAATATGCCACAATTGGCCAAGAGAACATCAATACATATATTCATGGTCACTCACATGGACCCATAATGTCATAATATAAAGATCAGATCAATTGGTACATTCTTAGGTCCATTATGAATCCTAACTTAGAATTTGTTTCCCTTTTCAAGGTTCATATCCAATCCAATTCTTACAATTAATTTAATCTTCCAAGGCAATTTAATTTCCCATAACTTGTAAATTATTTTAAACTCTTTGGCCTCACACTCTCTTGTTCTTCACTCACTTGAAATTTCCTAAGTCTTATGACAATTTCATTCTTAGTCCTTTAAAATTTATGAAATCTTGATTATATTAAATTCTTCTAATTTATCAATTATCTATCTCATTACATAGGTTTTTAATCACATAATTGCTTATGCTTCCAAGTTACTAAATTTACATATTTATACCTAACAAGGCCTTAGAGGCCGTGGCCTCACTAGGAACTTAATTCCTAATCCTTTCCAATTCATCACATTATAGATCACCTTCTAAATTCACTTAGTTCTTACTTGTTACATTGGCTAACCCATAACCCCAACATTGGGCTCAAAACCGTGGCCATCCCATGAGTTTCAATCTCAAGTTTTTCCTTCCATTAAATTCCATTTTATCACTTGATTAATTCTAGTCTTATGCTTATTACAACTTAATCATAACTTACCCAATTTCAACCCTAAAAATTGTAGCCCTCCTAGAAAGGTTCTCAAATGTTTTTCTTCCATTTCCAATCACATAATCCAATCCAATATACCATTATATACAACAAATCAATCCAAGGTCACAATTATCACAAATTCAACATTCAAACATAGTAAACATCAAATTAAAGAATAACCCTCATTAGGGTTTTTCCACAACCAACACAATCAAAGTTCCTAGATGCTAAGAGAGGTTGAGGAGGAGTGTCTTCCTCTTACATATGTGTAGAAATCAATAGAACTCCAAGAAAGCTCCTTGGAATTTTCAGATTTATACCTCCAAAACCCTAGAAATGGTGACTTGGTTAGTATAGCATATGGACATGAAAAATGGAATGTAAATGGCCATTAGAGGACCCTTGAAATCGAAAATGAAGAGGAGAGAAGAGAGGTCTTGAAACTTACCCAAGAACCCTAACTTTGAAGCTTGGAGAAAGTGTTGAAGATGATGAATTTTCAAGAAACTCCAAGAAGGAAAAGTGTTTAGAATGATGACAGGATTAAGAAAATGTATTTAGATGTAAATTTTGTGAAGATTGAGTGGGGAGAGGAAGGGTTGGCCATAGCAATGGTAGAGAGAAGGAGGAGAAAAGAAAAATGGAGAAGAAGAAGAAAGGATGAGAGAGAAAGTGTTTTGGGAAATTATGAATTAAAGTGTAGTAAATTGATTAAATGAAATGCAATTTTCCCCTTTGCATGGGCTGCTCCAGCCATGCATTAGAGAGAGAAGAGAGGGAGAGCGTTGGCTTCTCTTGGAAGCCAAGGGCCATTTGGCCATTGGATAATGTGATAGGATTTTTATTACACACTATTATCCAATGGATAATAGTTACATGCTATGATCCAATGATAATAATACTGTTAGTTAGTTTTAATTAATCTGACAGATAAATTTTTCGCAGTATTAGTTTGTTTTATCTATTAAGATTTCTCAAAAATTGTGAAATCTCGTAAACTGTGTCCAGCCTCGGATTTAGTAAGATCCCCCGTCGACATGTCCATAGTCCAAGGTTCCCAGAGAAAACATCGCATTTCTCCAGTTCTGCTCAGTGCGCATGCAAAACAAGAAATATATTAAAATATTCGACGTTTTCGAAAAATTCCCAGAAAATTCTCAAAAATTGCAAATATTATAAAACGACTATTCGTCATATAATTTTCCAATTTTTGAAGCATTACAGTTATTTTCCCAACTATGCTCAAGTTTTGCGTAAAACGAAGAATATATTAAAATATTCGTCATTTCCAAAAAATTCCAAAAGAATTTACATAAATCACAAATAGTAGAAAATGACTATTTGTGGTAAAATAAGTAATTTCCGGAGCGTTACACTGACCTCGGCAATTCTCAGCTCAGTGTGCACGTAAAATGAAGAATATATTAAAATATTCATCATTTCCGAAAAATTCCAGAAAAATTCCTAAAAAACAAGAATATTGTGAAATGATTATATATGACTAAACAGATACTTTTCAGGACGTTACAACACTCCCCTACTAAAAAGGAATTTCGTCCTCGAAATTTACATACCTCAAAATAGTTCTGGATGCTGCTCCTTCATCTTGTCTTCCAGTTCCCACGTTGCATCACCAGTCGTCTCATTCCAGATCACCTTTACCAATGGAATCTCCTTTCCTCTAAGTTGTTTTATCCGTCGATCCTCGATTCTCACAGGAGGTGCCTCATAGGTTAAGTTCTCTTTTAACTGTACTGTGTTTGGTGCTAAGACATGACTTGGATCACGCAAATACTTGCGAAGTTGTGACACATGGAAGACATTGTGTATGTTGGAAAGAAAAGGGGGTAAGGCTATCTGGTAAGCTACTGGACCTATCCGGCAAAGAATTTGGTAAGGTCCAAGGAATTTTGGGGTGAGTTTTCTAGATTTCAAAGCCCGGCCAACCCCAGTCGTGGGTGTGACTTTCAAGAATACATGCTCACCTTTTTCAAACTCAAGAGGCTTTCTCCTCTTGTCCGCATAACTCTTCTGCCGGCTCTGAGCAGTCTTCATCTTCTCTTGAATCATCTTGACCTTCTCAGTCGTCTGTTGAATGATATCCGGTCCAATCGTGAGTCGTTCACTGTCTTGGTATCAACACAAAGGCGTTCGACACCGTCATCCATACAAAGCTTCATAGGTTGCCATCCCTATACTCGAATGATAACTGTTGTTGTAGGTGAATTCTATCAATGGTAGAACTTCATCCTAACTTCCAGTCTGTTCCATAGTACATGCTCTAAGCAAATCTTCTAAAGATTGGATTGTCCTTTTCGATTGACCATCAGTTTATGGGTGGTACGCTGAACTTAGACGTAACTTTGTTCCCAACGATGCCTGTAGACTCTGCTAAAATTTTGAAGTAAATCTCGGATCCCTATCCGAAACAATACTCGTAGGCACACCATGCAGTCTAACGATCTCTCCAATATACAGTTGGGTCAGTTTCTCCAGACTGTACTTTATGTTGATCGGAAGGAAATAAGTTGACTTTGTGAGTCGATCCACTATTACCCATATCGAGTCGTGTCTTTTCTTTGTCCTTGGCAAACTCATAACAAAATCCATTGCAATGTTGTCCCATTTCCATTCAGGAATAGACAATGGTTGCAGCAGTCCTACTGGTCTTTGATGTTCCACTTTAGCTTTTTGACAAACTAAACAAGTCGACACATATCTAGTGACGTCGCTCTTCATTCCATGCCACCAGAACAATTTCTTCAGATCTCGGTACATCTTAGTTATGCCTGGGTGCATACTCAGCTTGCTGGTATGAGCATGTTCCACAATATATCGCCTAAGCTCTTGGTCACGGGGAATACAAACTCTACCTCGGAATCTCAGAATTCCATCCGTTCCTTCTTCAAATTCTGTCTCTTTGCCTTGCCTCATCAGTTCTCTCGCTTCTTGCAAGAATTCATCAACCTTCTGTTTTTCCCGTATGTCATCCATTAGCTCACTTGAGATGGTAACCATATTCATATAAATCCTTTCGGGTTCTAACTTGACAAATGACCAAGTATCTCTAAACTGTTCGATGAGTTCTCTTTCCTTGATCATTAGTGCAGAAACACTGACGATCTTCCTACTCAAGGCGTCAGCCACGACATTTGCCTTGCTAGGCTGGTACAACAGTTGAAAGTCGTAGTCCTTCAGGAATTCTAACCATCTTCGTTGTCTCATGTTCAGCTCTTTCTGATCATACAAGTACTTCAGGCTCTTGTGATCACTGAAGATGTTGAACGTTGCTCCATAGAGGAAATGCCTCCATATCTTCAGGGCAAAAACCACAGCTGCTAGCTCCAAATCATGTGTCAGGTAATTCTTCTCATGCACTCGCAACTGTCGCGAAGCATAGGCCACCACTCTTCTGTGTTGTATAAGAACAGACCTGAATCCTTGGTATGAAGCGTCACAGTACACCTCGAATGGCTCATTCGGATCAGGTAGTACCAATACGGGTGAGGTAGTCAGCCGTTTCTTTAACTCTTGTAAACTTTGCTCGCAGTTATCAGTCCATTCAAAAGTCCAATTCTTCTTTGTTAGCTGAGTGAGCGGTCCAGCAATCTTGGAAAACCCTTCTATGAACCTCCGGTAATATCCAGCTAAACCCACAAAGCTACGAACCTTTGTCACTGACTTCGGTTATTCCCACTGTAGCACTGCCTCTACTTTTGACGGATCCACTGCAATCCCTTCCTTCGAGATCACATGGCCCAAAAACTTCACCTCATCAAGCCAAAACTCACACTTCGACAGTTTGACATACAACTCTTTCTCCTTCAAAATCCAGAGAATTATGCTGAGGTGTTCAGCATGATCCTCCTGATTCTGGGAATATATCAGGATGTCATCAATGAAGACGACAACAAACTTGTCCAAGTACGGACGAAAGATTCTGTTCATGTAGTCCATGAAGATAGCTGGTGCATTCGTCACGCCAAATGGCATCACAAGGTATTTATAATGACCGTATCGGGTACGAAAAGTAGTCTTGGGTATATCCTCTATTTTCACTCTTATCTGATGGTACCCAGACCTTAAATCGATCTTCGAAAATACTGCTGCTCCCTTCAGTTGGTCCATCAAATCATCAATTCTTGGGAATGGATACTTGTGCTTAATTGTCAGCTTGTTCAATTGCCTATAGTCCACACACAACCTCGAGGTACCGTCCTTCTTTCGAACTAGTAACACTGGTGTTCCCCACGGTGATACACTCGGCCTAACAATGGTTTCTCCAAAAGCTCCTCTAGCTGTTTCTTCAATTCTGCTAATTCCGTTGGCGACATCCGGTAAGGTGCTATAGACACGGGACCAGCTCCCGGTACAAGGTCAATAGCAAACTCTATCTCACGTGTCGGTGGTAACCCAGGTACATCTTCAGGGAAGATTTCAGGAAACTCCTTCACCACCGGAATAATGCTTAGATCAGCCTCGCTCTCGACTTTCAAAGAAGATAGTAGCATGTACCCTTGAGCTCCTTCTTTCAAGAAAGCTCGTGCTTGGTTGGCAGTCAAGTATCTAGAATTCTCATCCACAAGAAAGACTATGGTTTTCCTAGAGCAATCTAACAGAACATGGTTGGAAGATAACCAGCCCATCCCTAATATTATATCTAGTTGTGAAAGAGGTAAACAGATCAAATCGACAGAAAAGGTTCGACCTTCAACAATTAGGGGACAATTCAAGCAGATTTTGGTAGTAACTACCAGTTTATCAGTGGGGGTTGAGACAGTTAATTCAAAAGGTAGTTCAGACATAGGTAAGCCAAGTCGTAGCACACAGTCATATGATAGGAAAGAATGGGTTGCCCCAGAGTCATACAGTACTTTTAGAAGATTACCTTCTATGGCGCCTTCTCCTTGAATCAAGTCTTCAGATTCAAAGGCTTCAGCTCCGCTCATAGTGTAAACTCAACCTCCGGCTTGCGATTTTTTGGCTCGAGTCGCATTGACTGAAGGTTCAGCCTTTGCTTGATTGCAGTCTCTGGACATATGGCCCGATTTGCCACATCGGAAATAGATGATTCCCTTGATCGTGCAGTCTCTCGTGAGATGATCTTTCCCACATTTTAGGCATTTGGAAGGATGTGTCACATTTTGACCAGTTTGGTTCCCAGAAGAACCTCCACCAGAATTTCCACCAGTTTGTTGCTGGCCTCCCATTGGTCGGGAATAAGGCTTCTTTTGAAAGTGGTTTGAACCACTGCCTCCACCTCTTTGGAATCTCGCAGGCCCAAAGTTCTTGCTCCTTGAGTCTCTAGCCTGTTCCAAGGCTTCAACTTCACAGCACGTATCCAGCAATTCCGAAAACACCTTTATCTTCAGGGTGATCACGGCCTTCTTCACTTCGTATCTTAGTCCTTCAGTGAATTTCTAACATTTCCAGGCTTCATTAGTCTGATGCTGGTAGTGGGTTGAGAACTTTTCCAGGTTTTCAAATCTGGCTGCATATTCACTGACGGTCATGTTCCCTTGTCTCAGGTTGAGGAATTCCATCTCTTTCGCATGTCTCGCGTTTGCAGGAAAATATTTGTCCAAGAACTTGTTCTTGAACACGTCCCACGTGATGTCAGTTCCTTCGGCTTCCAGTGCTCTCTGAGCTCCTTTCCACCAGTCTTCGGCGTTGCCCACAAGCATGAAGGTAGCATAGTTCACCTTCTTATCTTCAACACAGTTCATGCCACGAAAAACTTTCTCCAGCTCCTTGATCCACAAACTAGCCTTGTCCGGATCAAATTCTCCTTTGAATTGCGGAGGGTTGTAGCGACGAAACTCTGCTAAGTTCTATGCATCGGCAGTCGCCTTGAGCTATTGAGCAGCTCTCTCTTGTTGCTGAGTAGCACGCTCATTCTGTTAGGCGATGACTTCCACCATCCTCTGCATCGCTTCTACAGCAGCTGTCATTTCTCCACCTCTTGCCATCTCACTTTTCTCTTAAGTTAGATTACTGAAAACATAAGGAAAGTCAGAGGGAATCATTCAAAACACTAATCACAGAGATTCACACAGCACAAACAAGGCAGACTCACACACAAGACCCAAAGAAACATAAACCGGGGCTCTGATACTAACTTAATGTAACGCCCCTTTTTGGGAGGGAACATCACATTGTCAAATAGAAGAAAGTGCGGAAAATAAATTTTTAAAACGATTAAGACCCGGTTCATTTAATTTAAGTTGACTGGTTCGATACTTTGGAACGTGGGTAAAATAGTAGTGTATTTTTTTTTTGTTAATTTAACAATACGGAATGTGAATAATGGTAAAGAACAAAACAATAAACAGAAACCCACATTTGAATAACATACATATACATATACGTTTAGATGCCAAATATATTTTAGATACAGCCTGGAAATTTCCAAAAAGCAAAACTATACCTGCCTATGGATTTTACATACACATCTACTAGAAATATCAAAATATACAGCCCACCAAAAATAATACATCAGGCCCCCAAAATAAAACACTGGTAGCCATCAGTAGCTACCAGTAAAATCAGTCCCTCAGATGAGGAGGGACCGTATCCGGGTCCTCAGCAGGATCCTCCTCTTTAGAGGAAACCTCCATGGGAACCACAGAACCACGGGTAGGAGCCCGAACAGTAGAATCAAAAGAGTCCTCCCAAGGGGTGTAGTAACAATCACCCCACATCTCTCGGATGGGTAGGTAGAACTTCAGCCGCAGGCTGACATGGCAGGTGAGGACAAGCGCCTCATGACGTCTCCAGGCTAGGGCAATCGATACATCTCCCAAATAGACGCAGCGATCAGAGTTCAAGTTGATATGCCAGCACTCTGGCCCTCCGAGGAAGGTCAGACGCACATCACCTAGAAATCCACGCATACGTGCCGCCATCGCCTCAGTAGATGCTAGTCTTGTTCGGGCCAGAAGCCAGGAAAATCGGGATCTTCTGCCTCCTTGCCATCATCTTCGATCAATACAGTGTACACACAGGTAGCAAATAATAGAAACACAGAAAAAGAGGTAAGACATCCTACCATCATTACCAATTATAGCAGCTAGAAACAGAACGGCGCAACGCGCCCAATTAACAATTCAAAACAGTATCTCCAAATAATAAGCGGTAAGTCCAACAGTAAGCAAGTAAATAGTTCCATGAAGATATTCATTACAGTAATAATTAAACAAGTCATATTTACAAAAATCAATAATTCACAATGACAGAGTATATCATGATACATATGCATGCTCTCCCAATTCCTACTCCATGAAGCTAGACTCAAACAGTCGGATAGAAAGATCAGGAGACGCGTCTGTAACTCAGCTGCAGCGGCCAAAGTGCTATTCATCAATAATTTTCACATGCACATCAGGCATTGTACAGATAGTCCGCGCTCGATCACGATATAGGACAGTGTCAAGTCCGGATCGTCGGTGCGTTTGCATCGGTTTACCCCACGGGCAGAGGAGCTACCAACTCCCCATTGTGAGGGACCCGCACTGATGATCACATATTTTATACATTAATAAACCCTCATTTTTAGTCATTTACACTCTCTATGTACTTAATTGATTAATTCTAGTTATGTTTTGTAAGTTTGGACTCAAATTGGACTTAATTGATTTTTTTCAGCACTATTTTGGTCTTACGCTATTTCTGTATTTCGGCCATATCTTGAGTTCTAAATGTCTGATAATTATGAATTTTACCTTATAGGAAAGATAAGAGAGAGCTCTACAACTTTGATGAAGAGCTCAAAGTCTCAATCAGACATCTAGTAGAGCTAATTGGGCTTGGAAGACAGAACACGAGTTTTGTGTCTGAAACCTGAATAGTGTACAGTAATCAGAGCATAACTTGGGCTGCAAGAATTATCTTGAGCTGAAATTTGGATATTTGAAAGTTAAGACCCAGATCTAAAACTTTGATGTTGAACACAAAACTTGATTCGGGCTCCTTGATGGTGATATTGGGTCTGAAAGTCAAAACAGAGGTGATAAAACTAGGCCTGAATAGTTTGTAGTAATTGGGTCATATCTTGGGTTGTAAGACAAATTTTTAGGTGATTCTAGAGCCAATGGAAAGCTTAGACAATTTCCTAGAACTTTCATGAAGACCACTTGGCTCGAAAAATGACGAAATCAATGACTTAAGCAATGAATGATTTCGGAGACAAGAAATCTTAATGATTTTTCACTCTTATCCTCACCATTTGGCATTCTCCACTCATTCATCCACTCATCCCACCTACCCCTAATCAGCCCCTTTGTCATTTTGTATCCCTAATCCTCTATAAAAGGCACCATTGGCTAACCATTTGGAGCACTTGGTGTTAGGCATAGTTTGTACAAGTTAAGGTTATGCTTGTTTATTGTTTTCCTTTGTTGTAATTTTCTCTTGTTCTAAATTGAAGTTATGTTTATCTTTCTCTTCTTCTCTCTTTCTTTCTTCTTATCCATGAGTAACTAAATCTTCATCTTGCTTGGGTGAAAGAGTGAAGCTCTTGGTAATGAAATAAGGTTAGATTATTTTATTTCTTGTGCTTAAATGATATATTATTAAATGAACATTATATGTGTTGTATTTTGTTTCCAATCAATTTAGAAACCTTCTTTGTTAATGGAGATCTTGATTTAGTGTATAGAATAGGATTGGCACAGTGAATGCTTGAACTCATTTACAAATGTTAGTAGATAATTAAAGGAATCATAATATGATTGCATATATAATTGAACTTTGAATGTTACATTTTTTGATTGGAACCTCCGTTGTGTGTGGATTTCAATTGAGTTATAAAGAGAAATAATCTTACATTTAATTTATTACCAAGAATGGATCTCCTAACCCAAGCAAGCCCTTAAATTCATTTGTGAACTTGTTTTATTACTTTTGGTGTTGTGACAAATCCTCTTCTTACCTCAATTAATTTTTCTTCATCAATTCCCTGTAGATTGACCTCGGACTCCCGAGAAATTTACTACTTGAGACAACCTGCACTTGGGTTTGCATCCTTAAATCCCGCAGTCACGCACCCCGACGCCCCCAAGGTCATAACAAGACCCACACTAGTCTACTCGCACCCGCACAAAGGTGTGTTCAATCTCCTAGGCAACTTCGCCTTACAACAGTCCACAGGACATCATAATGCATAAGACACTATGCATGAACATGTATGATTCATAGTCTCATACGATTCCATAATATGCCACAATTGGCCAAGAGAACATCAATACATATATTCATGGTCACTCACATGGACCCATAATGTCATAATATAAAGATCGGATCAATTAGTACATTCTTAGGTCTATTATGAATCCTAACTTAGAATTTGTTTCCCTTTTCAAGGTTCATATCCAATCCAATTCTTACAATTAATTTAATCTTCCAAGGCAATTTAATTTCCCATAACTTGTAAATTATTTTAAGCTCTTTGGCCTCACACTCTCTTGTTCTTCACTCACTTGAAATTTCCTAAGTCTTATGACAATTTCATTCTTAGTCCTTTAAAATTTATGAAATCTTGATTATATTAAATTCTTCTAATTTATCAATTATCTATCTCATTACATAGGTTTTTAATCACATAATTGCTTATGCTTCCAAGTTACTAAATTTACATATTTACACCTAACAAGGCCTTAGAGGTCGTGGCCTCACTAGGAACTTAATTCCTAATCCTTTCCAATTCATCACATTATAGATCACCTTCTAAATTCACTTAGTTCTTACTTGTTACATTGGCTCACCCATAACCCCAACATTGGGCTCAAAACCGTGGCCATCCCATGAGTTTCAACCTCAAGTTTTTCCTTCCATTAAATTCCAATTTATCACTTGATTAATTCTAGTCTTATGCTTATTATAACTTAATCATAACTTACCCAATTTCAACCCTAAAAACCATAGCCCTCCAAGAGAGGTTCTCAAATGTTTTTCTTCCATGTCCAATCACATAATCCAATCCAATATACCATTATATACAACAAATCAATCCAAGGTCACAATTATCACAAATTCAACATTCAAACATACTAAACATCAAATTAAAGAATAACCCTCATTAGGGTTTTTCCACAACCAACACAATCAAAGTTCCTAGATGCTAAGAGAGGTTGAGGAGGAGTGTCTTCCTCTTACATATGTGTAGAAATCAATATAACTCCAAGAAAGCTCCTTGGAATTTTCGGATTTATACCTCCAAAACCCTAGAAATGGTGACTTGGTTAGAATAGCATATGGACATGAAAAATGGAATGTAAATGGCCATTAGAGGACCCTTGAAACCGAAAATGAAGAGGAGAGAAGAGAGGTCTTGAAACTTACCCAAGAACCCTAACTTTGAAGCTTGGAGAAAGTGTTGAAGATGATGGATTTTCAAGAAACTCCAAGAAGGAAAAGTGTTTAGAATGATGAGAGGATTAAGAAAATGTATTTAGATGTAAATTTTGTGAAGATTGAGTGGGGAGAGGAAGGGCTGGCCGTAGCAATGGTAGAGAGAAGGAGGAGAAAAGAAAAATGGAGAAGAAGAAGAAAAGATGAGAGAGAAAGTGTTTTGGGAAATTATGAATTAAAGTGTAGTAAATTGATTAAATGAAATGCAATTTTCCCCCTTGCATGGGCTGCTCCAGCCGTGCATTAGAGAGAGAAGAGAGGGAGAGTGTTGGCTTCTCTTGGAAGCCAAGGGCCATTTGGTCATTGCTTGGTCAAAGCTTCTCAAAAAAACTTTGATTATTTAACATTAAATTTGAATTAAAGTAGATTGATTAGACATAAAGTGGATTTCATTTGGATAATGTGATAGGATTTTTATTACACACTATTATCCAATGGATAATAGTTACAGTTGACAGAAGTCAGTATTTAATTAATCTGACGGATAAATTTTTCGCAGTATTGGTTTGTTTTATCTGTTAAGATTTCTCGAAAATTATGAAACCTCGTAAACTATGTCCAACCTCGAGTTTAGTAAGATCCCCCGTCGACATGTCCATAGTCCAAGGTTCCTGGAGAAAACATCGCATTTCTCTAGTTCTGCTCAGTGCGCACGCAAAATGAGAAATATATTAAAATATTCGACGTTTCCGGAAAATTCCCAGAAAATTCTCAAAAATTGCAAATATTATAAAATAACTATTCGTCATATAATTTTCCAATTTTTGAAGCATTACATTCGTTTTCCCAACTCTGCTCAAGTTTTGCGCAAAACGAAGAATATATTAAAATATTCGTCGTTTCCGAAAAATTCTGAAAGAATTCACATAAATCACAAATATTAGAAAATGACTATTTGTGGTAAAATAAGTAATTTCTGGAGCGTTACACTGACCTCGGCAATTCTCAGCTCAGTGTGCACGTAAAATGAGGAATATATTAAAATATTCGTCGTTTCCGAAAAATTCCAGAAAAATTCCTAAAAATCAAGAATATTGTGAAATGATTATTTATGACTAAACAGATACTTTTCGGGACGTTACACAACTCAAGTTATGCCCTGATTACTGCATACTATTCAAGTTACAATCACAAAACCTGTGTTCTGACTTCCAAGCCCAATTAGCTCTACTAGATGTTCGATTGAGACTTCGAGCTCCCATTAAAGTTGTAGAGCTTTCTCTTAGCTTTCCTATAAGGTAAAATTCATAATTTCTAAACATCTAGAACTCAAGATATAACCAAAATACATAAACAATGTAAAATCTCAACAATGCTGAAAAATATCAATTAAACCTAATTTGAACCCAAACTTACAAATCATGACCAAGCTCAATCAATTAAGTATATGGAGAATATAAATGATTAAAAATAAGAGTTTATTAATATATAAAATATGTGATTATCAAATTCCCTAACACTTAGCTTTTTACACTCCTGGGCAAAACACATAAGACTAAAGATAGGAAACAAAGAAAAATGACACAGACTCAAAAGCTAAAAACTCTAAAAGATTCGATGAATCAAGAAGAACAACCAGAAATTCAAGGGATCAAAGCATTCATGTGGTAACATTTCTTCACATCTCAACCAATAAGCAAACTTCAGTTAAAAAAATGAATCAAGAATGATAGATCCTCATAGAATTCACTCTCAATCCCTAAAGTGTTTCAAAGGTAAGTATTTCACTTTATTCAACCCATGAACAATTGTACTACCATAAGCTTGCTTATCTTCTACTTCTCCACTACTCAGAACACATGCACATACAAATCATGAGGACTTTATTCAAGATTGTAATAGGATCAACGTAAAGGATGGTGGTAATATGGATTTGGCAAGTTAAAAGCCAAAGAGAATAAAAGAGAATGAAAGCTGAGTTCAATTAACAAGCATGAAAGTTTATCCTAACTCCACCTAATACAAAGTCCCTTTACATATTCTTTTCTTCTTTTTTTTTTGCCTTGTTGACCCTTCTTTACACATTTGTTTTTGTTTTAGATCATAAGTATACACACATTTTTTTTTCAATTAGCTACTCTTTCCTTTTTCACCAATCCATTTTGCACACACACCCCCACACTTGTTCAAGAACTCATCCATTAACAAAGTCAATAATCTCTTATTCCCTAAAGTCAGGTAAGAACATGATTTTTTATTTAAGGCACATAATGAGCTAAAAACAAGAAATAGTTAAATAATTTCAAAGGGGTTAAGTAAGGGGAAATAGGCCATTTCCAACACATTGCGTTAGCAGGAATTAGAGAATTTCTAAGAAGTCATAAGAGTACTTGATATCATATTAAGAGAATATACTGCTGAGCAAGACTGCCTATTTGGTTAAAGTAGCTATTTTAAGAAAAATGCCTCAATCATGTTTATGTATGCATGTGAAAATATAGCCTAAAAAAGAATCAAAACAAGTTCTAGAGTAATAATTACATGAGTGAAAATTACACAAGAAAGAAGAGAATGGTACAAATGTTCAAACCATTCATCAATAGGCTCAAAATCTCACAAGGCATATTTCTATCATTCTCAATCTATCAATTCAACATCCATAACTAAGCATGTGAAATTTAAGACAGAAGATAATTTATTCAACTATGCTATGATCCCTGAATTTCAATTGCTTTAAAGGATGTGAGAATTCATTCACTTGAATCATTCAAAGGAAATCAAACGATAAAACTTTGTTACTTCCACAAATCATCACAGAATAATTACTTCCCCAATCTAGATGCGTCTCAGGAGTAATTTACTTCAAAAGTAAAATTACTCCTTACTCTGTCATCCCTAATTGGTTTTGCTGTAAGTTTCTAACATTCATATCACTAAACATACTTCCCAATTTAGATGCGTCTCAAGAGTAAAATTACTCCTTACTCTGCCATCATTCATTGGTTTAGTAAGTTTACGACAATCACATCATACTTCCTAATTTTTTTTTGGTTAACTATGCTTATCCTTCCCCCCAACCAAATCACAACATTGTCCTCAATGTTAAAATATAGATGAGCAAAGGATATAAAATATTACCTGTTAGAGAAAACTGACACAAATTTAAACATAAACAAAGTACGATAAATAAAATCAAAGGTATAGGAAAGTTATAAATGAAGTGTCAGATCTGGCTGTCTTTTCATGCTGCTTCCCTCATTGCTTTCGGCTGACTAATCTATCAAGTTATTGCTAGATTAGGTTTATAGACAAAAGCTTCTAATTTATTAATCAACTCGTCAACAATGGAAGAAAAGATAAGAAGTAGTCTTGCTGCAGGTGTGATAAATTTCTATTCCACAACTTTGTCAAAAACAAAAACAAAAAATCAAAGAAATTATTAACATTCAACAAACCTATGGGTTTATGGTGGATGTTCATTTGAGCCCAAGAGATAATTTGAAAAACTTCTTCCAAAGTACCAAAACCACTTGGTAAGGCAATGAATGCATCAGAGTTGTCAAGCATTATCTTCATTCGTTCATGCATAGATAATACCTTAAGTTCCTCCCTAATTGTCTTTCCAGTGATGTTCTATTTAGTTAAAGGTCTAGGAATGACACCTAAAATCCGACTGCCTCCTATATATGCAGCAAGTGATACAACCCTTATTAACCAATGACAACCTCCCCCATATACAACATGAATATTCCTCGTAGTAAGTGTTTTACCAAGAGTGGTTGCTGCATTTACAAACTCTAAACCCTTCCCATACTTAGACCCACAAAATACACAGATATTTTTAAGTTGACGAACAGAAACATCTTCTATTTCTATACTCATCTTCCCTTTGAATGATTATGAGTTGGAGGAAAGTAGAGAAAATGAAGTGTTTAAATAGGAAACAAAATGAAAAAGGTAATAATAGCACCTATAAGGGTAGTTTAGTTGTTGTCCAAAAAGTTTAAAATTAAGAAACTTTTTTTTGTTTTTTTTTTTTTTTTTTTTTTAACTTCAAGAAAACCATCAGGGTAAAGAAGTCTAGAAACCCCTGAAGGACTCTGCTCAAAGGATCGTCTGTCCAAAACCAAAATACAACAAAATCATACAAAGATAAAAGAAATATAATAGCAAATGATAACATACCTTTATGTACAGTTTTCATTTTATATTTTTATACTACACGTCATGAGTGCAGTAGTGACATATCTTTATATTGCATGTCACCAGAGCAGTAGACACTCACGTCCATTTATTCAAAGAAAAGAGAAAGAAGAAACCATCGTGGGTTTCCATCCTGGGTCTGGAACCTGGAGAGCTCACACTTGTGCTCGTAACATCAACAAAGATGCTAAAATCTGAAACCCGTAATGTCCATGATCCAGAATGTCCTATCCTAGGGCACTGAGAGCCCCTTCTAATAAAAGAGATGATCAAGCTCAGATGTCTCATACGCTTTGGCAGCCACGGGTTATTTCTCATTAATAACCAGAGTGGGATGCTTTTACCTATCCATCAACTCCACAGTGCCTAGATGGTAAACATTGGGTTATGGAGTGCGGCTCTCTATAGAGCATGGTACACAAACCTTTTTTAAGGACCAATGTGCAAAGGTCCACCTGAGTCAATGACGAATCAACCAAAGGCTCGGACTCCACAACTAATTAAAGTTATGGTACTCCTTCCGGATCATCCTTATTCAAATTTTTTTTTCTTTTTTTCTTTTTTTTTCTTTTATTTTTTTAAGAAGAACATGAAAAAGAAGAAGATAATATGTGCAGGTTGTTATAGATATGACTCACATCTGCCTCTGATTTAATGTCCAGTAACGGCTTAAATGTCTTCTATGAGTCGAGAATAAGCTTCCAATCCAATTTTCTTATAAATTGGCAAACAGGATCTTTTAGAGTCAGATTCCTAAGACTGTAACGTTTTTGTTCATCCTTGAAGAGATTCCACAAATTAAGAAGTTCACGATGCACAGATCCACAAGAATGTATCTCAAGAGTCAATAAGATATCATCTAATGAATCTTTACTCAGTCCATTCTTAATGAAGAAAATTTTATCTTCTCGGTTTGCGGAAACCATCCCCAAAGAACGACATCACTTGTTACAATTTCATCGTGCACATTTGTGACAGACTTATAACCTTTTTGTTCTTCTCCTTTTAGAATACGAACTTCTACCAAGACCTGGCATGTATGAGTCAAATGAAATTAAAGACTCACCTGCTAGACGGACCTTTGCTTCAATTATCCAGCGTACATCTTCTGGCATACCCTTGTGCATTAACAGTCTCAATCTTTCATATCTAGCTTTGTAGATTTTTTTCAGAGCATTTTGAGGGAGGAAAGAAAAATGTTTTCTTAAATTTGAGAGAATGACATCCATTTTAAAGGAGAAAAATTTAGTTATTATGGGAAACTGAAAACAAACCGACTCGAGAGCCACTGATTACCGTTATCCACCACTTAACCAGGAACATAATGAACTACAAGAAGAAAGCAACAAAATTAGAATAAATTCTATTCATAACAAGGATTAGAAAAAGAGATTAATTCTACCTCATTAACTTGGTTTTCTAGAAATGGTTTGAGTCTTTGTCCATTGACTTTAAACACATTACCATTCCTAGGATTCTCAATGTCTATGACACCATGAGGATACACATGTTTGACAACAAAAGGATCACTCCACCTAGATCTCAATTTTCTAGGGAATAGGTGTAGACGAGAATTATAAAGCATAACTTTTTGTCCAATGTCAAAAGATATTCTCAAAATTGACTTGTTATAAAAAACTTTTGTTCTAGCTTTATAAATCTTCGAGTTTTCATATGTATCATTTCTCAATTCCTCAAGTTTATTTAATTGCAATTTGCGTATCTTGCAAGCATCATCAAAGTTTAGGTTGAAAGCTTTAATGACCCAAAATGATTTATGTTCTAATTCTACAAGCAAGTAACAAGGTTTTCCATAGACTAACTGATAGGGTGACAAGCCCAAAGATGTTTTGAAAGCAGTACGGTAAGCTCAAAGTGCATCGTTTAGTCTTAAAGACCAATCTTTACGATTTGGGTTAACCATTTTTTCCAAAATTTGTTTAATCTCCCTATTTGTCAATTCAACTTGTCCATTTGTCTGAGGGTGATAAAGGGTGATAATTTTGTGTATTATACCATATTTCTTCATTAAAGATTTAAATGGTTTATTGTAAAAATGTGTTCCTCCATCACTGATGATAGCTCGAGGGATTCCAAATCGACACAAGACATTTTCTTTTAAAAATTTGAGAACAGTTTTATGATCATTGTGTCGGCATGGAATCGCTTCAATCCATTTTGAGATATAATCAACTGTAACCAAAATATACATAAATCCAAATGAGGATGGAAATAGACCCATGAAATCAATTCCCTAATAATAAAAAATTTCAATGACAAGGATAGGCTTCAGAGGCATCATGTTTTTTCTTGAAATAGAGCCTAATTTCTGACAGTTTTCACAACTTTTGCAAAAAGTATAGCAGTCTTTAAATAAAATGGGCCGATAAAATCTGCACTGTAAGATTTTCGTAGCTATTTTCTTTGAAGAAAAGTGACCTCCATATGCTTTTGAGTGACAAAATTTAATGACACTACCTACCTCACTGTCGGGCACACATCTCCATAAGATTTGGTTAGGACAATATTTGAACAAGTATGGGTCATCCCAATAAAAAATTTTCACCCCTGTCAAAAATTTCATTTTATCTTGGTGTGTCCATTGAGGCAGCATCTTTCTTGTTACAATAAAGTTGACTATGTTAGCAAACCAAGGCATGGAATTGACAGAAAATAAAAATTCATCGAGAAAAGAATCATTGATGGGTGTATTATCAAAAGGTGAGTCTGTTGTAAGTTTAGACAAATGATCTGCGATAACATTTTCAGCTCCTTTCTTATCTTTTATTGTGATGTTGAATTCTTGAAGCAACAAGATCCACCATATCAATCTTGGTTTAGCATCCACTGGAAAGCTTTGCTCTTCTCCTAAAAATGTATACTTCAACTCAGCAAGTAATGGCTTTAGTTCCAGTGTGGGTACTTCTTCATGGGTATTATCATTCCTGGGTTTTAGCTCTTCAAATCTTGGCTTCCATCCATTGTAGTCCATTTCCTGTGTACAATCAAGCAAATAGCATATTTCAGAGATATCATCATCTAATTGCATGTCTAAATCAAATGAATTGACTAAACAAATTTTTAATGGGTCAGAAGAATTCCTTGTTTGAAGATGATCATTTATGATGACTTCAATTCCTTCAACTTCCTCCTTTTCATCAAGGGCTTCCTGTGGTTGCTTACACATGTTAAAAACATTGAGCTCCAGTGTCATATTTCCAAATGTTAGCTTCACTACTCAATTTCTGCAATTTATCAAAGCATTAGATGTTGCTAAAAATGGACAGCCTAAAATAACAGGAATTGACTTGCAACTACAACCATAGGTTCAGTATCCAAGACAATAAAATCCACAAGATATATGAATTTATCAACTTGTACCAACACATCTTCCACTATTCCTCTTGGAATTTTAATTGATCTATCGGCAAGTAGAAGAGTTACAGAAGTTGGTTTTAACTCACCTAACTTAAGTTGCTGATAAACTGAATATGGAAGCAAATTGACACTAGCACCAAGATCAAGTAAAGTTTTTTCAATTTTATGTTCTCCAATAATGCTTGAAACTGTAGGACAACCAGGGTTTTTATATTTCAACGCATTATTATTATGAAGAATGGAGCTTACTTGTCAACCAAAAATGCTTTCTTTTTCATATTTAGTTTCCTTTTAACAGTGCACAAGTCCTTCAAATATTTGGCATAAGAAGGAATCTATTTAATAGCATCTAACAAAGGAATATTGACATTCACTTGTTTAAAAATTTTAAAAATTTCAGTGTGGTGGTTCACTTTCCTTCAATTGCTTAATGCTTGAGGAAATAAGGGTGCAAGCGAGAGTTTGGTCTCTTTTTGGTCAACTTCTTCATTTTCTTGGGGGATTAGTTCATCATCTCTCTCATAAGGTTTTGGAATTTGTTTTTCAACAACTTTTTCACTCCTAAGAGTTATCACTGACTTGACTTGATTTATTTGTTAGTTGAGGTTGAGAAGGAAATTTTCCTTTCTCGTGAATGGTGAGTGCAGAAGAAAGTTTAGCAATAGTTTCTTTCATGTCAGTCATGGTTTGATTATTTTGTTTATTAATGGTCTCTTGCTTTTCTATGAATACATGCAATGTTTCTTCAATGTTTTGCCTATATAGTGGGATATAAGGTGCATATGTTTGAGAATTTTGAGAGCCCTGTTGTTCCTGAGGACGTGGTGGTTACACGAATTGTGACTGATTATTATTCCTCCAGCTGAAGTTCAGGTGATTTCTCCATCCTGGATTATATGTATCTAAAAAAGAAGAAGTAAATGGCTTTTTAAAATTATTCATTACATTTATTTGCTCATGTACAACTTCTTTAAAAACAAGAATCTTAGGACATTCATGTGTTGAGTGTCCTAAGTCATCACAAATGCCACAAATTTCTTCATTTTGCACAGATTTGATTTTTTTTGCTTTTCCTAATTCCATGACTTCAACCTTTCTAGCCAAACTGGCTAACCTATCATTTAGATCTTCCTCTTGACTAAGGTGATATTTTCCTTTATTAGCACTTTCAAAGTTAGATCTAATTGAATTTCCAGAAATATTAGTACCGTACTAAGATTGAGAATTTTCATCTAACTGATTTAAATAGTCTAAAGTTTCATCAAGTTCTTTATCAAGAAACTCACCATTGCACATTTTTTCCACAAATTGTTTGATTTCATGTGTTAAACCTTCATAAAAGAAGGTTATAGTGCATTATTTTTCAAAACCATGATGTGGGCAAGAATTTAACAAATCTTTAAACTGTTCCCAACATTGAAAATATGTTTTATTTGAATTTTAGGAAAAAAATTATATTTGTCTTTTCATAGCATTGGTTTTATGTGTTGAAATTTTTTTTTTAAGAACTTGCTTTGCATTTCTTGCCATGTGCCAACTGATCTTGGTTTCAAAGTGTTAAGCCAAGTTTTTGCTTTATCTTTTAAAGAAAAAGGAAACAATTTAAGTTTAACAATCTCTTCAGTGCAATTTTGATCATACTTCATCAAATTCTTTTAGATGTAAATATGAGCTTTCAGATTCTAAACCATGAAAATTAGGAAGTAAAGAAATCATACCTGACTTAAATCTAAAATTATTGGCATTGAGTGGAAAGATAAAGTATGATGGACTAGAATTTCGAGGTGGTTGCAAATATTCATGCATGGTTCGCAATGGTTGATTTTCATGTTCATCATGTACACTTTCATTTTCAGTCATTGTGTCAATTGTGTGTGATTGTGATTTAAACAAATCAATATATAAAGTAACATGATTAATTTTAACCAAACGACCAGAATTTGAATCACGATACCAATTAAGCATAAATAAATAACATAAAATAAAAATAATATACAAGTCGGTGATATAAACCAGCCATTAAATATCAAGTGTAAATAAATGACATAAATAAATAAGTCAGAAAGTGTAAATAAATGATATAAATAAATAAGTTAGTAAGCAGTAAGTCAGAAAGCGTAAATAAATAAGTCAGAAGGCATAAAATAGATAAATAAAAGTCAGTAAGCATAAATAAATGACATAAAAAAAATAAAAGTCAGAAAGCATAAATAAATGACATAAATATAAAAGTTAGAAAGTTAGTAGGTTAGTAAGTTAGAAAGTTAAAAAGTTAAAGAGTTAAAAGAAACCGAAGGACCAGCAAACCGATCTTTTGCTCCGATGAAGGAGAACCAGTGTAATGCCCCTTTTTTTTAGGAGAAGAAGGAACGTCACGCTATAATAAAGTGAAACAAAATGCAAAAAATATAAATAAAATCGTAAGTTAAGACTCGATTCATTTTTTTTAATGAATAAATATCTTCAATCGTAATTGTGTATTAATCGGGTATTGAAATATATATATATATTTTTTGTGTTGTTGTAGTGAGAGAATAATAAAACGTAGTTACAGTAAGAATTATCATGAAAGGAAATCATACATCCACCCCAAGATTGCATCAAGCCTTTTTAATTACATCATCAAGTATACAAAAAGTAAAAGGCTTTACCCACCCCAAGATGTTTACAAATGTACAGCCCATCAAAATAGCAAAATATCATGCTTCCAAAAAAGATATACAGATAGCTATCAGTAGCCACCGACAATATCAGCCCCCTTAAGACTGACGAGAAGGAACCGTAGCAGAATCCTCTCCTAGGTCTTCCTCGTCAGATGAAATCATCATTGGAGTGACTGAATTTCGAGTAGAGGCTCGAGCAGTAGAGAGAAATGAATCCTCCTGTGGGGTGTAATAGAGATCATCCCATAGATCACGGACAGGTAGGTAAAACTCTAAGTGAACAAAAGCGGTAAAGTTAAAGACAGGCGGGTCATAGCGACCCCAAGCTAATGACATTGTCATGTCCCCATGATAAATGCAATGGTCTGTGCGCAGGTTTATATGCCAACAATCAGGACCTCTGTGGAAGGTCATCCTCGCATAACCCAGAAATCTACGTGGACGAGACGACATCTTCAAGCAGCACTAGTTGTATTCAGGTCAGAAACTAAGGAACCCGAGTGCTTCCCTTTCTTCAGGAACGTCTTCTCAGAAGCAAATAAATGAAACAAAAATACAGGAGTACATGAAAGAGGTGAGACACCTAGCATTCAATACCAATATGGCAATAAGAAAACAAAATGGCACTAGACGCCCACATAACATCACAGTACATATATACATCAACAGTAATAATAAAATAAGCAATAAAAAAGAAATAACAACATTATCTCAGGCAATAAACAATTTATTAATCATATAATTAATTTAACAATTAAAAGAGATAGACATAAACATTCAGAGAGAATGATCAAAGAGTCATGTTAGTATCTCGTCAGCCTAAAAATAAAGTGCAGAAAAATAATCTTTTGCACAACATAGCTAATACATGGCACTCTCAACAAGATCGTGATATAGGACAGTGTCTCGGTCCGGATCGTCGATGTGTTTGTATCAGTCTATCACACAGCCCCGGTGGAGCTACCACTGTCTATTGTGAGATACTCGCACCCCGACACCCCCAAGGCCAACAATATAACCTACACTTAGTCTACTCGTACCCGCACTAAGGTGTAATTCAATCTCCTAGGAATGCACCGCCTTAACAACAGAGTCCAACGGACTTTCACAAATGCATGATGACTCAATACATATTATGTATATTCATCAATAATACACTTCTTATGAAACATACCACAATTTGGTTAAATTAGACATCAACAAGTCTTTGGTCCCACACATGGACTCACAATAGCATATAATTCATTCTCAATATCAACATGCATATATATATATATATATATATATATATATATATATATATATATATATATATATAAGTTCAACACATACCACAATTCCATTTCATGAATCCAACATTCCTAATTACCTAAGTCTTGATTAATTATATAAGTCTAGGTCAAGTAGACCCTTGAGGTCGTGGCCTCTCAAAACAAAATCCAACCATTTTTCTTTCATCACATTATTAATTTCATAACTCTAAATTGCTTAAATTACAAGGATGCACAAAAGCACCACTTGGACCCCAAAAACCCCTTAGAGGCCGTGAGCCTCCCAAGAGTTTCAAATCTTAATTTTTCCATTACATGCATCAATCCTTTAATACATAATTACCTAAATTTCATTTCATACAAAAATCAACTCAAACCCCCAAAATCTAGTCCAAAACCATGACCTCCCTAAAGGGTAGGAAACTCTATATTTTTCCATTCATCCAATCCAAGCAATCCAACATCATCAAGGCATTCAAGACAACTAATATTTTAATATAAACCAAATATACACAAAAGCATAAAAAACAATCATACAAAGCGAGCAATCCATTATGGATTCCTCCATCAATAACCACTCAAAAGTTCCCTCACCACCAATAATGGTTGAAGTGAGTAAATCTCCCTTTTACCTAAAGGAAGAACACGAAAATCTACTCCTTGTTAGTCCTTGTGATTTTTGTCCAAAGCTCCACCAAACCCTAAGAATCATAACTCAAGGAATCAATACCAGTGGCTTGAAAAAGAAAGGATCCATGACCATGAAAATGACCACAAAAACGAAAAAGAATAAGAGAAAGTGGAAAATCAAAGGTTTATCCCAAAAGTTTCAAGCTTTGTTCTTGAAGAAAATAGAAGAAGATGATGGATTTAGAAGAAAATCTCATAAACGAAAAAGTTTAGAATGAGAAGAGAAGTGTAGAAATGGTGGTAGTGAAGCAAACAAATGAAGATGGCCACCAAGATGGGCTGCTGCCGTGGAGTGGAAGAGAGGAAGAAGAAGAAGAGAGAAAAATATGAGAAGAGGAAATGGAGAGAAAATGGGTTATAGCTTTTGTGAATTAGAATTTTGGAGTAAAATGATGAAGAAAAAAAATGAAATTTTTGGCTCCTCCTAAGGGTCCCTAGCCACAGCATCAAGAGAGAGAAAGAGGGAGAGATTTGCTTCTCCTACAAGTTTTGGGCAGTTTTGTCATTTTTTGTCAAAGCTTCCATGAGAAGCTTTGATTAAAATATATTATTTTTGAATTAAAGGTGATTTGATTTAACATAAAGTAAATTATCTTTGGATAAGATAAAATTTCTACTACAAGCTATTATCCAATGGACAATTATTACAGTTGATAGAAGTCAGTGTTAATTATCCAACAGATAATAAACTACACTAATTTTTATTTTATCAGATAAAAACCTCATAAACCGTGTCCAGCTTCGGATTTAGTAAGATCTCCCGTTGACGTTTTCACAGATCAAGGTTCTCGAAAAAAATATCTCATTTCTCCTACTCCGCTCAGTGTGCATGCAAAACGATGAATAATATTAAATATTCCACGTTCTCAGAAAAATTCAGAAAAATTCACAAAAATCACAAATATTATAAAACGACTATTTATCATAAAATTATAAATTTTTGGGATACTACAGAAGATAGAAAAGATTTTATTAAATAAAAAGAACCTTAATAAATTAAAACTTTAAATCAAGTCCCTGGCAATAGCGCCAAAAACTTGATACGGATTTAAATGATGCAAACCCAAGTGTAGGGTATCTCAACTAATAAATTTCTCGGGAGTCCAAGGTTGATCCACAGGGAATTAATGAAGAAAAGTTCTTTGAGATAAGCAAAGGCTTTGTCACAATAATAAAGATATCATAACTTGTTCACAGTTAAATTAAAGAACTTGCTTGGGATAGGAGATCCACTTTTGGTAATAAATTAAGGACAAGATTAATTCTTTTTATAACTTAATTGAAATCCACACACAATGGAGGTTCCAATCTAAAAATAAAACATTCAAAGTCCATTTAGAATTATATACGTAGTTATATTATGGTTCCTTTAATTATTTACCAACACTTGTAAATGGGTTCAAGCATTCATTGTGTCAAACCACTTGTCTACAATGAATCAAGAACTCCACTTTACAATGAGGAATTATTTACTAACACCAACACTTGTAAATGGGTTCAAGCATTCATTGTGCCAAATCACTTGTCTACAATGAATCAAGAACTCCACTTTACAAGGAGGAATTCTAAATTGATTGGAAACAAAATACAACACATATAATGACCACTTGATAATATATCATTTAAGCACAAGAAAGAAATTAATCTAACCTTATTTTATTACCAAAAGCTTCACCCCTTCACCCCTTCACCCAAGCAAGATGAAGATTAGTTACCCATGAGCAAGAAGAAAGAAAGAGAGAAGAAGAAGATGATGATCATAACTTCTATTTACAACAAAAGAAAATTATAACAAGTAAATAACATAATAACATAATCTTGATCTAAAACCAAGATTAATAATTCTAAACTAACATCTCCAAACTCACTCCCCCAATGAGCAGCCAATGGTGCTATTTATAGAGTATGAAGGATACAAAGTGACAAAGGGGCTGATTAATTAGTGGTTGGATGAGTGGTTGAGTGGTTGGATTATTATCATGCTTATCTCCCCACTCAACTAATCAGTTGTCTTCACACGACCATAAGTCTATCTTAACGTCATAATATTGAAAAGTAGTCTTCATAAAAGTTGAAGGGTTTTGTCTTAGCTTTCCAATGCCACCAGTTTCAGCTCAAAAGACTACCTACAACCCGAGTTATGTTCTGATTACTACACACTATTTAGGTTCCAATCACAAAACCCTTGTTCTGAATTCCAAGCCCAATTAGCTACACTAGATGTCCGATTGAAACTTCGAGCTCTTCATCAAATTTGTAAAGCTTTCTCTTAACTTTTCTACAAGGTAAAATTCATAATTTCTGAACATCTAAAACTCAAGATATGATCGAAATATAGAAATAGTGTAAAATCTCAACAATGCTGAAAAATATCAATTAAGCCTAATTTGAGCCCAAACTTATAAATCATGACCAAGTTTAATCAATTAAATACATAGAGAGTGTAAATGATTAAAAATGAGGGTTTATTAATGTATAAAATATGTGATTATCACTTATTGGGCTATAAAAAAACTTAATTTTGATTTGCAAGCTACAGGTGAGCGGAAGCTTCTTCAGCTTAATGAGTTGGATGAGTTTCAAAGTAAAGCTTATGAAAATTCCAAGCTTTATAAAGAGAAAATGAAAAAAAATGACATGATAAGCGAATTTGGAACGTACTTTTGAGTCGGGTCACTATGTACTTTTATTCAATTATTGGTTGAAATTTTTTCCAGGAAAACTCAAATCTAGGTGGTCTGGTCCCTTCTTGGTATCGAAGGTGTTTGCACATGGAGCTGTTAAGGTTGAAGATATCGAGGAGCAAATAAAGTTTTGGTGAATGGCCAGCGTCTTAAGCGATATTGGGGTAGTGATTTCAATCGTGATAAAACCTCAATTACTTTGGCTAATCCTGCATGATCGGGGATAAAGTTAAGTCGACAACTTTAAATCAAGCGCTTCCTAGGGGGCAACCCAAGTTCTTAACCCTTTATTTTAAAATTAATCTTTATGTGTTTGTATTTTTTCATTTTTAGTTTATGAGTAGCAAAGTTTCCCTGCTGATTTGTTGAACAAGTGCGGTTCTGGGTGCTAGGGCAATAAAGAAATGATGCTGTGTCAACCAAAGAGTGAATAGAGATGAAAATCAAGTTGTCAAGATCAAGGACTGGGTGCTGCAGCGATCACCAGTCAGTGCTGCGACACTGGCGGTAAAATTTTCTCATAGAAGTACTAGGCTCTGGCCACCGCAGCAGCCAAGTGTCTAGTGTCACGGCGGTGGTTACTCAAAAAAATAAAACCCTGGCTCCACGGCAACCAAGTGGCCAATGCCGCGATAGCCAAGTGTGGGATGTGTAGCTAGCTGATGCCCTACATATATGTTGCGCCGCAACATCCCCCATCCTCCATCTATTTTCTCTTCTTCTTCCCCATCCTTCCACACCTCCTCCAACCACCTGAAATCACCATAGCCGCCCCATTTGAGCTCCACAACCCACTATTTTTTTTCTTTTTACCTACCATACCCACTATATTCTTCTCCTTTCCCTTCTAACCCATCATCATCAACCCCAAACTACAACATTTCTACCATAGCCCACCATCACTCATCACCATAATTCCACCATAGCCACCATTGTCGTCGCTGTTCAAGCTTTAACCATCAACCCTACCCATGGTTTCTTCCATTATAAGCCCAAACACCATTTTTGTTTCACTCCCCCATTCACCATCACTCATCACCACCACTCCAGTCACCAGAAAACCATCATGACCGCCACCCTTTGAGCTCTATTTTCCACCATTTTTCTCACCTTTCCTCCACCCTTTCATTTCCCCCACCATATAAAACCACCCACAAATCGCCATAACCCACTTTGTTTAAAGGGTCCCAAGTGTTCAAGAGTTTCATCCAGAGCTTCATCAAGTGCTTCATTTGATGTTTCAAAATTTGTTTCTATTGCTGTAGAACATCGCTTCCAATCTACTTTGATGTCTAAGAAATTTGTTCCTGAGTAGTGTATGTGTGTCAGTGCTTACAGATATAAGGACCTATGTGCTGTTACTAATTCTAGGAGGTGGGATAATTTTTGTACTCACCCAGGCCCTGCAGTGTTACCCGTTGTGTTAGAATTTTATGCAAATATTATGGAGCACACTAATAGTTTTGCATTTGTGAGGGGTAGGCAATTTCATTTTTCTGGTGAGGCTATTAACTATGTTTATAAGTTTCTCAATATTCTTGACGATGACTATAGTCAGTTGAGTTATGGAGAGGTGGATTTGGATGTTGTGCTGAACATAATTTGTGTTATAGGAACTGCATGACTGCTTTCTAATAATAATCCATGTTCCATTTTGAAGGGGATTTGGTATGGATGGCATGTGTTTGGTTGCACTTTGAGTTAGCCTACTTGTTGCCTAGTCTGCATTCTACTTTAGTTACCAAGGAGCGGGCTATACTTCTATATGCCATCTTGTCTGATTTGTGTATTGATGTGGGGCATTTAATCCATGAGGCAATATTGCACACTACCAATAGTTGTCATGAAGGTATATGGTATCCTTCTCTAATTACTTCACTTTGTGAGCAGGCAAGGGTCCAGTGGTATTCTACTGAAGAAGTTCTTCCAAGAAAAGGCCCTATGGATAACACGCTTGTTTCTTGCATTTTGAATGGAATTGATGGTCCTTCTGCTGGCACAAGTTCTTCTATTGCGCGACCACCTGTTGTGCGTCCCCCACCTCTACCTCGTCGGAATCTATTGTCTACACCTGCACAGCTGGCTCATGTGAATTTACGGCTTGATTATCAGATGTCTTATATTACCACTCTTGAGCAAATGATGCGGGTATGTGCTATTCAGCTAGGGGTAGATATGACCATATTTCCTACTTTTCCTCATCCACCTCTGGAGTTGGATGATGGCGGTGGGGATTTGGCTGTTGATTAGCTGACTTTACCCAGGGAGTTGCACTTTCTTATTTATTTTATTTTAATTAATATTTGTTTTTACTGCTATTTGTTAGTTTCATGATTGACACATTGAGGATAATGCACCGTTTAATTTGGAGGGTATTATGTTCTTGTAATTTGTTTGCTGTTTTGTGTGCATGTTTGATTTTTAACTCCTATGATAGAATTGAATCATTCATTTTGCTTAACTCTTGAGAACACAGAAAATTGTCTGATGTGTGCTTAGATTTGTTGCAATTCGTTTGGTTAAGTTGAGTGGCCTATAAAAATATTTCCACTTAGTCTCTTGCTTTGAGATGTATGTTTATTTAGAGAATGTTTAAGTAATTTATTTGTGGGATCTTATAATAATTGTGATGCTTTCTTGAGGCGAAATCTTAGGTGTGATCTCAGAATTTGGATATGATTTAGGAAGTTTTTGGATCGTTTGTGTCTTTCAAGCCTACCATTGTGATATACATCCTTAGTACCTCTTTTGAGCCTTGTGATGCATAAGCCTTTTATTATGTTAAGCCATGATAAGATCAACCTGGATGAACCTAATTTTAATTGTCAAACCTTATTGTGTTTTGGGTATTACGTAGATGCATCTACTTTGGGTCTGGACATCATTTGATTATATTTGAGGGTGTCTCAATTTTGTGTTATAAAAATCATTTGTTTCAAATGTGTAAAAGAAAAAAGGTTAAAAAGTTAAAAAAAACAAAGAAAAGAGTTAGAAGAAAGAATAGAAAGGAGAAATAAGCAATGCAAAGAGTTAAAAGTAAAAAGAGACACCAAAGTCAAAAGTTAACAATTTTTATGGAAAGACCATTTGTAAAAAATTGATGCATCTTGTGATACCCAGAATTTTTGTGATATCTATCCATTTGTTCATAGCCAAGTATCTTGACCTAACATTACAAGCTTGAAAGTCCTTCTGATCTGAGTTTTGGGGTTATGCCTACATTAGTGGAGAGAGAGTGGAAATGAAAGTTGTGAGGGTCATGTATTTTGGTGAGTATCATTTTGCATAAGCTTATCCGGATAACATGCAAATCTTTGCTAAGAAACAATACACACAAACATGGGAAACTCAACTTAACTCCTTATTTGTGGCTGAGTGAAAGCATATTAGGATGATATTTCTAAATATTGAGATGTTAAGTGAATGTGATGATTATTTAAGTACTGGGCTGAGAATCTAATTTGCACAAGTTGATGAAATTAATTTGATAAATCTTGAGTGTTGCTCACTGTTGTTCTTTTGCTCGAGGACTAGCAAAATCTTAAGTTTGGGGGTGTGATAACTCTATGAAAGTAGAGTTATTTGAACTCTATTTGATATTTAAATTGTGTTAAATCCTTGTTTTATTATCATGATGAGCATTGAAACACTTTTTCTTTGTCAAGTTGAGTAAGTTATCCATCTTTGATTATCTATGATTATATGTGATGAATTTGAATGATTTCTTTATCATAGTGCTTCAATCTTAATTATTGACTTTCTTTCTACTGATGGAAAAGTAAAAAAATCATGGAAAAATATGAAGAAAAATGCAATAATTAAACCTGAGAAGAAGAAGAAATCATCAACATGCTAGGACAGCACAAGTTGTTGGCTACCGCGGCACTATAATGCTCAGTGCTGTAGCAGCCAGTTAGGAAGAAGAGTTTCGGGATAGCACAAGCTACTGGCTACTGCGACGGTATTCACTGCAGTGTTGCGACGGCCAGATACGTTGTCTAGCGTCTGTTCAGTTTTGTAACAGCTGAAATTAAATGTTATTTGAGGTCGTTCTGAGCTTAATGGGACACCAAAAAAGGGGCTGAAAGAGAGCTTTTGGAGGAGGAATCTTGAAGGAAACAAAGGGAGAATCGAGATTTGAGTCTTGGATTCATCGTCTGCAACTCCATATTTACAATTTTTCTAAATTTTTGAGTTTTTATGAGGGCAGTTGTTTCTGAATTGTTATTGTTGTTCCCAATCTATGCCATGAGTTAAATTTTATTTCTAGGATTATAATCAAACTTCTCATGTAATTTGAATCATTAGTTTGTTGAATTCCTATTTCAATTTACGAGAAATATTTACTCATAGTTATGTGTAATGTTTCTGATTGCCTAATCATTAATTAGATGATTTTGTGGATTTTAATTGAACTTGGAAAAGGGAATTTGAATCTATGAACTAGTATGAGTAACATGTGTTTAAACCAATTATTGTTAATTAGGGGAAAATTGTTCAAGGATAGGAATATCTGTTAGAGCCATATGTGATTTCGAATAGAGCTTGATCATGAACGTATCCTATTTGATTTTTTTTCTCATAGGAATATAGATATTAAAATTAAGTGGGATAAAATTTGTGTTGCCATCGGAAGAGGGATACAAACATATTAGAGCTCTAGATTGATATTTTTGAGTAAATTGGAATAGGAAAAAGTTGTTTTAAAGCAATTCAAATGAAGTGAGAAGAAAGATTACAATCCTAGGTTCCATCAAAACAGAGTTTCTTAATTATTTAGTTCTTGATATTTTATGCTTTTGGAATTTTTTTAAACTAATTAAATTGGTCAAAATTAAATTGTTATTTAGATAATAGTAAAAGTTCTGAATGTTAGTAGTTAACTATAAAAATTAGTAACAAATCCTCATGGGAACGACTTTTATTCACTACTATATCACTTGATTGACACGTATACTTGCGTTGTTGGATTTTTCCCATCATAAGGATGAGGTATCCCTTGAAAGAAGAGGCTCAAGCACAAAGGGTGAGGTATCCCAATGTGTATTGAGTGCTCAAGTTTGTAAAGGTCATCAAACACTTATTGAAGCTTGAAGATATAGTGAAAAATCTCGGGTAATTACTTGAGGACTGGACATAGGTCACAAGTGGATTGGTGGCTAAATTAGGATAAACCTTATGTTTGATTATCTAAACTCAACTCTTTACTATTGTGCACTATTTTATTGACATTACATGAATACTATCTTGCTTAGCTATCTTATTTGTGAGTAAAAGGATTTTATTTTATCTATCCATTCATCTCTATTATTCTATAACTTCAACGAAAATTGGTAATCAAGTGGTTTTAAAGAGATTTGTGAAAATATTTTATATACTCAATTCACCTCCCTCTTGAGTATTGAGGCTACTTGGTAACAAGTGGTATCAAAGCTAGACTCTTGTGTAAAGAGCTTAACAGTTTCAAGAGAAGTAATGGCTTTAAAAGGTTTTTCTTCCAAAAGTTCTTCTATAAATAGACCCTCCTATTTAAATGGGGATGGTTATGCCTATTGGAAATACAGGATGAAAATTTTTATTGAAGCTGTTGATAAAGATGTGTGGGATGCTGTTGAAAATGGTGCTTTTATTCCCACACGTACTATTAATGGTGTAAGAACTAATACACCAAGAAGTGAATGAACCGATAAGGACAAAAAGAAGGTTCACTACAATTTCAGAGCCAAGAACATCATCACCACACCCTTCGGATATGATAAATTCTTTAGGGTGTCAAATTGTATGACCTCCAAAGAAATCTGTGATACTTTACAAGTAACCCATAAGGGTACAAGTGAAGTAAAACGATCAAGAATAAACACTCTCACTCATGAGTACAAATTATTCATAATGAATCAAGGAGAAAGAATTCAAGAAATACAAAAGATATTCACATACATTGTAAATTATCTTATTTCATTGGGAAAGATCTTTCCTAATGAAGATCTTATTAACAAAGTTTTGAGATGTTTGAGTAGGAATTGGCAACCCAAAGTAACGACTATTGCGGAATCAAGGGATTTATCAACAATGTCTCTAGTCACTCTATTTGGGAAGTTCCAAGAGCATGAATTGGAGCTAAATAGGCTCAATCAACGTGAGGAGCATGATAAGAAGAAAAAGGGGATTGCACTCAAGTCCACCTCCTCCACAATTGAAGTTGATGATGAAGATGGAGAAAGAAACCTTAAGCTGAATGAAGAAAATATTATTCTTCTTGTGAGAAAGTTTGGAAGATTTCTAAAGAAGAAAGGAATTCAAAGAAGGCTACATTTCCTTCCTAAGAAGACTTATCATAAAGAAGAAGGAACCTCATCAACTCCAACATATTATGAATGCAAAAAATCGAGACAAGTGAAAATGAAATGTCCCGTGTATCTAAAGAAGACAGAGAAGTTTGAGAAAAGGCCTTCTAAAGAAAGAAATGAAGAAGGGCTTACATAACATGAGAGGACAATGATATGGATTCCACCGATAGCTCAGAAAATGAGGAAGCCCATCTATGTCTCGTGCCTCAAGGAGAAGAAGGAGAGGAGAGTGACACTAAGATAACTTCTTCTAACCTAGACTCTTCACCCTCCTATAGTGAATTACAAGATACTTTTTAAGAATTACATGATGAATCATTGAGGCTCGCAGAAATGATTTTATCTTCCAACAAAACAATATCTTTATTGATAAACAAAGTTTCCATTTTAAAAAAGAAAATTAATGAACTCAAAATTGAGAACGAGACTCTAAGACTTATTGATGCTAACTCATCATGCATAACTTGTTCCTCAAATGACAATGCATCCATTCAATTGCCTTGCTCATCATGTAAATCTTTTGAAAAGGAGATTGTGGATTTGAAAAATACTCTTGCAAAATTTACCTTTAGAAGAGATAACTTAAATGTGTTACTAGGGAAGCAAAGTTGTGTTTTTCAAAAAGCCGGTTTAGGATATAATCCTAATAACTAACAAAAGTCTTACAAGAATTTTTTTATTTCCTCAAGTACATCAAGTAGCCCCTTCATTAAATGCTTTCATTATGGGAGGAAAGGGCATAGTACATCTATATGCAATGTTAGGAAGAACATAAACACTAAAGTTGGAACTAAAATGGTTTGGTTCCTAAGGGCACCTTGCCTAAATCTAACACACAATGACCTAAGAAAATTTGGGTACCAATGGTTAAAATTTGAATGTGTGTTGTAGGTGTGTTTAAAGTCCAAGAGCTCAAGTTGGTATCTTGATAGTGGATGTTCCAAGCATATGACGGGTGATGGCTCCAAGTTCTCCTTTCTTGCACCAAAGAAGCATGGTCATGTCACATATGGGGACAACAATAAAGGAAGGATCCTTGGAGATGGAAAAGTTAGTAAGAATTCCTCTACTCCAATTGATAATGTCTTGTATGTAGAAGGACTTAAACACAACTTGCTAAGCATTAGTCAATTATATGATAAAGGTAATAGAGTTATATTTGATTCTAATTGTTGCATAATTGAGGGTAAGGATGACAAGTGTAATACCTCGAAATTTCCTATTCCTCAATAAGTGTCTAATTTTACTGTTTTGTGGTTTCTATATTCTGTAGATTTATTTTGACCGTTCTGTGACTGTCTTTGATCTTTGTGTGTGATTTACTCCGAGCTAGGAAAATAAAAATTTTTCGAGCAGGGAGAAAATCTTCGTTGATTTATTAGGAATCGGGAGAGCTTACTAAACCTGAATCCGAGAGTCACAGTTCTCAATCTTTTGATTTTTAGAATTTATCTGTCTAGTAAAAATTGTTCGTATTTTATTATCCATTGGACGATACTTGCTAACTTGTGAGCAGTAGCTTCTGCCTATTGAGTAATAGATTTTGTAACTTTTGTCCATTGGACAATAGACTTAGAAAAGTCTTTGTTGACTCATATTTTTATGAACCAATTAGAAGGCTTGAATCTTAATGTAAACCAATGGAAATTGGTCAACAAAAATGGTTTGGAAACTTAGTCATGAAACTAGATGAACTAACTACCTAAACTAAGTACATTTGGAAACAAATTGAATCAAAACTTGGTTAGCTTACTCCATTGAGCTACACGGCCAAGGACTGTTCTTGTGCCTTCTAGAATGCATGATTCACTTACATGACTCTTAAGGTTTAACCAATAGAAATTAGAGTGACCAAAGTGTGACCAACTAATGACCTAAGCCATGTGTTATTCATAAACTTGTTAGCTAAGTTTCTTACTCTCTTTGTGAAGCATTCCATGGCAAGCACTAGAGAAATAGGATATTTCTATGTCATTTCTATCACACTTTGTGAATTAAGCTTTTTTCTCCATTCTCTCTCTTCCTAACTCAACAAAAACTTCATTCTTTCCCTTGGAGAAGCTCTTGACCAGCCACCCAAAGAATACCATCCAAGCTTCTAAAATTTCATCCAATCTCATTTTCTAAACCTAAATACTATTCTAAGAACTTTTTATGTTGTGAGCTTAGCCTAGTTCTTCCATTTACAACCTTGAAATCAAGTTAGGATTTTCTACTCTACAAGGTAAAATTCTTGTTCCTTATTCCTAAGTTTGATTCTTGAGTTCCTAAACCATGATTGATCCATGGTTTCTTATTTTCAAGCTTTGTTTGAGACTATTGGTTTGGTTTAAGTTTGTTAGGGTTTTCTTGGGGTGATTCACGAAATCTATAGGAGGCCAAACAAGAAGGGTTTTTGTCTTCCTTGAGGTAAGAGGGAGATTAATCTCATCAACCATGTGTTGGTGGTGAGGAAATAGAATTGTTTGTGGTGAAAAATCCATAAGGATTTATTTACTTGATTTTTTAAGCTTTCATTATTTGTGATGGTTTTGATTGATATGCTTTATAGCTTTGATAATATGCTTGAATATGTAATTATGAAAGCATGTTCATTATTGTATATAGTAGGATGTGATTTACATGATGAGGAAGTGTATGAAGGTTCCAAAGGACCCTAGATGCTCACAGCCTTAACATCAAGTTTTGGAGCAAAATGTGCTAAATTATTTTACTAATTATGGATTAAGTGATTTAATGACAAGAAATTGGATTATAGGTTTTTACAAAGAATAATGAGAGAGAAAATAAATAAATATCATTTATGAAGCACGAATGGATTTTTTTTGGCCAACAATGCCAAGATTTGATATTCTAGATCCAAAATTATTTTCCTAAGTATAGACTTATGTAATTAATTAACAAGAACTCAATTTAATGGGTTTATAGAGATAAAAAGAAAGTGAACTAATTTTTAGAATTAATTTAGTGTAATTAGGTTATGATGAGAAATAAAAATTAAAACTTGAAATTTACTGATATATATCTCACCATTTGGGGTTTTTGAAGCGCGTTAGAAAATTTCGAGCTATAATATCTAATTAAACTAAAGAAGTGTAATTTTGTGGGAAATAGTAGAAAATACTACTTAAAGGATTTTTAGTGAGAAAATATTGTAAATAAGGCCAAATACCTACATTATGTAAAAAGTTTTAAAAAAATGAGTTTAGAAAGCTAAGAATTATTTTATGCGATTGAAAAATATTAGAAAAATATTACGCGATTCCAAAATAGTGATTTCTAAGCTACGCAATTGAGAAAATGATTTAAAATCACTACTCGATTGAGAAGATGTTTAAAAATCTCTACGCGATTTAGAAAACGTTTGAAAATATTTTCGCGATTACAAAAAAGTTGGAAAATATTTGTGCGATTTAAAAACGTAAGAAAAATGTTATGTGATTGTGAAAATGCGATAAAATGTTTATGCGATAAGAAATAACAGCAGTTTGTTGTCGGGCTGCTGTCGTGGGCCTAGTTGTGTTGAAAAGCAATACCGCCAAGTGATGACATGTGTTTGAGGAAAACAATGATAATGATGTTTGTATGCGCATTTTGGTTCATACATCATGCATTGAAAAACATGTAAGCTTTATTGGTAAAGGCAAGCTACCTAGGAGTTGAATTTACACCTTTGTGTGGGTGAGAATTGCGTAGTTATGATCAGTTATTGATTTTGGAGGCGTTGGGGCGCGGAATGTCATTTATGGCTAGATGGTAATACCTCTACGCCGTGGTATCCGATGCAAACACACTGACGATCTCGACGGAGTTACTACTCTTTTCGTGATTAGTTGAGAGTGTCTTGTATAAGTCATTTCAGCTTATTTTGATATGATATCTAGGCACATGATTTAAGGCTGACAATATACAGACATGTACTCCCGCTCCTTCTCTCCAAAATTGTGATTAGCTCTATGGAGTAGGAATTGGTCTGTGCACATATGCATAGTTGGTTTGCATATTGATGTTACAATTATGTTATCTGATATATTATTTGTGATGTGATAACATGATTCGATGTGTTAATATTGTATTTGTATATTTACTGTCATTTTCTATAATGCCACACTGGTATTGATGTAGGGGATCTCACCTCTTGGTTATGCTATTTTGTTTTATTGTGTATGTTTAATGAAGATCATGGAGACGAAGAGGAAGGAAATTCTGGTTTCCATATGTGATAGTTTTCCTTTTGTTTGCTCTTATGGCGGCAAGGCGTCAGGTACTTGGTTTTGTTAGGGTACAGTTCCATAGGGGAGCTGATGCATGGAGGTTTGATATGGACAATGAATGTTTTGTGTATACTGGGGATTTGACTCTAAATCTTAATTGAACTTGTGAGGGGGTTCCAGTTATGTTGATGAATGTTTCTATTCGTTTGGAGTTCTTGATGCCTATTCGAGAGCTTTAGGGTGGTAGTGTCTATACCCCACAAGAGGATTTAATGGTGTCATCTGCTAGGATGCCAACCCGGTGACGAATGTATCTGCCAAGGTTCTTTGATGATAATACTGAGGAGGAGGAAGATCTTTCTAAGGGCCCAAATCCTTAGTCTTTAGAAGTTCTAGTTAAGCAGTTTATGTTTTGATGTATATGTTGTACATATTTATCTTTTGGGAGTACAATGTATTTATGTAAATTATTTGTGAACAAGGTTTCAGTATCTATATATATTATGGAGAGTTTTATTCAATTGTATATTGTACTTATGGGTTTTATTTATCTTCAGTTATCCGCAAAATGAAAATTTGAAATCAGTGTTTTTACAAGATTAATTCTTTTACAACTTAGGTAAGTTATATTAATATTAGTCTTACGCTATGTTTAGATGACAGGTAAAGAGGGGAACAGAAAGGAAATGGGGAAAACGAAAATAATTTTTTTTGTTTGGGAGTTTTAAAATGCATAGGAACGGAACGGAACATAGGGGGGATCATTCCCCCCTCTTCCCCTCAAATGCCCAATTTTTGTTCCCCCAAAATTGAGGTGGAATGGGGAGAACACATGTTCCGTTCCATTCCATTAATGAATCTTCCAAACAAAGAGGGGAGGAACTATGTTTCATTCCTTTCCTTTCCTTTCATGATCCATCCCCACCTATTCTGTTCCGTTCCGTTAATGAAAAACATCTAAACACAAGGTTAAATATGAAATCCTACAGTGGGTGTTACAACAAGTAAGTTAAGTTTATTAGTCATAGAATTGATAACATATATATGATTAATCTTGATAATATTAACTCTCAAAATGCAAGATGTCTTCTGAGAAAATAGAGTGATTCATGATTATGGCATAGAAGAATTGCCCACATTCATATAGATCACTTAAACAAACTTGTTTCTAAAGATTTAGTGATTAGTCTTCCAAAGCTCAAATTTGAGAAAAATAAACTTTGTGATGTATGTCAAAAGGGTAAACAGGTAAAGGTTTCTTTCAAAACTAAAAATGTTTTTTCTACTAGACCTTTACAACTTTTGCACATGAATCTTTTTGGACTAGCAAGAACTATGAGCATTGGGGGTAACTACTATGCTTTTATGATTTTGGATGATTACTCTAGATTTACATGGACTCTTTTCCTTGCTCATAAGAATGATGTCTTTCATGCATTTAGAAAACTTGCAAAGGTTATTCAAAATGAGAAGAATTGTAACATTGCATCCATAAGAAATGATCATGGTGGGGAATTTGAAAATAAAGAATTTGAAATGTTTTGCAATGAAAATAGCAATGAGCATAATTTTTCTGCTCCTGGAACTCCACAACAAAATAAAGTGGTTGAGAGGAAAAATCGATCTTTAGAAGAGTTAGCAAGAACTATGCTCAATGAAACAAGCATTCCTAAGTATTTTTGGGCGAATGCGGTAAGTACCGCTTGCTATGTTATGAATAGGGCTCTAATAAGGCCTATTTTAAAGAAAATCCCCTATAAACTATACAAATGAAGGAAACCAAAAATTTTCTATTTTCATGTCTTTGGTTGCAAATGCTTTATTTTAAACAATGGAAAAAATAACCTAGCCAAGTTTGATGCTAAATCTGATGTGAGAATATTTCTTAGTTACTCACTTAGTAGTAAATCCTTTCGAATTTATAATAAAAGAACTATGACTGTTGAGGAATTAATACATGTTACTTTTGATGAAACTAGTCCAAATGGGCCGAGAAAGGAGTTTGTTGATGATGTTGTAGAAATTTTGGCAAAAACACATTTATAGAATCAAGAGAAAGAGCCCAAGAAGCAAGAAGAGAGAATCTTTGATTCCCCAAGACAAGAGGAATCAGAAATCATGGACCTACCCAAGGAATGGAGGACATTAAGATATCATCTTCTTGATAATGTGATAGGTGGTGTATCAAAAGAGGTAACTACTTGTAACTATCTTAGAGATGCATGTAATTATATGGCTTTTGTCTCTCAAGTTGAACATAAAAACATAGATGGGGCCATTAATGATGAACATTGGATCTTAGCCATGCAAGATGAACTAAACCAATTTGAGAGAAATCAAGTTTGGGAATTAGTTCCAAGGCCCATTGATCATTCCATAATTGGCACCAAATGGTTCTTCAGGAAAAAACTTAATGACACAGGCTTAATAATAAGAAACAAAGCTAGGCTTGTTACTAAAGGTTATAATCAAGAAGAAGGCATAGATTATGAAAAAATATATGCTCCTGTAGCTAGATTAGAAGTCATACGAATGTTACTTGCCTATGTATGCATCATAATTTCAAGCTTTATCAAATGGATGTCAAAAGTACTTTCTTAAATGGTTTTATACAAGAAGAGGTGTATATGGAATAACTTTCTGGTTTTGAAAACTTTGAACCGCCCAACTATGTTTTTAAATTGAAAAAGGCTTGGTATGGCTTAAAACAAGCTCCTAGAGCTTGGTATGAGGTTAATGAAGTTCTTTTTAGAAAAAAGGATTCTCTAGAGGAAAAATTGATACTACTCTTTCGATTAAACATAAAAAGCATGATATACTTCTTGTTCAAAGATATTTTGATGCTATTATATTTGGTGCTACTGATGAGTATATTTGCAAGGAGTTTGGTAACCTTATGCAAAGTAAATTTGAGATGTCTATGATGGGTGAGCTCAAATTCTTCCTTGGTCTCCAAATCAAGGAAACAAGGGATGAGACTTTCATAAGTCAATTCAAGTATTGCAAGGAGTTGCTCAAAAAGTTTGGAATGAACAACGGCAAGCATATGACTACACCAATGAGCACCTCTTGCTATTTGGACAAGGACGAAGGTAGAAATCCTATAGAAATTACAAAGTATAGAGGTATAATTGGCTCATTCCTTTATCTTACGACAAGTAAGCCAGATATTATGTTTAATGTATACATATGTGCTAGATATCAAGCTAATCCTAAAGAATCACACTTATGTGCTTCAATAAGAATTATGAAATATCTAATAGGAACTTCATAAATGGGTTTGTGGTACCCTAATGGTGCCTAATGTAGCCTAATTGGTTATTCTGATTTTGATTTTGTTAGATGTAAATTGGATAGGAAGAGCACTAGTGGAACATGCTACTTGCTTGGAAGCAGACTAGTCTCTTGGCATAGCAAGAAACAAAAAGTGAGGCATTGGATAAAACAATAATTTCTAGACTGTGGTCTTGAGCTTGATCATATCCCTATAAGGTTTGATAGAACTAGTACAATTAACTTGTTAAAAAATCTCATTTTGCACTCAAGAACAAAACACATTGAAATTAGACATCATTTTATTAGAGATAATGTTCAAAAAGTGATTGTATGCTTGAATTTGTGGAAACAACCAAACAACTAGTAAATATTTTTACTAAGTTTTTGGCCAAAAAATATAATCTTTTACACAAGAAGAGAATTGGGCATAATTGATCAATCATGCATACGAATGAATACTTGTATTTAATGCTTTATTATTGATTTATTCTTCATGAATTATTACGGACTTAAGCGTCGATGTTTCTCAAAATTTGTTTTGCAAGTACTTCATTAAGGGGGTAAGAAACCTCCTCTCCATTTGTTGTTTAAATGTGTTTACTGATGATCTTATGTTTAGTCTTATTCGAATAAGATATGTCTTATTCTAATAACATATTCCAATAATCCTCATTTTTTGTTTTAAATCGTATGCCTTATCCGAATAAGGCTTCCCTTATTCCAATAATGCTTAACAGAAGGGTTCCAAATTCTGATATTTAATGTATTATTCGAATAACCTTCTAGTTATTTGAATAAAGCTTGGTAGGAAGCCAAGTCTGGAATTTTGGTTACTCAAATAACACTTAGTAGCGAGCCAAGACCTTTAGGCTACAATGTTGTTATTCAAAAAGCAGTATGGTTATTTGAATAATGCTTGGAAGTAAGCCAAGACGTTTGAACTACCATATTATTATCTGAATAACAACACTTTTATTCTAATAAAATGCGGGTTATAAAAAGGGAATTGTGCGTATTCACCCTAATTTCTCAAGTTTTTCCCTCCTTCCTCTGCTTGCTTCTCCACGGCTCACCAACATCTTTCACCATTGTTACACTTTGCTTCATCCCCCTCTCTCTCTAAACCACTTTCCCATCATCCCAGACACCATACCCACACCCAAAGCACTCCTATGGCTTCCTTATCCAAATGCCCACATACAAAGACAGCTTCCACCAACAATCCACTTGACCTTCAAAGACTCCCATCAAATGAAGATGACTTGAAACGCTTTAGGGAGCCCTTCTGGAACAGAAACCTTGTGCAACCCAAGTATATGGATCAGAACTTCTTCAAAGATGAAGGCGGCTTAAAGTTCTTGCACTTCCTCGACCACCAGGGGTACTCCAATTGTGTAGTTACAAGGATACACATTGAAATTAGACATCATTTTATTAGAGATCATGTTCAAAAAGTGATTGCATGCTTGAATTTATGGAAACAACTAAACAACTTGTAGATATTTTTACTCAGTTTTTGGCAAAAAAATGCATTCTTTTACACAAGAAGAGAATTGGGCATAATTGATCAATCATGCATATGAATGAATGCTTGTATCTAATGCTTTATCATTGATTTTTTCTTCATGAATTATTACTGACTTAAGCGTCAGAGGATTCTCAAAATCTGTTTTGCAAGTACTTCATTAAGGGGGTAAGAAACCTCTTCTCCATCTGATGTTTAAATATGTTTATTGATGATCTTATGTTTAGTCTTATTCGAATAACATGTTCCAATAATCCTCATTTTTTGTTTTAAATCGTATGCCTTATTCAAATAAGGCTACCCTTATTCGAATAATGCATGACAAAAGGGTTCCAAATTCTGATATTTAATGTATTATTCAAATAACCCTCTAGTTATTTGAATAAAGCTTGGCAGAAAGCCAAGTCTAGAATTTTGGTTATTCGAATAACACTTGGTAGCGAGCCAAGACCTTTGGGCTATGACGTTGTTATTCAAAAAACAGTATGGTTATTTGAATAATGCTGGCAATAAGCCAAGACGTTTGAACTACCACATTGTTATTCGAATAACAATACTGTTGTTCGAATAAAACGTGGGTTATAAAAAGGAACCACGCATATTCACCCTAATTTCTCAAGTTTTTCCCTCCTTCCTTTGCTTTCCTCTCCATGGCTCACCAACATTTTTCACCATTGTTACACTTTGCTTCATCCCCCTCTCTCTCTAAACCAGTTTCCCATCATCCCAGACACCATACCCACACCCAAAGCTCTCCCATGTATTCCTCATCCAAATGCCCACGTACAAAGATAGCTTCCACCAACAATCCAGTTGAACTTCAAAAACTCTCATCAAAGAAAGATGACTTGAAACGCTTTAGGCAGCCCTTCTAGAATAGAAACCTTGTGCAAGGAAAGTATAGAGATAAGAACTTCTTTGAAGATGAAGGCGGCTTAAAGTTCTTGGACTTCCATGACCACCAAGGGTACTCCAATTGTGTAGTTACAAAGATACACATTGAAATTAGACATCATTTTATTAGAGATCATGTTCAAAAAGTGATTGCATGCTTGAATTTGTGGAAACAACCAAACAACTAGTAGATATTTTTACTAAGTTTTTGGCAAAAAATTGCATTCTTTTACACAAGAAGAGAATTGGGCATAATTGATCAATCATGCATATGAATGAATTCTTGTATCTAATGTTTTATCATAGATTTATTCTTCATGAATTATTACTGACTTAAGTGTCGGAGGTTTCTCAAAATTTGTTTTGCAAGTACTTCATTAAGGGGGTAAGAAACCTCCTTTCTATCTGCTATTTAAATGTGTTTACTGATGATCTTATGTTTAGTCTTATTTAAATAAGATATGTCTTATTCGAATAACATGTTCTAATAATCCTCAATTTTTGTGTTAAATTATATGCCTTATCCGAATAAGGCTTCCCTTATTTGAATAACGCTTGACAGAAGGGTTCCAAATTCTGAAATTTAATGTACTATTCGAATAACCCTCTAGTTATTTAAATAAAGCTTGGCAGAAAGCCAAGTATAGAATTTTAGTTATTCGAATAACACTTGGTAGTGAGCCAAGACCTTTGGGCTACGATGTTGTTATTCAAAAACTAGTATGGCTATTTGAATAATGCTTAGCAGTAAGCCAAGACGTTTGAACTACCATATTGTTATTTGAATAACAATACCGTTATTTGAATAAAATGCGGGCTATAAAAAGGGAACCGCACGTATTCACCCTAATTTCTCAAGTTTTCCCCTCCTTCCCCTGCATTCCTTTCCATGGCTCACCAACATCTTTCACCATTATTACACTTTGCTTCATCCCTCTCTCTCTCTAAGCCAGTTTCCCATCATCCCAGACAACATACCCACGCCCAAAGCTCTCCCATGGCTTCCTCATCCAAATGCCCACATACAAAGACAGCTTCCAACAATCCACTTGACCTTCAAAGACTATCATCAAACGAAGATGATTTGAAACGCTTTAGGGAGCCCTTCTAGAATAGAAACCTTGTGAAACCCAAATATATGGATCAAAACTTCTTTGAAGATGAAGATGGCTTAAAGTTCTTGGACTTCCTCGACCACCAAGGGTACTCCAACTGTGTAGTTACAAGGATACATATTGAAATTAGACGTCATTTTATTAGAGATCATGTTCAAAAAGTGATTACATGCTTGAATTTGTAAAAACAACCAAACAACTAGTAGATATTTTTACTAAGTTTTTGGCAAAATAATGCATTCTTTTACACAAGAAGAGAATTAGGCATAATTGATCAATCATGCATATGAATGAATGCTTGTATCTAATCCTTTATCATTGATTTATTCTTCATGAATTATTACTGACTTAAGCGTCGAAGGTTTCTCAAAATTTGTTTTGCAAGTACTTCATTAAGTGGGTAAGAAACTTGCTTTCCATCTGCTGTTTAAATGTGTTTATTGATGATCTTATGTTTAGTCATATTCGAATAAGATATGTCTTATTCGAATAACATGTTCCAATAATCCTCATTTTTTGTTTTAAATCATATGCCTTATCCGAATAAGGCTTCCTTTATTCGAATAATGCTTGACAGAAAGGTTCGAAATTTTGATATTTAATGTATTATTCGAATAACCCTCTAGTTCTTTGAATAAAGCTTGGCAGAAAGCCAAGTCTGGAATTTTGGTTATTCGAATAACACTTGGTAGCGAGCCAAGACCTTTGGGCTACGACGTTGTTATTCAAAAAACAGTGTGGTTATTTGAATAATGCTTGGCAGTAAGCCAAGACGTTTGAACTACTACATTGTTATTCGAATAACAACATTGTTATTCGAATAAAACGCGAGTTATCAAAAGGGAACCGCACGTATTCACCCTAATTTCTCAAGTTTTTCCCTCCTTCCTGTGCTTTCTTCTCTATGGCTCACCAACATCTTTCACCATCGTTACACTTTGCTTCATCCCCCCCTCTCTCTAAACCAGTTTCCCATCATCCCACACACTATACCCACACCCAAAGCTCTCTCATGGCTTCCTCATCCAAATGCCCACGTACAAAGATAGCTTCCACCAACAATCCACTTGACCTTCAAAGACTCTCATTAAACGAATATGATTGAAACGCTTTAGGGAGCCCTTCTGGAATAGAAACCTTGTGCAACCCAAGTATATAGATTAGAACTTCTTTGAAGATGAAGGCGGCTTAAAGTTCTTGGACTTCCTCGACCACCAAGGGGTTCTCCAACTGCGCAGTTATAAGGATACCATCTTTCCAGACCTGGTAAAGAGGTTTTACTACAACCTAAGGTTGGATGGTCCTAATATCACTCTGAAATCAAGGACTAGTAGATTGTGATCACTCTGAAAGATTGGCTAGAGTGCTTTAACTTAAGGGCAATGGGCATAGCCATTGAAGAAGATAACAAACCATATGTGCAAGAGTACATTAAGGAAGAGGCCATACCACTGATAGTGAAACCTGGCAAGCAATGGCCTAAGGTTGGGTTGAAAAGTGGGATATTGAATAGTCAGGTCAGGCTACTTCACTACGCTTATGCCCACATTCTTGCCCCTCGTGGTGGAAACTATGTTTACTTGATCGAGGACGACATCTTCATGGTTTGGCTGCAGCAGAAAAACCGAAGGGTCAACTGGCCCAATTTTATTGGAAAGTATATGATGAAGGCTAAAACCTAAGAGAATTCTTACTTGCCTTATGCACTACTCATTTCAGCCTTTCTCAAGAAGTATGGTATGATCCGACAAATTGAGAGACTAGTCCAACTCACCCACTTCAACATCTTCAGAGAATATACTCTGAAGAAATTGAAGACGGTTCCAGATAATATTGGAGGATGGGTGTACCCCGATGAGCTAGAAGAAGTTGGAATTGGTGAACACGGTGAACTTGCTCTTGTTGAAGATGCTCCTGCCCCTGCCCCTAAACCTGCTCCTACTACAATCACTTTGGAGCAAATCATGGCAACTCTGCTTGATAACTGTGCTTACATGGAAAACCCATTTTTTGTTCTGTTTGACAGAATAGAAGGTGTTGAGTGTGAAGTGGTAGCTTTGCGAGCCCAACAACCAGATCAATCACTTCATTCCCCTCATCCTCCACCAAACACTTATTTTTAGGATCGATTGTTTTTAGGATCTTTATTTCTTTGTTTTGATGATTATGTACTTGGTTGTTTTGATTATGAAATTGTATATGCTTTTGGCCAAACTTCTTATTTGAATGAATAAAGTAACAATTGCATTATTTGACATCTTTACAAATTCTAGCCTATTACATTGATATATGTCTTTGCTAAAATTACTAAAATGTTAATTGAATATATCCTGTAAACTTAAATTGAATATTCATTTCATGCTTTAGACTTCTCTTGCCCTATTTTTTTTATCATGACAAAAGAGGGAGAAGAAGCTAAACAAACATCTAATCTAACGTCTTTAGAATGTTTGTGAGAAAAGACAAGAAATATGAACTAGATCATGGGATTCTAAATGTAAAGGGGAGCTGCGCTAACTCAAAATTAAATTCACCTCTTACTAAAAAGAGAGGGAGTCAGTCTCTTAAATTAACATTATGAATTCCAATTTAGTTATGCTAACTCTTTTTTCAATGCTTTTTTGTCATCATAAAAAAAGGGGAGAATGTGATTGGCTATTGACCTATGAAGAACTTTGTTTTGATCATAACAAATATAAAGATGTTGCAAGATCAAGTCCATGACCTTTAAGAATAGTTTTTAGGACTTAGATCATTTTGTAAAGATATAAAAAGTTCACATTAATGCTCTATAAATAATATTTTCAAAGAACTCAAATAGCACACATGTTTTCATGGCTTCAAAATAGTTTTTGGTTTTCAAAGAAACAACCTTTAAGTGGCCAAAAGCTTATAAAGATCATTTGAAATCATTTGGCAATTGTTAAAAGCTATAAGAAGTTAGTTTCAAATGGTTTATTCGAATAAAGGTTTCCTTATTCGAATAACCAAAGTCAGAGATGCCAAATCTTGCATCTTGATAAGCTTTATTCGAGTAAAGCCCTACTTTATTCGAATAAGGGTTTAAATCTAGCTTGGTGCATAATGGTTATTCTAATAACCAATGTGTTATTCGAATAACACGTTTTCCAGAAACTAAACTTTAAATGGTTTATTCGAATAACACATATGTTATTCAAATAATAAGCTTTTCAGATAACATATTTTAAGTAGTTATTTAAATAACACATATGTTTTTTGAATAATACAATCCAGAGGTAAAATTGTCTTTGTGTTATTTGAAGCCTTAATCGAATAGCAAAGTTGTTATTCAAACAAGAGCTTATACCGGAAGTGGAAATAACAGTTAGTTTTCAGCCATTAATGCTCCACCAACCACCCCAATGGCTCTAAACTAAAATGGGTTGCATATATAATTATGAAGGTTAGACAATCCATATGAAACCTTAGTTGAGTATTAATACGAGTTTTACTATCATTTTCAATCAATTCTCTATTTTTGGCATTATAAATGTGAATCATTGATACTCATTGAGTTTCAAGTTGTATTATCCATTCTTGAGAGAGTTTTTTATCTTTCATACTTTGTATAATCTATAAAAGAGAGGGTGAGGTATCCCTCAAAGTTGTAAGGGTGAAGTATCCCTTGAAAGAAGATGCTCAAGCACAAAGGGTAAAATATCCCAAGGTGTGTTGAGTGCTCAAGTTTGTAAAGGTCATCAAGTACCTGTTGAAGCTTGAAGATATAATGGAAAATCTCGGGTGATTACTCGAGGACGAGACATAGGCCACAAGTGGATTGGTGGCTGAAGCAGGATAAACCTTGTGTTTGATTCTCTAAACTCAACTATTTACTAATGTGCATTGTTTTATTGGCATTACTTGAATACTATCTTGCTTGGCTGTCTTATTTGTGAGTGAAGGGATTTTATCTTATCTATCCATTCATCTATGTCATTCAATAGCTTCAATGAAAATTGGTAATCAAGTGTTTTTAAAGAAATTTGTAAAAATATTTTATATACTCAATTCACCTTTCCTCTTGAGTATTGAGGCCACTCGATAACAAGTTAATGGTCTTAAACATAATCTACTTAGCATATGTCAATTATGTGATAGTGGATACAATGTTTCTTTTGATAAAGCTTTCTGTGTTGTGAAGGATTCTAAGAATGACTCTACCCTCTTTACTGCCAAGAGGTATGACAATCTTTATTAGGTTGATCTAGAGGAGTTAAATAGTCAAAATGTATCATGCCTAGTTTCTATGAATGAAGAAAAATGGGTTTGGCATAAGAAGCTTAGACATGTTAACAAGAAGTTGCTTTTTAAACTTGTCAAAAATGATCTTATAAGGGGACTCCCTAAGATCAAATTTGAAAAAGACTTTTTTTGTGAAGCATGTCAAAGAGGAAAGCATATTAAGGCATCTTTTTAATCTAAAAAATATGGTAACTACATTCTTAGATTGAAATATGGTCTATTTGGTCCTACTAGGACTACAAGTCTTGGTGGTAAGAAATATGGTCTAGTCATTGTAGATGATTTCCCTAGAATCACATGAGTACTCTATCTAGCCTATAAGGATGATTCTTTTCAGGCCTTTAAAGTATTCTGTAAGAAGGTCCAAAATGAGAAAGGATTCTGCATTTTTACTATAAGGAGTGACCATAGAGAAGAATTCGAGAATCAAGCCTTCAAGCTTTTATATGATAAGAATGACATCACTTACAACTTCTCATCTCCTAGGATGTCTCAACAAAATGGTGTGGTAGAAAGAAAGAATAAAACACTCCAAGAAATAGCAAGAACACTACTATGTGAAAGCTCCCTACCTAAGTACTTATAGGTTGAAGTTGTCAACATATCTTGCTACATCCTTAACAGAATAATGATAAGGCCAATGCAAAAAAAAAAAAAAACTCCATATGAATTGTGGAAGGGTGGGAAACCCAATATCTCTTAATTTCATCCTTTTGGTTGTGAATGTTTTATTATTAATACCAAGGATCAAATTGGTAAGTTTGATTCAAAAGTTGATAAATGTATCTTTCTTGGTTACTCTTCAACATCTAAAGCTGATAGAATTTATAACACTAGAACATTTGTTGTTAAGGAAACTATTCATGTCACTTTTAATGAGACTAACCCCAGTGATGAGAACAAAAAGATTGCAAAGTTAGAAAAAGAACTTGGAGATCTAAATCTGAATCAGAATACAGTCAGAAAAGCATAATAAATCTCAACTAAGAAAACATCAAAAAGCACTCAGAAAAATTCTGAGAAAAATGAGACCCTTTCTTATGGAACTCCAAAGAATGATTCTTAACTCCCTGGAGAATTGAAATATTCTACTTATCATCCCAAAGACTTGATCATTGGAGAAACCTCTCAAGGAGTGAGAACAATGATACTTGCAATACATTTGATGTTTTATTTTTTTTTAATCTTTCTCCATTAACTAGGATTAAGCTTTCTTTTACTAATTTTGCTTAGATTCTTATTTAAATCATTTAAATTGTTTCTTTTGTTAAGTTCAGTATTTTTCTCACTTTTAAGTTCAATTTTCTCATTAAGTTGTTTTGTTTATCTTTAGGTAAACTTAAAGGTAGAAATTAGAGAGAATTTGCATTTTGGAAGGCCAGTGCTTAAGCACCTATTCCAATGCTTGATCGCCCATAAGATAAAGAACGCATTAGTTTTGTTGGAGTCTGAGCACCTGAGTGCCCAAACCAGCGCCTAAGCACCCACATGGGAATAGAAACACCAATTTTCTAGAACTTGAGTACTTGAGCCCCCATCTTGAGCGTTTGAGCGCGCAAATGCAACACAAAATACTAATTTTTAAAGTTCTGGGCACCTGAGCTCCGAGAAGCCAGCGCCTAGGCACTGAGCATTATGACAACTGCATGTTTTGGGTTTTAACTAGAAAAGAGGACCAAATTTAGGTATTTTTTGTTTTTATTTTTTAGCCTGAGAAGAGGGAGGAGGCTCATCAAGGACTCAAGGATCAAGACCTTCGCCTTCTTTCAATAGCTATTAATAGAGTTTTCTTTTTCTTCATCTTTGTTTTCTTCCTTCTCCATGAGTAGCTAAACCCTATTTGGTTAGGGAGATGATGTAGTTTACTTTGGATTATGTATTTGATTGTCTTTGATTAATTTAAGTTCCATTTTCATTAAATTGAGTATTCTATCATTGTTCTTTAATGCTTTCATGATTTGGCCATTCATGAATTGATAAAGCATCCATGGGTTGTATTGGAAAAATAATGCATGGTTGAGCTGTAACACCCTCCCTAGGGTATCACATGTCTGACTTCCGACTCAAAATCTGAAAGAAGTTTGCACAAAGTTTGAGTTATAAAAGATGAATTTTAAAATTTCTTTCTTACTGAAACATAAACTTACTGAAAATATTAGGTAATATTGAAAATCATATTTCAACTATTCATTATGCAATATTGACACCAATTAATATTTCACAATTTAAAGAGAAATATAAAATTAACAGACTCTTTTTTTTTAACAGTAGCAAACCCCATGATGGGTCTTACTAAATAGCACGGTATAACACTAACGATAAAACTTAACATACTCATTCCTTATCTTGTATCCAGCTTGTTGCATCGAAAATCTACTACCTTGTCTACTCGTTAACACCTTCGAACTTGAGACACCACCACTCTTCAATGTTTTCATCAATCTTTGAGTATCTATCACCCGGTATGTCTAAGACAACTCATTCCTTCTACTGTATAATTTTAACAATACAGACACAGCAAAACAATATAACAAAGAGGTGAGATCACCTACGTCAATACCAACATGGTAGCATAGAGATAACACAAACAGCATACCATACAGATACATCATACCATAATTACAATTATGCCATCATCATAATGTATAAAATAACAATAAACACAATAATACCATCACATTATCATCATCATCATCATCATCAAAGTATTCAAAACAATTGTCATAGTCAATATCCCTCAATTAATATATCATTCAGATATAAAATGCTTAGTTCCATGCATGTGCACAAAGACTCAGTTTTTCAAAAAAAAACTCCATGGAGGTTTTCACAATTTCGAGGAGAATGCTCTGTCAATTGTCAGCCTTAGCCCAAAAACAATCTTCATGTTGTTGGAAAGAATCGTGTTCTTGTCAGGTATCGTCAATGCGTTGCAACGGACTGCATCGCCAAGTGGCACATGTACTTTCGCTTAGTCAAGTCCACTTGGTCGACCTCCATGCCTTGACGCACCCCAAGATCCATCATAGATCTCACTATCAATTCTCATTCCCTCTTCAACCACAAGGGCCAAAATAGCTTATTAGCTATACTTTATACAATGCACGAATATATCAGTGCAAGTCCAACCACAAGGGCCAAATCTTTTCAAATTTCATTTGTTCAATCATATGCCTCAACGCATATTTTTCCAATGCATGTATAATGCACCAATGTCAATCACAAGCATATCTTTCCAATGCATATAAAATGCACCAAATGCCAATCACAGGCAAAACTCGTCATTTTCTCATACAGTGTATGGACACTGTTTTAACAGTAATCATTATGTTTTTATAGTCATAAAACACTTTTGTCGCGTTTTCACAATCGCGTAACATTTCTGTTACGTTTTCACGATTCCAAAATGTTTTAGTTATATTTTTACAATACCGTAACACTTCTGTTACGTTTTCACAATAAAGTAATATTTTTGTTACGTTTTCAAAATACCGCAACTCTTCTGTTGCACTTTTAAACCATGTACTAATTTTTTAACATTTTTCTCAATCACGTAAAAATATACGTTTCTCAAATCGCATCGTATTTTTTCACTGTTTCAAAATTGCGTAACTTAAAAATCATTCTTTTAAGTCGCGTAAATCATTTTCCATCATTTTCAAAATATTTAAAACACTTTTCAAATCACATAATGATTTTCCGTCATTTTCACAATCACGTAAAAATATTCTATCACTTTTAAATCACATATTGATTTTTCAACAGTAGTTCAAATTATGTAAAATATTTAAACGTAATTCAAATCGCGTAGAAATATTTTAACGTATTCCAAATCGCGTAAAAATATTTTACTGTATTTCAAATTGTTTTTAAGCTACACAAATAATTTTTCACCATAATTTCATTACAGACAATATTTCTTAACCTTCAAAAATTCTTTTTCAACTTTTCTCAAAATAATATAACTTTATACTTCATTTAATATATTTTCTTACTCAAGAAAATCTTTTTCCACAGTTTTTTACTCAAGAAATTCTTTTTCAAATATAACCCACAAAATCACTTTTCCATTGATTTAAATCAATGTTTCAAACTTTAAGAATTTCCTAACGTACTCCAAAACGTGAAATAAGTTATACGTTAATAAATTTTCAAAACACCCTTATATTCTTTATTTTTCCCAAATCAATTCTACAATCAATTTTCTTCAAAATAAAATGAAGTTCGAACATTTTCAACCTCTCTTTATTTTTCATTTATGAAAATTTCTATTTCTCAAGTGATAAAACACTCTGATTCCCTTTCCAAATTCCTTGTATTAAATCAAGTTACATTTCCACTTTGAAAATCACTTTGTTTATTAAAATCAAGGCATTACAAGCCCTCAAAAACGTGGACATGACTATTAAAACCATCAAATATTTTTCCTTCTAAATTGATATGGTTTTACACAAACAAAACCATTAAAAATTCTTTAACAAAAATCGTGAGCACTTGGTCTTTGAAATCAAATCGTTTGTTCATTTTTCATTTTTCACTTTCTTTGCAAATCCATTTTCACTTTCTTTGCAAATCCTTTTTCTCTTTTTTTGCAAATCCTTAAAATCAACATTGCTATTTTCATTTAAAACTCATGTTTAGTAAAATACTTAGAAACTTTTTACACAAAATAAATCAATAAAAATCCTTCTTAAACTGTGTTCATGTACTCTTTGAAAAATAAACCTTTGTTTATTTTCCATGCTTTTCTAATCAATCCAATTTTATTCTTCCATGAAAATATTAATTTGTAAACACCTATGTTGAGGTATCTTGGCCGAAATACTCAATGTTCTAGGGACCCAAAAATTAATTTCCTTGTTCTTGAAAAATTTCAACATGAACCCTAATTAAGGGCATCAAAAACCGTAGCCTTCTCCCTTGGCCATTGGAGCCAAAAATTGTTTTCCTTTCCATCAACACATCATGGCACACACATACATATTTCATCATAAATACTACAAGCATGCCATATACTTATCATACATATTTTAAGCATACTATCAAAGCCATAAAATCATGCAAAGCATACCAAGCATAGACAAATAATTAAAGCACATAAACACCCACAAATAAATTACAAGACCATGGATATGAATCCTCACATAGACTCACCATCCACCAAATATAAAACCATCTCTCACTACCATACTTAGTTGGTGAGGCGGATCTCCCTTTTACCTCTAGAAGATCCTCAAAAACTCTTTGTTTTGCTTCTTTTTTCAAGTCCTTCACCACCAAAGGCTTCTCAAATACAAAAAAAAAAATACATAAAAAATTAGTATACTAAGCTTGATTAAGAGGAACCATGGATCAAACATGGTTTAGAACATGAAAAAGAAGAGAAGAAATGAAGTTTCCTTACACTTCACCTTAAAAACCTTAGAACTTGCTCTTGGAAAAACTCCTTGAAAATGAATGATTTAGAGAAAGTCTCCAACATGAAAGTTGCTTAGAATATCATGTAGATTCAAGATCTATGGTTGGATGAAATTAAAAGAGCTTGGATGGTGGTTTTGAGTGTCTTGACCGAATGGTTTCTCTTGAAGCACAAAGATGGAATTTTTTTTATTTTTGATAGAAACTTGAAGCTTGGATTTGAAGCTCAAGATGAATGATTTTGGAAAAACTCATAACTAGAGATGTTCTTAGAATGGTGTTTAGGTTTAGAAAATCAAGTTGGATGAAATGATAGAAATTTGGATGATGGTTCTAAGGTGCTTGACCGGAACTTGCTTGGAGAAGAGAAAATAAGAGAATTTCTTGTATTGGTTCTTGGTTCTTTGGATAGAATGATGAGCAATTGAATAAGTGAAATCAATAAATGAGTATTGTCTCCTACTTTTGAGTGTATGACCGTAGGATATTGACGAGCGCCGAACTCAGTCAAAATTATAACCGAAGTTATTACCTAAGCTTGTAGCACAGTGACAACACCGGATCGTCTCCTCAAGGATCGTAAATACAATTTGATCAAATCAAGTGAAAGTTAGCAAAAAGGGGGGTTTGATAGTTTAAGATCGCACTTAACAAAATTAAAGGAAGAAATGATAAATAAAGAGTAGTCAATTTAGAAACCTATCCAAGATTGGGTGGATTCAATCATAGACCCTTCATAAAACACTTGAAGCGCAATTGAATTGTTAATTTGGATCTAACCGAGATCTCTGCATCAAATCCAGAATTCATACTAGACGATCGTCTAGAATTCAATTAACAAGTGATAAACACAAATCCAATCGCACCATTCATGAAAATCTATGTTAATTTCAAGTACCGAATTCAATTAACTTAGGCACAAATTAGTAACCTAACCTCTTCAATTCTGTGATTAATTTAGATCAATCAGTTCTAAGTTTCATCACAAATCTCAATCTTCATTTATGTGATTAGTTTAGATCAATTAGTTCTAAGTTTCATCACAAATCTCAATCTTAAACCAAGATCAAATCAGATCAACATAAATAGAATCACCATTCATGCATTCAAGATCAAGAAGTAGAAGAAAGAAGAAGAAGGAAGAAGAAAAGAGGAAATCAAATACAATGCATAACCAAGGTCTCAAGAATCTAAACCACAATCTCTTCAAGAGTTCTAAATTGACCCAAAGTAGCTTAGCCCTCCATTACCATGAAGGGAAGCATCAAAATATACAAAACTATGAGAAACTATGAAGAAGCAAGAAGAAACTTGAGAGAAAAAATGAAGGAGAATTACATGAGAAATGAAGGAGAATTTACATCTTGTTCATGATAAATGGTGCCTTTTATAGAAGTCTAAGGTAACAAAATGACAAAGGGAAGTGGGTGGATGAGTGGGTGAGTGAGTGGAGTGTTTGAGTGGATGGATTAGTGGGTTGGTTTAGTGGATTGGTTTAGTGGATGAGTGAATGGTTGAGGACGAAAATTTCGTGTCTGACTTGGAAGCCAAAAACGACCCACTATACTTCAGAACCACGAAAAGTGTTCTTAATGAAAGTTGTAGATCCTTGTCTTGGCTATAAAATGGATAGCTGGTTCGTCCAATTTGGCTTCCTTAAGCCTAAGATATGTCCCAAATACCGTAGGTTGCTCAAACCCAACTTCAGCACCTCTGTTTCGACTTGCAAGCTCAAAATGACCTACTAGACTTCTTGTTCTCAAAATGTGTTCTTCATGAAAGTTGTTTATTTGGATCTTGACTATCCACTATCCAAATTTCAGCCCATCTCCATTATTACATCTTGAGATATGATTTTTTGAGTGCACACTGTTCGGATTCTACTGACAGAACCCGTATTCTGACTTCCATGTCAACTTAGGTCCCTTAGACATCTGAATCAGACTTTGAGCTCTTCATCAAAGTTGTAGAGCTTCCTCTTAGCTTTCCTACAAGGTAAAATTCATGTTCATCAGATATTAGGAACTCAAGTTATGGCCAAAATACAGAAACAGTGTCAAATCTTAATAATGCTGGAAATATTCAATTAGGACCAATTTGAGCTCAAACTCACAAAATCATACCAAACTCAATCAATTAAGAATATGGAGAGTGTAAATGACTAAACATAAGGGTTTCTTAATGAATAAAATATGTGATTATCAAATTCTCCCACACTTAGCTTTTTGCACTCCTGGGCAAAACTCAAGACCAAAATTTTACAATCAAGAAGAACAACCAAAGGTTCAAGGGATCAAAACATTCATGAGTTAACAATTCTCCACATCTCAAACCAACAAGCAAGGTATCTTCAACATGAATCGAGAATGATAGATCTTCACAAGATTCCCTCTCAATCTCTCAAGTGTTTAAAGGGTAGGTATTTCACTCAATTCAACCCATGAAAATTGCACTACCATAAGCTTGCTTATCTTCTACTTCTCCACTACTCAAAACACATGCACACACAAATCATGAGGACTTTATTCAAGGTTGTAGTGAGGTCAAGGTAACAGGAGAGGATAAAATGGATATGAGAAGATAAATACTAAAGAGAATAAAAGCAAATGAGAGAGTTCAAATAACAAGCATAAAAGTTCATCCCAACTCTAGTGTATATCCCTTTACATATTCATTTCCCAATCCTTTTTTTTTTTTAAACACTTGGTTTTTTTTTTTTCTTTTTTTTTTCTTTTTTTTTTCTTTTTTTTCTTTTATATATATGAACATAACTATATACATACATTTTTTTTTCTTTTTGGGCACTCTTTTCTTTTTCAACAACCATTTTGTACACACACCCCCACACTTGTTCAAAAACTCATCCATTAACCAAGCTAATGTTCTTTTATTCCCTAAGGTAAAGTAAGAACACGATTTCTCATTTAAGGCACATAATGAGCTAGAAACAAGGAATGGTCAAATAAGCTCAAAGGGTTAAGCAAAGGAAAATATACAAGGTTGGCAAGAATCGAGATAATTTTCAAGAAGTCAAAAGAGTGCTTGATATCATATTGAAAACAAGGTTGGCTATTTGGTTAAACTAGCTAATTAAGAAAGAGGGCCTCAATCATGTTCATGCATGCAAGTGAAATGTAGCCTCAAAAAAAATCAAAGCAAGTTCTAGAGTGGTCATTAACATGAGTGAAAATCACACAAGAAAGAAGAGAATGGCATAAATGTTAAATCCATCCATTAGGCTCAAAATCTCACAAGGTATGCATCCATCAAACTCAATTCATCAATTCAATCATCCATCTCCAAGCATATCAGTTCAAGAAGGGAGAAAAGTTATTCAATCATGCAATAAACCCTTTCTTCTTCTTTTTTTTTTTAACAAAAAAGAAACTTGCTAAAATCTTTCCCCCACACTTAATATAGACATTGTCCTCAATGTGAAAGTGATAAATAAAATGGAAAGAAAAGAGCAACACAACCTAATGAGGAGTGAATCAACGCCAAGCAGAAAAGAAGCACACTGTCAGTTACGCATCAGACCCTGAAAAGAAATCAAACAAGAAAACGTTAGTACTTCCACAATTTAATACTAATTAATTACTACCTAAAAAAAACTCCTTACTCTGCCACCAATTAAGATGCGTCTCAAGAGTAAAATTACTCCTTACTCTGCCATCACTAATTGGTTTAATAAGTCCATGACAATCATATCATACTTTTCAAACAAAACAACAAATTTTTTTTTTTTTTTTAATAAAATCAAACCCATTAAAGAGAAAGTGTCGGATCGGGCTTTTGTTTCTTGTTACTTCCTTCGCCGCTTTCTTCTGTTGACCAATCTATTCGAGCTAATACCTTATCGTGTACATACTCAAAAGCTTCTAATTTATCAATGAGCTCATCAATAGTGGAGGCAGAGATAAGAAGTTGTCTTCTGCCGAAGGAGTGATAAATTTACGTTCCACCTTTGTCAAGAAAAAATAACAAAAGATCAAAGAAATTATTAACATTCAACAAACCAATGGGTTTATGGTGGATGTTCGATTCAACCCAAGAGACAATTTGAAAAATCTCTTCCAAAGTACCAAAACCACCTGGTAAGGCAATGAATGCATCAGAGTTTTCAAGCATTATCTTTATGCGTTCATGCATTGATGATACTTTAAGTTCCTCTCCAATTGTCTTTCCATTGATGTTCTATTGAGCTAAAGGTTCAGGAATGACACCTAAAACCTGACTGTCTCTTACATATGCAGCAAGTGATATAGCCCCCATTAACCCACGACAACCTCCCCCATATTCAAGATGAATATTCCTCGCAGAAGTGATCGACCAAGAGTGCTAGCTGCATTTACAAACTCTAATCCCTTCCCATAACTCGACCCACAAAAACACGACATTTTTGAGGTTACGAATAGAAGCCCCCATTCTATACTCTTCCTCCCTTTGAGTGTCTCTCGAGTTGAAGGAAAATGGAGTGTTTAAATAAGAAAAAGAATGGAAAGGGGAATAATTGCACCTATAAGGGTAGGTTGGATGTTGTCGAAAAGGTTGAAATTAAGAAACACGAGAATCTTTTTTTTTTTTTTTTCTTTTCTTTTTCTTTTTTTTTTTTTGACTTCAAGAAAACCATCAAGGTAAAGAAGTCTAGGAACCCCTGAAGGACCTTGCTCAAAGGATCGTCTGTACAAAAATCAAAATACAACAAAATGATACAAAGATAAAAGAAATAGAAAATGATGACATACCCGTATGTACGAGTTTCCATGGCGTATCTTTATACTTTAGCCGCGTCATGAGTGCAAGAGACATCACGTCCTTCTTCTTTTTTTTTTTTGAAATTGTTAGAAAAACTTGATGAAAGATGAGTGTATACTTACTTAAGATTGGGATGGAGGTAGTCTGCTTTTTCGGCTTTGTGCCAAAGCATTGTTGACCAAGATTCGATCCATTCAAGACCAACAGAACATAGGGCTCCCAAAAGGGACAAGTGGCCATAATACGATTTTTGTGGAATACAATCTACCTTCTTTGTTTTTCAATTAAGAAGGCTGGATCAGATGCATGCATTTCCCCATTCACGGTGTGTGTTACCAAAGCCAACCCTAAGAAGTATACATTTTTTGTTTTTTTTTTTTTAGATGACATGAAGAAGAAGAAGATGATGATATGTACAGATTGTTTGTGGATATGGCTCACATCTGCCTCTAGTTTAACGTCCAGTAACGGCTTAAACATCTTCTATGAGTCGAGGATAAGCTTCCCATCCAATTTTCTTATAAATTGGCAAACAGGGTCTTTTAGAGTCAGATTCCCAAGACTGTAGCGTTTTTCTTCATCCTTGAAGAGATTCCACAATTTAAGAATTTCACGATGCACCAATCCACAAGAATGCGTCTCAAGAGTCAATAAGATATCATCTAATGACTCCTTACTCAGTCCATTCTTAATGAAGAAAATTTTATCTTCTCTATTTGCGGAAACCATCCCCTTAGTACGACATCGCTTGTTACAATTCCATCGTCCACATTTGTGACAGACTTGTAACCTTTTTGCTCTTCTCCTTTTAGAATATGAACTTCTTCCAAGACCGGGCATATATGAGTCAAATGAAATTGAGGACTCACCTGCTAATCGGACCTTCGCTTCAATTATCCATCGTACATCTTCTGGCATACCTTTGTGCATTAACAGTCTCAATCTTTCACATCGAACTTTGTAGATTTTTCTCAGAGCATTTTGAGGAAGAGAAGGAAAATGTTTTCTCAGGTTTGAAAGAATGACATCCATTTTGAAGGAGAAGAAGGATTCAGTTATTTTGGGAAACTGAAAAATAAACCGACTTAAGAGTCACAGAGTACCGTATCCGCCACTTAACCGGCAACACAAAGAACTCAAGAACTTGGTTTTCCAGGAATGGTTGAGTCTTTGTCCATTAACTTTAAGCGCATTACCATTCCTAGGATCCTCAATATCTTCGGCCCCAGAGGATACACATGTTTGACAGCAAAAGAACCGCGCCACCTAGATCTCAATTTTTCAAGGAGTAGGTGCAGATGATAATCTCAAAGCAGAACCTTTTTGACCAATTTCCGCAACTTTTGCAAAAGGTGTAACAGACCTTGAATAAAGTGGGCCAATAAAATCCATACTGCAAGATTTTCGCAGTTGTTGTCGTTGAAGAAAAAGTGACCTCCACTTGCTTCCGAGTGACAAAATTGAATGGCACTACCTTCCTCATTGTCGGACACACAGCTGTTTTTTCTTTTTCTTTTCTTTTTTTTTTTTTTTTTTTATTCATAATGCGGATGGAGAAGGTTCATCACCTCCACTTCTGCATTCTCTGGAAGTTCATGATACTGTTTGAGGCGGTGTCCATTTACGATGAAAGCTTTGGCAGTGACCTCACTTTTAATCTGAACAGCACCAGAAGGAAAAACCTTAGTAACAATAAATGGTCCATCCCATCTAGACCTTAATTTGCCAAGCATGAATCGGAGGCGGGAGTTATAGAGGAGAACTTTTTGACCAATCTCAAATGTTTTCCTCAGAATCAACTTATCATGGAAGGCTTTGGTCTTCTCCTTATAAAGTTTGGAACTTTCATAAGCCTCCAAGCGGATCTCCTCCAATTGCTGCAATTGCAGCTTCCTCTCCATACCTGCTTGATCTAGGTCCAAGTTGCACCTTTTCACCGCCCAGAATGCATGATGCTCAATTTCCACCGGCAGGTGGCAGGCTTTTCCAAAAACAATCCGATACGGAGACATCCCGATTGGTGTCTTATAAGCAGTCCGGTAAGCCCATAAAGCATCCTCAAGCCTCTTGCTCCAGTCCTTTCTGTTAGGTTGAACTGTTTTCTGGAGTATCTGCTTGATCTCCCTGTTGGAAATCTCGGCTTGCCCATTAGTTTGGGGATGGTAAGGTGTAGAAACTCTGTGCAAGACCCCATACTTTTTCATCAAAGCTTCCATGCTTCGATTACAAAAATGTGAACCCTGATCACTGATGATGGCCTTTGGAACTCCAAACTGCGTAAAATCATGCGTGATCTAACAAAATCCACAACAACTTTGGAATCATCAGTCCGAGTAGCTTTCGCCTCCACCCACTTGGATACATAATCAACAGCTAGCAAAATGTAAACAAAACCAAAAGAAACAGGAAAGGGTCCCATAAAATCAATACCCCATACATCAAAAATCTCACAGAACAATAAGGATTTCTGGGGCATCTCATTCCTTCGAGAAGTGTTTCCTGTTTTTTGGCATTGATCACAAGATTTACAAAACACATATGCATCATGAAATAGAGTAGGCCAATATAATCCAGATTCCAAAACTTTCCTAGCAGTCCTTTGGGGACCAAAATGACCGCCACATGCAAGTGTATGACAAAAGCTAAGAATAGAATGAAATTCATTATCAGGCACACATCTCCTAATGACTTGGTCACTACAAAATTTCCACAGATAAAGGTCATCCCACACATAATATTTTGACTCACTTTTCAATTTATCAATCTGAGCCCTAATAAAATGTGCAGGAAAACACCAAAACTAAGAAATTTATCAAATCAACAAACCAAGGAGTGTTACCTTGCACTTGAAAAGTCCGCTTGCTCATCGAGGAAGACATCATGGATAGGTAAAGTATCTCGCCTCCTTTTCAATACGACTTAGGTGATCAGCCACTAAATTCTCCGCTCCACTTTTATCACGGATTTCAATATCGAACTCTTAGAGGAGCAAAATCCACCTAATCAATCTAGGCTTTGCATCAAGCTTCTTCAGGAGAAACTTGTAGTGTATGATCTGAAAACACAACCACTCTAGAACCAAGCAAATATGATCGAAATTTGTCTAAAGCAAAAACAATTGCTAAAAGTTCCTTTTCAGTGGTGGTGTAGTTGACTTGCGCAGGATCTAAAGTTCTTGAAGCATAAGAGATGACATGAGATATTTTACCGACCCTTTGTGCAAGAACAGCTCCCAAAGCATAATTAGAGGCATCAAACATGAGCTCAAATGGAAGTGTCCAATCTGGTGGCTAGATGATAGGTGTACTGGTCAATGCTTGCTTCAAGTGATTGAAGGCATCCTTGCATTTCTGGTCAAAATGGAACTCCACTTCTTTTTGTAGCAAGTTGGATAGTGGAAGAGCAATTTTGTTGAAATCTTTATGAACCGCCTATAGAAACCTCGCATGACCAAGGAAAGAGCGAACCTCCCGCACGCATGTGGGGTAAGATAAGCATGAAATAACATTTATTTTTGCAGGATCTACCTCGATACCCTTGCTAGATATTACATGTCCTAAAACTATACCTTGTTCTACCATGAAATGACATTTCTCAAAATTCAGAACAAGGTTAGTTTCAATGCATCTATGTAAAACCTGAGCCAGACTATCCAAGCATGTATCAAAGGAAGAACCATAGACACTAAAATCATCCATAAACACATCCATGCAATTCTCTAAAAAGTCAGAAAAGATACTTACCATACACCTTTGAAAGGTGCCCGGAGCATTGCACAGACTAAACGGCATCCTCCTATATGCAAATGTGCCAAATGGACAAGTGAAAGTAGTCTTCTCTTGGTCTTCTGGGGCTATATGAATCTGAAAATAACCTGAATATCCATCCAGAAAACAATAATGTGACTTGCCAGCTAGCCTCTCCAACATCTGATTAATGAAAGGTAGCGGAAAATGATCTTTTCTGGTAGCCTGGTTAAGCCGCCTATAATCAATGCAAACCCGCCAACTGTTTCCGAACTCTTGTGGGTAGAAGTTCATTATTCTCATTCTCAACTACTACTGACCCTGATTTCTTGGGAACAACACCGCACGGGGCTCACCCATTTACTGTCTGATATGGGATAAATAATGCCAGCTTGAAGTATCTTGGTCACTTCCTTCTTCACCACATCTAGAATCAAGGGGTTCAGTCTCCTTTGGGGTTGCCTTACTGGTTTCGTATCCTCTTCCAATAAAATCCTATGCATGCATGTGGAAGGACTAATACCAGGAAGATCTGCAAGTGTCCATCCGATGGCTTGCTTATTCTGCCTCAAAACTTGCAGCAATTTTTCTTCTTGTTCAGGTTGCGATTCTTAGCAACAATCACTGGCAGCTTCTCACCATCTCCCAAATATGCATATTTAAGATGGTCCGCAAAGTCTTCAACTCTAAGGATGGAGGTGTACAATGGAAGGCAAAGAAGCTATTTGAAACAACTAACTCAAAGAACACTAAATTCGTCATACTTCGACTCTCATTTTCACATGTTGTACCATTCAAGTCAAGCTAGCTACATCACCACTTATAATCGCATTAATCTCAAAGACATGCAAAGACATGGCTCAACATCACAAGCAACACATGTACCACAAGAAACGAGAATCCGAGAAAGTCGGCAAATATAAGGAAATTCAAAGCATATAAATCAAGATAAACATCATCAACCAAAGATCTCAATCACATCAATATGGAAAACAGAATGCTCCTCTGGGGATGCCTCATGGCATCAAAAATTTTAAATCAGTACCAAATCATCGCCAAACTCCATAGAAAGGGTGCCGGATGCACATCTATCTTGGTCTTGGCGGTCTTGAGAATGGTCTCCTAGAATTAATGGAGCATGGGTTCTTTAAAGACTCATCTTCCATGTCCAAGACGTAGAAGTCCGCTGAAAAATTAAATCATTCACCCGAACTAACACATCTTCTAGTACTCTGCCAGGATAAGCGGTGGTCCTATTTGCCAATTGAATCACTATACCAGTGGGTTGTAAAGTGCCAATGTTCAAGGACTGATAAATTGACATAGGCATGACATTAATCGAAGCACCCAAATCTAGCATTGCATGTTCAAATTTGGAGTTACCTATCGTGCAAGGAATTGTGAAAGTTCCAGGATCTTTGCATTTTTGTGGCATGCTTGGTAGAATCATTGCAGAAACATTTCTGCCCATGCTTATTTTCTCAGTACCCTTAAGTCTTCTCTTGTGAGTACACAACTCTTTGAGGAATTTGGCATACTTGGGAATCTGCTTGATTGCATCAAGGAGGGGAATATTGATTTCCACCTTCCTGAATGTGTCCATGACTTCTCTTTCTATTTCTGTTTGCGCAGTATGCTTGGACTGTGTGACTCTGTGTGGAAAAGGTAGTGGAATAGCCAGATTTGAATTCTCTGCACATTTCTTCTGTATCACAGATTTTTGGACTGAGCTATCCACTTTCTTTTGTTTCTGGTCACCTTCTGGTTGATGCACTTGTAGTTCAGGTTGTGGTGGAGTAGGACCGTTAACTTCTCTGCCACTTCTCAAGCTAATGGCACTTACATTGCCTCTTGGGTTGTTGACTGTTTGTGAAGGCAATTGGTTCGACCCTTGACTTTTCAGCTCACTCAGAGTGGTTGCCATCTGCCCAATTTGAGTTTGTAAATTCTGGATGGTGGCATTGACATTCTGCTGAAACTGTTTCATCAAGTCTTCGAAAGGTGGCTCAGCTGGAGTGGTCACTCTTTGAACAGTAGTGGAGGGGTCGGCTTTGTATAGGTGGCGGCCTTGAGTTGTGCTTGCCTAAATGCGGTGGTTGGTACTTGTTGCTAGGGCCTCGTAGCTTGGTATCTAAACCGTGGTTGTTCTTTGTTGGTAGGGGCTGTTGTTGTTGACCAAAATTTCCATATCTCGGGTTGGGATGGTCCCTCCAGCCAGGGTTATAGGTATTAGAAAATGGATCATATCTGGGCTGCTGCTGTGATTGCTGATATTGGGGTCTACCAGGAAAAATACCAGCTGCTGCAACAGATTGTTCTGGAATAATAGAACCACCATCCTGAAGTGTAGGGCATGCATCAGTAGGATGAGATGAACAAGAGCAAATGCCACACACAGTTGCAGCAATCTGCATTGGTGCTTGTTGTGCCACTGCTAACTGCCTCACCAAAGAAGTTAATTCATCAAGTCTGTGTTCCATTCTCTGTTGGTCTACATGAGACGATTGAATTTCATTGACTCCTCTGGTTGAGGTAATAATTCGTGTGCCAAATTGTTGGGTGTTGGCTGCCATGTTTGCTATCAAATCTCTCGCTGCTGCAGGGGTCTTGTCTACTAAGGCTCCTCCAGAGGCAGCATCCACCATGCTTCTGTCATTTGGCAGCAAGCCTTCATAGAAATATTGAATTAAGAGCTGATCGGTGATTTGGTGGTGGGGACAGCTCGAGCACAGCTTCTTGAATCTTTTCCAATATTCATGCAAAGTCTCCCCTGTCATTTGTCTTATGCCACATATATCTTTTCTAATGGCAAGGCTCTAGAGGCAGGAAAAATTTCTCTAAGAACAACCGCTTCATGTCACCCAACTTGTTACTGAACCTGGTGAAAGATAAAATAACCAATCCTTGGCTGTATCAGCAAGTGAGAAAGGAAATGCCCTCAGCTTGATGTGCTCTTCTGAGATCCCATGTGGCTTCATGGTTGAACAAACCACATGGAACTCCTTTAGATGCTTATGGGGATCCTCACATGCAAAACCGTGAAACTTGGGCAACAAATGTATCAATCCGATTTTAACTCAAAATCAGCATCAAGATCTGGGTATTGAATACACAAAGACTGGTTAGTTATATCAGGAGCAGCAAGTTCCTTAAGAGTTCTATTTTGCATGTTATCAGCCATAGTTTCAGAATTATTCAAGATCTCAAGTTCACTCTCAATATTAAGATCAAATTCAGAAGCAATTCTTGCACTTAGCCTACGAGCTCTAATCAACCTATGCAAGGTTCTATCAATCTCAGGATCAAAGTCAACCAAGTTATCAGGCTCAGACCTAGTCATGCATCACACAAAAACAAATAAATAAGCAAAATACACTAGACAATGGTTAAAAATGTTAGAAAAATTAATAAAAAGCAAAAGTTAGTAAAAACACTTCAAATGAAAAGATTACACTTACTAATCCCCGGCAACGGCGCCAAAATTTTGACGAGCGCCGAACTCAGTCAAAATTGTAACCGAAGTTATTACCTAAGCTTGTAGCACAGTGACAACACCGGATCGTCTCCTCAAGGATCGTAAATACAATTTGATCAAATCAAGTGAAAGTTAGCAAAAAGGGGGGTTTGATAGTTTAAGATCGCACTTAACAAAATTAAAGGAAGAAATGATAAATAAAGAGTAGTCAATTTAGAAACCTATCCAAGATTGGGTGGATTCAATCATAGACCCTTCATAAAACACTTGAAGCGCAATTGAATTGTTAATTTCGATCTAACCGAGATCTCTGCATCAAATCCAGAATTCATACTAGACGATCGTCTAGAATTCAATTAACAAGTGATAAACACAAATCCGCAATCGCACCATTCATGAAAATCTATGTTAATTTCAAGTACCAATTCAATTAACTTAGGCACAAATCAGTAACCTAACCTCTTCAATTCTATGATTAATTTAGATCAATCAGTTCTAAGTTTCATCACAAATCTCAATCTTCATTTATGTGATTAGTTTAGATCAATTAGTTCTAAGTTTCATCACAAATCTCAATCTTAAACCAAGATCAAATCAGATCAACATAAATAGAATCACCATTCATGCATTCAAGATCAAGAAGAAGAAGGAAGAAGAAGAAGGAAGAAGAAAAGAGGAATTCAATTACAAATCAAATACAATGCATAACCAAGGTCTCAAGAATCCAAACCACAATCTCTTCAAGAGTTCTAAATTGACCCAAAGTAGCTTAGCCCTCCATTACCATGAAGGGAAGCATCAAAATATACAAAACTATGAGAAACTATGAAGAAGCAAGAAGAAACTTAGAGAGAAATGAAGGAGAATTTACATCTTGTTCATGATAAATGGTGCCTTTTATAGAAGTCTAAGGTAACAAAATGACAAAGGGAAGTGGGTGGATGAGTGGGTGAGTGAGTGGAGTGTTTGAGTGGATGGATTAGTGGGTTGGTTTAGTGGATTGGTTTAGAGGATGAGTGAATGGTTGAGGACGAAAATTTCGTGTCTGACTTGGAAGCCAAAAACGACCCACTATACTTCAGAACCACGAAAAGTGTTCTTCATGAAAGTTGTAGATCCTTGTCTTGGCTATAAAATGGATAGCTGGTTCGTCCAATTTGGCTTCCTTAAGTCCAAGATATGTCCCAAATACCATAGGTTGCTCAAACCCAACTTCAGCACCTCTGTTTCGACTTGCAAGCTCAAAATGACCTACTAGACTTCTTTTTCTCAAAAAGTGTTCTTCATGAAAGTTGTTTATTTGGATCTTGACTATCCACTGTCCAAATTTCAGCCCATCTCCATTATTACATCTTGAGATATGATTTTTTTGAGTGCACACTGTTCGGATTCTACTGACAGAACCCGTATTCTGACTTCCATGTCAACTTAGGTCCCTTAGACATCTGAATCAGACTTCGAGCTCTTTATCAAAGTTGTAGAGCTTCCTCTTAGCTTTCCTACAAGGTAAAATTCATGTTCATCAGATATTAGAAACTCAAGTTATGGCCAAAATACAGAAATAGTGTCAAATCTTAATAATGCTGGAAATATTCAATTAGGACCAATTTGAGCTCAAACTCACAAAATCATACCAAACTCAATCAATTAAGAATATGGAGAGTGTAAATGACTAAACATAAGGGTTTCTTAATGAATAAAATATGTGATTATCAGATATCAAGAAGAGAGAAAGTGAGAATTATTTGATAGCTTTAGTAGATATTGAGTAGGATGATGACTATAGGGTACATGTGCAAAGTCACTAAAATTGACTAAGCTTTGCATTAAAAGATGATAGCTTCCTTTTGTCACAAAGTGAAGATAATGAAATGAAATGTCTTCTTTCTCAAGTGTATGGCTGTGGAGTGTGATGAAAAGTGAAGGTGATAATGCATGAAATAAATTTTGACCTCCCTCCAAGAAATTTCCTAAGGATGCAAACAAAGAAATCATATTCAAGGATGATGTAATATTGACCATGACATTTAATAATGGTCATAAAGCTTTTTTCTTTGTCTTCTAAACAATCCAAAACTGTCCCTTTCCTCCATTTTGCATGCAATAATTTGTCATCTTTTTCAAGTCACCATTTAAAGCATTTTAGACCATTGATTAATTCAATGGTTAGGATTGATGTAGACTTTAGGTGTAGCTTTAGATTAGAAGACTTAATCTAGGTCATTGGATCTTTCTCCTTTAAATTTAAGCCATTAGATGTGTCTCCAAAATTAAGGGTCAAGATTGCTCCTTCAAACTTTAAATCCAAGGGTTATAATTAGTCTTAATCATTTTAGAAGACCAAATCTCCACCCTTGATTAATTCTTCATCCAATGGTCATAAATGGTCCTTGTTACTTTACAAGACCAAATCTCAACCTTTGATCAATTCTAAATCCAATGGTTGTAAATGATCATAGCCATTATATTAGACTTATCCTATACCATTGATTAAATCAAGATCAAGTCTTTACCGTTGATTAAATCTACGGTTGATATTCAAAGTCTTCAATATTAGAAAACTTGCTTCCTATTGGTCCGTCAAAAGTTGTCATAACCACTATTGTTGACTTAGCAATATAATTTCTATTTTTATCTGCTAAAACTCCACGAAAGAATATATTTACTGTATTTTTATCGCCCGATAAATAAATACAGTACAAAACATAATACAAGAAATTTTCTAAAACTGTTTTTGGATTCAGGTTTAGTAAGATCCCCTGTCTCCGTCTAAACAGTACAAATTTTTCTATGCGTAGAAAAATTTTCACTTTGTAGGACCCACCTGGGCCCACATATGGCCACCTAGGTCCACGTATGGCCACCTGGGCCCACATACACCCCCTGAGCCCACAAACAGTAAAAATTTCATAATCATCCATAAAATCACAAAAATTAGAAAACGCACAAATATCAAATCAGATTACGTAAAATAATTACCTAACGGTAAAAATTAAATTACGTAAAGTTTTCCCTGGCTCGAAAATTTTTATTTTCCTGACACGGAGTAAATCACTCAAAACGATCAAATACGCTGACAGAATAATCAAAATAATTTTACAGCACACAGAAATTACTAAACAGTAAAATTTTGTTAACTGTCAAAATTATTATTTAGGAGATAGGAAATTTTGGGATGTTACATGAGCTCTGTGATAGATGCCATTAATTGACAAAGTCTAGGAATAAAATTGTTGATTGGTGTGGTATTTGAAGGAACTTTGATTTATTATTGCCTTAAACACGCAGAATCTAGTTAAGGAATTAATTACTTCTCAAGTGTTTAAGAGAATTAGTATACTAAGGGATTCAACATTAATTATCTTAGTAGGTTCTCATCATCAATTTAGGAAGGGAAGTTGGATTGAATTAAAGATGACAAATACATGTGAAGAGATAGATGAAGTTGAATCCCTAACTTATTTTATCATGGACTTTTTCTCCCTAAATTATTAGTGTTTTATTTTTGCATGCTTTTGCCTAATCTTAGTTTTAATTATCTAGTTCTTGTGATTCATCATTGGTTCTTTGAGAAATCTCTTCGATCCAAAGTGTTTAATCGCTTATGTAGTATTAACAAGGCGAATGGGTAATTGACATACATCATCTTTGTGGTAATGATAACTCTTTCATCACTTTATTACTTGCGCGTCTTGGTGTACTTGCCAATTGTCTAACAAGTTTTTGGAGTCGTTGCCAGGGATCGTATGAATTTGTCAATATCTTTAGTAGCTTTCACATCTTGTATGATAAGCTTTTAAAAAGACCATAACTAGCCTCTATTCTTAGAATCATGCACAGTTCAAACAAAAAGACTGATAATGGAATACCAAACACCATAAGAATTTATCCTAATATATTGTACTCGAATGGTTTAAGCTTCATGAACATAGTTAACAAAATTCATAGGGTGCGGTTGTAAAAAAAACTCTACTAAACACACAAAATAATTGATAAACTAGAATAGAAAAAAAAAACTAAACTAAAGTGCAAAATTAAATGGAAGACAGAAGGGTGTCCCTGTTTGTATTCCAAGTATGGGTTTAGGTGTGCAACTGCTAATCAACATGCTTATCGTCACCACTACCTCTGATCATCGCATCCTCACCATCTGCAACTTCCTCCCCCTCACTGAAGTTAATATTCATGATCTCATCATTAGTCAAGGGGAGACCTCCTAGAGCATCAAGGTCTAGGTTCATCTACTCAACCATCCTGCAAAGCATGTTTTCTAATCCATATTGGGATTGGATAACATAAGTGAGCTTTCGCTAGTTTTGAAGTTGTGAACTCTCTAGTCTGTCCAACCTCTAAGCTGTGGTGAGCTCTTGATAGGGTTGCCTTGGTGCAGGACTAAGCCATGAAAGGCTATTACTAGGTCCTCCTGACTGATGCAGTAATTGGGGGTGTGGGAAGGATGGGATTATCACTTGTGATGTGAATGCACATCTCGGAGCACAGTTATGTAATGAGAGAGGGATTTGACAGGCTTCTCGAGGTCTCCTGCGCTGCCATATGCATTGATAATAACATATTTTATTCATTAAGAAACCCTTATGTTTAGTCATTTACACTCTCCATATTCTTAATTGATTGAGTTTGGTATGATTTTGTGAGTTTAAGCTCAAATTGGTCCTAATTGAATATTTTCAGCATTATTGAGACTTGACACTATTTCTGTATTTTGACCATAACTTGAGTTCCTAATATCTGATAAACATGAATTTTACCTTGTAGGAAAGCTAAGAGGAAGCTCTACAACTTTGATGAAGAGCTCGAAGTCCCAAACAGATGTCTAAAGGACCTAAGTTTACATGGAAGTCAGAATACGGGTTCTGTCACTAGAATCCGAACGGTGTGCACTCATAAAATCATATCTCAATATGTAATAATGGAGATGAGCTGAAATTTGGAAAGTTGATAGTCAAGATCCAAATAAACAACTTTCATGAAGAACACTTTTTGAAAAAATGAAGTCTAGTAGGCCAGTTTGAGCTTACAAGTCGGAACAGAGGTGCTGAAGTTGGGTTTGAGCAACCTGCGGTATTTGGGACATATCTTGGGCTGAAGGAAGCCAAATTGGACGAACCAAATATGCATTTTATAGCCAAGACAAATATCTACAACTTTCATGAAGAGTACTTTTCATGGATCTGCAGTATAGTGGGTCGTTTTTGGCTTCCAAGTCAGACATGAAATTTTCATCCTCAACCACCCACTCATCCATCCACTAATCCACTCATCCATCCACTCACCCATTCATCTCCATAATTTCCCACTCACCAAAAGTCCTTTGGCATTTTCCACTCAACCAACCTACTCAACCATTCCATTCACTCATCCACTAAACCAATCCACTAAACCAACCCACTCAACCACTCCACTAAACACTCCACTCACTCACCCACTCATCCACCCACTCATCCACCCACTCCCCTTTGTCATTTTGTTACCCTAGACTTCTATAAAAGGCACCATTGGTTATCATGAATAAGTTGTATTCTCCTTCATTTCTCTCATAGTTTCTTCTTGTTTCTCATAGCTTTTGTATATTTTGATGCTCCCCTTCATGGTAATGGAGGGCTAAGCTACTTTTGGTCAATTTAGAACTCTTGAAGAGATTGTGGTTTAGATTCTTGAGATCTTGGTTATGTATTGTATTTGATTTGTAATTGAATTCCTCTTTTCTTCTTCTTGATCTTGAATGCATGAATGGTGATTCTATTTATGTTGATCTGATTTGATCTTGGTTTAAGATTGAGATTTGTGATGAAACTTAGAACTGATTGATCTAAATTAATCACAAAATTGAAAAGGTTAGGTTACTTATCATTTGTGCCTAAGTTAATTGAATTCAGTACTTGAAATTAACATAGATCTTCATGAATGGTGTGATTACGGATTTGTGATTATCACTTGTTAATTAAATTCTAGACGATCGTCTAGTATGAATTCTGGATTTGATGCAGAGATCTCGGTTAGATCCAAATTAACAATTCAATTGCGCTTCAAGTGTTCTATGAAGGGTCTATGATTGAATCCACCCAATCTTGGATAGGTTTCTAAATTGACTGCTCTTTAATTGTTATTTCTTCCTTTAATTTTGTTAAGTGCGATCTTAAACTATCAAACCCCCATTTGCTAACTTTCACTTGATTTGATTAAATTGCATCTACAATCCTCGTGGAGATGATCCGGTGTTGTCACTGTGCTACAAGCTTAGGTAATAACTTCGGTTGTAATTTTGACTGAGTTCGGCGTTCGTCAAAATTTTAGCGCCGTTGCCGGGGATTAGTAAGTGTAATCTTTTTATTTTAAGTGTTTTTACTAACCTTTGCTTTTTATTAACTTTTCTAACATTTTTATCCATTGTCTAGTGTATTTGCTTATTTATTTGTTTTTGTGAGATGCATGACTAGGTCCGAGCCTGATAACTTGGTTGACTTTGATCCTAAGATTGATAGAACCTTGCATAGGTTGATTAGAGCTCGTAGGCTAAGTGCAAGAATTGCTTCTGAATTTGATCTTAATATTGGGAGTGAACTTGAGATCTTGAATAATTCTGAAACCATGGCTGATAACATGCAGAATAGAACTCTTAAGGAACTTGCTAGTCCTGATATAACTAACCAGTCTTTGTGTATTCAATATCCAGATCTTGATGCTGATTTTGAGTTAAAATCTGGATTGCTACATTTGTTGCCCAAGTTTCACGGTTTTGCAGGTGAGGATCCCCATAAGCATCTAAAGGAGTTCCATGTGGCTTGTTCAACCATGAAGCCACATGGGATCTCAGAAGAGCACATCAAGCTGAGGGCATTTCCTTTCTCACTGTTGATACAGCCAAGGATTGGTTATTTTATCTTTCACCAAGTTCAGTAACAAGTTGGACTGACATGAAGTAGTTGTTCCTAGAGAAATTTTTCCCTGCCTCTAGAGCTGCTGCCATTAGAAAAGATATATGTGGCATAAGACAAATGACAGGAAAGACCTTGCATGAACATTGGGAAAGATTCAAGAAGCTGTGTTCGAGCTGTCCCCGCCACCAAATCACCGATCAACTCTTAATTCAATATTTCTATGAAGGCTTGCTGCCAAATGACAGAAGCATGGTGGATGCTGCCTCTGGAGGAGCCTTAGTAGACAAGACCCCTCGCAAAGAATGAGAGATTTGATAGCAAACATGGCATCCAATACCCAACAATTTGGCACACGAATTATTACCTCAACTAGAGGAGTCAATGAGATTCAATCATCTCATGTAGACCAACAGAGAATGGAACACAGACTTGATGAATTGACTTCTTTGGTGAGGCGCTAGCGATGGGACAACAAGCACCAATGCAGATGGCTGCAACTGTTTGTGGCATTTGCTCTTGTTCATCTCATCCTACTGATGCATGCCCCACACTTCAGGATGGTGGTTCTATTTTTCCAGAGCAATCTGTTGCAGCAGCTGGTATTTTTCCTAGTAGACCCCAATATCAGTAATCACAGCAGCAGCCCAGGTATGATCCATTTTCTAATACCTATAACCCTGGCTGGAGGGACCATCCCAACCTGAGATATGGAAATTCTGGTCAACAACAACAACAACCCTACCAATAGCAGCAACCGCAGTTTAGATACCAAGCTACAGGCCCTGGCAACAAGTACCAACCTCCTGCATTTAGGCAAGCACAACCTGCGCCGCCACCCATGCAGCAGCCCCTCCAGCCTACTTGCTTCAACACCCACTTCAACCGAGCCACCTTTCGAAGACTTGATGAAACAGCCAAAAAATTAATGCCACCATCCGAATTTACAAACTCAAATTGGGCAGATGGCAACCACTCGAGTGAGTGAAAAGTCAAGGGTCGAACCAATTGCTTTCACAAACAGTCAACAACCCAAGAGGCAATGTAAGTGCCATTAGCTTGAGAAGTGGCAGAGAAGTTGACGGTCCTACTCCACCACAACCTGAACTACAAGTGCAGCAACCAGAAGGTGACCAGAAACAGAATAAAATGGATAGCTCAGTCCAAAAATTTGTGACATAGAAGAAATGTGCAGAGAATTCAAATCTGGCCATTCCACTACCTTTTCCAAACAGAGTCACACAGTCCAAGCATACTGCGCAAACAGAAATAGAAAAAGAAGTCATGGACACATTCAGGAAGGTGGAAATCAATATTCCTCTCTTGGATGCAATCAAGCAAATTCCTAAGTATGCCAAATTTCTCAAGGAGTTGTGCACTCACAAGAGAAGACTTAAGGGTACTGAGAAGATTAGCATGGGCAGAAATGTTTCTGCAATGATTCTGCCAAGCATGCCACAGAAATGCAAAGATCCTGGAACTTTCACAATTCCTTGCACGATAGGCAACTCCAGATTTGAACATGCAATGCTAGATTTGGGTGCTTCAATCAATGTCATGCCTATGTCAGTTTATAAGTCATTGAACATTGGCACTTTGCAACCCACTGGTATCGTGATTCAGTTAGCGAATAGGACCACTGCTCATCCAGCAAGAGTGCTGGAAGATGTGTTAGTTCGGGTGAATGAGTTAATTTTTCCAGCGGACTTCTACGTCTTGGACATGGAAGATGAGTCTTCAGCAAACCATGCTCCATTGATTCTAGGCAGACCATTCCTCAAGACCGCCAACACCAAGATAGATGTGCATGCTGGCACCTTTTCTATGGAGTTTGGCGATGATTTGGTATAGTTTAACATTTTTGATGCCATGAGACATCCCCTAGAGGAGCATTCTATTTTCCATATTGATGTGATTGAGATGCTGGTTGATGATGTTTATGCTGATTTATATGCTGAATTCCCTGATATTGTTGACTTTCTGGATTCTGTTTCTTGTGATACATGTACTGCTTGTGATATTGAGCCGTGTGCTGCATGTGCTGAGATTTATGCTGGTATGAGTGATGATGCAACTGCTGACTTGAATGATACCGCATGTGAAAATAGAAGTCAGAATTGTGCTGAATTTAATGTTGCTGAATTAGTTGTTTCAAATAGCTTGCTGCCTTCCATTGTACAACCCCCATCCTTAGAGTTGAAGACTTTGCCAGACCATCTTAAATATGCATATTTAGGAGATGGTGAGAAGTCGCGTGATGATTGTTGCTAAGAATCTGCAACCTGAACAAGAAGAAAAATTGCTGCAGGTTTTGAGGCAGAATAAGCAAGCCATCGGATGGACACTTGCAGATCTTCCTGGTATTAGTCCCTCCACATGCATGCATAGGATTTTATTGGAGGAGGACACGAAACCAGTAAGGCAACCCCAAAGGAGACTGAACCCCTTGATTCTAGATGTGGTGAAGAAGGAAGTGACCAAGCTACTTCAAGCTGGCATTATTTATCCCATATCAGACAGTAAATGGGTGAGCCCCGTGCAAGTTGTTCCCAAGAAATCTGGGGTCACAGTAGTTGAGAATAAGAATAATGAACTTTTACCCACAAGAGTTCAGAACAGTTGGCGGGTTTGCATTGATTATAGGCGGCTTAACCAGGTTACCAGAAAAGATCATTTTCCGCTACCTTTCATTGATCAGATGTTGGAGAGGCTAGCTGGCAAGTCGCATTATTGTTTCCTGGATGGATATTCGGGCTATTTTCAGATTCATATAGCCCCAGAAGACCAAGAGAAGACTACTTTCACTTGTCCATTTGGCACATTTACATACAGGAGGATGCCCTTTGGTCTGTGCAATGCTCCGGGCACCTTTCAAAGGTGTATGGTAAGTATCTTTTCTGACTTTTTAGAGAATTGCATGGATGTGTTTATGGATGATTTTACTGTCTATGGCTCTTCCTTTGATGCATGTCTGGATAGTCTGGCTCAGGTTTTACATAGATGCATTGAAACTAACCTTGTTCTGAATTTTGAGAAATGTCATTTCATGGTAGAACAAGGCATAGTTTTAGGGCATATAATATCTAGCAAGGGTATTGAGGTAGATCCTGCGAAAATAGATGTTATTTCATGCCTATCTTACCCCACATGTGTGCGGGAGGTTCGTTCTTTCCTTGGTCATGCAGGTTTCTATAGGCGATTCATAAAAGATTTCAGCAAAATTGCTCTTCCACTATCCAACTTGCTACAAAAAGAAGTGGAGTTCCATTTTGACCGAAATGCAAGGATGCCTTCAATCACTTGAAGCAAGCATTGACCAAGACACCTATCATCCAACCACCAGATTGGACACTCCCATTTGAGCTCATGTGTGATGCCTCTAATTATGCTTTGGGAGCTGTTCTTGCACAAAGGGTCGGGCAAGATATCTCATGTCATCTCCTATGCCTCAAGAACTTTAGATCCTCGCACAAGTCAACTACACCACCACCGAAAAGGAACTTTTAGCAATTGTTTTTGCTTTAGATAAATTTCGATCATATTTGCTTGGTTCTAGAGTGGTTGTGTTTTCAGATCATACAACCAAGTTTCTCCCGAAGAAGCTTGATGCAAAGCCTAGGTTGATTAGGTGGATTTTGCTCCTCCAAGAGTTTGATATTGAAATCCGTGATAAAAGTGGAGTGGAGAATTTAGTGGCTGATCACCTAAGCCGAATTGAAAGGAAGGCAGATACTTTTCCTATCCATGATGTCTTCCCTGATGAGCAGCTTTTCAAGTTGCAAGGTAACACTCCTTGGTTTGCTGATTTGATAAATTTCTTAGTTGCTGGTGTTTTCCCTGCACATTTTATTAGGGCTCAGATTGATAAATTGAAGAGTGAGTCAAAATATTATGTATGGGACGACCCTTATCTGTGGAAATTTTGTAGTGACCAAGTCATTAGGAGATGCGTGCCTGATAATGAATTCCATTCTATTCTTAGCTTTTGTCATACACTTGCATGTGGCGGTCATTTTGGTCCCCAAAGGACTGCTAGGAAAGTTTTGGAATCTGGATTATATTGGCCTACTCTATTTCATGATACATATGTGTTTTGTAAATCTTGTGATCAATGCCAAAGAACAGGAAACACTTCTCGAAGGAATGAGATGCCCTAGAAATCCTTATTGTTCTATGAGATTTTTGATGTATGGGGTATTGATTTTATGGGACCCTTTCTTGTTTCTTTTGGTTTTGTTTACATTTTGCTAGCTGTTGATTATGTATCCAAGTGGGTGGAAGCAAAAGCTACTCGGACTGATGATTCCAAAGTTGTTGTGGATTTTGTTAGATCACAGATTTTCTGCAGGTTTGGAGTTCCGAAGGCCATCATCAGTGATCAGGGTTCACATTTTTGTAATCGAAGCATGGAAGCTTTGATGAAAAAGTATGGGGTCTTGCACAGAGTTTCTACACCTTACCATCCCCAAACTAATGGGCAAGCCGAGATTTCCAACAGGGAGATCAAGCAGATACTCCAGAAGACAGTTCAACCTAATAGAAAAGACTGGAGCAAGAGGCTTGAGGATGCTTTATGGGCTTACCAGACTGCTTATAAGACACCAATCGGGATGTCTCCGTATCGGATTGTTTTTGGAAAAGCCTGCCACCTGCCGGTGGAAATTGAGCATTATGCATTCTGGGCGGTGAAAAGGTGCAACTTGGACCTAGATCAAGCAGGTATGGAGAGGAAGCTGCAATTGCAACAATTTGAGGAGATCCGCTTGGAGGCTTATGAAAGTTCCAAACTTTATAAGGAGAAGACCAAAGCCTTCCATGATAAGTTGATTCTGAGGAAAACATTTGAGATTAGTCAAAAAGTTCTCCTCTATAACTCCCGCCTCCGACTCATGCCTGGCAAATTAAGGTCTAGATGGGATGGACCATTTATTGTTACTAAGGTTTTTCCTTCTGGTGCTGTTCAGATTAAAAGTGAGGTCACTGACAAAGCTTTCATCGTAAATGGACACCGCCTCAAACAGTATCATGAACTTCCAAAGAATGGAGAAATGGAGGTGATGAACCTTCTACATCTGCATTATGAATAAAAAAAAGAAAAAAATAGAAAACAATAGAAAAAAAAAAAGGAAAAGAAAAGAAAAGAGAAAAAAAAACAACTGTGTGCCCGACAATGAGGTAGGTAGTGTCATTAAATTTTGTCACTCGGAAGCATGTGGAGGTCATTTTTTTTTCTTCAGCGACAACAACTGCGAAAATCTTGCAGTATGGATTTTATTGGCCTACTTTATTCAAGGTCTGTTACACCTTTTGCATAAGCTGCGAAAATTGGTCAAAAACGTTCTGCTTTGACATTATCATCTGCACCTACTCCTTGGGAAATTGAGATCTAGGTGGCGCGGTTCTTTTGTTGTCAAACACGTGTATCTTCTGGGGCCGTAGATATTGAGGATCCTAAGAATGGTAATGTGCTCAAAGTTAATGGACAGAGACTCAACCATTCCTGGAAAACTAAGTTCTTGAGTTCTTTGTGTTGCCGGTTAAGTGGCGGATACGGTACTCCGTGACTCTCAAGTCGGTTTATTTTTCAGTTTTCCAAAATAACTGAACCCTCCTTCTCCTTCAAAATGGATGTCATTCTTTCAAACCTGAGGAAACATTTTCCTTCTCTTCCTCAAAATGCTCTGAGAAAGATCTACAAAGTTCGATGTGAAAGATTGAGACTGTTAATGCACAAAGGTATGCCAAAAGATGTACACTGGATAATTGAAGTAAAGGTCCGATTAGCAGGTGAGTCCTCAATTTCATTTGACTCATATATGCCCGGTCTTGGAAGAAGTTCATATTTTAAAAGGAGAAGAGCAAAAAGGTTACAAGTCTGTCACAAATGTGGACGATGGAACTGTAACAAGCGATGTCGTATTTTGGAGATGGTTTCCGCAAATAGAGAAGATAAAATTTTCTTCATTAAGAATGGACTAAGTAAGGAGTCATTAGATGATATTTTATTGACTCTTGAGACGCATTCTTGTGGATTGGTGCATCGTGAAATTCTTAAATTGTGGAATCTCTTCAAGGATGAAGAAAAACGCTACAGTCTTGGGAATCTGACTCTAAAAGACCCTGTTTGCCAATTTATAAGAAAATTAGATGGGAAGTTTATCCTAGACTCATAGAAGACGTTTAAGCCGTTACTGGACGTTAAATGTAACACCCTTGTGGGGATGTCACATATATAAAGAAGGATAAATAAAATCTACCCAAGTTGTAAAATATTTATTACGTACTAATACGGGTTGTAAAATAATTCTTGTTAAACAGAATATTATTAAATAAAATAATGCAGAAATATAAAATAAACAGAAACAACATCACTCATAATATACATATGGTCCAAGTTATAAGTTATACAAATAATTTACAACTATAACCACAAATATTTAAACATAAACAAGAAACCAAACCAAAAAACGAAGAGTCAATATATACATACGCAGACGTGCCCAAAAATACATCATAAATATTTAATCCTCTGATGGATCACTCTCAGGAAACTCATCGAAGATAAATATCCAGGATGCCTCGACACTCGGCGGACATGAGACCGCGCAGTCGATACGAGAGTCATCTCACTAGGCTCAATGGACACACCACCCCAATGACGCCTAAGAGATAAAGGCAACTCTAAGTGTAGAAACACAGTAGTTGTCATCACTGGCTCTCCATCAAACGTAAGTCGTATGGACACAGTCAACCGTCCCACATAAGTCACTGAGTCTCTGTCTCCCCCGCAGATGCCAAGCTAACGATCCACCGTGAAACTCGAGTGTCACAAAACCCAAAAATCCCGGCACCGCCATACCCAAACTAATCACCCAATGGGTATGGATGATCGATGGTTCTTGGTCGTCGTACTGATCTTCGGCTTGCTTTCTTCTTCCTCCTCGGATACAAAATCTCAAGAGGTTGTTCCTCTTCCTCAAACTCTTTACCACGTAAAATAAATATACATAAAACACATACAATAAAGAGGTAAGACAAACTAAAATCATCACAAACATGGCAAATAAGAAAACGACAAATAACAGATACATAGTTCATGCAATATAAAAAGCTATAACATTAATTAATAACAGAATAGTATCATAACAACACATAATATCACAGATAAAATAAAATAATATCCAAGATATAACCATATATAATATGACACGATCCTACTCCATGGAGCTAAACACAAACAGATATCAGAGAGAGAATGACTCGCAAAATCTATTAGTACCACAGCCTACAACCAAACTATTGCTATCATCACACGTTGCGTCTATAGCCCCACGTCACATGGAATCCATCATCCAAGGCATGGTGTAGTTCACGGTCTCACGTTGTGGCACTACAGGCAATGTACTATTAGACTTTACGCAATCTCGATTAAATATAGTGCGTGTCGAGTTCATTAGTGTGCTATCGGTTACCACGACCCAGCAGAGCGACCGACTATCCATATATGGAATCCCGTACACTAACGTCTCCCAGTTCATAAAGACAATGAACCACACTATGTTTATCGCATCGACAACACGATGTGATTCACCTCGTCAACCAATCCACCAAAAACTGGCATAATCTCAAATTACCAAGATATCCTCAAAGATAAAAGATACAGTAAGTCCCAGTCCGGACAAATCCTGTTCCAAAGCCCGTACGGGTTCACCTCATAGCCCGACAGCAGAAAAGAGAAAAAAAATAGAAAGTATCGTTTTGGTCAATCGCGTAGAAATTTTATCGCGTTTTCACAATCTCGTCGTTTTTACAAATGTTTTTAAATCGCGTCAATATATTTTGCTGTTTTTAAAATCGCGTAGAGTTTTTAATACGTTTTCTCAATCGCGTAAAAGTTTTAAATTATTTTATGGTCCAAATCCCTTAAAAATTACTGTTTAAATAAACAGAAATAATAATTAATACGTTTAAACTACGTAAAATATTTTACGTACCGTATACTGTCTTTTGGACATCTTTTCTCTCTTATTTGCCCATTTTTACTAAAAATTGACAGTATTTTGCTTAGAAAATTATATTAATGGTTTCCTAATTTTACCGTAAAAATTCTATTTACTTAATTTTTAACCGTATAATTTAATCCTTTTGAAAACCCCTAACATGCTTCAAAATAAAGTATGAGTTATATGTTAGAAATTTTCGAAAGTTACTGTATTTCTTTTCTAACAATAAAATTATTAATTTTAATCCTTAAACTTAATTCTAATCAATTTGTTTCTTTAAAACTCATTGTAGAAAATTCTTTTTAACATATATTGCATCTTTATACTTGAAAATGGTTTGGAATTGATTTTAGAAATCATAAATTCTTGGTTTGGCATGTTGGCCGAAATATATATTTGGATCATTTGATTTCTAAATTCATTTTCCTTGATCTAAACAATTCTATCTCTTGTTGATTTCCCTAGATTAATTAAATTACACTTTAGGAAAATAATGAGAACATTTTGGTTCTCCTTTTGAGTCAATGGCCGTGAGCCCTAGAATTGTGTTCTTTGGAACACTCATGCATTCCTTAGCATGTTATTCACATCCTATACATTATCATGCATTTCTAACACATGTAAATTATCAAAGCTTGTAGACATGCAATTTAAAGCTTGTAGACATGCAACTACATACAAATTATTACAATTATCAAATAGGAAAGCTACTAACAACCACACAAACAAGCTACTAAACAAACACAAACAAGGAATCCTTATGGATTCTACAATCACCACAAATAAAACTCCATCTTCTTACCACCACACATGGATGATAAGATTTGTCTTCCTCTTACCTTAAATGAAGACAAAATATTCTTTCACTCCTCTTCTAGGTTTCGGTTTTCTCCTTCAAATCACCTAACAAACTTAAACAAAAATCTACAAGTTACTAACCATAAAAAGAGAGCTTAAACCATGGAGAAATCATGGCTTGGAACTTTGAAAAAGAATTTAGAAATGGAAAACAAGAAATTTCACCTTCTAGGTAAAATTTTCCAAGTAGGTTTCCAAGCTTCAAATGGAAGATTTTGCAAGAACTCTCAACTAGAGATGTTCTTAGGATTGTGTTTAGGTTTAGAAAACTTGGTTGGATAAAATTTTGGGTGGTTGGATGGTATAGAACAAGGCTTGGCCGAAACTAGCTTCAAGGAAGCTTCAATGGTGTTTAGGGTTTTTGGAAGAGAGAGAAGAGAGAAAATTGCATGAAAGATGAAGTGATTAATGGTCTTCCAACCTTGAATGGCCGTGGACTTCAAGCTTGAAAGGTGTCCATTGGCTTGGCTTCATCCTAGCCTTAGGATGGATCAAAGGTTAAGATTAAAACTTGGTTAGCAAGCTTGTTTCCTATTGGTTCCTTCTAACCTAGTCACTAAGCCTTGTCATTAAGCTTCATCATTACACTAACCTAGTCACTAAGCTAGTCATCATGTTCTAGAGAATTCCTTCACTAATGATGATTAATTAAACTACTAAGTTAACTGTTTTAACTAAACGTGGGTCCCACAAAACATTTTCGGGTCCACTGTCATCTAATTATACTGACTAATAAAATAATATACAAAATTATTTTATTAGACAGTTAAATCCTAAACATTAAAAGATTATTTACCGTCTCATTCAGAATTGGGTTTAGTAAGATCCCCAGTCTGAATAATTAAAACAAGATTTCCCACCGAAAAATATTATTTTCTTGTCCCGAGCAAATCGCACAAAAAGTCCAAATAAAATCACAAACAGTAATATTAAGCACTGTAACATATAGAAAAATTAAAAACAGTACAATCGGGACGTAACGACCATTTTTTCATTTTTCCTCACGACGAAGCAAATCATCCAAAATGTTCAAATAAAATTACAGACAGTATTAATTGTCTGTATATCTCCCGAAAAAATTAAAACAGTAGCTTACGAAAATTTTTATTTTACCGTCTCGAAGCAAAATACGTAAAACGATCAAATAAAATTTTAGCCTGTAAAACATATTTGTATTTCATATAGAAAAACAAGAAACAGTAAAATAGGGACATAACAGTCATTTACACAAAAGCTTGAAAAACAGCAAACAGAACATTCAAGACATTTTTCTAAAAATTGGGGTGTTACAACTCTCCCCAACAAATAAAAATTTTGTCCTCGAAATTCGCTGCTCATCAAAACAAATGAGGATACTGATCCCTCATTTTATCTTCCAGTTCCCAGGTAGCATCACCCATCACATCATTCCATATAACTTTCACCAGCTCCATCATCTTCCCTCGAAGCTGCTTTACCTTTCTGTCCTCAATTCTAACAGGTAAAGTCTCGTAAGTCAAATTCTCTTTCATCTGGTTGTATAACATGCGTCGGATCTGGTATATACTTCCGTAACTGAGATACATGAAATACATCATGCAGATTGGATAGAAAAGGCGGCAAAGCAATCTGATACGCTATAGGACCTATACGTCGGATAATCTGATACGGTCCAATGAACTTAGGAGTAAGCTTTTTAGACTTGATAACTCTTCCGACACCGGTCGTAGGAGTAACTCTTAGAAATACATGCTCACCCTCCTCAAACTCAAGAGGTCGTCTTTGTTTATCCGCATAACTCTTTTATCTGCTTTGTGTCATTTTCATCTTCTCTTGTATCATCTTTACCTTCTTTGTAGTCTGTTGTACAAGATCTGGTCCAACAGTCATCCTTTCCCCATCCTGATACCAACATAACAGGGTTCGATATCGCCTTCCATACAATGCCTCATAAGGTGCCATCCCTATACTTGAGTGAAAACTATTGTTGTAGGTGAATTCTATCAAAGATAAAAATTCATCCCAACTTCCTCGTTGCTCCAAAACACAAGCACGCAACAGATCCTCCAAAGACTGTATAGTTCTCTCTGTTTGACCATCAGTCTGCGGATGATATGCTGAACTCAGTCGCAACTTAGTTCCCATAGCTTCTTACAGACTTCGCCAAAACCTTGACGTAAACCTCGGATCCCGGTCAGAAACTATACATGTAGGTACACCATGTAATCTAACAATCTCACTGATGTACAACTGGGTTAATCTTTCCAACGAATACTTGATATTAATTGGTAAGAAATGAGCCGATTTAGTAAGCCTATCGACTATAACCCATATTGAATCATGACCTTTCCTCATCTTCGGCAAACCAGTAACGAAATCCATAGAGATACTATCCCATTTCCACTTTAGAATAGATAACGGTTGCAACATTCCAGCTGGTCTTTAATGTTCCACTTTCACTTTCTGACAAACCAAACAAGACTCCACATACTCTGCTACGTCTCTTTTCATCCTTGGCCACCAAAACAACCTTTTCAAGTCTTGGTACATCTTGGTCATCCCCGGATGTAAACTAAGGTCACTAGTATGAGCTTCTTCTAGGATCGACTTCTTCAATTCAGAATCATCAGGCATACAAATTCTTCCCTTAAACCTTAAGATTCCATCTGCCCCTTCTTCTACCGTCGCTTTATGACCTTGCTTTAACAATTCCTTCTCATTTTGCAAAAACATATCTTCCTTTTGTTTATCTCGGACAACATCAAGAAATTCGTTTATGATCACAACCTTAAATAAACGAACTCTTTCAGGTAGAAACTCCACAGACAACCATAGATCTCGAAACTTGTTAATCAACTCTTCCTCCTTGATCATCATGCCGAAACACTAAGCACCTTTCTACTCAAGGCATCAGCTACCACATTAGCTTTTCCCGGGTGGTATTGAAGTTGAAAATCATAATTCTTTAAGAATTCCAACCATCGTCTTTGCCTCATATTCAATTCTTTCTGATCAAACAAGAATTTCAGACTTTTGTGATCACTAAAGACATTGAACAGCGCTCCATACAGAAAATGCCTCCATATTTTCAGAGCAAAACCACCGCAGCCAATTCCAAATCGTGTGTTGGATAGTTCCTCTCATGAACCTTCAACTGACGAGAAGCATACGCCACAACATTCCGGTTTTGCATCAAAACGTAACCTAACCTTTGATAAGAAGCATCACAATACACGTCAAAAGTTCCCTTAGAATCTGGCAAGATCAACACAGGTGTAGTTGTTAATTTCTTCTTCAACTCTTGAAAACTGGCTTCACGTTCTTCCGTCCATTCAAAAGCTTGACTTTTCCTCGTAAGTTGTGTAAGCGGTCCAGCAATCTTCGAAAAACCTTCGATAAACCTCCGGTAATAACCAGCAAGTCCAACAAAACTTCGAACTTCTGTTACCGTCTTAGGTCTTTCCCACTGTAACACAGTCTCCACTTTTGATGGGTCTACTGCAATACTTTCTTTCGAAATCACGTGACCTAAAAACTGAACTTTTTCCAACAAGAATTCACATTTAGCCAACTTCGCATACAGCTGCTTTTCTCTCAAAATCTGAAGAACAATACCAAGATGTTCAGCATGCTCTTCCTTAGATTGAGAATAGATCAGAATGTCATCGATAAAGACAACGACAAATCTGTCTAGATATGGACGAAAAATCCTGTTCATATAATCCATAAATATGGCAGGAGCATTCGTCACCCCGAATGGCATTACCTGATACTCATAATGTCCATAACGAGTTCGAAAAGCGATTTTCGGTACATCTTCCCCCTTAACACGAATCTGGTGATAACCCGATCTCAGATCTATCTTGGAAAATACCACAGCTCTCCTCTTAACTGATCCATCAAATCGTCAATTCTTGGAAGCGGATATTTATTCTTGATAGTCACCTTGTTCAGCTGACGATAATCCACACAAAGCCGAGAAGTTCCGTCCTTCTTCTTGACCAAAAGCACTGGCGCACCCCATGGTGAAACACTAGGTCGCACAAACTGTTTCTCTAACAATTCCACCAATTGCTTCTTCTGCTCCTCCAACTCTGCTGGCGACATACGGTACGGTGCAATTGAGATAGAACCTGCTCCTGGTACTAAATCAATTGAAAACTCGATCTCCCTCTCAGGTGGCAAACCAGGTACGTCATTAGGAAAAACCTCTAGAAACTCATTGACAACAGGAATAGTATTCACATCCTTCTCATTCTTAACCTCTAGAGAAGACAATACCACATATCCCTGTGCTCCCTCTCTTAACAAAGACTTGACCTTAACAAAGAGCTTAAGAATCCAGATTTTTCTTCCTTAGGAAAAACTATGGTTTTGCTTGGCACAATCTATAAGGATATGGTTAGAAGATAACCAAATCCATCCCTAAGATTACATCTATCTCAACAAGAGGTAAACAAATCAAGTTGACCAAAAACTTACGATCCTTCACAACAACAGACAATCCAAACATATCTTTGATGCAATCACAGTTTAGCATTGGAGTAGAAACACTCAATTTAACATTCAAAGAAGACACAGACAACTTCAATCTTTCCACACAATCATATGCAATAAACGAGTGTGTAGCATCAGAGTCATATAACACAGTCAAATGGTTACCTCCAATGTCACCTTCTCCTTGTATAAGATCATCAGATTGAGAAATTTCTGTTCCCGTCATAGTATATACTCGCCCTCCAGATCTCGGTTGAGTATTCCCTGACTTCTGTTGATTAGCACGAACATAACGAACAGCAGGTTTCCTTTCTGGCTGAGTACAATCCATCGACATATGCCCAGGCTGTTTACAGTTAAAACAAATTGTCCCCTTAATCGTGCACTCCGGAGAAATATGACCTTTCTTTCCGCACTTAAAACATGTTGGCGTGAACGTCACTTTCTGTCCAGCTCCACTACTACTTGTACTCCCCCCAACTGGTGGTCGTTGAGATTGACTCCCTGATGGTCGGGAATACGGCTTGCGCTGAAATCGATTCGTATTACTTCCTCCACCTCTTTGAAACCTTGTCGGCCCAAAGTTACGATTCCTCTGATCTCTCGACGGCGCTAATTCCTCAAGTCGCGCACATGCATCAACCAAAGCATGAAACTGATTTATCCTCAAGGATATCACCCCTTGCTTCAGTTCCACTCTCAAGCCAGATTCAAACTTCCGACATCTCCATGTATCATCCGGTCGAGTTTGAGCATAATCCGAGAATTGAGACAAATTCTCAAATTTTGTCGCATACTCATTCACCGTCATATTTCCCTGTCGCAAACCAAGAAATTCCATTTCCTTGGCATGCCTAGCACTTGCAGGAAAATACTTTCCCAGAAAAGCATCAGAAAATACTTCCCACGTAATTTCAGTTTCTTCAGCTTGTAAAACTTGGCGAGTTCCTCTCCACCAATGTTCTCCATTTCCTCTTAGCATAAAGACAAAGATAAGTCACCTTCTTGTCATCTCGTGCATCTCATTCCTTCAAAAATTCTCTCCAAGTCTTGTATCCATTGACTTGCTTTCTCCGGATCAACCTCGCCTCTAAATCGGCGGATTATGGCGCCTAAATTCGATATAAATTTAAGGCATCGCGAGTAGCATCTTCTTCATTGAGTCGCTTCTCAAATTCTGCTACATCATTACCTCAGCCATTCGCTGCATAGCTTCAGCAGCTGCAATCATAGGGTCCATATCACGATTCACATTTGCACGTCCTCTGCCTCGTCCAGACATCTTCTTTCTTCAAACAGAACAAAACAGAACTAGATACATCCTTTCGGAAATAAATCACAGAGAATCACACAGCACAAACAAAAACAGACCCAACTACAACCCCAAAAGACTCTAACTTGGGCTCTGATACCAACTAATGTAACACCCTTGTGGGGATGTCACATATATAAAGAAGGATAAATAAAATCTACCCAAGTTGTAAAACATTTATTACGTACTAATACGGGTTGTAAAATAATTCCTGTTAAACAGAATATTATTAAATAAAATAATGCAGAAATATAAAATAAACAGAAACAACATCACTCATAATATACATATGGTCCAAGTTATAAGTTATACAAATAATTTACAACTATAACCACAAATATTTAAACATAAACAGTAAACCAAAAACAGTAAAGAGTCAATATATACATACGCAGACGCGCCCAAAAATACATCATAAATATTTAATCCTCTGATGGATCACTCTCAGGAAACTCATCAGAAGATAAATATCCAGGATACCTCGACACTCGGCGAACATGAGACCGCGCAGTCGATACGAGAGTCATCTCACTAGGCTCAGTGGACACACCACCCCAATGACGCCTAAGAGATAAAGGCAACTCTAAGTGTAGAAACACAGTAGTCGTCATCACTGGCTCTCCATCAAACGTAAGTCGTATGGACACAGTCAACCGTCCCACATAAGTCACTGAGTCTCTGTCTCCCCGCAGATGCCAAGCTAACGATCTACCGTGAAACTCGAGTGTCACAAAACCCAAAAATCCTGGCACCGCCATACCCAAACTAATCAGTCCAATGGGTATGGATGATCAGATGGTTCTTGGTCGTCGTACTGATCTTCGGCTTGCTGCTCTTCTTCCTCCTCAGTATACAAAATCTCAAGAGGCTGTTCCTCTTCCTCAAACTCTTTACCACGTAAAATAAATATACATAAAACACATACAATAAAGAGGTAAGACAAACTAAAATCATCACAAACATGGCAAATAAGAAAACGACAAATAACAGATACATAGTTCATGCAATATAAAAAGCTATAACATTAATTAATAACAGAATAGTATCATAACAACACATAATATCACAGATAAAATAAAATAAGAAATAGACAAATTATCATAATAATAACCAAATAAAATAAACAGATAAAATAAAATAATATCCAAGATATAACCATATATAATATGACACGATCCTACTCCATGAGCTAAACACAAACAGATATCGAGAGAGAAATGACTCGCAAAATCTATTAGTACCACGGCCACCCAACCAAACTATTATGTTGTCACACGTTGCGTCTATAGCCCCACGTCACATGGAATCCATCATCCAAGGCATGGTGTAGTTCACGGTCTCACGTTGTGGCACTACAGGCAATGTACTATTAGACTTTACGCAATCTCGATTAAATATAGTGCGTGTCGAGTTCATTAGTGTGCTATCGGTTACCACGGCCCAGCGGAGCAACCGACTGTCCATATATGGAATCCCGTACACTAACGTCTCCCAGTTCATAAAGACAATGAACCACACTACGTTTATCGCATCGACAACACGATGTGATTCACCTCATCAACCAATCCACCAAAAACTGGCATAATCTCAAATTACCAAGATATCTTCAAAGATAAAAGATACAGTAAGTCCCACCGGACAAATACTGTTCCAAAGCCTGTACGGGTTCACCTCATAGCCCGACAGCAGAAAAAAGAAAAAAAATAGAAAGTATTGTTTTGGTCAATCGCATAGAAATTTTATCGCGTTTTCACAATCTCGTCGTTTTTACAAACGTTTTTAAATTGTGTAATTATATTTTGCTGTTTTTAAAATCGCGTAGAGTTTTTAATACATTTTCTCAATCGCGTAAAAGTTTTAAATTATTTTATGGTCCAAATCCCTTAAAAATTACTGTTTAAATAAACAGAAATAATAATTAATATGTTTAAACTACGTAAAATATTTTCCATACCGTATACTGTCTTTTGGACATCTTTTCTCTCTTATTTGCCCGTTTTTACTAAAAATTGACAGTATTTTGCTTAGAAAATTATATTAATGGTTTCCTAATTTTACCGTAAAAATTCTATTTACTTAATTTTTAACTGTATAATTTAATCCTTTTGAAAACCCCTAACATGCTTCAAAATAAAGTATGAGCTATATGTTAGAAATTTTCGAAAACTTACTGTATTTCTTTTCTAACAATAAAATTATTAATTTTAATCCTTAAACTTAATTCTAATCAATTTGTTTCTTTAAAACTCATTGTAGAAAATTCTTTTTAACATATATTGCATCTTTATACTTGAAAATGGTTTTTGGAATTGATTTTAGAAATCATAAATTCTTGGTTTGGCATGTTGGCCGAAATATATATTTGGATCATTTGATTTCTAAATTCATTTTCCTTGATCTAAACAATTCTATCTCTTGTTAATTTCCCTAGATTAATTAAATTACACTTTAGGAAAATAATGAGAACATTTTGGTTCTCCTTTTGAGTCAATGGCCGTGAGCCCTAGAATTGTGTTCTTTGGAACACTCATGTATTTCTTAGCATGTTATTCACATCCTATACATTATCATGCATTTCTAACACATGTAAATTATCAAAGCTTGTAGACATGCAATTTAAAGCTTGTAGACATGCAACTACATACAAATTATTACAATTATCAAATAGGAAAGCTACTAACAACCACACAAACAAGCTACTAAACAAACACAAACAAGGAATCCTTATGGATTCTACAATCACCACAAATAAAACTCCATCTTCTTACCACCACACATGGATGATAAGATTTGTCTTCCTCTTACCTTAAATGAAGACAAAATATTCTTTCACTCCTCTTCTAGGTTTCGGTTTTCTCCTTCAAATCACCTAACAAACTTAAACAAAAATCTACAAGTTACTAACCATAAAAAGAGAGCTTAAACCATGGAGAAATCATGGCTTGGAACTTTGAAAAAGAATTTAGAAATGGAAAACAAGAAATTTCACCTTCTAGGTAAAATTTTCCAAGTAGGTTTCCAAGCTTCAAATGGAAGATTTTGCAAGAACTCTCAACTAGAGATGTTCTTAGGATTGTGTTTAGGTTTAGAAAACTTGTTGGATAAAATTTTGGGTGGTTGGATGGTATAGAACAAGGCTTGGCCGAAACTAGCTTCAAGGAAGCTTCAATGGTGTTTAGGGTTTTTGGAAGAGAGAGAAGAGAGAAAATTGCATGAAAGATGAAGTGATTAATGGTCTTCCAACCTTGAATGGCCGTGGACTTCAAGCTTGAAAGGTGTCCATTGGCTTGGCTTCATCCTAGCCTTAGGATGGATCAAAGGTTAAGATTAAAACTTGGTTAGCAAGCTTGTTTCCTATTGGTTCCTTCTAACCTAGTCACTAAGCCTTGTCATTAAGCTTCTTCATTACACTAACCTAGTCACTAAGCTAGTCATCATGTTCTAGAAAATTCCTTCACTAATGATGATTAATTAAACTACTAAATTAACTATTTTAACTAAACGTGGGTCCCACAAAACATTTTCGTCCATCATGTCATCTAATTATACCGACTAATAAAATAATATACAAAATTATTTTATTGACGCTTAAATCTTAAAAATTAAAAGATTATTTACCGCCTCATTCAATTGGGTTTAGTAAGATCCCATTCCTGAATAATTAAAACAAGATTTCCTACTCCGAAAAATATTATTTTCTTGTCCCGAGCAAATCGCACAAAAAGTCCAAATAAAATCACAGACAAGTAATATTAAGCAATCGTAATATATAGAAAAATTAAAAAAAGATAATCGGACGTAACGGTCATTTTTTTATTTTTCTCACGATGAAGCAAATCATCCAAAATGTTCAAATAAAATTACAGACAAGATTAATTGTCTCAGTATATCTCCGAAAAAATTAAAACAAGAGCTTACGAAAATTTTTATTTTACCGTCTCAAGCAAAATACGTAAAACGATCAAATAAAATTTTAGCCTAGAAACATATTTGTATTTCATACATAAAAACAAGAAACAGTAAAATAGGGACATAACAGTTATTTACACAAAAGCTTGAAAAACAGCAAACAGAACATTCGGGACATTTTTCTAAAAATTGGGGTGTTACATTAAACCAGAGGCAGATGTGAGCCATATCCACAAACAATCTGTACATATCATCTTCTTCTTCTTCTTCATGTCATCTTTCAAAAAAAAAAAAAAAAAAAAAAAAAAAAAAAAAAAAACAAAAAAAACAAAAAAAATAAAAAAAATTATGTATACATCATAGGGTTGGCTTTGGTAACACAAACCGTGAATGGGGAAATGCATGCATCCCGATCCAAATTTCTTAATTGAAAAACAAAGAAGGTAGATTGTATCCCACATGTGAGGCAGTCGGTCGTATTATGGCCACTTGTCCCTTTTGGGAGCCCTATGTTGCGCTGGTCTTGAATGGGTCGAATACTGGTCAACAATGCTTTAGCACAAAGCTGAAAGAGCAGACTACCTCCATCCCAATCTTAAGTAAGTATACACTCATCTTTCATCAAGTTTTTCTAACAATTTAAAAAAAAAAACGGACGTGATGTCTACTGCACTCATGACGCGCAGTATAAAAATACGCCATGAAAACTGTACATACAGGTATGTCATCATTTTCTATTTCTTTTATCTTTGTATCATTTTGTTGTATTTTGATTTTTGTACAGACGATCCTTTGAGCAGGGTCCTTCAGGGGTTTCTAGACTTCTTTACCTTGATGGTTTTCTTGAAGTCAAAAAAAAAAAAAAAGATTCTGTGTTTCTTAATTTCAACCTTTTCTGACAACAGCCAACCTACCCTTATAGGTGCAATTATTTCCCTTTCCATTCTTTTTCTTATTTAAACACTCTATTTTCTCCATTTTCCTTCAACTCAGAAACACTCAAAGGGAGGAAAAGTATAGAATGGGGCCTTCTATTCGTAACCTCAAAAATGTCTGTGTTTTTTGTGAGTCTTATGGGAAGGGATTAGAGTTTGTAAACGCAGCTAGCACTCTTGGTCGATCACTTGCTGCGAGGAATATTCATCTTGTATATGGGGGAGGTTGTCGTGGGTTAATGGGGGCTGTATCACTTGCAGCTTTTATAGGAGGCAGTCAAGTTTTAGGTGTTATTCCTAAACCTTTAGCTGAAAATAACATCACTGGAAGGACAGTTGGAGAAGAAATTCAGGTAGCATCCATGCATGGACGAATGAAAACAATGGTTGACAATTCTGATGCATTTATTGTCTTACCCGGTGGTGTTGGTACTTTGGAAGAAATTTTTCAAATTATCTCTTGGGCCGAACTGAACATCCACCATAGACCCATTGGTTTGTTGAATGTTAATAATTTCTTTGATCTTTTGTTATTTTTTCTTGACAAAGTCATGTGGAACGTAAATTTATCACTCCTTCTAAGAAGACAACTTCTTATCTCTCCTCCACTATTGATGAGCTCATTGATAAATTAGAAGCTTTTGAGTATGTACCGATAAGGTATTAGCTCGATAGATTGGTCAATAGGAAGCAGAAAGGAAGTAACAAGAAAAAAAAGCCGATCTGAAACTTTCTCTTTAATGGGTTTGATTTTATTAAAAAAAAATTGTTTTGTTTAGAAAGTATGATATGATTGTCATGGACTTATTAAACCAATTAGTGATGGCAGAGTAAGGAGTAATTTTACTCTTGAGACGCATCTTAATTGGTGGCAGAGTAAGGAGTTTTTTATGTAGTAATTAATTAGTATTAAATTATGGAAGTACTAAAGTTTTATTGTTTGATTTCTTTTCAGGGTCTGATGCGGCACTAACAGTGTGCTTCTTTTCTGCTAGGCGTTGATTCACTTCTTATCAGGTTGTGTTGCTCTTTTCTATATCTCTCTTTCACATTGAGGGCAATGTTATATTAAGTGTGGGGGAGATATTTTGGCATGTTTCTGTTTCTTTTGGTTTGTTAAAAAAAATCAATTAAAAAAAAAAGGTTCATTGCATGATTGAATAACTTTTCTCCATTCTTGAACTGATATGCTTGGTGATGGATGATTGAATTGATGAATTGAGTTTGATGGATGTATACCTTGTGAGATTTTGAGCCTAATGGATGGATTCAACATTTATGACATTCTCTTCTTTCTTGTGTGATTTTCACTCATGTTAATGACCACTCTAGAACTTGCTTTGATTCTTTTTTAGGCTACATTTCACTTGCATGCATGAACATGATTGAGGCCCTCTTTCTTAATTAGCTAGTTTAACCAAATAGCCAACCTTGTTTTCAATATGATATTAAGCACTCTTTTGACTTCTTGAAAATTCTCTGATTCCTGCCAACCTTGTATATTTTCCTTTGCTTAACCCCTTTGAGCTTATTTGACCATTCCTTGTTTCTAGGTCATTATGTGCATTAAATGAAAAATCGTGTTCTTACTTTACCTTAGGGAATAAAAGAACATTAGCTTAGTTAATGGATGAGTTTTTGAACAAGTGTGGGGGTGTGTACAAAATGGTTGTTGAAAAAAGAGTGCCTAAAAAAAATGTATGCATATAGTTATGTTCATATTAAAAAAAAGGATTGGGAAATGAATATGTAAAGGGATATACATTAGAGTTGGGATGAACTTTTATTCTTGTTATTTGAACTCAGCTCTCATTTGCTTTTATTCTCTTTAATATTTATCTTCTCATATCCATTTTATCCTCTTCTGTTACCTTGACCTCACTACAACCTTGAATAAAGTCCTCATGATTTGTGTGTGCATGTGTTTTGAGTAGTGGAGAAGTAGAAGATAAGCAAGCTTATGGTAGTGCAATTTTCATGGGTTGAATTGAGTGAAATACCTACCTTTTAAACACTTGAGAGATTGAGAGAGAATCTTGTGAAGATCTATCATTCTCGATTCGTGTTGAAGATACCTTGCTTGTTGGTTTGAGATGTGGAGAATTGTTAACTCATGAATGTTTTGATCCCTTGAACCTTTGGTTGTTCTTCTTGATTGTAAAATTTTAGTCTTGAGTTTTGCCCAAGAGTGCAAAAAGCTAAGTGTGGGGGAATTTGATAATCACATATTTTATTCATTAAGAAACCCTTATGTTTAGTCATTTACACTCTCCATATTCTTAATTGATTGAGTTTGGTATGATTTTGTGAGTTTAAGCTCAAATTGGTCCTAATTGAATATTTTCAGCATTATTGAGACTTGACACTGTTTCTGTATTTTGGCCATAACTTGAGTTCTTAATATCTGATAAAATGAATTTTACCTTGTAGGAAATCTAAGATGAAGCTCTACAACTTTGATGAAGAGTTCGAAGTCCCAAACAGATGTCTAAAGGACCTAAGTTTACATGGAAGTCAGAATACGGGTTCTGTCACTAGAATCCAAACGATGTACACTCATAAAATCATATCTCAAGATGTAATAATGGAGATGGGCTGAAATTTGGACAGTTGATAGTCAAGATCCAAATAAACAACTTTCATGAAGAACACTTTTTGAAAAAATGAAGTCTAGTAGGTCAGTTTGAGCTTGCAAGTCGGAACAGAGGTGCTGAAGTTGGGTTTGAGCAACCTGTGGTATTTGGGACATATCTTGGGCTGAAGGAAGCCAAATTGGACGAACCAGATATGCATTTTATAGCCAAGACAAAGATCTACAACTTTCATGAAGAGTACTTTTCATGGATCTGCAGTATAGTGGGTCGTTTTTGGCTTCCAAGTCAGACACGAAATTTTCATCCTCAACCACCCACTCATCCATCCACTAATCCATGCATATTGAAGGCAATAAGCCTTCCTATGTCAATAGTATCCCTAATCATGATGGCATAAACTAGTAAAGCTATCTCCACTGGCACTTATGATATGTGGAAGATAGGAGGAGATTGACTTAAACAAAAGTACACTATGTTTTTAGGACTAGCTTCAAGTCCGCTCTCTTCAAATGTTAGGGGGTCCCTTGACGTCTAACACCCAACGAGCACCTGCTTTGTATATCACCCGGAGCACTACCTTTGGCTGTAGGGGCCTCCCAAGCAGGTCACTTTAATCACATTGACTCGAATAGTCGCATGAGAGGCCAAAATATTCATTGAGCATATTCTTGCAAAAGTTAAGATGTGTCCTTCTCACAAAGCTCTTGAACTTGTCCTCCTTGTTGGATTCTATGAATGCATTCACATAGAATTCTTTTATCAAAGTTTGAGAACCTTGAACAGGAGGATGACAAAGCTTTCCCCAATTCCTTTCATTCTGCTTGTACTTCGGGGTACTCGTTCTATTCAAGAATGAAGCCACTTTCCTAAACAAAGTTTCACTTCACTAGCACATTGTTGAATCTTTGCTCATGGATGGGTGAGTAGAAATGGCTTTGATCAAAAGAGAAGCTAGAGCCCTCTCCTATAGCACCTCTTCTTTTCTTCATTGGTGATATGGTTTATGTTAGTCCACAGTAATTGTAAATTCCTGTTGAACAACAAAAGCATCAAATAAATATCTTTTCCTCAATAGTGCTTCAACTATTGTCCATTGACTTTGAAGCTCCTTCCCGAATAAGGTTCAACAACTTCAATTGCTCCAAAGGGGATAACTACCTTGACTTGGAATGGGCCTGACCACCTGAATTTCAGTTTTCCTATAAACAAGTTTAGCCTTGAGTTAAACAATAAAACTTGTTGACCTGGTTCAAAATGCCTTGAGGTGATCTTTCTATCATGCCACAACTTTGTCTTTTCCTTGTATAGACGAGCATTCTCATAAGCCTTGTTTCTGAATTCCTCCATTTCATTCAACTGCAACAATCTCTTCTCACCTACAGCTTTCACATCAAAATTGAAGAATTTAATATCTCAAAAAGCTTTATGTTTAACTTCCACAGGGAGATGGCAAGATTTACCAAAAACTAGCCACATACAAGTGGGGGTTTTAAATGTAGTCTTATAGGCCCATAGTGCATCGTCTGGCTTAAGTGATAAATCCTTCCTAGAGGTATTAAAAAATCTTCTCTAGTATGCTTTTCAATTCCCTGTTAGAGACCTCTACTTGATCACTTGATTGGGGATTATAAGGGGTAACTATCTTGTGCTTGATACCAAATTTGCTTAAAATAGACTCAAATTTCCTATTACAAAAGTGCTTCCCACTATCACTAATTATTGCCCTAGGTGTGCCAAATCTAATGTAAATGTTCTTTTTAACAAACTTGACAACCACCTTAGCATCATTAGTTGGTGTGGCAATGGCCTCTACCCATTTGGAGACATAGTTAACAACCACCAATATGAATTGATTGGATAATGAGAAAGGAAAGGGGCCCATGAAATTGATTCCCCAAACATCAAATAACTCCACTTCAAGGATGTTGTTGAGTGGAATTTCATGCTTTCTAGAAATGTTGCCTACTCTTTGACATTTGTCACAGCTTTCAACAAAATTGTGAGCATCTTTAAAAAGAGAAGGCCAATAGAAATCAAACTGTAATACCTTGGTTGTTGTTCTATTCCCTCCAAAATGACCTCCATACTCAGAACATAACAGAGCCATAAGATGCTTTGCACTTCTTCATCCGAGATACACCTTCTCAACACACTGTTAGCACATCTTTTAAATAAGAATGGGCCATCCCAAACTTAAAATTTAGCATCATGTAGGAAATTCTTTCTTTGTTGCCATGTTAGCTCAGATAAGATGATTCCAATGGCCTTGTAATTGGCAAAATTTGCATACCAAGGGAGGATTTGGAGGGCAAACAACTATTCATCTAGGAAATCTTTTTTTATTGGAACTTGTTCTTCTTCTAAACTTCCTTCTTGTGTGATTCTTAACAAGTGGTCAGCTACCAAGTTTTTCGTTCCTTTCTTGTCTCAAATCTCCAAGTCAAACTCCTGCAGTAACAAAATCCATTGAATTAGTCTAGGTTTTGCATCATGTTTAGTCAAAAGATATTTTAAAGATGAATGATCAATATATGTAAGATCCTTCCTAACCTAATAGCCTTAATCAGAGTTATAGAAGTTCAGTAACTCTGATATGAGTTATCTGTTAATTCAGGTAGCCTTCTAAATTAGTTTGAGTCTAATTCTATAACATTGAATATGAAGAATAACTAAAGTTTCTGCATAAACAATTTATATGATGGAAATAAATATGAAAAATTTATTTCCTAGTTATAAATGATTGATATGAGCTATAGTAAATTTTGAAGAATTAACTGATAAAGTTTGACATTTTTAAGGATATTGAAGGGGGATAAATGGAATAGCTAAGTAGCTCAAGAAATTATGAAATTACATGGAGATGACAAGTAAACCATAGAGAATATTTGGTATATAATATAGATTAAGATAAGTATCAATAAGCATATTTACTTAATTCCTAGGTTTAACTTAACTTAGAAAAGAGTAATAAAGCTTAATTGATAAATAATAGTCTATGAAAAAATATGAAAAAATATATCCAAAGACTAAGTTGAGTCCTAAAATTTTTCATAACACTGATAGACACTTGAAAACTTAGCTTTGGAAGATTAAAATATTCATAAGAGATACATAAGTTTTAGCTTGAAATTTTTCTTCACATTTTCCTTTACCCACCGCCTTACCTTTCTTCCATCTTTGTCAAATTTTGACTCTTCTTTCTTTATATCTTTCACACAGCTTTCAGCAACCCTCACCGCCTCTCTCTTTTTCTTCCATCTTCATCTACCTTGTTGACTTATCTTTTCTCATTTTGGCTTCCATTTTCCATGGTTTCTAGCAACCAAAATTGAAAAGAAGGAAAACATGAAAGGGAAAGGAGAAAAGGGAAAAAGAAAAGAAAGATGAAGTGAAGAAGAGGTCTACGTGCAGCCAAGGAACAAAGAAGAAAGAAAAAGAGGAAAAAGTTAAGAAATTGAGGTAGGGGTCTTTGCCTTGACTTTGTTCTTCTCTTTCTATTGAATTTTTTAATTGAATTTATAGTCTTGGTGTTTTTGTAAGATACAACCAAGTTATGGAAATTTTGGATATTGATTGTGTTTTTGGTTGAAGGATTCACGGCCAAACCACGGATAAAAAGAAACTTTTGTTGAATTTGTGCTTTTGTTTCTTAATTCTAAATGACGAGGATGATGTATGCTTGATAATAATTTTGTATACATGATTAAAGAATGTTATGGTCACGATTTTCATATCGAGAACCAAGTGTGAACACTTTGATTTTCTATGTTTGTTGATAAAAGTGAACCATGTGTTCCTTCTAAGTGTTCACATTTTGATTTTCTATATTTGTTTGTTAGTTAAGTTGACTAATGAGAACATGGTTGATTGATGAAATTACCAAGTTGGTCATGAAAAGGGTGACTTGGTCGTGACTTGTCTATGGCTAATTGTGTTTGATATTGATCATTTGAGTTGCTAAGGGTTTATGGAGAAATCCTAGCATTTGAATTCTTGTATTGGCCATATAGGCCTAATAGAAACTCAAGGAGATATGTTAATCTCTATATTACATTTAATGCTTATGTGCCTGAATTGTGCTTGAATTATTGATTATATAGAAATTTCTTGAAGAATTAACTGTGTAGCAAAATGAGTTGTTTATGCTTATTTTGGTGTTTAATTGATGAATGAATATGTTGGAAATTGGTTTACTTGATGAGAACTCATGGAATGTGATGAATGAGATTGATAGTGTGAAGAAGGATGATTACCTCCCTATCTTAGATGATGGGTAATATGAGGAAGGATGATTCCCTCTTTACCCTAAATGATTGATAGTATGAGGAATGGTGATTTATTCCCAATCAAAGTAGTTAAGGACGAACATTTCCTCTCTACTTGAATTGAGATATATTAAATGAAGAAGGATGATTTCCTCATTATTAAGGTAGCATTGATAGTAATATATTTTATTCATTTAATAATCCTCTCATTGGGCTTCTTAAGGTTCAATTAGACTTAAAAAGTTAGTTTTGTCACATTTTATGATATTTGACCTAATTGGATCATTGAAGAAATTATTGTATGAATTGGTCTTAATTTGTCTATTTGGAAGTGTTCAATAAATTAACTATAATCTGAGTTCTAAATACTTAATTGATGTGATTCTGATCTTGTAGAAAAGTTAAGACAATTCTCTACAACTTTCATGAGACCTCAAGAGTTGAATCACATGTTTAGATAATTTAAATTAGACTTGAAGCAAGAACTAGAGCATTGATCTTGATATCTTGACCTTTGTGCATTCATCAGCTTATTTCTTGAGCTATAGGAGCTCAAATGACATCAAAAGCCCAAATGAAAGTTAAGACCTAAACCTATAACTTTCATGAAGAACACAAGAGTTAATTCGGATGTCTAGTGGGTTAGATTGGGTTTGGAAGTCAGAACAGATGTGCTGTAATTAGAACCTAAACAATGTACAAAGATTGGGCCATAAGTTTGGCTGTAGAAGTTTGATTGGGCTGAAATCAGTGGCATTGGAAAGCTAAGACAAAATCCTTAAACTCTCATGAAGACCACTTTTCAAGATAATGACTTTTTAACAAAGTTATAATCATATGAAGATAGTTAAATTGGTTAGTGCAAGTGGGGAGACAAGCATGACAATAATTTTCCACTCATTCACCTATCATCTACCCACTCATTAAACAACTTTATTGTCATTTTACACTCATCCACCCATCATCCACTCACTCATTAAACAACTATTGTCATTTTTCACTCATCCAACCACTCATTAAACAAGTCTATTTTCATTTTATACTTTTCATGCTCTATAAAAAGCTGCATTAGTTGCTCATTAGAAGCATCTTGGTTGAGAGATTAAAACCAAGTTCTTGTATCATCTTGTTGTAGTTTTCTTTCATTCTAAATAGAAGTTATGATCATATTTTTCTTTTCTTTTTCTTTCTTCTTATTCATGAGTGACTAATTTTCACTTTGCTTGAGTGAAATGGTGAAGCTTTTGGTAATGAAATATGGTTAGATTAATCTTTTTCTTGTGCTTGAATGATATATTATCAAGTGATCATTATATGTGTTGTATTTTGTTTCCAATCAATTTAGAAACCTTCCTTGTAAAGTGGAGATCTTGATTTGTTGTAGACAAGAGGTTGACACAATGAATGCTTGAACCTATTTACCAGTGTTGGTGTTGGCAAATAATTAAAGGAACCATAATATAACTACATATATAATCTTAAATGAGTTTTGAATGTTGTATTTTCTGATTGGAACCTCCGTTATACGTGGATTTCAATTGAGTCATAAAAAGAAATAATCTTGCCCTTAATTTATTACCAAGAGTGGATCTCCTAGCCCAAGTAACTCCTTTTTCATTCGTGAACAACTTCTATCACCTTTATTGTTGTGAAAAATATTTTCCTTACCTCAAAGAATTTTTCTTCATCAATTCTGTGTGGATCGACCTCGGACTGCTGATAATTTATTACTTGAGATAACCTGTATTTAGGTTTGCAACACATCATTTGCATCAAGCATAAGGATTAATATTTTCTCACTGCCTATTTAATGATTGAGATATGATGAATGAAAGACCGAGGATAGATGATTACCTCATTAATAAGGTAGTATGAGGTGGAGCATCCTTTCTCTACTTATTGGATACTTGAGATATGATTGATGATGAATGATGAGAAATGATGATATTTGATAAATAATTATGATATATGATGAATGATGATATTTGAATATGATGAATAATAATATTTGATGAATAGTGATGTATGATGAATGATATGAATTATTTGATTACATAAATGATTTTTATAAATGGTATAAAATGAATTTCTGTTTCAGGAAGAGAAATGACTTGATTTGGCTTTTGCCACCTTTCTAAAGTATAACCTGAGTTTGTAACTTGTTTTTCCCTGAAACAGGTAGAAGTATTATGATGACACAAATTTTTAATAGTACTACTGAGAATTCTTAGAATTTTTACCCCATTTTATTCTATTTCATAATATTTCTAAGGACGAGTTCTTTAGTAATGAGATGAAGAAAGAAGATATAGAATAGGTTTTTGATATCATTATGTATTTGTAATGTATATTTAGTACTTTGTAACAAATTATATAATTAATGTGTATTATAGCATACTTTGTATATTATCCTTCATAGTATATGTACGTAATCTTAACCCTAAACAGACTCATATTTTACATATATTGTATAAACAAAATTTTAAATTATTTTATTAGTTCTAAGTGACATGCTTAATTCTAATTACTATTATGTAATTCCAGATACGTTATTAGTAATAATATTAAAGATGTTACAATATGCATAATAACTCTTGACCCAATTAAATAAGAATGGAAGTTATCGAATGCAAAAACTACTACAAGTAGTTCTTTTTCTATGGTTGCATAATTAAGTTGTGCATCATTTAAAACCCTACTCACATAATAAATGACATGTAAAACCTTATTTTTTCTCTGTCCTAAAACAGCACCCACAACAAATTCACTCACATCACACATCAATTCAAATAGTAAGTTCTAATCGGGAGCATCAATTATGGGAACAAAAATAAGCTTGTTTTTCAAAACATTAAATGCACTTAAATAATCATCATAAAAAACAAATGGTACATATTTAACAAACAATTTGCATAATGGTTTGGTGATCTTGGAGAAATCTTTTATAAATCTCTTGTAGAACCCAGCATGCCTGAGGAAACTCCTAACTCCCTTGACATTGGTGGGAAGGGATAACTTCTCAATAATCTCCACTTTTGCTTGATCCACTTCAATGCTCCTTGAAGAGATGTGATGTCTTAGAATAATTCTTTCTTGCACCATCAAGTGGCATTTCTCCCCATTCAACACCAAGTAGTTGACATTTCTCCAAAACCAAAGAGAGATAAAGCAAGAATCAAAAGAGGATCCAAATACAGAAAAATCATCCATAAAAATCTCAACAAACTTGTCGATCATATCAGAAAAGATAGAAAACATATACCTTTGAAAAGTTACGGGAGCATTGCATAATCTGAAGGGCATCTTTCGGTACACAAAGATTTCACATAAACAAGTGAAAGTGGTCTTCTCTTGATCCTCAAGTGCCACCAAAATTTAATTATAGCAAGAGTAGCTATCTAGGAAGCAATAATATGTGTGACCTGTTAACCTCTCTACCATCTTATCGATGAATGGAAGAGGAAAGTGATATTTCCTTATTGCATTATTGAGCCTTCAGTAGTCAATGCACATCCTCCATCCAATGATAGTCCTTGTAGGAATGAGCTCACTGTTATCATTAACTTTCACTGTCATCCCTTCTTTCTTCTGAACAACTTGTACCGGGCTTACCTATGAACTATCTGAGATAGGGTAAATGATGCCCACATCATAAAGCTTCACCACTTCATTTCTCACCACTTCTTTCGTAGTGGAGTTTAGTCTCCTTTGCAATTAAATCACCAGCTTGAAGTCATCCTCCATTAGGATCTTGTGTATGCAAATTATGAAACTAATGCCCTTAAGATCCTCAATAGTCCACTCAATAGTCCACTCAATAACTGATTTATGTTCTCTTAAGATTCTCGAGAGATTCTCTACAATCATTTGGAAAGTGTTATTATCACCAAGAAAAGCGTACTTGAGATTAGAGGGAAGTGGCTTTAATTCTAACTTTGGTGGCTCCTCTATAATTGCATCTTCTTTCTTCAACTCTTTTTACTACAAGTTTAAATGAAGGAGGGTTAGTAAAGCCTCCAAACTGGCTATGCACTCAAGCATCTCTGATGTTTCCTCCTCCTCATCATCCATTGAGGCATTGGAGTTAACTAGCACTGATTTGAGTGGAGATGTTAGGGAGTTCTATTGACCAAAGAATCAATCATATCCACCCTAAATCATTATTCTTCTTCCATAGGGTGTTTCATTACCTCAAAAACACTGAAGGTAATCTTTTCATCTTGCACTCTCAACATGAGCTCGCCTTGCTGCACATCAATTAATGTTTGTATCTTCCTCCATATCAAGAATGACGAAATCAGTTAGAAAAATAAATTTATTTACCTTCACTAACACATCTTCAACAATATCATATGAGTGTTTAATATATCGATTTACTAGTTGAAGGGAGATCATTGTTGGCTTTACTTTTTCAATTCCCAGCTTGTACATCATAGATATTGGCGTAAGATTTATACTTGCCCCAAGATCACATAAAGCCCTCCCAATAGTAAACTTCCTAATATTGCAAGGGATAGTGAAATTACCTGGATCTTTTAGTTTAGGTAACAATTTCTTCTAAATTATAGCACTGCACTACTCTGTCAACATTATTGTCACATCTTTCCTTGAGTTTTCTCTTCTTCGATAACAACTCCTTCATGAACTTGGCATAAGATGAAATTTGTTCAAGTGCTTCAGGAAAAGGAATATTTATCAGCAGTTTCTTGAAGACATCTAGAAACTTAGTGCTGTAATATTGGCAAGTGCACCAAATCGCAAAAGTAATAAAAAGTGAGTAAAAGTGTAACACCCCAAAAAATATCTGTTTAATTATAAATCATCACTTTATAATATTCTTGATTTTTAGGAATTTTTCTGAAATTTTTCGGAAACGTTGAATATTTTAATATATTTCTCGTTTTACGTGCACACTGAGCTAAGGATTGCTGAGGTCAGTGTAACGCTCCGGAAATTATTTATTTCACCACAAATAGTCATTTTCTAATATTTGTGATCTATGTGAATTTTTCTGAAATTTTTCGGAAATGATGAATATTTTAATATATTCCTCGTTTTGCGAGAAAATTTAGCAGAGTCGGGAAAACGACTGCAATGCTTCAAAAATTGGAAAATTATATGACGAATAGTCATTTTATAATATTTTCAATTTTTGAGAATTTTCTGGGAATTTTCCGGAAACGTCAAATATTTTAGTATATTCCTCATTTTGCGTGCGCACTGAGCGGAATTGGAGAAATGCGATGTTTTCTCTAGGAACCTTGGACTATGGACATGTCGATGGGGGATCTTACTAAACCTGAGGTTGGACACAATTTACGAAATTTTACAATTTTCGAGAAATCTTAACAGATAAAACAAACCAATTCTGCGAAAAATTTATCTGTCAGATTAATTAAATACTGACTTTTGTCAACTGTAACTATTATCCATTGGATAATAGTGTGTAATAAAAATCCTATCACATTATTCTAATGCAATCTACTTTATGTCTAATCCATTCACTTTAATTCAAATTTAATGTTAAATAATCAAAGCTTCTTTGAGAAGCTTTGACCAAACAATGACCAAATGGCCCTTGGCTTCCAAGAGAAACGAACACTCTCCCTCTCTTCTCTCTCTAATGCACGGCTGGAGCAGCCCACGAAAGGGGGAAAATTGCATTTCATTTAATCAATTTACTACACTTTAATTCATAATTTCTCAAAACACTTTCTCTCTCATCCTTTCTTCTTCTTCTCCATTTTTCTTTTTCTCTTCCTTCTCTCTACCCATTGCTACAGCCAACAGCCCTCTCCCCCACTCAATCTTCACCAAATTTACATCTAAATACATTTTCTTAATCCTCTCATCATTCTAAACACTTTTCCTTCTTGGAGTTTCTTGAAAATCCATCATCTTCAACACTTTCTCCAAGCTTCAAAGTTAGGGTTCTTGGGTAAGTTTCAACACCTCTCTTCTCTCCTCTTCATTTTCGGTTTCAAGGGTCTTCTAATGGCCATTTACATTCCATTTTTCATGTCCATATGCTATTCTAATCAAGTCACCATTTCTAGGGTTTTGGAGGTGTGAATCCGAAAATTCCAAGGACCTTTCTTGGAGTTCTATTATTTTCTACACATATGTAAGAGGAAGACACTCCTCCTCAACCTCTCTTAGCATCTAGGAACTTTGATTGTGTTGGTTGTGGAAAAACCCTAATGAGGGTTATTCTTTAATTTGATGATTACTATGTTTGAATGTTGAATTTGTGATAATTGTGACCTTGGATTGATTTGTTGTATATAATGGCATATTGGATTGGATTATGTGATTGGGAATGGAAGAAAAACATTTGAGAACCTCTCTTGGAGGGCTACGATTTTTAGGGTTGAAATTGGGTAAGTTATGATTAAGTTGTAATAAGCATAAGACTAGAATTAATCAAGTGATAAAATGGAATTTAATGGAAGGAAAAACTTGAGATTGAAACTATGGGATGGCCACGGTTTTGAGCCCAATGTTGGGGTTATGGGTGAGCCAATGTAACAAGTAAGAACTAAGTGAATTTAGAAGGTGATCTATAATGTGATGAATTGGAAAGGATTAGGAATTAAATTCCTAGTGAGGCCATGGCCTCTAAGGCCTTGTTAGGTGTAAATATGTAAATTTAGTAACTTGGAAGCATAAGCAATTATGTGATTAAAAACCTATGTAATGAGATAGATAATTGATAAATTAGAAAAATTTAATATAATCAAGATTTCATAAATTTTAAAGGACTAAGAATGAAATTGTCAAAAGACTTAGGAAATTTCAAGTGAGTGAAGAACAAGAGAGTGTGAGGCCAAAGAGCTTAAAATAATTTACAAGTTATGGGAAATTAAATTACCTTGGAAGATTAAATTAATTGTAAGAATTGGATTGGATATGAACCTTGAAAAGGGAAACAAATTCTAAGTTAGGATTCATAATGGACCTAAGAATGTACCAATTGATTTGATCTTTATACTGTGACATTATGGGGCTATGTGAGTGACCATTCATGTGTTGATGCTTATCTTGGCCAATTGTGGCATATTATGGAATTGTATGAAATTGTGAATCAAACATGTTCATGCATAGAGTCTTATGCATTGTGAATGTCTCGTGGACTGTTATAAGGCCAAGTTGCCTAGGAGATTGAACACACCTTTGTGCGGGTGCGAGTAGACTAGTGTGGGTCTTGTTATGACCTTGGGGGCGTCGGGGTGCGAGTCCCTCACAATGGGCAGTTGGTAGCTCCTCTACCCGTGGGGTAAACTGATGCAAACGCACCAATGATCTGGACTTGACACTGTCATATATCGTGATTGAGCGCGGACTGTCTGTACAATGCCTGATGTGCACATGAAAATTATTGATGAATAGCACTTTGGCCGCGGCAGCCAAGTTACAGATACGTCTCCTGATCTTTCTCTCCGACTATTTGAGTCTAGCTCCATGGAGTAGGAATTGGGAAAGCATGCATATGTATCATGATATACTCTGTCATTGTGAATTATTGATTTTCGTAAATATGACTTGTTTAATTATTACTGTAATGAATATCTGCCTGGAACTGTTTACTTGCTTACTATTGGACTTACTGCTTATTGTTTGGAGATACTGTTTTGAATTGTTAATTGGGCGCGTTGCGCCGTTCTGTTTCTGGCTGCTATAATTGGTAATGATGGTAGGATGTCTTACCTCTTTTTCTGTGTTTCTATTATTTGATGCCTGGGTGTACACTGTATTGATCGAAGACGACGGCAAGGAGGCGGAAGATCTCGATTTTCCTAGTTTCTGGCCTGAACAAGACTAACATCTACTAAGGCGATGGCGGTACGTATACACGGATTTCTAGGTGATGTACGCCTGACCTTCCTCGGAGGGCCAGAGTGCTAGCATATTAACTTGAACTCCGATCGTTGCGTCTATTTGGGAGATGTGTCGATTGCCCTAGCTTGGAGACGTCATGAGGTGCCGATCCTCACCTGCCATGTCAGCCTGCGGCTGGAGTTCTACCTACCCATCCGAGAGATGTGGGGCGATCGTTACTACACCCCTTGGGAGGACTCTTTTGATTCTACTGCTCAGGCTCCTACCTGTGGTTCTGTGGTTCCCATGGAGGTTTCCTCTGAAGAGGAGGATCCTGCTGAGGACCCGGACACGGTCCCTCCTCCTTCGAGAGACTGATTTTACTGGTAGCTACTGATGGCTACCAGTGCTTTATTTTGGAGGCCTGATGTATTATTTTTGGTGGGCTGTATATTTTGATATCTCTGGGGTGTATTTGTATAATCCTTTGGGGCAGGTATAGTTTTGGCTTTTTGGGTATTTCAGGCTTGTATCTAAGTACAATTGACGTCAAGATATATATATATATATATATATATATATATATATTTATATATATTATATATATATATATATATATATATATATATATATATATATATATATATATATATATATCTATTTGCAAGTTATTCAGATATGAATTCTGTCTACTATTATATTCTTCACCGTCATTCATAATCCGCATTGTTAAAATAATTAAGAAAAAAAAATATATTGCCATTTTTACTCACGTACTTAAGCGTCAAATAAGTTAAACTTAAACTAATGAACCGGGTCTTACTCATTTTAAAAATTTATTTTTCGCATTTTCTTCTATTTGACAATGTGACATTCCCTCCCAAAAAGGGGCATTACATCAAGTTGGTATCAGAGCCCCGATTTATGTTACTTTGGGTCTTGTGTGTGAGTCTGTCTTGTTTGTGCTGTGTGAATCTCTGTGATTGGTGTTTTGAATGAATCCCTCTGACTTTCCTTATGTTTTCAGTAATCTAATTTAAGAGAAAAGTGACATGGCAAGAGGTGGAGAAATGGCAGCTGCTATAGAAGCGATGCAGAGGATGGCAGAAGTCATCGCCTAACAGAACGAACGTGCTGCTCAGCAACAAGAGAGAGCTGCCCAATAGCTCGAGGAGACCGCCAATGCACAGAACTAAGCAGAGTTTCGTCGTCACAACCTTCCGCAATTCAAGGGGGAATTTGATCCAGACAAGGCTAGTCTGTGGATCAAAGAGCTGGAGAAAGTCTTTCGTGGTATGAATTACGCTGAAGATAAGAAGGTGAACTATGCTACCTTTATGCTTGTGGGCAATGCCGAAGATTGGTGGAACGGCGCTCAGAGAGCACTGGAAGCCGAAGGAACTGACATCACGTGGGACGTGTTCAAGAACAAGTTCTTAGAAAAATATTTTCCTGCAAATGCGAGACACGCGAAAGAGATGGAATTCCTCAACCTGAGACAGGGAAACATGACCGTCAGTGAATATGCGGCCAGATTTGAAAACCTGGAGAAGTTCTCAACACACTACCAACATCAAACCGATGAAGCCTGGAAGTGTTGGAAATTCACCGAGGGACTGAGGTACGAAGTGAAGAAGGTCGTGATCACTCTGAAAATGAAGGTGTTTTTGGAACTGTTGGATATGTGCTGTGAAGTTGAGGCCTTGGAACAGGCTAGAGACTCGAGGAGCAAGAACTTTGGGCCTACGAGGTTCCAAAGAGGTGGAGGCAGTGGTTCAAATCGCTTTCAAAAGAAGCCTTATTCCCGACCAACGGGAGGCCAGCAACAAACTGGTGAAAATTCTGGTAGAGGTTCTTCTAGGAACTGAATTGTTCAGAATGTGGCATACCCGTCCAAATGCCTAAAGTGTGGGAAAGATCATCTCACGAGAGACTGCACGATCAAGGGAATCATCTGTTTCTGATGTGGCAAACCGGGCCATGTGTCCAGAGATTGCAATCAAGCAAAGGCTGAACCTTCAGTCAATGCGACTCGAGCCAAGAAACCGCAAGCCGGAGGTCGAGTTTACACTATGAGTGGAGCTGAAGCTTCCGAATTCGAAGACTTGATTCAAGGAGAAGGCGCCATAGAAGGTAATCTTTTAAGAGTACTGTATGACTCTGGGGCAACCCATGCTTTCATATCATATGACTGTGTGCTACGACTTAGCTTACCTGTGTCTGAACTTCCTTTTGAATTGATTGTCTCAACCCCTACTGATAAACTAGTAGTTATTACCAAAGTTTGCTTGAATTGTCCCCTAATTGTTGAAGGTCGAACCTTTTCTGTCGATTTGATCTGTTTACCTCTTTCACAACTAGATATAATATTAGGGATGGACTGGTTATCTTCCAACCATGTTCTGTTAGATTGCTCTAGAAAAACCATAGTCTTTCCTATGGATGAGAATTCTAGATACTTGACTGCCAACCAAGTACGAGCTTTCTTGAAAGAAGGAGCTCAAGGATACATGCTACTATCTCCTTTGAAAGTCGAAAGCAAGGCTGATCTGAGCACTATTCCTGTGGTGAAGGAGTTTCCTGAAATCTTCCCTGAAGATGTACCTGGTTTACCACCGACACGTGAGATAGAGTTTGCTATTGACCTTGTACCGAGAGCTGGTCCTATGTCTATAGCACCTTACCGGATGTCGCCAATGTTGGTGTATGCCCTAGTGGCCAATACGTTTTGTTTGTATTTACATACATTATATTATGCTATTTTATATGAGGCATTTCATTTATTATGTTCTTTTTTTGGTAAACATGATAAAGTCCTTAGAATAGTAAATTTGATACCATAGGACATCAAGTGGATGACTTGATCGTGAGATCCTATTGGATAAAACACTATTCTTAAATGTCCCTAGTCAAGTATTATTGTTAATTAGGACAACAATAATGCTTTGAGACTAGTATGTGCGTAGACTGATGACCACATCTCACGGGTCATGGATATGAGATATCAAGTCTACACATAGATACATATTAGAGTAATGATGTATTGGACAGACCCGCCATGAGAACGCTACGTGGATCGTTACGTGAGTGTCATAAGCAATTCTCATAGTGATAATGGTGTATGTGGTCCTTTGACTGAAATCACTACGATTCCTACATGAGGAGTTGTGTGTTTTAATGCCATCAAACGTCATCTCGTAACAAGATGATTATAAAGTTGGTTATTAGACATACCGCGATACATGTGGAGGGATGTGAGTGACCTAGATGGGATTTGTCCCTCCTACATAACAGAGTGATATCTTCGGGGCCCCCGATTGAGTGAGACTATGAAATGCATGGCCATGCTCAAATGAGTCAATATGAGATATTGATCTCATTTGTCATTATTACTGTCTACTCTAGAATCGAAACCGAAGATTGAACTAAACAAGGGTGACACGTTCCATGCCTTGTGTTCAATTTGGATATCCGGACAAATGGACTAAACTACACGGAAACATTGGTCACAGATAGGTTATGTCAAATCACCGACATTCTCATTACTTGGGTAGCAAGTGATGTGTTGCTAGATACCACATCGCTTTTTTGTAATATTAAAATGAGATTTTAATATTACTACCAACGTCATGAGAACCTCAGTCGCACACTTAGAACAGATTAAATTGAGTAATCGAATCCAAGTTGGACTCGGATTCAATTGTGGGCCTAACTCATGACAGATGGGTTTAGGGTTGCACCACTTACCTTGCTAACACTCACTTAAGGCAGCCACTATTATAAATAGATGCTAAGGGGGCTGCTACTAGGTTACATCACAACCCTAGCCGCACCTACGAAAAGCGTGAGTGAGAGATAGTGAGGTCTTCTTCTCTCTCTTCGCAGCTAGCACTACGAAACAGAGGCGTGACTCCTTTGCAAGTCCGTGCATTCGTGTGGATACCGCAGAAACATCGTCGCTATTACGGTGTTGGTGATTCACCTCGCTTGTGTCTGTCACGCTTCAAGAGGTAAAATTTTAAAACCTCGGATTATGGATTTTTCGCATGGATCCTGTGAGGGAATTCTGTTATTCCGCTGCGAGACTTTGATCTGCAAATTCCCAACAGCCAATGGAATTAGCAGAATTGAAGAAACAACTAGAGGAGCTTTTGGAGAAATAGTTTGTCAGACCAAGTGTGTCACCGTGGGGAGCACCAGTGTTACTAATTCGAAAGAAGGACGGTACCTCGAGGTTGTGTATGGACTATAGGCAGTTGAACAAGCTGACAATTAAGAACAAGTATCCACTCCCAAGAATTGATGATTTGATGGACCAACTGAAGGGAGCAGCGGTATTTTCGAAGATCGATTTGAGGTCTGGGTACCATCAGATAAGAGTGAAAATGGAGGATATACCCAAGACTACTTTTCGTACCCGATACGGTCATTACAAATACCTTGTGATGCCGTTTGGCGTGACGAATGCACTAGCTATCTTCATGGACTACATGAACAGAATCTTTCATCCGTATTTGGACAAGTTCGTTGTCGTCTTCATTGATGACATCTTGATATATTCCCAGAATCAGGAGGATCATGCTGAACACCTCAGCATAATTCTTTAGATTTTGAAGGAGAAAGAACTGTATGCCAAACTGTCGAAGTGTGAGTTTTGGCTTGATGAGGTGAAGTTTTTGGGCCATGTGATCTCAAAGGAAGGGATTGCAGTGAATCCATCAAAAGTAGAGGCAGTGCTACAGTGGGAACAACCGAAGTCAGTGACAGAGGTTCGTAGCTTCGTGGGTTTAGCCGGATATTACCGGAGGTTCATAGAAGGGTTTTCCAAGATTGCTGGACCGCTCACTCAGCTAACAAAGAAGAATCAGATTTTCGAATGGACTGATAACTGCGAGCAGAGTTTCCAAGAATTAAAGAAACGGCTGACTACCTCACCAGTATTGGTACTACCTGATCCGAATGAACCATTCGAGGTGTATTGTGACGCTTCGTACCAAGGATTGGGGTCTGTTCTTATGCAACACAGAAGAGTGGTGGCCTATGCTTCGCGACAGTTGCGAGTGCATGAGAAGAATTACCCGACACATGATTTGGAGCTAGCAGCTGTGGTTTTTGCCCTGAAGATATGGAGGCATTTCCTCTATGGAGCAACGTTCAACATCTTCAGTGATCACAAGAGCCTGAAGTACTTGTACGATCAGAAGGAACTGAACATGAGACAGCGAAGATGGTTAGAATTCCTGAAGGACTACGACTTTTAACTATTGTACCACCCTGGCAAGGCGAATGTCGTGGCTGACGCCTTGAGTAGGAAGACCGTCAGTGTTTCTGCACTAATGATCAAGGAAAGAGAACTCATCGAACAGTTTAGAGATACTTGGTCATTTGTCAAGTTGGAACCCGGAACAATTTGTATGAATATGGTTACCATCTCAAGTGAGCTAATTGAGGACATACGAGAAAAACAAAAAGTCGACAAATTCTTGCAAGAGGTGAGAGAGCACATGAAGCAAGGCAAGGAAACAGAATTCGAGGAAGGAACGGATGGAATTCTTAGATTTCGGGGTAGAGTCTGCATTCCCCGTGACCAAGGGCTTAAGCAGTATATTTTGGAATATGCCCACACCAGCCTGCTGAGTATGCATCCGAGCATAACAAAGATGTACTAAGACTTGGAGAAGTCATTTTGGTGGCATGGATTGAAGAGTGACGTTACTAGATGTGTATCGACTTGTCTAGTTTGTCAGAAAGCCAAAGTGGAACATCAAAGACCTGCAGGACTGCTACAACCATTGTCTATTCTCGAATGGAAATGGGACAGCATTGCAATGGATTCTGTTGTGGGTTTGCCAAGAATGAGAAGAGGACACGACTCAATTTGGGTAATAGTTGATCGACTTACAAAGTCGGCTCATTTCCTTCCGATCAACATAAGGTACAGCTTGGAGAAGTTGACCCAACTGTACATTGGAGAGATCGTTAGACTGCATGGTGTGCCTAAGAGAATTGTTTCGGATAGGGATCCGAGATTTACTTCAAAATTTTGGCAGAGTCTTCAGGCATCGTTGGAAACAAAGTTACGTTTGAGTTCAGCGTACCATCCACAAACTGATGGTCAATCAGAAAGGACGATCCAATCTTCAGAAGATTTGCTTAGAGCTTGTTCTATGGAACAGACTGGAAGTTGGGATGAAGTTCTACCATTGATAGAATTCACCTACAACAACAATTACCATTCAAGTATAGGGATGGCACCCTATGAAGCTCTGTATGGATGGCGGTGTCGGACACCCTTGTGTTAGTATCAAGACGGTGAACGTCTCACGATTGGGCCGGATATCATTCAACAGACAACTGAGAAGGTCAAGATGATTCAAGAGAAGATGAAGACTACTCAGAGCCGGCAGAAGAGTTATGCGAACAAGAGGAGAAAGCCTCTTGAGTTTGAAGAAGGTGAGCATGTGTTCTTGAAAGTCACACCCACGACTGAGGTCGGCCAGGCTTTGAAATCTAGAAAACTCACCCCAAAATTCCTTGGACCTTACCAAATTCTTTGCCGGATAGGTCCAATAGCTTACCAGATAGCCTTACCCCCTTTTCTTTCCAACATACACAATGTCTTCCATGTGTCATAACTTCCCAAGTATTTGCTTGATCCAAGTCATGTCATAGCACCAGACACAGTGCAGTTAAAAGAAAACTTAACCTATGAGGCACCTCTTGCGAGAATCGAGGATCGACGGATAAAACAACTTAGAGGAAAGGAGATTCCATTGGTAAAGGTGATCTGGAATGAGACGACTGGTGATGCAACGTGGGAACTGGAAGACAAGATGAAGGAGCAGCATCTAGAACTATTTTGAGGTATGTAAATTTCAAGGACAAAATTCCTTTTAGTAGGGGAGTGTCGTAACACCCCGAAAAATATCTGTTTAATTATAAATCATCACTTTATAATATTCTCGATTTTTTGGAATTTTTCGAAAACGTTGAATATTTTAATATATTTTTCGTTTTACGTATACATTGAGCTGAGGATTACTGAGGTCAGTGTAACACTCCGAAAATTATTTATTTCACCACAAATAGTCATTTTCTAATATTTGTGATCTATGTGAATTTTTCTGGAATTTTTTAGAAACGATGACTATTTTAATATATTTCTCGTTTTGCGCAAACATTTAGCAGAGTCAGAAAATGACTGCAATGCTTCAAAAATTGGAAAATTATATGACGAATAGTCATTTTATAATATTTGTAATTTTTGAGAATTTTCTGGGAATTTTCCGGAAACGTCGAATATTTTAGTATATTCCTCGTTTTGCGTGCGCACTGAGCGGAACTGGAGAAATGCGATGTTTTCTCTGGGAACCTTGGACTATGGACATGTCGACGGGGGATCTTACTAAACCTGAGGTTGGACACAGTTTACGAAGTTTCATAATTTTCGAGAAATCTTAACAGATAAAACAAACCAATTCTGCGAAAAATTTATCTGTCAGATTAATTAAATACTGACTTCTGTCAACTGTAACTATTATCCATTGGATAATAGTGTGTAATAAAAATCCTATCACATTATCCTAATGCAATCTACTTTATGTCTAATCCATTCACTTTAATTCAAATTTAATGTTAAATAATCAAAGCTTCTTTGAGAAGCTTGGACCAAACAATGACCAAATGGCCCTTGGCTTCCAAGAGAAGCGAACACTCTCCCTCTCTTCTCTCTCTAATGCACGGCTGGAGCAGCCCATGCAAGGGGGAAAATTGCATTTCATTTAATCAATTTACTATGTAACACCCCTTTTGGAGGATGTCACATATATAAAGAAAATAAATAAAATCTACCCAAGTTATAAAATATTTATTACATAATAATATGGGTCGTAAAATAATTCCTGTTAAACAGATTATTGAAAATAAAATAAAGCGGAAACATAAAATAAACATAACAACATCACTCATAAGATACATATGTTCCAAGTTATAAGTTATACAAATAATTTACAACTACAATTACAAATATTTAAACAAAAACAGTAAATAAAAACAGTAAAACAATTTCTACAACCATACGCAGACGCGCCCAAATCACATCATGAACATTCAATCCTCTGATGGATCACTCTCAGGAAACTCATCAGAAGGCAAATATCCAGGATGCCTCGACTCTCAGCGGAAATGTGACCGCGCAGTCGACACAAGTGTCATCTCACTAGGCTCAGTGGATATCCCACCCCAATGACGCCTAATGGACAACGGTAACTCCAAATGTAGGAACATTGTAGTCCTCATCACTGGCTCCTCATCAAACCTATGGCGTAGGGACACTGTCAGCCGTCCCACATACGTCACGGAATCTCTGTCTCCTCGCATATGCCAAGCTAATGATCCACCGTGAAACTCGAGAGTCACGAACCCCAAAAATCCAGGCACCGCCATACCAAAACTAATCAATCCAATGGATATGGATGATCAGATGGTTCTTGATCGTCAAACTGGTCGTCGGCTAGCTGATCTTCCTCCTCCTCGGTACATAACCTCAAGAGGTTGTTCCTCTTCCTCTTCCTCAAACTCTTTACCGCGTAAAATAAATATACAGAAATATACACAATACGTAAAAGAGGTAAGACAATCTAAAATCATCACAAACATGGTAAATAAGAAAACGTCAAACAACAGCTTATACAATTCATGCAATATGAAAAGCTATAACAGTAAATCAAGAATGTAATAAAGAAAAAGATTTAATTATCATAACGACACATAATATCACAGATAAAAATAATAGAACAGATAAATAATCCCCATAATACTAACCAGATAAAAATAGACAAATAAAATAAGATTCCAGATATACTCATATAAAATATGACACGTTCCTACTCCATGGAGCTAAACAACACAGATACCACAGATATCAGAGGGAATGACTCGCAAAAATCTATTAGTACCATGGCGACCCAGCCAACTATTCCGCGGTCATACGTTGCGTCTATAGCTCCACATCACTGGGAATTTACCATCCAGGCGTGGTGTAGTTCACTATCTCACGTCGTGACACTACGAGCAAATGTACTACTAGACTTTACAAATCTCGATTAAATATAGTGCGTGTCGAGTCTATTAGTGTGCTATCTGCACACGGCCCAATGGAGCTACCAACCGTCCATATATGGAATCCCGTACACTAATGTCTCCAAGTTCATTAGAACAATGAACCACACTACGTTTATCGCATCGACAACACGATGTGATTCACCTCGTCAACCAAATTTCACCAAAAATTGGTAAATTACCAGAATACCCTCAAGGTATAAAAATATATGCCCTCAATGACAAAAATATACAGTAAGTCTCATACTGTCTCAAAGCCTGTACGGGTTCATCTCATAGCCCAACAGCAGAAAAATACAGAAATCTAGAAAAATACTGTTTCGGTCAATCGCGTAGAAATTTTATCGCGTTTTCACAAGCTCGTCATTTTTATAAACGTTTTGAAATCGCGTAAATATATTTTTCTGTTTTCAAAATCGCGTAGGATTTTTAATACGTTTTCTCAATCGTGTAAGATTTTTAAATTATTTTCTTGACCGAATTCCTTAAAAATTACTGTTTAAATAAACAGAAATAATAAATAATACTTTTAAGCTACGTATAATATTTTTCATATCGTATACTGTCTTTTGGACATCTTTCCTATCTTATTTGTCCGTTTTTACTAAAATTTGACAGTATTTTGCTTAGAAAATTATATTAATGGTTTCCTAATTTTACCATAAAAATTCTGTTTATTAAATTTTTAAACCATATAATTAATCCATTTGAAAACTACTAACATGCTTCAAAATACAACATGAGCTATATGTTAGAAATTTTCGAAAGTTACTGTATTTTATTTCTAATAACAAAATCATTAGTTCTAAGTTCTCAAACTTATTTCTAATTGATTCTTTTCCTTAAAACTCATTTTAGAAAAATTCTTTTTAACACATATTGCATTCTTATACTTAGAAAAGGTTTGGATTTAATTTTAGAAACCATGGATACTTGGTTTGGCATGTTGGCCGAAACTTAGAAATTTATGCTATTTGATTTCTAAATTCATTTTTCATAATCTAAACAATGTAATAACTTGTTAATTCTCCTAGATTAATTAAATCTCAATTTAGGAAAAATATGAGAACATTTTGGTTCTCCCTTTGTGTCCATGGCCATGAGCCTTAGGATTGTGTTCTTTGGAACACTCATGCAATCCTTAACATGTTATTCACATCCTATACATTATCATGCAATTCTAACACATGCAATATATTTCTAACACATATAACCTAAATCAAAGCTTGTAGACATGCAAATTAAAGCTTGTAGACATGCAAATTATTACAAACAACAAATAGGAAGGCTATTAACAAATACACAACCATATTAACAAGCTACTAACAACCACACAAATGAATCCTTATGGATTCTACAATCACAAAACCACACTCCATCTTCTTACCACCATCCATAGATGATAAGATTTGTCTTCCTCTTACCTTAAATGAAGACAAAAGGATTCTTTCACTCCTCCTAGAGTTTCGGTTTTCCTCCTTCAAGAACCTAACAAGCTTAAACAAAATCTACAAGTCACTAACCATAAAAAGAGAGCTTAAACCATGGAGAAATCATGGCTTAGAATTTTGAAAAAAAGTTTAGAAAAGAAAAACTAGAAATTTCACCTTCTTGGTTGAATCTTCCAAGTAGGTTTTCAAGCTTCAAATGAAAGAATTTGCAAGAACTCCCAACTAGAGATGTTCTTAGGATTGTGTTTAGGTTTAGAAAACTTGGTTAGATGAAATTTTAGGTGGTTGGATGGTGTAGGTATTGGCTTGGCCGAATGCTTCACAAGAAAAGCATCAATGGTGTTTAGGGTTCTTGGATGAGAGAGAAGAGAGAAATTTGCATGAAAGAAAAGTGAAGAATGGTCTTCCACCTCCCTTGGCCGTAGCATTCAATGGGCATGCAAGGTGTGCATGGATTTGGCTTCATCCAAGCCCTTGGATGCATCAAAGGTTAAGATTAAGCCTTGATTAACAAGCTTTGCTCTCATTGGTTGGTTTAAGCTTAGTCATCTAGCTTAGTCACCTAGCTTAGTCACTAATGACCTAGTCATCTAGCTTAGTCACTATGTTCAAGAAGGTTCCACTCTTAATGATGTTTAATTAAGCTACTAAGTTAACTGTATTAGCTAAACGTGGGTCCCGCAAAACATTTTCGGGTCCACTGTCATCTAATTATACTGACTAATAAAATAATACACAAAATTATTTTATTAGACAGTTAAATCCTAAAAATTAAAAGATTACTAATCGTCTCATTCAGAATTGGGTTTAGTAAGATCCCCCAATTAATAATTAAAACAAGATTTCCCCAAATAAAAAATATTATTTTCCGTCTTGAGCAAATCGCACAAAAAGTCCAAATAAAATCACAGACAGTAATATTGAACACTAAATCAAGTAGAAAACAATTAAAAACAGCACAAACAGCACTTTCGGGACGTAATGGTCATTTTTTCCATTTTTCCCCACGACGTAGCTAATCATCCAAAAAGTTCAAATAAAATTACAGACAGTATTAATTGTTTGTATATCAATCAGAAAAATTAAAACAGTAGCTCGAAAAAACTTTTATTTTACCGTCTCGAAACAAATTACGTAAAAAGATCAAATAAAATTTGACCTTGTATAAACGTATTTGTATTTCATACAGAAAACAAGAAACAGTAAAATAGGGACACAACGGTCATTCACACAAAAGCTTGAAAAACAGCAAACAGTACATTCGGAACATTTTCTAAAAATTGGGGTGTTACATACTACACTTTAATTCATAATTTCTCAAAACACTTTCTCTCTCATCCTTTCTTCTTCTTCTCCATTTTTCTTTTTCTCTTCCTTCTCTCTACCCATTGCTACGGCCAAGAAACCTCTCCCCCACTCAATCTTCACCAAATTTACATCTAAATACATTTTCTTAATCCTCTCATCATTCTAAACACTTTTCCTTCTTGGAGTTTCTTGAAAATCCATCATCTTCAACACTTTCTCCAAGCTTCAAAGTTAGGGTTCTTGGGTAAGTTTCAACACCTCTCTTCTCTCCTCTTCATTTTCGGTTTCAAGGGTCCTCTAATGGCCATTTACATTCCATTTTTCATGTCCATATGCTATTCTAATCAAGTCACCATTTCTAGGGTTTTGGAGGTGTGAATCCGAAAATTCCAAGGAGCTTTCTTGGAGTTCTATTGTTTTCTACACATATGTAAGAGGAAGACACTCCTCCTCAACCTCTCTTAGCATCTAGGAGCTTTGATTGTGTTGGTAAAAACCCTAATGAGGGAATGATTGAAAGATGTTTCTCAGTTGTTGGTTAGCCACAAATGATATCTCAAGGTGTGTATTTATAAGTTTCTAGATCAAAGAAGCCTTTGGGGACATTAAAGCCCAGCATTCAATGCACTTAATATAGCTGTTGGGCAATGTCAGACCACTGGTAATCGATTACACAATCTCTATAATCGATTACAAGGTTGTTTGAATGTGTTCTTGGCTTTCTGGCCAGGATGTAATCGATCACTAGACTTGTGTAATTGATTACATGGCCTCTGCCAGACTTGTAATCGATTACAACCTTAGTGTAATCAATTATAAGGCTTCTGCCATGCTTGTAATCGATTACATGCTCAATGTAATCGATGACTAGGTCCTTGTTTAGTTTGTAATCGATTACAACACATATGTAATGGATTACCTTGCCTTTTGAACGCATTTTTTAGCTCTAATAAAGTACCCAGACCATTTTTGACTTTGAGAAACTTGGATTAAACAATATTGACATGTGTTTAACATAATCTAAGAATGAAATCAATATTTCTTTAAAATATGAACTTTGAAATTTAAGTTGATTTAAAAGATCTTGAAAAACTATTTGAGATACCTTAAGAGCATTTAACATTGATGTTCTAAGACCTATGTCTAATAAACCTCTTGATTTCTTTCTTTGATCTTGATATTCTCTTTGAACTTGATCTTCGTCTTGACTTTGTTATCATTAAAAACCATTTGACATGCTTCAAGACATAAGCATTCACATTCTCCTTCTTTTGATGATGACAAAATAAACATTGAAAATAAGGGAAACATTTGCATATATATATATATATCAGAGATTTAAGCGCAACTCTCTCCCGTAATATGTACACAAGATAAGGTTAATAACATGGTCGTGCAAAAGCTCAAATGGTTTTTCCCCCGTACTTATGAAATCACTAATCTCTCCCCCATTGGCATTATAAAAAACATAAGCATTTAGTTCAAAAAAAAAATCAACATGATTTCAGTAGTATTTCAGAGATTTAAGCGCAACTCTCTCCTGTAATGTATGCACAAGATAGGGTTAATAACAAGGTCATGCAAAAGCTCAAAGCGAGCCCCCCCGTACTTATGAAATCACTAATCTCTCCCCCGTTGGCATTATAAAAAACAGAAGCACCCAGTTAAAAAAAATTTGACAGCATTTTAGCAGTATTTCATGATTTCCCAAAGTTGAAACATCAAAAAACCAACCAGATCAAAATATCAATATAATAAACAAACACATATGAGAAGCACTATATTGATTTTATAATGATTATGATAAATAGAATCTAATGTCATATACAATTAAAAACAAAAAACAAAGAAATATCATGACAAGGGCCTATGGTCACTGGTAGTCACCTCACTGTCACTATCCTCATCAACGTCCACACCATCAAGGTCGACATCATCACCGGTGTCTAAGTCATCGTACGAACCAAGAAGCTCCTCATTATCAGCAGGAACTCCGACTAGAATGCCAGAAAGATCAACAAAGGATAGAAGAGCAGGAGGGCAGTAGAGGTGGTGGGTGCATCAACTGCTCTCCGTGGTACATATCTTGGTCCCTCTAGAAAAAAAAATGAATAGAGGCAAGCTCCTAATCGGAGTAATCCATCCTTAGCTTAAGATAATCCACCTTTTGTTTGCTCTGTTCCATCTCCATTTTCAAGCTACGGATCTCCTGTAGCAATAGCTCCATAGTGGCTGTAGGAGGAGGTTGTTGACCTTCTTCTTCATCATCATTATCCTCAGGATCATGAGGAATATGACCATAGCTCCCATGGATGAGATAGTACCATTTACCATCCACCTTACTCAACTGAAGCTTCTTCAAGGTGTGCAGGCCTATGAACTATGGACCTTTGGAGCTTGTGTCCTTTAATTCCTTAGACAAAGAGATATGACAATACTCCAAGATTGCTGTCATAAGCATAACATATGGGAGGGCAAAGTTCTTCTTTTTCTTAACATCCAACGTGTGTTGAATAATGTAATGGGCCCAATTGATTGGCCTACCCATAGTCATAGCCCATAAGACCACCACATCATCTCTCAGAACCTAGGAGTAATTTCCTCCCCTTGGGATCAACCCTCTGACCACTAGGTAATGAAGTACTCTGTTTTCCATAGTCAAATTGGTAGCCATCACTCTCTTCTTATCCCTGGGAATATCATAGCCAGACCTTATCAAGGAGGTCAATGCAGCCTTATATTCAAAATCAGCTCCCCAAGTATTCTCATTTCTATAGAAATTGGTACCATGATAATTAAGCTTAGTCACCCTACACCAGGCTTCCTTAGTGACCCTTATCTGTTTCTTCTTCACCTCAGAGATCAGGCAATCATCCTCATACTTTAGATTTGCATAAAATACCCTAACTAGGTTTGGGTAAATGTCCTTTTGAATGCTAAAGAATCCAATCAAGCCTAATCTTTCAATTCATCTGAAACACTCCAAGGGTTCACTTGAGCAAAAAGACTAAGTGAGATACTTGGGAGAGATGAGTTTTCTTAATTGAAAGTTCTTCCTGAACAACTCAGCCTTCTTGGTGGTGGAGAAGTGACGCGTGAGATCCAATCCTGAGATGTTACGTAGAGGAGCACTGGAAGACTCTCCAATATTGCCCCTTATTCTTAGACGTTTTGTACGTTGGGAAGAATCTGCCATTGATAAGAAAAAGGTTAAGAAGGAAGAAGGGAAAGGTGTTTAGTGATGTGTGGATGAAGGGTTTTCAGTGGTTTTGGTTCGTGGGTGATGAGAGAGAGAAAGATGAAGGATGAGGAGATTTGGGTTGAGATTTTAGTGGTTTTTGGTGAGATTTGATGGATGGATTTTGTGGAGAGATGAATTTTGAGTATGTAGGAGGTGGAATGAAGTGATTTGTTTGAGATTTGAGAGAGAAATGAGGGATTTGGAATGAGAGGTATCGTGAGTGTAGAGAGAGAATGAAGAGTTTTCAGATGAAAAATAACCTCTCGTGTGTCTGAAAACCTTTTAAAATCCTTGTATAATCGATTACCAGCCTTCTGTTAACCTTGTAATCGATTATAGGTTTGGTGTAATCGATTACCATCCTTCTAGGAACCTTATAATTGATTACATGGTTGGTGTAATCGATTATATGAGTTATGGGTTCATTGGAATAGATTACATGTTATGTGTAATTGATTACTTGCTTGACAGAGCCATTGTAATTGATTACAAAGGTCTTGTAATCGATTACAAAGGTCTTGTAATCGATTACAAAGGTCTTGTAATCGATTACCAGATTAGTAAAACCCAGTTTTTGCATTTTAAACAGTAAATGGCCAATCTTAAACCTTTCAACTTAGTTCCACAACATCTTAAATAAATTCCAAACATCATGCAAACATAAAAACTGACTAGTTCTAGATCAAAAACACATGTTTTTGCAAAATCATTACTTTTACCAAGAATTACACCATTTTGATGGGTTTGTGAAGTTTTTATCTTCTTAGAGGTCTTTGGCATGATGAAGTACTTGCAAAAACAACTAAGAGGGAACCTCCAACGCTCAAGTTAGTATTGGATTCAAAAATTGATTAAGAACCAACAAATTTTATAGCAAAATATCATAATTATGCAGCAAAACAACATTATGCAGCAAAAGTTAAATGCATGATTGATCTAAAGAACCAAGTTCAAAGATATATTCATCAAATATGCTATTTCAAACAAGAAATAAACTTATCTAGCATATTATCACATATAGAGATTTTTCAAGATATAAAGCTAGAAAAGTACTACTTTAAAGCAAGTTAAAGCATAGAACAAGTCTCTACTTATCAAAAGGTTGCAATTCCAAGCTTCTTAGAGACAAGGAAAAGAACTTAGAGTATTTTCTAGTCTTGTGCTTGGAGCAGTCACTTTTGAGATTCCAAAGTTAATTCTTGACCTTCAAACACACCTACACCACACTTCAAATTTTTACCTTTGGTACCCAAAATTTCTTGGGTCCTTGTGTGTTAGATTTTGGCAAAGTGTCTTTGGGGACCTAAACCATTTTAGTCCTAATCTTGGTGTTTATATTCTTTCTAGCATTACATGTAGATGCACTATGCCCTTTCCTACCACAAAGAAAGCATTTGATAAAGGGGCTAATTGATGTACTTGAGGAAACAAAGAAATTCTTATAAGATTTTTGTTAGTTATTGGGATTATATCCCAAACTGGCTTTTTGAAAAGCACATCTTTGTTTCCCTAGTAACATATTCAAATTGTCCCTTCCCAATGCGAATTTTGCAAGTGTATGTTTCAAATCCTCAATTTCATTTTCAAATGCTTTACATGATGAATAAGATGAGGGTGTGGGTGCATTATCATGTGAAAAACAAATCATACATGATGAGTTAGCATCAATAATTCCAAGAGTCTTATTTTTAACTTTGAGTTCTTCAATTTCCTTGGTTAAAATAAAAACTTTATATGCCAATAAGGATATTATTTTGTTGGAAGATAAAACTATTTTTGTAAGCCTCGTGGATTCATCATGCAATTCTTCAAAAGCATCTTGCAACTCATCATAGGAAGGGGAAGAATTTGATTCAAAATTTAAGGATGTTACCTCCATGTCATCTTCACCTTCATCTTCCTTTTCTCCTCTAGCCATGAAATATAGATTGGCTTTCTCATTGTCCGAGCTATTGGTTGAATCCATGTCATTATCATCCCAAGTTATGTAGGCTATTCTTTATTTCTTTTCCTTTGAGGGCTTCATTTCATACTTTTCCACTTTCCTTTGATAGATTGGGCACTCCATCTTCATGTGTACCAATTCTCCACATTCATAACATTTAGGAGTGGATGAGGTTCCTTCCCATTTGTGATAGACATTCTTTGAGGGAAAGGGAGGTCTTCTTTGAACTCCATTCTTTTTGAAGAATCTTCCAAACTTCTTTATTAGAAGACTAAGATTCTCCTCATTAATCATCTCCAAGTCATCTTCATCATCATCATTAATCATGGATAAGGTGGCTTTGAGAGCAATCCTCATCTTTTTGTTGTCAAGCTCTTCATTTTGTTTGAGTCTATTCAACCCCAATTCGTGTTCTTGGAGCTTGCCAAAAAGTGTGGCTAAGCTTATTGTTGCTAGATTTCTTGATTCCGAGATAGCCGTCACTTTAGGTTGCCAATCCCTACTCAAACATCTTAAAACCTTGTTAATAAGATCTTCAATAGAAAATGTCTTTCCTAATAAAGCTAAATGATTAACAATATACATAAAGCATTTTTGCATTTCTTGAATGCTTTCAACTTAGTTCATCATAAAGAGCTTATACTCATGAGTGAGAGTATTATCCTTGATCTTTTCACTTCACTAGTATCTTCATGGGTAACTTGCAAAATATCATATATTTCTTGGGCGGTTTTACAATTTGAGACTCTAAAGAACTCATCATACCCCAAGGTCGTGGTAATGATGTTTTTGACTCTCAAATTGTATTGAACCTTCTTTTTATCTTCATCCATCCATTCACTTCTTGGTGTATTAGTTCTTACACTATCAACCATATGTGTGGGGACAAAAGGACCATTTTCAACAACATTCCACGCATCAATATCAATAGCTTTAATAAAATTTTCATTCTCTCTTTCCAATAGGCATAATCATCCCTATTGAAAAAATGAGGTATGTTTATAGAAGAACCTTCGTTTGAAAAACCATTTGAAGTCATCTTTTCTCTTGAAGCTGCTAAGCTCTTTATACAAGAGTCTAGCTTTGATACCACTTGTTACCAAGTGGCCTCAAACTCAAGAGGGGGTGAATTGAGTTTATGAAATATTTTCACAAATCTTTCGCAAAACATTTGTTTATCAAATTTTCATTGAAGCTATTGTTTAATTGAAGTGATAAAGAAATGAGATGGAATAAATCACTCACAAATAAATAAGCTAAGATAGAAAGTATTCAAGCAAAGCTAGATATAAAAAAAATAACTCAAGCATATATAATTAAAGCACAAAGTAATGAGATAGAGTTGATAGAATCAAACGTAAGGATTTATCCTGATTCAGCCACCCCTTGTGACCTATGTCCAGTCCTTAAGCAAACCACTCGAGATTTTTCACTAAAACTTCAAGTTTGAACGGGTGCTTGAAAACCTTTACAATTGAGAGCACTCAACACCACCGTGTGATACCTCACCCTTGTGCTTTGAGCCTCAAAACAGGGATACCTCATTTTGTACAACCTTTAAAAGATACCTCACTCTCTTTACAAACAAGGGATATCTCACCCTTTACAACCTTTGAGAGATACCTCACTTTCTTTACAAACAAGGGATATCTCACCCTTTTCTCTAGAGGGATACCTTACTCTCTTCACAAAGAATCAAAGTGTATATAAGATGAAACTCTCACAAGAGTAGATGACACAAATTGAAGCCCTATAATGCTCTTCAAGAATATCTCAAATATATACAAAAATAGAACACAAATGATTCAAAGATTGATTCACGGATTAGAGTGATTGAAAGATGTTTCTCAGTTGCTGGTTAGCCACAAATGATGCCCCAAGATATGTATTTATAAGTTTCTAGATCAAAGGAGCCATTGGGGACATTAAAGCCCAACATTTAATGCACCTAATATAGTCGTTAGGCAATGTTAGACCATTGGTAATCGATTACACAATCTCTATAATCGATTACATGGTTGTTTAAACGTGTTCTTGGCTTTCTGGGCAGGATGTAATCGATTACCAGACTTGTGTAATCGATTACATGGCCTCTGTTAGACTTATAATCGATTACAACTTTAGTGTAATTGATTACAAGGCTTTTGTCATGCTTGTAATCGATTACAACACATGTGTAATCGATTACCTTGCCCTTTGAACACATTTTTTAGCTTTAATAAAGTATCCAGGTCATTTTTTACATTGAGAAACTTGGATTAAACAATATTGACATATGTTTAACACAATCCAAGATTGAAATTAACATTTCTTTAAAATATGAACTTAAATTCAAGTTGATTTAAAAGATCTTGAAAAACCATTTGAGATACCTTAAGAGCATTTAACATTGATGTTCTAAGACCTATGTCTAATAAACCTCTTGATTTCTTTCTTTGATCTTGTTCTTCTCTTTGAACTTGATCTTCATCTTGAATTGTTATCATAAAAAATCATTTGACCTGCTTCAAGACATAAGCATTCACACCTTTTTCATTAGGGAGATGATGGATCTTGATACTTGGATGAGTGTTTATCTATTCTCTTAATGGTTTTCTAAATCTGGCCAATTTGGAAATGATCTTTGGGTAGATGTATGATTTGGAAAAATTTGCATGAACCTAGAACTTGTGATAAACATCGCAATTTCTATAATCGCTAAGAATAGATGTTGTAGGTTGTATGGTCTTTCCCTTAATTCCTTCATTTTTTATAAAGCATTCTCTTTTTGGAGTTAGACTAAGGAATTAGTTAATTTTAAATAGTATGAAGAGGATTAATATATCAAGGGCTTAAATATTAATTAATTTTGGGAATTGACCCTGAATCATTGAAATAAAGCTTGATTAAACCAATATTTGATTTTGCATTTAAAGAGTTCAATTAAAATCTGACCCTTAACACTTTCTTAGCATTGTCTTTCAACTTTACCCAATTAATTAAATTTTGCTTTTGTTATTTTTACTTATTCTTTCTTATTATTATTTTTACCAACTCTTTTTTCGATAGCTTATGTAGTGTCGATTTGGTGAATTTAGTAATTGACAACATAATCCTCATGAGAATGATACTTTACTCACTTTTTATTACTTTTTCCGTTTGGTGCACTTGCCAATATCACAACAACCACAGATCCTCTGTCACGCATAACCCCCACCACTGTATAACTACAGATCTGCCACCCACCTCGCGCCGTTGCAACAAATCCAACCACCATCCTCCGCACGACCACGCCAGCAGTGCCACTAGCCACCTCGATTCATCCTTCCTCACTCCGTTGCTCGCTTTGAGACCAGATTTTGTTTGTTTTTCTGTTTATGCTTTTTTTAAAACTTTTTTTACATTTATTTTATTTTATTTTATTTTATTTTTTTTGTGTTTATTTTTTTATTTTATGTTATTTTTAATGTAGTAATTTAATAAGAATAAAAATGATAAAAAAAGCTGTTAGGTTTAGTTTTAGACTAAGGATTAATGTTATGTTAGGCCTAAATGAGTGAACAAAATTAATACAAAAAAATAAACAAATAAAAAAAATGAAAAAGTAGAAAAATTTTGAAAATTAAAATTGTAACTTTTAAAAAGAAAAAAATGAAAAAATGAAAAAAAAATTAAAAATATATATAAAAAAATTGAGTTCTCTTGTTTGGATTTTTTTTTTAATTTAGCTTGCATCTTGCTTGATTATGTCTACTTTGCTCAATGACATGACTTTGTGTTAATTTTATAACTGTGAAACAAAGCTTTATTTTACAAAGAATTTTTTTTTAATCAACGTAATGACCAATTATAATGATTGAATAGCGGATGTTATCTTCAATGTCATTTGAATCATAAGGGTTTATTGAGTAGTCTGGTACTAATTTAAACCCTGTGCAAGAATGGATTTGTTTTTAAACAAAATTCCATTTCAAAAATTCTTTTCATAATTAAAATTAACTAACCCACAATCATTTTCTAAAGAATGACGTGACTTTGAGTTTCTCATTACATTCAGGGATATGTAGGAGCGGGAATTCATTTCCGTCAAGTCAAAAATTAAATTTTTATAATTTGGTTGTTTTTTTTCTTTTAAAAAATAGTTACAATGTTTTTAAGAGGAGCAAAATAAATATATCTAAGATTATCAAGTTTTGCACAACTAACTTAAGGTGCCGTCACAAGACGGATGTGTTAGGGGTGCTGTGGGATTAAGTTTCTGTCCTTCCCTATACATAATCGACTCCTAAATCCAATATGGTTTCCAAGACTATTTTCTAATTTTTTCTAATTTAAATAAAATTGGTGGGGACTCCATTTTCTATTTATATATTTTTTTAAAACTCATATTTGTTCGCCACTCTCATCGCCAATCTCGATTGCGACAGAAACTCCATCTTGTTGTAGAGTGCCAGACATGATGTACTATGCCTCAATACCATAGTCCTATATGAACTTAGCAAAAGGTACATGATTTCTACTAGTTTCATCATACCTGCCATAATGCTCACCACCTCTATCAGATATCACACATTTGATTTGCTTACTAAATTTCAATTCAATAGTAACTTTGAATGCTTTAAAGGCATCTAAAGAATCAGATTTCTCATGTAGCAAATCAATCTACTCGTATCTAGAGAAGTCATCAATAAAGATGATAAAGTACCTAAAACCACCTATAGCAGTAGGAGTAACGAGCCCACAAATATCTGCATGAATTAATTGTAGTATTCCTTCACTCTTGGTAACCCTACTCTTCCTAGCTCCAGCTGTAAGTTTCCCTCTTATACAATTAACACATGTATCAAAATAAGAGAAGTCCAGATTATGAAGAATATTCTCCTTGATCAGCCTCTCTATTCTTTCCCTAGAGATATGTCCTAAACATTTGTGCCACAACATAGAAGAGTTTTTAGCAACTCTACCACGCTTGTTCCTAACAACATTATTAATATCTGAATCCCGTTGATCAACAGAAAGAGAATCAACATCCAACATGTATAGACCATTAGACAAGACTCCAGAACCAACAAGAGCAGAATCATAATATAAAGAAGCTACATTACTAAAATGGAAAGAGTAGCCACAACCATCCAAAAATAGAAACTGAAATCAAATTCCTCCTCATAGAAGGCATATAAATTGTATCTTTCAAAACTAAATTATGTCCTGTACATAACTTTAATGAAACCACTCCTATATGTTCTACTTTGACATTAGCTTTATTTCCTACTGTGATCATCAACTCCCCTTCACTTTGTTTCCTCCTACTTCTGAATTTGTAAAATAAATAGTTGCAATAGTATCTAACGACCAGGTATTTGAAAGAACATCAACTAGATTTGATTCAAAACATACTAGAACCAAGTGGTTACCTTTCTTTTTCTCAAGCCAGCTCTTAAACATCAAACAATCAAACTGCTTATGCCCATATATATCACAGAACTTACAATTCCTATTAAATCGATATTTGGGCTTAACAACAGAATACTCACCTAGATTAGAAAATGGCTCAGAAGAATATTCACGCTTATCATTCCACTTTTTCTTGAACTGAGGCTTACTGTTCTTCCCTTGAGCAAGTCTTTTCTTCTTGTCACATTCTTGTGAGAAACAAACTGAACACTATGGGCCTCGCTCTTTTTTATGGTCTACTCCTCTTGCGTAAGAAATATATAAGCTCATCAACAATTCACTCCTCCTTTTAAGTGTTGTAAGTGGTCCTCAAAACATCAAAACAATCCGGAAGAGACTCAAACACCTGTCAGACTAAGAAATCCTCTCCTAACTCCACTTTCATGGAACTCAACTTGGTGTACTAGTTCACAAGCTTCAAAACGTGTTCACAAACACTACTACACCATCATATGTTATCTTTGTCAACAAAGAGAGATAGTAGGCCTTTTCAGTTTTATCAAACTTCTTAAATTTCTCACCAACAGATTTGATAAACTCCTTAGCATTATTTGTTTCAGGAATGTTCTCTTTGATGGTATTTTCCATGCTATACTTCATGGTCATCAAACAAACTTGATTGGATTAAACCCACCTTTCATGCTTCTTCTTATATGGAGTGGAAGATGCATTTGTGGGTATCTGAGGTTCATCCTTAGTGAGAGCAACATCAACATTAGAGACAACATAGAACAATTTCACAAAATCCACCCAGTCGTCAAAATTAGTCCTATTCAATTTTGTTATAGCACTCATTTGCATTGATGAAGCTGAAAGAACGATACATTAAAGGGAGATTTTGTCAAGCATATCAACATGTACAATATTTGAGAAAATAACCATAATGGAATTTTCCCATGCAATTGCAATCCCGCCTAAGGGTCCCAAATTACAATGCATGAGTAAACTCCCATATACATCAAAATCATGTCCCTAAAGCTAGTACTAAAAGGATACAGAGAACTCTAAGGTCAGAACCTTAATGCTTAAAACAAATCATCAGGAATCACATTAATAAAGGCAAACTAATAGGGTAAGCGCATTATCAATATAATCCCTAAAGTCATAACATAATAATATTTTATCAACAAAAAAGCACTTTACCACAATTGGTCCCGCGAAGGCGAGCTTACAATCATGAAAAGTGCCTAAAATAGTACCATTTAACAAATCATCAGAAATTACATCAATAAAGGCAAACCGATAGGATAAGCGCATTATCAACATAATCCTCAATGCAACATTATTAACAAAATATCAACAAAATGATACCTCAACATAATTAGTCCTGCAAAGGCGAGCTTACAATCATGAAAAAAGCCCCAAAATAGTACCATAATACTTTAAACAGCAACTCTCAGAATCAAATTGCATAAATAACAACAAATAAATAGTTTTTAAAACATTATATATCAATTTATGCACCAAATAACAACGAAAATTATTTCAGTGACCAAACAACATCAACTCTGAGAGTGCGTAATATATATCATGCTTAGAAACATCACAATAATATACAAAATTTTTCAGAGGCAAAAAAGGATAGTACCATATATTTTTAACAATTTTAATCTCTAAAAAATTTGAAATAAATAGTAAAAGGGCATGGAAAAATAAATAAAATTCACCAAAAAATAGGAAAAGGCACGTGGAGCACAATCCAAAAAATAGAAGTTGAAAAACATGCTCCAACAAGCCACACGCACCTCCATGCGCCATGTGCACGAGTGGGGAAACGCATGAGGCCATAGTCTCCTTCTGCACCTGTTTTCTTGCATACAGGTCGCGTAATCCGGTTTGAACAGAAATGGGCCGCGCTAGTTTTCTCCTACAATTCTTCACCAAAATTCAAGATTTTGGTGTCTACGAATTTAGAAAATCGGGCTCTACTTTTCCCCTAAACTTATTTCTAGAAAAACAACACCAAAAAATTGGGTTTTGAACGTGATTAATAGCCATTCGCGTGTTACTTTTTCAAAAAGAAATACAGGTTGTTTCTCAACCAAAAAACATGATCTTGATGTTGTTAGATTCAAGAAAATGTGATCCACAATAACCCTAAATCAATTTCTTGAGTTAATCTCCAAGAGAAAAATGAATCATAAAAATTAAACATTTAGGGCTTCACGGGTTTGAGTAAAATTCTTTGTGAATTCACAATATCAAAATGCAATATATGTGTTTCTAAACTCAAGATTACCTAATCTACAAAAGCACCAATTTTATTTTTGAAATTGATTTTAAAAAAATTGAATTAAACATCACATACGTTAAGATTTCGGGTTTCTTAAATTTTTCAAACCTCATAAGATTTTTTGATAAAATAGAAAATTGATAGTCATAATTAGGATTAAAAAACATTGGCTTTGATACCAATTAATAGAAAATTATTGGACATATTAATCCTAATATTTATGACATATCAATACATATAAAAGTTTTAGGGTTATCATGAAAAAGGATCGATGAGGAAGTCATTATTGAAACCCTTAAAAGTAATCTCGATGAGGGAGAGATACTATTCTTATCCTACAGTAGTCGCTCATGTGTCAATATTAATGAGGCAACTATATGCACTAGAGTGGCTATGAATATGGGTCTCTCCCTATATATATATTGAATAATTAAAATGGGTTAAACCTACCCACTATGACAAACTCATATACAGGACACATAAAACAAAATTCACATATGAGCAGTGCTTTAACAACAATAGGCCCATTAACAATACTGATCACAATTTGGGTTAAACAAATGTTATAATAATTTTGACATCTAATTAATTTGGATTTTATAAAATTATAATATCATTTATGCTAGTCCATAAAAATTCTAACAGTTACAACATGGTACGTGTATGGAAAGTTGAAGTTAATAAAGATTAGTGTTACTTGCACAATAAACTGAACTTAAAGTTTGGTTGATTTCAGCTATTATGCTTTCCTCTTCGTATAAGTCAGATCTTTATAGAACTTCATATACTTAATTAAGTTAATGTGGTATAGGAATTTTTAGATTTCCAATTTTAACTCTGACACAAGGCATGATATTAACTATAATTCTTTTCACAAAAAGTAACAAGATATTCCAAATTGTCTAAGCAAGGAATGGTGCAAAAGTTCTAGCCATAATCAATTCATATTAACCAACTGGACAAGACCCTTATTTATATAGGCACCAATTTAAAAGAGAGTGATTTTGTTTTACTTATTTTCTTCCCCATACTACTTAGGTACTCAAAAACTTGAATAGAAATCATAAATATTTTAAGCTAGCATTCATGTTCAAATTTTAATTCCCAAATATTTAGAAGGGAAAATAAACGGGCACAAATCCTTGATTTTGCTTCAAAGAAGGGTTATAGGTGCCATACTCGTACTATATATATGATTTGGGTTCAATATTTTAAGAAACTTAATAATTTTTCTAATAATGAAAGTCTGGCTTGGATTAGGTGGGTGGCAAGTTTTTGCATTAAATTTATTATTAAGGTTTACATACGTAAATGATATGTTAACCATTTCTCTTAGGTGAAACTATGATAGCAAAGCTATAGTTTGGGATAGAGCATTGTTTTTGTAAAACTCTAGGTACTTGAGAGTAATTTTCCTCTTTTTTTTGTTAAATAAGTTTAAGGAGAGGGAAGGTTCTCTTATTCCTAATTCAGGACATGTAAGATTAGGGAAAGCCTAAGTCAAGACTTACTAATGACCTATTTATTCTAATATTATTTTTTTCTTGAATCGTGTTATTCGACTATGATTGAACCAGTTGATGCAGCTTGCGATATTTCTTTTTAGGTTCCCAATACTCTAAACGCTACTAAACTATTGGTTAGATACCAAATCATTGGGTATGAACTGGTTAGACACCAACTCACCGGATATGAACTAACGAACTTGGAAACAACACTTGCATAGGTACAGACTTGCTGAAGAAGCAATTATATTCATAAGCAAAGTGCTTATTCCCAAAAAAAGAAATCTTAAGCATACCCTATAATGAGAGTTGATAGTGAAAGACCGAATATTAGGTTAAAACAAAAGTTAAAGGATAATAAAGGCTACAAACAACTAAGCGTGGAAGTAAACAACTAAACATGATGGCTAGAATATATTGCACTGGAGTAACTTAAAGCAAAACTAAAGCTTTGGAATCGGATAATGTGAGTTTTTATCTGGTTGTGTCAATGGCTACTACCGCTACCACATGGAAACTATTAGTGTTATTTTAGATATAGTATTTAAAAAAAGGTAAATTACACAAAACACCCCTTATGTTTACACGCGGTATCACTCAACCCTCTTAAACTTTTTTTGTGTCACTAAAACCTTATAAACTTTGGTGGTAAAGTGAAACTGTTACATTTTCCATCAACTTTAACATCCCATAGGATAGTCACCACCACTACCACCACCTCCTCCATAACCACCACCATGTGCACCACTTGCCATATGTGCCACTCCTATATGCTTTACCACCTCCACCACCTCTACCACTTCCATATCCACCTCCATGTGCTCCTCAGTCACATAACTTGCTCCACTCCCACCTCTACTTCCGCCACCTTTCCAAGTCAAACAAAACTAACCCCCAAAACCACTATCCAAAACTCAAATTAGGCCACCAAAATAGAGACAAATTTTCTAACTCACAAATTAAACAAAACTAACCCCTAAAACTCTAGACTACCCAATAATCTCCAAGCCACTGTTTACTCACATAATCTACCCCAACTTGAAATAGAGACCCATCTATAAGCCATAACCATCACTCATCGACTACAAGCCCCCATTGTCGTGAACAACACCAAACTAAGACCCAAGCTGCCCAAGCTTCCACCTTGATCAAAATAACAATCCACAAATAACCCTAACCAAAAAAACACCTTCTTTGCCATTATTGAACTGCGTTGAAGTGAAGGCGCCATGTTTGGTTACTGGGATTTTAGTGCTTCATGTGCGGATGATGGCTGGAATAAGAAATGGTGGTGTGGCTTGGGGTGCTCTAGCTAGAATGGTGGCCTTTGAGCCTCAATAGGATTTAGCCAAGTTACAGGCTGAAGGGTTACTAGTGCATCCATGGTTCTCTAAGTTAAACATGGTTTTAGGCTAATCAGCCAATGTTTCTCTAAGTTAGCCACGATTTAAACCATGGCTATTCAATTTCTTTTTGGTGAAGGCACGTGCTTATCACATGGCTTATAGGACGTTAGCATTGTCAACAAAATATAACTATTTCACTTTACCCCAAAGTTCAGGGGGTTTAATGACAAGAAAAAAAAATAGAGGACTGAGTGATATCGCCTGTAAACACAAGGGAAAAAGTGTAGTTTACCCTTAAATAAATCACTAGAATATGGTGGATATTTTTCTTATGCAATTTTCTACAATAACTTAGCATAAAGAATAGAGTATTGAAGCAGAACTATCTCGTTTTATTTTCACTTGATTGTACCAACACATACATATAAATTTATAGATTAATGAGTGACTTTGAAATTACATAAGTTACTCTTGAATTACTTGGAAGTAAGAGTTACATTTAGCCACTATAGTCATAATTAACTCAGCATAACTCTAACAATAAATGACATCACATTACTCATTACCATACTCCATGTTGTTGACCACAAGTGTACGGGTCAAATAAGTAATATAGATGATGAGTTAAGAGTATCGTCCTACAAAGATTGTATTAATTATATGTTAAGTACTAACAAATAAATTCTTAATCTTTATCCAAGCAGCAAAATAATTGAGAAACAAAATCAACAAAGAAAACAAAACTAATAAAGCAAATAAAAAAAACTAACACTTGATAAAAGATCAAGAAACAATGAATTTCAAGCCTAGGTATCAATGAATTAGCTTTGCTAGTAAACACACTCAATTATTTATAAGCATATGTCAAGGTCATATAAACATGTTTCACTTGCCAAAAACACTATATTTTTATATGATTTGGACCAATATCCCTTCATTAAGACCAAGCCTTAAACAATGACAATGTATAAGAGGTATATTTTTATCAAAGTAATGAATCACTTCACCCACACATTGAGATAAAAATGAACATGTATGAATTATCCAAATTCATGGTCAAACACCTAATTCCCATGTCTGGTTCCTTAAGTTTCCAACATCAAATACTTGGTGGTCAATCAAATGAAAACATTAAGATTAAAGGTGGATAAACAAATCTATTTCATTAATAAAGAGTAAGAAGGATTACAAGTAATTGAGTATACATAGCAAATGATCATATTTAAGAGAATAAGGGAAGAATAAACTATATTTGCAATGTTGAAGCCTTTGATCTTCAAATTGCTCTTGATCTTCTCTAAACCCTAAGCTTCTCTCTCTAGAAACCCTCACCCAAAACTCAGAGTCTCTCTATCTAAAACTATGTTCAAGAATGAATAATGAAAAGTTTTTTAAAAATAGAAAGGGATTAAATAGGAAAATTTCTGCATTAGGGTAATGCCACACCAAATTTAGGCACCATGATGTCATGGTCCCTAGCCTAACAGGCTATTTTGATAGAAACTTTGACACTGCGAAGCCCAAATTTGGCATCACGCCATTTGCTAACATGATCATTTTCCTACATTCCTTGGCACTTTTGACCTTCTAAACCTTAGAATTGGGCATTAGGCTCTTCATCGAAGTTTTAAATATTTCTCTTAGTTTTCTAATGCTTCTAGAATTAGGCTAATACAAGGTCTGTAGTTCAAGTTAAGCTCAAAATGCCACAATAAGGTAGGTATGGCTCTTACGGGTGTAAATGAACTAAGTCAAGCCAAGCACTTAAGCTTAGACTTGACTTGTGAAAAAATAGGCTGCTCAAGGTTGACTCATTTATTTAAATGAATCAAATTTAAAGCTTGAGCTTGATTTGTTTAAAAATATAAAAGCTTGGGCTCGGCTCATTTAACTCATTTATGACTTGATTATTTTCTTTCCTTTTATCAAATCTCTCCTTAAAGTATTTTTTATTTTTTAAAATTTATTAAGCTAATAATTAATAAACATCTTTATAGTAAAATTTGAATTAAAAATAGAGATAAATAATTTTTTTTCATTATTCATTACATAAAATGATAAAAAATTCATAGTATTCCATCATTATAAAAAAAATTCAAAAATAAGCTTCAACACTTAAAAACGTACAACAGATTTCCGCAATGAAATGATATTCTTCCTTTATGCACAAAGATAGAGCGCATTGACTATTATATATACTTGTTGTTAAGCTTTACATAAATATTTATTAAGATAAATAACTTTAGAAATCCTACAATTTTTATTTTCTTATTAACTATGATAATTTCTGCAGACATTATATATGTGTATCTTTTCCATTTTAATGTAGTTTATATATTCATACACAAGCATTCTTGTTATTATTTAGTGGGTTATTTCTGTTCATTGTGCATGACTGTCAACCATATCAGGATCTAACACTTCAAATTGATTGACAAATCTGTTAGGAGAAGATCTTATGTAGAGTTTGCTTTGAAGAGCAGATTAATGTAGTCCTGCTTCCATGCAGGCATCACATTATTTGCAGGTAAGAGCCCTGGCATTGCTCCTCCAGTTTTCTACTCTTGTGCCACTGTTCCTTTAATATATATGTAATTACTTTTTCTAATCCAATCCCAACAGAAAAGGAATATAGGCTATGTTTGAAGAAGTACTACCACTCCCCAGTCTTCTCCTAAAATAATCATATAATATAGAAGCAAGAAGATAGTGGCATAACACTATTTTTTTTGACAATTAATATATAATCGAGCTAAAGATATACTCTGCTTTTGCTAAAGATTGCACCATTGTTTCTTACTTCTTTGAACACACAGAAATCACACAAGACCCAAGAGAAAACTCACAACCTAAAGTACTCTTCATATCATTAACATTTCCAACACAATCACGATCACGATAGCCCTTTAGTTTCAACACTAAAATTTTTCTCAAATCCGATCCCATACTCCATGGTGGCCTTGACATACCTTAGCATTAATTTTGTTGCCCCAAGATGTAAATGACTTAGTTTAATCATGAATCCAGAGAGTAAACTAGCTGTAAACCTCAAATTAGGCCTTGAAGTTAAGATAAAACAATCTTCCAACCAAGCTTCTATGCATACTTGTGTCTGCCAATCTTCCATCATCTTCCTTTTAATTTTTTTATTCACCACCAAAGGAGTATCAACGTATGTTTCGAACCAAACAAGCCAAACTTCTTCAAGATATTTTTGCATATTTCTTTTGACAAATAAAACTCCATGTTCATCTTGATAGACTTCAATACCATGAAAATAATGTGACAGTTCAAGATCACTCATCTCATATTTTCTCATCATCTCTATTTTGAAATTTTCAATCATTCTTTTGTTGTTACCCATATACACTAAATCACCAACATAAAATGCAACAAGAAAAATATCAACCTTAATTAACTTGATGCTTGACGTACAAAGTAGGCTCACTTTTGCTTCTTTAGAATTCTTGCTCAATGAAGCAACTATCAATCTCTATACAACACTCTAGGAGCTTAATTTATCCCATAAAGAGCTCTTTTCAACCTATACACCTTCTCTTCTTAGCCTTTAATCACAAAGCTTTAAGGTTGTTATACATACACTTTTTATTTTAATTCTCCATTTAAAAATGTTGATTTCACACCAAGTTGATACAAATTATAACCTTTTTTTTCAGTAGCTAATGTAATAATTGATTTACTGGTGTCCGAACAAGCTATCAGAGCAAAAGTGATATTCACATATTTTATACATTAATAAAACCTCATTTTTTGTCATTTACACTCTCCATGTACTTAATTGATTAAGCCTGGTTATGTTTTGTAAGGTTGGACTCAAATTGGACTTAATTGATTTTTCCAGCATTATTTGGGTCTTACAATGTTTTCGTATTTCCACCATATCTTGAGTTCTAGATGTGTAAAAATATGTATCTTACCTTGTAGGAAAGATAAGAGAAAGTTCTACAACTTTCATGAAGAGTTCCAGGTAAAATATGGACATCTAGAGGAGCTGAATGAGCTTGGAATTCAAAACACGGGTTTTGTGATTGGAACCTGAACAGTATATAGTAATCAGAGCATAACTCAGGCTATAAGAACTTTCTTGGGCTGAAATTTGGATACTTGAAAGTTAAGACCCATATCTACAACTTTCATAAGAACATAAGAGCTTATTCAGACAGATTGGAGGTGATATTGGGTCTGTAAGTCAAAACAGAGGTGCTGGCCCGGGCCGAATACAGTCTGCGATGGTTGGGTCATATCTTGGGCTGTAGGATGAATTTTGGATGATTTTGGTGGCATTGGAAAGCATAGACAAAATGTTATAACTTTCATGAAGACCACGTTACTTCATTCTGATGGCATCCATGAGATTAGCACTGAATGATTTCAGAGACAAAGAATCTCAATAATTTTTCACTCACCAACTCACCATTTGGCATTTTCCATTCATTCACCTGCTCATAATCAGCCCCCTTGTCATTTTGTATCCCTAATCCTCTATAAAAGGAACCATTGGCTGATTATTTGGTGCTCTTGGTGTTAGGCTCAGTTTTTAGAAGTTATGATTATGCTTATTTATTGTTTTCCTTTGTTGTAATTTTCTCTTACTCTAAATTGAAGCTATGTTCATCTTTCTTTTCTTCTCTCTTTCTTTCTTCTTATCTATGAGTAACTAAATCTTCATCTTGCTTGGGTGAAAGAGTGAAGCTCTTGGTAATGAAATAAGGTTAGATTATTCTATTTCTTGTGCTTAAATGATATATTATCAAATGGACACTATATGTGTTATATTTTGTTTCTAATCAATTTAGAAACCTTCTTTGTATGATGGAGATCTTGATTTATTGTAGACAATAAGATTGGCACAGTGAATGCTTGAACTTATTTACAAATGTTAGTAGATAATTAAAGGAATCATAATATGATTACATATATAATTGAACTTTGAATGTCATATTTTCTGATTGGAACCTTCGTTGTGTGTGGATTTCAATTGAGTTATAAAGAGAAATAATCTTGCCTTTAATTTATTACTAAGAGTGGATCTCCTGACCTAAGCGAGTTCTTAAATTCATTTGTGAACATCTTTTATTACATTTGATGTTGTGACAAATCCTTTTCTTACCTCAATTAATTTTTCTTCATCAATTCCCTGTGGATCGACCTCGGACTCCTGAGAAATTTATTACTTGAGACAACCTGCACTTGGGTTTGCATCCTTTAAATCCCGCAATCAAGTTTTTGGTGCCATTGCCGGGAACTTGATTTGAAGTTTTAATTTATTGAGGTTCTTTTTCTTTAATAAAATCTATTCTTTCTTCTCCCTTACTGGAGCAAAAGATCGACTTGCCGATCCTTCAGTTTCTTTGCTAACTCTCTAACTTTCTAACTATCTAACTTAATAACCTACTAACTTGCTAGCATACTAACTTTTTAACTTTTATATTTATGTCATTTACTTATGTTTACTAACTTTTAATTTATGTCATTTATTATTACTTTCTAACGTAATGAAATAATCTTTCTTCTTCTCTTCTCTTTCGCAAGCTCGATGGGGCTCGCCTTTTTCGGTTTTCATATTTTAAATTTATTTTCTGCAATTTACTTTCTGCACTTTATTTTTTGTATTTTACTTTTTGCACTTTCTAACTTACTAATTATTAACTCTTTAACTATCTAACTTTTTACTTTATCAGTTATTTAACTTTTTACTCATTAATATTTATTGGGTGGTTGGTTTATACTACATACTTGTTAATATTTAATGGCTAGTGTAAACTGCTGACTTGTATATTATTTTTTCTATTTTAAGTTATTTATTTATGATTGATTGATATCGTAATTTAAATTCTAGTCGTTTAGTTAAAATTAACTCTGGTACTTTATATATTGATTTGTTTGAATCACAATCACACACAATTGACACAATGACTGAAAATGAAAGTGTACATGATGAACAAGAAAATCAACCGTTGCGAACCATGCGTGAATATTTACAACCACCTCGAAATTCTAGTCCATCATGCTTTATCTTTCCACTCAATGCCAACAATTTTAGATTTAAGGTAGGTATTGTAACGCCCCAATTTTTAGAAAATATTCTGAATGTACTGTTTTCTGTTTTTCATGCTTTTGTATGAATGACCGCTGTGTCCCTGTTTTTCTGTTCTTGATTTTTGTATGAAAACGATTTCGATAATACAGGTTCAAATTTTATTTGATCGTTTTACGTAAATTGCTTCGAGACGGTCAAATAAAAATTTTTCTGAGCTACTGTATTAATTTTTCTGAAAGATATACAGCTAAATAATACTGCTGGATATTTTATTTGAACGTTTTGGATAATTACCTACGTTGTGGGAAAATGGGAAAATGACCGTTACGTCCCGAACGTACTGTTTTCTCTGTTTTTGTCTGTTTTTAATTGTTTTCTTCTTGATTTAATGCCAGAAAATACTGTCTGTGATTTTATATGAACTTTTTGTGTGATTTGCTCCGAGGCAGGAAAATAATATATTCCGGGCCGGGGAAAATCTTATTTGATTATTTAGAATTGGGGGATCTTACTTAACCCGATTCTGAATGAGTCTAAAAATAATCTTTTAATTTTTAGGATTTAATCATTCAATAAAATAATTTTATATTATTATAATATTATTTTATTAGTCAAGATATTTTTTAGTGACAAGGGACCCTAAAATATTTTGCGGGACCCACAATTAGCGAACGGTTAGATCGGTAGCTTAATTAATCACCGTAGGTCGTAGAACTTTCGAGCAATGACTCGACTCGCTAGTGACTCAAATGAGAAAATTAAATACACCGTGTGACTCAAAGCATGTGAGTCACCATAAGCTAACCAATGAGAAGAAGGCTTGCTCACCAAGGCTTAATCTTAGCCTTTGATTCATCCAATGGCTTGGATGAAGCCAAGCAAGGTGCCCACCTTGCACCCCACTTGAAGTCCACGGCCAAGAGGCCTTTGGTGACCAAAATATCACTTTGTCTTCATCACTTTCTCTCTTCTCTCTCATCAAGAACCCTAGCCACCATTCTTGCCCATTTTCTCCACCATATTCGGCCAAGACACAAACTACACCATCCAACCATCCAAAAATTTTTCTAACCAAGTTTCCTTAATCTAAACACCATTCTAAGAACCTTTGTAGTTGGGAGTTTCTTCAAATTCTTCCATCTAAGGCTTGGAAACCAACCTTGGAAGTTTTACCTAGAAGGTGAAATTTCATACTTTTCTTTTCTCTCTTCTTTTTCAAAGTTCTAAGCCATGATTCTTCCATGGTTTAGCTTCTTTTTCATGGTTAGTAACATGTAGGTTTTGTTTGAAAATTTTAGGTGTTTGGAGGAGTGAAAACCGTGACCTAAAGAGGTGAAAAAGCAAGCTTTTGTCTTCATTTAAGGTAAGAGGAAGACAATTCTTATCATCCCTTGATGGTGGTAAGAAGATGGAGTTATTTGTGATGTTGTAGAATCCATAAGGATTCGGTGGTCATGTGTTATTTATGTGTGTATTTGTTAATTTTTGTGGTTGCTAGTAGCTTAAGTGTTATGTGTTAGTAGCTTTCTTATTTGGTAATTGTAATAATCTTGCATGTCTAATAGCTTTTGAATGCATGTCTACAAGCTTTAATTTAGGTTGTATGTGTTAGAAAATATTTTGCATGTGTTAGAAATATTTTGCATATGTTAGAAATATAATGCATGTGTTAGAAATTGTATGATAAGTCATAGGATGTGAATAACATGTGTAAGTTTGCATGAGTGTTCCAAAGAACACAATCCAATAGCTCACGGCAATGACAAGTTTGGAGGACCAAAATGTTCTCTTGATTTTTCCTAAAGTGTAGCTTAATTAACCTAGGAGAATCAAGAAAGTTTTTAATTGATTTGATTAAAGAAAAATGCATTTAGAAATCAAATGGTACAAACTTAGTATTTTGGGCCAACATGCCTAAAGGATTAAATTGACTATAGATAACTATTTTCTAAAATGATTTAATGAACATAGACTATAGAATACATTTGATATGATTTAAAAGGTGAAAGACATTTTGGAAATCAAATGCAAAAGTTTTATAAAATTTCGGCCAACATGCCACTATAGGAATTCATGATTTTAAAAACTTGTTTCTAAATTTTTTAAAGAAACAATACAAGTTAAGAAGAAATTTTCTATAATAATTTATGAAGGAACCAATTGATTAGAAGTAAGTCTAAAGGGTTAAAATTCATAATTTTATCATTAGGAAGGAAATACAGTAATGTTAAGAAATTTTCTAACATATAGCTCACTTTTAGTTTTGAAGCATGTTAGAGATTTCAAAAAGAATTTAATGAAATGGTTAAGAATTAGGTAAACAGAAATTTTTATGGAAAAATTAGAAAACCATTATTATAAGTTTCCAAACAAAATACATCAATTTTTAGTAAAAATGAACCTATAAGATAGTCAAAATATCCTAATGACAAGATACGGTATGAAAAATTATTCTACGTAGTTTAAAGGTACTAAATATTATTTCTATCTGTTTAAACAAGTAATTTTAAAGGCATTCGAATAAGAAAATGATTTAAAAATCCTACGCGATTGAGAAAACGAATTAAAAATGCTACGCGATTTTAAAAACAAAAAATAATTTTTACCCGATTTTTAAACGTTTATAAAAACGACGAGATTTCAAAAACGCGATAAAATTTCTACGCGATTGAACGTTACCGTATTTATTTTTTTTGTCGTCGGAAAACGTGAACCCGTATGAGTTTTTGAGGTTATTTTCTTTGTCGGGAAAAAGTGAACCCGTACATGTGCTTTACGCCATTGAGGGCATATATTTCTATCTTAAGGGCATTTTCGTAATTTCATATATTTGGAATTATGTTTTGTCTTTATGCCAATTTTTGGTGTTTTGGGTTGACGAGACGAATTACATCGTGTTGTCGATGCGATAAGTGTAGTGTTGTTTATTGTTCTAATAAACTTGGAGACTTTAGTGTACGGGATCCCACATGTGACAGATTGGTAGCTCCATGGGCCGTGGTAAACCGATAGCACATTAATGTACTCGACATTCACTATATTTAATCGAGGTTTGTAAAGTCTAGTAGTACATTGCCTATAGTGCCACAACGGAGATCAGAACTATACTACGCTGGATGGTAGATTCCCAAAGGTGTCGTAGGCTATTGACGCAACGTGTGATCGCGTAATAGTTGGTTGGGCAGCCGTGGTACTAATAGATTTTGCAAGTCATTCTCTCTGATATCTGTTTGGGTTTAGCTCCATGGAGTAGGGTTGTGTTTTGGTGTATTTGATTTTATCTTGGATAATATTCCATTTTTCTCTATTTATCTTTATCCGTAATATCTTGGATATTTTTACATTTTCTCTAATTATATTTATCGATAATTTTTATGTTAGTTGTCTATTTCTTATCTTATCTTATCTGTGAGATTGATTTATCTGTGTGATTTTCTTTATTTGTGATCTGTCTATGATGTTCTGAAACCCTAGGATATTTAATATGTATTACTGTTATAGCTTCTTCATATTGTATAAACTGTGTAATTGTTATTTGTCGTCTTCTTATTTGCCATGTTGCGATGATTTTATGTTGTCTTACCTCTTTATTGTATGTGTCTATTGTCTATTTATTTTTATACGGTAAAGAGTTTGAAGAGGAAGAAGAGGAACAACCTCTTGAGATCGTGTACCCTGAGGAAGAGGGAGATCAGCAGACCGACGATCAGTTTTACGAGCAAGAACCATCCGATCATCCATACCCTCTGGATTGATTGTGTGAGGGATGGCGACGCCTGCATTTTTGGGATTTGTAGAGTTGGTATTCCATGGAGGTGATTTGGCTTGGCATTTGCGAGGAGATCGTGCTTCTTTACCTATCTTTGGACGTATGACCGTGATTCTACGTCATCGCTTTGATGGAGATCCGATTTCGACGACGACGCTTTTTCTCGCATTTAGAGTTACCCTTATCCATTAGGCGTTATTGGGGTGCTTTGAAAACCCCGAGCCTAGTGAGATAAGCATCGTGTCGACCGCGCGATCCCGTTATCGCCGTAGTATGTCGAGACATCGTGGATATTTATCTCCGATGATCATTTTCACACCGAGAGTGATCCATCGAGGAATAGATAATCATGATGTTTTTTTTTTGGGCGCGTCGGTAGTATGTCTCATATATATTAACTCTTTTATTGCTTTCTTTATTGTTCTTGTTTAAAGAGTTATAATCTTAGTTGTAAATTATATGTACAGCTTTATAACTTAATCATATGTATATTATTAGTGATGATGTTTTTTTTTTTATTTCGTATATTTCGTATTATCTTTTTATTACATATTTACGTTTATCGTGAATTATTTTTACAACCCGTAATAATTTTAACAAATATTCCACAACTTGGGTAGATTTTATTTCTATTTATTTTATTTTCTTTTATGTGTGACATCCTCCAAAGGGGTGTTACATTAGTTAATATCGAGCCCAAGTTAGAGTCTTTTGGGGTTGTGGTTGGGTCTGTTTTTTTGTTTGTCTTTGTGTGATTCTCTGTGATCTTTGTGATTTATATCCTTTTGGAAATATCTTAAAGGATATATCGACTTTGTTTTGTTATGTTTGAAGAAAGAAGATGGCTGGTAGAGGTAGAGGACGTGCTAACGTAAATCGAGATGAGGACCCGATGTTGGTTCTTCTTGAGGCTATGCGGCGAGATGGTCAAGTGATAACTCAAAAAATTTGAGAGCAACCCAACAACAAGATGCTACAAAGAGATGCCCTGAATTTATCTGAATTTAGGCGTCATAATCCGCCACAATTTAGAGGCGAGGTGGATCCGGAGAGCGAGTCGGTGGATGCAAGATTTAGAGAGAATATTCGAGGGATGAGATGTACCGATGAAAAGAAAGTGACTTATGCTTGTTTTCATGCTTTGAGAGGAGATGCGAGAACATTGGTGGAGAGGAATCATCGCCGAGTGTTGCAAGTGAAGGGACCGAGATCACTTGGGAAGTATTTTCTAATACTTTTCTGTGATAAATATTTTCTGCGAGTGCTAGGCATGCCAAGGAAATGGAATTTCTTGGGTTGCGACAGGGGAATATGACGGTGAATGAGTATGCCACAAAATTTGAGAGTTTATCTCAATTCTCAGATTATGCTCAGACACGACAAGATGATGTGTGGAGATGCAGGAAGTTTGAATCAGGTTTAAGGGTGGAACTGAAACGAGGAGTGGTATCTTTGAGGATGACTCAGTTTCATGCTTTGGTGGATGCTTGTGCTCGACTGGAGGAGTTGGAGCCATCTAGAGATCAAAGGAATCGGAATTTTGGACCGACAAGGTTTCAAAGAGGTGGAGGTGGTAATGCAAATCGGTTTCAGCGTAAGCCGTACACCAGGCCAACAGGAAGTCAATCTCAACGACCATCTGTTAGTGGAAGTGCAAGTGGAAGTGGAGCTGGACAGAGGGTGGCGTTTACGCCAACGTGTTTTAAGTGCGGGAAGAAAGGTCATATTTCTCCCGAGTGTACAGTTAAAGGTGCAGTTTGTTTCAATTGTAAACAACCTGGGCACATAGCAAAGGATTGTCCACAACGGAGAGAAAACCCGCTGTTCGGTATGTTAAAGCTAATCAAAAAAATCGGAAGTACTCAACCGAGATCTGGAGGACGAGTGTATACAATGGTGGGATCTGAGATTTCTAAGTCTGATGATCTTATTCAGGGAGAAGGAGACATTGGAGGTAATCTTCTGACTGTATTGTATGATTCTGGAGCTACACATTCGTTTATTGCCTATGATTGTGTAGAAAGGTTGAAGTTGCCCATATCTTCTCTGAATGTTATGTTGAATGTATCTACGCCAACTGCTAAACCTGTAGTTACTTCTAAGGTCTGTTTGGATTGTCCTATTGTTGTGAAGGACCGTTTGTTTTTGGTCGATTTGATTTGTTTGCCTCTCATTGAGATAGATGTAATCTTAGGGATGGACTGGTTATGTTCTAACCATATCCTCATAGATTGTGCAAAGAAAACTATAGTTTTTCCTAAGGAAGAAGAGTCCGGATTCTTAACTACTGCCGTTAAGGTTAAGTCTTTACTTGAGAGATGGAGCGCGAGGGATATCGGTATTATCTTCTCTAGAAGTTAAGAATGAGAAGGATGTGAATACTATTCCCGTTGTCAACGATTTTCCTGGACGTTTTTCCCGAAGATGTACACAGTTTACCGCTGAGCGGGAGATCGAATTCTCAATTGATTTAGTACGGGAACAGTGTCCTATCTCAATTGCACCATATCGTATGTCGCCGGTAGAGTTGGAGGAGCCGAAAAAGCAATTGGTGGAACTGTTGGAGAAAGAATTTGTACGACCTAGTGTTTCCCCATGGGGTGCGCCAGGACTTTTGGTCAAGAAGAAGGATGGAACGTCACGACTTTGTGTGGACTATCGGCAATTGAACAAGGTGACTATCAAGAATAAATATCCGCTTCCAAGAATCGACGATTTGATGGATCAATTGAGAGGAGCCGTGATATTTTCCAAGATAGATCTACGATCGGGTTATCACCAAATTCGTGTGAAAAGGGAAGATGTGCCGAAAACGCTTTTCGAACTCGTTATGGACATTATGAGTATCAGGTAATGCCATTCGGGGTGACGAATGCTCCTGCTATATTTATGGATTATATGAACAGGATATTTCGTGCATATCTAGACAGATTTGTCGTTGTCTTTATCGATGACATTCTGATCTATTCTCAATCGAAGGAAGAGCATGCTGAACATCTAAGTGTTATTCTTCAGATTTTGAGGGAGAAACAGTTGTATGCGAAGTTGTCTAAGTGTGAGTTCTGGTTAGAAGAAGTTCAATTTCTTGGTCACGTAATTTCTAAAGAAGGTATAGCGGTGGACCCATCGAAAGTGGAGACTGTTTTACAGTGGGAGAGACCTAAGACAGTAACAGAAGTTCGAAGTTTTGTTGGACTTGCTGGTTATTATCGGAGATTTATCGAAGGTTTTTCCAAAATTGCTGGACCACTTACACAACTAACGAGGAAAAATCAAGCTTTCGAATGGACGGAAGAACGTGAAGCTAGTTTTCAAGAGTTGAAGAAGAGGTTAACAACTGCGCCGGTGTTAATCCTACCAGATTCGACGAAATCTTTCGATGTGTATTGTGACGCTTCTTATCAAGGATTAGGATGTGTGTTGATGCAAGATCGGAACGTGGTGGCGTATGCTTCTCGACAATTGAAGGTTCATGAAAAGAATTATCCTACGCATGATTTGGAATTGGCTGCAGTGGTTTTTGCTTTAAAGATATGGAGACACTTTCTCTATGGAGCAACGTTCAACATTTTCAGTGATCACAAGAGTTTGAAGTACTTGTACGACCAGAAGGAGCTGAATATGAGGCAGCGAAGGTGGTTAGAATTTCTGAACGATTACGATTTTCAACTTTTGTACCATCCTGGTAAGGCGAATGTCGTGGCCGATGCTTTGAGCAGGAAAATTATTAGTGTTTCTGCTCTAATGATCAAGGAAAAGGAACTCATTGAACAGTTTAGAGATGAGTGGTCGTTTGTTGAGTTAAAACCGGGGAAGATCTGTATTAACATGGTTACTATCTCGAGCGAGCTGATGGAAGACATAAAAGAAAAACAAAATGCCGATAAATTTTTGCAAGGAATAAGGGAGCAAATGAAACAAGGCGAGACACTAGAGTTCAAGGAAGGAACTGATGGAATTCTGAGATTTCGGGGTAGAGTCTGTGTTCCTCGTAATCGAGAGTTGAGAAGATATATTGTGAAACATGCCCATACTAGTCTGTTGAGTATGCATCCAGGCATAACAAAGATGTATCAAGACTTGAAGAAATTATTCTGGTGGCATGGAATGAAGGGTGATGTAGTTAGATGCGTGTCAACTTGTCTAGTTTGTCAAAAGTCGAAAGTTGAACACCAAAGACCAGCTGGGATGTTGCAACCATTATCGATTCCAGAATGGAAATGGGACAGACATTTCTATGGATTTCGTTACTGGATTGCCAAAGACAAGGAGAGGTCATGACGCAATATGGGTTATAGTCGATAGACTTACGAAATCGGCTCATTTCTTACCGATCAATATCAAATATTCATTGGAAAGATTAACCCGAGTTGTACATCGGTGAAATTGTCGGACTACATGGTGTACCGACAAGTATAATTTCGATCGTGATCCGAGGTTTACGTCAAGATTTTGGCGAAGTCTGCAAGAAGCTATGGGAACTAAGTTACGACCGAGTTCGGCGTATCATCCGCATGACCGACGGGTCGACGACAGAGAGAACTATACGATCTTTGGAGGATTTATTGCGTGCTTGTGTTTTGGAACAACGGGAAGTTGGGATGAATTTTTATCTTTGATAGAATTCACCTACAACAATAGTTTTCACGCAAGCATTGGAATGGCACCTTATGAAGCATTGTATGGAAGACGATGTCGAACGCCGTTATCTTTGGTATCAAGATGGAGAAAGTATGATCGTTGGACCGGAGCTTGTACAACAAACTACGGATAAAGTCAAGATGATACAAGAAAAGATGAGGACGACGCAAAGCGGACAAAGAGTTACGCGGATAAGCGAAGACGACCTCTTGAATTTGAGGAGGGTGAGCATGTGTTTCGAGAGTTACTCCTACGACCGGTGTCGGAAAAGTAATTAAGTCTAAGAAGCTTACTCCTAAATTCATTGGACCATATCGATTATCCGACGTATTGGTCTGTAGCATATCGATTGCTTTGCCGCCTTTTCTATCCAATTTGCATGACGTGTTTCATGTGTCTCGATTCTGGAAGTATATGCCGATCCGACACATGTTATACAATTAGATGATGTACATTAAAGGAGAATTTGACTTACAAAACTTTACCTGTCGGGATAGAGGAGACGAGAAAGGTAAAGCAACTTCGAGGGAAGATGATCGAGTGGTGAAGGTTATATGGAATGATGTGACGGGTGAAGCTACTTGGGAACCGGAAGATAAAATGAAGGATCAAGTATCCTCATTTGTTCGGATAAACATCAAATTTCGAGGACGAAATTTTTTATTTGTTGGGAGTGTTGTAACGCCCCAATTTTTAGAAAATATTCTCGAATGTCTTGTTTTCTATTTTTCATGCTTTTGTATGAATGACCGCCGTGTCCCTATTTTTCTCGTTCTTGATTTTTGTATGAAAACGATTTCGATAATACAGTTCAAATTTTATTTGATCGTTTTACGTAAATTTGCTTGAGACGGTCAAATAAAAATTTTTCTCGAGCTCTCGTATTAATTTTTCTCGAAAGATATACAGACTAAATAATACTCTTTGGATGTATTTTATTTGAACGTTTTGGATAATTACCTACGTTGTGGGAAAAAATGGGAAAATGACCGTTACGTCCCGAACGTCTTGTTTTCTCTGTTTTTGTCTGTTTTTAATTGTTTTCTTCTTGATTTAATGCCGAAAATACCGTCTGCGTGATTTTATATGAACTTTTTGTGTGATTTGCTCCGAGGCAGGAAAATAATATATTCCTGCCGGGGAAAATCTTATTTGATTATTTAGAATTGGGGGATCTTACTTAACCCGATTCTCGAATGAGTCTAAAAATAATCTTTTAATTTTTAGGATTTAATCGTCAATAAAATAATTTTATATTATTATAATATTATTTTATTAGTCAAGATATTTTAGTGACAAGTGGACCCTAGGAAATATTTTGCGGGACCCACAATTAGTCAGTAAGCAGTTAGATCGGTAGCTTAATTAATCACCGTAGGCTGTAGAACTTTCCGAAACGTGACTCACTAGTCGACTCACAGAAAAAATTAAATACAACTGTGTGTGACTCAAAGGCATGTGAGTCACCATAAGCTAACCAATGAGAAGAAGGCTTGCTCACCAAGGCTTAATCTTAGCCTTTGATTCATCCAATGGCTTGGATGAAGCCAAGCAAGGTGCCCACCTTGCACCCCACTTGAAGTCCACGGCCAAGAGGCCTTTGGTGACCAAAATATCACTTTGTCTTCATCACTTTCTCTCTTCTCTCTCATCAAGAACCCTAGCCACCATTCTTGCCCATTTTCTCCACCATATTCGGCCAAGACACAAACTACACCATCCAACCATCCAAAAATTTTTCTAACCAAGTTTCCTTAATCTAAACACCATTCTAAGAACCTTTGTAGTTGGGAGTTTCTTCAAATTCTTCCATCTAAGGCTTGGAAACCAACCTTGGAAGTTTTACCTAGAAGGTGAAATTTCATACTTTTCTTTTCTCTCTTCTTTTTCAAAGTTCTAAGCCATGATTCTTCCATGGTTTAGCTTCTTTTTCATGGTTAGTAACATGTAGGTTTTGTTTGAAAATTTTAGGTGTTTGGAGGAGTGAAAACCGTGACCTAAAGAGGTGAAAAAGCAAGCTTTTGTCTTCATTTAAGGTAAGAGGAAGACAATTCTTATCATCCCTTGATGGTGGTAAGAAGATGGAGTTATTTGTGATGTTGTAGAATCCATAAGGATTCGGTGGTCATGTGTTATTTATGTGTGTATTTGTTAATTTTTGTGGTTGCTAGTAGCTTAAGTGTTATGTGTTAGTAGCTTTCTTATTTGGTAATTGTAATAATCTTGCATGTCTAATAGCTTTTGAATGCATGTCTACAAGCTTTAATTTAGGTTGTATGTGTTAGAAAATATTTTGCATGTGTTAGAAATATTTTGCATATGTTAGAAATATAATGCATGTGTTAGAAATTGTATGATAAGTCATAGGATGTGAATAACATGTGTAAGTTTGCATGAGTGTTCCAAAGAACACAATCCAATAGCTCACGGCAATGACAAGTTTGGAGGACCAAAATGTTCTCTTGATTTTTCCTAAAGTGTAGCTTAATTAACCTAGGAGAATCAAGAAAGTTTTTAATTGATTTGATTAAAGAAAAATGCATTTAGAAATCAAATGGTACAAACTTAGTATTTTGGGCCAACATGCCTAAAGGATTAAATTGACTATAGATAACTATTTTCTAAAATGATTTAATGAACATAGACTATAGAATACATTTGATATGATTTAAAAGGTGAAAGACATTTTGGAAATCAAATGCAAAAGTTTTATAAAATTTCGCCAACATGCCACTATAGGAATTCATGATTTTAAAAACTTGTTTCTAAATTTTTTAAAGAAACAATACAAGTTAAGAAGAAATTTTCTATAATAATTTATGAAGGAACCAATTGATTAGAAGTAAGTCTAAAGGGTTAAAATTCATAATTTTATCATTAGGAAGGAAATACAGTAATGTTAAGAAATTTTCTAACATATAGCTCACTTTTAGTTTTGAAGCATGTTAGAGATTTCAAAAAGAATTTAATGAAATGGTTAAGAATTAGGTAAACAGAAATTTTTATGGAAAAATTAGAAAACCATTATTATAAGTTTCCAAACAAAATACTGTCAATTTTTAGTAAAAATGAACCTATAAGATAGTCAAAATATCCTAATGACAGTATACGGTATGAAAAATTATTCTACGTAGTTTAAAGGTACTAAATATTATTTCTATCTGTTTAAACAGTAATTTTAAAGGCATTCGAATAAGAAAATGATTTAAAAATCCTACGCGATTGAGAAAACGAATTAAAAATGCTACGCGATTTTAAAAACAGAAAAATAATTTTTACCCGATTTTTAAACGTTTATAAAAACGACGAGATTTCAAAAACGCGATAAAATTTCTACGCGATTGAACGTTACCGTATTTATTTTTCGCTGTCGGGAAAACGTGAACCCGTCATGGGTTTTTGAGGTTATTTTCTTTGTCGGGAAAAAGTGAACCCGTCTGAACTTTCTCGCCATTGAGGGCATATATTTCTATCTTAAGGGCATTTTCGTAATTTCATATATTTGGAATTATGTTTTGTCTTTATGCCAATTTTTGGTGTTTTGGGTTGACGAGACGAATTACATCGTGTTGTCGATGCGATAAGTGTAGTGTTGTTTATTGTTCTAATAAACTTGGAGACTTTAGTGTACGGGATCCCACATGTGGACGATTGGTAGCTCCATTTGGTGGGCCGTGGTAAAAGCCGATAGCACATTAATGTACTCGACATTCACTATATTTAATCGAGGTTTGTAAAGTCTAGTAGTACATTGCCTATAGTGCCACAACGGAGATCATGAACTATACTACGCCCGGATGGTAGATTCCAGTGTCGTAGGCTATTGACGCAACGTGTGATCGCGTAATAGTTGGTTGGGCGTGAGTGTGTACTAATAGATTTTGCAAGTCATTCTCTCTACGATATCTGTTTGGGTTTAGCTCCATGGAGTAGGGTTGTGTTTTGGTGTATTTGATTTTATCTTGGATAATATTCCATTTTTCTCTATTTATCTTTATCCGGTAATATCTTGGATATTTTTACATTTTCTCTAATTATATTTATCGATAATTTTTATGTTAGTTGTCTATTTCTTATCTTATCTTATCTGTGAGATTGATTTATCTCGTGTGATTTTCTTTATTTGTGATCTGTCTATGATGTTCGAAACCCTAGGATATTTAATATGTATTACTTGTTATAGCTTCTTCATATTGTATAAACTACGTGTAATTGTTATTTGTCGTCTTCTTATTTGCCATGTTGCGATGATTTTATGTTGTCTTACCTCTTTATTGTATGTGTCTATTGTCTATTTATTTTTATACGGTAAAGAGTTTGAAGAGGAAGAAGAGGAACAACCTCTTGAGATCGTGTACCCCGAGGAAGAGGGAGATCGGAGACCGACGATCGGTTTACGAGCAAGAACCATCCGATCATCCATACCCTCTGGATTGATTGTGTGAGGGATGGCGACGCCTGCATTTTTGGGATTTGTAGAGTTGGTATTCCATGGAGGTGATTTGGCTTGGCATTTGCGAGGAGATCGTGCTTCTGTTACCTATGCTGGACGTATGACTGTGATTCTACGTCATCAGTTTGATGGAGATCCGATTTCGACGACGACGCTTTTTCTGCATTTAGAGTTACCCTTATCCATTAGGCGTTATTGGGGTCCTGAAAACCCTGAGCCTAGTGAGATAAGCATCGTGTCGACTAGCGCGATCCCGTTATCGCCGTATGTCGAGACATCGAGGATATTTATCTCCTCGATGATCATTTTCACACCGAGAGTGATCCATCGAGGAATAGATAATCATGATGTTTTTTTTTTACGTCGTATATGTATGTCATATATATTAACTCTTTTATTGCTTTCTTTCTTGTTCTTGTTTAAAGAGTTATAATCTTAGTTGTAAATTATATGTACAGTTTATAACTTAATCATATGTATATTATTAGTGATGATGTTTTTTTTTTATTTCGTATATTTCGTATTATCTTTTTATTACATATTTCATTTATCAGGAATTATTTTTACAACCCGTAATAATTTTAACAAATATTCCACAACTTGGGTAGATTTTATTTCTATTTATTTTATTTTCTTTTATGTGTGACATCCTCCAAAGGGGTGTTACAGGTATGATTTCTTTACTTTCCAATTTTCATGGTTTAGAGTCTGAAAGCCCATATTTACATCTAAAAGAATTTGAGGAAGTATGTATTGCTTTCAATGACAAAAATTGCACTGAAGAGATTGTTAAGCTTAAATTATTTCATTTTTCTTTAAAAGATAAAGTAAAATCTTAGCTTAACACATTGAAACCAAGATCAATTGGCACATGGCAAGAAATGCAAGGTGAGTTCTTGAAAAAAAATTTTCCAACACATAAAATCAATGCTATGAAAAGACAAATCCAAAATTTTTTCTGAAATTCAAATGAAGCATATTTTCAATGTTATGAACGGTTTAAAGATTTGTTAAATTCTTGCCCACATCATGGTTTTGAAAAATGGTGCACTATAAGCTTCTTTTATGAAGGTTTAACACCTAAAACTAAACAATTTGTGGAAATAATGTGCAATGGTGAGTTTCTTGATAAAGAACCTAATGAAGCTTTAGACTATTTAAACTAGTTGGCTGAAAATTCTCAATCTTGGCATAGTACTAACACTTCTGAAAATTCAATTAGATCTAACCTTGCAAGTGCTAATAAAGGAAAATATCACCTTAGTCAAGAGGAAGATCTAAACGCTAGGTTTGCCAGTTTGGCTAGAAAGGTCGAAGCCATGGAATTAAGAAAAGCAAAAGAAATCAAATATGTACAAAATGAAAAAATTTGTGGCATTTGTGATGACTTAGGACACTGAACACAAGAATGTCCGAAGATTCCTGTTTTTAAAGAAGTTGTACATGAGCAAGTAAATGCAATGAATAAATTTAAAAAGTTATTTACTTTTTCTTTTTCAGATACATACAATCCGGGATGGGAAAATCACCCGAACTTCAACTGGAGGAATAATAATCAGTCACAATTCGTGCAACCACCACCTCCTCAGGTATAATAAGACTCTCAAAATTCTAAAGGATATGCATCTTATGTCCCACCATATAGGAAAAACCTTGACGAAACACTGCATGCATTCATAGAAAAGTAAGAGGCCATTAATAAACAAAGCAATCAAACCATGAGTGACATAAAAGACACTCTTGCCAAACTTACTTCTGCTCTCACCATTCATGAGAAAGGAAAATTTTTTTCTCAACCTCAATCGAATCCTAAGGGTCAATACAGTTTAAATGAGGGTAGTTCAGAAAATCATCAGATAGATCAAGTCAAGTCAGTGATAATTCTTAGGAGTCAAAAAATTGTTGAAAAACAAATTCTCGAACCTTGTGAGAAAGAAGTTGAACCAATTCCCTAAGAAAATGAAGAAGTTGACCAAAAGGAGACCAAACTCTCGCCTTCACTCCCATTTCCTCAAGCATTGAATAATCCAAAGCAATTGGACCACCACAATGAAATTTTTGAAATTTTGAAACAAGTGAAGATCAAAATTCCTCTTTTAGATACTATCAAACAGATTCCTTGTTATGCCAAATATTTGAAGGACTTGTGCACTGTTAAAAGGAAACTAAATGTGAAAAAGAAAGCATTTTTGGCTGAACAGGTAAGCTCCATTCTTCAGAATAATAATGCTTTGAAATATAAAGATCCTAGTTGTCCTACAGTTTCACACATTATTGGAGAACATAAAATTGAAAAAGTTTTACTTGATCTTGGTGCTAGTGTCAATTTGCTTCTATATTCAGTTTATCAGCAACTCAACTTAGGTGAGTTAAAACCAACTTCTGTAACTCTTCTACTTGCCGATAGATCAATTAAAATTCCAAGAGGAATAGTGAAAGATGTGTTAGTTCAAGTTGATAAATTCATATATCTTGTGAATTTTATTGTCCTAGATACTGAACTTATGGTTGATAGTTGCAAGTCAATTCCTATTATTTTAGGCCATCCATTTTTAGCAACATCTAATGCTTTGATAAATTGCAGAAATGGAGTGGTGAAGCTAATATTTGGAAACATGACACTAGAGCCGAATGTTTTTAACATATGCAAGCAACCACAGGAAGTCCTTGATGAAAAAGAGGAAGTTGAAGGGATTAAAGTCATTGTAGATGATCATCTTCAAAAAGGGAGTTCTTTTGACCCATTAGAAGTTTGTTTAATTAATTCATTTGATTTGCTTGATTGTACAAAGGAAATAGAATACAAAGGATGGAAGCCGAGATTCAAAGAGCTAAAACCAATGAATGATAATACCCATGAAGAAGTACCCATATTAAAATTAAAGTCATTACCTGCTAGATTGAAGTACACATTTTTAGAAGAAGAACAAAGCTTTCTAGTAGTAATTTCCTCAACTTTTACTGAAGAACAAACAGGAAAGATGCCGCCTCAATGGACGCACCAAGATAGAAAAAAAAATTTGACAGATGTGAAAATTTTTTATTGAGATGACCCATACTTGTTCAAATATTATCCTAATCAAATCTTTCGGAGATGTGTGCCTGACAGTGAGGTAGGTAGCGTCATTAAATTTTGTCACTCAGAAGCATGTGGAGGTCACTTTTCTTCAAAGAAAATAGCTGCAAAAATCTTGCAGTGTGGATTTTATTGGCCCACTTTATTTAAGGACTGCTATATTTTTTGCAAAAGTTGTGAAAATTGTCAAAAAAATAGGCTCAATTTCAAAAAGAAACGTGATGCCTCTGAACCCCATCGTTGTCATTAAAATTTTTTATTGTTGGGGAATTGATTTCATGGGTCCATTTCCATCCTCATTTGGATTTGTATATATTTTGATTGCAGTTGATTATGCCTCAAAATGGATTGAGGCGATACCATACCGACACAATGATCATAAAATTGTTCTCAAATTTTTAAAGGAAAATATCTTGTGTCGATTTGGAATCCCTCGGGCTATAATCAATGATGGGGGAACATATTTTTGCAATAAATTATTTGAATTTTTAATGAAGAAATATGGTATTACACACAAAATTGTCACCCCTTATCACCCTCAGACAAGTGGACAAGTTGAATTCGCAAATAGGGATATTAAACAAATTTTAGAAAAAATGGTTAACCCAAATCGTAAAAATTAGTCTTTAAGACTAAATGATGCACTTTGGGCTTACCGTACTGCTTTCAAAACATCTTTAGTCCTGTCATCCTATCGGTTAGTCTATGAAAAATCTTGTCACTTGCATGTAGAATTGGAACTTAAAGCATTTTGGGCCATTAAAACTTTTAATCTAAACCTTGATGATGCTTGCAAGATACGCAAATTGCAATTAAATGAACTTGAGGAATTGAGAAATGATGCATATGAAAATTCAAAGATTTATAAAGCTAGAACAAAAGCTTTTTATGACAAGACAATTTTGAGAAAATCTTTTGAAATTGGTCAAAAAGTTCTACTTTATAATTCTCGTCTGCACCTATTCCCTGAAAAATTGAAATCTAGGTGTATCCTCATGGGGGTATAGATATTGAAAATCCTAGGAATGGTAATGTGTTTAAAGTCAATGGACAAAGACTCAAACCATTTCTAGAAAACCAAGTTGATGAGGTAGAATTCATCTCTCTTTCTAATCTTTGTTATGAATAGAATTTATTCTAATTTCGTTGCCTTCTTTTTACAGTTCTTTGTGTTGCCGGTTAAGTGACGGATAACGGTACTCCGTGACTCTCAAGTTGGTTTATTTTTCAGTTTCCCAAAATAATTGAATCATTCTCCTTTAAAATAGATGTCATTATTTCAAACCCGAGAAAACATTTTCCTTCTCTCCCTCAAAATGCTCTGACAAAAATCTACAAAGTTAGATATGAAAGATTGAGACTATTAATGCACAAGGGTATGCTAGAAGATGTACGCTGGATAATTGAAGCAAAGGTTCGACTAGTAGGTGAGTCTTCAATTTCATTTGACTCATACATGTCAGGTCTTAGAAGAAGTTCATATTCTAAAAAGAGAAGAGCAAAAAAGTTACAAGTCTATCACAAATGTTCATGTCGTTCTTTGGGGATAGTTTCCGCAAACAGAGAAGATAAATTTTTTTTTATTAAGAATGGACTGAGTAAGGAGTCGTTAGATGATATCTTATTGACTCTTGAGACATATTCTTATGGATTTGTGCATTGTGAACTTCTTAATTTGTGGAATCTCTTCAAGGATGAAGAAAAATGCTACAGTGTTGGGAATCTGACTCTAAAAGACCCTGTTTGCCAATTTATAAGAAAATTAGATAGGAAGCTTATCCTCGACTCATAGAAGGTGTTTAAGTCGTTACTAGACGTGAAACCAGACGCAGATGTGAGCCATATCCACAACAATCTATACATATTATCTTCTTCTTCTTTTTCTTCTTTATGTTTTCTAAAAAAAAAAGAAAAAAAACAAAAAAATATTTGAACAAGGGCGATTCGGAAGGAGTACCATGGCTTTAATTAGTTGTAGAGACCTAGCCTTTGGCTGACCCGTCATTGACTCGGGTGGACCTTTGCACGCTGGTCCTTAAAAAAGTTCGTGTACCATGCTTTATAGAGAGCTGCACTCCATAACCTAATGTTTTCCATCTAGGCACTGTGGAGTTGATGGACAGGCAGAAGCGTCCCACTCTGGTTATTAGTGAGAAGTAACCCGCGAATGCCAAAGCGTATGAGGCATCTGAGCTTGATCCTCTCTTTTATTAGAAGGGGCACTCAGTGCCCTAGGATGGGACGTTCTAGATCTTGGACAATACGGGTTTCAGATTTTAGCATCTTTGTTGATGTTACGAGCCCAAGTGTGAGCTCTCTAGGTTCCAGACCCAGGATGGAAACCCACGATGGTTTCTTCTTTCTCTTTTCTTCGAATAAACGGACGTGAGTGTCTACTACACTAGTGACACGTAGTATAAAGATATGCCACTACTGCACTCATGACGCGCAGTATAAAGATACGCTATGAAAACTGTACATAAAGGTATGCTATCATTTGCTATTATATTTCTTTTATCTTTGTATGATTATGTTGTATTTTGGTTTTGGACAGGCGATCCTTTGAGTAGGGTCCTTTAGGGGTTTCTAGACTTCTTTACCTTGATGGTTTTTTTGAAATAAAAAAAAATAAAAACAAACCAAAAAAACAAAATAAAACAAAATAAAACAAAAAATATAAAAATATAAAAATAAAAACAAAATTTTTTTTTGAAAAAAAAAGATTCTGTATTTCTTAATTTCAAACTTTTCTGACAACAGCCAACCTACCTTTATAGATGCTATTATTACCCTTTCCATTCTTTTTCCTATTTAAACACTTTATTTTCTTTATTTTCTTCCAACTCAGAATCATTCAAGGGGAAGGTGAGTATAGAAATGGAAGGTGTTTCTGTTCGTCAACTTAAAAATATCTGTGTATTTTGTGGGTCTAAGTATGGGAAGGGTTTAGAGTTTGTAAACGCAGCTACCACTCTTGGTTGATCACTTGCTGCGAGAAAAATTCATCTTGTATATGGGGGAGGTTGTCGTGGGTTAATGGGAGCTGTATCACTTGCTGCATATATAGGAGGCAGTCAGGTTTTAGGTGTCATTCTTGGACCTTTAGCTCAACAGAACATCACTGGAAAGACAATTGGGGAGGAACTTAAAGTATCATCAATGCATGAACGAATAAAAATAATGCTTGAAAACTCTGATGCATTCATTGCCTTACCAGGTGATTTTGGTACCTTGGAGGAAGTTTTTCAAATTGTCTTTTGGGCCCAACAGAATATTCACCATAAACCCATAGGTTTGTTGAATGTAAATAATTTCTTTGATATTTTGTTACTTTTTCTTGACCATGCTGTGGAACATAAATTTATCACACCTTTGGTAAGATAACTTCTTATCTCTGCTTCCACTATTGATGAGTTGATTAATAAATTAGAAGCTTTTGTTCATAAACCTAACCCAACAATAGCTCAGATAAATTGGTCTGCAGGAAGCAGTGAGGGAAGCATGATGAAAAGAAAGCCAAATTTGACACTTCGTTTATAGCTTTCCTTTACTTTTGATTTTATTTATCACACTTTGTTTCTGTTTAAATTTATGTCAAATTTCTCCAACAGGTAATATCTTCTATCCTTTACTCATCTATATTTTAACATTAAGGATAATGTTGTTATCTGATTGGGGGGGAAGGATAGTTGACCAAAAACAATTTTTTTTTGGGAAGTATGATATGATTGTCATGGACTTACTAAACCAATGAATGATGGCAGAGTAAGGAGTAATTTTACTACTGAGACGCATCTAAATTAGGAAGTATGTTTAGTAATATGACTGTCAGAAACCTATTCGCAGTAAAACCAATTAAGGATGACAGAGTAAGGAGTAAATTTTGCCTTGGAGGTAAGTTTACTCTTAGACGCATCTTAGTTGAGGAGATAATTATTTTGTGTAGAAGTAGCAAATGGATTCTTGGATCTTAGCATAAATTGTCTTCTTTCTTAAAAATCACAAGCTTGGATATGAATGTTGATATGGTGGATTGAGAATGATAGAAATATGCCTTGTGAGAGTTTGAGCCTATTGATGAATGGATTGAATATTTGTACCATTCTCTTCTTTCTTGTGTGATTTTCACTCATGGAATTGTTACTCTAGAACTTGCTTTGATTCTTTTTGAGGCTACATTTCACATGCATACATAAATATGATTGAGGTATTTTGAAATAGCTACTTTGATCAAATAGCCATCTTTGTATATTTTCTCTTGTGTAACCTCTTTGAGCTTATTTGACCATTCCTTGTTTTTAACTCATTACGTGCCTTCAAAAAATAAAGAAAAAAAAAAGAGAAAAAAAAGAAAAAAAAAACATGTTTTACCCAACCTTAAGGAATAAGAGAGCATTGGCCTTATTCTTGAATAAGTGTGGGGGTGTGTGTGCAAAATGAAAAAAAAAATAAAACAAAAAAAACTGACCACCGTTGCAATCAAAGGATTATCAGAGTCTAGAATAAAGGAGGATGCATGGAAACAATAGGAAGAAAAGGAGAAGGTTCAGGTCTAACAATGAATTCAATTCACCAATTTGGGATTGATCTTCAACAAAACATTAGTCAAATATTGGTGATTGTCCTTTATGATGAATGTTCTCAAGCATTTTTCCACTCTAACTGTACCATAATGTTCTTTTATTCTCTTTGGTATTTATCTTCTCATATCCATATTATCTATTCTCCTTTACCATGACCCCATTACAACCTTGAATAAAGTCTTCTTGATTTTTGTATGCATGTGGTTTGAGTAGCGGAGAAGTAGAATATAAGCAAGCTTATGGTAGTGCAATTGTTCATGGGTTCGATAGAGTGAAATACTTACCTTTTAAACACTTAAGAGATTGAGAGTGAATTCTGTGAGGATCTATCATTCTTGAATCATTCTTTTCAACTGAAGTTTCCTTGCCTGTTGGTTTGAGATGTGAAGAAATGTTACCTTATTAATGCTTTGATCCCTTGAATTTCTAGTTGCTCTTTTTGCTTCATCGAGTCTTTTAGAGTTTTTAGTTTTTGAGTCTATGTCGTTTTTCTTTGTTTCCTAACTTTGGTCTTATGTGTTTTGCCCAAGAGTACAAAAAGCTAAGTATAGAGGAATTTGATAATCACATATTTTATACATTAATAAACCCTCATTTTTAGTCATTTACACTCTCGATGTACTTAATTGATTAAGCCTGGTTATGTTTTGTAAGTTTGGATTCAAATTGGACTTAATTGATTTTTCCAGCATTATTAAGGTCTTACAATGTTTCAGTATTTCTGCCATATCTTGAGTTCTAGACGTGTAAAAGTTATATATCTTACCTTGCAGGAAAGATAAAAGAGAGCTCTACAACTTTCATGAAGAGCTCTAGGTAAAATATGGACATCTAGAGGAGCTAAATGGGCTTGGAAATCAGAACATGGGTTTTGTGATTAGAACCTAAACAGTGTGTAGTAATTAGAGCATAACTTGGGCTGTAGGAACTTTCTTAGGCTGAAATTTGGATATTTGAAAGTTAAGACCTATATCTACAACTTTCATGAAGAACATAAGAGCTCATTCGGACAGATTGGAGGTAATATTGGGTATGGAAGTCAAAATAGAGGTGCTGAAATTGGGCCTGAACAGTATGCAGTAATTGGGTTATATCTTGAGCTGTAGGATGAATTTTTAGATGATTTTAGTGGAATTGGAAAGCTGAGACAAAATGCTACAAATTTCATGAAGACTACATTGCTTCATTCTGATGGCATCCATGAGATCAGTACTGAATGATTTTGGAGACAAAGAATCTCAATAATTTTCCACTCACCAACTCACCATTTGGCATTTTCCACTCATTCACCCATTCATCCACCTACTCTTAATCAGCCCCCTTGTCATTTTGTATCCCTAATCCTCTATAAAAGGCACCATTGGCTGATCATTGGGTGCTCTTGGTGTTAGGCTTAGTTTTTAGAAGTTATGATTATGCTTGTTTATTATTTTCCTTTGTTGTAATTTTCTCTTACTCTAAATTGAAGCTATGTTCATCTTTCTCTTCTTCTCTCTTTCTTTCTTCTTATCTATGAGTAACTAAATCTTCATCTTGCTTGGGTGAAAGAGTGAAGCTCTTGGTAATGAAATAAGATTAGATTATTCTATTTCTTGTGCTTAAATGATATATTATCAAATGGACATTATATGTGTTGTATTTTGTTTCCAATCAATTTAGAAACCTTCTTTGTATAATGGAAGTCTTGATTTATTGTAGACAATAGGATTCGCACAGTGAATGCTTGAACTCATTTACAAATGTTGGTAAATAATTAAAGGAATCATAATATGATTGCATATATAATTGAACTTTGAATGTCATATTTTTCGATTGGAATCTCCATTGTGTGTGAATTTCAATTAAGTTATAAAGAGAAATAATCTTGCCTTTAATTTATCACTAAGAGTGGATCTCCTAGCCCAAGCAAGTTCTTAAATTCATTTGTGAAGATCTATGAAACACAGACACAGACACGGACACGACACAGACACGGATACGGGGACACACCAAATTCAAAAATTATAGGACACGACATATATATATATAATTTCAAAATTTAAGAAAAAAATTTCATAATTCATTAATATCATTTCTATAAGCTTGAAGATTTATAATATCTTAATATATGTCATATGTGTCAATATTTACTACCTAGTAAGTCATTCCTAAAAAATATGAAACATAATTTCTATTGACATATTCTAAAAAATCTCATAAACCAACTTCTCATAATAGAACTAATCATGTACAAGTACATGTGCATAAAAAAATAACTAGAGGGAATATTGGTGTGAGGCAAGCTTCGGTGACAATGAAGTAGATGACTTGGTACAAGCAAAGGTAGAAGGAGCAGATGAAAATAGTGGTGTGTGAAAAAATAAAACTTAAAAGTCTAATAGTGACGTGTGAAAAGATAAAACTTAAAATATGAGTATGTGAAAATAGTGACTTAGGATGTCAATTATGTGATTGAGCTTGAGTGAGTTACGGGCTTACTAATTGAACGTTAGTCGTAGAAGCTAATTTTTTTAAAAAAATATTGATGGGTCGTATTCAAGTTGTGTCCTAATCGTGTCCAAGCATGTCCGAGAAGTGTCCAAACGTGTCTGAGAAATGTTCAAGCTTGCCCGAGACGTGTCCAAACTGAAAAAAATAATCTTTTTAATTAGACACATTCGGATATGCAGCACACGTGTATCGTACGGGTATCTCCATATGTCTGACACGGATATGTGTCTGACACGCAGACACGCCTCATAATTAACGTGTCCGTGCTTCATAGGTGAATATCTTTTATTACTTTTGGTGTTGTGATAAATCCTTTTATTACCTCAATTAATTTTTCTTCATCAATTCCCTGTGGATTGACCTCGAACTCCCGAAAAATTTATTACTTGAGACAATCTGTACTTGGGTTTGCATGTTTTAAATCTCGCAATCAAAAAGTCTTATTGTAGCTAATACTAGACTATTGTGCATAGCCTTTACCACCAACCGCTTTGGTTCTTTGGACTGAACCATCTTGATTGTGCTTCACTTTATTTGCCCATCTCACATTGATAGCTTCTTTGACATTTGGCTTCTCAACCAGCTACTATGCCATCTTCTTTTTAGTTACGTTAATTTCATCTTGCAAAGCCTTCCTCCAAGCTTCCTCTTTGATTACTTCTTCAAAGTTTTCTACTTCCACCACACAATAATTGCACCTAGCATAAATATCACTCAAACTCCTTATTCTTGTTGGAGTAGAATTTGGAGATAAAGAGCTAGAACTTGGTGTAAATGAAACACATGATGAGGATGAAGAATTAGATGTTTAAAGGGTCACTTACTCATTTTTAGCTGCTAGATTTTGCTACATGATTATAGCTGGGACTATTTTCTCCTTAACCTTTTCTTCTTGCCAATTCTAAGAAGCCTTTTCATGAAACACAACATCCCAACTAATGATCACTTTCTTAGTGTTCAAGTTGTAAAGTTTGTAGCCCTTTGACATAGAATTGTAGCCAATAAAAATGCATTTCTCACTTGATTCATCAAGCTTTGACCTTTTTTCTTTAGGGATTTGAGCATAGAAAATTGACCCAAAAACTTTAAGGTGGTTCACTAAAGGCTTTCTTCCACTCCAAGCTACAAATGAAGTCATATTCATACAGCTCTTTGGACATCTATTTAGCAAATACACGATTGTATTACAACTTTGGGCCAAAATGCTTTAGGCATATCCCTTTCTCAAACAACATAGATTTAGCTATCTCCTTACCATCACAATTTGACTCTTCCTTTCGAACACATTATTATGTTGATGTGTATACCCAACAATCAGCTGACTCTCCACACTTTCATCTTCACAAAATTTATCAAATTAATAGGAGGTGTATTCTTTTCCTCTATCACTTCTCAAAGTCTTTATAAACTTATCACTTTGTTTCTCAACAAATGTTTTAAATTTCTTAAATATCACAGATACTATAGATTTTTAGCTTATAAAATATACTCATGTTATGCGAGCCAAGTCATCAATAAATAAAATAAATTACCTATTTCGAGCATGAAACAAAGTATTCATAGGACCACACATATTATAGTGTATCAATTCTAACACTTCCATGACTCTCCATGCTTCTTCTTTAGAAATGATTGACTATGGTGTTTGCTAAGCATACAACCTTCACACACACCATATTTTTCTTCAATTGTTGGAAACTTGTACACTATATTCTCTTGAGAAAGTAACTTGAGACTATTGTAGTTCAAGTGTCCAAGTCTCATGTCACAAACAAATTATTTGTTTCTTTAGCCATGAAGCTGGAATTTTTCTCATACTTAAATAAAAGAGAGGAAAAATTCTATTCTTGGTAATTTTAATCATAACAATTTTTTTTCCTTTTGAGTAAAAAATTCTACACTCCTAGTTCTCAAATTTTAGAGAATAATCATGCTCTAAAAGCTAATCAGTTAATGCTCAACAAATTCTCATAAATGCTAGTTCAAAAAGAGTATCACGAATGACCTTGATTCCTTGCTTTGTTGGAACTCCAATACATGCCTTGCCCTTAGCTTCAACATATTCAACATTGCCCACTTTAACTTTTGAGTTGAATGATGAATCTATGTCAAGAAAAGCTTCTTTATCTCATATCATGTGAGTATTGCAGCCACTGTCCAATATCACACATTTTTTTAATCTTTGAAAACTTATTGACAAGCAAGAACATGTTCCCATGATGCTTTTATACTTCTATAAATGAAGATTGCTCTTGATTGCCAAAATGACGATCCTTTTGCACGTGCTCAAACTTGTTGTAATTGTAACATCGTTTCTTGCCTTTATTATAACAATTCTTCTCTTAATGATTGTTCTTCTAACAAATTCCACACTATTTATTGGATCCTCCATCACTTTCTCATGCACCATAGTTGCCTTTATTTCTTCCACATGAATTTCTTTCTATTCCTCTGCATCTACCAAATTTGTCACCCCTAAAAGACTCACCTCTATTTTATGTTGAAGGTCATGCTCAACATTCTTCGAATCAATGGTGAGCTTAGATTAAACTGCACTCTCAATAGATTTTTCAATGAGTCATAACAATCTTTCCTCCTAAAATCTCAATGAGCCCATCAACCTTCGCTTGAACCATCATGGCTGACAAATCATTTGTTTATTCATTAACAACCACCATAGGATTAGATTTTCAATCAAGCTAATCAGAACTTCATCAACAACTTTACAACCATATTCTATTGTGTGTCCATGTGACTTCATTTGATTCACTATTTTAGACAATCTATTATAATTCTCATTCAATCTTTCATTTTCTTTCGTTCTTTGTGTAACATCCCGAGAAATATGATAAACTTGTATATGGTCTCAGAGGTAGCCTAGTACTTGCTTATCATGTCAGTTTAGTTTTGTGACAAACTGAGTCAGTGTAGGCACTTTGCTGTAACACAGAAGTTAAAAAGTAGCTTAAAATGACTCAAATAGTAGTATAAATTGCTAAGTTGAGGGAAACAAGTATGGATAACTTATTTATAGATTACAAATGAGTTAAATAAGGTACAGTTAAAATTTGAGAACAATCAGAGTCAGTTTGGCATTTCTAGGCATACTGGTTATGCTTTTAATACCCGATTGACCCTCAGTAGATATGAAAATGTAGAATAAAGTTGAAACAATAATTTAGATGAATCCTAGTATTTATTCTAAAGTTGTTGGAAGTTAGAAAAACTTGGATTAGCATAATTCAAGTGTTCTTAGCAGATATAAGTTTCAGCACAGAAACTTAAGTTATCATTTTATTCTCTTTTTCTTCCCTTTCCTCACGAACCCTCAGCTGAACAGAAAAGAAAAAAGAGAAAGGAGTAAAGAGAGGAAGAGGAAGAAAGAAGAGGAAAAGCAAGAAGATCCAATATCAAAGTGACTGCAGGATTTAAAGGATGCAAACCCAAGTACAGGTTGTCTCAAGTAGTAAATTTCTCGGGAGTCCGAGGTCGATCCACAGGGAATTGATGAAGAAAAATTAATTGAGGTAAGAAGATGATTTGTCACAACACCAAAAGTAATAAAACAAGTTCACAAATGAATTTAAGGGCTTGCTTGGGTTAGGAGATCCACTCTTGATAATAAATTAAAGGTAAGATTATTTCTCTTTATAACTCAATTGAAATCCACACACAACGGGGGTTCCAATCAGAAAATGTAACATTCAAAGTTCAATTATATATGCAATCATATTATGATTCCTTTAATTATCTATCAACATTTGTAAATGAGTTCAAGCATTCACTGTGCCAATCCTATTGTCTACAATAAATCAAGATCTCCATTAACAAAGAAGGTTTCTAAATTGATTGGAAACAAAATACAACACATATAATGTTCATTTAATAATATATTATTTAAGCATAAGAAATAAAATAATCTAACCTTATTTCATTACCAAAAGCTTCACTCTTTCACCCAATCAAGATGAAGATTTAGTTACTCATGGATAAGAAGAAAGAAAGAGAGAAGAAGAGAAAGATGAACATAACTTCAATTTAGAACAAGAGAAAATTACAACAAAGGAAAACAATAAACAAGCATAACCTTAACTTGTACAAACTAAGCCTAACACCAAGTGCTCCAAATGGTCAGCCAATAGTGCCTTTTATAGAGGATTAGGGATACAAAATGACAAAGGGGCTGATTAGGGGTACGTGGGATGAGTGGATGAATGAGTGGAGAATGCCAAATGGTGAGGATAAGAGTGAAAAATCATTGAGATTTCTTGTCTCCGAAATCATTCATTACTTAAGTCATTGATTTCGTCATTTTCGAGCCAAGTGGTCTTCATGAAAGTTCTAGGAAATTGTCTAAGCATTCCAGTGGCTCTAGAATCACCCAAAAATTCGTCCTACAGCCCAAGATATGACCCAATTACGACAAACTATTTAGGCTCAGTTTCAGTACATCTGTTTTGAATTTCAGACCCAATATCACCATCAAGGAGCCCGAATCAAGTTTGTGTTCAACATGAAAGTTTTACATCTGGGTCTTAACTTTCAAATACCCAAATTTCAGCCCAAGATAATTCTTGCAGCCCAAGTTATGCTCGATTCGTACAATCGTTCGTGTTTCGTACACAAAACTCGTGTTCTGTCTTCCAAGCCCAATTAGCTCTACTAGATGTCTGATTGAGACTTTGAGCTCTTCATCAAAGTTGTAGAGCTCTCTCTTATCTTTCCTACAAGGTAAAATTCATAATTATCAGACATTTAGAACTCAAGATATGGCTGAAATACAGAAACAGCGTAAGACCAAAATAGTGCTGAAAAAATCAATTAAGTCCAATTTGAGTCCAAACTTATAAAACATAACTAGACTTAATCAATTAAGTACATAGAGAGTGTAAATGACTAAAAATGAGGGTTTATTAATGTATAAAATATGTGATCATCAAATTCCCCCACACTTAGCTTTTTGCACTCCTGGGCAAAACACATAAGACCAAAGTTAGGAGACAAAGAAAAATGACACAGACTCAAAAGCTAAAACCTCTAAAAGACTCGATGAAGCAAGAAGAGCAACAAGAAATTCAAGGGATTAAAGCATAAATGAGGTAACATTTCTTCACATCTCAAACCAACAAGCAAGGGATCTTCAGTTGAAAAGAATGAATTAAGAATGATAGATCCTCACAGAATTTCACTCTCAATCTCTCAAGTGTTTAAAAGGTAAGTATTTCACTCTATTCAACCCATGAACAATTGCACTACCATAAGCTTGCTTATCTTCTACTTCTCCACTACTCACAACACATGCATACAAAAATCAAGAGGACTTTATTCAAGGTTGTGATGGGGTCATGGTAAAGGAGAGGGGATAATATGGATATGAAAAGATAAATACCAAAGAGAATAAAAGAGCATTATGGTACAGTTAGAGTGGAGAAAATGTTTGAGAACATTCATCATAAAGGACAATCACCAATATTTGACTAATGTTTTATTGAAGATCAATCCCAAATTGGTGAATTGAATTCATTGTTAGACTTGAACATTCTCCTTTTCTTCTTGTTGTTTCCAAGCATCCACCTTTATTCTGATAATCCTTTGATTGCAACGGTGGTCAAATTTTTTTTTTTTTATCATTTTGCACACACACCCCCACATTTGTTCAAGAACAAGGTCAATGCTCTCTTATTCCCTAAGGTTGGGTAAAAACATGTTTTTTTTTTCTTTTTTTTTTGAAGGATGGATGAGCTTAAAACAAGGAATGGTCAAACAAGTTCAAAGGGATTACACAATGGAAAATATACAAGGATGGCTATTTGGTCAAAGTAACTATTTCAAAATGCCTCAATCATATTAATGTATGCATGTGAAAATATAGCCTCAAAAAGAATCAAAGCAAGTTCTAGAGTAACAATTCCATGAGTGAAAATCACACAAGAAAGAAGAGAATGTTACAGATATTCAATCCATTCATCAATAGGCTCAAGATCTCACAAGGCATATTTCTATCATTCTCTATCCACCAATTCAACATCCATAACCAAGCATATGAAATTTAAGAAAGAAGATAATTTATTCAATCATGCTATGATTCCTGAATTTCAATTGCTTCCAAGGATGTGAGAGTGCATTCACTTGAATCTTTCAAAGGAAATCAAAAGACAAAACTTTGTTACTTCCACAAATTAATACTAATTAATTACCACCCCAACTAAGATGCGTCTCAAGAGTAATAAATTGTTTCCAAAATTTACTCCTTACTCTGCCATCACTAATTGGTTTTACTATGAATAGGTTTCTGAAGGTCATATCACTAAACATACTTCTCAATTTAGATACGTCTCAGAAGTAAAATTACTCCTTACTCTGCCATCATTCATTGGTTGAATAAGTCCATGACGATCATATCATACTTCCCAAAAAAGAAAAGAAAAAAAAATTGGTAGTCAATTATCCTTCCCCCCAACTAGACCACAACATTGTCCTCAATGTTAAAATATAGATGAGTAAAGGATAGAAGATCTTACCTGTTGGAGAAATCTGACACAAACAGAAAAAAAATATGATAAATAAAATCAAAGGTATTAAAGATGAAGTGTCAGATCTGGCTTTCTTTTCTTGCTTTGCTTCCTCACTTCCTCTGTTGACCAATCTATCTGAGCTAATACCTTATCAGGTACATACTCAAAAGCTTCTAATTTATCAATGAGCTCATCAATAGTGGAAGCAGAGATAAGAAGTTTTCTTGCCGAAGGAGTGATAAATTTCTGTTCCACAGCTTTGTCAAGAAAAAATAACAAAAGATCAAAGATATTATTAACATTCAACAAACCAATAGGTTTATGATGGATGTTCAGTTCGGCCCAAGAGACAACTTGAAAAATTTCTTCCAAAGTACCAAAACCACCTGGAAAGGCAATGAATACATCAGAGTTGTTAAGCATTTTTTTCATTCGTCCATGCATAGATGTTACCTGAATTTCTTCTCCAACTGTCCTTCCAGTGATGTTCTGTTGAGCTAAAGGTTTAGGAATGACACCTGAAACCTAACTGCCTCCTATATATGCAGCAAGTGATATAGCCCTCATTAACCCACGACAACCTCCCCCATATACAAGATGAATATTCCTCGCAGCAAGTGATCGACCAAGAGTGGTAGCTGCGTTTACAAACTCTAAACCCTTCCCATACTTAGATCCATAAAATACACATATATTTTTAAGTTGATGAACAGAAACACCTTTCATTTCTATTCTCACCTTCCCTTTGATTGATTCTGAGTTGGAGGAAAGTGGAGAAAGTGGAGTGTTTAAATAGGAAAAAGAATGGAAAGGGTAATAATTGCACCTATAAGGGTAGGTTGGCTGTTGTCAGAAGAGTTTGAAATTAAAGAACATAGAATCTTTTTTTTTTTTTTGCTTTTTTTTGTTTTTTTTGTTTTTTTGTTTTTGTTTTTGTTTTTGTTTTTTTTTACTTCAAGAAAACCATCAGGGTAAAGAAGTCTAGAAAACCCTGAAGGATCCTGCTCAAAGGATCGTCTGTCCAAAACCGAAATACAATAAAATCATACAAAGATAAAAGAAATATAATAGCAAATGATGACATACCTGTATGTACAGCTTTCATGGCGTATCTTTATACTGCGCGTCATGAGTGCAGTAGTGACATATCTTTATACTGTATGTCACCAGTGCAGTAGACACTCACGAACTTTTTTAAGGACCAGCGTGCAAAGGTCCACCTGAGTCAATGACGGGTCAGCCAAAGGCTGGGGCTCCACAACTAATTAAAGCCATGGTACTCTTTCTGGATCACCCTTGTTCAGACTCTCTTTTTTTTTCATTTTTTTCATTTTTTCCATTTTTTTTATTTTTTTTTAAAAAAACATGAAGAAGAAGATAATATGTACAGATTGTTGTGGATATGGCTCACATCTCTCCTCAAGCTTCACGTCCCATAGAACGCTTAAACGCCTTCTATGAGTCAAGGATAAGCTTCCCATCCAATTTTCTTATAAATTGGCAAACAGGGTCTTTTAGAGTCAAATTCCTAAGACTGTAGCGTTTTTCTTCATTCTTGAAGAGATTCCACAAATTAAGAATTTCACGTTGCATCAATCCATAAGAATGCGTCTCAAGAGTCAATAAGATATCATCTAATAACTCCTTACTCAGTCCATTCTTAATGAAGAATCTATTTGCGGAAACCATCCCCAAAGAATGACATTGCTTGTTACAATTCCATCGTCCACATTTGTAACAGACTTGTAATCTTTTTGCTCTTCTCCTTTTATAATACGAACTTCTTCCAAGACCTGGCATGTATGAGTCATATGAAATTGAAGACTCACCTGCTAGTCGGACCTTTGCTTCAATTATCCAGTGCACATCTTCTGGCATACCTTTGTGCATTAACAATCTCAATCTTTCACATCGAACTTTGTAGATTTTTTTCAGAGCATTTTGAGGGAAAGAAGGAAAATGTTTTCTCGGGTTTGAAAGAATGACATCCATTTTAAAGGAGAAGAAGGATTCAGTTATTTTGGGAAACTGAAAAATAAACCGACTTGAGAGTCACGGAGTACCGTATCCGCCACTTAACCGGCAACACAAAGAACTGCAAAAACAAGGGAACAAAATTAGAGTGAATTCTATTTATAACAAGGATGAGAAAGAGAGATGAATTCTACCTCATTAACTTGGTTTTCCAGAAATGGTTTGAGCATTTGTCCATTGATTTTAAACACATTACCATTCCTAGGATTCTCAATATCTACGGCTCTATGAGGATACACGTGTTTGACAACAAAAGGACCACTTCACCTAGATCTCAATTTTTCAGGGAATAGGTGCAGGCGAGAATTATAAAGCAGAACTTTTTGACCAATTTTAAAAGATTTTCTCAAAATTGTCTTATCATGAAAAACTTATGTTCTGGCTTTATAAATCTTTGAGTTCTCATATGCATCATTTCTCAATTCCTCAAGTTCATTCAATTGCAATTTGCGTATCTTGCAAGCATCATCAAGATTTAGATTGAAAGCTTTAATGGCCCAAAATGCTTTATGTTCCAATTCTACAGGCAAGTGACAAGGTTTTCCATAGACTAACCGATAGGGTGACATGCCCAAAGATGTTTTGAAAGCAGTACGGTAAGCCCAAAGTGCATCGTTTAGTCTTAAAGACCAATCTTTACGATTTGGGTTAACCGTTTTTTCCAAAATTTGTTTAATCTCCCTATTTGCCAATTCAACTTATCCACTTGTCTGAGGGTGATAAGGGGTAACAATTTTGTGTGTAATACCATATTTCTTCATTAAAGATTCAAATGGTTTATTGCAAAAATGTGTTCCCCCATCACTTATGATTGCTCGAGGGATTCCAAATCGACACAAGATATTTTCTTTTAAAAATTTGAGTATAGTTTTATGATCATTATGTCGGCATGGAATCGCCTCAATCCATTTTGAAACATAATCAACTACAACCAAGATATACACAAATCCAAATGAAGATGGAAATGGACCCATGAAATCAATTCTCCAACAATCAAAAATTTCAATGACAAGGATGGGGTTCAGAGGCATCATGTTTCTTTTTGAAATTGAGCCCAACTTTTGACAATTTTCACAACTTTTGCAAAAAGTATAGTAGTCCTTAAATAAAGTGAGCCAATCGAATCCACATTGCAAGATTTTCGCAGCTGTTTTCTTTGAAGAGAAGTGACCTCCACATGCTTACGAGTGACAAAATTTAATGACACTACCTACCTCACTGTCGGGCACACATCTCTGAAAGATTTGATCAGCATAATATTTGAACAAGTATGGGTCATCCCAATAAAAATTTTTCACCTCTGTCAAAAATTTCCTTCTATCTTGGTGCGCCCATTGAGGCGGCATCTTTCCTATTACAAGAAAGTTGACTATGTTAGCAAACCAAGGCATGGAATTGACAGAAAATAAAAATTCATCAGGAAAAGAATCATTGATAGGTGTGCTATCAAAAGGTGAGCCTATTGTAAGTCTGGACAAATGATTAGCGACAACATTTTCGGCTCCTTTCTTATCTTTTATTGTGATGTTGAATTCTTAAAGCAACAAGATCTACCGTATCAATCTTAGTTTGGCATCCTGCTTAGACATCAAATATCTAACAGCAGAATGATCAATGAAAATCACAATAGAAAAGCCAATTAAGTAAGATCGAAATTTGTCCAGTGCAAAAATTACAGCAAGTAGTTCTTTTTCAGTAGTGGTGTAATTCATTTATGCACTGTTTAAAGTTCTACTTGCGTAACAAATCACATGAGGCTTACCTTCCTTTCTTTGGCCTAAAACAGCGCCCACAGTAAAATCACTAGCATCACACATTAACTCAAAAGGTAAAGACCAGTCAGGAGATTGCATGATAGAAGCAGATGTCAGAAGACCAATTAATTTTTTAAAAGATTTTTGACATTCTTGAGTCCAATCAAATGGTGCATCTTTCAACAGAAGATTACATAATGGTCTAGATATGGCACTAAAGTCTTTAATGAATCTTCGATAAAATCCTACATGTCCTAAAAAGGAACGAACTTCTCTAACTATTTTTGGGGAAGGCAAATAAGCAATTAATTCAACTTTGGCCTTATCAACTTCAATTCCTTTAGAAGAAATCACATGACCTAACACTATTCCTGAGGTAACCATGTAATGACATTTTTCCCAGTTTAGCACAAATCCTTTTTCTTCGCATCTTTTGAGAACTTTTTCCAAATTATCAAGACAATTTTCAAAAGAATTTCCAAAAACTGTCAAATCATCCATGAAAACCTCTAAATAATGCTCAATCATGTCACTAAAATGCTTAACATGCATCTTTGAAATGTTGTCGGAGCATTACAAAGGCCAAAAGGCATTCTTCTATATGCAAAAGTACCAAAGGGATATGTAAAAGTGGTCTTTTCTTGATCTTCTAATGCAATTGGTATTTGATTATAACCTGAAAAACTATCAAGAAAATAGTAGTATGGATGTCCTGCTACCCTTTCCAAAATTTGATCAAGAAATGGCAAGGAAAAATGATCTTTCCTAGTAGCAGCATTTAATTTTCTAAAATCAATACACATACGCCAACTAGATAAGACTCGCGTAGGTATTAATTCTCCCTAATCATTTTCAACCACTGTTATTCCAGATTTCTTGGGCACAACTTGTGTAGGACTTACCCATTGACTATCAGAGATATGATAGATAATTCCAACATCAAGCAATTTAAGGACTTCAGCTGTAACTACCTCTTTCATGTGTGGATTTAATCTTCTTCGAGGTTGTTGAGAAGTTTTAGCATTATCCTCTAAATGTATTCTATGTGTACAAATCAATAGATTAATGCCTTTTATGTCCTTTACTGTCCATCCAATTGCATTTTTATGCCTTTTAAGTACTTTTGTTAACATACCTTCTTATTCTTCAGTAAGAGACGAGGAAATTACCACTGGAAAGTTTTGCTTTTCTCCCAAAAATATGTACTTCAACCGAGCAGGTAATGGCTTTAGTTCCAGTGTGGGTACTTCTTCATGGGCATTATCATTCATGGGTTTTAGCTCTTCAAATCTTGGTTTCCATCCCTTGTACTCCATTGCCTGTGTACAATCAAGCAAAGAACATATTTCAGAGATATCATCTTCTAATTGTATGTCTGAATCTAATGAATTGACTAAACAAATTTCTAATGGATCAGAAGAACTCTTTGTTTGAAGATGATCATCTATAATGGCTTCAATTCCTTCAACTTCCTCTTTTTCATCAAGGACTTCCTGTGGTTGCTTGCACATGTTAAAAACATTAAGCTCTAGTGTCATGTTTCCAAATGTTAGCTTCACCACTCCATTTCTACAATTTATCAAAGCATTAGATGTTGCTAAAAATGGACGGCCTAAAATAACAGGAATTGACTTGCAACTATCAACCATAGGTTCAGTATCTAAGATAATAAAATCAACAGGATATATGAATTTATCAACTTGAACCAACACATCTTCCACTATTCCTCTTGAAATTTTAATTAATCTATCTGCAAGTAGAAGAGTTACAGAAGTTGGTTTTAACTCACCTAAGTTGAGTTGCTGATAAACTGAATATGGAAGCAAATTGACACTAGCACCAAGATCAAGTAAAGTTTTTTCAATTTTATGTTCTCCAATAATGCATGAAACTGTAGGACAACCAGGGTCTTTATATTTCAACGCATTATTATTTTGAAGAATGGAGCTTACCTGTTCTGCCAAAAATGCTTTCTTTTTCACATTTAATTTCCTTTTAACAGTGCACAAGTCCTTCAAATATTTGGCATAAGAAGGAATCTGTTTGATAGCATCTAACAGAGGAATATTGATCTTCACTTGTTTCAAAATTTAAAAAATTTTAGTGCAATGGTTCAATTTCTTTGGGTTATTCAATGCTTGAGGAAATGGGGGTAAAGGTGAGAGTTTAGTCTCCTTTTGGTCAACTTCTTCATTTTCTCGGGGGACTGGTTCAACTTCTTTCTCACAAGGTTCAGGAATTTGTTTTTCAACAACTTTTCCACTCCTAAGAGTTATCACTGACTTGACTTAGTCCATTTGTTAGTTTTCTGAACTCCCCTCATTTAGATTGTACTGACCTTTGGGATTTGGTTGAGGTTGAGAAGGAAATTTTCCTTTCTCATGAATGGTGAGAGCAGAAGTAAGTTTGGTAAGAGTTTCTTTTATGTCAATCATGGTTTGATTGTTTTGTTTATTAATGGCCTCTTGCTTTTCTATGAATGCATGCAGTGTTTCCTCAAGGTTTTTCCTATATGGTGGGACATAAGGTGCATATCCTTGAGAATTTTGAGAGTCCTGTTGTACCTGAGGAGGTGGTGGTTGCATGAATTGTGACTGAGTATTGTTCCTCCAGCTGAAGTTCGGGTGATTTCTCTATCCCGGATTATATGTATCTGAAAAATAAGAAGTAAATGGCTTTTTAAAATTATTCATTGCATTTACTTGCTCATGTACAACTTCTTTAAAAATAGGAATGTTAGGACATTCATGTGTTGGGTGCCCTAAGTCATCACAAATGCCACAAATTTCTTTATTTTGCACAGATTTAATTTCTTTTGCTTTTCTTAATTCCATGGCTTCCACCTTTCTGGCTAAACTGGCAAACCTAGCATTTAGATCTTCCTCTTGACTAAGGTGATATTTTCCTTTATTAGCACTTGCAAGATTAGATCTAATTGAATTTTCAGAAGTGTTAGTACTATGCCAAGATTGAGAATTTTCACCAACTGGTTCAAATAGTCTAAAACTTCATCAGGTTCTTTATCAAGAAACTCACCATTGCACATTGTTTCCACAAATTGTTTAGTTTCAGGAGTTAAACCTTCATAAAAGAAGCTTATAGTGCGCCATTTTTCAAAGCCATGATGTGGGCAAGAATTTAACAAATCTTTAAATCATTCCCAACATTGAAAATATGCTTCATTTGAATTTTGGGAAAAATTTTGGATTTGTCTTTTCATAGCATTGGTTTTATGTGTTGGAAAAAATTTCTTTAAGAACTCACCTTGCATTTCTTGCCATGTGCCAATTGATCTTGGTTTCAAAGTGTTAAGCCAAGATTTTGCTTTATCTTTTAAAGAAAAAGGAAACAATTTAAGCTTAACAATCTCTTCAGTGCAATTTTGATCATTGAAGGCAATACATACTTCCTCAAATTCTTTCAGATGTAAATATGGACTTTCAAATTCTAAACCATGAAAATTAGGAAGTAAAGAAATCATACCTGGCTTAAATCTAAAATTGTTGGCATTGAGTGGAAAGATAAAACATGATGGACTAGAATTTCGAGGTGGTTGCAAATATTCACGCATGGTTCGCAATGGTTAATTTTCAGGTTCATCATGTACACTTTCATTGTCAGCCATTGTGTCAATTGTGTGTGAATGTGATTCAAACAAATCAATATATAAAGTACCAGGGTTAATTTTAACTAAACGATTAGAATTTAAATCACGATACCAATTAAGCATAAATACATAAATAACTAAAAATAAATAAACAAAAAAATAATGTATAAAATTTAGTAGCGTGTAACCCACCATTAAATATATAATAAAGGTGGGGTAATAAACCAACCACCCAAAAATAAAAATAAAAATAAAGTGCGAAAAATTAAATAACAGAAAAGTAAAAGGGAGAGTTTCCCCAATCGACAAAAAAAATGACGAAAATAAATAAATAAAATTAAAAAGCAAAAAAAATGACATAAATATAAAAGTTAGCAAGTTAGTAAGTTAAAGTTAGATAGTTAGAAAGTTAGAGAGTTAGTAAAGAAACCGAAGGATCGGCAAGTGATCTTTTGCTCCTATGAGGAGAGAAGAGAGGATAGATTTTATTAAAGAAAATGAACCTCAATAAATCAAAACTTCAAATCAAGTCCCCGGCAACGGCGCCAAAAACTTGACTGCAGGATTTAAACGATGCAAACCCAAGTGCAGGTTATCTCAAGTAGTAAATTTCTCGGGAGTCCGAGGTCGATCCACAGGGAATTGATGAAGAAAAATTAATTGAGGTAAGAAGAGGATTTGTCACAACACCAAAAGTAATAAAATAAGTTCACAAATGAATTTAAGGGCTTGCTTGGGTTAGGAGATCCACTCTTGGTAATAAATTAAAGGTAAGATTATTTCTCTTTATAACTCAATTGAAATCCACACACAACAGAGGTTCCAATCGAAAAATGTAACATTCAAAGTTTAATTATATATGCAATCATATTATGATTCCTTTAATTATCTACCAATATTTGTAAATGAGTTCAAGTATTCACTGTGTCAATCCTATTGTCTATAATAAATCAAGATCTCCATGTAATTGGACATATGCTTTTGAGGATTTTGTTTTGATGATAACAAACGTGAAGACAAAAATGAAGATGATAGAAAGACCAAGTCCAAGATCGCATAAGAATAGCTTTAGGACTTAGGATCTTTTTGTACGGAGCTCACTCGAAATATCTCTCAGTTTTTTGAAAGAAAAATTAAGTTTGGTTTAATCAAGTGTTTTTGAAATAAATCAGATTTATTCAAATAAAGCTTATCCTATTCGAATAAACCTTTTTTCACGAGCTTCTGTTTTTTAACAGCATTATTCGAATAAGGTTTCTGCTATTCGAATAGTAGTTTTAAAGCCTCTGTTTCACATAATATGCTATTCGAATAAACCAAGTGTTTATTCGAATAACAGGACCTCCAGAAAGGCTCTTGCAAAAGAGTTATTCGAATAACTCAGTAGTTATTCGAATAAACTCAGTTTTCTAGAACTCTTTCTAAAAGAGTTATTCGAATAGACTTAAAGTCATTCGAATAACCCATATCAGATGGCCCTTTACAAAGCTTCACAAAACAGTGTTATTCGAATAGAATTTCATTTATTCGAATAAATCACGGTTTTACGAAATCTGATATGGAATCAAGTTTTTAAAATATTAAGCATTAATTACCCCCAATGGCTGTTTCTTCGAATTTTCTCTATAAATAGAAGTCTTGGGTCCTCTCAAAAACCCCCCAATACTCTGATTATTTTTCTGATTGCTCTATCTTGTGAAATTATTTTCTACGCTCAATTTTCGATTAAACTTTGAGATATTTCTGTGAGAGCTCCATTAGCACTTCAATTTGTATAATTTACTCTGAGTGAGAGTTTCTCTTCTTCTTTATCTATTTCTCGATATTCTCATATTGAGGTGAGGTATCCCTCTAAGGTTTGTATTGAGGGTGAGGTATCCTCTAAGGTTTGTATAAGGGTGAGGTATCCTGCATGGTGAGGCTTTAGCACAAGGGTAGAGTTTCCTGTGTGTGAAAAGTGCTCTATTGTGTAAAGGTTGCAAGCACTGTTTTTTTAAGCTTGTATTGAATAGTAAAAAATCTCGAACCGTGTTTCGGGGACTTGACGTAGATCACAAGTGGGTTAGTGATCGAACCAGGATAAATATAGTGTCTCCGCTTCTCTTCTTAATCTCTTTACTTTACGCAATTTTATTTTATTGCACTTTTATTTTTCTGCTGTTCTTAATACTTCTTTTCTTCATATCATTTCTTCTACACATTTATTTAATAAGTTTCAATAATTATATTTTAATTAATAGAGGTTTTGTAACGCCCCAATTTTGTAGAAAATACTCTGAATGTACTGTTTTCTGTTTTTCATGCTTTTGTATGAATGACCGCTGTGTCCCTATTTTTCTGTTCTTGATTTTTGTATGAAAACAACTACGATAATACAGGCTCAAATTTTATTTGATCGTTTTACGTAATTTGTTTCGAGACAGTAAAATAAAAATTTTTTCTGAGCTACTGTATTAATTTTTATGAAAGATATACAGCTAAATAATACTGCTGGATATTTTATTTGAACGTTTTGGACGATTACCTACGTTGTGGGAAAAAAACGAGAAAATGACCGTTACGTCCCGAACGTACTGTTTTATTTGTTTTTGTCTGTTTTTAATTGTTTTCTTCTTGATTTAATGCTTGAAAATACCGTCTGTAAATTTTTATGGACTTTTTGTGTGATTTGCTCCGAGGCGGAAAATAATATTTTTCCGGGCCGGAAATCTTATTTTAATATTTAGAATTGGGGGATCTTACTTAACCCGATTCTGAATGAGACTAAAAATAATCTTTTAATTTTTAGGATTTAATCACAAATAAAATAATTTTATATTATTATAATATTATTTTATTAGTCAAGATAGTTTTAGTGACATGATGGACCCGAAAATATTTTGCGGGACCCACAATTAGCAAAGCGGTTAGATCGGTAACAATTAATCACCGTAAGTACTGTAGAACTTTCAGAACAGTGACTCAATGGTCGACTCAAATAGAGCATTTATTACACAAGTGACTAAGCCAGTGTGAGTCACCATGAGCAACCAATAGAATTAAAGCTTGTTAAGCAAGATTTGATCTTGACCTTTGATGTGTTCAATGGCTTGGATGAAGCCAAATCCATGCACATCCTTTGCCCTAGAAGGCTACGGCCATTGGAGAGAAAAGCCAAAAATCACCTTCCATCTTCATCACTTTTCTCTCTTCTCTCTCATCAAAAACCTAGCCACCATTGTTGTCCATTTTCTTCCTTCCATTCGCCAAGACACAAACTACACCATCCAACCATCCAAAAATTTTTCTAACCAAGTTTCCTTAACCTAAACACCATTTTAAGAACCTTTGTAGTTGGAAGTTTCTTCAAATTCTTCCATCTAGGGCTTGAAACCAACCTTGGAAGTTTTACCTAGAAGGTAAAATTTCATGCTTTTCTTTTCTCTATTCTTTTTCAAAGTTCTAAGCCATGATTTTTCCATGGTTTAGCTTCTTTTTCATAGTTAATAACATGTAGGTTTTGTTTGAGATTTTTAGGTGTTTGGTGGAGTGAAAACCGTGACCTAGGAGGTGAGAAAGCAAGCTTTTTGTCTTCATTTAAGGTAAGAGGAAGACAATTCTTATCATCCCTTGATGGTGGTAAGAAGATGGGTTGTTTGTAGAATCCATAAGGATTCGGTTGTGGTGTGTTTAATGATGTGTATTTGTTAATTTTTGTGGTTGCTAGTAGCTTAAGTGTTATGTGTTAGTAGCTTTCTTATTTGGTTATTGTAATAATCTTGCATGTCTAATAGCTTTTGATTGTATGTCTATAAGCTTTAAATTAGGTTTTATGTGTTAGAAATATTTTGCATGTGTTAGAAATATTTTGCATGTGTTAGAGATATAAATGCATGTGTTAGAATTGTATGATAAGGTTTAGGATGTGAATAACATGTGTAACATGTGTAAATTTGCATGAGTGTTCCAAAGAACACATTCCTTAGCTCACGGCAATGCCAAAGTGTGAGGACCAAAATGTTCTCTTCATTTTTCCTAAAGTGCAACTTAATTGATTAGGAGAAATAAGAAGGTTTCAAAGGGTTTTGATCAAAGAAAAGGAATTTATAAATCAAATGGTAAAGATTTAGTACATTTTGGGCCAACATGCCTAAAAGATTTATTTGATTTCTAAATCATTACCTTATAACATGATTTAATGAATTTAGATAAGATAATACCTTTGACATGATTTAGAAATCAAATGAGAAAGTTTTATAAAATTCGCCAACATGCCACTATAGGTAATTATGATTTCTAAAACTTGGTTTCAAACCTTTTTCAATCAAAAAGAAATAATACAAGTTAACAAGAAATTTTCTATAATGATTTTTGAAGAGACCAATTGAGTAGAATTAAGTTTAAAGGATTAAAACTAGTGATTTTATCATTAGGAAGTAAAATACAGAAATTTTGAGAAATTTTCTAACATATAGCTCACTTTAGGTTTTGAAGCATGTTAGAGATTTCAAAAGAGAATTAAATGATATGGATAAAAAAATTAGGTAAATAGAAAATTTTATGGAAAATTTAGAAAACCATTATTATAAGTCTATAAACAAAATGCTGTCAATTTTTAGTAAAAATGAACTTATAGGATAGTCAAAATATCCTAATGACAAGCGGTATGAAAAATTATTCTACGTAGTTTAAATATACAAATTATTATTTCTATCTGTTTAAACGGTAATTTTAAAGGCATTCGAATAAGAAAATGATTTAAAAATCCTACGCGATTGAGAAAACGTATTAAAAATGCTACGCGATTTCAAAAACAGAAAAATATCTTTACCCGATTTTTAAACGTTTGTAAAAACGACGAGATTTCAAAAATGCGATAAAATTTCTACGCGATTGACCGTAACCATATTTATTTTTCGCTGTCGGGAAAATGTGAACCCGTACATGCTTTTGAAAATCTATATGCTGTCGGGAAAATGTGAACCCGTACAGGCTTTTGAAAATCTATTTACTGTCGGGAAAATGTGAACCCGTACAGGTTTTTGAGAACTATTTGCTTGTCGGGAAAATGTGAACCCGTGTGCTTTCCATCTATTTTTTTTATGTGTGCCATGTATTTGGTGGATTGGTTGACGAGACGAATCACATCGTGGTGTCGATGCGATAAACGTAGTGTGGTTCATTATTCTAATGAACTTGGAGACTTTAGTGTACGGGATCCCACATGTGGACGGTTGGTAGCTCATTTGGCCGTGGTAAACCGATGGCGCACTATGGTACTCAACATACACTATATTTAATCGAGATTGGTGGAATCTAGTAGTACATTTGCACATGTAGTGACACAACGTGAGACCGTGAACTACACCACGCCCTGGATTGATGGATTCTGTGTCGTGGGGCTATAGACGCAACGTGTGACCGCGGAATAGTTGGTGGGGCAGCCGTGGTACTATTAGATTTTGCGAATCATTCCTCTCTCTCGATACTTGTGTTTTTCTTTAGCTCCATGGAGTAGGATTTTGTTATATTATTTATCTCTATGTCTATTTGTTTCCATCTTATCTATTTATTTTATCTATATCTTATTTATTTATTTTATCTGTTCTTGTTATTATTGATTATTATATCTTATCCGTGTATTTTGTATTTCTTATTTTATCTGTGAGGTTTTATCTGTGATTGTGACATATTGTGATGATATCTAAATTTTACTTCAATTAATTATTGTAATTGTTAAAGCTTTATGTATTGCATGAACTCGTATGTATATATTGTTTGTCATCTTTTTATTGACCATGTTGTGATGATTTTATGTTGTCTTACCTCTTTGTTATATGTATTTTCTGTTTATTTATTTTACGCGGTAAAGACTTCGAGGAAGAGGAACAGCCTCTTGAGATTGTGTACCACGAAGAGGAGGAAGATCGGCAAGCAGGCGACCGGGTTGACGATCAAGAACCATCCGATCATCCATATCCTCTGGATTGATTGTGAGGATGGCGACGCCTTGAGATTTTGGGATTCATAGAGTTGGTGTTTCATGGAGGTGCTCGGCTTGGCATCTACGAGGAGACCGTGACTCGTGACGTATGCGGGACGTGTGGCCGTGATCCTACGTCATCGTTTTGATGATGAGCCCTGTCATGACGACGACGTTATTTCGCACTTAGAGTTGCCCTTATCCATTAGGCGTTATTGGGGTCTTGAAAACCCGAGCCTAGTGAGATAAGCATCGTATCGATTGCGTGATCCCGTTATCGCCGTGTGTCGAGGCATCCGGGATATTTATCCCCCGATGATCATTTTCGGGCCGATAGTGATCCATCGAGGATTAGATAACCATGATGTTTTTTTTTTTTGGGCGCGTCGTACAATATCCATATATATAATAACTCTTTTATTGCTTTCTTTACTTGTTTTCGTTTAAATATTTGTAGTCTTAGTTGTAAATTATTTGTACAACTTATAACTTAACCATATGTATATTATCAGTGATGATGTTTTTTTTTATTTCGTATTTTCCGCTTTATCTTTTTATATCATATTTCTGTCTATCAGGAATTATTTTACGACCCGTAATAATATTTAACAAGTATTTCACAACTTGGGTAGATTTTATTTCTATTTCTTTTATTTTCTTTTATGTGTGACATCCTCCAAAGGGGTGTTACAGGTTTTGCGAATAATTTTGTACTCAATTCACCCCCCTCTTGAGTACTGGAAGCCACTTGGTAACAAGTGGTATCAGAGCTAGACTCTTGTATAAAGAGCTTAGCCGCTTCAAGAGAACATGGCTTCCTCAAATGGTTTTTCAGAGGGATCTTCCATAAACCGACCACCCTTTTTCAATGGGGATGGTTACGCATATTGAAAAGAAAGAATGAAAATATTCATCGAAGCTATTGATCTAGATGTGTGGGATGCTATCAAAAACGACGCATTTATACCTACACGCGTTGTCAATGGTGTAAAAACCGAGACACCTAGAAGTGATTGGTCTGATGTGGATAAAAGAAAAGTTCAATATAATTTAAAAGCCAAAAACATCATTACCACTGCTTTGGGGTATGATGAGTTTTTTAGAATTTCAAATTGTAAAATTGCTAAAGAAATGTGGGACACTTTACAAGTTACCCATGAGGGTACTAGTGAAGTTAAGAGGTCGAGAATCAATTCTCTAACTCGCGAATATGAATTGTTTAGAATGAACCAAGGAGAAAGCATTCAAGAAATGCAAAAGAGGTTCACCTACATTGTTAATCATCTTGCATCCTTAGGAAAAAGTTTTTCTAACGAAGATTTGATTAACAAAGTGTTGAGATATCTTAGCAGGATTTGGCAACCCAAAGTAACAGCCATATCAGAATCAAGAGACTTGTCAACAATGTCTCTAGCTACCTTCTTTGGAAAGCTTCATGAGCATGAACTAGAACTGAGCAGATTAAGTCAAAGCGAAGAAAACGATAAAAAGAAAAAGGGGATAGCGCTCAAAGCCACTTCCTCAACAATCGACAATGATGATGAAGAAGATGAAGAAGGCTCAGAAAACATTGAGGTAAACAAAGAAAATCTTAGTCTGTTAGTTAAAAAATTTGATAAATTTCTCAAGAAAAAGGGAATGCGAAGAAGACCTCTCTTCCCTCCGAAGAAGACTTATTACAAAGGCGAAGGAGCTTCATCAACTCCAACTTGCTATGAATGTGGCAAGCCTGGTCACATGAAAATGGAATGCCCAGTTTTCCAAAAGAAGAAAGAAAAATTTGAAAAGAAGCCCTTCAAGGAAAGAAAAGGAAGAAAAGCCTATATAGCATGGGATGAAAACGACATTGATTCAACTGACAGCTCAGATAGCGAAGAAGCTCAACTATGTCTCATGGCCAAAGGGGAAGAAGAAGAAGAAAGCGAAAATGAGGTTAGTTCTAACTCTACACTACTGCCTTCTTATTTTGAGCTACAAGATGCTTTTGAAGAGTTACATAACGAATCTTTAAAACTCACAAAACAAATTTTTTCTTCTAAGAAAATAATCTCCTCTCTAGAAAATAAAATTCTTATTCTAAATAAAGAGATTGAAGAATTAAAAATAGAAAATGAAACTTTGGGAATCATCGATGCATGCTCATCTCATTCCTCACATGCTTCTACCTCTTCGTCTTGTTCTTCATGTCATTTGCTCGAAAAAGAAATTGAAGATTTAAAGAATACTCTTGCTAAATTCACTTTAGGAAGAGATAATTTAAATATCATATTAGGAAAACAAAGGGTTATTTTTTAAAAAGCTAGAATTGGTTATAACCCAAAGAATCAGCATAAATCTTATAAAAATTTCTTTGTTTATTCAAGTACTTCTAGTAGCCCATTTATTAAATGCTTCTATTGTGGAAAGAAAGGTCATAGTGCTTCAACATGTAATGCAAGAAAAGAGGTTAACACAAAATTGGGACAAAAATGGTTTGGATTCCAAAGGGTACAATACCCAAAACTGACACTCAAGGACCCAAGAAAATTTGGGTACCAAAAGTTAAAAATTAAAGTTGTGTTGTAGGTGTGCTTGAAAGCCAAGAGCTCAAATTGGTATCTCGATAGTGATTGCTCCAAGCACATGACCGGGGATGACTCGAAATTCACCACATTTATTCCCAAGAATCATGGACACGTTACTTATGGAGATAACAATAAAGGAAAAATTATTGGAATCGGTAAAGTCGGATCTTGTTATTGATGATGTTGCAGAAGTTTTAGCGGAAACACATTTAAATAGCAAAGAAAAAGAGGTCAAGGAGCAAGAAGAGAAACAAAGACAAGAGAAATCACAAGCTTTGGAACTTCCCAAAGAATGGCGAACTTCAAGATATCATTCTCTTGATCAAATAATCGGTGATGTATCTAAAGGCGTAAGTACTCGTAATTCTCTTAGAAATGTTTGTAATCACTTAGCTTTTGCTTCTCAAATTGAACCAAAAGATATAATTGAAGCGTTTGATGATGAACACTGGATATTAGCTATGCATGAGGAGAATTAGGCATAACTGATCAATCTAATATATGATTGCATAATCATTACTGCTTTATATTGTCTCTATCTCTCCTGATTCTTTAAAACGCATGAATAATAGCTTTATCTTGCTTTTTTTGAACGTATGCCTTTCTATGCCCTTTTATTAGTTTATTTGAATAAACAGATGTCTATTCAAATAATGTCCTTTAAAGCTTATCATATGACGTGTTGGATATCAGTTCTATTCGAATAGCACTTAGTTTATTCGAATAAACTGGCTTCTATATCTTTCTGTGGTTAGTGTGCTCTCTGTCTATTCGAATAAATATTTCTTTATTCGAATAACCAGAATTCTTAGTTTATCAGTCTTAATCTCTGCCCTCTGTCTATTCGAATAACGCTAAGGCTATTCGAATAACTGAGCCCTATTTTATCAGCCTTACAGACTGCTTTATGTCTATTCGAATAAATCCTAAACTTATTCGAATAAGACCTTTCAACGTCAAAACGCTTGGCTTTCCCGGTTGCTCTATTCGAATAAACATTCCTTTTATTCGAATAAAACTTATCAGGGAACTTCGTTCAAAGCCCCTATCCTTTCTGTTCCTACGCAAGGATCATTCGAACAAACCCTAGGTCATTCGAATAATCACGGGCTTCCTTTAAATTGACCCGCGCGCCCAGCCGTCTTCATTTCCATATTCTATTCATTTTATTCGTCCTTTTATCTCTCTCAACTCCCCTCCACCATCTCCCTACCATCTTTCTATCATCCACACCTTCAAACACCATGGCCTCCTCTTCCAACAAGCGTGCTCGCACCAAGGTTGCCCCCTGATACAACCACCTTGACATGCGGAGGCTCTCCTCCAACGAAGCGCAACATGGCCGCTTCATTACGCACTTCTGGGAACATAATCTCGTTCAGCCCAAGTACCTTGATCTCCCTTTCTCTCAGCAGCATCGAGGCTTCGACTTCCTGTCTCTTTTGGAAAACTAGGGGGTTCTACAGCTTTGTTCCCACCGGGATACGCTCTACCCTACTCTAATAAAAATGTTCTTATGCAATCTAGCCATTGATGGCCAGAACCTCCTCACTGAAGTCTGTGATCAAGACATTGTTATCACTCCGCAGGACTGGCAGACATTGTTCGGTTTATAGTTCGCTGACACCATGGTCGAAGATGACGACAACCCTTTCCCTGAGTTCAATAGGATTCAGGCTATTGAAGATCTGTTAAAGCCTGGTTTGGCTTTACCTATCCAAGGGCTCAAAGGTGGGATGCTAAAGAGCCAAGATAGGCTTCTGCATTACGCCTTTGCTCACATTTTGGCTCCCCGCGGCGGGAACTAAGCGTATCTTAGTGAAGACGACATCTTCATGCTTTGGATCTTGAAGAAATGTCATAAAATCAACTGGCCAGTGTTTATTATGCAACACATGATGCATGCCAAGGGTAAGGAAAAATCAGACCTGCCTTATGGGATCCTCATCACTACCTTGCTTCGCAAGTACCCTCAGGTCTTGGAGACTGTGTTAGCCATTGCCTTAACCCATCACAACGTATTTGGGTCCTTCACTCTTCGAAAAATGAAGATGATCCAAACAGATGAAGGCTGGGTGTACCCGGATGAAGTTGCTGATGATGAGTTTGACCCTGCTGACTCCCCTGCTGCCCCTGTTGCACCTGCTGATGCTCCTACTGCCCCTGTTGCACCTGATGATGCACCTGATGCTGATCCTGCCCCCGTTACCTTAGAGCAGATCATGGCCACCTTACACGATAACCGAGCCTACACGGGACACACCTTCTCTATTCTTTTTGATAGAATAGAAGGTGTTGAAAGTGAGGTCGCTGCCTTACGAGCTGCTTTACCTGCTCCTGCTCCTGCTCCTGCTTCACCATCACCGCCTCCGGATTTATTCTTTTAGGAGTTGTTTAGCTCTTAGGATCCTTGATTGATCTAGTGTTACTTTTTGCTTTAGCTATTTATGGTTTGGGATCCTGTATTTACATCTCTTTTTGATTAATATATGAGCTTTTCAGTCTACTCTAGTGCATTTATCTGAGTGTTTTGCAATTATTTCTCTTTTCTATGACTATAATTGTTTATGGATCTTACCCTCCTTTTTGCTCATGACAAAAGGGGGAGAAATATTTGAATTGAGAAAAGATAGGTACACTTTGAATTGAGAAAAGACAGGTAAACTTAAAACGCAATTGGATTCAAAATGAAAGGGGGAGCTGCGCACATCACTGATACACGTTTCTTCTCATATTTAAAGAAGAGAGTAAGCTTTTATACCTCCTTGTGAATTCCAATTTTATGTACTAATTTCTTTTCTCTTTGATAGTTTATCATCATCAAAAAGAGGGAAAATGTAATTGGACATATGCTTTTGAGGATTTTGTTTTGATGATAACAAACGTGAAGACAAAAATGAAGATGATAGAAAGACCAAGTCCAAGATCGCATAAGAATAGCTTTAGGACTTAGGATTTTTTTGTACGGAGCTCACTCGAAATATCTCTCAATTTTTTTGAAAGAAAAATTAAGTTTGGTTTAATCAAGTGTTTTTGAAATAAATCAGATTTATTCAAATAAAGCTTATCCTATTCGAATAAACCTTTTTTCACGAGCTTCTATTTTTTAACAGCATTATTCGAATAAGGTTTCTGCTATTCGAATAGTAGTTTTAAAGCCTCTGTTTCACATAATATGCTATTCGAATAAACCAAGTGTTTATTCGAATAACAGGACCTCCAGAAAGGCTCTTGCAAAAGAGTTATTCGAATAACTCAGTAGTTATTTGAATAAACTCAGTTTTCCAGAACTCTTTCTAAAAGAGTTATTCGAATAGACTTAAAGTCATTCGAATAACCCATATCAGATGGCCCTTTACAAAGCTTCACAAAACAGTGTTATTCAAATAGAATTTCATTTATTCGAATAAATCACGGTTTCTTACGAAATCGATATGGAATCAGGTTTTTGAAATATTAAGTATTAATTATCCCCAACGGCTGTTTCTTCGAATTTTCTCTATAAATAGAAGCCTTGGGTCCTCTCAAAAACCCCCAATACTCTGATTATTTTTCTGATTGCTCTATCTTGTGAAATTATTTTCTACGCTCAATTTTCGATTAAACTTTGAGATATTTCTGTGAGAGCTCCATTAGCACTTCAATTTGTATAATTTACTCTGAGTGAGAGTTTCTCTTCTTCTTTATCTATTTCTCTGATATTCTGTATTGAGGGTGAGGTATCCCTCTAAGGTTTGTATTGAGGGTGAGGTATCCCTCTAAGGTTTGTATAAGGGTGAGGTATCCCTGCAGGCTGAGGCTTTAGCACAAGGGTAGAGTTTCCCTATGTGTGAAAAGTACTCTATTGTGTAAAGGTTGCAAGCACCTGTTTTTAAGCTTGTATTGAATAGTAAAAAATCTCGAATTGTGTTTCGGGGACTGGACGTAGATCACAAGTGGGTTAGTGATCGAACCAGGATAAATATAGTGCCTGCTTCTCTTCTTAATCTCTTTACTTTACGCAATTTTATTTTATTACACTTTTATTTTTCTGCTGTTCTTAATACTTCTTTTCTTCATATCATTTCTTCTACGCATTTATTTAATAAGTTTCAATAATTATATTTTAATTAATAGAGGTTTTGCGAAAAATTTTGTACTCAATTCACCCCCCTCTTGAGTACTGGAAGCCACTTGGTAACACTCCATTAACAAAGAAGGTTTCTAAATTGATTGGAAACAAAATACAACACATATAATGTTCATTTAATAATATATCATTTTAGCACAAGAAATAAAATAATCTAACCTTATTTCATTACCAAGAGCTTCACTCTTTCACCCAAGCAAGATAAAGATTTAGTTACTCATGGATAAGAAGAAAGAAAGAGAGAAGAAGAGAAAGATGAACATAACTTCAATTTAGAACAAGAGAAAATTACAACAAAGGAAAACAATAAACAAGCATAACCTTAACTTGTACAAACTAAGCCTAACACCAAATGCTCCAAATGGTCAGCCAATGGTGCCTTTTATAGAGGATTAGGTATACAAAATGACAAAGGGGCTGATTAGGGGTACGTGGGATGAGTGGATGAATGAGTGGAGAATGCCAAATGGTGAGGATAAGAGTGAAAAATCATTGAGATTTCTTGTCTCCGAAATCATTCATTGCTTAAGTCATTGATTTCGTCATTTTCGAGCCAAGTGGTCTTCATGAAAGTTCTAGGAAATTGTCTAAGCTTTCCAATGGCTCTGGAATCACCCAAAAATTCGTCCTATAGCCCAAGATATGACCCAATTACTACAAACTGTTCAGGCTCAGTTTCAGCACCTCTATTTTGACTTTTAGACCCAATATCACCATCAAGGAGCCCGAATCAAGTTTTGTGTTTAACATGAAAGTTTTACATCTGGGTCTTAACTTTCAAATATCTAAATTTCAGCCCAAGATAATTCTTACAGCCCAAGTTATGCTCTGATTACTGTACACTGTTCAGGTTTCAGACACAAAACTCGTGTTCTGTCTTCCAAGCCCAATTAGCTCTACTAGATGTCTGATTGAGACTTTGAGCTCTTCATCAAAGTTGTAGAGCTCTCTCTTATCTTTCCTACAAGGTAAAACTTATAATTATTAGACATTTAGAACTCAAGATATGGCCGAAATACAGAAACAGCGTAAGACCAAAATAATGCTAAAAAAAATCAATTAAGTCCAATTTGAGTTTAAACTTACAAAACATAACTAGACTTAATCAATTAAGTACATAGAGAGTGTAAATGACTAAAAATGAGGGTTTATTAATGTATAAAATATGTGATCATCACAAAGGAATAAAGCTTCAAGGATCAAATGTCTACAAGAGGTAGGGGTTCTCAACTCTTAATCTCATTTTTTTTTTCTTTCTCAACTGTATGGTTGAGTTTAGTTGTGAGAAAATGGGTTAAGAAGAATTTATGGTTTATTTGATTGGTTTCAGTTTCCATTGATTGAAACTAGTTTGTTTTCAACTTAGTGAATGCTTGGTGGTTAGTTTGAGCTTTGTAGTTATTCATGAACCTCTTGATTGAGCAAGGTGGTAAATGGGTATTCTCTTGGCTTAAACAAAGCCTAAATCCATGTTTTAAAGGGTTGAAATCAAAGTTTAAGAATTATCACATGTTTAGGGATCATGTAAGAGGATGAAAACCCTATAGAAACTAAGTTTAAGTAATTAGAAGTGAGTGGGAATCCAATGATGCAGTAGGTAGGCTGCTGCACATTGAGTTTCTTGGTGCCTGCTACTCCATATAACCGATTATGCTATAAGCATAACCGGTTATAGCTTGTTGGCAGAGAGTTGAGAATTTGAGATAATTGGTTAAGCACAAAGCATAACCGATTATGCAGATAATACAGGAAGTCATGTGACTTTAATAACCAGTTAGGAAATGAGCCTAATCGATTGTATGGTGTTCTAAAATAGGAAATTAAGAGGCATAACCGATTACACACCAAGGGTAACCAGTTATGTGGGGATGAGAAATAGAATTTCACATCTTCAAGGGTACAAAGTAACCCTAGTAAAGCTATGTGATGGTAGTTAGCAACTCAACCAACATAGTTTAAGGAAGTTTGAAGCTTAGGAGCCTTGGATAAAGTTGAATGCATGGTTATTAGTTTTGATCCCTTAAAATCCATTGGCGTCACTTAAGTGGTGAGTTTGAGAATGGATTTCTAGATGTGGGATTGATTCTTTAAATCCATGTTTGAGAGAACTAAAAGGTTATATATGAGTTAAAACATGAAGAGGTGCCTTGAATGATGATAGAAATCATATAGGAATTGACCTTGGGTGAGAACTTCGTTGATTATGGCATAATAACGTGAAAAATGGTGCTTTTCTGTAGAAAACCACCATATAACCGATTACCATGAGTTAATAATCGGTTACTGAACTTGTTTAAGTAGTATTTTTGGTTCTGAGTATGAGAATAACCAATTATGAAGAGCTCATAATCGGTTATGTTGTTTCAAAGAATCAGAAACAGAACATGGCATCTTGATAGCCAGTGATGTTTGTTGCATAACTTGAGCTGTAGATATCAGAATCACTTGATTCCAATGCCATTTGAAAGCTAAGACACAAGGCTTCATGTGATAAAAATTTTAGAATTTTTTAGCAAGTCAATCAGTACCAGTTTCTATTTGAATCCAAGTTAGATTCTGCAGAAAAAGGCATTCTGGCAGCTAGTAAACCAAATTACATAATTTCTTACTCCGATGTCGTATGGACATGAAACTAATGTCATTTTAAAGCTAACATGTAAGGCTTCTTGCCTGTAAAATTTCAGAATTTTCTCACATGTAGTTTGTTCCCAATTTCAATTTAAAGACAGGTAAGAAAAGGGTAAATCAGAGAATGTCCTGTTTTTGTTTCTGCAAAATGTCGCGTAACTTTAGCTACACTTATCCAAATGAAGCAAGGTTTATGGCATTGGAAAGATATGAGAAAAAGCCATATGCTCATAAAATTTCAAAATTTCTGAAGTTATGATGCATGTTTGGTGCAATCTCAAAAATCAGCATTTTTAGGCAAGATTTGAGGTGTTTTGGTTATGATTTAAGCCCTATAAATACTAGTAACTCTTTAAATAGTTAGAGTTGAGTGCTATATGACCTAGTTGGTAATAGTTGAGCACTATATGACCTAATTGGCAATAGTTGAGCGCCAAAGGGCCTAATTGGCATGATTTTAGTGCCATAGGACCTAGTTAGCACTAGTGGTTCCCTTAGGGTTGAACCTAGTGATTCCCTTATTGTTGAACCTAGCGGTTCCCTTAGGGTTAAACCTAGTGGTTCCCTTCGGGTTAAACCTAGCGATTCCCTTCGGGTTGAACCTAATGGTTCCCTATGGGTTGAACCCTAGTAATTGGATCTCTTATGCAATAAGGTTGAACCCTAGTAAATTGGATCCCTTATGCAATAAAGTTGAACCCTAGTAATTGGATCTCTTATGCAATAAGGTAATTGGCTCCCTTTTGCACTTTGCTAAATGTGAAGTTGTGATTAGTTATCCGAGTAATGGACATTTCTGGGCAAGGCTAGTAAAATGGTGACACTAGAGTATTTCATGAAAAGATTAGTTTTCCAAGTAGTGAACATTGTCGGGCAAGCCTAGTAAAGTGGTAACACCGGAGTGTTTCATGAAATGATTAGTTATCCAATGCTAGGCCAATGATGTCATATCCAAAGCTAGGTTGCGAATTAGTTTATCCTATGCTAGGTTGTGGATGAGAAATCCTATGCTACGCTATGGATCAGTATATCCTACGCTAGGCTATGGATGAAAAATCCTATGCTAGGCTACGGATCAGTATATCCTATGTTAGACTAAGGATGAATATATCCTAGGTCAAGCTATGGACAAGTAGGCTTAATGTCAAATAAAGGAATATTTCCTAAGTATAATTATGTTATATATACGAGTTTTAATTTAGAAATATATCTTTGTATATATTTAATTTTAATACCATGAGATATATATTTTTACTGAGAATTTTTATATTCTCATCCCGTTATGTTTCATGGTTAGCAGGTCAAGACCCTACAAGAGGGTAAGAAGATGGAGTAAACAAAAGAATTAGAAGAGTTTAGTTTTATGTTTTTAATTCAAAGCTTATGTATTAATTTATATTTGCTTTGAGAATGTAAAAAGTTGTATATTTGTATATGACTTTTAGATATGTCTCTCCATAATGATTTGTTTAAATGTTATTGATTAGTTGATGATTATGTTAGAAGTAGCATATCTAATACTGTTTATCTAGGTATATGTCAGATATATTAGGGTACAGATATTAGGATGTTACACTTTGATTCTCAGAATCTCTCTTATGATATTGAAGTTTAATGATTCTCATCTTTAAATTTCCTTCAAATTCTTGTTGTAGAGTATCCCAAGCTTCCTTGGCTATCTTTGCTCTCATAATCCTTGAAAATATGGCTAGTGAGACTCCTCTCTTTGAATCATCCCAAAAACTCTAGCACATGTGATTTTTTTCTTCCTCAGTTCTTCACATTGCTCAGCTATAACTTCTGTTGTAGCTGCTAGTTCTTCATGCCCATTTTTAACTAACTTGGAGACATCCAAAGAAGTTAACAAAGTCTCCATTTTTACTGTTCAAAAATAATAATTTTCTCTTAGGAACTTGGACACTACAATAGGTTGTACATTTGGTTGTTGATGAGCTGCTTGTAGAAGCCATGACTCTTCAGCTTCAATCTTCTTCTCTTCTATTCTTCGTTTTTCTATACTACATAGATACCATTTTGTTGGTGATATTTAAGAGATTGTATTTAAATTAATCACTTAAGATTCTATATGATATGGTCGGCTTTTTGCTTCCACAATAATTATCTGCAGTAATAGAATATTATAACTGAATTATCTCTAATCATTTTCGCTTGATTGTACCAATACATACACATAAAATTATAGACTAATGAGTTACTCTTAAATTACATAAGTAACTTTTACAATAGAAGAAAGTAAGAGTTACATTAAGCTACTCTAATAATAGATCATAGTTAACTAAACATAACTCTAACAATAAATGAGAGCACATTAATTACTCGTCAACAGAATCAATATAAACATCATGTTAATAGAGGTAACCATTGATATAAAATCATTCTTGAGCCTCCATCTTTTAAAGTAAGTTGTTGGACACAAATTTTCAAGTTTCCACCTATTATATGATATTGACAATTCCCTAATCCTTATTACGATAAAAATAGGATTAATAAACCAAAATAATTGCTTGTACGAAAAAAATTATCATGAATTGCTAAATAATTTCATATATGTGAGCTTAATGGATTCCTAGCAACAATTAATGAACAATCTCAACCCTGTAAGATCTAAGGATCAATACCAAGTAATAAAGGAGACACCCTTAATAAAGGCTCCAATGCGCTTGGATGAAACTTTCTTGCAAAAAGGAAACATATGTTCGTAGTGTTTCCATTATAAACGCATGTTGATCCAAATCGAATTCGGTTCAAAAGCTCATCTGTAATATCACCCCACCCATATCTTCGTGGATGTGGGCCACCAATTGACCAATCCACCCAAGTGAGGCTACGATTAGAGTTCAATTCAGGGTATATCATATGCACAAACGTTGGAATATAATGCTCATCCGCATAGCATGGTGGAAGACAGTACTGCTGAAATTTAGGGCAGTATTTGGTGTCAGAAACAATGTGAATGGCAAGTTCGCGGTGCACTTCAAACCATTGAGACCCTTTTCGCCAATCGGTTATGTTAATCATAGGCCACATTTTTGGGTTGTATCTTCCTCTGCCTGCTTTTCTTGGGTCATCAAATGAGCCTAAAAAGCTGAGGCTTGAGTTCATGAGATAGTCATATATGGTTCTGAAGCCAAATAATGGGATGCATGATTCTGAGAGCAGCACGAAACGTTGATTAGATAAGTCCAAGAGTGCATTTGCCAGAAGACGTCTCTCAGCATCTATCATTGATGATGTACCCCAAACAACTGGCTACCATGGACAGAAAAGATTGATTCAATAATATATCTATAAATGATGTGGTTATGATGGGTTTCGAAGAACATAATATAAGGGGTAAATTACACTTTACTCTTGTAGTTTCACATTTTTTCAAATAACTCCCCTCTACTTTTTTTTTTCACTTAACCCTCTCGATTTTGATTTAAGTTGAAAATGTCAATTATTTAATTAACTTTAATGGCAGTTTAACCACGGGATGTAAGTTGAAAAAGTGTTATACCACATGAAATAATGTCTAAAATAAACCGTGATTGCCGCTAATAGACAAGTTAATATTTTTAACTTAAACCAAAGTTGTGGAAAGTTACGTGACAAAAAAAAAAAAGTAGAGTTGGGTTATTTAAAATAGCGGGAAATTACTGCCTAAAGTGTAATTTACCCTAATATAAGCTATAGCAAGTTAACCTGGCTAGGAACTTTTCTTCCATAGAACACAGAATCTTCACGCACGGTATCGTTGTAAGAAGGATTTTGGTGCAAGTAAATAGAGTAAAAACCTGCGCGGCCTTTGAAGAATTTCTCCCACAAGGGTGCCAGGGCCAATTTACCGTTTACCAAAAACATGAAAGCCACTTTTGGAACGGTCTTGTTAGGGAAATCTTGAATTCCTCGAACCATCATAGATGCTTTGAGGAACAACTCTTGGTCGGTCATGTTGTGCATGAGAGATGTCTTCAATGCAGTGCTGGTATTGTTGGACGTTGTGTTCCATGATGAAGAGGATAATACTTGCAATGGTGGCGGTGGTGGTGATGGAAGTGAAGGCAACCGTGGTGGTGGAGATACAGATAATGGCTGTGACGATGGTAATGGCAATGGTGGTGGTCGAAGGAATGCCGTGAGTGAAGTCGTCACAGAATATGGAAAGTCCTGCAAACTGAAAGACAAGCTCTTAAAGCATAAAGTTGCTACTATTACTAGTGATATACCAATTACAAAGAAGAAAAAGTGATAGACATGTTTTTTGTTCACATGTAAGCGGCCAATGAATGACTTCGAAATCAGCTGAGATGGTTTATGCTCCATTTGCTAATTATCAATAGATGCACTAAATGACAAAGCAAGAGATGAACAAAATGCTTCAATGAAATCTCGTAAGTCCGTTGTGAACACTCTGAACTCAAGTTGGTACTATGTGGCTTTTTAAAATTAGCAACATTGTCAACAGAGAATTAAAAATAAAAAAATTACAAATGCAAAGACCCTTTTTAAAAGACAATTAGATCCTCATTTTTAATGCAAAATTTACTGAATGCCAAAAAAATATACTCAACGCAAGCATGGGTAAAAGAAATAATATAAAGTAAATATCCATTTTAATCCCAAAGACACTAATTTAGTCCTTTAAAAAAAGTTAATATTTATTTATTTTCTTAAAAAGTGATATCAATTTATTTCTCTAATCAATTTAGTCTCTTAATAATTTAAAAAAGACATCAACTTAGTTTATCAATATAAAAAATTGAAATTAATTTAGTCCTTCAATTATAAAAAATAACCTTAATATATTCAATCAATCTACAGTTTACATTTAAAAGAATGATTTTGATATTACTTTTCAAGTTATATTTAGTGTGTGAAATGGTAATTGTATAGAATGGTCATTTCATTTCATTCCTTATTTCATAGAACTTGGACTCACCATTCCTTCCTACAGAAGTGGGGTCGGTGATTCCATTGTCTATGGAGTGAGTTTAAATATTTTCTTAACATACTCTCATTTATTTTAAATAACATTTAATATCCTTTATGAAATTTATCTATTCTAAATTCGAATTTTATTTTCAATTTATCCTTCATGTCTTACAATTAAGTTTGAATACCCAGGTAAAATTTTAACAAATAATAATTATGTAAATATATAGAAATTATTATAAAAATATAATAATATTGTGGAACACGGTTATTATGCAAATTAGCATAAAAAATTATCATAAGCAATGTATAGAGTATTTTATCCAAAGTATTGTGCACATGTTACTTTCTTTTCACAAATAAAATATTTTTTTGCAGAAGTTTAAAAAATTAAGTTTTAACCTATACATGAGAAAAATTAACCTTCTTTATTTTTCTTATCTATGATATTTATATTATTTAAATCAAATTTAATTATATTCCGCATTAATTTTGTGTACTAAATAATTAAATTGCTTGGAAAGCTATTGCATTCATATTCTAGCTCATTCTGTTCCATTCCAATTCCATTCCTATTCGTCAAATGTGATATAGTTCTATCATTCTTTAATATTTGTTCACTAGATAAACAAATTTGAATTTCTCAAAATCCTATTATGATC